>CM043319.1:8184409-9649569 GCA_023736055.1 Quercus glauca | reverse complement strand
AGATAACCTAGAGTTGTTAACATTTTAATAGATATTTGGTATAGTGGTCCAATGACAAGCGCTTCTGCCCAAGTGATGTGTCATGAGTTTAAGTTCCAAAATTAGACTCTCCAATTGGAGAAAATACACCCAGTTTCAAGTGTATGCTTCCTCCTTCTCACAGCTGAATGAGTCCCACAGCTTCTGCCCAAGTGATGTGTCATGAGTTTAAGTTCCAAAATTGGACTCTCCAATTGAAGAAAATACACCCTGTTCAGGCAAATATCTCCTCCCACTTACAACTAAGTGGGTCCCATTTGTGGGACCCACTCAGCTATGAGTGGGAGGAAGCATACATCCAAAACAGGGTATACTACCTCTTCCAGATAAGAGTAAGGTTGTTTACTAACCACCTCTCGTAGACTCTACAAAAACGGGGGAGTCTTATGCACTAGGTATGACTTTTTATCTACACTTGGCCAAAATAAATAAGTAGTAAATTTGGGATTTCAATTGTCTAGTGATACAATGGTATCATTCTTGTGGGCAATTGTTAGCCCTAAATTCCATGATTTCTATGTTTACCTACCTAAGTATGGTGTCTGGTCCCTTCATCCCTCCCTGGAGTTCAATCGAATAGGTTTATAACTACATTGAAGATTAGATCATCTAGGAATCCTGTGGGTCAATGGTCTTGCATAAGATCATCAGAGTGTGGAAGCTTGCCTTTCTACAAATTGATCTATAGGTCTCTATTTGGTCCATTCTATTTTGACTAAATGTATAGTTCTCACCTTTGACCAAAGGGATCCCTATGGAATTGAGTGGAGCTTGGTCTAGGGAATTATTAACCACCATGCTCCAAGCATTGGCAAAACTAAGAACACTGGCCATTGTAGATGGGGAACATTTTGGAGGATATTCATTACAATGTACAACGCAACAATCTTAGAGTTGTAATTTTATTAGCTCCTCATGTTGTTCGAGCTGATAGTAGGAAGTTAGCCTATATGGCAGGGAAACAAGATACCAAAGTTTGTAAGATAATGCATTCTATCCATGAACTTTTCTTGCTTGGTATTTAAAATATATATATATATATACACACACACACATATAGAGAAAAATTGGAGTATTATTATTTTTATTGTTGATGTGTCAAGTTGTAAATAAAGCAACATCACTTTCACATAGGTCCATTAGTGAACACTTTCATTAGCATTAATCACAACATACCACCTCAACAATTATGAAACAATTGTGAAAAATTTTGTGTCTTTAGACTTGTTTTTTGAGAATAAGTCTCTAGACTTGTTATTTTTAATCTTTTATTAAATAATAAGTCTCTAGATTTATTATTTAATAAAAGGTTATTCAAGCTATTTTCTCATCAAAGTTTGAGGGAAGATCAACACGGTCCTAAGACTTATCACCAGGTAAGTTGCTCTTATTAGTAAAGTGCGGTCTCTATGTTACACACCAAAAAGTTTGTCTCTAAAAGAAGAAATCCAAATCAGGCTTGCACTAGTTGGGTTATCTTTGAGTGTTCTTGGCCCAATTCATAAGCAGTTTCTTCAATTTTTTTATAAATACCCTTTTAGATCTTGTTTGCTTTATTTTTATTTTTAGTTTTTAGTTTTTCAAACATGAATAAGCAACGTTAAAAAAGCCTAACTAAAGATTTACAAAGTTGAATTATTTTTACATTATATAAGTTGTATTTGGCAAACATTAGCACTAAAATCCATGACAGGTACATATTTGGTTCTTTAAAGTCCCACTAGCATTAAAACATAAAGTATTTTCTTATTCATCTTTCTTTTTAAAAAAAATTAAAAAAAAAAAAATTGGGGGTTGTTTGTCAAGTCCTTGTATATGACAACATAATGTTTTTAAGGTTGTACAAAATATATAAACTAATAATCCAACTTGGTTTGCTTATAGTTAAAATGTTCTCACGCACTCGATGATGTACACTTTATACGCACAATATCCATAGTTTCATGCTTGATGTCCACATTTTTTATTGATGTCCAAATTTAAAATTTAAAATAAGTGGTATGTCGGGATGATGTAAACTAAGGAGTGTGCTAGAATCAATGTCCTAATTCAAGCCAACTTAGCATGGTTTCTTTAAAAAAAATAATAATAATAAGAAACAAGCATAATAATATAACAAAATTTGAGATTACTTACTCTTACTTCCAAAAGAAAATATTAATCAAATTAAGAGGAATTTATATTAAAATTTTTTTTTTTATCGACCACTAACTGTTGAAATATTGACATCACAAATGGAGAATCTTATTTGACCCTGTTGAGCAAGCTCTATATTTGAAGCAATCTGCCTTTCCATGAAGGCAGGTTGCTTTGGAGTAGGCAGATCCAAAATCTCACTCTTAAGCATTGAAATAATAGTAGACACATTTGGCCTATCTCCTGCCAATTCTTGCACGCACAGTAGTCCAACATGTATACATTTCGAAATGTCCATTTGAAAGCATGGATCCCATATTGCTGAGTCTACCAAAGCCTTATTGTTGCCATTGTTCCACAATTTCCATGCCTGAGAAAAAAACAAGTGTGAAAGACAAAAATTGAAATCATTCAATCTTTTTGAAAGTTGACCATGTCAAAAATGAATAAATAAATTAAATAGATAAAGTAGCTTTTGATTATAGTTTGAGTAAAATTTCTAATATTGTGAATGTTATAAATTAGATTTACCAATCCAACGAGGCCCAGGTATTGCTCCTCATCGCAAATACTAGTGTTTCTTCTCCCACTAACAATCTCTAGTAATAACACGCCAAAGCTAAAGACATCTGATTTCTCTGAAAACAGCCCTCGCATTGCATATTCAGGAGACATATAACCGCTGCATACAAACATTGAAACATATCCCTATTATTTGTGTACAAGTGGTGCTATTACCTAAATTTAATTTCAACAAAGCTCTTACTATGTCCCGACGACCCTTTTAGTTTTGACTTGATCTTCATAGCCTCCAAATATTCTAGCCATACCAAAATCTGATATTTTTGGATTAAGCTCTTGATCTAACAAAATGTTTGATGCCTTTAGATCTCTATGAATAATCTTTAGTCTAGAATCCCTATGAAGGTAGAGCAGCCCTCGACAAATTCCTTCAATAATGTTGAAACGTTTTCTCCAATTAAGGAGTTTTTGGTGGACTGGATCTAATCAATAGTAAGCCAAATAAATATTGTATGAGTATAAATTTATATGGAGAAAAAGACATACTTTTGAGAAAACAAGATGGGCCAATCCTTGCCTATACCAAAAACTGATTGGTATTTTAATTTGATGATAAAGAACTATTATAAAAAACAGACGCCATATGTTAAAACTCTCTCAAAAAAAACAAAAAGATGGGTCAAAGTTAACACAAAAGTATGCTTCACGTGACTAAATTGGCACAATGGAAATTATTATTAAAATTTGTTTTGTTTTGTTTTACGCACTGACTAACTTGATATGCTAGATAAACAAGTGTGTGAACTAACCAAAAACAATTGCATCCAAACTTTTGTTTGGCATGTATTCATAGATCAATATCTTCTCTTCTTCCTCAATGCAGCAGCCAAGAAGTCTAACAAGATTCCGATGTTGGAGTTTTGAAATCAATGCCACCTCATTCATAAATTCTTCAAGCCCTTGTCCAGAGGCTGTAGACAGTCTCTTCACTGCTATTTCCTGTCTGTTCTGCAATTTACCCTATAAGAAAAGTAAAAAATATTAGCACAGATATATTTTAGAGAAAAAAATGAACTCTACATGAGAAACCGTTACCTTATAGACTGGACCATAGCCACCTTGTCCAAGCTTATTAGCCACATCAAAGTTGTTTGTTGCTGTTGCCAATTCTTCCAAATTAAAGATTGGTAGCTCTTGGAGTTTCACATCGTTTAGGTAGTCAAACAATAATCTCTCATTGCTTTTGCTTTTCATTGCTGTTGCAAATTATATTATTTAGTAATCCATCTTACAATGCCTAGTCTCTATAGCAAATTAATGTACAATTGGGCATATTACCTCTCTTTTTCTTAGCCATCCACCTCCAGAAGAAGAATGCAGTGCTGGCTATAGCAATCGCTCCAATAGTCACTGTAATTGTGATGATTACTTTTAAATTTCTCTCCTTTTCTGTGTATAAGAAAGTTTTAAACTAATTCAGTCAAAATTGAGTAAAGAAATTTAACATAAAAATATTGAAATCTATTTGCATTTGTTGTAAGTAACCAGTTAACCAAACAAGTGGTCCAACTGCTGGATGATCAAAAGCATAAGATTATACAAAACTGTGACTTGAAAGTTAAAACAAATGATCTTACCGAATTCCAAATTGGCCAGACGAATATATATATCTGATCCACCAACGGAGAACTGTCGTAGGTCAATTAGGTTTCCACTCCATGACAAACAACCAATGCCAGTATAATATCCGTAAGCTACACAAGAACAGTTCTCCAAACACTGCTTTCGACAATCTTCTATATTCACATCTGCCAACTCTGCAAAGTCTGGCACTTTGATCATCTCCAGTTTCAGAAACCCATCTGCTTTTCCTTCTTCAATAATATTGTTCATTCTTTCACACTGCAATGGTGTCCTCCTGACACATCCACTAGTCCA
Organism: Quercus glauca; assembly: GCA_023736055.1. Lineage (NCBI taxonomy): Eukaryota > Viridiplantae > Streptophyta > Magnoliopsida > Fagales > Fagaceae > Quercus > Quercus glauca. The sequence goes on along the minus strand of CM043319.1, from coordinate 9,644,934 downwards.
ATTTCCTCTATTCCATTCCTCAATAATCTTCGGCTCAAACCCTCTCAAACAACTGCAGATTGGTGAACTCAGTAAATCACAGCTTCCAAATGCACCACATGTGCCATAAACATCGCACTCTTCTTCTGTATTTTTATGCACAACCTCCCAATCCTCTTTTCCATCATCCCAATATGTAAGCACTCCTTTTCCTTGCCAATCCAAAACAGTTTTGGACAAATGTAACACGTCCAAATCAGTAAAAGTTTCAAAAACTGCCCCTTGTTTGTCATCAACCACAGTAAATCTAGAACGATATACAGGATTCCCGTTTGGTATTCCAAGAAAGACCTGACCATTCCATGGACCAGACCGCCAATATGGGTGACCCTCTTTCCAAATAAAAATTTCAGGAATGTTCAGTGCATCAATGCCTGCAGAGAAGCTTCCAATAGATGGATCAGAAGGGCTTTTCCATGATGTCAGCTGTACTCTCTGACCTGTCCTTAAATTAGTACTAAGTTTCATCTTTGGCAAGAAGGAATCAGAAGGATGTTGAAAACTTTCCCACAGTACCAGTCCTGTAGTATCAACTTGCAACACAAGGTTTCCGAAATCCCCAAGAGTGGCACTAGAATTGGTTACAGAATTTGAAACATTCGATGACCAAAAAATCTCTGCCTGTCCATTTAGTACCACAAGATTTCCTTCCTTGGATATAGTAAGAATCCCAGAAGAATCTTTGAGTGGTTTCTGTCTATTAGCTACCCATATGACAGTGAATACAGAAATATTATTATACCAGATTCCGAGGTAGCGATTGGTAGAATTTGCAGGGCTGAAGAATCCTAGTCTGAAAGCACTCCCATTGGATATTATGTATTCAGTGTCGTTGATGGATTGAGAAGATCTAATGGTGTCTATGGCAACGGTTAAGTTTAAACAGAAGCAACAAAGGACAGACAACAAGTTAGTCTTGCTAAGAAGTCCCATAACTTGTTCTGAGTTGCTTGCGTGTGAGAATGCAGAACATGTAGCCATGTTCATCTATTACAAGTTATGATTTTGATTCGATGTTTTCTTGGATAGACGTCAACTCAAGGCGTTCAAAAGTCTTGGATAGACGCCAACTTTGACATAAATAGTCAAAGTTTTCAAAATTAACTCACAAATCCACGTGTTCAACCACAAAGTTTTCTTCAATATGAATATGGCATCATAAAGAGAGTAGCATAAAATCATATTAACCCTTTCAAAAAAAAAATTTATATTAACTATAAAAAAAATAAAAAAGAAAAAAAGAAAAAGAAAAAGAATGTTACCTCTCAATTAACATCACTTCGGCTCTGTTTGTTTGGGATGATAAAATGATTAAAAAAAATTTTAATTTTAGGTAAAATACTATTTTAGTCTTTAAACTTTATCAGAAAGTTGTTTTTCATCCCTAAACTCTAAGAAGTTCATTTTTCATTCATAAATTATAAAAAAGTTCATATTTCATTCTTAAACTATTGAAAATGTTTTATTTATGTCCTTAAATTTTACTAAAAGTTTTTTTTTTAATCCCTAAACTATTGAAAAAGTTCTTTTTTCATCCTTATTTTTGTCTCTATAATATTCAAAAATTTCTTTACAAAGTTTAGGAATGAAAAAAAAAATTAAGTTTAGGAATGAAAAACAAACTTTTACTAAAGTTTAGGGACCAAAATAATATTTATTCTTTAATTTTTCACCATAAATAATTGGTAAATGATGGGAAAATAAGATAGAAATTATATTATTATTATTATGAAGTGTTTTTTTTTTTTGGATGTGATTATTATGAAGTTATTGTAGTTTGAAACAATGGGGTAATGAGAAGAATTTTTTAATTTCGTTGCTCAAGTCATTTTCTCCCGGATTTGAAAGGAACAAAAATGATAGACTGGGTTGAAAATTCCACCCACCCTATTTTCTTCTCCCCATTTTCCCCCCTAATAAATGATAGAAAATCATGGTTTCCTATCCTTTTTATCCACCCACCCTGTTTTCTTCTCTCCATTTTCTCCCCCCTAATAAATGATAGAAAATCATAGTTTCCTACCCTTTCTATTCTTTTTTCATCCCTTTTCTCCCCTAATAAATGATAGGAAAATCATAGTTTCCTAACATTTTTATTATTTTTTTCATCCCTGCACTTATTGTAGTTTGAAACAATGGGGGTAATGACAAGTATTTTTTTAATTTCATTGCCCAAGTCATTTTCTCCCCCAATTTGGAAGGAACAAAAATGACAGGCTGGGTGGAAACCCTATTTTATTCTCCATTTTCTCCCCAAATAAATTATAGAAAATCATAGTTTCCTATTCCTTTTTCATCCCCTCCCTACCTCAACCAAACACATCATTCCAGCTCCAAAAAACTGGTCTAAAACAATGAACTCCAATTCTCGGTGCCTTTGTTTGACAACCCAGAAAATGCTAACAATTCAATTTGACTAGGTCGTTCAGTCGTTTCACAAATCACAAGTATGACCCAAAAGAAAAAGTTTCTACCAGCCAAATTGGTGGATTGTCACCAATACGTCCTGCATCTATTGCACGACAATAATAAGGCCTCAGCAATCAAGCGATTGGCTAGATTCAACTGGACGGTGAATCTTTCTTTAACCTTTTTCTTTAATAAAAAATAATTTTCTTAGTTTAAATTCTCATATATCTGACTATAACTAAAACCATTTTTATTATTCACCAATGAATTTTTGCTGGCGTGTTTATTTCTCTTAACAGTTTACAGAAAAACATCCTGCCACTTCATGAATGTCCACTCTTCATGCATTGCACCGGACTCAGCTTAGTAGCTTACACATCCTTGGAGCTTGACCAAATAGCTCAAGTGAAAATCAAAAGCCTTTTCTTCTTCCTACTTTCATAATAACACAATGAACTCTGGATCGGGCCATCCATGACCCTAGAATAGCAAGCTACACTGGGAATTCAAATGATGGCTTCTGTCTATAATGGAATTATTAAAGAAAGGAAACTTTTCAAGGATACTACATGATAGGACTCATGCATATGCATCAGCACAACAAAAAGCAACTAAGATACGTTAAACAAAGGCAACACGGTCTACAAAAACGATCCTTCACAAGTCACCAACTCAACATAGAAGAACTAGATGGAACCATAACTTAAATCCTATTCCTTGCAAAAAATTTAACAAACAGGCATCTTTAAGTTTCTGTTGTCCTAGACACTACAAAGTGAAAGCAAACTGGACAAGAGGGGACCTAGTTTAAACTGCTGCAAACTCTATGTTACTTGCTGCCAATGCAGGCGTGAAGTTGTATTCCTCTTCCTCCTTGGGTGAGTGTATGGTAACCAGATCAGGCAAGGGTGTTATGGGGCCTACCTTGCCCTTAGGATCCCAATCGAGCATTATCTTCACCTTGATACCAAGAACACCCTGCAACAAATTTTAAACGCAAAAACATTAATTAAAAGATAATTTTTCATACCAAAGCAGGTTGTCGATATGCTAATTGCATTTATCCAATTCTGAAATGAGTTTCAAAGAGTGACTAAGCTAACCTGTCTAAGAAGCACATGCCTCACAGCAGAGTCAATATATTCATTGACAGGCTGGCCAGAGGATATCATGTAACCATCCTTGAACTTCATAGCCTTGGCACGCTGAGCCCTGAGCTTACCACTAACTATAACCTGGATATAGTGACAAAAAGGATACTCTTATTTAAAGAGAAAACAGAATATATAAAAAATGCTTATTTATCACAGTCAATGGAGGCCAAAAGCTTCCTTTTTACATACCTCACATCCTTTTGCTCCACTCTCCATAACAAATCTAAGAACACCATAGCAAGCCCTAAAAACAAGGAGGTTGAAGCCGATTCAATAGAAGTATAAAAACCGAAAGGAAAAAAATACAGCATAAATCTACAACAAATATCAGTCCTAAGACATATTTAAAAATTATCACCGGACATGAATAAAAATAAAGATGATAACAAACTGATTGGATGATTATATATACTTGTGCGTGTGGATAGATCAATAATGTGTGCATGCATTTTGCCAAACATGAATGCAGAAACCATCATAAGCAGATTATTTTTTTCGCCAATCCTGATTTGTCCCAGTGATAGCTGTATAGAAGACTTCCCAGCTGGTTTTCTCACTATGAGTTTATGGTTTTAATACTTCTGAGCTGTTTTCGCCTTTTCCAACACTTCATTACCAATTCTCTACATATAATAGGACACATGCATGTCTGTGTAACTGCCACACAGAGAGAGTGAGAGTCACACTGATTCATGAAGAAATAGATGGCTTCAAATTCAGACAGACAATTTTTTTTTTTTTTTTTTTTTTTTTGATCAGTTTGAATTCAGATTCACTAAAATTTAGGAGTTCCCGAACTCCAAGAACTAAAGAACAGTTCAAAAAGACTAACAAAACTCCAAATTTTAAATGTAAGCATTGTTGAGGGACCCTCTTAACCAATTATTTTTGGGAAAGGGAGTATATCAGTATAATCAATGCTAACCACAAGGGAGACATTAGGTGAAGCCTTGTTTGGCAAATCATAGTCTTCTATAAGAAATATTCTATAAAATCTTGGAAATAAAGAAGCAAAATGGCAACTCAATGAACATGCTAAATTGATATTCAAAGTTTTAAATACCTCTTTTATTGTATTTTTTTACAACTTTCACCTAAACATTGGTGAGAATCCAATGCCCCGAAAACCCAAGGGCTCCTCCGCAAGATTCGATCTATGATTTATCATTCATGGACGTTGATATGATTACAAATATCTATGATCTATAATACTATTTCTTCTCCATAAAGGACCGGAGATGCCTTGCTTACATATCATTGGGAAGTGCATTAACATAAATACGGCAGTAAGTAGAGGTAATACAAAAGTGTGTAAACTATAAAAACGAGTCAGGGTGGATTGTCCTACACTAGCACTTCTGCGCAATAACTCTACCAAAGGCGATCCTATTACAGGAATGAGAGAATGCAGGTGTACATGTCAGTGTCTGTGCGCGTGCGAGAGAGAGAGAGAGAGAGTCACACTAATTCATGAGGCAATACATACCCTGGAGTTCAGAGACAACACAATTTAGGAGTTCCCGAACTCCAAGAACTAATGAACAGTTCAAAGAGACTAACAAAACTCCGAATTTTAAATGTAAGCATTGTTGAGGGATCCTCTTAACCAATTATTTTTGGGAAAGCGGGTATAAAAGTATAATCAATGCTAACCGCAAGGGGGGCATTAGGGGAAGCCTTTTTGGCAAATCATGATTATTCTATAAGAAATATTCTATAAAATCTCAGAAACAAAGAAGCAAAATGGCAACTCAATGAACATGCTAAATTGATATTCAGTGGTTTAGATACAGCTCAGCAGTCTTGAGCTTTCTCAATACCTCTCTATTTTATTTTTTGACAAGTTTCACCTAAACCATAAGAGAATGCAGGTGTACATGTCAGTGTGTGCGTGCACACGTGATAGAGAGAAAGAGAGAGAGAGAGAGTCACACTAGTTCATGAGGCAATAGATACCCTGAAGATCAGAGAATACAATTTAGGAGTTCCCGAACTCCAAGAACTAAAGAACAGTTCAAAGAGACTAACAAAACTCCCAGTATTAATTATAAGCATTGTTGAAGGATCCTCTAAACCCATTATTTTTGGGAAAGGGAGAAGTATATCAGTGTAATCAATGCTAACCACAAGGCAGACATTCTGTGAAGCATTGCTCAGCAGATCATAATTCTATTACAAACATTCTATAAAATCTCAGAAACAAAGCAAAATGGCAACTCAATAAACATGCTAAATTGCCATTCAAAGGTTAAAATTACTTCTGCAAGTCTTGACCTTTCTCAATACTTCTATTTTACAAGTTTTGCACCTAAAACATGAGAGCATGAAGGTGTGTGTGTGTGTGTGTGTGTGTGTGTGTGTGTGTGTGTGTGTGAGAGAGAGAGAGAGAGAGAGTCATATTGGTTCATGAAGTAATTGACGCACAAGAATCCACAGATAATGGCTGGAGTAGAAATGAAATATTGGAGCTCGCGAACTCCAAGCACTAACCAACAGTTCAAGGATCTTACAAACTCCAATTTTCAATGTAAGCATTGTTGATGGTCCTCTAAACCCATAACTATCGGAAAAGGGAGAAGTATGGTCAATGCTTACTACATGAGACACATTGCAAAATAATGTTGGACAAATCATGGTTTCTCACAGGAAGGTTCTTACAAATCCATTTCAATCCCAATAAGTATGTCATGACCACAGCCATAAAGCAACATTAAAACGACACTAGTAGGTCAAAATGGCTAAACAATGGATGTTGTATAGATCTACAAGAATAAACATGATTAGAAACGTCAACATAGATTTGGTCCCAAGACATTTTTAAGATTTAGATATGGATAAATATAGAGAAGACAACAAATATACTGACATATGTATGTTTGTGCATTGTCAATAATGCAACAATATGTTTTTGTGTATTTTGCAAAGCAGTACATGAATGCATAAACCATCATAACCCAATCCTTTTTTTTGGCCAGTCCCAATTTATCCTAGTAAAAGCTGTAAAAGAACTCTTTTTTGATAAGTAGCTGTAAAGAAGACTTCCCAGCAAGTTCTCACTAAAAGTTCAGGATTAAATACTTCTGAGCCGCTCTGACTTTTTTCAAAACTTCATATATATATATATATAATAGTCAGGGCAGATGCAAGTATCTGCTGTGACTTTTTTCAAAACTTCATATACATACAATAGGCAGGGCAGATGCAAGTTTGCGTATGTGTGCCACAAAGAGAGAGGGATAGAGAGATGGAGAGAGAGAGAGAGAGAGAGAGAGAGAGAGTTACACTGATCCAAGAGTCAATAGATACCCTCAAGTTCAGAGACTTTAAAATTTAGGAGTTCCCTAACTCCAAGAACTAAAGAACAGTTCAAAGAGACTAACAAAACTCCAAAAATTAAAGGTAAGCGTTGTTCAGGGACCCTCTTAACCCATTATTTTTGCAAAATGAAGTAGTATATCAGTATAATCAATGCTAACCACAAGGGAGACATTCCTAGAGATAGTTTGCCAAATCATGATTCTTGTATTACAAATATTCTATAAAATCTCAAAAACAAAGAACCAATATGACAACTCAATGAACATGCTAATGCAATTTCACTAAGGAGAAGACATACCTCCGGACAGCAAGCCCTCCTAGAAGCTTGTAACGCAGAGACTCTGCCTGAGCAATGGCACAAAGCCCTCTGTTGTTCACTTTCTCAGCATAAAGCTCAACACTGTTCTCGGGAAACTTGAAACGCTTCTGAACAACAGATGTGAGTTCCCTAATTCTTCTTCCCTTCTCACCTAAGCCCATCAATTAGAAGCATAATCAGAAAACCTAACTTCCAAACTTCTACCCAGATAGAAATCAACCCCATGTCTAAAGCTACACCAGGTATAATCTTTCCCTTCAAATTTCTTCACAAACAGATGCAGCTTATGAGCACACAGAATTGTCATGTTTCTTGGAAACAAAGAACACAAGTCAATGAGCCGAAATTTCATAGTTCACCTAATTGAGTAAAACATAGTATTAGTTACATCGACCAAATAACTCTCATTACCACACAAAAAGTTGATTATTTTGCTTTCTTCACATTTTCTCATCAAACAACCCACTGAACCAGGCTAGACCATTTTCATTATTCTTCCATTTCCTAACTTTCCCACACTTTCTCGGGAACCAAACACAAACTAGTGAAACAAAACAAAACAGAACAAAACAAAATCAGCTTTGAGATTCTAGGCAACCAAACAGATCTATATGCTAGGACAATTTAACCTCAAGTACAAAAAATTAAATACTCGAACTTTCCCACACTTTCTCGGGAAACAAACAGGACCAGAAGTTTACTTTACCAAGAACGTTCTGAGTACGAGTGGCTCTGATAATAATCTCAGTCCGCATGGGCGTAACCCTAACTTCGACGCCGGAGTAGCCATCCTCCGCCAGCTCTCTCGTCAACACCTCATTCAGCTCCGCGTAGAACACTCCATCAGCCACAAACTATCATGATTATTCAAAAACCAATAAATCTTCAATTAGTAACAACAATTAACAAAATAACAGTATGTTTGGAAGCCGAGAAAACGCAGGAAAAAAAAAAAAAAAAAGATAGAAAATTTTTCTTACCTTTCGTTTTTTGCTCATTTGAGTCGCCATGTTGTTGTCGTTGTTATTGAGAGAAAATGGATCGAAAAAAAGGGTTCTTTGTGTTTTGTGGGTTTTGCCGTTTTGGTTTTTTTGAGAGAAACCCTAAAAATGAAAGAGATAGAAAGTGATAAGAGTTTTGGTTTTGTGTTGTATTAGTAGTACTAAGGAATTGTTTATCAAAAAAAAAAAAAGTAGTACTAAGGAATTATGATCGGACGGTCAGTGGCTGAGGGTTGACTTTTTTAACAGTTGTGATTAGAAGTCTCTTATTTTGTTTTTTTTTTTTTTTTTTTTTTTTTTTTTTTTTTTTTTTTTTTGTGATTCGATACATTTTGAGGGTCGCATTGGATTTGCAAACACATGAATACATGATTAATCAACAATGCCTAATAAATAGTTGAGTTTTGGAAATTAAACTCAAATTTCTGTGTTGGATTACACTCTTTGAAAATGAGAAATAGAAAACAAATTTTTTTTTGTTTTTAGCATAATGTAAAGTCATTAATATTTTATTATAGAAAAATGATATGTTCACAACATTTATACAATATTTTCATAACAAATTTTAAGTAGAAGTTATTAAGGATTAGTATTGAATATTAATAGACAAAAGAATAATTCCAGTGATAAATTCAAATTATAACTAATAACAATTTATCACTTATAATTTGTTATAAAAGTATCATGGACATAATACTTCTTTTTTATTATAACTCTACATTTATTTATTTTTATCAATATATAGGTTAGCCTAGTGGTAAGGGTTTGGGCAACATGCCTCTAGCATAGGTTTTAGTTCTTCCACTGGTACCATTTTACACTCCTTATATTCCATCTGAAGGTTGTATACTTAGGACTCATTTAGTACATTGTAATAAACACTTTAATGTAATAGTTAATACATAGGAATAATTATTTAATTGTTTGGTTGTGTTTCTATTATAATGAATTTTTTTTTTTATACAAGATAGAAATTCTACTCTACCTTAATATATGTGTAAATGTGTGTGAAGCTCCCTCCTAGAGACTTGAACTCCGGTTCTTGGTCCCCACACCCCCACAAGTACTTATTCTTATAGAGCAACCATCGTACTAATAGTGTGCGTTGGTAGTTATTCTTTATGAATAACTATTTTTTAAAATGAAAAATAACTATTCTTTATTAAGATGACTGCAATAATTATTTCTTAACATTTTTAATAGCTAAAATATATATATATATATATATATTCCAAAATACCCAAAAATATTAATGCTCTATTATTCTTTGTTATTAGGTTCTCTCTCTTGTGTATGTTTATTTTTTCCTTTGCTTCAAGATAAAATTTATGTTTGTTTTTTTGTTTTCTGCTGACAAAAGCTAATGGATGAGTTTGAATTTCTTTCAATTCGCCTTTTAAAACCAAATAATAATAATAATGCAAGAAGAATTGCAAAGATGAAAGAACAATTTCCAGCAACGCACTCTCTATCTCTGTACTCTGGTGCGACCATGTTCTTATTTTTATTTTATTTTTTTACTATTTTAGTTTAATGTTTTTAACCTGAAAAATTGCTACTACATTAGAACAATAATATTAATTATATATATATATATATATATTTATATTTAAATGATAAAAAAAGAATATTAAGCCGTACTCATAAAATGTCTAAATAAAATAAATATTTTTAAAAAATGGGCATTTTAAGAAATTTGACTAAACATAATGACATTCCACATTTTATCATAAGTTACTACCAAACGACTGAATATGAACAATTATTTCATTATAGCTCCACCTATTCTTTGTAATGCTTATTTCTATTACAATGTAATGACCATTACAATGTACCAAACGTGCCCTTAGCTCATTAGGAACTTAGGGGACTGTGGTGTTTTTTTTACCAAAAAAAAAAAAAAACTTTCTTTTTTCTTATTTGGTAATTTGATAGATAAAATGAAGATGAAAATTTTAAACCATAAATACTTTTGTTGAAAATATCAATAGATATTGGTTGAAATATAAATCTCTTGATAATAATTTATAAAAAATTATATATAAAAAAAAAAGATATAATGCCCTCTTTTATTTATTTTTACTTTTTTAAGAATGAAGGTTTACTGTCTATTTTTAAAAAAATAAAAAATTACATAATCTCTCTCTCTCTCTCTCTCTCTTTTAATTAAAAAAATGGTATAATAAATAAGTAAAAAAAGTTGTGGTGGTTGTGGCGAAAATGGAATTGAAGCAAGTCTTATCTTTATTTATGTTATCTTTTGTTTTAGCGGGAGGGAATGAAAAACGGTTGGATGAGAGAAACGTAGTGGTTCTATCAATGGCTGGTACTACTACTACTTCTCCTCCTTCAACTCTCTTTCTCTCTCTATTTTACCATTCTCAAACGCAATGCAAAACACCGCAACACCCTTGTTTCAAATCGAACATCGAAAAGCGTGCTCTCATTCTCTGCTCTGCCAAGAAGAAACTCAGTTTTACTGACCAAATTCTTGACTATATAGAAGGTTTTATGTACTCTGGATCATGCACCATGGTCTTAGTATTGTGCTGTGTTTTTTTTTTTTTTTTTCAAGTACTAAACACCCAATGACCCAACTAATCTTTTAAGCATGTATCCAACTCCAAGTAACCCCATTGTGTTGATAATATGGTATTGTTGAACAATATGATATATATGTTGGTATGTTGTTGATTATGAATGAGTTTATTTATGCCTTTATCTATCTTTATGGACTTACTTTTGATGGGCCTAATTTGGAGATTAGGAAAATAATTTTGGTTTTGGTGTATATTAAAATGGTGTCAATGTTTCATGAGTAGTGGACTGTGTTAAAATGATATTACTCTAATCACAAATTTCCACTTTTAACAAGTTGTGAAAAATTTTCCATTCTAGCAATATGTTGGTGTGTTACTTGTCTTTTTCCTTGAGTGCTGCTTTGGTTAGGAATGAGTTCCTTTTTGCCTTTATCTATCTTTGTAGACGTATTATTCTGAGATCTTTCTTTCCCCTTGCTCTTATCTTACTAGATTATTTTGTAAAGATTAGGATTGCATTGTAGTAACAACAATTTTTGCACTACCAAAATATTTTTTTTCCAACACTATGGTGGCACCTAGATAGGGTATTCCAGGAACTGGTCTTCCTAATCATTTCTGTTCCCCCCCAAAAAAAAAATAAATGAGGCTTATAATTAGGATATAAAATTGAGGTTACATTCTCAAACATTTTCTTGTCTGCCCGCATGTTTGTATGTGGTGAAAAATTTGCTTAAATTCTCAACTTTAAATTGTCTACGTACATGTTTGTATAGGAGGTCCCAAGTTAAGGAAATGGTATGGGGCACCTGATCCCTTCTCTAAAGATGAATCCACTGTTGAAGATGATGATCAATCGGGTAGTTCTATAAATAGCAATTCATGGGTGTTTATCTCTATATTGCTTTTAAATTTTGAAAGATTGCTGATTCATGAATTATCCATTTGAAACACAGAAGTAGAAGAAGTCAGGGATGCAGTTTTAGTAAGTGATGGAGATAGTGAGATAGGCCAGGTGTGCTTTGCCTTAATTTGCACCCAACTTCTTTTTGCTAACATATGAATGGCATAATGAACCTTTTCTTTCTGTTGTTGACAAGTAAATCAACTTGAGCAATATTTTATTGCTTGAAAACATGGTATTTTGATTACCTTATGAGTTTCAAAATGCCACTTGATAACTGCTATCTTTATACTTCTAAATGCTTATTAGTGTAACTTGCACCCATATCTAGGCAATTGGAGGCCTAGTCATTTTTATGTACTGATATACCTCACGTAGTCTGTGATGAGTATAACTTTCTGTGTAGTGTGTAGGCGTTTAGATTGGCTTACAATGTATGAATTCTGAGCCTTGGTTTATCTAGCTTATGTAGATGGTAATATTGTCCTTGATTGTCAAAAGAACTCGAGTTAGAGCACTGGTAAAGGACAAGCAGACTGCACTTGAAGCCTTTGGAACTTATGTTGAGGTGGGTGGATTTCTACTTTTGGTAAAATTACTTCTAGGAGGTCATGTTTATCTTGGCAGTCACTTTCCCTAATCTTTATTTTCATTTGAGAAAGATAGATTACGGGTTGTGGTGTTGTATGCAGTCAATGGTTGGAGATGCAAGTGACAAAAAATTCTTAAAGAAAGCGCTAAGAGGGGTTCGCACAATAATATGCCCAAATGTATGCATATCTGAATCTTTCTTATTGATTAATGAATTCTATTTCATTGGATAGGCTATAATTACCACACAAAGTTGTATACTTCTGACTTTATGAGGTTGTGTAGTTTGCCAAATGTGTACTCTTTCTGACCCTTTTAATGCTTAGATTTGAATCCTCCATCTTCCACCCCCCCCCCCCCCCCCTCTCTCGATAAGAAGTTTTGGCTTCAAGGAAAGGGAAATGGGAGATTCAAACTGGTGACCTTAGCTTAATGAACCATACCAACCAATTGTGCTATTTGGGGTTGATTCTTCCATCCTTATTATCTTTGTGATTCATGTTGTCCTAGTGCCCCTGGTCTTCTCATTTTAATAGGTTAAGTAAGCTTTCATATTGGAAAGCTAAAAGCTGACTTAAAAAAAAAAAAAAAAAACCTTTAGGTAATGAATCTGCCGAAACCAAAATCTTTATGAAGCTGGCATAAACTAACACTAAAATGGCAGAAGTGTCAATGTTTGAAATGGATATGAGACATAGTGCCACACTGCCATGGCCACAAAAGAGCATCCAATGTGCCACAAGAATTTGTCTCTAAAACATTTACAATAAACTGGCATTTAGATATTGGCATTTCCATAACAGAAATTAGTCTCCCCTGTTTCAGTGTTTTTGGTGAAACTCAAACCATACAAGCTTTAGCTGTCCATGCAAAAGTCATATACATATACATATACATATATATATATATATATATATTGGTTTTATTTGCAACAGCTTAATTATGTAAAATTATTTATTCATAGATTAATTGCTTCTCTACCACTTCAGGGCATTCCTATTATTTAAGGTCATCTTGCCTGTCTACTTAAGTATTCTTTATAATGTTTTGTCAGGAAGGTTTCTTATCCAATGTTGAGGGCTTAAAAGGGGTGCAACATGTAGTTCTCTTATCTCAGGTATCTGTCTTCTTCTTAGGCGTGCTTGTCTAAACATGAAACATCATCAATTTAAGTAAATTCTTGTTTGTTATTGTGGTTTGATAAGGTTGCAGTTGTCTGCTTATAGAGGTTCTGGTGGCATTCAAGCTCTCATGAAAAGCAATGCAAGAAAATTGGCTGAGCAAGATGAATCGTTGCTGATGGCCTCAGGAATCCCTTACACTATCATCAGGGCTGGATTGTTACAAAGCACTCCAGGTGGACAACAAGGTTTTAGCTTTGAGGAGGTATTACTCTTCTCCTTTTACCATGAATAGGATAAAATTGAATCTATGGTGCTTGGTTTTCAGTTACTCAAATCAATTGTTTGGAAAAGAAATAATATGTCAGATTCATGAGGAAATTTTGCATAACTGTCAACAGGCATTGCTGTGTTTTGTGCAGTCTCCTTACATACCCAACATTATTCACCGTGTTGTTTCTAGTTTTTTGGACTGCATTATATTTACTTCCTTTCCCTCTCAACAAATGATTATTGAGAAGCACAAGAGCAACTACCATTTTCTATGTAAAAGATTCTTAAGGCTGTTTGCTCATAAGTCATCAAATAATGGAGCAAATTCTACCCACTATTAAAAAAGAATTTACTTATGAGACAGCTTCATGTGTTGGTCCTTGCAATGTGTTTTAGGCTTTTAGCAGTGACACGATTGCTGTAGGAGACCTTTTTCATTGGTCATCAGGGAATTGCAGGGTAGTGAATTGTCCCATTTTGTTCTCTATAGCTTTAGGATGCCAGAACTTATTGTTTCCAAGGAGTCTTTCTAGAGCAAATATAGTCATCACAAAAATTGATCGTAGACGTTGAAGTTAATTTGTTTCACTGAACAAAAGTGCTTTAGTTATTGTCTTTTTTTTTCTTTTTCTTTTTCTTTTTTTTTTTTTTTTTTTTTTTATGAGATAGTTATTGTCTATAAGCATTTAGGCAAAACATTTTAATGTTAGACTAAAGACAATCAATTATAGACCCTTCTCTTCATTTTCTAGCCCGAACATAGACCCCCTTTGATGCACAGAAAAAAGGAAAAAAAAAAATCTTTTTTCTTTGAAGATGATCATTCTATCAAACTTATTTGTTCAATCTGATCTCATGGGCCCTTGAAATTTTGATTCTAACTGAAAATTTTAGGGAACTGGCAAGCATCTGGTGGATATTAACAAAATTACCTTACAAGATAACAATAATGAGGTGTGTTCTATTGCTGTTGCTGAGTATCAAACTTCATTTAATGTTCTTCATAACAGGGTAGTGCTGCAAGAGGAAATCTTAGCAAGGAGGATGCTGCCTTTATTTGTGTGCAAGCACTCGATGCAGTCCCACAAAGAGGATTTATATTTGAGGTTGGTAAACATATACTAAATCAAATTTATTGAATGAAACTGATTTTATTGGCCGTTGTTGTATAAATGTGACAGATGAAACTCCTTTAATGCATCAGCTATAGGCCACTGCTTAATGGTCACTTTTATTATCATGTTGAACCACATGTTTCAATCCTGCCAGGCATGTTTCATTCATTGGACCAACTGTCTAGTTCTAGGTTCGTGTCTAACATATGGTCATATGCACTTCTTTGAAGGTACACTAAAACAACAAAGTGGGAGTCATAGCTATGAGAAGTCATCAACAAATTGGTATATACTAAAACAAGTTGTAAACTACAAAATAGTTTGAGAAAATGTAGTCGATCCATTTCAAGGACAATACTAGAGCAGTGAAATGATTTTCTTGTCCATGATAAACAACCCCTTATTGATTTATTTGAACCATGTTATTCTCTTCTTCATTTTCTTGAAAACTGGGTCATCATATGTTCTCTGCTTTTTGTGACAATAGGTCATCAATGGAGATGAGAAGATTTCAGATTGGCAAGAGTGTATGGCAAGATTGATGGAGAAAGCTGGACAAAAGCTTCAATAATAACACCCAAACCATGCTAAAAAATGTGCCAATCATTTATGTTTATTTGTTTTTCTTTGTTGTTGGTGATGTTCTCATGAAATGTTTTGCAATAGAAAAGGGCATTACAAGTGAGTTTGTTTTACACATGAACCGCATAACCATTAACCAGTAATGATTCAGAGAACATGAGTGTTAGTGCTAAATTTCTGATCTCAAGCAGTTGGCAAAGCCCGACACAGATAATCTAGTAGGCTACATCAACTTTTTTCCACTCCTGTTTTGATATGTCATGCATAATCGTCTTTTAATATCTCTATTAGTGGCATATGACATCTTAGAAATGTTATTGCAAGATGTTTTCTCATGCAATTAAGGCATATGTAGTGTGGAGAATTCACAGAAGGTGTATTGGATCACAGTAATGTATGATTTTCTTCTTCTTCTTCTATTTTGTGTGGAGATTTCAACAGTAGTTTTTTTTAAGCAACGTAACAACTTTTATTATTATTATTATTATTATTTTGAAAAGCCAAACTAAGTACATTGAAAATGTACTGTAGTGGCAAAATATCAAAAGCCCAAATTACAATGATCAAATAAAAGAGAAAGGAAAAAAGAACAAGATGGAAAACTAGACTCTATACAAGGAGAGTAGGGAGGAAAAAAAACTTAATCTCGAAAATAAATCGCTCACAATTCTCAAAATATCTAGCATTCCGTTCCCGTCATATACACCATAACAAACAATGTGGCATTAGCGTGAGACCAATTGGACGGAGGCCACATTGACACAAACGCTTTTTACTCTCCTAAACATAGTTGTCAGAACCGGACCGGACCGGGAGGTCGGACCGTGAAAACCGTGAACCGGGATTAAAACCGGTTTTTTAAGCTTCAAGAACCGGGCATAAGTGGCAATTCCGTGAACCCCTAAAACCGGGGTTGGACCGGGTTGGACCGCAAGAACCGTGCTGTCCAACCCCTTAGCAATTTTTTTTTTTTTTTTTTATAAAAACAAATTAACACAATTTTATTCTACTTAATTAAATTATCAATCTCTTACAAGGAATAAAAAAAAATATAATTAAAATTATTCAAAGATATTCAACTTTACTTCAAAAATTAATCATAAATTTTAATGTTTTCATGGTTATTATTTTATTTTATTAACTTTCTTATTTAATTATTAAATATATGCTTGAAAATTATTAAATTTCCCTCACATATATAGATATATTAGTCAATTTTGCTAGTTTTATAAATTTAATATCTATATTTAGGCTTTAATTAATTATTAAATTAATTATGAAGTCATCACGGTTCGACCTCGGTTCGACCTCAAAAACCTTGAACCTCTCCCTTTTACGGTTCAATGAACGGTCCGGGTCTGAAAACCTTGCTCCTAAATCCTAATTATCAACAATATGAAAGGAAACAGTAATATAGGAAAAAAAATGTTGGTGCATGGAACAATCTTTACATTCCTAGCTGTCTGTATCTCGACTTCATGTGGAAAGCAAGTCTTTTAAATCACACCTCCATTTTTAACACAAGGCAGTGCGATTCCCCAGATTTATGTTACTGTCTTTTTCTTTTTTCTTTTCCAAATAAAATAGTGTCTTCTATATTAGTTTTGTCCCACATTGTTAAAGTACAACAAATACTTGTAATACACTATAGTAGCTGGTTCAACATAAATAATTGAAAGAGATGCTATTGCCAAGAGGCCATCTGTCGAAAATGCAAATAGCAATTTTTTTGTTTGGGTAATTTGATAGTTGGGGAGAGAGATTTGAACATTTGACATCTTTGTTAGAAACGCTTCAAGGTGCCAATTGAGTTACAACTTACAAGCCTTACAACAAAATGCAAGTAGCAAATTAAAAGCAATTTTTCTCTTCACATGAGATCTAATTTGTTCAACTTCAGAGAGTCCATTAACCAAAGCACATTCAATTAATTATCTAATAATCCAATTAAACTTTTTCTTGCTATATTACAATGTTGGTCAGCCATCTAACTAATCTATTTAGTATTTAGTAACTCTTTAGTTCGAAAAAATAATGTAAAAATAGTTAAGATTGGACAATACAGTTCTAAAGTGAATCATTAGTCATAACTTGTAACAATTCTTCCCCAGAAAAACAAAAGTTAAGGAAAGAATCCTAGTCAACATTTCTAGTCACTCTGCCCAACAAAAACAGTTTCTTGTCAGTTTGCAAGACATTAAACTGCATAAACTTCAAGAAACAACATCAGTCATGTTTCGCTAACTGGCAACACACTAACATCAAATGTGAAAACTATCGTGCTGAAAGAAACTGAAGTTCCTAGCCTAATGTCCACATATAAACCTGGCCCGAATTTGTGGCTCCTGCAAGCATGCCAACATTGTAAGGGTGCGCATCAAACCGGCTTGGAACTGCTCACATATGTGGACTTTGTAGAGTGAATATTGTTCCTTTCTGAGTTGGTGAGATAACATCAACTCCTCTCTCCATATTGCCAATGAAGATGTATGAATCATCCCAACCCCATATTGCTCTACTTCCACAAAAAAGAGATGGTTAATGTCAATCTTATTTTCTTGATTGCAACATATTTTATTTATTTGCAAACAGTAATTGGTCATACCTATAATGCCATCAGACCACAGTAAAACAACTTATCCAAACCACATTTTACCTTTTTCTGTGTTTTTGAAAGAGTGGTTTTTTATTTTATTTTTTTTATTGAGGGGATTGGGGGACTACAGTACATCTATGATTGATATCATCCCTCCTGTCCAAAAGACTGGTTAACACAATGAGTCAACCATACTTGATTAAAAGTTGGCATTTGCTTTTGCTGTAGTTGCATTTAAATAGCAAATGCATAGAGTTGGGCATGGAAGAGTCGTGTTTCAATGCTAGAAATTCTAGTGTCATCTCTAATGACCATTGGTGCTGATTCAAGTTAAAGTGCTTCAGGGAAACTGGGAAGAGAGGGATTCTTTAATATGGACTGGATTGTTGCTAAATCTGGTAAATTCAATTGTACAGAAACCTGGGAAGCTATCAAATCAAGGCAGCCACTGTTGATTGGTGAAGGATGGTCTGGCATTCATCTATTATCCTAACGTACGCATTACTTGTTGGTTGGCTTGCTCTTTGAAATTGATTGACCACCCATGAGAGACTTAAATTTTTGATATCAAGGTGACATCTTGATTGTATTTTGTATAGGGTGTAGAGAGATCAATTGAATTTTGAGTGCTCTTTTCCTATTAGAGTGGCATCAGATTCAGATGTTAAGGAGGTAGTGCTGCTTTAAAATCCTACAATGAGGCGTCAAGGCTTTGAAGGGAAGGGTCTCAAATCTGTGATTTGCAAGGTTGCTTGGCATTTGCTGTATATCACAATGATTGCAAAGAAATGCCAGTGTGCTCAACGGTCTCATCAAGTCTCAGGAGAGCATAATTCAAGCAATCAATTGGGACATGAAATCTAGTGTTGGTTGCTGCAAAAGTTAAAGATTCCAGAAAACAGAAACCTCTGCAATCTCAGGGGTATCTCTTGTTCAGTGTTAACTGGTGGAAAGAAGAGATAATTGTTTAGGAGTCTGGGTTCTTGGTTAGTTTTGTTTGTTGTATAAGTTGTTTGTAGTCTTAGCTGCTGGTTTGGTTTGATTTTTTGCAGATTTAGGTGCAGACTGTTGTGCTAAATACAGTTTGCTAGTTCTTATAATAAACATTTAAAAATAAAATAAAATGAATGAAATGCAAAATTAATATCAAAGGTCCATGTCATTCAATTGAATCCATTCCTTGACATCAAATCATTTAAAAAAAAATTAAGCACCATTATTTTGAAAACAACAACACAGCAGTTTCTTCAGTAATCATGCGTTCAAGAAAAATTTAGAGACCGGCAAAAGGTTGCTATTAAGGAACAATTTTTTTTTTGTTTTTTGACAAGTGGTTGCTATTAAGGAACATTAACAAAGTTTAATCCAGAATTGTCATATTTGCCATAGAACATCAAGCAGATGGTTCAACAAAAGAAAGACACATCAGCATTTGATGATCTGGAAAAATTTCTTACCTGAAAGAAGAAGTCCAATTGTGTGTCTGATTATTATGCTTAATCATTAAGGTGTGCTCAAACTTAACACCAGCCACTATACCAAGTGTGTCGTCCATGCTACATGAAGACAATTGAAAATTAATTCCTGGAATTAAGATCATATACAGTTTATTCAAAATACCCATGTTAGATTATATACTTTGACTCATAACAAGATAACTAATATAATCAATATATGGAAATTAGGCAAAAAAACAAAAACAAGAATTTTAGTAGCTAGAAATCCCTAAAATCGCACAACAACTATAAAATAAAGGGATCAACTTGAATCTAGCTTTTTCAGCAAGTAGTTTATGAGGTAATGCACTCAATCAGCATTTAACTAGTATTGGAAAATAGCATACACAGTGAAAAAGAGCCAACTTTATTTGTAAAAAATTTGAACTAATCATATAAACAAGCATAGATTATATTCTCTAACTTGTTATCAAATATTATGAAGCAAACTACAATATATATTTCTAACAGGTCGTAAGATATTTAATTTGAATATCAAAGGTATAATACAACACTACATACCTTGTGGTTACAAAGGAGCTTCCAAAGGGTGAGAAGTAGGCAGACTGCACAGCTATATCATAGCCGACTTCCTCCAGAGGTCTGGGTTGATCTACTTTAATACTTCTCAAATCCCATATGGCGGCAGTTCCATCTTAGGAACTAGTAGCCATGATGTTATAGTTTTGTGAATTAAAATCAATGGAGTTAATCCTATGTGCATGCAATTTAGATTGGGTTGAGCATTTCCTAACCGTCTCATCCCAGATATTCAAACGTCCATAGCCCTCGCTAAAATATAAGCACTTGACATCATCTGATCGTTGAGATAGAGAACATATAGGATCTTCATTTGAATACACTAGGTCAAAGATCTCCTTCTCAACATCCATCAATCGGATAAATCCCAAATAACAACTGGTAAAAATCTGCACTTAAATTCAACAATTATGAACCAGCTAACATCATTTGAATTTATGAAACTCAACAAGTGCCCAATATTTTTAGTGTACAAGCTTGTAACCGGAAAGACACAGCTAGATTTGAATGACATTTTACAAGAGCCAGCCCAAGCAAATAATATTGTGCTGTCCAAAGTAGATTACTCAACATGAAGATACGGTCGTGTAGACAAAAACCAATGTCATATGCATTCATTATTCCAATTCAAAGGAACCAAGTTATCCTAGAACATGTAAAAACTCAATAAGTCTTATCAAGCATACAGAATTTTCAACTGAAATGTTATCCATATTCAATGAAAGAATGAAGTGACAATGCAGGAAAATTTCAGGAGGGTGGTTGGGGGCAGCATATATCAGCTTCAATAAATACTGGTCACTAACTTACATAGGTATATGCATTCTAACATTAGTCTACAGCTCAAATCAATGTGCACCGGTATATGACAAAAAAAAACACATTGCAAGTACAAGCAAAAACTTCAATAAAAAATTAAAGTTCACATTAAAAAGATAAGTCTAAAACTTATTACAAACGTGTATAACGTGGGAACCTTCGTTTTATACATACATGTGCATAACAAACAGTGCTCAAAAGATAAAGGCATTATTGCCTTATAATTCAACTATTGCCTATTTGTGTACATATCTTATAAGGAAATGGTTCTACAGCTCCAATTCACTTTTAAACAATCCATTGTTCTGCATATGGAAATGAATAGTGGAAAACACTGCTGACGTCAAATAAATCAGTACCGTTACAGAAATTCTTACGGTACTAGTAAAAGATTCAGCATCTTCCTCAGGATACCATGTGACAGACAGTATGATTGTTGAATGTCAAAGTAGTAACAAGATGATACAATTTCAACCCACCACATCTTGGGAGTATCTTAGTGACTTCATAATTAAAACACACATTGAAGTTTCAAAGGCAAACAAATGTAAATGTGGTTCATAATTTTTAGAACTATTTGACATGCCAACAATAGCAAAGCATGTAAGCACAATACAACCAATCTTTGAAACCAAATTAATTACCTTTTCAAAGTAATGTTGATGCATTGAAATTCCTGAAATGGTACCGGCATGTGGGTGATACAAATAAAGCCTATCATCATCTTCAGAATCAACATCCCATAAGCCAACATTCCCAAAATTGTTCCCAACCACAATCATTGTGGCATTGCTACTAGGCAAAAACCTCAAATCCATTATCCTCCCAGGCACAACTTGCGCAATATTCTTCGGATTCAGACTCATAGACCCCAAATCCAATCCCAAACACTCACCCTTTATTGAATTCCCCCCACCAAATTCCTTCTTTTCATGAGAAGTTTTCTTTGAAACCCTCAAAATTCTCTCTATTAGTAGTTCATCGGAGCCAGAGCCAGAGCTGGAGCCGGTTTTACGAAAAGCATCTCTCATACTAATAGGCCTAAAACCACGAGGTGGCGAATGCTTATACTCTGGAGGCATTCCCCGAATTCGAAAAGACCTTCGGATTTCAATTGGGGTTTGTGTTTTGGGCCTCTTCTCCTCTGAACTCGCTTTGAACGATTTGGTTACAACTTTACCATTAAAAAAAAAAAAAAAAAAAAAAGGAAATTTGAGAAATGAGTTTTGAAATTGAAGTGAAAATAATGAGGGGTTTTCGTTTTTTTTTTTTTATGATTCAATTACAGAGATAGGTTTATTTTCATGGAAAGTGAAAGTTAGAGAGAGAGAGAGAGAGAGAGAGAGAGAGAGAGAGAGAGAGAGAGAAAGAGAGAGAGAGACCTTTGGCGCTTTGAAGAGGCGGCGGAGGAGAGCTCAGTGGCTTTAGAGTGGATTTTAAGGGCAGCCACCATTTCTTGGTTGCGGCGAATGTTGTCGAGGCGCTTCTGCTCGTAGTTTGTGAGTTTCTGAGACGACGCCATGGGAGAGCTCAAAGCCAAACACTCACTCACAGAGAGAGAGAGAGCCCTCTGGGCTTGCATATTTGGCGGGAATAAAAGCATTATAGGTTTAATTACCATTTACTCATTTCTTTGGTCTCATTCTCACGTTCCAAAATGATACTCATTTTTCTAGTTCTTCTATTTATTTTTGTTTATTTCTTTTATAATAATAAATTAAAAATTTGAAAGTTAGAATAGGGACAAAGGATTTTAATAATATATTTATCTAGCAATTGCTAAATTTGTTATGTATTTAGACTTATTGACTTATCCAAGTTTCTCATGAACCTAAATTAAATCTAAAGCTTCCTTGGATTAAACCATTAAAAAAATTAAATTCTTTTTGTTTTTCACAAGATGTGTTGGAATTTCATTTTGGAATTTCATTTGTACGATTGTACTTATGACATTGGTATTTCACCTGTACTTATGACATTGAGCATGAGGTGTCAAATTACCATTTACGAATGCAACCTTATTGGATTAGGTGCTTCCTTCAAGAATGGAACTTTCTAAGAACCCCTACCTTGGGAGAAATAATAGAGTCTTCTGGTAGACCACGTCACTTGTCCACCATTTCACTAAAAAATTTCCACTTGTTTAAAATTGCCAAGTCAGTAATTAATTTCTGTTTAAAATTTTTTTTTAACTAACAATTTTAAACAAGTGGCAGTTTTTTAGTGAAATTGTGGACCTTATAATTTCTCCTACCTTGGAGACCAATTATTTTACGTCCTCATTTTTTCTAAAACTTTGATATGATCAAATGTGATTGTTTACCTACTACTTTTTCTCCATCATTTACAATTTGAAGGAGTTTTTCAACCTATTACATGACAATTAGTAAAACTATCCACGTGACTAAATCATATAATTTATTAATTATTTAAACACATCGAATTACTATTAAGTAGGTCAATGACTTGATGATGTGTATTATGACTAGAGGATGGCTACACGCCTACACGCAATGTCATTCGAGACATCAATAGAAGATTGGTATCTAGAGGATGGCATATGTGAAAAAGTTGTTACCGATAGTGGCGATTGGTGTGACCTAAGGATGGCAACAACAAAGACCATAAGAGAATGAAACCTTTAGCTGAAAAACATTGGCAAAAGAAAGGATCATAGTGGTTGGAATACATCATATAAGATAGTGTTGTGGTGAGGTGCATGAACAAGTTAGAAATCTTTTAAGAACTAGACAAAAACCTAGCTCTAATAATATGTTAAATCCAAGGATATGTTACATAATTAAATAAACAACATAATAACCTATCAATGTAGAACAATAATACAATGTAAAGTACAATGAGCCCAACAATGGCCTTGAGCTTGATGTTGTAATAGTAAAAGTGAGTTCAACCATAGACTTTTCTTCAATCCATACGAACTATGTTAGGGGAAGTCCTTATATCTCTTTAATTTTTTAGGAAGCTAAGAAATGGCTTTTGTGGAACAGGTATTCTCTTGACAATCCAACCAACTAGCCAAGATACTATTGTCATTCCAATGCATCTAGCCTGTTGCTGCTAATTCAAACTTTTTGCATGTTCAATCCACTTCAAATATTCTACCATGACCACCTAAAGGACTATTGTTATGGCAATGATACTCAAAAACAACTTGTTGCTATGGATCCCTTTGAAGATGTCTCATCCATGAGCTTTCTTGCATTGAATTGATTGAAGACTTGGCAAAGGAAGAAAGTATTGAAGATCAAGGTATCCCTTACCTTCTCACACACATCGAATATTAATTGCTCTTTGAATTCTAAGGTCAAGATGACCACAATCTGATATAAAAGTTGGGCTAAGAGGTTTCTCCACATATTGTTGGTAATAAGTGGCTTAGTCCAACCCATTGGTGGCTTTTCCATCAATGTCTTTGTAGGTTACTTAGTTGCAAGAGCTAAAGTTACCAAGTTATGTGTAATTAGGTTCACCCATAATAACTAGACCCCTGTTAATGGTCCTTCATTAACTAAAATGATTGCCACAAAGTTAACAATAACAACAGTAACATTCACAGTGAGTTGAAACTGAATGAACTTTTGGATGTTTTTGTGGACACATCTTCCCCATCTTAAAACTTTGGACACAAAAGCAATGTTTTTTTTCCAAAATGACTATATCCGAGCTCAACCCTGCCACCTCCTTGCCATGAATTCCCATAAAAAGTCTTATATCAGCTTCTTTCAATGCTAGTGCATCATATATGCCAGGTGAACACCAGTGTCGGCCGTATTGCTTGACGACAGGCTCACCTTGGTGGCTTTGTAGAGTCTCCCACTCCTTCACCAAAGATGACTGATTGATTTACTTACCCTTTGTCATTCGTGACAAAAAGGGGAAGTAGTTTTGGATATGAGAATAGTCATGTACATAGGAGGAAAGTTATAGCATATGAGATTTTTGTTAGGGGGAGTTTTTTTTTTTTTTTTTTTTTTTTTTTTTTTTTTTTTAAGGGATGTAGTGAGGACTTATGTATTTTTTTTTTTCTTTTCTTCTTTTATAGATACATTGTTCTTACTTTGTGATAGCAAACCTTGTACTTATGATGTTATATATATATGATGAGGTTGTTATTATAGTTCTTTCATCTATCTTTACATGTGTTGTTTCTTTTCTCTCTTTATGCACTTGATTCTTATTAATTGTATGTAATCTTTTATTTCTGTTTCACATTAAGATGTCGTGATGGGTTTTATTTAAAGTGTTTTAGAAATACAGGTTGTCAAAGTCTTCTTGTCATGAACTCTCTTCTTGCAAAGTTTTTCAAGAGTTTGTATTATGATAAATTTTATTGTATTCAATAAGTGAGTATGAGTTGAGTGATTTATGACTTCTCTCATATGTTCATTTGTTTTTTGTAGTTTTGTCACAAATTGCCAAGGGGGAGATTGTTAAGACATGTGTGAATCATGTTAAGAACATATGTCAAAATAGAATTGGCTAGTCCTTTGAAAAAACGCACTTTACTTGTAATTGGGTAGATCTAGGATGTGTTTAATGCTTCAAGGAATAAGGTTTCAAATTCAAGTGTTAAAGCCATGCAAGTCTGTGCAAGAATCAAGTGAAGAAGTGCTAGATTTTAAAACTCGACAGCTAGTATCTATCGAGGTTTAAAAGACTGTTTAAGCCCGATACTCGACAGCTGCTCGATAGATAGGGTATCTGTCAAGGTTTAAGAAAATCAATTTTTCAAATCTGATTTTCATCCAATCCGTGTATAGATGTTTGAGCTTTCTTTTTTCACAACCCTAAACATATATAAAGATTGTTTTAAGGGATGTCACAGCTGATGCACCTCAATGCAAAAGTTTTTCACAAGCATATTGTGAACCGAAGACATATGCCCTAGTTCATCTTCATTTTCAAGAAGTTGCTAAGTTTTGTACACTGTAAGGTTTTGCAACCAATGAGTTTCGTGATCTTCATTGTGTGATGAACTGAAGATCTTTGCAGCCAACATCCTTCTCAAATTGGTGAGTAAGTCGCATACTAGGATTCCAACATTGAACTGGTTAGTCACGTACTGGGAGCCGTGCATTGAAATGAGAGATTGTCACTACAAAATAAGTCCAATTGGGTATTGGAGTAAAGGTTCAACTGTAAATTAGTATAAGGTACTAGAATTCCTTTACTTGTAACTGCTTTTTGTGATAATAGTAAATTCTCAAGAGTGGTGACCTTAAAATCACTCGATGTGGTTTTTGCCGTTTAGGTTTTCTCCATTCATAAACAAATCATCATGTCAATTTATTCTCCGCTGCATATTAACTTAGTTAGTGATTTGTTTGTGTTACCACGCTTATTGCATGTTAATTGAATTAATTAATTAACTTGGCTAATTAATTGGTTAATTCATCACAAGAGGTCAATACATTCTTGGCCTAGCAATGTGTATTATGACTAGAGGATGGCTACACGCCTACACGTGATGTCATTCGAGATATCAATAGAATATTGGTATCTAGAGGATGGCATATGTGAAAAAGTTGCTACCAATAATGGCGATTGGTGTGACCTAAGGATGGCAACAACAAAGACCATAGGAGAATGACACCTCTAGCTGAAAAACATCGGCAAAAGAAAGCATCATAGTGACTGGAATATGTCACATAAGATAGTGTTGTGGTGAGGTGCACGAACAAGTTAGCAATCTTTTAGGAACCAAACAAAAACCTACCTCTAATACTACGTTAAATCCAAGAATATGATACATAATTGAATGAACAACATTATTATCTATCGATGTAGAACAATAGTACAATGGAAAGTACAATGAGCCCAACTATGGGCTTGAGCTTGATGTTGAATAGTAAAAGTGAGTTCAACCATATACTTTTCTTCAATCCAAACGAACTATGTTAGGGGAAGTCCTTATATCTCTTTAATTTTTTAGGCAGCTAAGAAATCACTTTTGTGGAACAAGTATCCTCTTGACAATCCAACCAACTAGCGAAGACACTATTGCCATTCCAATACATGCAGCCCATTGCCACCAATTCAAACTTTCTGTATCTTCAATCCACTTCAAATATTCTACCATGACCACCTGAAGGACTATGGTTATGGCAATGATACTCAAAAACAATTTGTTGCTATGGATCCCTTTGAAGATGTTCTCCTCCATGAGCTTTCTTACATTGAGTTGATTAAAGACTTGGCAAAGGATGAAAGTATTGAAGATCAAGGTATCCGTCACCTTCTTACACACATTGAATATTAATCGTCCTTTGAATTTTAAGGTTAGGATGACCACAATCTGATATAAAGCTTGGGCTAAGAGGTTTCTCCATATACTGTTGGTAATAAATGGCTTAGTCCAACCCATCGGCGGCTTTTCCATCAATGTCTTTGTAGGTTGCTCAGTTGCAAAAGCTAAAGCTACCAAGTTATGTGTAATTAGGTTCACCCATAATAACTGGACCCCTGTTAATGGTCCTTTGTTAGCAAAAATGATTGCTACGAAATTAACAATAATAGCAGCAACATTCACAGTGAGTTGAAACTGAATGAATTTTTGGATGTTTTTGTGGACACATCTTCCCCACCTTAAAACTTTGACCATAGAAGCAAAGTTGTCATCCAAAATGATGATATCTGAGCTCAACCTCGCCACCTCTGTGCCATGAATTCCCATAGAAAGTCCTATATCAGCTTCTTTCAATGCCAGTGCATCATTTATGCCACCTCCAATGACTGCAACTATATGACCTTTTTGTTTCAAGCATTCCACCATTAGACTTTTGTCCGTGGGGGATGCTTTAGCCATGACACAAATTTTGTCAACTTTCTCCATTCTCTCCTCTAGTGTGTAGTTTCTGAATTCCATGCCTTCAATCACTACTCCATTAACCATATCCTGACCTGGCCTGAGTATCCCACATTCAGTGGCAATAGCTCTTGCTGTGAAAACATTGTCTCCTGTTATCATTTTGATATTTACACCTGCGTATTGGCAAATCTTCCACGGCATTCCTCACCCCTGGACAACATGGGTCCTTAAGTCCCACCAACCCTAATAGTGTCAAACCTTCTTCTTCTATTTTTTTATCTTTTGTGTCATATTCTTGATCTTCCTCTGAGAGTTGCTTATGTGCAAAAGCAACACATTGGAGACTACTAGCTTCCATACCCTGAATAATTTGCTCAAATTTCATCCTTTCATGATCATCTAGCTCTTTCATAATTCTAGAAGAATCATAGTATCTTGAACACATTTTCAGTATTATTTCTGTAGCTCCTTTCCAATGTACATGGATTGTGCTATCTCCCATTCTCCTTAGTAGAACCCCACTTCGTTTCATGTGTGAATTGAATACTTCAACAGAAAGAATTTTACAATTGTGCATCAATTGCTCCATTTCCATGTTTAACTCTAAAATAGCCCATGAAAGAATGGCTTTTTCTGTTGGATTGCTTAAGAACTCAATTTTGATGTAACATCCCGTCAGTTAAAAAAAAAAAAAAAAAAATGTCAAAAGCAGATATTTTTTTGTGTTCCCACGTGCCAAGCCCACCTAACCCCACTACCCATTCCCCCTTATCTCTTCTTTGGCCGGCTCACACTCTCTGCTTCTCTTCCTTTTCATTTTTTCTTTTGTTTTCTCACATACACTTGTCTGCTCTCTCATATTTTGTCTACCCGGTACTGCCACCATCACCATTTCCACCATCAATTTTCCGGCAAGATCACCGGAAAATTGTTGGGAACCCATAAACATCTTCACACCCTTTTTCTTGAGGTAAAAAATTTCTCATCTTTTTTTGTGGGTTTTGCATTTTGCTTGAGGTTATTTTTTTATCTAAGCATTAATGAAGATACCCATATGATTTATGAGCAATAGAAGTGATATTTATGTGTTTTTATGTATGGGTTTGGTATTGGTGGAATTATTTGATGAGTGGGTATATATTTTGTGCTATTGATGGCTAATTAAGGTTTATGTATGGTGGGAAAATTGGGGGTTTTAAGCTATAACATGTGATGGCTTGTGAATTTAATTTTTTCCATTGCCATTGGGTTTATTTGGAGTTAGTTGAAGTTCTAAATTCTTGTCTTGGAGGATATGTTGATTTTGCTTTCATGGGTCTCTTGGTAATGTAATGCAAAATTTATGGAAGCTAGCCATAATGTTGGAGATTGTATTAAATGGGTTAACTCTATAAATTGGAGTTTATACCTTGTGAATCAATTTATTGAGAAACTAGGGAAGTGAAATATATTATTATTGATGGGGTTAAATACTAGGCTTGCCTAATTAAGTGAGTATTTGGCAAATTCCTAAATTGTGGTTAGATGCAATTTCAAGTTTTGTACTTATTGTGATAGGTTTACTTGATATTGTTAGGTTCTAGCTAATCTCCTTGGAGCTTGGAGAATTAGGATTTTGCAGTTGCGATGTAAGTAGCTTTTAATGGGATTTTTGGAAAATAACCATGATTCATAAATATTGTTTTTGGGTCAAACATATTTTGGAAAATTATATATGGATATGTGTTTTCTTAAAAATGTGGTGTTGTGACCCTATTATATATGATTATATATGAAAATGCATCATATTTGGTATTGCATTTGGGGAAATGCATGAATCGTTCATATGGAAAAATGAGCATCTTTTATTTAATCTTTGATAAGAAAATCATGGATTTTATGGTGTATTGGAATATTTAAGATGCTTATCTTGTCTTAGTACTTGGAAGATTGATAGAAAATCTTGTTGATAAGAATGAAGTTGAAAACCTTACAAACTTTGTAGAAGTTAGATTATTTAAGGTTTTCTGAAACTATTTGGATATGAACTATGTGTTTCAAAATAATGTAATCTGTGAGTTTATGTTGTTTTAACACCATGCCATGTGTGATTTCCCGGTGATCACCCGATTTGGTTTCCGTAGTCTTTGTGACAACGAAATCAAATCAAGGTCAGTGCCCTTTTACTTTGGATGACGCGTTCTTCCCTGCTGTCCATGGGGGGAAGAGGTTCCTTGATTGTGTGTGGGTGAGGCTGCTGTCCATGGGGCCAAGAGACCACATGCAAGAGAGGTCCTATTTGACGCGCTCTCCCTGCTACCCATGGGGGGAGAGAAAAACCTTGAGGGTATGGGTGAGGCTGCTGTCCATGGGGCCAAGAGTCTGCATACCAGAGAGGACAATATCATGCCAGTTGTGAATTGGTGGATCCCCTGACCGGTTTATATGGTAGTATGGTAGATTTGGGATAATTTATCTTATGTTAGATATTATGACTTTGGAAATTACATTGTTGATGTTCACAGATTATAATGTATAGTTTCAAGATATTTTACTTTGAGAAACTTTGTGTTTCATTATTAAATAATTCTTGTCATACTATTATTATTGAAGATGAAACTTGCATTTCCCCCACCCCCATTAAATATGCTACTTACTGGGCTCTGTCTCATTCCATTACTTTATAATCTTTTCAGAATAGACAACAGTCTTTTGAGACAGCTTTTTGGGTGGCTAATAGTAGTTAGACTAACTACTGATGGAGGCTGAACTTTTGTAATGGGTATATTAGATGGTATAAATCTTAGAATAGGCTTGACTTATTCTTTTGTATATTAAAGTGGTTGTGATGTTATTTCCACTGATGGGACAAGCCGTGATATGTAATTAATTATTCAGACCTCTATTCTTTTGTGGCCAATGGTCTTTGTAATTATTGCTTAGAGCTCTGACTTACTTTGAGAGTTTATTCAATGAAATTATTATGATAATTCTCAATGTTGGTTCTTGATATGATTTATGTGGATTGGATTGTCAAAAAGGAAAATCTACAGGTTCTTTGAGATGTCTTTTTCATGCCTTGGACCCTTTTGGGTTCGGGGTGTGACATTTGAATCTTGAAGTAGGCCTGTAAGCGATACCAGTTGTGTTCATAGCAACTCCTTCTTGGAATAATTCAAGAAAATACGGAGCAATTGATGAATAAGTAGCTGCATCAAAAGATTCTTTCCCTAGCCAAAACTTTGTCACCTTCATTTGATTCAAGTTGAGACTGCCTGCTATGTCAGTACAAATGGTGGTGGCAAAGCCCATGGTTTCAAAGGCAGAAAGCTTCCGTACCATTGCTTGATCAACCATCATTTTTTTCATGGCATAAACGTGTGTACGCTTCACAGCCAAAGAAAGCCCTTTTGGAATCACAAGTTCAACTATTGTAGTTGCAGTAGCTAAAATTCGCATAGCTTTCACCATGACACAAACTTTTTTTTGCTGCCATGAAATTCTTCAATTACACGTTCATCTGCTGTATTCCCTGTGAAGTATCGAACCAACAAGACTACAAGAGCTAGGAGAGCAATTGCCAAACCAACCTTACGAATTGATGAAGTTAGCTTGTTGAGCTGAACTTGTAAAGGTGTTTGTAATTCATTGGTATCATGAATGATTGAGCTCATCACCTCGCGCCATGTTGTGTTCTTCCCAACTGAAGTGACAAGCATTCGAGCATAGCCATCAACCACCTTAGTACCAAAAAACAAAAATGGATGATGGCAATTTACTTCTACATGATCTCTTTCATCCTGTGTGATATTGGATTCCTCCACTTTTAAAGAGTGCCCTTCTAAGAATAGACCATCTGCTGGAACTTGATCTCCAATCTTTAAGCAAACGACATCTCCAACGACAAGTTCTAAGATTGAGACCTTTTGATGCAGCCTAGCTCACACAACTTTAATTTGGATATTGTTGCAGAGTTCGGATAACTTCTGGAATTGTCTGCTTTGCCAAAAGTTACTTATGGCAGAAATCACAACAAGAAATAGAGCAACAATTAGGCTTTCATCTTCATCTGTTCCTGCTTGTGTTTCATTGTCCATCATGTCAAACACAAGACATGATACAGCACTAAGTAAGCTTATGATAATGGTAAGATCCTTGAACTCTTTTACTACAAAGTGGAAGAAGCTCTTTCTTTGTGGTCTTTTATACGAGTTTGAGCCAAAAGACTCACGTCGGCGAGTAATGTCTTCAACATTGCCATGAATCCCAAATTCAACATTGGTTTCAAGTATGGATGCTACTCCATCAACCCCTCCAATATTTTGGAGCTTATCAACATTTTTCTCTTTCACAAGCTCAGTGAGACTTGTTTGATCAATTTTGAACCTATTGTCTACTAGTTTTATATCCAAAATGATGGAAGATGAATTTTGTGAAACCTTAGCTGTTTTCTTATCGAGTGGAGAATCTTTGAAAAATGATAGGAGGGCTCTAGAACAATAGATGTAAACAAAAGCTGAGCGCCATCTCTTGTTAGCTGCACTAGGGGTGTTGGGTACATGACATGAAGACTTGTTGCACTCTTTGTCTTCTTGGATAATGGTAGACATAGTTTGGAAAGTACAAGACGATCGAAAGTAATAGAAGTAGAAATTAGATAAACATTAAGAAAGCATGAAAGAAAATGTAGGAAAAAAAAGGCTTTTAGGAATGATAGATGAAGCGAAGGAGAATGAAGGTTTGGTGTACTTGTAATGCTAAATGAATAGATTAGTCATAAGAATTGGACTTACAACTTGGAATAAATTGGAGCCTCACCACTTATATATACGTATGAAATGTCCGACTGACTCTTTATCTTAAGTATTAATAATATTATAATAAGAGCCTGTTTGACATCAGCTTTTAAGCACAACTTTTAATCTTTAGTTTTTTTTTTTTCAGTTTTTATGTACAACTTTTTAAAACTTCACTTTTTCTTGTATTTTCTCAGTTTTTCAAAAAATTTCAAGGAATAAGTACACTTTAACACATTTTCAACAAAAAAAATTTCAAAAAAAAAAGCTAGATAAGCTGTTACTAAACGAATCCTAAGCAGATTAATCTAAAGGTGAACATGGTTCTTATATATATATATATATATATATATATAAATATAAGAACCATGTCCATCCACGGTTTTTTGATTTGAAATATAAGACAAATTGAAGAAAAAAACTAACCCATTCGGTGACTTTCGAGATCGCCCTCACTGAACCGACTTGAATCTGAACTACAATTCAGACTAAGTCTTACTGAAATCGGATTTCCTTTTCGTGCCATATGCGCTTAAACTTTCTTTTTTCTCCCTTTTTCTTCCCGGTCCAATATTAGTTCTCAAAAGTCTTCGTTTCCGTGTAGAAGCAAACTCTCCAAATTTATGACCAGCCTTTCCTCAAGTAGATCAGTCTAAAGGTGAACGTGGTTCTTATATATATATATATATATATATATATATATAAAGATGATCAGGAGTCAGAAGACTAGAAAAACATTAGGAACGTAGAAGACCCTCCAAGCCGTAAAGGGAAAGGACAAAGAAAGGTAGCATTCGCGTTCTGTTTAAGTCCCTTTCTGCTTTTTGGCACTTCTTGTAATGAAAGAGATATGAGTTGTTGATATAGTTGTATATTACTATATATGCCAATTAAGCTTACCTGATGTAGTTGCTACGCAAGCAACTACATCAGGTGAGAGATGAAGGCAACAGTGTAGTGTGGAAGGAAGAACGTTCTTCCTTCCATTACACGCATTTGCATGTTTCATGCAACCTTGATTGAATACAATGATTAAAGATATGTCCCACAATGAAAGTATATAAAAATATTTGACCTACTTCGCCATTTATAGAAAAAAGAAAAGATTTTTTTTTTTCATCTGGTATTGTCATTATTATTATTATTATTTAATTTATCTAAAATTTATTAATGTGTATTCTTTTATGTTTTCTAAAACTCCTATTATATTTTAATCGGTAATATTTAATTAATTTATTTAAAATATTAATTTAAAATGTTTTAAAATGTGGGTTTTTGTTATCTTGGTAGATCAAGTTTTTTATCATTAAATAAGGGGCTTGAATAGAGTTTCTTATCATTGAATAAAAGGCCTAGATACATCTAATTTACAAAAAAAGTATTTTGTATCAAATGATACCACATCATTCGTATCAAAATTCAATAAACGAAAGATATGTGTACAATAATAATTACCCACTAACACATGTTTTTTAATTGTTAGTGGATTAGTTATTTTTTGCTAACATGTCTCACACTTATTAGATTTTAATATGGATAACATAATATCATTTGATACCAAATACCTTATCCTAATCTACACAAAAAAAAAAAAAAAAGTATTTTGGAGTAATAATAAAAAGCAATTATTATGGAGTTATCACTATAAATTTCAAATCCTATTATATCTATAAAAAAAAATTGTTTGAAACTTTGAAGGATATTGATTGAGATCAATACAATTCAAAAGGTAATTACACATGACTGGATAAAATAATTTATATATCATGGATTATATAAAATATATATTCAAGAAAACAATATATAAATAAATTAATTATGTTAAAAACACAGTTTAAGAGTATATATTATATAGATACTAGTCTCATCACACGCACTTTGCGAGTGCGAGTGTGATGAGGCTTTTTTGTAGAGAAAAACAAAACCCTGTTTGAAAATTAGTAGGAGTTAGAGTTGTATTTGAAAATCTAATATATAAGTAGATAAAGCAATTTGAAAATTAACAAGGGGGTGGCCTTATTTTTTAGGCAATATTTTAGTAGGAGTTAGAGTTGTATTTTTATCAGATTGTTCTTTAGTTTTATCTTTACTTAAACATAGGGATGTAAGGGCATTTTAGAACCACGAAAATAAGGAATCCCAACAGAAAAAGCCTCTTAAATAGTAGTATATATGTGTATTATTTGGTGGTTTTAAAATATATTCTTCAATTTAACTTGGCCCCTCTTGAGGTATATATAGAGGCTCTGTCAGTAGGGTTATGAATTAATTTTAAAATTCATGACATCCTAAAATTACTAATTCAAATGAAGAGTTATAGCTCTTTATTGTATACAAGACTCATCACACGCACTTTACGCGTGCAATAATACTCTTTTTTATTTTTTGTTTTTCTGGTTTAGTGTTATACTAATATTTAAAGATAATATTTAAAAAATGATAATTATTTTTAAAGGTAATGTGGAATAATATTTAAAAATGAGATAGAGAATTGTAAGAATTTGAACCCAATGGAAAATTTGAATTTATTGATTAGGATAAAAATTGGGATAAGTAAAAAAAAATTAAGATTTAAACAAAAGAAAGATGATATATGTTAGTGTGGATGGATGGGGGATTGGTGGTAACTATATAGAATTTGGATAACAAAAATTGTGGAATGTTTTAAAGAATTAAAAAAAAAAAAAAAACCATAAAAATTTCGGGATAAGAATGAATAGTTTTTCATGAGGTAGTGGGGTTTTTTTTTTTTTTTTTTTTTTTTTTTTTTTTTTTTTAAGAAGTAATTTTGTATTTTTTTTAAAAAAGATAATTGAAGTATTTGAATACAAATAGATAACAAATACAGATAGGAATTAGACATTTAAATACAAATGGGTGGTGAGAATAATGGTTTTTTTTTTTCCTTTTGTATGTGAGATAGTATTACTCTTTTAACATTTTTTGGAAAAAGTAATTTTTTTTTACTTGTTTTTATAAAGATAATTGAAGTATTTGAATTCAAATAGATAATAAATACAGATAAGAATCAAATATTTGAAAACAAATATGTGGTGAGAATAAATGTTTTTTTTTTCCCTTTTGTACATGAGATAGTATTACTATTTTAACATTTTTTACTTTTTTGTAACAAAAAAAAATTAAACTAAAGGGTATGTTATTTCAAAATTTGTATTAGAATATTTTGGTACTCCAAAAATTGAAGACAACAAAACAGGAGAATTATCTTATTAATAGTATAGATAAATCAAGAAGTTGGAGTTGCTGCATTTTGCACCGTCCCACTAATTTGAAGTCCTATAATTAAAAGACTTGTTTTTATCTTACCAGGGCCGGTTACAATAAATTTTAAAAACTTAAATTGTCTCACATAATTTTCCTCAAAAAAAAAAAAAAAAATTGTCTCACATAATAACAAGTGACATAGTTAATTTAGTTTACGTTCATTATTTGGCATTGCCAATTTTGTAAAAATCATTGCCATATCACAAAAATACTTCTTGTTTTTTTGTTTTTTTTTGTTTTTTTCGTCTTTGGTTTCTCTCTGAGAGGCCGAAACGTAGAAACCCTATTGTCTTCAGCCGAATGATATCCCATCCCCTCTGCTAAGCCGATCAAGCAGTAGGGCTTCCTTGGATTCACCATTACGGGTAGGGAAACTCCCCTAGACTTTCTCTACTCCGTCCCATTTACCTCTTTGGTCTTTTCTATGGAGGAAATTCTCAACGATTGGAAGAAGCTTTCTTTGACAGATGTAGAAGGCAAAAAGATTAGCTTATCAAAGTCTACAAATAGGCTTAACAAGGAATATGTACTTGCTGCCAGATTTTTCACAAGAAGAGCTCTTAATGTGGAAGCGGTGGGGCGGACCTTTAAGCCCCTTTGGAGATCTTGACAGGAGTTCACGATAAGGGAAGCTTGCGACCATGTACTCTTATTCGTCTTTGAACTCGACACTGATGCTGAACGAGTTTTAGCGAATGAACCATGGTCTTTTGACAAGCATGTTGTCCTCTTCCAGAAATTCGATGCTTCTGTACCAGCCAGAAGTCTAAGATTTACTAAGATGAAGTTCTGGGTACAAATCCACGGTCTACCTATGCGAATGTTAGATCCCGAAACAGCCTATGAACTGGGCGAAACTATTGGACCAGTTTTCCCATCCGAGAATGTGAAGGAGTTGATAGGAGGGGATTTCCTTCGTGTCAGAGTGGAAGTTGATGTATCGCGACCCCTATGCCGAGGCCGCAAGGTTGTTCTAGAAGATGATAAGGAGATTTGGGTATCTTTCAAGTACGAAAAACTCCCTAATTTCTGCTATTGGTGCGGTATGGTGTCCCACGTCGACAAGGAGTGTGAGATTTGGTTGGCCAACAAGAATAAGACACCTGCAGCAAAACAAGAATATGGAGCATGGCTATGCTCATTGCCCTACAATCCGGGGAGAACTCCTTACACAATGGTGCCAGGAATGGGGGATGGCTTTGGAGGTCTAGATCAAAACGATCAGGTTTCACACTCAACCCCTGAACCAAACAGGGCGGACACGCTGATCGGTGATGATGAAGTTCAGGCAAACCCCGAGGGCAGCAGAGGTGTGGACTTTCCTCATGTATCAAATATGGAAACCACGGAAGTTAGGGAGGATTTCCCGCAGCCTATTGATATCCCTAATGCACCAAATCATGAGGTAAATGATAACGTTCCAAATTTATTTACTTACCATACTAATCTTCAGGATTTTGAAAGTCAAATCCAGGAAATAGATACAGAGCTTGGAAAATTTGACCACCAACACTCTGAGCTGAATCATAAGACAGTCAACATCCCACATATCTCGGCCTTTCCAGAGAAAGAGTTGGAGATTTCTTTGAATGCAAGTGAAGCCACTTTTCAGGATCTCACCCCTCACGTGAATGACTCTAATGATCCTCCCTCTGCAGAGTGCATGACTTTACGAAAGCGGAAAAAGTTGGCACGTGATACTCCCATGCAAAATGATCCTTTGTCTCTCAATAAAGGTGCTAAGCGTGGTAGAGAAGAGGATGAAGAAACCCAGCCCGAGTTACCTACAAAAAAGCAACAGGCTTCAAGTGTCACACCCCGAACCCAAAAGGGTCCAAGGCATGAAAAAGACATCTCAAAGAACCTGTAGATTTTCCTTTTTGACAATCCAATCCACATAAATCATATCAAGAACCAACATTGAGAATTATCATAATAATTTCATTGAATAAACTCTCAAAGTAAGTTAGAGCTCTAAGCAATAATTACAAGGACCATTGGCCACAAAAGAATAGAGGTCTGAATAATTAATTACATATCACGGCTTGTCCCATCAGTGGAAATAACATCACAACCACTTTAATATACAAAAGAATAAGTCAAGCCTATTCTAAGATTTATACCATCTAATATACCCATTACAAAAGTTCAGCCTCCATCAGTAGTTAGTCTAACTACTATTAGCCACCCAAAAAGCTGTCTCAAAAGACTGTTGTCTACTCTGAAAAGATTATAAAGTAATGGAATGAGACAGAGCCCAGTAAGTAGCATATTTAATGGGGGTGGGGGAAATGCAAGTTTCATCTTCAATAATAATAGTATGACAAGAATTATTTAATAATGAAACACAAAGTTTCTCAAAGTAAAATATCTTGAAACTATACATTATAATCTGTGAGCATCAACAATGTAATTTCCAAAGTCATAATATCTAACATAAGATAAATTATCCCAAATCTACCATACTACCACATAAACCGGTCAGGGGATCCACCCATTCACAACTGGCATGATATTGTCCTCTCTGGTATGCAGACTCTTGGCCCCAT
This sequence comes from Quercus glauca, assembly GCA_023736055.1. Lineage (NCBI taxonomy): Eukaryota > Viridiplantae > Streptophyta > Magnoliopsida > Fagales > Fagaceae > Quercus > Quercus glauca. Next base: position 9,606,679 of record CM043319.1, on the reverse strand, counting down.
GGACAGCAGCCTCACCCATACCCTCAAGGTTTTTCTCTCCCCCCATAGGCAGCAGGGAGAGCGCGTCAAATAGGACCTCTCTTGCATGTGGTCTCTTAGCCCCATGGACAGCAGCCTCACCCACACACAATCAAGGAACCTCTTCCCCCAATGGACAGCAGGGAAGAACGCGTCATCCAAAGTAAAAGGGCACTGACCTTGATTTGATTTCGTTGTCACAAAGACTACGGAAACCAAATCGGGTGATCACCGGGAAATCACACATGGCATGGTGTTAAAACAACATAAACTCACAGATTACATTATTTTGAAACACATAGTTCATATCCAAATAGTTTCAGAAAACCTTAAATAATCTAACTTCTACAAAGTTTGTAAGGTTTTCAACTTCATTCTTATCAACAAGATTTTCTATCAATCTTCCAAGTACTAAGACAAGATAAGCATCTTAAATATTCCAATACACCATAAAATCCATGATTTTCTTATCAAAGATTAAATAAAAGATGCTCATTTTTCCATATGAACGATTCATGCATTTCCCCAAATGCAATACCAAATATGATGCATTTTCATATATAATCATATATAATAGGGTCACAACACCACATTTTTAAGAAAACACATATCCATATATAATTTTCCAAAATATGTTTGACCCAAAAACAATATTTATGAAACATGGTTATTTTCCAAAAATCCCATTAAAAGCTACTTACCTCGCAACCGCAAAATCCTAATTCTCCAAGCTCCAAGGAGATTAGCTAGAACCTAACAATATCAAGTAAACCTATCACAATAAGTACAAAACTTGAAATTGCATCTAACCACAATTTAGGAATTTGCCAAATACTCACTTAATTAGGCAAGCCTAGTATTTAACCCCATCAATAATAATATATTTCACTTCCCTAGTTTCTCAATAAATTGATTCACAAGGTATAAACTCCAATTTATAGAGTTAACCCATTTAATACAATCTCCAACATTATGACTAGCTTCCATAAATTTTGCATTACATTACCAAGAGACCCATGAAAGCAAAATCAACATATCCTCCAAGACAAGAATTTAGAACTTCAACTAACTCCAAATAAACCCAATGGCAACGGAAAAAATTTAAATTCACAAGCCATCACATGTTATAGCTTAAAACCCCCAATTTTCCCACCATACATAAACCTTAATTAGCCATCAATAGCACAAAATATATACCCACTCATCAAATAATTCCACCAATACCAAACCCATACATAAAAACACATAAATATCACTTCTATTGCTCATAAATCATATGGGTATCATCATTAATGCTTAGATAAAAAAATAACCTCAAGCAAAATGCAAAACCCACAAAAAGAGATGAGAAATTTTTTACCTCAAGAAAAAGGGTGTGAAGATGTTTATGGGTTCCCAACAATTTTCCGGTGATCTTGCCGGAAAATTGATGGTGGAAATGGTGATGGTGGCAGTACCGGGTAGACAAAATATGAGAGAGCAGACAAGTGTATGTGAGAAAACAAAAGAAAAAATGAAAAGGAAGAGAAGCAGAGAGTGGCCAAAGAAGAGATAAGGGGGAATGGGTAGTGGGGTTAGGTGGGCTTGGCACGTGGGAACACAAAAAAATATCTGCTTTTGACATTTTTTTTTTTTTTTTTTTAAAACAGACGGGATGTTACATCAAGGGTGGATGTATACAACTTATCATCGGTGGAGGCTGTACAGCAGCCCCGCCATCCACAATGAGAGTACTAGTGTGGAACTGTTGCAGACTTGGGAACCCACGCATAGGAAAGGAGCTTGAGGTGTTGAATCGAGTCAAAGATCCCTCCGTCGTGTTCATGGCTGAAATATGGGCGGATGAAGCTAGGCTAAAAGAAATTCAGCGGAATATTAATTTTGAGAACCTATTTTTTGTGGAGAGAAATACCAGAGGAGGTGGTTTAGCTCTTTATTGGAAAAATTCACTTGATCTACAGGTGGAGTCTTCTTCTAAGAATCATATAGACTCCATCATCAATAAGGGAAGGGATGGGGCTTGGCGGTTCACTGGTTTTTACGGTGAACCAGCCACGCACAGGAGGAGTGAAGCATGGAATCGTCTTCGACTATTAAACAGTAGTTTTCAGCTTCCTTGGCTTTGTGCTGGGGATTTTAATGAACTGACCCGCATGTCGGAAAAGGTGGGAGGTAGCAATAGAAGCCAAGCTCAAATGCAACTCTTCAGAGATGTCGTTGACGAATGTGGGTTCATCGACCTTGGTTTTATTGGTTCTCAATTCACTTGGAGGAAGCACTTTGCTGACGGACACTCCATATGGGAAAGGTTGGATCGTGGGCTCGCAAACCATGAGTGGTTCCTAAAGTTTTCGGGTACTAAGGTCCATCATCTCCACTCGGATTCATCTGACCATAGTCCATTATGGATCACACCTGAAGACTTAGAAATCCCTTCATTTACTAAGCCTTTTAGATTTGAAGAAATGTGGCTCTCGGATCCCGGTTGTTCTGATATTGTGGAGGCGGTATGGTGCTCAAGGGATGAGATGGTTGATCTGGCAATGAAGGTTACTCATAAAATCAAAAAATGTGGAAAAGAGTTAACTCAGTGGAATCGGACCCACTTTGGGAATGTGAGACAAGAGCTGACAAAGAAAAGAAAACAACTTGTTGAAGCTGAAAAGATGGCCATGCGAATTGGTTGTAATGAGAGAGTCCGTTGCCTTAAACAGGAGATTGCTACGTTGGTTGACAAAGAAAATAGATTATAGTTTTAGCGACCCAAGGTTTTGTGGGCAAAGTTTGGAGATAGAAATTCCAAGTTTTACCACTGCCACGCCTCCCAAAGAAAAAGGAAGAATCTGATCCATAAAATCAGAGACAACCATGGTGAGTGGATATCAGATAAGGACAAAATAGCTGATGCTTTAGTGCAATACTACAAAGACTTATTCACGTCAGCCAACACATTGCCTTGTGATTCAGCCACAAATACCATCCCAAAGGTTATTAATGCGGAAATGAACTCCAAACTCTCCACAGCTTTCTTAGAATGGGAAGTGCAGCAGGCAATAAAGCAAATGGCTTCTCGGCACCAGGTCCTGATGGTATGCCTCTTTTATTTTTTCAGTATTATTGGGATTTAATTGGTGATGATGTCTCTCATTCTATTCTCCATTTTTTAAACACTGCATCTCTTCCTAAAAACCTCAACCATACTTTCATCACCCTCATTCCAAAAAAGAAAAATTTGGAGTTTGCATCTGATTTCAGACCCATCAGTTTGTGCAATGTATTTTACAAAATTTTCTTAAAAGTCCTAGCAAATAGACTTAAGAGAATTTTACCTAATATTATTTCTAAACATCATAGTGCTTTTACCAAAAGCCGTCTTATTTCTGATAACATTTTGGTAGCTTTTGAGCCTCTTCACAGCATGCAGAAACACAAGGGGAAGGAGGATTTTATGGCCATAAAACTTGACATGAGCAAGGCTTATGATAGAGTGAAGTGGCACTATCTTGAATCAGTCATGGTGAAGATGGGGTTCTCAGATCAATGGGTCAAGTTGCTCAGGCTATGTGTCAGATCTGTCTCTTACTCGATCCTTGTTAATGGCGAACCAAAAGGCATGATTATTCCTACCAGAGGCATTCGTCAAAGTGATCCTCTTTCTCCCTTCCTTTTTTTGCTTTGCACGGAAGGTTTTCATGGGCTTATCACTCAAGCCACAATACAGGGAGATATTAAGGGTTACTCACTTTGTAGAAATGGTCCGAGACTCACTCATCTTTTATTTGCAGATGATAGTTCACTATTTTGCAGGGCCACTATCCAGGAATGTCAAAAAATTCTGGATATCCTAGAGGTATATGGGAGATGCTCAGGCCAACAGATTAACCGGAACAAAACAACAATCTTCTTCAGTAAAGCTACCTGTGAGGATACTCAAAATCATATAAAGATGGCTTTGGGAGTTCCAGAAATTATCCAATATGAGAAATATTTGGGATTGCCCTCTCTTGTAGGAAGAAATAAAAAAGCCAGTTTTAACTATATCAAGGAAAGGGTTTGGAAGAAAATTCAAGGGTGGAAGGAAAAGCTTTTGTCACAGGCAGGAAGAGAAATTTTAATTAAGGCAATGGTTCAAGCAATACCAACATACACAATGAGTTGTTTCAAACTCCCATTGGGTCTTTGCTTAGAAATTGAAAGTCTTATCCGAAGATTTTGGTGGGGACAAAATGGAGAACGGAGGAAGATCCATTGGGTCAAATGGGATACTCTTTGCCAACCCAAGAATCAAGGTGGTATGGGTTTCAAAGATCTAGCAAATTTTAATGATGCTTTATTGGCCAAACAAGCTTGGAGGTTGCTGCACAATAAAAATTCTCTGTTTTATAAAGTTTTCAAACCGAAGTTCTTTCCGGATTGCTCTATACTGGAGGCCACAGATTCTATGTCCGGCTCGCATGCATCAAGGAGTATACTTCAGGGTAAGGATGTTCTTTTGAGAGGGGCTAGATGGAGGGTTGGCTGTGGAGAGTCTATCAGCATTTGGAAGGACTCCTGGCTGCCATCTTTAGACTGTCCTAGAATCAAATCACAGATTGTACCCGGTTTTGAAAAAGCCAAGGTTTCGGAGCTTATCAACCCGGTTACTAGAAGATGGGATACAAACCTCCTACGTGGCTTATTTCACCCTTCTAAGGTTGATCTTATACTTAGTATCCCATTAAGTCCACTTCCTGTAGAGGATAAGGTTATATGGCCTTTTAATTCCTCAAGTGTCTACTCGGTAAAATCGGGCTCAAGATTTCTAGCTAACAAAGCCAATCTCTCAACTTCGCAGGCCAACCAGCACCACCATGAAGATTTTTGGAAGAGAATATGGAGTCTCCCTGTTCCAAATAAAGTCCGGAACTTCCTTTGGCGAGTATGTCGCGATGCGATACCGGTCAAAAGGAACTTACGGAAGAGGAGAATCCTTACGGATGATGTATGTGAGCATTGCCGTTCTGCCCCTAAGACAACTTGCCATGCTTTATGGGAGTGTCCAAAAATCTCGAAAGTATGGGAAGCAATTCCGGGGTGTGAGTTTCGGCAGGTCCGTAGCTTCTCTACTTTTCGGGAATTGATGGACTTTAGTTTTTTAGAGAATAAAAATACGGAGCTGATGGTCATGGTGATGTGGACTCTTTGGTACCGTAGAAATCAGATCAGAACGAGACAGCTGGATTTTCCCGCTTCTCAGGTGCTCCCTCAAGCTTCACAAGCTTTGTCTGACTTCAAACAGCACAATATCTCGCTTCCATCGCAGCAGGGTGTCAGTGGGCAGCTACGGGCTCGGTCTCACTGGTTTCCACCTCCCATGGATTGTTTCAAAGTGAATTTTGATGGGGCCACATTTCCTGAGCTGGGCAAGGCAGGGCTGGGTGTTGTAATCCGAAACTGGGAAGGGAGTGTTATGGCTTCTCTTTCAGAACAAGCTCCACTTCCTTTCTCTCCCGATATTGTTGAAGCTATGGCTGCTGCTAGGGCGATTTCATTTGCCAAGGAGCTTGACATTAGACCTTTCATCCTCGAAGGCGATTTGGAATGGTGATCAAAACCTTCATGGCGGCAGAAGAATCTCTTTCCTCGTTCAGTCACATCATTTCTTTGGCTAAATCCACCTTAGTTACCAATGAGTGTATTTCCTTTTCTCATACTTATAGAGATGGTAATAAGGTTGCTCATAACTTAGCTAGACATGCTAGACATGTTAGAGGTTTGTCTGTATGGATGGAGGATGCTCCTCCCCACCTTTATTCTGTTCTTTTCACCGACTCTAGCTAATAATAGTAGATGTCTTCTTTCTAAAAAAAAATAAAAAAAAAATAAAAATACTTTTTTTTTTTAATTTACTTCTCTAGAAGGAATTTCATTGTCTAATAAATTAAAAGACTTCTTCAAAAATTTTACCTCTCTAAAATTTATGGAATGGCTCTTTGTTGGCATCAGATAGGTAACTGTTAAAAGCAATGGAGAGGTGATAGTTTTGTATAGCTAATTTTAACTATTATTACTAGGTGTGCAGCTTATAATATACTTTTAGAGGCGTTGCTCAATTGGTCTGACTCAACTAAATTGATAATTGAGTTCAGGATAATGATTTGATTTCTTCATATGTAACTCCTTAAATAAATAACATAAGTTGCTGAGCATGCAATGTATGTCAAGAACTTTTCAACTTCCATAACTTCTCTCTAAGTTTAAATTTGGAAAATGTCAAGAACTTTTGTACTTCCATAATTAGCTGTTATTTTTATTTTTCCAGGTTTTGCTTGTCATCTAACTAATCTAATACCATGTTTTGTTAAATTAACTTACAAACCTAAAAGAAGTTCCTAAAGAGGTTTCTCTGACTCTAAGGGAAGGGTCCTTGGCTCTGTCTCTTAGGCAGTAAAGTGTTTGTCCCTTCTTGTAAGGTTGTGGGGTTCCCTAGGGTAACTAGTTTTACCGGTAAGGCTAGTGGGTTGTATTTTTCTTTTGGCGTCCGGGAAACACTAGAGGAAGTATGGAGAATTTGACAAAACATTGGCACAATTTGTCTCTCAATGATAGGGAAGGAGGCAAACTGGCGGTGAAGAAGGATCGAGCCACTTAAGAGTTTAGTCTTGTTGCAAAATTTCTAACAAAACGTGTGGAACACGGAGGCCATTGTGAGGACCTTCAGCCCTTTGTGGCGAGCCAAAAATGGTTTTAAAGTGCGAGATGTAGGTGAACACACAATGCTATTTGTGAACCCTGGAGTTTTGACAGGCATCTAGTAATCCTCAAACGGTTAGAGAGCTCCACCTCGGTGCATGAGTTGAAGTTGGATTCAATGTCAATATGGGTCCAGGTGCACCATATTCCAGTGAGCTTTCTGAACAGGGGCGTGGCTGAGGATTTGTGCGAAGCAATAGGTGTTGTGGATAGAAGTGCAGAAGATACTAAAGTAGATTGGATGCAGCTTCTTTAGGGTTTGTATGCGTATTGATATTTCGTTGCCTCTATGTCGGGGTCGAGTGTTATCGTTGGAGGATGGCGAAGAATGTTGGGTGTCATTCAAATATGAATGTCTTCCCAATATATGCTACTGGTGCGGATGTCTGGATCACTCTGATAAGGACTGTGAGAAGTGGATTGAAAGTGATGGAACATTAGATAGTAAGGAGAGGGAGTATGGACCATGGATTCATGTTGCACTAACACAAGCAAGGCAGAAACCTGTGATGGTTATTCCTGGATTCTATGAGGCTAGGAAGAAGTGTGGTCTTAAAGTCCAATACTCTGGTTACTGAGATACAAAAACCGGTGAGGAAAGAGTACAGGAGCCAGGCCAACCAAACCAACACAACGGCGGAGGAAGAAGCAATTAATTCTAAAGTGGTAATTACGGAATCAATTACTACACCGGAGTCTTCAATGCCTGAAACGATTGAAGGGTTAAATGAGAGTAATAGCGGGAATAAAGGGGAAAATAATTGCGAAAATTATGGAGATGTTTATGTAAATATTGGTATTCCATTGGAAGATCAAATTCTAGAGATTGATAGCGTATTAAATGGTGTTGATATCACCAAAACTGTAGGAAGGGGTGAGGCGAAAAAAATAAGGTGGTACACCTGGAAAGTCCTAGCTGTGATGTATCTAAAAAGCTACCCGTTAGTGTGGAGAATGGTCTGGAGGTAAGTGCTGGTCACATAGAGAAAGGGCTGGAGGCAGGTGCTGGTCATGTGGAGATAGTAAGTTCTCTGTCAGCTGAAACTAACAAAGAAAAAGAACCCGATTTTTAGGGTGGGGTGTCTAGCCATGGGGGTAAGGAAGTGTTGGTAAAACAAAGAACTTGGACACAAGTAGCTCGCTTTGCTCAGAAAGGTGATGATTGGGCCAAGGCAGATGCAACTAGTGCTATTAAACGTACTTTCATGGAGATTGATGATTGGGATTTACCAAACAAAAGGAGATTGGTTGCTCATGATAGTCGGAAAAAATTTTCAATGGTGGAGGCTGCGTGTCAGCCACGCTAAGAGCAATGAATCTCTTATGTTGGAACTGTCAAGGGCTTGGGAACCAATCGACAAAGTAAGAGCTTGGTGATATTATTCGAGCACAAGATCCCTTAGTTGTGTTCTTAGTCGAAACATGGCTGGATAAGGCTAGGCTAGAAGATATTCGAGTCAAACTGAATTTTGGTGGTATGGTTGAAGTGTGTAGAAATACGAGAGGAGGGGGGATAGTTATTTTTTGAAGAAAGGAAGTAGATTTTTCTCTAGGTACCTTTTCCCAAATTCACATTGACAGTGTTTTGAACAAGGGTAAGGAGGATGAGTGGAGGTTCACAGGGTTTTATGGAGAATCGAAGACTAGTAATCATCACTTATCGTGGGCTTGCTTAAGAAGATTAAGGGGCAGAATTTCAATTCCATGGCTTTGTGCAGGTGATTTTAACGAGATTTCACGGAGTCATGAGAAGCTTGGAGAGAGGCAAAGACCAACTAGATAGATGGAAGATTTTAGAGATGTTTTGGATGAATGTGGATTCTGGGACCTTGGCTTTATGGGCGGGGGGGGGGGGGGGAATGGACACCCGGATGGCTTTACAATTTGGGAGAGGCTGGATAGGGCGGTTGTTACAATGGATTGGCTAGATAAATTTCCTGCAACCAAGGTAATTCACTTGGAGTGTGGTTCGTCTGATCATAAACCAATTCTTATCTGCCTTAATGGTATTCCTAAACTTCGACAAAAGCCGTGGCATTTTGAGCATATGTGGTTGGAGGAAGAGGGTTGTAGAGATACGGTAGAATCAGCGTGGCTTTTCAATGCACCCGGTCAAGCAATGACTAGGGTGGAGGGTAAGATAAGCCATTGTCAAAAACAACTAAAGTGGTGGAGTCGGATTGCAATTGGGAATATTACCCGATTATTGAAGGAAAAAAAAAAGTTTTTAAGAAAGGGGAAAGATGCAGCGATAAGAGGGAGGTCTATAAACTGGGTGACAAGGCTGAAAAGAGAAATCAATAATTTGTTATCAAAAGAAGAAAAGATGTGGAAACAAGGATCTAGAGCATTGTGGCTACATGAAGGTGATAGAAATACTTGGTATTTCCATAGTAGAGCCACTCACAGGTATCATCGCAACAAAATTGAAGAATTAGAAAATAATATGGGCGAAAGGTGTGTGGATGAGAATGGCATAGCAAATTTTGGTGGATTTTTACCAAAATTTATTCACTTCATCCTCTCCCAATCGGATTGAGGAAGCTCTTGAAGCTACTCCATGGGTGGTAACAGAAGAGATGAACCATGTGCTTGTTGCTCCTTTTGAGAGAGCCGAAATTGATATGACCTTAAATCAGATGGACCCTCTGAAATCTCCAGGACCTGATGGGATGCCCCCATTGTTTTTCCAACAATTTTGGTTGGTCATTGGTGAAGAAGTGGCTAAAGCTGTTCTCACATGCCTTAACACAGGTTCAATCCCACCTTTAATCAATCGTACGTTTATTACTCTTATCCCAAAGGTTAAAAGCCCGGTAAGAGTTTCTAAATATCACCCAATTGCGTTGTGTAATATTCTTTACAAGCTTATTTCAAAAGTTTTAGCGAATAGGCTTAAAAATTTTTTACCTAGCATTATTTCAAAATCTCAAAGTGCCTTTCAGTCTTGTAAAGCAATCTCTGATAATATTTTGGTTGCCTTCGAGACCTTACACCATATGAAAAATCAAAAATCCAAGAAGATGGGTTTTATGGCTATGAAGTTAAAAATGAGTAAGGCGCATGACTAGGTGGATTGGAGCTATTTGGGGAAGATTATGGAGAAACTGGGTTTTTGTGATAGATGGGTGTCTCTTATTCTTGAGTGTATTACCACGGTATCCTATTCGATTTTGGTTAATGGAGAGCCTAAGGGAGATATTAGGCCATCAAGGGGCTTAAGACAAGATGATCCTTTGTCTCCATACCTTTTTTTGTTGTGCTCTGAAGGGTTGAATAGGATGTTACAGCAAGCAGCCTCAAATGACACTATACGAGGATTTTCTTTATGTAAAAGGGGACCAAAAATCTCACACTTATTTTTTGCAGATGACACCCTTTTATTTTGTAGAGCATCTATGGCAGACTTACAAGCAATCCAAGACATTCTTGCTTTGTATGAAGAAGCATCGGGTCAAAAGCTAAATCATGAGAAGACAACCATCTTTTTTAGCAAGGCAGTGAAGGAAGACACAAAGGCCTTAATCTTAGATTTTCTACAAGTACCAGAGGTGAAAGAGTATGAAAATTACCTTGCCTTGCCTTAATCACGGGTGGTGGGAACGAAGAGGAAAGTAAGTCTCAATTACATTAAAGAAAGAGTTTGGAGCAAACTTCAAGGGTGGAAAGAGAAGCTATTGTCCCAAACGGGTAGAGAAATCCTACTCAAAGCGGTGGTGCAAGCGATTCCTACATTTCCAATGAGTTGTTTCAAATTACCGGTGGGTCTTTGTCATGAAATTGAGGCTTTAATCTGCAAATTCTTTTAGGGGCAAAAGGGTGAGCAGTGAAAAATTCACTGGAAAAAATGGGAGGTTCTTTGTTAGCCTAAATCAGAAGGTGGGTTGGGTTTCAAGGACTTAGAAAAATTCAATGATGCAATGTTGGCAAAACAAGTATGGAGACTATTGAAGGACCAATCCTCTCTTTTTTATCAGGTCTTTAAAGTGAAATACTTTCCTAAGGGGTCCATTTTTTAAGCCTCAGCAACCAATGGTACTTATGCTTGGCAGAGTATTCTTAAGTCGAGGAAGGTGATTTCGATGGGTATGAGGTGGAGAATAGGAGATGGGAAAAGTATAGATATATATAGGGACAATTGGCTGCCAGGGAAGACGTCTGCCAGGGTTGTTTCTCCACATTTACCGGCGTTAGAAGGTGCTCAGGTTGCTACACCATAAACCCAAACACCCATACTTGGAACATTAATCTGTTACACCAGCATTTTTTGAGCTTTAAGGCAAATCGAATCAAAGCAATACCATTGTGTTGGACAGGCCAGAGAGACAGCCTCATTTGGCCAGACAACCATAATGGGGAGTATATGGTGAAGGCAAGGTACCTGAAGTTGTGTCAGGAAGCCAATTCTAGCGTTGCATCAAGCTCAGACTCTTCGCATCAATTGGCTTTTTGGAAACATATTTGGAAGCTCCACATTCCAAATAAAATCAAATTATTTCTCTGGAAAGTTGCTCTAATGCTCTACCCACAAAGGTTAACCTGAAGAAAAGGAAAATTCTTGACGAAGCGAAGTGCAGTGCCTGCCTCTTAGACCAGGAAACAACGCTTCATGCCATTTGGAGTTGCGAGACTCTTTACAACATTTGGGCCCCCTGTTTCAGCTAGGTCCAAATAGAGTACCCTTACATTCAAGACATGCCAGAACTAATTAACTTGGTGGGACAACGGCCAAAGAGTTTGGAGTTGTTTGGGGTGGTGGCTTGGTTCATTTGGAACCAAAGAAACAAGCTGAGATTGAATGAGAGAGGCCTGCCAAGTGAAAAAATTCTTGAAACAACTAGAGTATACCTTTCGGACTTTCAAGCTAAATTCCAGAAGACAAAAGTACAGCAACCTAAGGGAAGTACGAAATGGCGACCCCCAAGGGACGGAATGTACAAAACAAATTATAATGGCGCAGTCTTTGCAGAGTCAGAGGAACCAGGAATAAGGGTTATAATTAGAGATGTTAAGGGGCTCGTGATTGCTGCCTTAGCTGAGAAAATTCCTTATTCGGGCTCTATGGAGGTACTGGAAGCACTAGTAGCAAGAACAGCAACAAGATTTGCAGTGGAATTAGGCATAAGTGGTTCTGAATTTGAAGGTGATTCTGAGGTGGTTTGGAGGGCTTTAAGGTCAGCGGATAGGGCTCATTCATCCATTGGGGAGATTATCAAAGACACGATGTCTATTGTAGGTTCGCTTCAAAATTTTTCTTTCTCATACGAGGCGGCAGGGCAATTGTGCAACCCATGCTTTAGCTAAGAGAGCAATTGTTTCTTTTCCTTTTTTAGTCTAGATGGAGCATGTTCCAATGGACATTAGTCATGTTGTTGTTTCTGATTTTCTAGTAATGTAATAATAATACTCAGTATTGACTAAAAAATAATAATAATAATAATAATAATAATAATAATAATAATAATAATAATAATCTATTTAGTATTTAGTAACTGTCTTGTGAGGTTATCCCTGATGAAAATTTAATTCGAAAAACTAATGTAAAAATAGTTAAGATTGGACAATAGAGTTCTAAAGGGAATCATTAGTCATAACTCGTAACAATTCTTCCTCAGAAAAACAAAAATTAAGGAAATAATTCTAGTCAACATTTCTAGTCACTCTGCCTAACAAAAACTGTTTCTCGTCAGTTTGCAAGACATTAAACTGCATAAACTTCAAGATAACATCAGTCATGTTTCACTAACTGTCAACACACTAACATCAAATATGAAAACTGTTGTGCTGAAAGAAACTGAAGTTCCTAGCCTAATGTCCACATATAAACCTGGCCTGAATTTGTGGCTCCTGCAAGCATGCCAACATTGTAAGGGTGTGCATCAAACTGGCTTGGAACTGCTGACATATGTGGACTTTGTAGAGTGAATATTGTTCCTTTTTGAGTTGGGGAGATAACATCAACTCCTCTCTACATATTGCCAATGAAGATGTATGAATCATCCCAACCCCATATTGCTCTACTTCCACACAAAAAGAGAATGTTTAATGTCAATCTTATTTTCATGATTGCAACATATTTTATTTATTTGCACACAGTAATTGGTCATACCAATAATGCCATCAGACCACAGTAAAACAACTTATCCTAATCACAATGTACCTTTTTCTGTGTTATTGAAAGAGTGGTTTTTTTTTTTAATTAATTAATCTTTTTTTTTTTTTTTATTGGGTATTGGGGGACTATGGTACATCTATGATTGCTATCATCCCTCCTGTCCAAAAGTCTGGTTAACACAATGAGTCAACCAACTTGATTAAAAGTTGGCATTTGATTTTGATGTAGTTGCATTTAAATAGCAAATGCATAGAGTTGGGCGTGGAAGAGATGTGTTTCTTTGGCTGGACAATTGTTACCCTGATGAAGGGATTGTATGTGATGCTGGGAGCAACATCAATGCTAGAGATTCTAGTGTTATCTCTAATGACCATTGGTGCTAATTCAAGTTAAAGTACTTCAGGTAAACTGGGAAGAGAGGGATTCTTTAATATGGACTGGATTGTTGCTAAATCTGGTAACTTCAATTGTACAGAAACCTGGGAAGCTATCAGATCAAGGCAGCCACTGTTGATTGGTGAAGGATGGTCTGGCATTCATCTACTACCCCAAGGTATGCATTACTTGTTGGCTGGCTTGGCTCTTAGAAATTGATTGACTACCCATGACAGACTTAAATTTTTATATCAAGGTGACATCTTGCATGTATTTTGTATAGGGTGTAGAGAGATTGCTTGAATTTTGAGTGCTCTTTTCCTATTAGAGTGGCGTCAGATTCAGATGTTAAGGAGGTAGTGCTACTTTAAAATCCTACAATGGGATGTCAAGGCTTGGAAGGGAAGGGTCTCAAATCTGTGATTTGCAAGGTTGCTTAGCATCTGCTGTATCTCACAATGACTGCAAAGAAATGCCAGTGTGTTTAATGGTCTCATCAAGTCTCAGGAGAGCAGAATTCAAGCAATCAACTAGGACGTGAAATCTAGTGTTGGTTGCTGCAAAGGTTTAAAGATTCCGGAAAACAGAAACTTCTGCAATCTCAGGTGTATCTCTTGTTCAGTGTTAACTGGTGGAAAGAAGAGATAATTGTTCAGGAGTCTGGGTTCTTGGTTAGTTTTGTTTGTTGTATAAGTTGTGTTGTAGTCTTAGCTGCTGGTTTGGTTTGATTTTTTTGCAGATTTTAGGTGCAGACTGTTGTGCTAAATTCTTATAAAAAAAATTAAGAATAAAAGAAAATAAGTGAGATGCAATATTAATATCCAAGGTCCATGTCATTCAATTGAATCCATTCCTTGGCATCAAATCATTTAAAAAAAAATTAAGCACCGTTATTTTGATGACAACAAGACAGCAGTTTCTTCAGTAATCATGTGTTCAAGAAAAATTTAGAGACTAGCAAAAGGTTGCTATTAAGGAACAATTTTTTTTTTTTTTTTGATAAGTGGTTGCTATTAAGGAACATTAACTAAGTTTAATATAGAATTGTCATATTTTCCTTAGAACATCAAGCAGATGGTTCAACAAAAGAAAGACACATCAGCATTTGATGATCTGGAAAAGTTTCTTACCTGAAAGAAGAAGTCCAATTGCGTGTGTGATTATTATGCTTAATCATTGAAGTTTGCTCAAAATTAACACCAGTCACTATACCAACTGTGTCATCCATGCTACATGAAGACAATTAAAAATTAATTACTAGAATTAAGATCATATACAGTTTATTTAAAATACCCAAGTTAGATTATATACTTTGACTCATAACAAGATAACTAATATAATCAATATATGGAAATTAGGCAAAAAAACAAAAACAAGAATTTTAGTAGCTAGAAATCCCTAAAATCTCACAACAACTATAAAATAAAGGGATCAATCTAGCTTTTTCAGCAAGTAGTTTATGAGGTAATGCACTCAATCAGCATTTAACTAGTATTGGAAAATAGCATACCCAGTGAAAAAGAGCCAACTTTATTTGTAAAAATTTTGAACTAATCATATAAACAAGCATAGATTATATTCTCTAAATTGTTATCAAATTGTATGAAGCAAACTACCATATATATATTTCTAACAGGTCGTAAGTTATTAATTTGAAAATCAAAGGTATAATACAAAACTACATACCTTGTGGTTGCAAGGGAACTTCCAGAGGGTGAGAAGTAGGTAGACTGCACAGCCTTATCGTGGTCGACTTCCTCCAGAAGTCTGGGTTGATCTACTTTAATACTTCTCAAATCCCATATGGCGGCAGTTCCATCTGAGGAACTAGTAGCCATGATGTTATAGTTTTGTGAGTTAAAATCAATGGAGTTAATCCTATGTGCATGCAATTTTGATTGGGTTGAGCATTTCCTAACCCTCACATCCCAGATATTCAAACGTACATAGCCCTCGTTAAAATATAAGCACTTGACATCATCTGATCATTGAGATAGAGAACATATAGGATCTTCACTTGAATACACCAGGTCAAAGATCTCTTTCTTAACATCCATCAATCGGATAAATCCCAAATAACAACTGGTAAAGATCTACACTTAAATTCCATAATTATGAATCAGCTAACATCATTTGAATTTATGAAACTCAACAAGTGTCCAATATTTCTAGTGTACAAGCTTGTAACCGAAAAGACACAGCTAGATTTGAATGACATTTTACAAGAGCCAGCCCAAGCAAATAATATTGTACTGTCCAAAGTAGATGACTCAACATGAAGATATGGTCATATAGAGAAAAACCAAAGTCATGTGCATTCATTATTCCAATTTAAAGGAACCAAGTTATCCTAGAACATGTACAACCTCAATAAGTCTTCTCAAACATACAGAATTTTCAACTGAAATGTTATCCATATTCAGTGAAATTAAAAAGAAGAATGAAGTGACAAGGCATGAAAATTTCAGGAGGGTGGTTGGGGCAGCATATATCAGCTTCGATAAATGCTGGTCACTAACTTACATACGTATTTTCATTCTAACATTAGACTACAGCTCAAATCAATGTGCACTGGTATATGACAAAAAACACACTTTGCAAGTACAAGCAACAACTTCAACACAAAATTAAAGTTCACATTAAAAAGATAAGTCTAAAACTTATTACACACGTGTATAACGTGGGTTGAACCTTCATTTTATACATACATGTGGAGAAATTTTGCAAACTAACACCAATCCTCAAACAATTTTGTTAATTAGCAACCTCAAACTATTTAGCAAACTAACATCTCAAGTCTAACAAACAATGCTCAAATGAGAAAAGCATTATTGCCTTATAATTCAACTATTACCTATTTGTGTACATATCTTATAAAGAAATGGTTCTAATGCTCCAATTCACTTTTAATCAATTCATTGTACTGCATATGTAAAAGAATAGTGGAAAACACGGTTGACGTTGAATAAATCAGTACCATTACAGAAATTCTTACGTTACTAATAAAAAATACAGCATCTTCCTCAGGATACCATATGACAGACAGTGTGATTGTTGAATGTCAAAGTAGTAATAAGATGATACAATTTCAAAACACCACATCTTGGGTGCATCTCAGTGACTTCATAATTAAAACACACACATTTAAGTTCCAAAAGCAAACAAATGTGCATGTGGTTCATATTTTTTAGAATTATTTGACATGCCAACAATAGCAAAACATGTAAGTATAATACAACCAATCTTTGAAACCAAATTAATTACCTTTTCAAAGTAATGTTGATGCATTGAAATTCCTGAAATGGTACCGGCATGTGGGTGGTACAAATAAAGCCTATCATCATCTTCAGAATCAACATCCCAAAAGCCAACATTCCCAAAATTGTTCCCAACCACAATCATTGTGGCATTGCTACAAGGCAAAAACCTCAAATCCATTATTCTCCCTGGCACAACTCGCGCAATATTCTCCGGATTCAGACTCATAGACCCCAATTCCAATCCCAAACACTCACCCTTTATCGAATTCCCGCCACCAAATTCCTCCTTTTCATGAGAAGTTTTCTTTGAAACCCCCAAAAATTCATGAGAAGTTTTCATCAGAGCCAGAGCCAGAGCCAGAGCAGGAGCCGGTTTTACGAAAAGCATCTCTCATACTAATAGGCCTAAAACCAAGAGGTCGAGAATGCTTATACTCTGGAGGCATTCTCTGAATTCGAAAAGACCTTCGGATTTCAATTGGGGTTTGTGTTTTGGGTATCTTCTCCTCTGAAATCGCTTTGAACGATTTGGTTACAACTCTACCATTAAAATAAATAAATAATTTTGAGAAATGGGTTTTGAAATTGAAGTGAAAATAATGATGGGTTTTCGTTTTTTTGATGATTAATTACAAAGATAGATTTTTTTCATGGAAAGTGGAAGTTAGAGAGAGAGAGAGAGAGACCTTTGGCGCTTTGAAGAGGTGGCGGAGGAGAGCTCAGTGGCTTTGGAGTGGATTTTAAGTGCAGCCACCATTTCTTGATTGCGGCAAATATTGTCGAGGTGCTCCGGCAAATGTATTCCAGCCACCATTTTAAGGAGAGCTCGTAGTCTGTGAGTTTCTGAGACGACGCCATGGAAGAGCTCAAAGCCAAACACTCACTCACAAAGAGTGCGAGAGAGAGCCCTCTGGAATTGTATATTTGGCGGGAATAAAGGCATTATAGGTTTAATTACCATTTACTCCTCATTTCTTTTGTCTCTTCTCATGTTTCAAAATGGTACTCATTTTTCTAGTTCTTCTATTTATTTTTGTTTATTTCTTTAATAATAATAAATTAATAATTTGAAAGTTAGAATAGGGACAAAGCATTTTAATAATTTATTTATCTAGCAATTGTTAAATTTGTTATGTTTTTAAACTTATTGACTTATCCGAGTTGCTTATGATTCATGAACCTAAATTAACTCTCACGCTTATTTGGATTAAACCATTAAAAAATTTAAATTCTTTTTTTTTTTTTTTTTTTTTTCACGAGATGGTGGATAAGATTTAAAAAAAAAAAAGTCAAGGATGTGTTGGAATTTCATTTGTCTGATTGTACTTATGACAGTGATATTTCACATGTACTTATGACATTGAGCATGAGGTGTCAAATTACCATTTACGAATGCAGCCTTAATAGATCAGGTGCTTCCTCCAAGAATGGAACTTTCTAAGAACCCCTACTTTGGAGACCAATTATTTTATGTCCTAATTTTTTCTAAAACTATGATATGATTGAATATGATAGTTTACCTACTACTTTTCTCCATCATTTACAATTTGAAGGAATTCTTTCAACTCATTACATTGCAATTAGTAAAATTATCCACGTGTATTAAATCACATGATTTATTAATTATTTACACACATCAAATTACTATTAAGTAGGTCAATGACTTGATGATGTGTATTATGACAAGAGCATGGCTACACGCCTACACGCAATGTCATTCGAGACGTCAATAGAAGATTGGTATCTAGTGGATGGCATAAGTGAAAAAGTTGCTACCGATAGCGGCGATTGGTGTGACCTAAGGATGGCAACAACAAAGACCATAGGAGAATGACACCTTTAGCTGAAAAACATCGACAAAAGAAAGGATCATAGTGGTTGGAATACATCACATAAGATAGTGCTATGGTGAGGTGCATGAACAAGTTAGCAATCTTTTAAGAACTAGACAAAAACCTAGCCCTAATACTACGTTAAATCCAAGGATATGTTACATAATTAAATAAACAACATGATAGCCTATTAATGTAGAACAATAGTGCAATGTAAAGTACAATGAGCCCAACAATGGGCTTGAGCTTGATGTTGTAATAGTAAAAGTGAGTTCAACCATAGACTTTTCTTCAATCCAAATGAACTATGTTAGGGGAAGTCCTTATATCTCTTTAATTTTTTAGGTAGCTAAGAAATGGCTTTTGTGGAACATGTATCCTCTTGACAATCCAACCAACTAGCCAAGATACCATTGCAATTCCAATGCATGTAGCCCATTGCCACCAATTCAAACTTTTTGTATATTCAATCCACTTCAAATATTCTACCATGACCACCTGAAGGACAATGGTTATGGCAATGATACTCAAAAACAACTTGTTGCTATGGATCCCTTTGGAGATGTTCTCCTCCATGAGCTTTCTTGCATTGAGTTGATTGAGGACTTGGCAAAGGACGAAAGTATTGAAGATCAAGGTATTCCTCACCTTCTCACACACATCGAATATTAATTGCCCTTTGAATTCTAATGTCAGGATGACCACAATCTGATATAAAACTTGGGCTAAGAGGTTTCTCCACATATTGTTGGTAATAAGTGGCTTAGTCCAAGCCATTGGCAGCTTTTCCATCAATGCCTTTTTAGGTTGCTCAGTTGCAAGAGCTAAAGCTCCCAAGTTATGCGTAATTAGGTTTACCCATAATAAATGGACCCCTGTTAATGGTCCTTTGTTAATGAAAATGATAGTCACAAAGTTAACAATAACAGCAACAACATTCACAATGAGTTGAAATTGAATGAACTTTTGGATGTTTTTATGGACACGTCTTACCCACCTTAAAACTCTGGCCACAGAAGCAAAGTTGTTTTCCAAAATGACGATATCTGAGCTTAACCTCGCCAGCTCCGTGCCATGAATTCCTATAGAAAGTCCTATATCAGCTTCTTTCAATGCTGGTGCATCATTTATGCCACCTCCAGTGACTGCAACTATATGACCTTTTTGTTTCAAGCATTCTACCATTAGACTTTTGTCCGAGGGGGATGCTTTAGCCATAACACAAATTTTATCAACTTTCTCCATTCTCTCCTCTGGTGTGTAGTTTTTGAATTACATGCTGTCAATCACTACTCCATTGACCATATCCTGACCAACCCTGAGTATCCCACATTCAGTGGCAATACCTCTTACTGTGAAAACATTGTCTCCAATGATCATTTTGATATTTACACCTGCATATTGGCAATCTTCCATGGCTTTCCTCACCCCTGGACAACATGGGTCCTTAAGTCCCACCAACCCTAATAGAGTTAAACCTTCTTCTTCTTCTTCTTCTTCTTCTTCTTCTTCTTCTTCTTTTATTTTTTTTATTTTTTTTTATTTTTTATCTTTTGTATCATATTCTTGATCTTCTTCTGAAAGCTTCTTATGTGCAAAAGCAACGCGCTGGAGGCTACTAGCTTCCATACCCTGAATAATTTGCTCAAATTTCATCCTTTCATGATCATCTAGCTCTTTCATAATTCCAGAAGCATCATAGTAGCTTGAACACATTTTTAGTATTATATCTGTAGCTCCTTTCCAATGTACATGGATTGTGCTGTCTACCATTCTCCTTAGTAGAACCCCACTTCGTTTCATGTGTGAATTGAATGCTTCAACAGAAAGAAGTGTACAATTGTGCATCAATTGCTCCATTTCCATGCTTAACTCTACAATAGCCCATGAAAGAATGGCTTTTTCTGTTGGATTGCTTAAGAAGTCAATTTCAAATCTTGAAGTAGGCCTGTAAGCAGTACTAGTTGCGTTCATAGCAACTCCTTCCTGGACTAATTTAAGAAAATACAGAGCAATTGATGAAAAAGTAGCTGCATCAAAAGATTCTTTCCCCAGCCAAAACTTTGTCACCTTCATTTGGTTCAAGGTGGGATTGCCTGCTATGTTAGTACAAATGGTGGTGGCAAAGCCCATCGTCTCAAAAGCAGAAAGCTTCCGCACCATTGCCTGATCAACCATCATTTTTTTCATGGAATAAACATGTGTACGCTTCATAGCCAAAGAAAACCCTTTGGGAATCACAAGTTTAACTATAGTAGTTGCAGTAGCTAACATTTGCATAGTTTTCACCATTACACAAAACTTTTTCTTGCTGCCATGAAACTCTTCAATTACACATTCATCTTCTGTATTCCCTGTGAAGTATCGAACCAACAAGACTACAAGAGCTAGGAAAGCAATTGCCAAACCAACCTTACGAATTGATGAAGTTAGCTTATTGAGCCAAACTTGTAAAGGTGTTTGTTCATTGGTATCATGACTGATTGAGCTCATCATCTCGCCCCATGTTATGTTCTTCCCAACTAAAGGGACAAACATTCGAACATAGCCATCAACCACCTTAGTACCAGAAAACAAAAATGGATGATCGCAATTTGCTTCTACATGATCACTATCGTCCTGTGTGATACCGGATTCCTCCACTTTTAAAGAGTGCCCTTCTAAGAATAGGCCATCTACTGGAACTTGATCTCCAATCTCTAAGCAAACGACATCTCCAACAATGAGTTCAAAGATTGAGACCTTTTGATGCAGCCTAGCTCTCACAACTTTAATTTGGATATTGTTGCTGAGTTCGGATAACTTATGGAATTGTCTGCTTTGCCAAAAGTTACTTATGGCAGAAGTCACAACAACAAGAAATAAAGCAGCAAGTATACTTTCATCTTCATACCATCCTGCTAGTGTTTCATTGTGCATCATGTCAAACGCAAGACATGATACAACGCTAAGTAAGCTGATGATAATGGTAAGATCCTTGAACTCTTTTACTACAAAGTGGAAAAAGCTCTTTCTTTGTGGTCTTTTATACGTGTTTGAGCCAAAAGACTAACGTCAGCGAGTAATGTCTTCAACATTGCCATGAATCCCAAATTCAACATTGGTTTCAAGTGTGGATGCTACTCCATCCACCCCTCCAATATTTTGGAGCTTGTCAGCATTTTTCTCTTTCACAAGCTTGGTGAGACTTGTTTGATCAATTTTGAACCTATTGTCTGCTGGTTTTATATCCAAAATGATGGAAGGTGAATTCTGTGAAACCTTAGCTGTTTTCTTACCGGGTAGAGAATCTTTGAAAAATGATAGGAGGGCTTTAGAATAATAGATGGAAACAAAAGCCCAGCGCCATCTCTTGTTAGCTGCACTAGGGGTGTTGGGTACATGACATAAAGACTTGTTGCACTCCATTTTTTCTTTAATAATGGTAGACATAGTTTGGAAGTAAAAGAGGATTGAAAGTAATAGAAGTATAAATTAGATAATCTTTAAGAAAGCATGGAAGAAAGTGTAGGAAAAATAAAGGCTTTTAGGAATGATAAATGAAGCGAAGGAGAATGAAGGTTTGGTGTACTTGTAATGCTAAATGGATAAATTACTCATAAGAATTGGACTTGCAACTTGGGAATAAATTGGAGCCTCACCACTTATATATACATATGAAGTGTCCGACCGTCTCTTTATTATAAGTATTAATAATATTATAATAATAGTTTGTTTGGTATCAGCTTATAAGCTCAACTTTTAGTCTTTTGCATTTTTCAGCTTTTATGTATAACATTTTAAAACCTCACTTTTTCTTGCATTTTCTTATTTTTATCAAAAATTTTCAAGATACAAGTATACTTTAGCACACTTTCAGTAAAAAAATTTCAAAAAAAAAGTTAGATAAACTGTTCCCAAACGAACCTTAAGTAGATCAGCCTAAAGGTGAACTCTATTCTTTTATATATATATATATATATATATAACACCCATAGTTTTATCATTGGATTGAACACATTATTTAAATGTGAGACTTTAAGCTTTATATTTTCATAAACCTACCCAAACAATTTCAAACAAAACTCAGCCTCACATATAAAACGCACATTTATAAAAGTTTGGGGTTGAAAATGTCTTCACTGATCAGGTTTTCTTTATACTTTCCCAATAAGTGTCAAATTAATTAAGGAATTGGCCCTGTTTTGAAACTCGATTTTCTAGGAATTGGCCCTGTTTTGAAACTCGATTTTCTAAAAATCGAGTTTCAAATGTATAACTCGATTTTTAGAACATCGAGTTATAGCGAACGTGGACTTAGAAATTTTTTTTTTTTTTTTTTTTTTTTGGGAACTCGAGTTCCACTTGAATTTTTTTCAAGGAACTTGAGTTCCATGAACTCGAGTACTTCACATGGAATTCGAGTTCCAGAAAAAATTTTTTTTTTTTAATTTTCAGTTCGCTATAACTTGATTGTCCAAAAATCGAGTTTCAAAATAAGGGCATTTCCCTAAATAGTTTCAGATATAGGGCATTTTGCTAAAAAGTTTTAGCGAAAGAGGCAAATGCCCATTTTCTCCCTATATACAACTACAAGAAAACTACATCAAGTGAGAAATGAAAGCAACAATGTAGTGTGGAACATTGGCCGCGGCACTTGAAGGCTAGGGTGGTCACCGGACCACACTGACATGAAAAAAAAAAAACTATATATAATAATTTAAAATTTTATGTTTGTCTACCTTTCAAAAAGAATTTGAGAACGCCCTCAGTTTTTTTTTTTTTTTTTATACTAATAAAATTAAACTTTGCTCCATAATTTATTATACTTAACAATATATTGGGGCTTTCATGCAAAAAGAAAAAGACCCAAAAAAAAATTAACTAAAATCTGAAAAAAAAAAAAATTATAACATAGAAAGTCCAAAAAATTATAACATTACTTGGTTGTGTACATTGAAAGAGATATGGCTTATAGTATTGATGATGAGACTATTATGCAACGATTTCAAAATATGAAAACTCGTAGAAGGAAATTGTAAACTTTATGTATTTGTGTGTTTTTTTATTATTGTTGTTGTCAATATATGAATTTCTCTTTTTATTAGATTGTATAATTTATGCTTTTTAAAGAATACCTGAGAAAAATTTTTGAAACGGCCACTGGTGTGGAAGGAAGAACAGCCGCAAAGAGATTTATCCATCGCGCGCATATGCATGTTTCATGCAACCTCTTTTGAATAGTATGATTTAAGATATGTCCCACAATGAAACTTTATAATAAAAAATTGACCAACTTTGCCATTTATAGAAAAAAGAGAAGATTCTTTTTTTCATCTGGTATTGGTGTTGTTATTATTATTATTATTATAATACATTGTATATGTCAACTGTCAAGGCATATTATTATTTAATTTATCTAAAAAAATTTAATGTGTATTCTTTTATGTTTTCTAAAACTCCTATTATATTTTAATCGGTAATATTTAATTTATTAAATTAAAATATTGATTTAAAATGTTTTAAAATGTGGGTTTTTGTTAACTTGATAGATCAAGTTTTTTTTTTTTTTTTTCATCAAATAAGAGGCTTGAATAGAGTCTCTTATCATTGAATAAAAGGCTTAGATAAATCTAATCTACACACACACAAAATGTATTTTGGATTAATAATAAAAAGTACTTATTATGGAGTGATCACTATAAATTTCAAATCCTATATATCTATATAAAAAAAAAAAAAAAAATTGTTTGAAGGATATTGATTATGATTAATAAAATTTAAAGATAATTACACATGACTGGATAAAATAATTTATATATCTTGGATTATATATATATATATATATATATAAATTAGCCTCTGAGCACGCACTCGCACACGTGTTTAAAGGCTCTTCTATTTTTTTTTTTATAAAGATTAATAATTTGCACCTATTATAATTTAGAATTTTTTTTTATTCTTCAAAAAAATAAAAAGGATAAATTTTAGAGATAAGCAGTAACTGTAATTTCTTTTTTGAAAATGAAGGAAAAAAAAATAGACGAATGGTAGGAAAAAAATCCTAAATTTTAGGAATTCTCTTTTTGTTATTCAAAATGAAATTTGTTATTTGGCATCTATGACCCTATTTCCAAATGAAGTTACCCTTCATTAATGGGGGTATTTTTGAACCACATAAAAGTCTAGTTGAAAGATGAGAATCCTCTTTTATCTATACTATATATAAGATGATTCTCCTCTTTAAATTAGACTTTTATGTGGTTTAAAATTCTCCTCATTAATAAAGGGTAACTTCTCTTAGAAATAAAGTCATAAATGTCAAATAACAAATTTCATTTTGAATTCAAAAGGAGAACTCCTAAAATTTATGATTTTTTTTCATCTCTAAAATTTATCCGTTTTTATTCATTTTTCATCCGAATAAAAATAAAAAATCTCAATTTAAAAAATAAAAAAACTAAGAGAAATTCTAAAATGTATCCTTATTTCTCCTCTCGTTCATTTTATTTTTCCTACCCAAACTTTTCTCTATATCACTACACCTTCTAACACACGTTCAAAAAAGAAATTATTTATCTCTACAGTTTATCTTTTTTTATTTTTTTGAAAAATAAAAAATATATATTTCCAAATTATAATAGATGCAAGTTATTAACCTTTACCCAAAAATTAAAAGAGCCTCTAAGTACGCACAATGCGTGTACTTAAAGGCTAGTATAGTATAGGTTAATCATGTTAAAAACACGGTTTAAGAGTATATATTATATAGATATGTGAATTATTTGGTGGTTTTAAAATACATTCATCAATTCAACTTCGCCCCTCTTGAGATATATATAGAGGCTCTGTTGGTACTGTATTGAAGGGTTATGAATTAATTTAAAAAGTCATGACATCCTAAAATTACTAATTCAAATGAAGAGTTATAGATTGTATATAAATCAAGAAGTTGGAATTGCATTTTCATAATAGATGTAGTTGTGTAAGCTTTCATTTGATTGGTAACATGGCCAAAATTGGCAAATGCCCTTTTTGTGCAAATAAAGTGGCATTTTGCTCCCTTTCCCAAACTAATTAGGGAAATACCTCTCTTTTAAAAATCGATTTTCTCAAAATCGAGTTTAAAAAAAACAAAAATTTCTGGAGCCCTATAGTGGCCTTTTTATGGAGCATATAGTGACGTTTTAAGGACCTATAGTAACGTTTTGTAACTCGACTTCCATAAACTCGAGTTATAGACAATTTTTATTTTATTTTTTTTTACCTATAACTAGAGTTCATGGATGTCAAGTTACAAAACGCCACTATAGGTCCTTAAAACGTCACTATAGGCTTCTTAAAAATGCCATTATAGGGCTTAACTCGATTTTGAGAAAATCGATTTTCTAAAGAAGGGCATTTCCCTAATTAGTTTGGGAAAGGGAACAAAATGCTGCTTTGTTTGCACGAAAAGGGCATTTGCCCATTTTCTCCTTGGTAACATGTATTTAAAGTTTAAAACTGCCATTTTTTAAATATAACTTTTTAAAATTATATATCTTTTTAAAGTAATTTTTTTTTAATCCGAAAAATAAATTGTTTTAAATGACCACTAAGTTGTGTTGTTTTATTGTTGTCCTTTTCCTGTTTTTATTATTATTATTATTATTATTATTATTATTATTATTATTATTATTAAGTTTATGTCTTTATCTTAAGTTTTTTTTTTTTTTTATTCATTCATAATAGAGTAATAAAATTTTATGTTGGTTCGCAACTTGAATCTTTTTTGGATTTAGACTAGACCGTAAACTAAATATATGTCATTGAGCACAAACATAAACACACAATTAATGTTTGGTTGCATATTTCAAGTATTGCTGTTCATTCTTGTCAATATATATATATATATATATATATATATATATATATATTATTGTTCAAAATGATGGGAAAATTGTGGTTTAAAACGTGTTGTGAAAATAAGTGTTTAAAGGTACTCATACTACAAAAAAAGTGTTTGGTACCATATTTCTAATGACATTTTTTCTAAAAGTGAAAAAGCATAATTGTGTGTCTACACTACAAAAAACGAGGGCTATAACCGCATTTGTAAAACATGGCTATAGACCCTAAAAACGCAACTATAACCCCATTTGGTCTATAGCTGCTTTTTTTTATAATTGCGTTTATACGTGCGGCCTATTCACCGTGACCAATTGGTATGTGCAAATATTTTTTTTAGAAAAAGTGTTACTTTTCTGACATGAACAGTAAAATTTAATTATTTATTTATTCTCTTTCTTTCATCTTCGTCTCATCTCTCTCCTCTGCAAGTCCAAGCTTGAACAAGTCACTAAATCAATGCAAACCCAACTGAATCAAAGCCAAATTACTATTTTTTTTTTTTTTAATTTAGACAAAAATTGTATTAATGAATCAAAGAATAATGAAGCAAAAGAAAAGAAAGAAGCAAGCCCATTCTCCAATCAAAAAAGAAGCAAAAGAAAAAAAAAATTACAAGGAGAAAACTAGTCATCTAAACCTAGAGAAAAGAAAATAAGAGAAGACCTAATTTCAAAAACCCATCAGCTAGGATATTAAAAAAAAAAGAAAAAAAAAGGTAAAAAAAATAAAGAGAAGAAGAAGTGAGTGGCAATGTACGTGTGCAAGAGAAAAAAGAAAAGAAAAAGAAAGAAGAGGAAGAAAGAAGAAGAACAAATCTGTGGGTATTGTCAGATCTAGAGAGATAAAAGGAAAAAAGTAAAGTAAAGAGAGAGAGAGAAAGCAAAGTTGGGTATTGTGAAATCAGTGGGTTCTACGTTTTTTAAGATATTTACGATTGTGCCATTAAGTAACGTTGTTTGGTACTTGCAAACTAGTATGAGGAATTTTCTAAATTCAATGATTAAATACCCTAAAGCAACATAACTCAAAAACTATTTAAAAAAATACTACCCAAAGATGGAACTAAATTTGTTTTTTTTTGGGGGGGGGGGGGTTTAATGGGCCCCCAGATTTTGAAAAATTAACTAGTAGCATGCATAGGCTACACAAAAATTCTAACTTTTGACCCTAAATTGTATATACTTGCCCCCCTCCCCAAATATTTTTACAAATTGACCCATGAAATTTCCCAAATTGTTTTAATCAAACCATCCCTTTGCTATGTTGCCCCAAAAATATCAAGAAATTCCATTAGACAAACCAGCAAAACAATTTATAAACTTGGATAATTAGAAAAACCTTTAGACAGTCACAAATCCATAATAGAAAAAAAAATACCAACAAGATAAGTACAAATGACAAATCCTTAGCAAAACAATCCTCTAGTGCAGCACCACCACCATCATCTTCTTCTTTGGTGAATTGCGTCTCTGCTGCTTTCTTCTTGTTCTATTTTTTTTTTTTTCTAAATTCCAAACCCTAGAATTCAGTGCATGCGTTCTCTCTATTTTGCAAAATGATGGTTGACAAAGGCACCTTGGAGATTGTGGCAAAGATGGCTACAACTCATTGTGATTCTTGTGGTCAACATAAAGTTATCTTAAAATGAATGTAGTAGTATACTACCTTATATCCATTAATTTTGTTAATATGACGAAAATACCATTTTGTTCCCTACATTTTGGGGTCACAATCAATTTGATCCCTACATTTTGGTGGCAATCAATTTGGTCCCTATTATTTTCAATTTACAATCAATTAATATGGTCCTTATCATTAACTCACTAACGGAAAATACTAACGTAACTAACTGATTGGACAGTTGGCATTCTTGAAACTTATGTGGCAAATAAAATGATATTTAAAAAGCCACCTAAACATTTTAATAAAAGAAAAAAAAAACTCAAAAATCTGTTGGAAAAAAAATGAATAAAAAAGAAAAACTCAAAATTTCCTATAATTTTCTTGCTATCCAAACACACAAACAAAGAGAAATAGGCTTGCCAACATCACATTAAAAAATGAAATGAATTAAAATCTCAACAATACTTTTACATGCAATACCCATACAATCCAGCACTGAAATGAAAAGAATTATAAAAAAATAAAAAAATAAAAATAAGATCTTATTTTCTTTTGAATTGAAGATCTGTGAAAGACCCAGTGAGATTCCTGGTAGTTCTCCAGCAAGCAGATCCTCCTCACGTCAGATAGTAAGGTAGTCCTTACTGCCATAGGTGGGGCAAGATCTTATTTTATAGAAATTTTTTATTTGTGTTTTCGGTAATGGGTTTTGTGTTTAGTTTTGTGTTTTTGGTAATGGGTTAGTGAATTTTTTTTTTTTTTAAAGAAATTTTGATTTTTGTTTTCGGTAATGGGTTTAGTCATTTGTGTTTTGTTCTGTCTTTTCTGTGATTTTGGTGATAGAGGAAGGGGATCAAATATAAGATTCTACCATTCTAGGTTGGGTTGGGTTTGGTTTCTAGTAACAGGGAAATGAGTTTTTATTTATTTATTTATTTTTTTATCTTAGAAAATCATCAATTTGATTCTGTTTTTACGTGGCTTCTTTTATTTGCTAAAATGCTAAGTAGCTTTTTAAATATTATTTTATAAGCTATGTAAGCTTCAAGCCTTCAAGTATGCCAACTGTGCAATCCATTAGCTACATAAACATTTTTTGTTAGTGAGTTACTGGTAGGGACCAATTTTACTACAATTTGAAAATAACATAAACCAAATTAACTACTACCAAAATGTAGTGATTAAATTGACTGTAACCCCAAAATGTAGAAACCAAAATGGTATTTTTACCTAATAATATTGTAGTGACTTGTGGGTTTTTTTTTTTTTTTTTTTAATTTAAAATTTTAAACTAAAGAAATAAATATCGGAAAAAAAATTAAAAAAAATTAATTTTTATATAGGTTAAAGATTATTGACTCTACAAGTCAAGGAATAATTTGTATCATTACGTAGGATAAATTCCTAAAAAGTAATATCATAATACATCCACAAATATGATATTATGATGTGCATGCATTTTTCGGTCAACTAAAACCAACACTAGCAAAACTTTTTTCTGGTTATGCTTGCCCTCCAGATTTAAATCTTGGTTCCATCCTGATACTACCAAACATATTTGTTTTTTGGAACAACAGTTTTTAGTATTTAAATAACAATAACACTTCTAACACGTATTTCTATAAGACTCAAATACATATTTCCACAACATTGAAAATTGAATAACAATACTTAAACATTGTTACCAAACATATCTTTGAACAAAAAAGCATGTCAATCTTAAGTCTTAACACTAAATGGATGATATCTAAGAAATGGGAAATGCTAACGAGTGCTCTTAAGGCACTGGTTAATAATCCATTTAAAGAAAGTTTTTATGAAAAATGAAAAAAAAAAAGTAATTAATATTTTGACAGCTTTTTTTATTTTCCATAAAACAAAATGTAGTGATTAAATTGACTGTAACCCCAAAATGTAGAAACCAAAATGGTATTTTTACCTAATAATATTGTAGTGACTTGTGGGTTTTTTTTTTTTTAATTTAAAATTTTAAACTAAAGAAATAAATATCGGAAAAAAAATTAAAAAAAAATTAATTTTTATATAGGTTAAAGATTATTGACTCTACAAGTCAAGGAATAATTTGTATCGTTACGTAGGATAAATTCCTAAAAAGTAATATCATAATACATCCACAAATATGATATTATGATGTGCATGCATTTTTCGGTCAACTAAAACCAACACTAGCAAAACTTTTTTCTGGTTATGCTTGCCCTCCAGATTTAAATCTTGGTTCCATCCTGATACTACCAAACATATTTGTTTTTTGGAACAACAGTTTTTAGTATTTAAATAACAATAACACTTCTAACACGTATTTCTATAAGACTCAAATACATATTTCCACAACATTGAAAATTGAATAACAATACTTAAACATTGTTACCAAACATATCTTTGAACAAAAAAGCATGTCAATCTTAAGTCTTAACACTAAATGGATGATATCTAAGAAATGGGAAATGCTAACGAGTGCTCTTAAGGCACTGGTTAATAATCCATTTAAAGAAAGTTTTTATGAAAAATGAAAAAAAAAAAAAAGTAATTAATATTTTGACAGCTTTTTTTATTTTCCATAAAAGTGGCATCAAAACTTTCCTAAAATAAATTATTAACCAGTGCTCTAAGGGCACTCGTTAGCATTTCCCCTAAGAAATAAAGGGAATTGACAATGTCGTCAATGAGAAGACAATATAACAATAAAAAGATTTGAAACTCCACCAAAATTCTCATAATTCAAAACAAATATGTGAACTCTCTATCTCTGTCAGCAACTTAATTAGAAATCAACATGAAACAGACAGACAGATAAAAGTCCAAAGTCCAAACACGTTCAAGGTTCAACCCATTAACCTTATCTTTAAGGTCTTTTTAGTGCAGCTAACCCTTTATGATTAGCTATTCCATTGTCCTTAATTATTTGTCTATTTTTATGTTACTTGGAGTTGGAGAAGCCTTAACTCTTAAAAAATGTTCTTGATAGACGAAGAAGAAAAATGATAATAATAATTACTCTTAAGTAAGTTTCCTTTATTCTCTCTCCAAAAAGAAAAGAAAAGAAAAAAAAAAGTAATTAAATTTCCTTTATTCTACTATTTGGACTATTTTCCATAAATGCTAGGGTTAAGATTCTTAAGAATGCGTTAAAAAAAGAAAAAAGAAAAAAAAAAGAAAGTAAGCTTCCTTTATAAAAGAGCAATGTCCAAACTCATGCAATAGTTCCTATTAATTGAAAGATATAATTTGAAACTAAAAAAAAAAATAAAGAAAAAAAATTAAAAATGCATAAAAATGAAATTTAAGAAAATGATAGTTTGATGAGATCGATGAAAAGGTCAAACTAGTTAAGAAGATCATGATGGAAGGAGATGAAATATTAAACAAAATGAAATTTGATAAATAAATAAATAAAATATCTGAAATAATGTTGATGACATAGTGCAATAAAAGTTTTGTAAAATTTATAACAATGCTTCTATAATTATATCTAGTATAAATAATATGATAAAGAAGATTCAAGATCAAAATTTATACATTTTTGTATGTAGGAATTTGAGTGAATAGCATTTTGTTTGTTGTCTATGGGTGGATGAAGTTGAGGATTAGGTTAGGAAAGATCAGTGCACATGAATGAAGAATGTGGCATGTCCAATGGACTTCTATGATATTATTGTTGGGAACGTTCTGTTACAAGGGCCAAAAATGTAAGAACGGCACAAATCTCCTCTTAATTCTTTATAAGTGATTATTTGTTAAAAGTCAAGTCCAAAATTTTAGATGTATGATGAACAAAGTCTAATTGGTATCACTAATATAGCATAAATTTTGTTGAATGGTATAACTACCTTTGTGGATATCATTACCCTACTATTAAAGACTTATTGAAAAAGAACAAATTTAAAAATAAAATAAAAAAAATTAAAAGAAGTCTAATTGCAAATGTAATTTTTTATTTTAAATCCA
Organism: Quercus glauca; assembly: GCA_023736055.1. NCBI lineage: Eukaryota > Viridiplantae > Streptophyta > Magnoliopsida > Fagales > Fagaceae > Quercus > Quercus glauca. Next base: position 9,574,889 of record CM043319.1, on the reverse strand, counting down.
AGTGCCCCCAGAATGGCCAAAATGGCTACATATCACTGTTTGGCAAAATATGTAATGTTTTACCATTGTTTGAGAAATATTTTGCAATCTACCACTCTTTTGGAACTTGAGTTTCACAAACTTGAGTTTAGCACGTTACTCGAGTTTCATAAACTCAAGTTCATTGTACGTAAAGTTCCACAGACTTAAAATTTCCTGTTTACACAGTTTTATTAGCATGCAAACCAACATTGACTGACTTTGTAATGTCATCCCTCTACCTCATGTCCCGCACCATTGCCAGTTTTATTTGAATCATTTCCCTTTCCAAAACAAAAGAGTTAGAAAGGCATGCAATGTATACCGATGTAACATGTGATAAGAGATTTTTGTTGAAACTCGAGTTACTTGGACATAAAGTTCCTCAGACTTAAAATTTCATGTTTACACAATTTTATTAGCATGCAAACCAACATTGACTGACTTTGTGATGCCATCCCTCTGCCCCATGTCCAGCACCACTGCTAGCTTTATTTGAATAATTTCCCTTTCCAATACAAAAGAGTTAGAAAGGCATGCAAAGTGCACTAATGTAACGTGTGATAACAGATTTTTGTTAGTTTTTTTTTAAGGTAAATAATGCGTGGCCGTTTGAGTGTTGTGGGGAATTATGTTTTTCTTAAATGGTACACACGTTTCACAAAATCAAGTTCTAAAAAAGTGATAGATTGTTAAATATTTTTCAAACAGTGGTAAAACACTACATATTTTTCCAAATAGTAATATTTGGCCATTTTGGCCCTCACAGAATAATAGGGGAAAAATAAACAAAGTTGTTGCAAATGTGCAAGCGATGCGACAATAGTTTTTTTTTTTTTAGTCCAAGTGCTGCCACAATTCTTGAAAGAAAAAAAGTTGAATAAAAAAAACTAATATAATATCTAATTTTCACCGTCCCACAAATTTGAAGTCCTATAATTAAAAGACTTGTTTTTATTCTACTAGGGCCGGTTTCAAATTTTCAATAAATTTTAAAAGCTTAAATTGTCTCACATAATAACAAGTAACATAGCTAATTTAGTATCCGTTCAGGATTTGGCATAGCCAATTTTGTAAAAATCATTGCCATATCACTAAAATACTTTTTTTTTTTTTTTAATTTACTTCTCTAGAAGGAATTTGATTATCTAATAATTAAGACTTCTTCAAAAATTTTACTCCCCTAAAAAAAATGCAAACAAGTTCAGGCACCACCACAATTCTTACAAAAAAATAATGTTGAAGAATTAACACACACACACACACACACACACAAAAAAACAAGTGTTCTTATATCTTACTAATATAATTTTATCATGAATTTTAGCTCATCCTATGACTTAAGGAGTTTTACATATTTTGAAAAAAATAATAAATTAAAATATAATATAAATTTTTTTCATATACCACTACAATTGACAAATTCGGTTACATAATACATACTAGTGTATTTGTTATAGAAAGATACATGGATGTATGATATTACAATTGTCAGACTGTGTTTACTCTCATGCCGTGGCCTTTGGCATTTTTTTATTTATTTATAGAAAATGAACAGGAACACGTATTTCTGTTTGGAATTTAGCAGTATTTTTGTGTGTTAGGTTAGGCATAAAAGAGAAAGCAGTAGTGGAATTGGTCATAGTTGGCATGTGAGATATGTCACAATGGAGAATTAATGTTGCTTCTAGGATTTATTAGATACGTTACGCGGAGCAAAAGGCAGAGAGGTGACTGTGGTTAAAAGCAATGAAGAGGTGATAGTTTTGTATAGCTAATTTTAACTATTATTAGGTGTGCAGCTTATAATGTACTTTTTTGAGGCACTGCAATTATAGGCCATGCACTTTTGATGAAGCTTCCAATAAACCATTGTCTGTCTAATCAATTAAGTTAAGGCTGGATTTGGATAGCGGCGGACCACGCGTTTGCATTTTTTTGTGTGGGTTCCGTGCACTGTTCATGGGACTCACAAGTACAAATTTCAACAAAATCAACTTTAAAATGAGGTCTCACGGCACTATTCACACATTTAAAAATTATTTTACTATAGTGTTTTCAGTTTTCAGCAATAAACAGTATCCATACAGACCCTAAGACTAGTTATGGCACATAGAGTGGTTCTGTACTAGTGGATACTAGGAATATTAAGAAGAATAAACTTGAGCATATATTTATTTAGTTGATCTATTCATCCGACTCAACTAAATTGATAATTGAGTTCAGGATAATGATGCTAGGTTGCAACCTGTTCATGGTTTGATTTCTTCATATGTAACTCCTTACATAAATAACCCAAGATGCTGAGCATGCAATGTTTGTTGTTTATTATTCTTAACATAATTACATTCACAATATAGTTTTGGAAGCAAAGTGAAGACTAGCATTTCTTGAGAGCTAATTGTTTGACTAGGTCATGTAGAGATTGCTCTCGCCTTTTGTTGTCAACCCACCTCGCTTTGAGTCGGATTTGCTTGGTACTTTGCTTCAAACTAATGGTAAAAGAAGGATGCATACGGCTGGCAAAAATCTTCTATCTCATTGGCCTTTTCATTACTGCAGAACTGCCCGATGACAAAATTCAAGGAGTGAGCAATCCGTTTTTAGTATCACTAATGGGGACAAAATTGGCCTTTGCCCCTTTCTATCAAAATATTCAGCATTTTGCCCCTCTTTTAAAACTAATTAGGGAAATACCCCTTTTTTGAAACTCAATTTTTCAAAATCAAGTTTTAAAAAAAAAATTTCTGGAGCCCTATAGTGGCGTTTTAAGGAGCCTATAGTGACGTTTTAAGGACCTATAGTAGCGTTTTGGAACTCGAGCTCCATGAACTCGAGTTATAGGAAATTTTTTTTATTTTTTTTACTTATAACTCGAGTTCATGGAGCTTGAGTTCTAAAATGCCATTATAGGTCCTTAAAACGTCACTATAGGCTCCTTAAAAACGTCACTATAGGCTCCTTAAAAACGCCACTATAGGGTTTAACTCGATTTTTAGAAAATTGAGTTTCAAAAGATGGGCATTCCCCTAATTAGTTTCAAAAGAGGGGCAAAATGCTGGATATTTTGATAGAAAGAGGCAAAGACCAATTTTGTCCTCACTAATGGATATAGCTTTAGCCCATATCATAATCTGGCAAGAACCGCTACTTTGGAGACCAATTATTTTACATCCATGTTTTTTCTAAAACTTTGATATTGTCGAATGTGATTGTTTACTTACTACTTTTTCTCCATCACTTACAATTTGAAGGAATTTCTTCAATCCATTACATGGCAATTAATAAGACTATCTTCGTGTATTAAATCACCATAGTTCTCAAAACCTAACCGGACCGGGAGGTCGGACCGTGAAAACCAAGAACCGAAATAAAAATCGGTTTTTGAAGCATAAAGAACCGGGCATATGTGGCAATTCCTTGAACCCCTAAAACCGGGGTTGGACCGTACGAACCGGTGGCAAGAACCGTGCGGTCCAACCCCTTAGCAATTTTTTTTGTTTTTTATAAAAACAACTTAACACAATTTTATTTTACTTAATTAAATTATCCATCTCTTACAATGAATAAAAAAAATTATAATTAAAATCTTTCAAAGATATTCAACTTTACTTCAAAAATTAATCATAAACTTTAATGTTTTCATGGTTATTATTTTATTTTATTAACTTTCTTATTTAATTATTAAATATATGCTTGAAAATCGTTAAATTTTCCTCACATACATAGATTTATTAGTCAATTTTGCTAGTTTTATAAATTTAATATGTATATTTAGGCTTTAATTAATTATTAAATTAATTATGACGTCATCACGGTTCGACCCCGGTTCGACCTCAGTTCGACTTCAAAAACCTTGAACCTCTCCCTTTTACGGTTCAATGAACGGTCCAAGTCTGAAAACCTTGTTAATCACATGATTTATTAATTATTTAAACATATCACATTACTATTAAGTAGGTCAATGACTTGATTGTGTGTATTATGACTAGAGGATGGCTACACACCTACACGCAATGTCATTCGAGACATCAATAGAAGATTGGTATCTAGAGGATGGCATATGTGAAAAAGTTGCTACCAATAGTGGCGATTGGTGTGACCTAAGGATGGCAACAACAAAGACCATAGGAGAATGACACCTCTAGCTAAAAACATCTGCAAAAGAAAGCATCATAGTGATTGGAATACGTCACATAAGATAGTGTTGTGGTGAGGTGCATGAACAAGTTAGCAATCTTTTAGGAACCAGACAAAAACCTAACTCTAATACTATGTTAAATCCAAGAATATGTTACATAATTTAACGAACAACATGATAACCTATCAATGTAGAACAATAGTACAATGAAAAGTACAATGAGCCCAACTATGGGCTTGAGCTTGATGTTGTAATAGTAAAAGTGAGTTCAACCATAGACTTTTCTTCAATCCAAACGAACTATGTTAGGGGAGGTCCTTATATCTCTTTAATTTTTTAGGTAGCTAAGAAATGGCTTTTGTGGAACAGGTATCCTCTTGACAATCCAACCAACTAGCCAAGACACTATTGCCATTCCAATACATGCAGCCCATTGCCACCGATTCAAACTTTCTGTATCTTCAATCCACTTCAAATATTCTACCATGACCACCTGAAGGACTACGGTTATGGCAATGATACTTAAAAACAACTTGTTGCTATGGATCCCTTTGAAGATGTTCTCCTCTATGAGCTTTCTTGCATTGAGTTGATTGAAAACTTGGCAAAGGACGAAAGTATTGAAGATCAAGGTATCCCTCACCTTCTCACGCACATTGAACATTAATTGTCCTTTGAATTCTAAGGTTAGAATGACCACAATCTGATATAAAGCTTGGGCTAAGAGGTTTCTCCACATATTGTTGGTAATAAGTGGCTTAGTCCAACCCATTGGCGGCTTTTCCATCAATGTCTTTGTAGGTTGCTCAGTTGCAAGGGCTAAAGCAACCAAGTTATGTGTAATTAGGTTCACCCATAATAACTGGACCCCTGTTAATGGTCCTTCATTAACAAAAATGATTGCCACAAAGTTAACAATAATAGCAGCAACATTCACAGTGAGTTGAAACTGAATGAACTTTTGGATGTTTTTGTGGACACATCTTCCCCACCTTAAAACTTTGGCCACAGAAGCAAAGTTATCATCCAAAATGATGATATCTGAGCTCAACCTCACCATCTCCGTGCCATGAATTCCTATAGAAAGTCCTATATCAGCTTCTTTCAATGCTGGTGCATCATTTATGCCACCTCCAGTGACTGCAACTGTATGACCTTTTTGTTTCAAGCATTCGACCATTAGACTTTTGTCTGTGGGGGATGCTTTAGCCATGACACAAATTTTATCAACTTTCTCTATTCTCTCCTCTAGTGTGTAGTTTCTGAATTCCATGCCTTCAATCACTACTCCATTGACCATATCCCGACCTAGCTTGAGTATCCCACATTCAGTGGCAATAGCTCTTGCTGTGAAAACATTTTCTCCAGTGATCATTTTGATATTTACACCTGCATCTTGGCAATCTTCCACGGCATTCCTCACCCCTGGACAACATGGGTCCTTAAGTCCCACCAACCCTAATAATGTCAAACCTTTTTCTTCTATTTTTTTATCTTTTGTATCATATTCTTGATCTTCTTCTGAGAGTTGCTTATGTGCAAATGCAACGCATTGGAGGCTACTAGCTTCCATACCCTGAATAATTTGCTCAAATTTCATCCTTTCATGATCATCTAACTCTTTCATAATTCCAGAAGAATCATAGTATCTTGAACACATTTTCAGTATTATTTCTGCAGCTCCTTTCCAATGTACATGGATTGTGCTGTCTCCCATTCTCCTTAGTAGAACCCCACTTCGTTTCTTGTGTGAATCGAATGCTTCAACAGAAAGAATTTTACAATTGTGCATCAATTGCTCCATTTCCATGTTTAACTCTAGAATAGCCCATGAAAGAATGGCTTTTTCTGTTGGATTGCTTAAGAACTCAATTTCAAATCTTGAAGTAGGCCTGTAAGCTGTACCAGTTGTGTTCATAGCAACTCCTTCCTGGACTAATTCAAGAAAATACGGAGCAATTGATGAATAAGCAGCTACATCAAAAGATTTTTTCCCTAGCCAAAACTTTGTCACCTTCATTTGATTCAAGGTGAGACTGCCTGCTATGTCAGTACAAATGGTGGTGGCAAAGCCCATGGTCTCAAAGGCAGAAAGCTTTCGTACCATTGCCTGATCAACCATCATTTTTTTCATGGCATAAACGTGTGAACGCTTCACAGCCAAAGAAAACCCTTTTGGAATCACAAGTTCAACTATAGCAGTTGCAGTAGCTAAAATTCGCATAGTTTTCACCATGACACAAAACTTTTTCTTGCTGCCATGAAATTCTTCAATTATACATTCGTCTGCTGTATTCCCTGTGAAGTATCGAATCAACAAGACTACAAGAGCTAGGAGAGCAATTGCCAAACCAACCTTACGAATTGATGAAGTTAGCTTGTTGAGCCGAACTTGTAAAGGTGTTTGTAATTCATTGGTATCATGAATGATTGAGCTCATCACCTCGCCCCTTGTTGTGTTCTTCCCAACCGAAGTGACAAGCATTCGAGCATAACCATCAACCACCTTAGTACCGGAAAACAAAAATGGATGATGGCAATTTACTTCTACATGATCACTTTCGTCCGGTGTGATACTAGATTCCTCCACTTTTAAAGAGTGCCCTTCTAAGAATAGACCATCTGCTGGAACTTGATCTCCAATCTTTAAGCAAATGACATCTCCAACGACAAGTTCTAAGATTGAGACCTTTTGATGCAGCCTAGCTCTCACAACTTTAATTTGGATATTGTTGCAGAGTTCGAATAACTTCTGGAGTTGTCTGCTTTGCCAAAAGTTACTTATGGCAGAAATCACTACAAGAAATAAAGCAGTAATTAGGCTTTCATCTTCATCCCTTCCTGCTAGTGTGTCATTGTCCATCATGTCAAACGCAAGACATGATATAGCACTAAGTAAGCTTATGATAATGGTAAGATCCTTGAACTCTTGTACAACAAAGTGGAAGAAGCTCTTTCTTTGTGGTCTTTTATACGAGTTTGAGCCAAAAGACTCACGTCGGCGAGTAATGTCTTCAACATTGCCATGAATCCCAAATTCAACGTTGGTTTCAAGTATGGATGCTACTCCATCAACCCCTCCAATATTTTGGAGCTTGTCAGCATTTTTCTCTTTCACAAGCTCGGTGAGGCTTGTTTGATCAATTTTGAACCTATTGTTTGCTGGTTTTATATCCAAAATGATGGAAGATGAATTTTGTGAAACCTTAGCTGTTTTCTTATCGAGTGGAGAATCTTTGAAAAATGATAGGAGGGCTCTAGAACAATAGATGAAAACAAAAGCCGAGCGCCATCTCTTGTTAGCTGCACTAGGGGTGTTAGCTAGGTACATGACATATAGAATTGTTGCACTCTATGTTTTCTTGGGTAATGGTAGACATAGTTTGGAAAGTACAAGAGGATTGAAAGTAATAGAAGTAGAAATTAGATAATCATTAAGAAAGCATGGAAGAAAGTGTAGGAAAAAAAAGGCTTTTAGGAATGATAGATGAAGCGAAGGAGAATGAAGGTTAGGTGTACTTGTAATGCTAAATGAATAGATTAGCCATAAGAATTGAATTTGCAACTTGGAATAAATTGGAGCCTCACCACTTATATATACATATGAAATGCCCCTTTTTGGCCCTTCGTGTAATGAAAGAGAAATGGTGGAGTTTAAGTCCCTTTTTGGCCCTTCGTGTAATGAAAGAGAAATGGTGGAGTTGTTGAAAATTTTATGGAAAGACCCAATTGATGGTGAGATTTATATGACCAAATTGAGTGTTATTTAAGGACCTTTGGATTCGGGTATATGTTCCTATCCAAGGCTTAGACTCTCTCCAAAAAATTATTGGACCCATGGCCATTAGGCCCTTTTGGACTTTTTTTTTTTTTTTTTTTTTTTTTTGAGAATTGGTCGGTGAAGGTGGATTAAGATGGGTTTTATTTGGACATGTTTTGTCTAACCTCATTGAATTTTGGTTTGAATGTTAGGTCACGTACTTCTTCTTTTCACCTTTTTATTTAATATTTTACTGCATATAATGACTATGTTAGTGTCAACAATTATATGATGCTACAATGAGTATTAAGTTATTCACTATCAAACCCACATTATGTGTTTTTTCTTCACTGTGCTTCAAAGTTGGGCAGTCTAGTTGGTTAAATTAATCACTAGCATAACGCGCCAATAATTATGAGTCTGAAATCACTTTCAAAATGGCAAGAACTCGTAGATTTTGGCTAAAGTTTTAATCTTTTTTTTTTTTTTTTTGGTGACACACCTGTCTTAATCCACTGACTAACTAAGTTTAATTATAACTTTACTAATCAACCTTTTCTATTACAATTTATCAGTGTGTTCTTAAAGTACATCATGATCTTGCTTAGGCAAATAAATTGAACAATCCAACTTAATGCATCCAATTAGAAATGTCATAACTATATCATTAATGGAAGCATCATGGAAATAGGCAGTGATCTTTTTAGCATTATATTAATGGTATGATTCAGATAAACAATATCAATCATTCATTGTTCGGCCAAAAGGCCCTTGTAGCTGAATTGACACCTCCTCATATACAAAGTACTTGCGGGATTAGCAGCATGTTATAATTATTTCTCCAAAAAAAAAAAAAAAAATCATTCATTGTTCAAAACTATATGGGTTTTGAGAAACACATTTTTCATCCAAAATGGCAAAACATCTATGCCTGAGAGTTGTCTAAAATTAATAAAGCAATGAACATATTTTGCTACAAAACTTATCCATGTCGTCTTCAATCTTTTCATTCTTTTTTCTTTTTCTTTGGAAGCCTTCATAATTCATATTGGCAGGCTGCAGGCACCATTTGTTTTTAATTGAGCAATTGCCTGACCCCATACCTTAGCTAAAATTTTCAACCAATATAAAAAGATGTGGATATAGTTGTGCATATAACTATATATGCCAATCATTAAGGTGTCAGAAGACTAGAAAAACATTAGGAACGTAGAAGACCCTCCAAGCCGTAGAGGGAAAGGAAAAAGAAAGGTAGCATTCGCACCCTGTTTAAGTCCCTTTTTGGCACTTCTTGTAATGAAGGAGAAATGGTGGAGTTGTTGATGTAGTTGTATATAACTATATATGCCAATTAAGCTTACCTGATGTAGTTTCTACGCAAGCAACTACATCAGGTGAGAGATGAAGGCAACACTGTAGTGTGGAAGGAAGAACGTTGTTCCTTCCATTACACGCATATGCATGTTTCATGCAACCTTTATTGAATACAATGATTAAAGATATGTCCCACAATGAAAGTATATAAAAATATTTGACCAACTTTGCCATTTATAGAAAAAAGAAAAGATTCTTTTTTTCATCTGGTATTATTATTATTATTATTATTATTTATCTAAAATTTATTAATGTGTATTCTTTTATGTTTTCTAAAACTCCTATTATATTTTGATCGGTAATATTTAATTAATTTATTTAAAATGTTTTAAAATGTGGCTTTTTGTTATCTTGGTAAATCAAGTTTTTTATCATTAAATAAGGGGCTTTAATAGAATCTCTTATCATTGAATAAAAGGCCTAGATACATCTAATCTACAAAAAAGTATTTTGTATTAACTGATACCACGTCATTCGTATCAAAATTCAATAAACGAGAGACATATATGCAAAAATAACTACACACTAACACATGTTTTTCAATTGTTAGTGGATTAGTTATTTTTTTCTGACATGTCTCACATTTATTGGATTTTGATACCGCTGACATAATGTCATTTGATACCAAATACCTTCTCCTAATCTACACACACAAAAATGTATTTTGGAGTAATAATAAAAAGCAATTATTATAGAGTGATCACTATAAATTTCAAATCCTATTATATCTATAAAAAATTATTTAAAATTTTGAAGGATATTGATTGTGATTGATACAATTTAAAAGATAAAATATATCTTGGATTATATAAAATATATTCGAGAAAATAATATATATAAATTAATTAATTATGTTAAAAACATGGTTTAAGAGTATATATTATATAGATTAGCAAAAAAAAAAAAACGGCTGTTTTTTTATTTTATATATATATATATATATATAATTTTAATTTTGAAAATCTAATGTATAAGTGGATAAAGCAATTTGAAATTAACAGGAAAGTGGCCTTATTTTTTAGGCAATGTTTTAGTAGGAGTTAGAGTTGTATTTTTACCGGATTGTCCTTTAGTTTTATCTCAACTTAAACATAGAGATGTAGGGGCATTTTAGAACCATGAAAATGAGAAATCCCAATAGGAGAAACCTCTTAAATAGTAGTATAAATGTGTATTATTTTGGGGTTTTAAAATATATTCTTCAATTTAACTTGGCCCCTCTTAAGATATATAGAGGCTCTGTCAATAGGGTTATGAATTAATTTGAAAAGTCATGACATCCTAAAATTACTAATTCAAATGAAGAGTTATAGCTATTTATTGTATACAAGACTCATCACACGTGCTTTGCGCATGCAATAATACTCTTTTTCTTTTTCTTTTTTTGGTTTAGTGTTATACTAATATTTAAAAGTGATATATAAATAACCATGTGTATTTTTTTTTTTTTTTTTTTTGTAAAGAAAGAGGTAACGTGGAATAATATTTAAAAATGAGATAGAGAATTGTAAGAATTTGAAACCCAATGGGAAATTTGAATTTATTGATTAGGATAAAAATTGGGATAAGTAAAAAAATTTAAGATTCAAACAAAAGAAGGATGATATATGTTAGTGTGGATGGATGGGGGATTTGTGATAACTGTATATAATTTGGATAACAAAAATTGTGGAATGTTTTAAAGAATTAAAAAAAAATAGAAATTTCAGAATAAGAATGAATAGTTTTTACATGAGGTAGTGGGTTTTTTTTTTTTTTTTTTTTTTTTAAGAATCAATTTTGTATATTTTTTTTTATAAAGATAATTGAATTATTTGAATACAAATAGATAACAAATACAAATAGGAATCATTTATTTAAATACAAATGGGTGACGAGAATAACGGTTTTTTTTCTCTTTTGTATGTGAGATAGTATTACTCTTTTAACATTTTTTGGAAGAAGTAATTTTGTATTTTTTTTTTTATAAATATAATTGAAGTATTTGAATTCAAATAGATAATAAATACAGATAAGAATCATATATTTGAATACAAATATGTGGTAAGAATAAAGTTTTTTTTTTTCCTTTTGTACATGAGATAGTATTACTATTTTAACATTTTTTACTTTTTTGTAACAAAAAAAAAATTAAACTATAGGGTATGTTATTTCAAAATTTGTATGAGAAAATTTTGGTATGCTAAAAATTGAAGACAATGAAACAGGGGAATCATCTTTTTCTTTTTTTTTTAATTCCGGAATCATCTTATTAATAGTATAGATAAATTAGGAAGATGGAATTGCATTTTCATAATAGATGTAACTGTGTAAGCTTTCATTTGATTGATAACATGTATTTAAAGTTTAAAACTGCCCTTTTTTAGTTCATAAAAAAAAAATGCCCTTTTTTAAAGTATAACATTTTAAAATATTTTTTTAAAATTATAGATCTTTTTAAAGTATTTTTTTTAATCTGAAAAATAAATTGTTTTAAATGACCATTAAGTTTCGTTGTTTTATTGGTGTCCTTTTCCTGTTTTTTGTTTTTCTATTATTATTATTATCATTATTATTATTATTATCTATTCTATATATTATTATCTATATATCTATATATATATATATATATATATAAAACCGAAACTTTTGGAGCTCCCACAACGTTCCATGTCAGCACGGTATTTATTTAAAAAAAAAACAGAAATTTTTTTACGTTCCATGTCAGCACAGTATTTTTTTTTAAAAAAAAAACAGAAATTTTTTTTCTAAAACCAGATAAAAACACCCGATAAAAACCAAAAAAAAAAAAAAACATAACGCAAAAAAAGAAGAAGCAAACCCACGCTCTGCCGTTCTTCTGTCTTCTCTGTATCTCCACCTTTTCCATCCCCAAACCCAACACTGAAAGAAGGCATCCCCACACGATTACGTTTGAGATAGAAAGAATGCACCTTTTCCATCCCCACACGATACAACTATGGTTTCACAGTCGGAGAGTTTTTCCGAAAGTGAAGGTGACGATGGGACCGCAATAGAACTTGAAGAGAAAATCAAATCAAACACCGCCACTACTGGTAAATAATTTTCTATACCATTAACATATTTTATTTTTATAATTTTCCCAATAGATGTAAATGTTTAATTTTCAGATTTGGATATTTCATAATATTTCGATTAGGAATCCATAACCCTAAACAAATTTGATTAGGAATCCATAATCCTATATTATATTATAAATAATGTTTTTTTAGGTATTATTTGTTACCATGCAACTCAGGGCTGAAAATTTGTATTTTTCATTCCTCTCTTCTGAAATTTTTTTCTCGCTTTATAATTCTGAATTTTTATTGCTCTCTTTATAATTCTTCAGTTTTTTTGGATTTAATTTTGTGAATTTTTATCTGGGTTCATGTGGCTACCCCTTAAAAACTTGATTTTAGTGTATAGTTTGGGGGTTTAAATTCGAAATTCAAAAGGAATTTTAATTTCTAATTCTTTGACATTGTGTATTTGAAATTCTTTTATGATTCATATGTTAGATACTGGGATTGGTATTGATGGTGGGATAGGTTTATATTGTAGAAAACAACATTTAGATAGTTTTGGTAATAGTTAATAGTATTGTACAAATGTTTTTTTTTTTTTTTTGGCTACACTATTGTAACAATGATTTACCGTATTGATTATTAGTCTGTGGACTGGTGTTACTTTGGAGCTTTAGGGGCCTCTGTTGGGCGGCTATTGCTGCGGACTAGAAGAGTAGTAGAGAAATTTGATGGAGCTGTGGGAAATTATTCAGTTTATGTAAGCTTGGATGTGTGGATGATCAATACAAGTCGGTGTTTCAAGTGCCTATGTTCCCAATTCTGAGCATGACAGATATGTGGGTTTGGTGGAGTCTTGGAGGAGATTTTGATATGATTCCATTTGAGAAGTAGGTTTGATTTTTTTAATGATTTATTTCATGGTGTGTTTGTGTCTAGATGTGTTTAGTATTCCCATCTCTCTTACATGAACATAAGCTGTTTGATAAAATTCCTATGTAATTTTTTTTTTGTTTGTTTGTTTGTTTGTTATTCTAGGAGTCATATTACATGGAGATTGGTAAGGAAGAAGATAAGTAAAGAATGTAATGCTATGTTGTTGATTTAATCAGGTTGAGATGTGTTTGTCGGCCTTCTTTTTTCAATGTCATTTTTTTGCGATGTAAAAACATGACTAGCTAGGTTGCTTATGTCTCTAGACAATTAAAGAATTTTGAACAAAAATGACCCAAACTCATGATTTGGAATTGGCTGTTGTGGTTTTTGCTTCGGATCTGATGGTAAAGTATTGAATGTTAATAATAGGCCCTTGGTTACAAAATTGTTATGATCCGATATGTAAGTATGATATATAAAAGGTCCATACATGATTTGGATGAGGGATAGCATGAATGGTTTATATAAATAGTCCAAAGAACTCCACTCATTTTTCTTATGCTTTTTTAATTGAACTAGGATGGATTTTGTTTCTCCAACATAAAACGAATGACTAGCTTTTATGTGCTACACCTATTCTTTGAACTTGCTTTCAAGTTTCATATGATTGTATTCTTTAAGAAAACATGTATTAAAAATTTACCTTCTGGAATATGCTTTTACATCCTTTATGAGATTTTGTGTTACCAAGATTTGTTGTAGCTCAATTTGTTGTATAGTTTATAGTGGTGGAACAACTGAGTGTGTATTTTGGTTTTTGCAATGAAAATAGTTGATTTAAGATATCTAAAGATGACAAAAATTATCTGCAAAGTTGGGAAGTTTGTTTAATGGTAGGAAATAGAATTCTGTGTTGGGCAGGAAGAATAGACAACCACAAAATTTCAAGGGTGGTTAGAGATGATATAATGTATTAAGTAAATGCTACTTAGGAATGAAATTTTTTCTTTTCTTATCTTTGAGTTGTTTTAGTAGCGAATATTATTTTTTCAGTTTGACATTAGCGAAACCGTTACATCAATTATATTTTCTCCTTAAAATTTTGATGGTAGTAGCTTCAAAGCATACACACGTAATTTCTTCATATTATTTTTTTCCGATAATTTTTTTTTTCCAAATCGTCACCATTAGCAATTCATTACTATTTTTTTTTTCTCAAAATCATAATACATTTAGTGTTAATTTTGTAATTTTTCTTGGGTTGTCCTTGATAAATTTAAGTTGAATCTTTGAATTGAATAGTGGGAGCCATCCCAATTGATAAGGTTATTATTGTTCAATCTATTTGTATTTTAGATTGAGCCAATCATTTGAGAAATTCACTAAAGCTATTTGATCTGTCAGATATGGGCTTAGATAGCAAATTTGGAAGTACTAATAGATACATGTTTTGGAATTTTTTCTGTTACATTTGTAGTTTTGTAATGATTTATGGCTATTATGCTACTATTTTAAAGTTGAGTATAGACATTTTTAATAATGTTCACTTTCATTAAGTGTTGTTTCTTTTACATGTACACAAGGTGTTTGATGAAATTTCTTATGAGTTCTAGAAGCCATAATACATGGAGAGTCGTAAGGAGGAAGATAGGTAAGAAATGTGATGCTCATTGTTGATTTAATCAAGGTAAGCTGTGTTTGATTCTTATTACTATGTATTGTACATAAATGTTTTTTTTCTTCTTCTAAACATTTTCTCATTATTTTTATTTTCTTTTTTCTCCTGTTTGTCCTAGACAATTGTTCAACTCAAGAGCACTCCACCAAATTTTAGATTCCTTTTCAATTGAACTAGGATAGGCTTATAGATAGACTATCCATTTGGATTTAAAATTTGTTGTTTTTGCCTCCGGTAATATGCCATTACATCATTTATGAGATTTGTGTTACCAAGATTTTGTATAGCTCAGTTTGTTGTATTGTTTATAGTGATGGAACTATTGAGAGTGTATTGTGGTTTCTTCAATGAAATTTGTAGGTTTAAGAGTATTTGCAAAATTGAGAATATTGTTTAATGGTGGGAAACATAATTTTTTGTTGGCTGGAAGCATAGACAACCACAAAATTTTAAAGGGTGATTAGAGATGATAACCCAGAATATGGTAGGTGGATGGTATGTTGATGCAATAGTTTCAGAATTAGTCCCTTTTAAATTTGATGGTTTTTCTACACAATGATGATGAACTATTTAGTACATTGATACAATTCTTTATTATGTTCAAAATCCTAACTTTCTTGATGTGTGGCTCTAACAACCTTTCATATGAAAGCCAAGAAACTTTGAAATTTTAAATTAATAATATATATCATGTAGTCCAACAAGATGTTCAAATTTATGATTTATGTTCGTTCCCATTTCTCTCTCTCTCATTTTAGATAAAATTTTCTTGGGGAATGATCTTAATCTGTATAGCAGATTGCTTGCAGCCTTGCAATGTTGTTGACTACAAGTATTCTCTACATAGGCTGCCAATGGATTATGATGAGTACCTTCGCGTATTATATGAGGTTTCTTTTAAACCTTCTCTCTTTTTGTGCCATTGCAATTTTTTTAAATAATGATTTATGTTTGGTTACTAAGAAAGTGTAGCAATAGAATACATATAGCTTTAGGTTTTTATTTAGTTTGGTTGGGATTTGGGCATCTTCTTTATTTAAATTTTTACAACATTATTAGATTGCATGCACGGGATCTCTTATGGTCATTCTCTCGAAATTTTACACTGAACTACTAACATATGTGGTGACTCTTGACAACATCATATGCATTGAGAATTGACTTTTTGAAAATATGGAACAACTTTTTGGAGAAAAAACACCATTGTCTAATCCTTTAAGCAAATATAGATTCTAATTTTAAAGTGGTTTACACATTCCAATCATTTTAGAAGGGTGTTGATGATTTTGCTTTCAATTACTATGACTGTTTTTCTAATTGAAGGGGTTGCTGATATTTCCTAGAGGTATGAAAGGTTTGATTTAGCATCGACAAAAAGTAGATAACTCAATTCAATTATGATCCTGCTTTCATGGAGGAAATGAGGACAAGAAGACAAACATCTCATGAGTTTCACATACACAGTTGCAGAACCAGTTCATAAACCATAGAAATATGGACTGTGTAAATGGAAAAATGTCTATGTACAATGATAGATTTGCTTATTCAACTTGTGGTGGTGTTCATAAAAGTAACGTTCAACTAGCATTGATAACACCTACTCTTCTATATTTATGAAATTTTACATGTATTACTTTTGCAATCTTTTGTTATTATGTTGTTTTAGGTTTCTACAAGTTTGTGTTTATTTTTATTTTTATGTGAACTTTTATTTTGAATAAATTGTTTTTATTTTCATATATTTTCAAGTCAATACCTTGAACAAAATAAATATAATTAATTTCTATTTAACTATCCCGTGCATCGCACGGGTTAACGACTAGTTATATATATAAAACCAAAACTTTTGGAGCTTCTACAATTTTCCACGTCAGCACAATATTAAATAATAATAATAATAATAATAATAATAAAACTTTTCTAAACCCTAAACCGATGCTCTGCTTCTCTATATTAAAAACCCTGCTTCTCTATACTAAATAAAAAACACGTCAACACAATATTAAATAATAATAATAATAATAATAATAATTGATGATGTATGAAATCAGTTGGTTGAACACTTCGGCTTCGGTCGGCTACAGCGGTAGCGAAGGCGGTAGCGAAGGCGGTAGCGAAGGCCTGAAAAGAAGAAACACTGAAGGAAGTGACCGGGGTGGACCGGTCAAATACTCTCCGATGATAAAGTTAGTTTTCTTAACAAGGAAATGTAATTCCAACTTTTCGGGAGTAAAGTATCAGAGTTTTCATCCTACCTTTGCCTGTTTCAGACCGGTCCTTTATATAGGGGATCTTGGGACGGTTACTTGGTTTAGTAACCTCCCCAAGGTTTGTGGAATAACTGGCTTCACAGAGGTAACTTCTCCAACGGCTATAGAAGCAGTAACCGCTGATGGAAGTTACATACTTAAGAGAAATTGCTGGCGATGAACACGGGTTAGTTATCCGCTCCAGAATTTGTTAAGTGTTGTAGGGTCGTCCATGTGCAATGTCTATGGACGACCCCATGGACGACCCTTTGTCATGCCATTGTTTGGTCGTCCATCTGCTTCGCATATGGACGACTCTTTCACTTTGATTACGAGGTTTATTCAATTGGGTCAGCTTCTCATGGACGAGATCTCTGGACGAATAAGAGATTTGGCTAACCATTGGTGATGGACGACCCCTCTGGACGAGCCATAGATGTAATTTTTTGGTTATCCCATCAGTTGCCCCCTTGTCCAGGGTGTCGTCCAGGGACATTATAGGGATTTTATCCTGTTCATACAGCCACGTGTCGTGGTTTAATATGTTGAGCAGTTAAATCGATTTGCATTTCCCTATGCAATTGCCACGTGTCATTTTCTCAGTGGAGGATGTCGCTTCGCTGACCCTACTGCTGGGCCCTATATATAAGCACATTCTCTTTCTTGCCCTTCACCTCATCATAAAATTCCTTTTGCTCTCTCGTCCAAGACCCTCGTCTAGCATTCGTCCTAGTTCTCAGGTACTTATTCTTCTCTTTAGGTTTTCGTTTTCATCTTTCCTTTAGTTATGTCTTCGTCTAGTAGTATAGAGAGAGAAATAGACGAGTATCAGGACGTCTCATCTGGGAGTTATGAGAGTGATGAGGGTAGTACTAGTTTTAGTAGTAGTTCCTCGGACGAGCAGTACTCGTCTGGAGTTCCTGGCATTTCTTTAGAAGAATTTCAAGAAATGCAACGTAGGACGGCCTCTGGTGCAGGAGCTAGTTCGTCTAGAGCGCCACCCAGCCCTTCTCTGGACGAGGAGGAGGAAGAAGAAAATGTAATATATAGCTGTGCGCCTGAGGTTGCATCCACCTTAGACGCTTCTAAGTTAAAAACTTTAGTAGATAGATACCAAATTCCTGCTGAGCTTGAACCTCGTCTACCCAGGGAAGGAGAGTGGTGTTGTTCACCTTCCTCTGGTTTAGGAGTTTATTCATCTTATCTCTTAGCTGGTCTTAGGTTTCCCTTAAATTCATTTTGTAGAGGCCTTCTTCATAAGTTAGGTATTGGTCCTAACCAACTTAATCCCAATGGTTGGAGGACGATAGTTGCCATGCAAGTGTTATGGCGTGAGGCATTAGAAGGGAACTGTCCTTTAACAGTGGACGAGTTCCTTTACTGTTATAAGCCCTCAGAGATTAAAAAATCTGCTGGTTTTTACCAGTTCTCGTCCAGAGGCTCTCATTACAGTTTAATAACGGGCCGTAGCTCGTCTGATAGGCTCTGGAAACAAGAGTTTTTTATTATTTCTGGAAGCTGGGCTGGGGACCCAACTGAAGTTAGTAATGCCCCCTTCCCTCCTTTTACCAGCCCCATAGGTCGCCTTCGTCCTGAGGGTATGTTTTCTTCCTGTGTCATTTCTTTTATTCCTTGCACTTTTTCTATCTTTCAGTCGTCTAACCACCTTTCTTTTATTGGTGCAGCTGTTACCCGTCCACGCTTGGACAAGTTTTACTTGGACCAAATAGAAAAAGTTCGTGCCTTCCCTAGAAGGTCTTTTCACGAACTAGTGACCTTCAGCAGTTTAGCTACTTGGGGACTTGGTCCAGAACCCACTGCTGAGAACCTAAGCCACGAGGAAACCACTAGACGAAGTAAGTGTCGTCCATCCTTCTACTTCTTTCTGTTCATTCTTTTTTCTTTCCCCCTTTTTTTTAACTGATTTTCCTCGTCTATAGGAATAATTACAATGAGGGAGAATAAAGACAAAACAGTGCTTAGTGGGGACGAGGGAGCTTTTGTGCCTCCTGTCGTCCAGAAAGGAGCCGTCCAGGCTGGGAAGAGGAAGTCAAAGAAGATTTCAAGTGGTGTGGACCTGGGCGACCTTCCTAGTCGTCGAGGTCCTAAGAAACCAAAAACCACTCAGACTTCCCTTCCCAAGGTCCCTAAGTTCACTCCGACGGTGAACCTGGACGACCCTCCTGTCATTGTGGAGCCCGTCCAAGTAATTCATCCAGCTACAACTGATCCCACTCCTTCTCTAGCCAAGACTCCTCGCAAGCCTCATTCGTCTGAAGCGTCTGATCGTCCTTCGAACCTTGTGCTGGACGAGGGATATGCATGGAGGACGTTCAAAAGTATCGTCACTGACAATGAAGTTAACGAATGTTACAACATGTCAGTGAAGGAGTTTGAACGTTCTGGTATCCATGATCTCTTCAAGGTATGAGTTCCCTTCGTCCTTGAGTGTTTTTACTGAATCTTTAAAAAAGTAGAATTTTCTTAACTTTCTTTCGTCCATGATCAGGCTATGTCAAAGTTTTATACAGCGACGTGCCAGGCCAAGGAACTTGCTGAGGAGGCCAAGACAGCGAAGGAGAAGACAGAGGAGCTGAATAAGGAAATCCTGCTGAAGAAGGGGGAAGGGATCAGGTTGATGGACGAGGTCAACCGTTTGCTGGGGGTTGAGACGAAGCTGAAAGATGAAGTTGAGGAACTCAAGACGGATGCCATTGAAAAAGATACCCGCGTCACATATCTGGAAGGACAAGTCTCAAGGCTCACCTCGTCTTTGGAGAAGGCACAGGAAGAAGCCATATCAGCTTTCAAGAAGTCTGACGAGTACAAGAATCGTCTAGACAGCCATTATGCTGCTGGATATGAAGACTTCCGTGCTGATGCCAAGGAAGCCTTCCCTGATCTTAACTTCGATTCTTTCAAACTTCCCCTTGCAACGGAGAGCTCAATGTTAGGGACGAGTTCTGAGGACGTCAATGTGGTGGACGACGCCAATAACGAAGTGACACAAGACGATCCAAAGAATGCTCCCAGTGATCAATGATAACTTTTTCTGAAAAGTTTTGTATTTTTGCTTGAGTGCCCTAATGTTTTGGGCTTTTACTTTCTTTTTTATTTAAATTTATTTGAGTACAATTTCCTCGTCCAAGTTTATGGACGAGTTTTATGAACAAGCAATATACTCAAGGGTTTTTGGACGATGGTCGTCTACCCTTTAAATTTTATGAATGTATGAATGCCTTTCCTTTTCACTATTCATTGTGTTTGAATATTTTGTGAACAAGCTTCCTTCATATCGTCCATACCATTTTTATGGTTATGGGATTTTCCCTTTTGCTAAGGCTTTTACCTCGTCTTTAACATACGGATGAGCTCCTTTATGCAATAACACCTTTTGTAATGTTCGTCCATGAATGTCGTCCTTTATCAAGATTCATTTGAACAAATTTTGGACGACTGTTTACTCGTCTTTAATAAAAATTCCCCAACAAATGCTCGTCCATGGGCTGGATTGTTGAGTTGGTTAAATTTGTTATTGGGGCTGAGGTGTTTTTACATACACATTGTTCGTCCAAGGCGTGGACGATTATAATTCAAGATTGTCTCGTCTTGAGCTTAGACGGACATACCTTGTTCATTTTCCTTGCTTTATCCTTATTTAAAGGAAAGCTTTTGGACGATACTTCCTTGCGTCCAAGGATTTTATTCGTCCTTGGCTTTTATTTTTCTTTGCTTTATCCTTATTTAAAGGAAAGCTTTTGGACGATACCTCCTTGCATCCAAGGATTTTACTCGTCCTTAACTTTTATTTTTCTTGCTTTATCCTTTTTTTTTTTAAAGGAAAGCTTTTGGACGATACTTCCTTGCGTGCAAGGATTTTACTCGTCCTTAACTTTTATTTTTCTTGCTTTATCCTTTTTTTAAAGGAAAGCTTTTGGACGATACTTCCTTGCGTGCAAGGATTTTACTCGTCCTTGGCTTTTTCGCCTTCCGTGGATCATTTTGAATCATAGAAAATGAAGGATTCCCATACATATTTAAAACACATCATATGTATATTTAGAAATCCATACTATGTAATCATTCGTCCACAATCATGACACATGCTTAAGAGCTTGTGTTTAAAAATACATAAAACATAACTTCGTCCATGAGTAGCATAGCATACACACTTAAAACACTAGTAATAAGCAAGTACTGGAAAATAATAATATTAAGCATTACTTCAAACGTCCAAGGTTCTCGTCCATGTCAGAGCTCGTCCATGACCACCCTTCATTGATAGTATCTCCTTAGATGTTCAACATTCCACGGGTGCTCTAACTTTCGTCCATCCAGGGCTTCCAAATAGTAGGATCCTTGTCTCTTGGAGTTGATAACTCTGTAAGGTCCTTCCCAATTTGGTCCCAGCTTCCCATGGGCCGGGTTTTTAGTTGCCAAGGAGACCCTTTTAAGGACGAGATCTCCAATGCTGAAGCGCCTGGGTTTTACCATAGCATCGTGTTGTCTTGCCATGAGATTTTTGTACCTTGCTGTTCTTTGCTCCGCGTCCATCCTTACCTCGTCTATAAGATCAAGGTTAAGACGAAGCTGCTCATTGTTTTCCTCATCTTGGTACTTCATTACCCTATGGCTAGCCATATGTACCTCTGCTGGTATGACCGCTTCACTCCCATAAGCCAGTTTGAAGGGGGTCTCTCCTGTGGGAGTCCTTGCTGTTGTTCTGTAAGCCCACAAAACACCTGGTAATTCATCTGGCCATATTCCCTTTGCCCCTTCAAGCCGAGTCTTGATGATTTTCAACAAGGATCGGTTTGCTACTTCTGCTTGTCCATTAGCTTGTGGGTGGGAGGGTGAGGAATAGTGATTCTTGATTCCAAGCTGATCACAAAATTCTCTGAAGGGGGTGTTGTCAAACTGCCTTCCATTGTCAGATACTAGTACTCTTGGTACGCCAAATCTGCATACAACGTCCTTCCAGACGAAGTTTTTGACATTTTGTTGTGTAATTTTCACTAAGGGTTCAGCTTCCACCCATTTAGTGAAATAGTCTATGCCAACTACCAAGAACTTCATCTGTCTCGTTCCAGTTGGAAAGGGGCCCAAAATATCCAAACCCCATTGTGCAAAAGGCCAGGGGGCCATCATTGGGGTGAGGTATTCTAAAGGCTGTCTAGGAATGTTACTGAAACGTTGACATTGGTCACATACCTTAACATATGCCTTAGCATCAGCTTGGACGGTCGGCCAGTAATACCCTGCACGAATGACCTTGTGGACGAGTGATCTAGCTCCTGAATGGTTTCCACATGCTCCTTCATGAACTTCTCTCAGCATGTAATTCGCTTCGTCTGGAGCTAAACACCTCAGGTATGGTTGTGAAAAACCTCTTTTGTACAACACTTCGTCCATAAGGATGTATCTGGTTGATTTGACTCTTAGCTTCCTAGCTTCGTCCTTCCCTTCTGGAAGCCTTCCGTGCTTGAGGTATGAGACTATCGGGGTCATCCAATTTTCCTCTCCTTCTATCTGCAACATTTCTGGAAGGTCTATGCTGGGCATGTATCGTATTTCATCTAACTCGTTCATGGCTTCATTAGCGGAGGCTTCCTTCGCTAGAGTGTCTGCTTCCGTGTTCTCTTCCCTCGGGATTTGAACGAAATTAGCTTCCCTGAATTTCTTCACAAGGCGTAACACCTTCCTCAAATATTTCTTCATTCTATCTTCCTTTGCTTCACATGTTCCATTTACTTGGCCTATGACCAACTGTGAGTCTCCCAGGACGAGTACTGAGCTTGCTTCTACAGATCTAGCCAACTCTAAACCTTTAAGAAGGGCTTCATACTCCACTTCATTGTTAGTTGTCTGATACTGTAGGCGAGCTTTGTACTTCAATTTATCTCCTTCTGGTGACTGCAAAACAACTCCTATACCTCCTGTATGCAGTGTAGATGATCCATCTACATGGACGACCCATTTTTTACTGTCTTCTTTCTCATCTAAGTCCTCATAGCTTGGAGTGAATTCTGCAATGAAATCTGCTAGGGCCTGAGCTTTTATTGCATTCCTCGGTTGATACCGAATATCAAATTCACTGAGCTCAACCGCCCATTGGATTAGTCGTCCTGCAGCTTCAAGTTTGTTCATTGCCTTCTTGAGCGGATGATCAGTCATGACTATGACGACGTGACCTTGGAAGTAGTGTCTTAACTTCCTGGAAGCTGTTATTAGCGCAAAGGCTAACTTCTCTATTAATGGGTACCTTCCTTCCGCTCCTCTCAATGCCCGGCTGGTATAATATACAGGCTTCTGCACCTTTTCTTCCTCCCGGATCAACGCTGAGCTCACGGCATGTGGGGACACTGCTAAGTACAGATATAATTCTTCTCCTAGCACGGACGGACTTAGCAATGGAGCCGTAGTGAGATAGTGCTTTAGGTCCTGGAAGGCCCTTTGGCACTCGTCCGTCCACTCAAACGCCTTCCTGAGAATCTTAAAAAAGGGTAAACACTTATCAGTGGCTTTTGAGACAAACCTGTTCAGTGCTGCCACTCGTCCAGTTAGTGACTGGACTTCCTTGATGTTCTTCGGTGGTTCCATGTTCAGTATGGCTTGGATCTTGTCTGGATTTGCCTCAATTCCTCTCTCTGATACCATGAATCCTAGAAACTTTCCTGACGATACTCCGAATGCGCATTTACTTGGGTTTAGCTTCATCTTGTATCGCCTAAGTGTTTCAAAAGTTTCTTGAAGATCATCTAAGTGGCTTCCCTCATCTAAGCTCTTCACAAGCATGTCATCCACATATACCTCTACATTCCGTCCTATCTGTGGACGAAACATATGATTCACCAACCTTTGGTAAGTTGCCCCTGCATTCTTCAAACCGAAGGGCATCACCTTGTAGCAAAACAATCCTTGACTTGTAATAAAAGATGTCTTTTCCTGATCTGCCTCGTCCATCTTTATCTGATTATATCCAGAGAAGGCGTCCATGAAGCTCAACAGTTGATGGCCAGCCGTAGAATCAACCAGTTGGTCAATTCGAGGCAAAGGATAACTATCCTTAGGGCAAGCTTTGTTTAAGTCAGTGAAGTCGACGCACATCCTCCACTTGCCATTTGCCTTCTTTACCATTACTACATTTGCCAACCAATCCGGGTAATAGACTTCCCGGATAAACTGTGCTGTGGTTAGTTTCTGAACCTCTTCCTTGATAGCCTTCTCTCGCTCAGGGGCGAACACCCTCTTCTTTTGACGAATAGGCTTAGAAGAGGGGGACACATTCAGTCGATGAGTGATTACGCTTGGATCAATGCCAGGCATGTCATCATGACTCCATGCAAAAACATCGGCATTCTTTTTTAGAAACTGAACGAGGTCTTCTTTCGCCTTTTCCTTCATACTTGTTCCAATTCTAGTGAATTTCTCAGGATCATCTTCTTGCAACAAAACATTCTCTAATACTTCGGTAGGTTCCGAAACAACTCTTTTCTCTTCTATATTCATAGTCTGCATCTGCTCGTCCATAGCCAACATGGCTAGATAACACTCTCTGGCTGCCAATTGATCTCCTTGTGCTTGCCCAATCCCACACTCCGTAGGGAATTTAACTGATAAATGGTAGGTGGATGTTACCGCCTTCCAACTGTTCAAAGTTGGTCTTCCAATGATGGCATTGTATGAGGATGAACAATCCACCACAAGGAAATTTATTTCCCTAGTTATCTGCTGCGGGTATGACCCTACCACTACAGGCAAGGTTATGGTACCTACGGGCTGCACCTTCATTCCTCCGAATCCAATCAGTGGCGAACAAGCTGGACGAAGCTGATCTCGTCCAAGCCTCATCTGCTGGAAGGCAGGATAATACAATATATCTGCTGAGCTTCCATTGTCCACCAACACCCTCCTGGTTCTGTAATCTGCTATGAGTAGGGTAATGACGATTGCATCGTCATGTGGATGATGGATCCTCTCAGCTTCCTCGTCCGTGAAAGAAATGGTTGGCTCGTCCGTCCCCCTCGTCCTTGGGGATCGTCCAGAGAGTTGGACGTTTTGCACTGCTTTGAGATACGTCTTCTTTGCCTTGGAAGATTGTCCTGTCGATGTCCCACCAATGATAACCCTTATTTCTCCGAGTGGGGGTCGTGACGGCTCTTCCATCTTTGCTTTCATCTTTTCATCTTTATGATCCCTTCCAACGAAATGCCTCAACTTTCCTTGTCTTATGAGATTCTCAATCTGCTGCTTCAAGTCGTAGCACTCGTCCGTGTCATGCCCATGATCCCTATGGAAGCGACAATATTTATTCTTATTGCGCTTGTTAGGATCTCCCTTCATCTTCTCTGGCCACTTCAAGGAAGGATCATCCTTGATCTGCATGAGCACTTGGTCGAGTGGGGCATTCAAGGGTGTATAACTCTGACTTCTTGCTGATGGGCCTGCCTTCCTGTTATCCCTGTCTCGGTCCTTCCTATCTTCCGTTCGTCCCTTCTTTGGACGAGGCCCTTGATCAGAGTGACGCGGGGGATTGACTTCCATTCTTTCAGCTCTCTTCCTCTTCTTAGCTATGATGGCGTCTTCCGCGTTCATAAAGTTTTGGGCTGAATGGACGAGTTCAGCCATGGATTGGGGCTCTTTCTCATACAACTTGTGAATGAACAAGTCTGAATTAACCCCATTGTGGAAGGCAGCCAATAGTAGCTTGTCGTCCACCTCGTCTACTGTCAGGGCTTCCTTGTTGAAGCGTGTGATGAAGGAACGCAAGCTTTCACTCTCTCCTTGCTCTATGGTCAGCAAACTGGACGAAGAACGTTTGTGCCTCTGTCCTCCAATGAAATTATTGACAAATAATTTGCTTAAGTCCTCAAAAGAACTTACGGAATTCGGAGGTATTTTGCTGAACCATACTCGCGCTGGTCCCTTGAGGGTGGTAGGGAAGGCTCTGCACATAATCTCGTCTGGAACTCCTTGGAGATGCATTGTTGTCTTGAAAGTAGCAATATGATCGAAAGGATCACGTGCTCCGTCATATGAATCCAGGGAAGGCATTTTGAACTTCGGAGGCAAGGGATGCCCATTGATGGAAGCCGTGAAAGGGGAATCTGTTCGGTGAACCAAATCCTCGATGGGATTTGCCCTTCTCATGTTTTCCTTCATCTCGTCCATGACCTTCCTCATCTGGTCCATTTCCTTCTCCAAATGTGGCACCCTTCGCGAAGTGGTGCCTCTTGACTGAGCCTCGGGCTCAGCGTTTCCTCCTCTGTCTTCCTGACTTTGGGATTGTCTCTCAGCATGTCCTTCACGGCGTTGCCTTTCCATCTCCCTAGTCAATTCTTGATTCTGGCGAGTTAACTCCGCCATTGCGGCTGCCATGGATTGCATGTGTTGGATGGAAGGCGACGGCATGACAGGCGCTGATTGGCGATCGCGGAGGGGGTTGCTTGAAGCGTCTCTGCTTCCCTGATGGCCTGGGCTTGTAGCCCTCGACCTAGTTCGAACCATTCAACCTTTTGTTGTAGAAAGCGAAATCGTAAAACAACTTAGTCGCTTCCCACAGACGGCGCCAACTGATGATGTATGAAATCAGTTGGTTGAACACTTCGGCTTCGGTCGGCTACAGCGGTAGCGAAGGCGGTAGCGAAGGCGGTAGCGAAGGCCTGAAAAGAAGAAACACTGAAGGAAGTGACCGGGGTGGACCGGTCAAATACTCTCCGATGATAAAGTTAGTTTTCTTAACAAGGAAATGTAATTCCAACTTTTCGGGAGTAAAGTATCAGAGTTTTCATCCTACCTTTGCCTGTTTCAGACCGGTCCTTTATATAGGGGATCTTGGGACGGTTACTTGGTTTAGTAACCTCCCCAAGGTTTGTGGAATAACTGGCTTCACGGAGGTAACTTCTCCAACGGCTATAGAAGCAGTAACCGCTGATGGAAGTTACATACTTAAGAGAAATTGCTGGCGATGAACACGGGTTAGTTATCCGCTCCAGAATTTGTTAAGTGTTGTAGGGTCGTCCATGTGCAATGTCTATGGACGACCCCATGGACGACCCTTTGTCATGCCATTGTTTGGTCGTCCATCTGCTTCGCATATGGACGACTCTTTCACTTTGATTACGAGGTTTATTCAATTGGGTCAGCTTCTCATGGACGAGATCTCTGGACGAATAAGAGATTTGGCTAACCATTGGTGATGGACGACCCCTCTGGACGAGCCATAGATGTAATTTTTTGGTTATCCCATCAATAATAATAATAAAACTTTTCTAAACCCTAAACCGATGCTCTGCTTCTCTATATTAAAAACCCTGCTTCTCTATACTAAATAAAAAACGACTAGAGAGAGATATATAAAGAATAGAGAGTATTTGTGACCGTGAAACACACAGATAGAAATCTGATAAGATGCAGAGACTGTTGGAGAGAGAAACTTGAGGGAGGCTTCTTCACTCAGTAAGTTTAATTTTTTGGGTTTTGTTTTTGTGCACTCATGAGTTTCAGTTTCATGTTCTGTTCTATTCTATTTTTTTTTTTTTTTTTTTTTTTATTTGGCTTGAAATCTGGGTTATTAGACAAGAAGAGAAGGTAGTGGAGCAAACACAGGCTACGAAGGGAAAAGATATTTCAAATCCACAATGTTTCTGCTCTCTCTCTGTGAATCTTTCTATTATTTGCCTTTTGTTTTTCGGTTTTTGATCTTAGTTTCATATTCTAGGGTTTTTAGGTTTATTGTGTTTATGCGATCAAAATTTGGGCAATCCTGATTGATTTATAATCTGGGTTTGCTTTCATTTGATTAAAAAATGGGACTTGGGGGGGGGGGGGGGGTGTTGTGGGGGGGTGTATTTTAAACATTTTTTAGATGATTGCTGGGCTCAACTCAATAGAGACTCTAAGCTATATGTGCTGCACCGTTACCCTTTTTCCTTTAAATTATTAGTTTATTTGTCTTTAAAGGGTCACATTCTATTTTATTGGTATAATTAATTGTACTTCTATCAAAGTACAAAAAACTTCGAGAGTAAAAATTTTAAGCTTCAATAATTTATTAGTTCTAAGTAGTTAAATAACATTTCATAAATTCTGTCAATCCTTTTTAACAAAATATTAATTATGGCAGGGAAATTTGGTATCTAATGCTTCGACGTTTCCCTCTGGAATAAAGGCATTGGCAGATTATGTCCATAGTAAAGGGTTGAAACTTGGGATCTATTCTGATGCTGGGTAATGATTTCGTGAATCATTTTTTTTTTTTTTTAATTAACAATGTAGTAATGTATAATAATTTTAAGTACCAAAAATTTTGTTCATCTCCACAATCTATATATTATCAGCCAGTGTTTCTCAAAAAAAAAAAAAAATATATATATATATATATATATATACATATCTCTATGTAGAAATGAGACATGCAGTAGACAAATGCCCGGATCACTAGGTTATGAGGAACAAGATGCAAATACTTTTGCTTCCTGGGTAAGATTAATTCCTTTATAAAAGTACTGATTCTTAAGTACTAATTTCAATTTTCGCTTAATTTCTGATTGTTACTAAGGGGTTTTGTGTTTTTTTTTAGGCTAACTTTATAATCTACTTGATAATTTAATGTGCTTTTGATTTTAATCCTATCAGGGGGTTTCTCTACTTGAAAAAAGGGTCAAAATTAGTGAAGATTTGATTGGTTGATTTATAATCTGGGCAATTTGGGTTTCATATCTATGAATCATTGTTTGATTTTTATTTTACTCCTCCTTGATTTGATTGTTTTAGTAAAGTTGTTATTTCTCTTGAAAAAAAAAACAATTTTGGTATTTTCACGCTGTGTGAAGTCCTTGCTTTTTATGAATACATGTATATGATGTTTAGTGCTTCCTCTAACTTTATAGAGCCTACATATAAACCATTCACCAACTGAACACTTCTCCTAAATTGTGTGAAATCCACCTGTTAGGGGCTTGAGTGAGTTTGGATGATACCATGGTGTTATATTAATTAACAACAAATTTGAAACAATAACCTCTGTTTTGATGCTGAAAAGAAATGCAAGCCTTTTGTTGTAAAATTAGTTGTTGTCATGTTCTAGAGTTGGTCATGATAAATACCTACAAGCCTTTACTTTTAGTTGTAGAGAAATTATGAATCTATTGACTATCGAACTATTTGACTAAGGCAAATAACATTAGGCTTGATAATGGATTCTTCTTTGCATGTTTCCCTCATTAGGCACATCTCTTAGTCCTGTTTAGTTGTTCATGAATCAAAACCATTCATATTTTGTATAATACTGCATTCACAAATTGTCACTGTAGTGGATAGAATGACTTATTTGTGTTTTATAAAGTGGATTTTAGCAAAATATTTTTAATTTTGTTAGAGAAAATTGGAACATGTTTGAATTCAAAAATGGCTTGAGAGTGAGGCTATGATTAGCTATTGTCCTGCCCTATATGTATATAAGCATGCAAGGCTGTGTGTGTATTTTTCTCATTGGGAATAATTAATTTCATTAAATGTCTTTCTTATAAGGAGGTTATTTTTTTAAAATTGTAGGTTTGGAGATGTGTCATAGTACGCATTCTTTGGCAAAGATGTTGAGTTGGGGGGTTGCCATTTTTCGTCGCTTGGAGTTTTTAAAATGGTTAGTGATGTTTTTAATATAATTTTAGGATTTTCCCTCTTACCTGTTTTCTTTATTTGGCCATTGGGTTTACTAATCTATTTAAATTGTGTTCTTTTAATTTAAGGTTTTTTGAGCCAGGTTTGATCTTATCTAAATAAAAAAGTTTTTGAGCATGGTATGCTTCTTTAGTATTAGATATTAATTTCTGCGTGTCAATGTCTTTGTTACTATTTTATTTGTATATTTAGCTACTATAGTTTCTTTTCTTTTCTTTTTTTCTTTTTTGGGTTTCTTTTTTGCATGTTATATAGTTTATTTGGAGTTTGATATTAGAATTCATGTTTGTTTTATGTAGTTTGTTTTAAATCTAACCGACATATGTAAAGGGTTTGTGATGTTTCCTTCCTTAGAGGTATAGAGCATGTGTATGCACGCTTTACATGAAACTGTAATTTGTGTATACGCAAATTTTACTATCAATAGAAAATTTTCTGCTGCGATTGTTTAAATATGAGCCATGAAAACAAGTTTGAGTAAAAAGTTGTGTCAATAAGAGGGTGTTTGAACCTAACCAATATAGCTATAATGTTATATAGATTTTGTAGATATTCTTAGTTTAGTATGAGATTTTAGTAGCATAATAGTGTTCAATACATAAAATTAAATTCATTGCTTTTCATATGTTCAACTTTTCACAGCATAATTAAGCATAATCCTCACATGAAGCTTTTTTTTTTTGGTGTGGATATTGTGCTTTTTGCCAGGCACAGCTGAGGACTGAACCTATAGAGTTTAGAGGCTGGCTACAAATTCCAGCAATAACAAAGTGAAAAGGTAGAGCTGTGTTTTTTCTTCTTCCATATCTATTTTTGAAGCATATTTTGTGAGACTTCACTGTGATCCAAGCTAATATATTGATTATTGAATCTAATAGGCAAACAGTGGGTTATTTTTCATTGCCTTTTTGCCTTTGAAAAGTGGGGGGATTTGCTTTGCAGGAACCAGTTTTCACAATTAATTTAATTGTAAGAACTGATCACTTCACTATTAATGAGTACTACTGTGAAATTTGAGGGTGCTTAGACCAGGGAAAGGATTAAGAGGGTCACGTATTGATAAAAATAAAGAATAAAGGATTAACAACGTTGAAGGGGTTATTGATACATGATTCTTAGTTTAGTATGAGATTTTAGTAGCATAATAGTGTTCAATACATAAAATTAAATTCATTGCTTTTCATATGTTCAACTTTTCACAGCATAATTAAGCATAATCCTCACATGAAGCTTTTTTTTTTTTGGTGTGGATATTGTGCTTTTTGCCAGGCACAGCTGAGGACTGAACCTATAGAGTTTAGAGGCTGGCTACAAATTCCAGCAATAACAAAGTGAAAAGGTAGAGCTGTGTTTTTTCTTCTTCCATATCTATTTTTGAAGCATATTTTGTGAGACTTCACTGTGATCCAAGCTAATATATTGATTATTGAATCTAATAGGCAAACAGTGGGTTATTTTTCATTGCTTTTTTGCCTTTGAAAAGTGGGGGGATTTGCGTTGTAGGAACCAGTTTTCACAATTAATTTAATTGTAAGAACTGATCACTTCACTATTAACGAGTACTACTGTGAAATTTGAGGGTGCTTAGACCAGGGAAAGGATTAAGAGGGTCACGTATTGATAAAAATAAAGAATAAAGGATTAACAACGTTGAAGGGGTTATTGATACATGATTGCATGTCATAACACTGAAGATATGGCCCTCGGTAGTACATTGGAGATTTTAAAATCCATTGCATAATATTTATTTGCACTTGAATGTCCAAGCAATTTGATCGGTAGGATATGGGCTTAGATAGTAGATTTGGAAGCACTGATACATACATGTTTTGGAATTTTTGCTGTTAAATTGAAGTTTTGCAATGATTTATAACTGTTATGCTACTATTTGAAAGTAGAGTAATAGACAATTTCTAATAATGTCCACTTTCATTTAGTGTTTTCACTTTTTCCATGTTGAGAGATATCAAAACGCTGTTTTCTTCCATTGTTGTTATGCAATTACTTGCTAGGATGTCAATGTCAGTTTCGAAGCCATTTAAAATAATAATCATGGAAAGAGTATTCCACTTTACTTGCATTTTTTAGTACTTTCTAGAGGATCCCTGATTTACTAAAGCCATACTTTTTTTTTTTTTTAAAATTTCAGAGAGGCTCCTCATAACTGGAGCGCATGCACAGGATTTGATATCTTTGAATGGTAGAAAAGTTTGTAAATATGGAACTCGGAGAAGATAGCTCCAGGTTTGTGTTGGAATCTGTCATCATCATCTTCGGTATTCTTTTCAGCGAATCAGTCACCGTTCTTCTCTCCTAGATCACCAACATGTCATTTATCAGAATCCAAACAGTCCAACAGTCAATGTGATGGCATTCGTTCAAGTATTGATCCTCTTAAACTTTATTAGGATGAAAATATGCCAAGCCTTATGGAAAGGAAAGTGCGTTCTGTTAGGAATTTTTTTTTTTTAATTATATCCAATTAACTTGCAGAAGATTGAGGATATGAGAATGCAATTTGTAGATCTATTATCAAGCACTGAATTTGTAGATTTTCAATTTTTCTATTTTCAAGTGCAAGAATTCCTTCCCCTTTCTCAATTTGGTTTTTTATTTTTTTTTTTTTTTATTTTATTCTTTTCATAACACTTTAAAACACCATTTTATTCAAAAGAAATCTAATCGAGTTTGTGGCTGGTGCAACTTTTCTTCTTTATTTCTTTTTTAATTTAACCATTTGAATAATTGTATAATATATTTTTCCAAAGTAGGATTTACTCTTTATGATATGTGCATAGGTTTACAACCAAAACATCTGTGATTCAAAGAAGTTCTGCACAATCCTTTGGGCTGAACACTACCCAAATGTAGTGCAGTGCAAAAGAAGAGGAAAGAGAACATCAATCTACAATAAAAAAGTTGGGAAAGTTGACATTCATCGTACATCCTTCAATGGAATGGTTTTATCTCTTTCCTCTACCATAGATTGTTTTATTATAAAAGTGAAAATGACCTGTTTTTTATGCAAACAAATGTGCAAGATAACATAGATTATATTGGTGGTGAATGGTATATTTAATTGCAGTTGAGCATTGTATGAAGGCATAACCATAGCATTTTGTTTTTTTTTTTTTTAATGCCAAGTTATTATATTGGTGGTGAATGGTATATTTAATTGCAGTTGAGCATTGTATGAAGGCATAACCATAGCATTTTGTTTTTTTTTTTTTTTAATGCCAAGTTATAGTAGCAAAATAAATATTTTTATTTTTTATTGAACTATTCCGTGCATCGCACGGGTTAGCGACTAGTTATTATTATTATTACGTCTTTATGTTGGTTCGCAACTTGACTCTTTTTTGGATTTGGACAAGAATTTATGTCATGAAGCACAAACATAAACACACAATTAAGAGTGCATGCATTTGGACAAAAAAGCGCGTCAGTCTTAAGTCTCAAGTCTTAACACTAAAAACAAAGGATGATATCTAAGAAATCAAGGAATTGACAATTAATGTCGTCAATGAGAAGAAAATATAACAAGAGAAAGATTTGAAACCCCACCAAAATTATCATAATTCAAAAATGATATGTGAACTCTCTATCGCTGTCGGCAACTCAGAAATTGACATTAAACAGAACAGGCAGACAGACAAAAGCCCAAACACGTTCAACCCATTAACCTCTACTTGGTTGGAGTGATTTTAGGAATGATGGAAAATAAAAGAGAGAAAAAAAGATGTTTTTGATTGTTTGATTGAGGGTGAAAAAGAGGAAAGATTTTAGCAGGGTCCACAAATTTTCTCTCCTCTCCCTCTAAAACACAATCTCTCCAAATTGGAGAAAAAATAAGAGTGAAAAGTGAAAAAAAAAAAATTCATCAAAATTTCCCACATTTTCTTTTTACTTTTTTTTTTTTTTTTTTTTTGGCTATCTCAACCTGGCCGTAAATGTGGCTTACCTACCTACCAGAAAAAATTGCCCGCATTTTTCTTGGTTGGTTGTTTGCCTTTTTTTCTTCATTTTTTTTTTTTAATTGAGCATTATTTTTAATAATGACATATGAGTAAATTTATACAAACTCCATTTTCTATCCTCCCATTTCTCTTTTCAACCAAACAAAAAAATTTTCATCTCTCCACTTTTCCATCTTCCAACCAAACACAAATGAGGGAAATTAAAATCTTTTCTATCCTCCCACTTTTCCATCCTCTCTTCATTTTCTATCCTCCCACTTTTCCATCCTCCCAACCAAACGGACCCTTAAGGTCTTTTTAGTGCAGCTAACGCTTTATGATTAGTTAATCAATTGTCCATGAATTCCAATTAGCTCAACTGGTAAAGTCTCTAATGGATGAATACGAGATCTGGGGTTCTATCCTCGCCTACACCAACAACCGATTGGTATTTTGATTTGATGATAAAGAGCGTTATCAGGAGTAGACACCATAGGTTGAAACATTCTAAAAAAAAAAAAGTTATTTAATTTTCCTTAATTTTTTGTCTATTTTTATTTTTATGTTACTCGGAGTTGGAGAAGCCTTAACTCTTAAGAAATTGAAGAACTCTTAAGTAAGTTTCCTTTATTCTCTCTCCAAAAAAGAAAAAGAAAAAAAAAAAGAAGTAATTAAGTTTCCTTTATTCTACTATTTGGATTATTTTCCACAAATGCTAGGGCGAAAATAGCCAAATACCACGTTTTGGCAAAATTTGTGGCAAACTAGCACTGTTTCAGAAATATTTAGCAATCTACCACTTTTTCCGTACTTGAGTTTCACAAAATCGAGTTTTAAATAGTACTCGAGTTCAGTGAACTCGAGTTCCTAGGTGAGTCGCAAGCATGGCACTACTGACCTGGAATTTGTGTAATTAAAAAAGTAATATGGTACATGATATTACGGAAATCGAGTACTTCTTTATAGTACTCAAGCTTAACAAAGTCGAATTATTTTTTTTTTCCTTTTTCTACTTTTTTTTTCGTACAAAACTTTTACTTATTTTATCTTCAACTGCTTGTGATCATTGTGTCCACCAAACTAAGGACAGTGTCTAGACTTGAAAAAATTCATGTGCAAATAACTGGAGTTGAGTTAGCTAAGCACAAAGTAACTAGAGTTGTTTGCTCACTCACTCACGTAGTTCTTCAAGACTGCACTTAGTCCTCACTTTCTTTGGGACTTCACTTCTTGTTGACTGGCTGAATGGCCTCTCCTTTTATTTCTTTTTCTTGGCCTTTCCTTGTATTTCTTCTTCTTTTCCTTCTTTTCTTGGCCTCTCCTTTTATTTCTTCTTCTTTTCCTTCTTTTCTTCATTTCACACTCTTGACATCAAATCACAATAAACGCAACTCACTTGCCTTGACTTTGCTTTAGCCACTTTCTTTTTCCTTCAACTCTTAGCTCTCCCTTAGGCCGAATAGCCTTAATGCATTAGCCCCTTTCTTTTCTTCTTTTTCTCCTTAGCGTGTCCAACACACCTAAGTCACTGCCCAAGAAAAAAATAGGCTGACTTTTGTGGCTTGTCCAACCACCTCTTTAATAAGGTGTTTTATCAAGTGTGGGCTGGACTCACGATGCTATGATGCACCCAACATGATGGACACAACGATCACAAGCAGTTGAAGATGAAATAAATAAAAGTTTTGTATGAAACAAAAAGTAGAAAAAAGAAAAAGAAAAACAAGGTACTCGACTCTGTTAAGCTCGAGTACAATAAAGAAGTACTCGATTTCTGCAATATCGAGTACCAAATTGTTTTTTCAATCCCTCAAATTCCAGGTCAGCAGTGCCACGCTGGCGACTCACCTAGGAACTCAAGTTCACTAAACTCAAGTACTATTTAGAACTCGATTTTGTGAAACTCGAGTAGTAAAAAAGTGGTAGATTGCTAAATATTTTTGAAACTGTGCTAGTTTGCCACAAATTTTACCAAAACGTGGTATTTGGCTATTTTCACCCAAATGCTAGGGTTAAGATTCTTAAGAATGCATTAAAAAAAGAGTAAGCTTCCTATATAAAAGAGCAATGTCCAAACTCATGCAATAGTTCCTATTAATTGAAAGATATAATTATTTGAAACTAAAAAAAAAAAAAAAAATTAAAAATGCATAAAAATGAAATTTAAGAAAATGATAATTGGATGAGATCGATGAAAAGGTCAAACTAGTTAAGAAGGTAACGATTGAAGGAGATGAAATGTTAAACAAAATGAAATTTGATAAATAAATCAATAAAAGATCTGAAATAATGTTGATGACATGGTGCAAGAAAAGTTTTGTAAAATTTATAACAATGCTTCTATTATTATATCTAGTATAAATAATATGATTAAGAAGATTCAAGATCAAAATTTATACATTTTTGTATGTAGGAATTTGAGTGAATAGCAATTTGTTGATTCAAGATCAGTGCACAGGAATGAAGAATGTGGCATGTCCAACAGACTTCTATGATATCATTGTTGGGAACGTTTTGTGTCAAGGGCCAAAAATGCAAGAATGACCCAAAT
The DNA here is from genome assembly GCA_023736055.1 of Quercus glauca. Lineage (NCBI taxonomy): Eukaryota > Viridiplantae > Streptophyta > Magnoliopsida > Fagales > Fagaceae > Quercus > Quercus glauca. The sequence goes on along the minus strand of CM043319.1, from coordinate 9,538,579 downwards.
CTCCCCTTAATTCTTTATAAGTGATTATTTGTCAAAAGTCAAGTCCAAAATTCTAGATGTATGATGAACAAAGTCTAATGGTGCATCACAAGAGAGAAATCAAATTAAATACCAATAATTGGTATCGCTAATATAGCATAAATTTTGTCTAAGTGGTATAACTACCTTTGTGGATATCATTATCCTGCACTAGGGGTGTTGGGTACATGACATAATGACTTGTTGCACTCCATGTTTTCTTGGATAATGGTAGACATAGTTTGGAAAGCACAAAAGGATCGAAAGTAATAGAAGTGGAAATTAGATAATCTGGAAGGAAGAAAATGTAGGAGGCTTTTAGGAATGATAAATGAAGTTAAGTGAAGGAGAATGAAGGTATGGTGTACTTGTAATGCTAAATGGATAAATGACTCATAAGAATTGGACTTGCAACTTGGAATAAGTTGGAGCCTCACCACTTGTGTGTGTGTGTGTGTGTGAAGTGGGTGACTGTCTCTCCCTCTCAAGTTTCTAAAATGTATTGATAATATAATAATAAGCAGATCAGTCTAAAGGTGAATGTGGTTCTCATATTAAAAATAGATAAAATAAAAAATAAATAAAAAAGAAACACCCATAGTTTTATTATTGGAACACATTAATTAAGCTCTATATTTTTGAATGTGAGACTTTATACTTTCATAAACCTACCCAAAAAACCTTCAAACAAAACTCACCCTCGCATATAAATTAAATGCACGTTTATAAAATTTTGGGGTTGAAAATGTCTTCACCCAGGAGTTAGGAGTTCAATATATTAATTCCAAGCAAAACTATGGAGTTTTCTTTGTACTTTCCCAATAAGTGCCTAAAGGCAGAGAGATTAGGGGGTAACTTTAAGTCCCTTGGCATTTCATGTAATGAGTGACACAGCCAAAACTTTAAGCTAGGGGGTAAATTTACCGTTAATTGTGTGCATATTTAAACTTTTGACTTTGCTACTACTTAACTACTAAGATTTTTTTTTTTTTGGTGGGTAAGAACAAAATTATTTTTTGTTTAGAATTTTTTAAAGGGCAGGGTTGTTTATTTTGGATAAAAATGGTTTGTTGAGCTTAATTTGTTTTAGTTTTACTATTGGTAATTTTTGTTGTTGAGCTATTTTTTGGGCTTGTATTTTTTGTTTTAGATTTTAGATCTATAGCTTTTGTTATGGTCACTAAAATGAGGAAAATGCTAGAACTACAAGCTTTTTCATAAATTAATGATATGATAAGTGCTACTGGTAAGTAAAAAAATGATGTGAGTGGTGGTTCGTTATATGAACTAATAAGAAATTGCTGCCAAAATAGTTTATAAAAATGTTGTAAAAAAGTTTGTGAGTATAGCATTACACTTAAAAGAATCAGTAATATTATTAAAGGGAAACAAAATGTAATTTTATCGAACAAAATTGCTAAAATTAGTACCCATATATATAATAATATTTTTTCAAAAAAATCGAATAATAGCTCCGGCCCTGCTTGTAATGAAAGAGAAATGGTGGAGTTGACATCATGTCAATTATTAAGCTTACCTTATCAAAGAGAGTAGTGTGGAAGGAATTAGAACAGCGGCAACGAGACTTATCAATTACACGTGATTCAAACGCAGACATATGCATGTCTGTTTCATGCAGGCTTTATTAAATATGATTTAAGATATGTCCACATATGCATTGAAAGTTTAGAATTAAAAATTTTATGGTTATATATAAACCACAAAGTAGAACAAATACTAACAAAAATTGAAAGAATCTATGTACTTGTGACTCGTGTGTGTGGCTTTTGATCAACATCAAATGATGTCTATTGAAGCGGAAGGAGGTATCTAGAAAGTTAGGGTACACCAATGCATGATTTTATTATTTCCATTAGAAGAAAAAATATTATGATTTTTATGGTCAAAAGTTTGAGACATGATCTACTTTGCCATTTATAGACAATACTTTTGAATTATGAGAAAGAGAGTTCACATATCAGCTTTGAATTATGAGAAAGTTGGTGGGGTTTCAAATTTTTGTCTTGTGATCTTGTCTTCTCAATGATTACATTGTCAATTCCTTTGATTTCTTAGACATCATCCTTTTAGACTTAAGTCTGACGTGCTCCTTTGTCCAAATATATATATTTAGTTCACAGTCGATTCCAAACTTGAAAAAGAGTCAAGTTACAATTATCCTTATTTGTCTATTTTTATGTTACTTAGAGAAGCCTTAACTTTTAAGAAATATTCTCAATAATAATAATAACAATAACAATAATAATAATAATAACAATAACAATAATAATAATAATAATAATAATTATTATTATTATTATTATAATTATAATAATTATTATTATTATTCTTAAATAAATTTCCCTTTATTCTAGTATTTTGACCATTTTCCACAATTAAAAGATACAAAGAAAAAAAATTTAAGAATGCGTAAAAGGTATGGAATGGAAAAATTACATTTTTGAATGTAGGAATTTTGTGAATAGCATTTTGTTGGTTGTCTACGTGTGGATGAAGTTGGAGATTAGGTTAGGAAAGATCAGTGCATAGAAATGAAGAATGGGGCACGTCCAGCGGACTTCTATGATATCATTGTTGGGAATGTTTTGCGATAAAGGCCAAAAATGCAAGAACGGCCCACATCTTCCCTTAATTCTTTATAAGTGATTATTTATTACACGTCAAGTCCAAAATTCTAGATGTATGATTAACAAAGTCTAATGGTGCATCACAGGAGAAAAAATAAAATACCAATAGTTGGTATCACTAATATAGCATAAATTTTGTCGAGTGGTATAATTACCTTGGTGGAGTGAGTTCCAATTAGCTCAACTGGTAAAATTTCTTATGGTTGTATAAGAGATTTGAGGTTCAATCTCCACCTATACAAAAAAAAAATGATTGGTGTTTTGGTCTAATGATAAAGAATTGTCATTAAGAGCGGACGCTATAGGTTGAAACTCTAAAAAAAAAAAAAAAAAAAACTTGGTGGAAATCATTATCCTACTATTCAAGACTTATTGAAAAAAAAAAAAAAACAAATTTAAAAAAAAAAATTAAAAGAAGTCTAATTACAAACGCAATTTTTTATTACATTTTTCAAATCCAAGTGCTCCCAAAATAGTAGGGGAAAAAATGAACAAAGTTGTTGCAAAAGTGCAAGTGATGGGACAATAGTGTTTTTTTTAGTCCAAGTGCTGCCACAATTCTTGAAAGAAAAAAAGTTGAATAACAAAAATAAAATAATATCGTCCCACTAATTTGAAGTCCTATAATTAAAAGACTTGTTTTTATCCTACCAGGGCCGGTTACAATAAATTTTAAAAGCTTAAATTGTCTCACATAATAACAAGTGACATAGCTAATTTAGTATACGTTCATTACTTGGCATAGCCAATTTTGTAAAAATCATTGCCATATCACTAATTTTTTTTTTTTTTTTTTAATTTACTTCCCTAGAAGGAATTTCATTATCTAATAATTAAAAGACCTCTTCAAAAATTTTACCTCTCTAAAATTTATGGAATGGCTCTTTGTTGGCATCAGATAGGTAACTGTTAAAAGCAATGGGGAGGTGATAGTTTTGTATAGCTAATTTTAACTATTATTACTAGGTGTGCAGCTTATAATATACTTTTAGAGGCATTGCTCTATTGGTCTGACTCAACTAAATTGATACTTGAGTTCAGGATAATGATGCTAGGTTGCAACCTGTTCATGGTTTGATTTCTTCATATGTAACTCCTTAAATAAATAACACAAGCTGCTGAGCATGCAATGCATGTCAAGAACTTTTCCACTTCCATAACTGCTCTCTAAGTTTAAATTTGGAAAATGTCAGGAACTTTTCTACTTCCATAATTAGCTGTTATTTTTATTTTTCCAGGTTTTCCTTGTCATCTAACTAATCTATTTAGGATTTAGTAACTGTCTTGTGAGGTTATCCTTGATGAAAATTTAATTCGAAAAAATAATGTAAAAATAGTTAAGATTGGACAATAGAGTTCTAAAGTAAATCATTAGTCATAACTCGTAACAATTCTTCCTCAGAAAAACAAAAATTAAGGAAAGAATCCTAGTCAACATTTCTAGTCACTCTGCCTAACAAAAACAGTTTCTTGTCAGTTTGCAAGACATTAAACTGCATAAACTTCAAGATAACATCAGTCATGTTTCAATAACTGGCAACACACTAACATCAAATATGAAAACTGTAATGCTGAAAGAAACTGAAGTTCCTAGCCTAATGTCCACATATAAACCTGGCCCGAATTTGTGGCTCCTGCAACCATGCCAACATTGTAAGGGTGTGCATCAAACCGGATTGGAACTGCTGACATATGTGGACTTTGTAGAGTAAATATTGTTCCTTTCTGAGTTAGGGAGATAACATCAACAGATGCATATGCATGTGAACACAGAAACACGCACACACTAAGTTGACTGTGTCAATACATTTACTTTGATGATGTTCATTGCGGTTCTTGAAAATCCAGTAAAACATGCCATTTTAGGAAGTAGTTTGCAAATTAAAAAGATTGATGATTTCATCACTACATTCACTTCCTTACCTCAATAATATAACATGCTTAAATGATGTCCTATCTGCAACTTTTAACACAAGCATTCACTTCCTTACCTCAATAGGATGCAATTGTTCCAATGCATCCATACGCAGGCCATCATTTGTTTTTAGAAGAAATATAGTCCATATATTCCACTAAGGAAACATGCTGTTGCCTGTCAGCGGCCATATAACTTACCTGGAAATTTAAGATCAAATACAGATTCAAACAAGAAAATGAATGTATTGCAATAGCCAGCAAGTGGAAGCAGTAATGTGAGATGACTCAATTTTACCCATGTTGCAAATCCCTCATTAAGCCATAAATGACTCCGCCATTCCATTGTTACTAGATTGCCAAGCCATAGATGGGCTAATTCATGTGATACAGCAATTGTGAGCTGACAAAACCAGAATATGATTTAAAGAATTATACAACTATTTAAGAAAGAAGAATACTCAATAGAGCCTCACAAATATTCTCTACCCAAAAAAAAAAAAAAAAATTCTCTCCTAATGGTAACTATGCACCCCCGACCCCTCTCTCTCAACGGACTGATTGTTGACTGATTATTGATCGACTGGCATTGACTGATTTCTTTTTTTTTTCCCTCAAATGACCTACTTTATTCAGATTTAGTGCTCTTCTAGTAGGGGAGAGAATCTAAACCCTTAAATGAGTCCCCATATAGACTAAAACAAAGTAACGTGTTCATCTTGGCTGTGAGTCCCAAAAATTGTTCAGTTTTGTCTTTTGTGTCCCAATTCGACCCTTACTATTCTGTATTTGATTGTAAATTTGCATCATACCGCACAAATTTGTTTCCAAACCTATTCAACTACAGCAACTGCTAAAGAACTATAAGCCTCCACAATTGCCAAACTCACCTACTTTTAGATAAACTCAAATGTTATCTCGCATTAAATTAACAATCCACCTCCAAGAAACATCAAATCTATGACTATGACACTAAATATTATAACAAACAGATTCCACTCCTTATCCCGATATGTGGTTGCTATATAAGGCGCAAGATAGTTCAACAAAAGTTACATATACGTTCATCTCATTCAAAATTACAACAACTAGGAAAACAGAAGAGGCCCATGCAAGGCTATAATATTCATCTCATTCAAAATTACAATAACTAGTTTTACATTCAATAATTGATATGCAACCACTATCCATAAAAAAAAGATTATGAAAAATTTAAACAAATACATATTTTGCTAGGTTAAAAGTTTTGAGGGGAATTCACAAAAGCCTAATTTAGGCAAACCATAATACGGAAAGCCCCAAAAGGCAAAAAGCTTTAAAGACAGAAGCTAGCATTAGCATTAGCAAGCAGTAGAATAGATAGGCTGCCTTCACTTATAGGAAGGGAGAAGAATGAATGGGAGTTGGCCAACAAGGGAGCACAAAGTTGAAGACATTTTTGTCATCGGTAAAGGAGTGAGGATCTGGCAAATCGCGAACCACTTCCAGTGTTTTTCTGCGCAAGTTGCATGATACCACCTTAAGATGAATCATCAAATACATGATATCCCGGTCATTTGGATGAAAGGCTAGGACCCTCACAATAGGATGTTTCTTGACAATGAATTTTGTGAGCCAAGGGGACTTTTCCGAAACCATTTGATTAACATACAGCTTGTGCTCTAAGCACCATTTGCCTCCTTCCTCTCCTTTATCTTTGAACTCCCAAACGCATAAAACAGGATCAGAGAAGACAGGATTAAAGAAGTAGTCGTAAGGGAAGCCGCAAGGGATGTATGAAATCTGGGATATCCTCAAGGCACCGTGAGATACTCCAAGGCGCCCAATTCCATAGGAAGTGTCCAATTCTAGGGGCATCTGAAAGAATCGATAGCATCCACTGTTGTAAGGATCGAACCCAACAAGGGAGCCATTCCTACTACACCAAAATAGCAAGCCATTATAAGGAACAGCAGGGAAGGCAAAAGAACCAAAACCCAATTGAAATCGTTGAGGGGCCGGGCACAACACCACAGACTCACTCCATTTACTTGTGTCGGATGAGAATATGTACACCTTGAATGACATGCCCTCAAATTCAGGAATGAGCATCACTCTAAAACTAAGCTGATGATGAAGAAGAATGTCACAGGAGTTACATATGAACCCAATCCGAGGCCGCCTTCCTACTGATGCGGTGTATTGATCTGGAAGTAGAGGAAGGGCAGTCCATTGCCTAGTAATTGGATTAATGACATAGTAAAAAAAGGTTGAATGTTGAAATGCAGATGCAGAGCATAAGAACAAGTCATGACACGAAGCTTGAATGTTGAACTCACTGTGGTGTTGTTCTTGATACTTCGGTGGAATGTAAGGCAGAGATTCAAAATAAGGTTCCTCCTCCAATGGCAAGAGGAGATGTCCATTCTTTGTCCGCTGATCAGTGCACTGGAGTAGCAAGGTAAAGGGCCAATGATCCACTATTGGCCGACTGTTGTTGTCGTTGTTGTAGTTAACAAAGCATGTAGCGAAAAAAGGATGAGTGATAACAGAGCACCATTCCTTTGACACAGACTTGCATCGCGTCGCGGATTTCAGATCCAGCCGATGCAATATTTCTAACACTAGATCTATTGGGAGATCATCAATAGCCGTGGCCGTCCTCTTTCTTCGCTTGTGGACATCCGAATTCTCGTAGTATGAGATTCCACTACTACTCCTTCTATGATGTTTTTTTACTTTTCTCGTCTCCATCGTTAAATCAATCGGAGGATAGGATTACAATTTTTTTTTTAAGAGATTGTCATCAGTATATATAGCCAAAGCCACCGACTAAACCACCGACTATTACCCCACCGACTATCAGTATAATTTTTTTTTTTTTTTTTGGGAGTCCTAGCTTCTTTCTAATTAACAAAAAAAAAAGGTTCATTCAATTCAGGTTACAAGCAAATGAGAATATTTGAAATCAAATTAAACAGCAACAAACTATATATATTAATATTACCTGGTGGATGATGAGGAAACCGTCACCGCCTCGATGAGTGACCAGAGAGAACTCATTATATATCGCTCAATCGACGAGTAAAATTGGCCCACCGCGGGGAGGATCAAGAGTGGAAGAATGACAGACTAAAGAATAAACAGAGGGAGGAAGAGGGATTTCAAATCCTAATAGCTTCTCACGAGGGCGAATCTTCAACGGGAATTGGACGAAATGTGGGCTTCCGAAAATACCCCTTCCACTTTCCATGAGACCCTATAAAAAATAAAAAATAAATACTAATATAGTTTAGGTTTTATAGTTATTTTTTAATAAAATCCCAACACCCGCGGGAGGAGGGGGGTGGAGAGGGGAAGAAGGATTTAATAAAGTTGTGCATTTTATGTATCTCTAACATTACTCATATTAGAAAATATTTTCAATAATTTAAAAACAATGGGTATGGCTTTTGTCCTGTGCCATGCCCAAAACAACTAGCATATTTTTAGAAAGTGAAACATTTTAATAGTTTAACAACAATTTTTATATTTAAGGAAAGAAATTGAAATAGTTTCAATAGTTAAAAATAAAATAAAATAAATTCAAGAATTTACAAATGAAAAACAAACTTTCTGTAAAATATAAAGACCAAAATAATATTTTAATCTTTTTATTTGGGTAAAATATTATTTTGGTTCTTAAATTAAAGAAAAATTTTGCTTTCCATTCTTAAAATATTTTAAAAAAAATATCCCTAAATTTTGTAAAAAGATTTTTTTTTTCTTCAGTAATTTAGAGTAAAAAAAAAAAAAGAGAAAAAATTAATAGTTTAGAGATAATTTTTTTTTTTAAAGTTTAAACACAGAAAATTGAAACATTTTCAAGAATTCAAGGATAAAAAATAAATTTTTAGTAAAATTTAAGGAAAAAAAAAAAAAATATATATATATATATATATATATATTAACTTTTACAAAAATGTGATACTATGTACCCATATAAAAAAATGTGATATTATAAATGGACAAAAATTAAACCATAGGATTAATTCGGTTGCTTGTTGGCCTATAAGAGTGTAAATTGGGTCCAGTCATGGCGTAAAAGCCATGTTCTTTGCCACCTAATGTACCCAATAGTTAAATGCCACATCATTGTCTTACCAAAAAAACAGTATAACTTCCACACAATAACAACTAAATTATAACCTATTTCAAAATTAAAAATTAAAACCTCTTCCTCAAAACAAGTAACACTAATTTAGCAACCCACCCCAGAATGTCGCCACCAACGCCGGAGATACTATTGTCACCACTGCTCGATTTACTACCCCACGCATAATAACATCAAAAATAACATATTTGAAGCACAATCTAAACTGATGTCCTATAAAAAAAAAATTAAAGAAACAAAAATCTGGACATTGATCAAGGCAAATGGGTTTGGGAAGCAAAAATTGGTTGAGAATATCAATTCTAAAACTTTGAAAAAGAAACCCAAATACACTTAATCTTCAATATAACTTAGAACCCATAACCACCATCAAGACCAAATTCGTTTTTTCTTAAAAATTCATTTTTTTAATGGACTAAAATTTATGCTAAAAAAATTCATTTTGTTAATGTGAAACACAATAAACGACAAACCCAGCAAAATAATTCATTGAATTTTTACTAAAAAAAATGTTTTTTTTTTAAAAAAAAAATTTACTTTCCAAGCCACAATTAAAGGCAGCCAAGCCAACAGCATAAGTACTTTTTGACCCACAAGAGTTTGCTTTTGAACTTCCTTTCTTGTTTCCGGTCCAAACTCTTTGATGTCCCTCTTTTCCTTAAGAAGCTTAGCTCTCTCAGGCGGTGTGTGTGACGCCATCTAATTTGTTGTTGATGTGGAGGGTGGGAAAATAGATCAGACGGTGGTGATTGTAGTGTCTCCGGCAATGTGTGACAGCATCTGTGGCCATGTGGCTGGATCAGTGCAACCTTTTCTAGGAGGACTGGAGGAGATTCTTATTTTTATTTTTGAAATATGTTATAAATAAGTTGTTATTGTGTGTGGTAAGTTGTATGATTTGTTTGGTAAAATGTTGATATGGCATACAACTATTAGAGGGTGTAAACTAAATCTTTTCTGCCACATCTGACTGAATTTAAACTCAGCCCATAATGCCATTCATTTATATTCAAAGTTTTGGACTTTTGTTTAATGAAAAAAAAAAAAAAAGTTTTGGACTTTTGCGCTTCTAGGCTCTAGCCTTCTTCCTCATCAAACACAGACAAAAACGACAGCGTATCATTCCATCGATCTCACCCCCCCAATTTGAACCCAACATTAATCTGTGCTCACTTCTCAGTCGTTGGATCTCATCTCTTGCCCACCTTATATGTAACACACTTCCCCCAAAACATAAAAGCCTAACCCTAATCTCTCACACCATGTGTGCTCGCCGGCGATTCCATCAAAGAAAGAGGAAGAAAAGCACTATGAAGACTCGACCATGGGTAAAATAAAATCTCAACCTCTCTCTGAATTTCTCATGTTTTATACATGAGTAATGTTAGGATTTAATGTTAGGGTTTCAATTTTTTAATCGTTATGATAATAGTGACACTGATGAGATGATAGGTTTGTCCCACTCGGGTTTGAATTTTGAATCTGGTAAATCACCCAATCCACCGAATTTCAAAACTATACAGTTTAAACAGGAATGCGCAAAGCTCAATGGCCATTTCTTAAGATTCAATATTGACTAACCCTATTAAGTAGTATTATATTTGGAAATAAAATATGAATTTACCAATTGAATTGAAAATAACTTATTAATTTTCCAATAAAAATCAAAGCAAACCCCGGATAAAATGTACACACACAAAAATACTAATTAATTAATTAAAAAAAATCACAAAGACAGACATGAGCTTAATTTCATGGTGTTCTTTTTCAATTAGGGGATTCCTTTCCACCTCACATGAATTTGCAAATTAATTCAAAAAGGCAAAGTCTAAATGAAATGTGCTAGATTAAGAAGTTTGTGCCCATAACAATAAGGCAAAACTACAGTGCAAGTCTCTAAAGTTTACCTACTAAGCGCAATTGGTCTCTAAAGTTTTGAGCGAGTGCTATTGGTCCTTAAAGTTTTAAAAATAAACATTATCGATCCCTTTGTTAACCTCTGTTAATTTTTTTGCCTATGCGTCTAACAGAATAATGATGTGCCTTTTCTTAATGACATGGCAACTGTTTTTAGTATTAAAAAATTACATGTCAGCAAACACACCACTCACCTCATGCCAAGTTCTCTCCTCAAATTGCCACTGCTTCAAGCCTTCCATAGTCTCCGGTGACATTGCTAGATCCAGCCAATACTTTCATCTCCCTTCTCCTTGGGTCTCCACCCCAACTTGTCCTCCTTGTCACCTACATCGGCAGAGTCTGGACCCAATCCCTACAACCCCAATTTTGCTTATCGCACATTTCTTGTTTGGCCTTAAAAGTAAAAGCCAAAAACCCAATCATTTCCTATTCCTTCGAATCTTGTTCTATAACGTCTATTAATATTGCTATGGTTCAATATATTAAACTAGCCACCATCAATTAGGAGCAAGACCAAGTTAGCCCCAAAAAAAAAAAAAAAAGAGTAAGGCCCACCTATTCGTTTTGTGGTTTCGTGAGGTTTAATGTGTTCTCTAACAGACCCACCTCTTGGTTTCCACCATCTATTTTGTTGCAACTGGGGTTATTGAAAAATGGGTTTTGTAATTCAAGCTTAGATCTTAGGCAAATTTTCGTCTAATATTGATTTGAGATTGGAATCTGGGTACCATTTAAAGAAATTATTGAGTTTGTTTGATGAGACTTATTAGAGATAATCCATATAAGGTTGCAGGAGGTGTCCACAACGAAGAGGAGCGCTTGGGGAGGTGAGCCAAGGAGGGGGACTAAGTGCTGGCCTGAGCCAGAGGTGCGCTGGAGACAATGGCTGACTTGAGGGTGGTGTGTTTGCTTGCAAGTAATTTTTTTAATACTGAAAACAGTTGCCATGTCATTAAAAAAAGACACATCATTGTTCCATTTGACACATAAGCAAAAAAACTAACAGAATTTAACAAAGGGACCAATAATGCTCATTTTTAAAACCTTAGAGACTAATAGCACTCACTTAAAAATTTAGGGACCAATTGTGCTTAACAAGTAAACTTGAGGGACCAACTGTAGTTTCGCCTAACAATAATAGTCAATTCTAAATCAACGGAAATCTCTTGTCATTAATGACCCAACTTATTTGAGAAAATATTTAATCACTTATTAAAAACTTTACCAATAGAAATGTCAACTTATTTATTTTTATTTTTTATACAAGATAGAATTTCTACTCTAGCCTAATCTAAGTGTATATGTGTGGTTTCTAAAAAAAAAAAGTGTATATGTGTGTGAAGCTTCCTCCTGGAAACTTGAACCCCGACCCTTACCCCTTACACCCCACTAGCATTTATACTTGTGGAGTGACCACCGCACCAAAGGTGCGCAGTGGTGAAATGTCAACTTAAATTTGAAACTTAATTCTAATGGAAATATTTTGTCTACAGTCACCTCATTATTATTATTGTTATTATTATTATTATTTTGAGAAGAAAGACAGCAAATTTCATTAATGAAGGCCAGTAAAATCAGCCTGTAACATAGTTACCTCATTAAAGCCTCTGCAATTTCCAAATTGAATTTTAAGATTCAAAAAATTGCTATTCACACAAACTCCTATGTACAAACATGTATAAATTATCATCCTGAATCTTCTTATCGTATTATAATTGCTAAATATGCAAATAATTTTCAAATCAATACAAAATATTAAATTTGTGAATAGATTTATAAATAAATTTTTATTATGAAAAATGTTATTCATCTAGACCAACTTTTACGTGGAATTATTTTCTAAGTAGAGGCAACTTTACAAGCCACGCATAGTTTAAATTGAATTCAAAGTCACCCCAACCTTTTTTTTTGGGTAAAATCAAGAGGTGATTGATGAATGTGGGTTCATGGACTTGGGATTTGAGGGCTCCAATTACACTTGGAGCAAACATTTTGAAAATGGAGTTTCAATTTGGGAGAGGCTTGATAGGTGTCTAGTCAATAATAGTTGGTTCATGAAATTTGGAGGTTCAAGGGTGTTCCATTTGTCTTGTAATTCATCGGATCATGTACCAATTCTTGTATCACTTTCGGGTGTGAATACACTTACCCGGAAAAATTTTTTTCGATTCGAACAGATGTGGCTCTCAAATTCAAGCTGTGAAGAAGTGGTAGTTTTGGCTTGGGGTAGTGGAAGTGAAATTGGTGTAGAGGGTGACATACTAAGAAAAGTAGAGAAGTGTGGGAAGGAATTGGGGCAATGGGAAAAAAATGTTTTTGGGAATGTGAGATTGGAATTGAATCATTTGAAAAAGGAGCTAGCTAAAGAAGAGAGGATAGCCATGGTTAGAGGCAACAATTGTAGGGTGAGACAAATTAAAAAGGAGATTGAGGTATTGCAAGATAGGGAAGCTACGATGTGGGCTCAACGATCACGAATTCTATGGGTAAATGAGGGGGATAAAAACACCAAATATTTTCATAGTTGTGCCACAAAGAGATTTAGGAAAAATTCTATGGAAGGTGTTAGGGATTTGAAGGGTGTGTGGAGAACTAGTCAGGTGGATATTGGGGAAGTTATGGTGAACTATTACAAATCTCTTTTCACATCAACGGATGGGAGTGTCTCCTCAAGCATCTTAGATTGTGTGCCCACAGTTATTGATGAGGAGATGAATGAAAGTTTATGTAGAGAGTTTGAAGTAAGTGAAGTAGCTACTGCCCTCAAAGAAATGGCACCCCTCAAGGCACCTGGTCCGGATGGCATGCCCCCACTCTTCTACCAACATTTTTGGAGCACGGTTAATCATGATGTCACTTCTTCCATCTTGTCATGGTTGAACTCAGGTACTATACCTAATCCCCTAAACCATACTTTTATCACTCTTGTTCCGAAAATAAACTCTCCTGAATATGCTCACCAATTCCGCCCAATCAGCCTTTGTAATGTCCTTTACAAAATTTATTCCAAGGTTCTTGCAAATCGCCTAAAAAAATTACTCCCTTCCATTATCACAGAACATCAATCAGCCTTCACAAAGGGTAGATTAATTTCTGATAATATTTTAGTGGCCTTTGAGACTTTGCATAGTTTACAAAACTATAAGGGGGGTAACTATGGTTATATGGCACTAAAACTGGACATGAGTAAGGCGTATGACCGGGTGGAGTGGTATTATTTAGAGGGGGTTATGAGGAAGATGGGATTTAGGGAGAGGTGGATAAATCTTGTTATGGGTTGTGTGAAAACAGTATCGTATTCGGTCTTGGTAAATGGAGAACCATGTGGGATGATTTTTCCTACAAGGGGGATTAGGCAAGGGGACCCTCTATCCCCTTTCCTATTCCTTCTTTGTACGGAAGGGTTGAATGGGCTTATTAAAAAGGCGGAGTTGCAAGGTGATATCCATGGTTATTCTCTTTGTAGGAGGGGTCCAAAACTAACGCATCTGCTTTTTGCAGATGATAGTCTTATTTTTTGCAGGGCCACAATGGAGGAGTGTGATAATGTCTTGGAGATACTAAAACAGTATGAAGAAGCATCGGGTCAAAAAATGAATAGGAGCAAAACTTCCTTGTTCTTTAGTAAGACTACTCCGGAGGTGGTGAAGCATGGAATCAAGGTGGCCTTAGGTGTTCCAGAAATCTTGCACTATGAAAAATACCTTGGGCTGCCCTCTTTAGTTGGGAAGGGGAAAAAAGAAAGTTTTAACTACATCAAGGAAAAGGTTTGGCGGAAACTTCAAGGGTGGGAAGCAAAAATACTCTCACAAGCTGGGAGGGAAGTGCTCTTAAAGGCGATCATACAAGCCATCCCCACTTATACTATGGGATGCTTCAAATTGCCGGTGAGTTTGTGTAATGAAATTGAGGCTCTAATCAGAAGATTTTGGTGGGGACAAAGGGGTGATCGTAGGAAAATCCATTGGGTTAAATGGGAAGAGATGACAAAATCTAAGACTATTGGTGGTATGGGCTTTCGAGACCTTGCTATGTTCAATGATTCCCTTCTAGCAAAGCAAGCATGGCAACTCTTGAATAACAAAACCTCATTATTTTATAAAGTGTTTAAAGCTCGTTTCTTCCCCAATTCTTCACTTTTGGAGGCTGCCGACACAAGGATGGGGTCTTATGCATGGAAGAGTATACTTAGAGGAAGAGATATCATTCAAAGAGGGGCCTTGTGGAGGGTAGGAAGTGGAGAAAAAATAAATATTTGGCAGCATCGTTGGCTGCCAAGAAAACACCCACCGGTTCAGCCTATTTGCCCTATGGAGAGTTTTGAAAATCATAATGTTGACTCACTTATAGACCCAAGCACAAGAAGTTGGAATGAGCAAATGGTGGATGGATTATTTGTGGAAGAGGATGCCAAGCTGATAAAGAAAATTCCACTTAGCCAACACGTGACAGAGGACTCCTTGTATTGGCCGTATACCACTTCAGGAAACTACACATGCAAGTCCGGCTATAGGTTCCTTAAAGAAGAAGAGGAGCTGCATTTGAATGCTCAAACCCCTCCAATCTATCATAAGCGTGTTTGGAAGGAAGTATGGCAGATGCAAGTCCCTCCAAAGATTAAAAACTTCCTATGGAGAGCTTGCCGTAATGTACTTCCAACTAAACAAGCTTTGATGCGAAGGAAAATTTTGGAGGACCCGATATGTGAAAGGTGTAAAAGGACAATAGAGGATTCAGTGCATGCTCTATGGTCTTGTCCAGAGCTTGATGTTGTGTGGGCTGATCAGGAAGTATGGGGGTTCAGAGGTGAAATTGACTTTACGTGTGTTAAAGAGCTGCTGTTATGGATGGTAGAAAAAGGAAAATCACTGGAGCTGTTTGCTTATACGGCCTGCACTATTTGGAATCAAAGAAACAAGGTGAGATTAAATCTTCAAGCCAATCCGCTGCACCAAGTTGCTGCACAGTCAGCAGCAATGCTGGCGCACTTCAGAGCAAGTACAGTAGCTTCAGGTATGCAGATCAGAAGCAGCAGTATAGGAGGTAACAGATGGCAAGCTCCACAAGCGGGTTTTGTGAAAGTGAACTTTGATGGTGCGGTCTTTGGCGAGGTAAATAAGTCAGGTGTTGGAGTTGTGATAAGGGACAATAGTGGGGCTGTTCTAGCTTCATGTTCAGAGAAGTTATTGCAGGCATATAAGGCAGAGGAGACAGAAACATTGGCTGCCCGGAAAGCCTTGATGTTCGCTTATGAGTTGGGGTTCCAAAGGATAATACTAGAAGGGGATGCTCTTGGTTTGATTCAAGCATTGAAGTCACAGGAGCAGAACCTAAGTCCATTGGGTTTGCTAGTGGAGGATGTGAAACTTTATTCGAATCATTTTCAAAGAGTGTTGTATTCTCATGTAAAGAGAAACGGCAACAGTGTAGCTCATAATCTGGCGAAACATGCTATATGCATACCAGATTTCCAAGTTTGGATGGAAGATGTTCCACCTCATATTGTTTCGTTTTTGTATTCAGATGTAACTCATTCTCATTAATGACAATTCTTGATTTCTTTCTCAAAAAAAAAAGTAGCCCTAACAAAGTTAGGGTAAAATATCTCATAGTACGTGTAATTATAGAATACGCTAATAGTACAATAAATGTATATTCTCTCTTCTCACATAATAGTGTGCATCACCAATTAAATTTATAGTGGGATTCACTATTTTTTTTTTTTGAGTAAATAGTAATACTTATTAGAAGACACACGAAAATAATAATACTCAGTATTTTAAACCAGGCTTATAATACATTAAATAACTAGAGTATAACTACAAAATGGTCTAACTTTTGTAGTTATAGATTGGGGTTATAAACAGCGGATACTAGACAATACTTATTATAACATACACGAAAATAATAATACTTAGCGTTTTAAACAGGGTTTATAATACATTACATAACCAAAGTATAATTACAAAAAGGCCTAACCTTTGTAGTTATAGATTGAGGTTATAAACAGTGGACACTAGACACACACAAACAATGTGGGATAAACATCCCTATTTTTTTTTTTTTTGAGTAAACAGTAATACTTATTAGAATACACACGAAAATAATAATACTTAGTGTTTTAAACTGAGTTTATTGTACATTACATAATTAGAGTACAATTACAAAATGGCCTAACCTTTGTAGTTGTAGACTGGGATGTTTATCTCACATTGGTTATGCGTATCTAGTGTCCGCTATTTATAACCCCAGTCTATAATTACAAAGGTTAGGCTCTTTTGTAGTTATACTCTGGTTATGTAATGTATTATAAATTCGGTTTAAAACACTAAGTATTATTATTTTCGTGTGTGTTCTAGTAAGTATTACTATTTACTAAAAAAAAAATAGGAATGTTTATTCCACATTGGTTGTATGTGTCTAGTAGAATTCACTATTCATGTAAAAGGAGAGAGTATACATTTTTTTGTACTCTTGAGTATTCTATAATTTTCCCTTATATTACATATCCAAAAAGGCATAAAACAACAATAAGCAAGTATTTAGCAGGAAGATTATTAAAAGTTCCCAATAAAAATCATGCTGCAATGTAGTATTTTTCTTAGCAAGCCTATTAGCTAGTTGGTTTTTGTGAAAGAAATGCTTAATCTTCATAAAGGGGAATTTACCTCATCAAGTTCCTATAATCCTTAAAAATGCTTTCTCAAATGTTCAGGTTAACTTTACTCTACTCCCCTTACTCCCCTCCCTCCCCCTTCAATCTAAATAGGCCATAAGAGAGGGCCAAAAACCCACACATCCACTTTAGCATCAATATGTCTTTCTAATTGAATTCATATCCTGTCTAGTTGCAAGCACTATCACTTAGTTGAATACCCATAGTCATACTTTTTTATCTTTTGGGAAATGGATATTGTAGGGTTGAAATTTGATGGACTAGGCAATAACTTCCCATATTGTGAGCCCAACAAATTCCCAACAATGAATTTGTAGAGAATGGGTTAAACAGCTGGACTGGATATGGATTTAGCAACGGTTCATGCAAGCAAACAAGGGTAAAAGACACTCAGGCTAGTATTTAATAAAAGTTTCTTTGGTCCGAAGAGGTTTTGCATTTATCAACTTAGTAAATACAATTTTTTCTCCCCTCTCTCCGTGAGGCCTATTTCCTTTATATATACACTTTCTATCTCATCTTCACCGCACACTTGTTCTTCATCTAAGCGTCCACTTGAGTATTAGTCACATCAGAAGTTTGCTTTAACTTGCAGTGAGTGGTAGTAGTTGAGGTTGCACTGTTTAGGTGTCTTCTCCACATAAATGCGGCCAGGAAAGTTGCTGCAGTGCATTAAATGCGGTGGTGGCAGCTTTATTTGTAGGATATTTCATGATATCCCCGCACTTAGGCATGCCCAGGGCTAACTCCTTACTGAGGAATCTTCTACTTGATCAAGTTCTCTAGAGATCTGACGCGTGGAACTTCTTCAGACCAGCCAGGTTGTCTTCGGACGCAACACTCGTCCTTTCTTGGTTACATTTTCACTAGGATGGCAAAGCATTGATTCCTTTAACCTCTTCGGGCAGAAAGTTATATTCAAATTGGGCCCTAGGCCCAACATATGGCGTTGGGCTTTCTTACCCACAGATATATATATATATATATATTAGAGCATTCTCATCAAAGTTTTTAAAAATTTTAGATTTTAACATCTCAACAACCTACTTTATCTATTTTAACATTCCATTTTAAAATGCACCAAATATTAAAGGTTTTATTTTTTATAGCACTTCATTTAAATATATATATTTTTATTATTTCTTTATTATTATTATTATTTTATTCTTGTTCTCTCATCTTTCTCCATCTTCTTCTCCATCTCTTTCTCCTCTCCCCCCGCACTTGCTGCATCTCTTCTCTGTTGCCCACCCGCTGCCACCAACCACCACCACCAGTTAAAAAAACATCAAACAAGAACATACAACCCATTGCTAGCCACCACCACCACCACCGAAAAAAAAAAAAAAATCCATCAGAACCACAAACGGCCACAACATCCACCACATAAAAAACACAATCAAAGCCAACAAAACCCATCACCACCACACCCACAACCAAAACCAAAGCTAACAAAACCCATTATCACCACATCCACATCCACAACCAAAACCAAACCAACAAAACCATCACTACCACACCCACAACCAAAGCCAACAAAATCCATCACCATCACACCTATAACTAGCTACAAAACCCATCATAAAAACACCCACAACCGGCCATAAAGCCCATCACAAACACATAAGAGAGAAAAAAAATTGAAAGAAAGAAAAAAAATAAAAGAAATAGAGAGAGGTACTTTTGGCCAAGCTTAAGAAATTATAAAAAAAAAAAAAAAAATAGAAGAAAGGAAGAGGAAGAGGAAGTAGGCAAGATGCGGAGAAGAAGAGAAGAGAAGCTGGAGAGAAAAAAGAGAGAAATGGCAGAGAAGAAAGGGATTTTTTTCAAAATAATGAAATCTCTCAAAAAATTTCATTAGTTAACAAGGTTTTGAAACTATTTAGCAATCGAACAAATCAAGTTTGTTAGACTCGATTTTGCTCTTTGAAATGGAGCGAGGTGGAGTCAAGTTTCAATTGGAAATCGAGTGTCTCACACTTGAGTTTCATACTCGAGAGTGAAACACTCGAGTTCCATAGCAAAAACACCAACCCAGAGCAAGGTGGAAACAAACTTCCCAAATTTCCCTACAGCAGCAAACACACGCCCTCTGATCTTCAGCAAAAACAACAAACCCAAATCGAGGTGAATCCAAAGGGACACCATATTTCTGAGAGTTGAGAGAATACTTTTCGGTTTGTGAAGGTTCCAAGAAGCGGCGGCAAGGCTCCTTCTTCCTCATGCGTTTGGTTTTTGCGTTTGGTTTCATCCATCTCTATGTTTTTCTTGTTTGGGTCTTTCGATTTGGTTTCCTCCATCTCTATGTTTTCTTGTTCTTTGGTCTAATGAAGTTTGTAGCCTGGCAGGGAAATCGAGTCGCAGAGACTCGAGTTCCATGGAACTCGATCTCTTCACACTTGATTTAGCACAACAAAATCGAGTTCTCTGCACTCGATTTGTTAGATTGCTAAATAGTTTCAAAACCTTGCTAACTAATAAAATTGTTTGATGGATTTGGTTATTTTGAAAAAAAATCCAAAAGATAGAGAGAAAAAATATTTTTTAAAGAGAAGTGGAGAGAGAAAGGAATAAAATAATTTTTTTTATAAGGTTGGAAATACAGTGAGATGTCAAAGATAACATCTCACTGTAGCTCATTTGCTATTTTTTTAAAGTTTAACATCTTTGTTGTAACTTGCCTTTTGGTTTTTTTTTTTTTTTGATAATAACTTGCATTTTGGTGTTTTAGTTGCTAAAATAGCATTATAGCATTTATACCTTTTTTGATGAGAATGCCGTTATCACTTATGAGTCCTTTATTCTCATACTGTCACTTAAAAAAAAAAAAAAAAAAAAGGAATTTGGGCAGAGCCCTTTAAACTATAGCAATATGAAATTCTCTTTCTTGAGAGGCCCAATCCAAATGACAATTTTGTTCAAATTTCAAAATGGTCTGGCGATTCTAAAAAAAAAAAAATGGTCTGGCTCTCTGTCTCTCACACGAGGTGTTATATCCTGTACCCGGCACATATGCCGGTATGCCGGGTTCAGGTTTACAAAATCCTCTAACACGCACAAACACACGGTGAGCGTGAGTGGCTCTCTGAGCTCTCCAATGGCGTCTTCTCAGAAACTCACAGAGTATGAGCGCAGGCGCCTCAAGAACATTCGCCGCAATGAAGAAATGATAGATGCCCTTAGAATCCACTCCAAAGCCACTCAGCTCTTCTCCACCTCTTCAAAGCGCCAAAGGTCTCTCTCTCTCTCTCTCTCTAAATTTCACTTTCCATGAAAATACTTTCTTTGTAATAATTCATCCAAAAAACCAAAACCCATAATTATTTTCGCTTAGAAAAGAAAACCCATTTCTCAATTTTTTCAAATTCTGTGTGTTTTTTTTTTTTTTTTTTTTTTTTTAAAGAGTTGAAGCCAAACCAAACAATTTGAGTCCGGAGGAAGATAAACCCGAAACCCAAACCCTAAGGTCGTTGCGTACTCAGGGAATGAGACCAGAATTCTCAGACCCCAATCTGAATATAATGTCCCTTGCACACTTAAGGCCTATTAGTATGAGTGATGCTTATAGTGGAGCTGGGTTCGGTAAAGAACTAATCGAAAGAATTTCAAAGAAACCCTATGAGGAATTTGGTGATGGGAATTCCATAAAGGGTGTGTGTGAAAATGGGTGTGGTTTGGAATTGGGTTCTTTGAGTTGGAAACAGGAGTATATTAGGCGATTTGTGCCGGGGAGGAATAGGGGCATAACGAATTTGAGGTTTTTGCCTTGTAGCAATGTGACAACGATTGTGGTCGGGAACGAGATTGGGAATGTTGGGTTTTGGGATTTTAATTCCAGTTTGAATGAAGGGGAAGGAGAAACAATTTATTTGTATTGCCCGCATCTTGCTGCATTTCAGGAATTTCAATGCATCAACATTCCTTTTCAAAGGTAATGATTTGGTTTGATTGAAAGATTGGTTGTATAGTACTTAAATTTTATCTATTGTTTGTAATTGATTGGCTAGAAGGCTAGAAATTTTAGTGTTGGCATGTCAACTAGTTGTTAAAATTATGAACCACATGCACATTTAGTTTGCAATTGGACCTTAAATGTCTATTGATTTAGGAAATCATTGGTAGGAGTGAATGCTCTTGGATTACCCGACTACTGATTCTGACGGGTGGGGTGAGTTTCCCATAGGTTTTACTAGCTAGATTCTGACGGGTGGGGTCAGTTTCCCATAGGTTTTACTAGCTAGAGGTGAGTTCAAAGGACTCTACTTTATAAAGGTTCCATACGTTCTCCAAAAAAAAAAAACCTGTATGAAGCCATTGAGATAAACACAAGACATGGTGGGTTGAGATTGTATTATCCTATTACAACTTTGGGGAAAATGGGCTTTTGCCCTTATTTTTTAAAATATCTAGCATAATGTCCCTATTTTGAAACTATTAAGCACCGTGTCTCTGTTTTGAAACTCAATTTTCTAAAAATGGAGTTTTAGGTAAGTTCAATTACTTAAATTTTCAAAAAAATTTAAGTGGAACTCGACATTGCTAATGTTGAGTTACACTTAAAAATATACACAGAAGTCGATTTTGAGGATATCGAGTTTCACACAAAACTCAATTTTGTTAAAATCGAGTTTCAAAAACAGGGACATTTTGCTAAATAGTTTCAAAACAGGGACACTGTGCCAAATATTTTAAAAACCAAGGGCAAATGCCCATTTTCTCCTTACAACTTTAACATTCAACAATCTTACTATCTGTCACATGGTATCCTAAGGAAGATGCTGATTTTTTTAGTAGTAACATAAGAGTTTTTGTGAGGGAATTCAGAAATGAGAGGGCCACTACTAATTTAGTATATATCAGTGGTGTTTGCCACTATTTTTTTGCTTATGCAAAACTATGGATTGGTTAGATGTGAATTGGAGTAGTAGAACCATTTCTTTATAAGATATGTACACAAGTAGGTAATAGGTGAATTACAAGGCATTAATGATTTTATCTTTTTAATGTGAGCTTTAATCTTTGTTGTACTTGCAATGTATATGTTTTTTGTCATAGACCAATGCACATTGATATGAGCAATAGGCTAATGTTAGAATGAATATCACTTATATAAGTTAATGACCAACATTTGTTGAAGCTGATATAGGCATCCCCCAAACACCCTCCTGAAATTGTCATGCATTGGCATGTCATTGTTTTTTACCTTGATTGAATATTGGTAACATTTCAGTTAACATTTTTGCTGAAGATTCTGCATGCTTGAGAAGACTTAATGTGGTTTTACCTGCTCTAGGATACCTTCTTTCCATTGAAATTGAATAATGAATGCACATGACTTTGTTTGGTCTGTATGACTGTATCTTCATGTTGAGTCATTTTCTTTGGACAGTACCATATAATTGCTTTGGATGGATTTTGTAAAATGCCATTCGATTCTAGCTGTCTTCTCGGTTACATGCTCTTACACTAGAAATATTGGACACGCTGAGTTTTGTAAATTCATATGATGTTAGCTGATTCATAATTGTTGAATTTAAGTGCAAATTTTCACCAGTTGTTCTAAACTTACCCCATTGATGGATGCTAAGAAGGAGGTATTTGAGCTCATGCATTCAAGTCATGATTCTATATATTCTCTATCTCAACGATCAGATGATGTCGTTTGCTTATATTTTGGCGAGGGTCGTGGAGGTTTGAATATCTGGGATGAGAGGGTTGGGAAATGCTCAACCTAATGGAATCTGCAAGAAAGGATGATTAACTCCATAGACTTTAATTCAGAAAACTTTAACATCATGGCTGCTAGTTCCTTTGATGGAACCGCTGCATATGGGATTTGAGAAGTATTAATGTAGATCAACCTAAACCTCTAAAGGAAGTTAGTCACAATAGGGCTGTGCAATCTGCTTACTTCTCACCCTCCGGAAGCTCCCTTGCAATGACAAGGTATGTAGTGTTGTATTAAACCTTTGATTTTCAGATTGAATATCTTAAGGCTTGTTAGAAATTGAGTACACTTCAGAGATTATAATCTATGCTTCTTTATATAATTTTACCTTATAAACTACTTGCTGAAAACGTAGATTTCAAGACTTCAAGTTGATCCCTTTATTTTATAGTTGTTGTGAGATTATAGGGATTTCTAGCTACTAATTAGTTTCCTGTTTTTAGGTATATTTACATTCAAATTCTTGTTTTTCTTATTGTTTTTCCCCTAATTGCAAATTCTAGCCACTAATTAATTTATGTTAGTTATCTTGTTTAGAGTTAGGGTATGGAATCTAATGTGGGTCTAGTTTGAACAGATCTATATATGACCTGAATTTTAGGAATTAAATTTCAATTGTCTTCATGTAGCGTGGACAACACGTTGGGTGACTGGAGTTAATTTTGAGCACATTTCAATGATTGAGCTTGATAATCAGATAAACTCACGGATTGCTTTTTTCAGGTATGAATTTTTACCATATCATCAAATGCTAATATGTCTTTCTTTTGTTGAACCATTATCTTGATGTTCTATGGCAAATATGACAATCATTTGCTACAGAAGTTTGTTACTGTTCCTTTTGCTGGTCTCTAAATTTTGCTTGAGCACTTAATTACTGAAGAAATTGCTGCCATCTTATCATCGAAATAAAAATAATAGTGTTTAAATTATTTTATTTTTTCCTCAGAAATGGTTCTGAAACCAAAAAGCGAATCTCTTGAATGATATTAGACCTTGGATGTTAATTTTGAAACCAACTCAAACAAAAAACAATAAAATTTACAGTGGTCTAACCAAGAACCCGGACTCCTGAACAATTAGTTCTTTCCACCAGTTAACACTGAGCAAGGGATAGCCCTGAGATTGCAGAGGATTTTGTTCTGCAGAGTCTTTAAACCTCCTGCAGCAACCAACTCTAGATTTCACATCCCACTTGATTGCTTGAATTATGCTCTCCTCAAGCTTGATGAGACCATTAAGCATTCTCATTTCTTTGCAGTCATAAGTGATATACAGCAGATGCTCTTGATCACAGATTTGAGACCCTTCCCCTTCAAAACCTAGATGCCCCATTGTTGGATTTTAGACCAACACTGCCTCCTCAATCTAATCATACATAACATCTCAATCTGATGCCACTTTCATAGGAAAAGAGCACTCTAAATTCAAGCGACCCCTGCTTTCTCTATGAAATACACGCAAGATGTCACCTTGATACCAAACAATTTAAGTCTGTCATGGGTAGTCTATCTATTTCTAAGAGCCAACCACGAGATGAGTGAATGCCTTGCGGTAGTAGAAGAATGCCAGACCATCCTCCAATCAACACTGGATGCTTTGATCTGATTGATGGAGAAAACTGGACAACAGCTTCAATAATAACACCCAAACCATGCTAAAAATGTGCCAATCATTTATGTTTAGTTGTTTTTCTTTGTTGTTGCTGATGTTCTCATGAAATGTTTTGCAAGAGAAAAGGGCATTACAAGTGAGTTTGTTTTACACATGAACTGCATAACCATTAACCAGTAATAATGATTCAGAGAACATAAGTGTTAGTGCTAAATTTCTGATCTCAAGCAGTTGTCAAAGCCCGATACAGATAACCTAGTAGGCTATACCAACTTTTTTTCCACTCCTGTTTTGATATGTCAAAGTGAGTTTTGTTTGTTGTATAAGTTGTGTTGCAGTCTTAGCTGCTGGTTTGGTTTGATTTTTTGCAGACTGTTGTGCTAAATACAGTTTGCTAGTTCTTATAATAATAATTAAGAATAAAATAAAATAAATGAAATGAAAAATTAATATCCAAGGTCCATATCATTCAATTGAATCCATTCCTTTAAAATTAAGCACCATTATTTTGATGACAACAAGGCAGCAGTTTCTTCTGTAATCATGTGTTCAAGAAAAATTTAGAGACCGGCAAAAGGTTGCTATTAAGGAACATTAACAAAGTTTAATACAGAATTGTCATATTTGCCATAGAACATCAAGCAGATGGTTCAACAAAAGAAAGAAACATCAGCATTTGATGATCTGGAAAAATTTCTTACTTGAAAGAAGAAGTCCAATTGCACGTCTGATTATTATGCTTAATCTTTGAAGACAATTGAAAATTAATTCCTAGAATTAAGATCATATACGGTTTATTCAAAATACCCATGTTAGATTATACTTTGACTCAGAACAAGATAACTAATATAATCAATATATGGAAATTAGGCAAAAAAACAAAAACAAGAATTTTAGTAGCTAGAAATCCCTAAAATCTCACAACTATAAAATAAAGGGATCAACTTGAATCTAGCTTTTTCAGCAAGTGGTTTATGAGGTAATGCACTCAATCAGCATTTAACTAGTATTGGAAAATAGCATACAGTGTGTAAAAGAGCCAACTTTATTTGAAATTTTTTTTAACTAATTATATAAACAAGCATAGATTATATTCTTTAAATTGTTATCAAATGGTATGAAGCAAACTACCATATATATTTCTAAAAGGTCATAAGATATTTAATTTGAAAATCAAAGGTATTATACAACACTATATACCTTGTGGTTATGAGGGAGCTTCCAGAGGGTGAGAAGTAGGCAAACTGCACAGCCTTATCATGGCCAACTTCCTCCAGAGGTCTTAGTTGATCTACTTTAATACTTCTCAAATCTCATATGGCGGCAGTTCCATCTGATGAACTAGTAGCCATGATGTTATAGTTTTGTGAGTTAAAATCAATGGAGTTAATCCTATGTGCATGCAATCTCAATTGGGTTGAGCATTTCCTAACCCTCTCATCCCATATATTCAAACGTCTGTAGCCCTCACTAAAATATAAGCACTTGACATCATCTGATCGTTGAGATAGAGAACATATAGGATATTCACTTGAATACACCAGGTCAAAGATCTCCTTCTCAGCATCCATCAATCGGATAAACCCCAAATAACAAATGGTAAAGATCTGCACTCAAATTCAACAATTATGAATTAGCTGACATCATTTGAATTAATGAAACTCAACAAGTGTCCAATATTTCTGTAGGGTATGAGCTTGTAAACGGAAAGACACAGTTAGAGTTGAATGACATTTTACAAGAGCCAACCCACGAAAATTATATTGTACTGTCCAAAGCAGATGACTCAACATGAAGATACAGTCGTATAGACAAAAACCAAAGTCATGTGCATTCATTATTCCAATTCAAAGGAACCAAGTTATCCTAGAACATGTACAACCTCAATAAGTCTTCTCAAACATACAACCTCAATAAATCTTCTCAAACATACAGAATTTTCAACTGAAATGTTATCCATATTCAATGAAAGTAAAAAAGAAGAATGAAGTGACAATGCATGAAAATTTCAGGAGGGTGGTTGGGGGCAGCATATATCAACTTCAATAAATGTTGGTCACTAACTTATATACGTATATTCTTTCTAACATTAGTCTACAGCTCAAATCAATGTGCATTGGTGTATGATAAAAAACACACATTGCAAGTACAAGCAACAACTTCAACACAAAATTAAAGTTCACATTAAAAATATAAGTCTAAAACTTATTACACAAGTGTATAACGTGGGTTGAACCTTCGTTCTATACATACATGTGTGTAACAAACAGTGCTCCAAAGATAAAAGCATTATGTACATATCTTATAAAGAAATGGTTCTACTGCTCCAATTCACTTTTAATCAATCCATTGTACTGCATATGTAAAAGAATAGTGGAAAACACTGCTGATGTCGAATAAATCAGTACCGTTACAGAAATTCTTATGTTACTAGTAAAAAATTTAGAATCTTCCTCAGGATACTTTGCGACAGACGGTATGTTTGTTGAATGATAAGTAGTAATAAGATGATACAATTCCAAAACACCACATCTTGGGTGCATCTCAGTGACTTCATAATTAAAACACACACATTTAAGTTCCAAAAGCAAATAAATGTGCATGTGGTTCATAATATTTAGAACACATGCCAACAATAGCAAAACATGTGAGTACAATATAACCAATCTTTGAAACCAAATTAATTACCTTTTCAAAGTAATGTTGATACATTGAAATTCTTGAAATGGTACCGGCATGTGGGTGATACAAATAAAGCCTATCATCATCTTCAGAATCAACATCCCAAAAGCCAACAATCCCAAAATTGTTCCCAACCACAATCATTGTGGTAGAGTTGTTCCCAATTCCAATCCCAAACTCACGCCCTTTATCGAATTCCCGCCACCAAATTCCTACCAGGGCCTGTTACAATAAATTTTAAAAGCTTAAATTGTCTCACATAATAACAAGTGACATAGCAAATTTAGTATACGTTCAGGATTTGGCATAGCCAATTTTGTAAAAATCATTGCCATATCACTGAAATACATTTTTTCTTTTTTTAATTTACTTCTCTAGAAGGAATTTCATTATCTAATAGGAGTAATTAAAAGACTTCTTCAAAAGTTTTACTTCTCTAAAAAAATGCAAACATGTCCAGGCACCACCACAATTCTTACAAAAATATAATGTTGAAGAATTAACACACAAAAAAAAAATCAAGTGTTGTTATATCTTACTAATATAATTCTATCATGAATTTTAGCTAATCCTATGACTTAAGGAGTATTACATATTTTGACAATAATAACAAATTAAAATAAAATATAAAAATAACCAGAGCACCACTATAATTGACAAATTCGGTCACATACTAGTGTATTGGTCTGACTCAACTAAATTGATAATTGAGTTCAGGATAATGATGCTAGGTAGCAGCCTGTTCATGGTTTGATTTCTTCATATGTAACTCCGTAAATAAATAACACAAGTTGCTGAGCATGCAATGTAGGTAGTTTACTATTCTTAACATAATTACATTCACAATATAGTTTTGGAAGCAAAGTGAAGACTAGCATTTCTTGAGAGCTAATTGTTTGACTAGGTCTTGTAGAGATTGTTCTCGCCTTATGTTGTCAACCCACCTCGCTTTGAGTTGGATTTGCTCGATACTTTGCTTCAAACTCATGGTAAAAGAAGGATGCATACGGCTGGCAAAAAATACTTCTATCTCATTGGCCTTTTCATTACTGCAGAACTGGCAGATGACAAAATTCAAGGAGTGAGCAATCTGTTTTTAGTATCACTAATGGATATAGCTTTAGCCCATACCATAATCTGGCATGGCTTTATATTAAGTAAATCAGGTGCATGATCTTCTATAAATGAGTACATATATTCACATGAATATTGTTTTGGCGATAATTAATCAATTTCATCATTCAATTGAGCACTAATGTCAAAATGCAGCAGTTTCACTTGTGATTTTTGCAAAATAACTTTCAAGAGATGACTGACTTTTTTCACATAATTAAGAAATTTGAGGGTGATTCTGTTGTCTATGCTGAATTTATTAATAATAATACAACCGAACTTGTAAAGGTAGTTTCTTAAGTAAGGAAATTGCCCTTGAGTAGTGAAATATTTTAAAAATAATAATTTTAATTTTTCTAGCTACATTGAAATCACATTGTCAAGTTATCACCATACAATTTATTCAAAACACTGATGGTGAATTTGGTTTGTGCCTCGCTGATTAAGTCAGGGTAAGAGAGGAAAACAAGCAACAAGGTGGCTGACCAATAATGCTTGAAATTTCCAACTTTAACGTATCCAAAGTACTATTTGATGAGGCCAAACTACATTTATTGATAAAGATTTGTTGGACATAATAAGCTCAAATTGCATGGAATTTCTTTGAACTAGCCAACCAATGCATCATAGCAAACTGCATATATGGTAAATAAAGACTCAAGATACACACTTGTACCATTGCTATTTAAAAAGGCTGAATTAGTTGCCAGAGTGAGAATCTTAGTAATGCAATAGTGGGTTAACATTGCTCCATATTTGGCAAAGATCAAGTCCCAATTGTCTTGCATTTATCACCAAAGAGATAAGTCTCCACAAATTTTAATTCAAGACGAAACTTCAAGATCAGTAGATGACATTCAAAGTAAACAGTTGCCTCTTAACTCCCAATCATAATACTTTCTAGACTATATACACAATTGGACATACTCCCAATTATTTTCTGAATCCCAAAATATTGGTAATAGTCAAAAGTAAATCTCATCATGAAGATGTTGACCAGGAAGTGCATACCTTCAAGCATCTCCATGCTACCTCACGGCCTTCTCAACTTATCAAGAAAAGCACGTAAATAATATATTGATCTCGAACCTAAAAGGATATTTATATGAATAACAATTAGATCCACAAGGAAGATGAGGCCGTTAAACACCGTGATTTAATTGGCACAACCAATACCTCATCAAACAACATAAAATTTGAAACCTCGAGCAATATATTTGGGTTTGGACAAGATGCAAGCCAACCTATACGAGGATGAAAGAATGACATTAAATTTAAGTAGCTTTCACCCAAAAAGTGACAGGATACTATTTCCAATGTTACTAAATCTTAACAATATCTGCTTCTCTATTGAGCTTCAGTAAGGACTCAAATCCATTCCTATTTGTGGTACTAGCATTTAACATTACAACAATGAAAGCAGCCTGCAGAGCATACACCACTGTTGAATATAAAACCTGAAAATGCCCCTACTAATAAGGAAGTGATTTAAAAGTAAAGGTAAAACTTTTACCTTTCTAGTGACCATGGACAGGAGATAAGTATTTCTATCATTCAGTAATGTCTGAAAGCACTGGATTGACATTAAATTTAAGTAGCTTTCACCCAAAAAGTGACAGGATACTATTTCCAATGTTACTAAATCTTAACAATATCTGCTTCTCTATTGAGCTTCAGTAAGGACTCAAATCCATTCCTATTTGTGGTACTAGCATTTAACATTACAACAATGAAAGCAGCCTGCAGAGCATACACCACTGTTGAATATAAAACCTGAAAATGCCCCTACTAATAAGGAAGTGATTTAAAAGTAAAGGTAAAACTTTTACCTTTCTAGTGACCATGGACAGGAGATAAGTATTTCTATCATTCAGTAATGTCTGAAAGCACTGGATTGCTTCCTTGTGAGTTTTATGAAAGACTTCAATCAACAGTGCATTTAAATGAGTCTCTCCAGCTATTGATTCCCAACCCGATTTTCTGCACAAAGAAAAAAAAAAGATATTCAAGTTTATGAAGAAGCCTACTTCACTATATAACTAAACCTAGTACATATATGACAGTAATTTGAACATAATGCCGAGAAGGCCGCAAAACATTATAAATATGAAGATATTAATTAGGAGAGATAGGTATTCATATATTTTCCAACCATATATACAATTAGACATACTACCAATTATAAATTTAAAGTAAATATTTGCTTCTCAACTCCCAATCATAATATTTTCCAGACTATATACACAATTAGACATGCTACCAATTAGATGTTGAGCAGGAGCTGCATACCTTCAACCATCTCCATGCTACCTCACGGCCTTTTGAACTTATCATGAAAAGCACGATAATACTATCTTGATAAAGATAAATAACTTGACCTCTAAACCTTTAAGAAATGCATGTTTGCTTATTAATTAATAATAATGCCTGTTCAAATTCCAAAATATTATCTTTGGATTTTACAGAGATAACTGGAAATCTTTTTTTTTTTTTACCAAGCATCCATCATTGAATTGAGTTCACCAGAGTTCTATGAAAGAACACCCCATAAATCATCTGTCTTTGAATTCTTTCCAGCATATCTTTTTATGTACTAACTTAAGGATTTCTGGTTCAAATAAGAAGTCATAGAGTTATATATGTAATTTAGTCAAAGTTAATTTTCTATCCACTTGTTACATGGCAAAATTTCGATCATGTTCAAGAAGTGCAAATTACAACAGGAATATAATTTAGACCTTTTCCTTCAGTCAGTTTCATAAATTTGTGTGCAGAACATGTTGACAAAAGAAAAATGTTCATGGTAGAATTTTTTTTACCAATAATATTTTCCATGAAAAAGTGATATTAGGGTCTACTGCACTAAGAAATTATACATTGTACACATTAGTGACCACGATTATTAGTGGAATAAGTGATCAAAGAAAGCTTCCAATTTGACAAATATAAGTGACACGACACATATATGGATTCTAAAAGAAGAACAGACACTGGAACAAGTCTCTGCCCAAGACAATACCTAGAAGGTGTTACATGGCAAAAGCATCCTACACACTGTGTCAAACCCCAATCCACTCTAAATTTTTGAGCCCATGTGGTATCAATATATATTCTTTTAGTCCATTGAATAATTGAAGACTATAATGGCATTGTTAACATACAACAAATCGGTGTTGTATGTGTTGTTGTGATGGGGAGTCCGTAGACCATCTCCTTCTTCATTGTCCTGTTACACATACCTTCTGGACCTTTATGCTTCAGGCTTATGGTATTCGTTGGGTTATGCCAGGATCGGTGGTAGGATTGTTTTCTTGTTGGCATCAGTGGCTTGGGAAGCACAACTTGAATATTTGGAATTTGATTCCAGGGTGCTTAATGTGGATTGTTTGGTTGGAACGGAATCGCCGCTCTTTTGAGAACTTGGAGAAGACATTGGATGAGTTAAAGGTTTTAAGCCAGAGATGTCTTTTGGAGTGGTCTCGTCGTTGGGGTTTTACTAAGTCTTCGTCTCTTCTTGAGTTTTTGTTTTCCCTTAGATTAACTATTTGATTTCCCTCTCTTTCGTTTGGCTGTTTGTTTCTTCTATTTCTCATTGTTCATCATCATGAACAACTTGTACTATTCATCTTTTACTTATTAATAATAGTTCTTTGATTACCTATCAAAAAAACATATGATATGATAAGAAATAAACATAAATTACATAATAGCCTTGACAATTATAAAGTGCCAAACCTGTTTAATGGATTTGAGAGCCATTAAAGCTTTATAAAACAATTGACATTAACTAATAAATGCCAAGCATTAGTTTGGTATATATTTTCCAAGAAATGAGAAGGTTTTACTATGAAAATACAGAATCAATATTTGGTGCTCCATATAAAAATAACCCAACTATTTTAAGTCAAGAACATGAACCATCCCTCCTGAAATGTGCCATACCAAGATAACCCTGCAACATTCGAGTGACGGAAGATCCCTTTTTGTAGCTGATAGAATCAAATAATTCACCTATTGAACAAGCCCGGGGTACCTCGAACTGCAAATATGCCAAATATCATGTGATGGACAGAGTTGAATTACACTTCAAAGTTATGTTTTATACAGAAATTTCCTCACAATTTTTTCTCAATTGAATTCATAATTGAGACAGGCTTACAATATAGTAAAATTAGTGCTTCAATATTTGGAGTTGGATTATTGGATATTTCCCTGCACTGTCACCTCCCTTCTACTAGGTAGTGGTCCAGACACTCTGACAACAGATGCATATGCATGTGAACACACAAACATGCACACACTAAGTTGACTGTGTCAATACATTTACTTTGATGATGTTCATTGCGGTTCTTGAAAATCCAGTAAAACATGCCATTTTAGGAAGTAGTTTGCAAATTAAAAAGATTGTTGATTTTATCACTACATTCACTTCCTTACCTCCATAATATAACATGCTTAAATGATGTACTATTTGCAACTTTTAACACAAGCATTCACTTCCTTACCTCAATAGGATGCAATTGTTCCAGTGCATCCATACGCAGGCCATCATTTGTTTTTAGAAGAAACAGAGTCCATATATTCCACTAAGGAAACATGCTGTTGCCTGTCAGTGGTCATATAACTTACCTGGAAATTTAAGATCAAATACCGATTCAAACAAGAAAATGAATGCATTGCAATAGCCAGCAAGTGGAAGAAGTAATGTGAGATGACTCAATTTTACCCATGTTGCAAATCCCTCATTAAGCCATAAATGCAGATGCAGAGCATAAGAACAAGTCATGACACGAAGCTTGAATGTTGAACTCACTGTGGTGTTGTTCTTGATACATTGGTGGAATGTAAGGCAGAGATTCAAAATAAGGTTCCTCCTCCAATGGCAAGAGGAGATGTCCATTCTTTGTTCGCCGATTAGTGCACTGGAGTAGCAAGGTAAAGGGCCAATGATCCACTATTGGCCGACTGTTGTTGTTGTTGTAGTTAACAAAGCATGTAGCGAAAAAAGGATGAGTGATAACAGAGCACCATTCCTTTGACACAGACTTGCATAGCGTCGAGGATTTCAGATCCAGCCGATGCAATATTTCTAACACTAGATCTATTGGGAGATCATCAATAGCCGTGGCCGTCCTCTTTCTTCGCTTGTGAACATCCGAATTCTCGTACTATGAGATTCCACTACTACTCCTTCTATGATGTTTTTTTACTTTTCTCATCTCCATCGTTAAATCAATCGGAGGATAGGATTACAATTTTTTTTTATAAGAGATTGTCATTAGTATATATAGCCAAAGCCACCGACTAAACCACCAACTATTACGCCACCGACTATCAGTATAATTTTTTTTTTTTTTTTTTTTTTTGGGAGTCCTAGCTTCGTTCTAATTAACAAAAAAAAAAAAGGTTCATTCAATTCAGGTTACAAGCAAATGAGAATATTTGAAATCAAATTAAAGTTTTTAAACAACAACAAACTATATATATTAATGTTACCTGGTGGATGATGAGAAAACCTTCACCGCCTCGATGAGTGACCAGAGAGAACTCATTATATATCGCTCAATCGACGAGTAAAATTGGCCCACTGCGGGGAGGATCAAGAGTGGAAGAATGACAGACTAAAGAATAAACAGAGGGAGGAAGAGGGATTTCAAATCCTAATAGCTTCTCACGAGGGCGAATCTTCAACGGAAATTGGACGAAATGGGGGCTTCCGAAAATACCCCTTCCACTTTCCAATAGACCCTATAAAAAATAAAAAATAAAATACTACTAGAAGAGGCTTTTTTTTTTTTTTTTTTAAGGGTAAAAAAGATGAGTATTTCTTTTCTTTTCTTTTCTGTTTTTAAGTTAAAATTCAAAACTGACATTCTATGTTTTATTAGAATTAATTTCAATTCTATAATTTTTTTTTTGGTCCATTCCAGACTTCATTTCAATTTTTTATATTTTAAGTTTATTTAATTGAAGCTTCTCCATCAACTTTTATTAAATATTGTAGTTAATTATCTACTTTAATTTTTAATTAATAATTGAAAAACATTTTCCAATTTATTTTTAAAAAATTTAACAAAAGTTGATGTAGATGACCTAATTGAATAAACTTAAAATTTAGAGGACTAAAATAAACGAAGGCAAAGTCAAATAGCTGAAATGAATTCTGGTAAAACTTAAAGAGTAGGTTTTGCATTTTAACTTTTTTTTTAATTACATAATCATCCATGTGTTACTATTTACTATCTTTTTTATATTAAAAAAAAGTTACTACCTTCTCAAAGAGAAAAAAGAAAAAAGAAAAAAAAAATTCAATAATTACCAAAGCATTATTTACGAAAAAAAAATAATAAATTGATACTAATGTGTAATGTGTTTGTATGAGGGAAGTGGGATTTATTAAAAAATTACTATAAAACTCAATCTATATTATTAGTTAAGCAACGTTTCAAACATATTTGGTTTCTAACAATTCGAGTTTTCTGCACTCGATTTTGCCTAGTGAATTTGCACTTGGAAATTGAGTGTCTTACACTCGATTTCCATACTCACTTGAAAATCAAGTGTCTCACACTCGATTTTCTCATAGCAAAATCGAGTCATCTGGACTCGATTTGTTAGAAATGAAATTTGTTTCAAACCTTGCCTAACTAATAATATAGTTTAGGTTTTATAGTTATTTTTTAATAAAATCCCAACACCCAGGGGGGGGTGGAGAGGGGGAGAAGGATTTAATGAATCCTTACATTACTCATTAAATCCTAATAAAGTTGTGCATATTATGTATCTCTAACATTACTCATATTAGAAAACATTTTCAATAATTTAAAAACAATGGGTATGGCTTTTGTCCTGTGTCATGCCCAAAACAACTAGCATATTTATAAAAAGTGAAACATTTTAATAGTTTAACAACAATTTTTATATTTAAGGAAAGAAATTGAAATAGTTTCAATAGTTAAAAATAAAATAAAATAAATTCAAGAATTTAAAAATGAAAAACAAACTTTCTGTAAAATATAAAGACCAAAATAATATTTTAATCTTTTTATTTGGGTAAAATATTATTTTGGTTCTTAAATTAAAGAAAAATTTTGCTTTCCGTTCTTAAAATATTTTAAAAAAAATATCCCTAAATTTTGTAAAAAGATTTTTTTTTTCTTCAGTAATTTAGAGTAAAAAAAAAATTAATAGTTTAGAGATTATTTTTTTTTTTTTAAGTTTAAACACAGAAAATTGAAACATTTTCAAGAATTCAAGGATAAAAAATAAATTTTTAGTAAAATTTAAGGAAAAAAAAAAATATATATATATATATATATATATATTAACTTTTACAAAAATGTGATACTATGTACCCATATAAAAAAATGTGATACTATAAATGGACAAAAATTAAACCATAGGATTAATTCGGTTGCTTGTTGGCCTATAAGAGTGTAAATTGGGTCCAGTCATGGCGTAAAAGCCATGTTCTTTGCCACCTAATGTACCCAATAGTTAAATGCCAAATCATTGTCTTACCAAAAAAACAGTACAACTTCCACACAATAACAACTAAATTATAACCTATTTCAAAATTAAAAATTAAAACCTCTTCCTCAAAACAAGTGACACTAATTTAGCAACCCACCCCAGAATGTCGCCACCATTGCCGGAGATACTATTGTCACCACTGCTCGATTTACTACCCCAAGCATAATAACAACAAAAATAACATATTTGAAGCACAATCTAAACTGATGTCCTATAAAAAATAAAAAATAAAATTAAAGAAACAAAAATCTGGACATTGATCAAGGCAAATGGGTTTGGGAAGCAAAAATTGGTTGAGAATATCAATTCTAAAACTTTGAAAAAGAAACCCAAATACACTTAATCTTCAATATGACTTAGAACCCATAACCACCATCAAGACCAAATTCGTTTTTTCTTAAAAATTCATTTTTTTAATGGACTAAAATTTATGCTAAAAAAATTCATTTTGTTAATGTGAAACACAATAAACGACAAACCCAGCAACATAATTCATTGAATTTTTACTAAAAAAAATGGTTTTTTTTTAAAAAAAAAATTTACTTTCCAAGCCACAATTAAAGGCAGCCAAGCCAACAGCATAAGTACTTTCTGACCCACAAGAGTTTGCTCTTGAACTTCCTTTCTTGCTTCCAGTCCAAACTCTTTGATGTCCCTCTTTTCCTTAAGAAGCTTAGCTCTCTCAGGCGGCGTGTGCGACGCCATCTAATTTGTTGTTGATGTGAAGGGTGGGAAAATAGATCAGACGGTGGTGATTGTAGTGTCTCCGGCAATGTGTGACAGCATTTGTGGCCATGTGGCTGGATCGGTGCAACCTTTTCTAAGAAGGAGATTCTTATTTTTATTTTTGAAATATGTTATAAATAAGTTGTTATTGTGTGTGGTAAGTTGTATGATTTGTTTGGTAAAATGTTGATACGGCATGCAACTATTGGAGGGTGTAAACTAAATCTTTTCTGCCACATCCTGACTGAATTTAAACTCAGCCCATAATGCCATTCATTTATATTCAAAGTTTTGGACTTTTGTTTAATGAAAAAAAAAAAAAAAAAGTTTTGGACTTTTGCGCTTCTAGGCTCTAGCCTTCTTCCTCATCAAACTCAGACAAAAACGACAACGTATCATTCCATCGATCTCACCCCCCCAATTTGAACCCAACATTAATCTGTGCTCACTTCTCAGTCGTTGGATCTCATCTCTTGCCCACCTTATATATAACACACTTCCCCCAAAACATAAAAGCCTAACCCTAATCTCTCACACCATGTGTGCTCGCCGGCGATTCCATCAGAGAAAGAAGAAGAAAAGCACTAAGAAGACTCAACCATGGGTAAAATAAAATCTCAACCTCTCTCTGAATTTCTCATGTTTTATACATGAGTAATGTTAGGATTAAATGTTAGGGTTTCAATTTTTTAATCGTTATGATGATAGTGACACTGATGAGATGATGGGTTTGTCCCACTCGGGTTTGAATTTTGAATCTGGTAAATCACCCAATCCACCGAATTTCAAAACTATACAGTTTAAACAGGAATGCGCAAAGCTCAATGGCCATTTCTTAAGATTCAATGTTGACTAACCCTATTAAGTAGTATTATATTTGGAAATAAAATATGAATTTACCAATTGAATTGAAAATAACTTATTAATTTTCCAATAAAAATCAAAGCAAACCTCGGATAAAATGTACACACACAAAAATACTAATTAATTAATTAAAAAAATCACAAAGACAGACATGAGGTTAATTTCATAGTGTTCCTGTTCAATTAGGGGATTCCTTTCCACCTCACATGAATTTGCAAATTAATTCAAAAAGGCAAAGTCTAAATGAAATGTGCTAGATTAAGAAGTTTGTGCCCATAACGATAAGGCAAAACTACAGTGCAAGTCCCTAAAGTTTACCTACTAAGCGCAATTGGTCTCTAAAGTTTTGAGCGAGTGCTATTGGTCCTTAAAGTTTTAAAAATAAACATTATCGATCCCTTTGTTAACTTCTGTTAATTTTTTTGCCTATGCGTCTAACAAAATAATGATGTGCCTTTTCTTAATGACATGGCAACTGTTTTTAGTATTAAAAAATTACATGTCAGCAAACACACCACTCACCTCATGCCAAGTTCTCTCCTCAAATTGCCATTGCTTCAAGCCCTCAATAGTCTCCGGTGCCATTGCTAGATCCAGCCAATACTTTCATCTCCCTCCTCCTTGGGTCTTGACCCCAACCTGTCCTCCTTGTCACCTACATTGGCAGAGTTTGGACCCAATCCCTACAACCCCAATTTTGCTTACCGCACATTTCTTGTTTGGCCTTAAAAATAAAAGCCAAAAACCCAATCATTTCCTATTCCTTCGAATCTTGTTCTATAACGTCTATTAATATTGCTATTGTTCAATATATTAAACTAGCCACCATCAATTAGGAGCAAGACCAAGTTAGCCCAAAAAAAAAAAGCAAGGCCCACCTCTTCGTTTTGTGGTTTCATGAGCTTAAATGTGCTCTCTAATAGACCCACCTCTTGGTTTCCACCATCTATTTTGTTGCAACTGGGGTTATTGAAAAATGGGTTTTGTAATTCAAGCTTAGATCTTAGGCAAATTTTCGTCTAATATTGATTTGAGATTGGAATCTGGGTACCATTTGAAGAAATTATTGAGTTTGTTTGATGAGACTTATTAGAGATAATCCATATAAGGTTGTAGGAGGTGTCCACAACAAAGAGGAGTGCTCAGGGAGGTGAGGCAAGGAGGGGGACTAAGTGCTGGCCTGAGCCAGAGGTGCGCCGGAGACAATGGCTGACCTGAGGGTGGTGTGTTTGCTGGCAAGTAATTTTTTAATACTGAAAACAGTTGCCATGTCATTAAAAAAAGACACATCATTGTTCCATTTGACACATAAGCAAAAAAACTAACAGAATTTAACAAAGGGACCAATAATGCTCATTTTTAAAACCTTAGAGACCAATAGCACTCACTTAAAAGTTTAGGGACCAATTGTGCTCAGCAAGTAAACTTTAGGGACTAACTGTGTAGTTTCGCCTAACAATAATACTCAATTCTAAATCAACGGAAATCTCTTGTCATTAATGACCCAACTTATTTGAGAAAATATTTAATCACTTATTAAAAACTTTCACAATAGAAATGTCAACTTATTTATTTATTTATTTTTTATACAAGATAGAATTTATACTCTAGTCTAATCTAAGTGTATATGCGTGGTTTCTAAAAAAAATAAAAAAGTGTATATGTGTGTGAAGCTCCCTCTTGGAAACTTGAACCCCGACCCTTATCCCCCACACCCCACAAGTATTTATACTTATGGAGCGACCACCGCACCAAGGGTGTGCGATGGTAAAATGTCAACTTAAATTTGAAACTTAATTCTAATGGAAATATTTTATCTACAGTCACCTCATTATTATTATTGTTATTATTATTATTATTATTATTATTATTATTATTATTATTTTGAGAAGAAAGACAGTGAATTTCATTAATGAAGGCCAGTAAAATCAGCCTGTAATATAGTTACCTCATTAAAGCCTCCGCAATTTCCAAATTGAATTTTAAGATTCAAAAAATTGCTATTCACACAAACTCCTATGTACAAACATGTATAAATTATCATCCTAAATCTTCTTATCGTATTATAATTGCTAAATATGCAAATAATTTTCAAATCAATACAAAATATTAAATTTGTGAATAGATTTATAAATAAATTTTTATTATGAAAAATGTTATTCATCTAGACCAACTTTCACGTGGAATTGTTTTCTAAGCAGAGGCAACTTTACAAGCCATGCATAGTTTAAATTGAATTCAAAGTCACCCCACCCTTTTTTTTGGGGGTAAAATCAAGAGTATTAAGTAGCCCTAACAAAATTAGGGTAAAACATCTCATGGTACATGTAATTATAGAATACGCTAATAGTACAATAAATGTATATTTTCTCTTCTCACATAATAGTGTGCATCACCAATTAAATTTATAGTGGGATTCACTATTTTTTATTTTGAGTAAATAGTAATACTTATTAGAAGACACACGAAAATAATAATACTTAGTATTTTAAACCAGGTTTATAATACATTACATAACCAAAGTATAACTACAAAATGGCCTAACATTTGTAGTTATAGATTGAGGTTATAAACAGCGGACACTAGACACACACAACCAATGTGGGCTAAACATCCCTATTTTTTTTTTAGTAAACAATAATACTTATTATAACACACACGAAAATAATAATACTTAGCGTTTTAAACCGGGTTTATAATACATTATATAACTAGAGTATAATTACACAAGGGCCTAACCTTTGTAGTTATAGATTGAGGTTATAAACAGTGGATACTAGACACACACAACTAATGTGGGATAAACATCCCTATCTTTTTTGAGTAAACAGTAATACTTATTAGAACACATACGAAAATAATAATACTTAGTGTTTTAAACTGGGTTTATAATACATTACATAACCAGAATACAACTACAAAAGGGTCTAATTTTTGTAGTTGTAAACTGGGATTATAAATAGCGGACACTAGACACACATAACCAATGTGGGATAAACATCCCTATTTTTTTTTTGAGTAAACAGTAATACTTATTAGAATACACACGAAAATAATAATACTTAGTGTTTTAAACCAAGTTTATTATATATTACATAACCAGAGTACAACTACAAAATGGTCTAACCTTTGTAGTTGTAGACTGGGATGTTTATCTTACATTGGTTGTGCGTATCTAGTGTCCGCTATTTATAACCCCAGTCTACAACTATAAAGGTTAAGCCCTTTTGTAATTGTACTCTGGTTATGTAATGTATTATAAACTCGGTCTAAAATACTAAGTATTATTATTTTTGTGTATGTTCTAGTAAGTATTACTATTTACTAAAAAAAAAACAGGGATGTTTATTCCACATTAGTTGTGTGTGTCTAGTAGGATTCACTATTCATGTAAAAGGAGAGAGTATACATTTTTTTGTACTCTTGAGTATTCTATAATTTTCCCTTATATTACATATCCAAAGAGGCATAAAACAACAATAAGCAAGTATTTAGCAGGAGGATTATTAAAAGTTCCCAATAAAAATCATGATGCAATGTAGTATTTTTCTTAGCAAGCCTATTAGTTAGTTGGTTTTTGTGAAAGAAATGCTTAATCTTCATAAAGGGGAATTTGCCTCATCAAGTTCCTATAATCCTTAAAAATGCTTACTTAAATGGTCGGGT
Organism: Quercus glauca; assembly: GCA_023736055.1. Lineage (NCBI taxonomy): Eukaryota > Viridiplantae > Streptophyta > Magnoliopsida > Fagales > Fagaceae > Quercus > Quercus glauca. The sequence goes on along the minus strand of CM043319.1, from coordinate 9,497,345 downwards.
TAACTTTACTCTACTCCCCTTTTTCCCCTCCCTCCCCCTTCAATCTAAATAGGCCATAAGAGAGGGCCAAAAACCCACACATCCACATTAGCATCAATATGTCTTTCTAATTGAATTCATATCCTGTCTAGTTGCAAGCGCTATCACTCAATTGAATACTCATAGTCATACTTTTTTATCTTTTGGGATATGGATATATATATATATATATATATTAGAGCATTCTCATCAAAGTTTTTTAAAATTTTAGATTTTAACATCTCAAAAACCTACTTTATCTATTTTAACATTCCATTTTAAAATGCACCCAATATTAAAGGATTTATTTTTTATAGCACTTCATTTAAATATATATATTTTTATTATTTCTTTATTATTATTATTATTATTATTGTTTTATTCTTGTTCTCTCATCTTTCTCCATCTTCTTCTCCATCTCTTTCTCCTCTCCACCCACACCCGCTGCATCTCTTCTCTATCGCCCACCCACTGCCACCAACCACCACCACCAGTTAAAAAAACATCAAACAAGAACTCACAACCCATTGCTAGCCACCACCACCACCACCGAAAAAAAAAATAAAAAAAATCCATCACAACCACACCCACAACCACAACCACAACCGGCCACAACATCCACCACATAAAAAACACAATCAAAGCCAACAAAACCCATCACCACCACACCCACAACCAAAACCAAAGCTAACAAAACCCATTATCACCACATCCACATCCACTACCAAACCAAACCAACAAAACCATCACTACCACACCCACAACCAAAGCCAACCAAATCCATCACCACCACACCTATAACCAGCTACAAAACCCATCATAAAAACACCCACAACCGGCTATAAAGCCCATCACAAACACAAAAAAGAGACAAAAAATTGAAAGAAAGAAAAAAAAATAAAAGAAATAGAGAGAAGTACTTTTGGCCAAGCTTAAGAAATTAAAAAAAAAAAAAAATAGAAGAAAGGAAGAGGAAGTAGGCAAGATGTGGAGAAGAAGAGAAGAGAAGCTGGAGAGAAAAAAGAGAGAAATGGTAGAGAAGAAAGAGATTTTTTTTCAAAATAACGAAATCTCTCAAACAATTTCATTAGGTAGCAAGGTTTTGAAACTATTTAGCAATCTAACAAATCAAGTTTGTTAGACTCGATTTTGCTCTTTGAAATGGAGCGAGGTGGAGTCGAGTTTCAGTTGGAAATCGAGTGTCTCACACTCGAGAGTGAAACACTCGAGTTCCATAGCAGAAACACCAACCCAGAGCAAGGTGGAAACAAACTTCCCAAATCTCCCTACAGCAGCAAACCCATGCCCTCTGATCTTCAACAAAAACAACAAACCCAAATCGAGGTGAATCCAATGGGACACCGTATTTCTGAGAGTTGAGAGAATACTTTTCGGTTTGTGAAGGTTCCAAGAAGCGGTGGCAAGGCTCCTTCTTCCTCATGCGTTTGGTTTTCGCGTTTGGTTTCCTCCATCTCTATGTTTTCTTGTTCTTTGGTCTGATGAAGTTTGTAGCCTGGCAGGAAAATCAAGTCGCAGAGACTCGAGTTCCATGGAACTCGATCTCTTCACACTTGATTTAGCACAACAAAATCAAGTTCTCTGCACTCAATTTGTTAGATTGCTAAATAGTTTCAAAACCTTGCTATTTAATGAAATTGTTTGAAGGATTTGGTTATTTTAAAAAAAATCTAAAAGAAAGTGAGAAAAAATATTTTTTAAAGAGAAGTGGAGAGAAAAAGGAATAAAATAATTTTTTTTTATAAGGTTGGAGCTACTGTGAGATGTCAAAGATAACATCTCACTGTAGCTCAGTTGCTATTTTTTTAAAGTTTAACATCTTTGTTGTAACTTGCCTTTTGGTTTTTTTTTTTTTTTGGGTTGTTGTTGTTGTTAATAACTTGCATTTTGGTGTTTTAGTTGCTAAAATAGCATTATAGCATTTATACCTCTTTGATGAGAATGCCGTCCTCACTTACGAGTCCTTTAATTCTCATACCGTTACTTAAAAAAAAAAAAAAAAAAAAGAAGGGAATTTGGGCAGAGCCCTTTAAATTATAGCAATATGAAATTCTCTTTCTTGAGAGCCCCAATCCAAATGACAATTTTGTTCAAATTTCAAAATGGTCTGCCTCTCTGTCTCTCACTGTCTCACACGAGGTGTTATATCCTGTACCCGGCATGTATGCCGGTATGCCGGGTACAGGATATACAAAATCCTCTAACACGCACAAACACACGGTGAGCGTGAGTGGCTCTCTGAGCTCTCCAATGGCGTCTTCTCAGAAACTCACAGAGTATGAGCGCAGGCGCCTCAAGAACATTCGCCGCAATGAAGAAATGATAGCTGCCCTTAGAATCCACTCCAAAGCCACTCAGCTCTTCTCCACCTCTTCAAAGCGCCAAAGGTCTCTCTCTCTCTCTAAATTTCACTTTCCATGAAAATACTTTCTTTGTAATAATTCATCCAAAAAACCAAAACCCATAATTATTTTCGCTTAGAAAAGAAAACCCATTTCTCAATTTTTTCAAATTCTGTGTTTTTTTTTTTTTAAAGAGTTGAAGCCAAACCAAACAATTTGAGTCCGGAGGAAGATAAACCCGAAACCCAAACCCTAAGGTCGTTGCGTACTCAGGGAATGAGACCAGAATTCTCAGACCCCAATCTCAATATAATGTCCCTTGCACACTTGGGGCCTATAAGTATGAGTTATGCTTATAGTGGAGCCGGGTTCGGTAAAGAACTAATCGAAAGAATTTCAAAGAAACCCCATGAGGAATTTGGTGATGGGAATTCCATAAAGGGTGTGTGTGAAAATGGAAGTGGTTTGGAATTGGGTTCTTTGAGTTGGAAACAGGAGTATATTAGGCGATTTGTGCCGGGGAGGAATAGGGGCATAACGAATTTGAGGTTTTTGCCTTGTAGCAATGTGACATCGATTGTGGTCGGGAACGAGATTGGGAATGTTGGGTTTTGGGGTTTTAATTCCAGTGTGAAAGAAGGGGAAGGAGAAAGGATTTATTTGTATCGCCAGCATCTTGCTGCATTTCAGGCATTTCAATGCATCAACATTCCTTTTCAAAAGTAATGATTTGGTTTGATTGAAAGATTGGTTGTATTGTACTTAAATTTTTATCTAATGTTTGTAATTGATTACCTAGAAGGCTAGAAATTTTAGTGTTGGCTTGTCAACTAGTTGTTAAAATTATGAACCGGATGCACATTTCGTTTGCAATTGGACCTTAAATGTCTACTGATTTAGGAAATCATTGGTAGGAGTGAATGCTCTTGGATTACCCGACTATTGATTTTAACGGGGGGGGGGGTCAGTTTCCCATAGGTTTTACTAGCTAGGTTTTACTAGCTAGAGGTGAGTTCAAAGGGCTCTACTTTATAAAGGTTCCATACGTTATCCAAAAAAAAAAAAAAACCTGTATGAAGCCATTGAGATACACACAAGACATGGTGGGTTAAGACTGTATTATCTTATTACAACTTTGGGGAAAATGGGCTTTTGCCCTTATTTTTTAAAATATCTAGCACAATGTTCTTGTTTCGAAACTATTAAGCACCGTGTCTCTGTTTTGAAACTCGATTTTCTAAAAATTGAGTTCTAGGTAAATTCAATTACTTAAATTTTTCAAAAAAATTTAAATGGAACTTGACATTGCTAATGTCATGTTACACTTAAAAATATACATAGAACTCAATTTTGAGGATATCGAGTTTCACACAAAACTCAATTTTGTTAAAATTGAGTTTCAAAAACATGGATATTTTGCTAAATAGTTTCAAAAGGGGGACATTGTGCCAGATATTTTAAAAACTAAGGGCAAATGCCCATTTTCTCCTTACAACTTTAACATTCAACAATCTTACCATCTGTCACATGGTATCCTGAGGAAGATGCTGATTTTTTTTAGTAGTAACATAAGAGTTTCTGTGAGGGAATTTCTTCACTGTCCTTTTGCTTTTGAAATGTGGAGTATGATTTTCTGCTTGTTTGGTATTAGTTGGGTGATGCCGCAAAGGGTAGCGGATTTGTTGGATTGTTGGTCTTGCAATTTCAGGCGACATCGTAATTTAGTTATTTGGAGGATGGTGCCGCACTGTTTGATGTGGTGTATCTGGCGGGAACGAAATTCGAGAAGCTTTGAGGATCGTGAGCGGTCCATTCTTGAGTTTAAGTCTTTTTTGTTTTCTACTCTTCTCGAATGGTGCTTGGTTTTACCTTCTTTTTCTTGTATTTCCCTTTCTGGGTTGATTGATCATTGTACTTTGTTTTCTTGATGTTCTTGCCTCTTTCGTACATTTCCTATGTACGGGGCGGTGTTTTTTCAATATATTGCTAAGTTACTTATAAAAAAAAAAGTTTTTGTGAGGGAATTCAGAAATGAGAGGGCCACTACTAATTTAGTAGATATCAGTGGTGTTTGCCACTATTTTTTTGCTTATGCAAAGCTATGGATTGGTTAGATGTGAATTGGAGTAGCAGAACCATTTCTTTATAAGATATGTACACAAACAGGTAATAGTTGAATTACAAGGCAATAATGATTTTATCTTTTTAATGTGAGCTTTAGTCTTTGTTGTACTTGCAATGTATATGTTTTTTGTCATAGACCAATGCACATTGATATGGGCAATAGGCTAATGTTAGAATGAATATCACTTATATAAGTTAACAACCAACATTTGTTGAAGCTGATATAGGCATCCCCCAACCACCCTCCTGAAATTGTCATGCATTGGCATGTCATTGTTTTTTTCCTCGATTGAATATTGGTAACATTTCAGTTAACATTTCTGCTGAAGATTCTGCATGCTTGAGAAGACTTAATGTGGTTTTATCTGCTCTAGGATACCTTCTTTCCATTGTAATTGAATAATGAATGCACATGACTTTGCTTTGTCTGTATGACTGTATCTTCATGTCGAGTCATTTGCTTTGGACAGTACCATATAATTGCTTTGGCTGGATTTTGTAAAATGCCATTCGACTCTAGCTGTCTTCCCGGTTTCATGCTCTTACACTAGAAATATTGGACACGCTGAGTTTTGTAAATTCATATGATGTCAGCTGATTCATAATTGTTGAATTTAAGTGCAGATTTTCACCAGTTGTTCTAAACTTATCTGATTGATGGATGCTGAGAAGGAGGTATTTAAGCTCATGCATTCAAGTCATGATTCTATATATTCTCTATCTCAACGATCAGATGATGTCATTTGCTTATATTTTGGCGAGGGTCGTGGAGGTTTGAATATTTGGGATGAGAGGGTTGGGAAATGCTCAACCCAATGGAATTTGCATGAAAGGATGATTAACTCCATTGACTTTAATTCAGAAAACTTTAACATCATGGCTACTATTTCCTTTGATGGAACCGCCTGCATATGGGATTTGAGAAGTATTAATGTAGATCAACCCAAACCTCTGAAGGAAGTTAGTCACAATAGGGCTGTGCAGTCTGCTTACTTCTGACCCTCCAGAAGCTCTCTTGCAACGACAAGGTATGTAGTGTTGTATTAAACCTTTGATTTTCAGATTGAATATCTTACGGCCTGTTAGAGATTGAGTACACTTCAGAGATTATAATCTATGCTTCTTTATATAATTTTACCTTATAAACTACTTGCTGAAAAAGCTAGATTTCAAGACTTCAAGTTGATGCCTTTATTTTATAGTTGTGAGATTATAGGGATTTCTAGCTACTAATTAGTTTCCTGTTTTTAGGTATATTTACATTCAAATTCTTGTTTTTGTTTTTGTTTTTCCCCTAATTGCAAATTCTAGCCACTAATTAATTTATGTTAGTTATCTTGTTTAGAATTAGGGTATGGAATCTAATGTGGGTCTAGTTTGAACAGATCTATATATGACCTGAATTCTAGGAATTAATTTTCAATTGTCTTCATGTTCCGTGGACAACACGGTGGGTATAGTGACTGGAGTTAATTTTGAGCACATTTCAATGATTGAGCTTGATAATCAGATAAACTCATGGATTGCTTTTTTCAGGTATGAATTTTTGCCAGATTATCAAATGCTAATATGTCTTTCTTTTGTTGAACCATTTTCTTGATGTTCTATGGCAAATATGACAATCATTTGCTACAGAAGTTTGTTACTGTTCCTTAATAACAACCTTTTGCTGGTCTCTAAATTTTGCTTGAGCACTTAATTACCGAAGAAATTGCTGCCATCTTGTCATCAAAATAAAAATAATTGTGTTTAAAATGTTTTATTTTTTCCTTTAGTAATGGTTCTGAAACCAAAAAACGAATCTCTTGAATGATATTAGACCTTGGATATTAATTTTGAAACCAACTCAAACAAAAAACAATAAAATTTGCAGTGGTCTAACCAAGAACCCGGACCCCTGAACAATTAGTTCTTTCCACCAGTTAAAACTGAGCAAGGGATAGCCCTGAGATTGCAGAGGATTCTGTTCTGCAGAGTCTTTAAACCTCCTGCAGCAACCAAGTCTAGATTTCACATCCCACTTGATTGCTTGAATTATGCTCTCCTCAAGCTTGATGAGACCATTAAACATTCTCATTTCTTTGCAGTCATATGTGATATACAGCAGATGCTCTTGATCACAGATTTGAGACCCACCCCCTTCAAAACCTAGACACCCCATTGTTGGATTTTAGACCAACACTACCTCCTCAATCTAATCATACATAACATCTCAATCTGATGCCACTTTCATAGGAAAAGAGCACTCTAAATTTAAGCAACCCCTGCTTTCTCTATACCCTCTATGAAATACACGCAAGATGTCACCTTGATACCAAACAATTTAAGTCTGTCATGGGTAGTCTATCTATTTCTAAGAGCCAACCACGAGATGAATAAATGCCTTGCGGTAGTAGTAGAAGAATGCCAGACCATCCTCCAATCAACAACTGGATGCTTTGATCTGATAGCTTCCCAGGTTTCTGTACAATTGAAGATACCAGATTTTGTAACAGTCCAGTCCATTCTAGAGAACCCCTCTTCCAGGTTTATCAACAACTGGATGCTTTGATTTCTTCATATGTAACTCCTTAAATAAATAACACAAGTTGCTGAGCATGCAATGTATGTAGTTTATTATTCTTAACATAATTACATTCACAATATAGTTTTGGAAGCAAGGTGAAGACTAGCATTTCTTGAGAGCTAATTGTTTGACTAGGTCTTGTAGAGATTGCTCTCGCCTTTTGTTGTCAACCCACCTTGCTTTGAGTCGGACTCGCTCGATACTTTGCTTCAAACTCATGGTGAAAGAAGTATGCATACGGCTGGCAAAAAATGCTTCTATCTCATCGGCCTTTTCATTACTGCAGAACTGCCTATGAAAAAAATTCAAGGAGTGAGCAATCTGTTTTTAGTATCACTAATGGATATAGCTGCCCATATCATAATCTGGCATGGCTTTATATTAAGTAAATCAGGTGCATGATCTTCTATAAATGAGTACATATATTCAAATGAATATTGTTTTGGCGATAATTAATCAATTTCATGATCAATTGAGCACTAATGTCAAAATGCAACTGTTTCACTTGTGATTATTACAAAATCACTTTCAAGAGATGACTGACTTTTTTTCACATAATTGAGAAATTGGAGGGTGATTCGGTTGTTTATGCTGAATTTATTAACAATAATACAACCGAACTTGTAAAGGTAGTTTCTTAAGTAAGGAAATTACTTAGAGTAGTGAAATATTTTAAAAATAATAATTTTAATTTTAAGCAAGAGTGTATGGCTAGATTGATGGAGAAAGCTGGACAACAGCTTCAATAATAACACCCAAACCATGCTAAAAAATGTGCCAATCATTTATGTTTATTTGTTTTTCTTTTTTGTTGGTGATGTTCTCATGAAATGTTTTGCAAGAGAAAAGGGCGCTGCAAGTGAGTTTGTTTTACACATGAACTGCATAACCATTAACCAGTAATGATTCAGAGCACATAAGTGTTAGTGCTAAATTTCTGATCTCAAGCAGTTGCCAAAGCCCGATACAGATAATCTAGTAGGCTACACCAACTTTTTTTCCACTCCTGTTTTGATATGTCATGCATAATCGTCTTTTAATGTCTCTATTAGCAGTATATGACATCTTAGAAATGTTATTGCAAGATGTTTTCTCATGCAATTAAGGCATATGTAGTGTGGAGAATTCACAGAAGGTGTATTGGATCACATTAATGTATGATTTTCTTCTTCTTCTATTTTGTGTGGAGGTTTCAACGGTAGTTTTATTTTTTATTTTTTTAAGCAACATAACAACTTTTATTAAAGAAAAAAAAAAAAAAAAAAAAAGCCAACTAAAGTACATTGGAAATGTACTATAGTGGCAAAACATCTAAAGCCCAAATTACAATGATCAAATAAAAGAGGAAGGGAAAAGAAGAACAAGACGGCAAAACCAGACTCTATACAAGGAGAGTAGGGAGGAAAAAAGACTTAATTTCCAGCATTCTGTTCCTGGTCATATACACCGTAACAAACAATGTGGCATAAACGTGAGACCAATTGGGTGGAGGCACCCGCATTGACACAAACTCTTTTAATCTCCTAAATCCTAATAATCAACGATATGAAAGGAAACCGTAATATAGGAAAAAAATGTTGGCGTATGGAACAATCTTTACATTCCTAGCTGTCTGATTCTCCACTTCATGTGGAAAGCAAGTCTTTTAAATCACACCTTTCCCATTTTTATCACAAGCTCGTGCGATTCCCTATATTTATGTTACTGTCTTTATCTTTTTTCTTTTCCAAATAAAATAGTGTCTTCTTTATTAGTTTTGTCCCAGATTGCTGAAGTACAACAAGCTTGTAATACACTATAGTAGCTGGTTAAACGTATAATAACTGAAAGAGATGCTATTGCTAAGAGGCCATCTGTTGAAAATGCAAATAGCAATTTTTTTTGTTTGGGTAATTCGATAGTTGGGGAGAGAGATTTGATCCTTTGATGTCTTTGTTAGAAAAGCTACGAGGTGCCAATTGAGTTACAAAACTTTCGACAAAATGCAAGTAGCAAATTTAAAGCAATTTTTCTCTTCACACGAGATCCAATTTGTTCAACTTCAGAGAGTACATTAACCAAAGCACGTTCAATTAATTATCTAATAATCCAATTAAACTTTTTCTTCCTGTATTATAATGTAGGTCAGCCATATTGCTAGCAAGCAAGCATTCCATTTTGCATTGTTTCACTGGTCCAAGGATCAACGTACATAAAGTCTCAACCAAAAATAGAATATATATATATATATATATATAGTCAATTTTAAGAGTAGAGTTTCCCCAGTGATTTTTTAAGAAGAAAAGTCAAATATATTTTTAGAAGTAAGTTCTGAGAGAGCCAAAATGTGTAGCCTTTTTGGCCATTTGACTTGGATTAGTACATGGGAGCATGTAACTCTACCAACAAGAAAGTGGTTAAATCCAACCAGAATGAATTCCTCTTTAATCTATTCAGTGTGACTATACCCACTTGGCAAGTTTAGTTTATGGAGTAATACCAAGGTCAAATTCTGAACCACAAATTTTTTTTTTTTTTTTTTTTTTTTTTTTTTTTTTTTTTTTTGTGGGGTGGGGGGTTAAGAGGGGTTCCATAACTTCTCTCTAAGTTTAAATTTGGAAAATGTCAAGAACTTTTCTACTTCCATAATTAGCTGTTATTTTTATTTTTCCAGGTTTTCCTTGTCATCTAACTAATCTATTTAGCATTTAGTAACTGTCTTGTGAGGTTATCCTTGATGAAAATTTAATTCGAAAAAATAATGTAAAAATAGTTAAGATTGGACAATGTAGTTCTAAAGTGAATCATTAGTCATAACTCGTAACAATTCTTCCTCAGAAAAACAAAAATTATGGAAAGAATCCTAGTCAACATTTCTAGTCACTCTGCCTAACAAAAACAGTTTCTCGTCAGTTTGCAAGACATTAAACTGCATAAACTTCAAGATAACATTAGTCATGTTTCACTAACTGGCAACACACTAACATCAAATATGAAAACTGTAATGCTGAAAGAAACTGAAGTTCCTAGCCTAATGTCCACATATAAACCTGGCCCGAATTTGTGGCTCCTGCAACCATGCCAACATTGTAAGGTGTGCATCAAACCGGCTTGGAACTGCTGACATATGTGGACTTTGTAGAGTAAATATTGTTCCTTTTTGAGTGGGGGAGATAACATCAACTCCTCTCTCCACATTTCCGATGAAGATGTATGAATCATCCCAACCCCATATTGCTCTACTTCCACAAAAAAGAGATGTTTAATGTCAATCTTATTTTCATGATTGCAACATATTTTATTTATTTGCATACAGTAATTGGTCATACCTATAATGCCATCAGACCACAGTAAAACAACTTATCATAATCACATTTTACCTTTTTCTGTGTTATTGAAAGAGTGGTTTTTTTATTTTTTATTTTTTATTGGCGGGATTAGGGGACTACAGTACATCTATGATTGGTATCATCCCTCCTGTCCAAGAGTCTGGTTAACACAATGAGTCAACCAAACTTGATTAAAAGTTGGCATTTGATTTTGATGTAGTTGCACTTAAATAGCAAATGCATAGAGTTGGGTGTGGAAAAGACGTGTTTCTTTGGCTGGAACTGTCACCCTGATGGAGGAATTGTATGTGATGCTAGGAGCAACATCAATGCTAGAGATTCTAGTGTTATCTCTAATGACCATTGGTGCTGATTCAAGTTAAAGTGCTTCAGGTAAACTGGGAAGAGAGGGATTCTTTAATATGGACTGGAGTGTTGCTAAATCTGGTAACTTCAATTGTACAGAAACCTGGGAAGCTATCAGATCAAGGCAGCCACTGTTGATTGGTGTAGGATGGTCTGGCGTTCATCTATTATCCCAAGGTATGCATTACTTGTTGGTTGGCTTGGCTCTTAGAAATTGATTGACTGCCCATGACAGACTTAAATTTTTGATATCAAGGTGACATCTTGCATGTATTTTGTATAGGGTGTAGAGAGATCGCTTGAATTTTGAGTGCTCTTTTCCTATTAGAGTGGCGTCAAATTCAGATGTTAAGGAGGTAATGCTACTTTAAAATCCTACAATGGGGTGTCAAGGCTTTGAAGGGAAGGGTCTCAAATCTGTGATTTGCAAGGTTGCTTGGCTTCCGCTGTATATCACATATGACTGCAAAGAAATCCAGTGTTTAATGGTCTCATCAAGTCTCAGGAGAGTATAATTCAAACAATCAACTGGGATGTGAAATCTAGAGTTGGTTGCTGCAAAGGTTTAAAAACTCCGCAAAACAGAAACCTCTGCATCTCAGGGGTATCTCTTGTTCAGTGTTAACTGTTGGAAAAAAGAAATAATTGTTTAGGAGTCTGGGCTCTTGGTTAGTTTTGTTTCTTGTATAAGTTGTGTTGCAGTCTTAGCTGCAGGTTTGGTTTGATTTTTTGCCGATTTTAGGTGCAGACTGTTATGCCAAATACAGTTTGCTAGTTCTTATAATAAAAATTAAAAATAAAATAAGACAAATGAAATGCAAAATTAATATCCAAGGTCCATGTCATTCAATTGAATCCATTCCTTGTCATCAAATCATTTAAAAAAAAAAAATTAAGCACCATTATTTTGATGACAACAAGAGAGCAGTTTCTTCAGTAATCATGTGTTCAAAAAAAATTTAGAGACCGGCAAAAGGTTGCTATTAAAGAACAATATTTTTTTTTTTTTGATTAGTGGTTGCTATTATGGAACATTAACAAAGTTTAATACAGAATTGTCATATTTGCCATAGAACATCAAGCAGATGGTTCAACAAAAGAAAGACACATCAGCATTTGATGATCTGAAAAAATTTCTTACCTGAAAGAAAAAGTCCAATTCCATGTCTGATTATTATGCTTAATCATTGAAGTGTGCTCAAAATTAACACCAGTCACTATACCAACTGTGTCGTCCTTGCTACATGAAGACAATTGAAAATTAATTCCTGGAATTAAGATCATATACAGCTTATTCAAAATACCCATGTTAGATTATATACTTTGACTCATAATAAGATAACTAATATAATCAATATATGGAAATTAGGCAAAAAAACAAAAACAAGAATTTTAGTAGCTAGAAATCCCTAAAATCTCACAACAACTATACAATAAAGGGATCAACTTGAATCTAGCTTTTTCAGCAAGTAGTTTATGAAGTAATACACTCAATCAGCATTTAACTAGTATTGGAAAATAGCATACACAGTGAAAAAGAGCCAACTTTATTTGTAAAAATTTTGAACTAATCATATAACCAAGCATAGATTATATTCTCTAAATTGTTATCCAATAGTATGAAGCAAACTACCATATATATTTCTAACAGGTTGTAAGTTATAATACAACACTACATACCTTGTGGTTACAAGGGAGCTTCCAGAGGGTGAGAAGTAGGCAGACTGCACAGCCTTATCGTGGCCGACTTCCTCCAGAAGTTTGGGTTGATCTACTTTAATACTTCTCAAATCCCATATGGTGGCAGATCCATCTGAGGAACTAGTAGCCATGATGTTATAGTTTTGTGAGTTAAGAAAAGACAAAAAAGAAGGGGAAAGAAACTAAATGCAAAGGAGAGAGCTAAGAAACATAGGGAGAGAGTCACTAAAGGTGAATCCCCAAGCCCTAGACCAGTCAAACAGGGAGCCATTGAAAGAAGCCAATAACTAGTCATCCGAACTTTCCAAGTCCTCAAAAGTCCTCCAATTCCGCTCATTCCAAAGACATCACATTAAGCACAAAGGAGCTAGATTCCAAATGCTAGACGAGTGTTTTCCAAGCCAATTCCACCAACCAAAGAGAGTATTTGCAACCGTTCTTGGCAAGACCCAAGAAAACCCAAAAGATCTAAACACCAAACTCCACAACCTGTGAGTCTTACCACAATGAAGTAGCAAATGATCCACCGTCTCCCCATTACAACAACACATAATGCACCAGTGAACAAAATGCATCCCTCTACCCCTCAAATTATCACCTGTAAGGATCTTATCCCACATAGCGATCCACACAAAGAAAGAGACACGTCGAGGAGCCTTAACCTTCCATACACCTTTCCGAGGAAAAATAATGGGCAAAGGTCTTCTTAACTTATTGTAAAATGATCAGACAACAAAGTCCCCATTCTTTGTCAACTTCCATTGCATACGGTCCCCATTCTCAGTGGGAGGTAGACTTGAGCCCAAGGTGCGGAGAAAATTATCCACATTATCCATCTCCGAATCATTTGGTCTTCGAAAAAAATGAACATTCCAGCTTCTCCGTTCCTCCATCCCCAACCGCTCAAGAGAAGAGGCCACCGATGCCTCTCTATTGGAAGCCATCCCATACACATTTGGAAAAGTCAAATGAAGAGAAGACTTCCCACACCATTGATCTGTCCAAAACTTAACTCTATCTCCTACCCCTACCTCAAACCGAATATTTTTGCTAAATTCCTCCCAACCCATTTGGATACTTCTTCACAGGCCACACCTGTGTACCCCTTTACCTAGCTTGGAAGTCCATCCCCCCCCATTCTTCCCCAAACTTTAGAGTTACAACCCTTCTCCAAAATCTTGTCTCCTCGATCCCAAACCTTCATAACCACTTTCCTAGTAAGGTTTTGTTAAAAGTAGTTAATTTCCTTACCCCTAACCCACCATATTCCAAAGGTGCACACACCTTGTCCCACCCCACCAAATGTGTCTTGGAATCCCCCCACAAGAAATCCCTTTGCAACCTCTCAATTTTATTAACCACATGCGTAGGGATGGTAAAAAGAGATAAATAATATGTAGGGAGACTAGATAGAGTGCTCTTAAGCAACGTTAGTCTTCCACCTTTAGACAAATACATCTTCTTCCAACCGGCCAACTTACACTCAATTCTCTCTAAGATAGGATTCCAGACAGTAGGGGATTTGTAGGACGCCCGTAATGGCATACCAAGATAGGTTGTAGGCAAAGACCCAATCCGGTAGCCCAGAAACTCTGCCAAAACATGGACATTTGGCACTTCCCCAATGGGAACCATTCCACTCTTCTGCACATTAACCTTTAAACTTGTCACTGCCTGGAAACAAAGAAGAAGCATCCGAACATGTAAAATCTGCTCCTCATCTGTGTCGCAAAATAGAATCGTATCATTCGCAAACAAAAAATGCGAGACACAAACCCCTCCACCCCGACTACTATCAGCTTTAAAACCTCGAAGCAAACCAGCCCCTTCAACTCTTTTCACCATCTTACTGAAGACCTCCATCATAACCAGAAACAGCAAGGGAGATAGCGGGTCCCCTTGTCTCAATCCCCTCGACCTCCCAAAAAAATCAATTGGAGACCCATTAAACAAGACAGAGAATTGGACTGTAGATATGCAATTGCGAATCCACCTACACCACCTAGTCCCAAATCCCATTCTCTTCAACAGATCTAGAAGAGCCTCCCAGTTCACATGATCATAGGCTTTCTTAATATCTAATTTGCAAATAACCCTCGGAATCTTACTCTTCACCTTGCTATCAACGCACTTATTAGCAATAAGAACTGAATCAAGAATCTGTCTATTGCCCATAGAACTGTTCTGAGACTCAGATATCAACTGATCCAAAACCTCTTTCAGGCGGCTTGCCAAAACCTTAGCCAAAATCTTGTAAACACTCCCCGCCAAACTAATAGGTCTAAAATCACAAATATTGGAGGCACCATTCTTTTTAGGGATTAAGACTATGAACGTTGCATTGAAGGATATGGTCATATAGACAAAAACCAAAGTCATGTGCATTCATTATTCCAATTTAAAGGAACCAAGTTATCCTAGAACATGCACAACCTCAATAAGTCTTCTCAAACATACAGAATTTTCAACTGAAATGTTATCCATATTCAGTGAAAGTAAAAAGAAGAATGAAGTGACAATGCATGAAAATTTCAGGAGGGTGGTTGGGGGCAGCATATATCAGCTTCGATAAATGCTGGTCACTAACTTACGTACGTATTTTCATTCTAACATTAGACTACAGCTCAAATCAATGTGCACTGGTATATGACAAAAAACACACCTTGCAAGTACAAGCAACAACTTCAACACAAAATTAAAGTTCACATTAAAAAGATAAGTCTAAAACTTATTACACACGTGTATAACGTGGGTTGAACCTTCGTTTTATACATACATGTGGGGAAAATTTGCAAACTAACACCAATCCCCAAACAATTTTGTTAATTAGCAATGTTTTCAAACTATTTAGCAAGCTAACATCGAGTCTAACACAATGCTCAAAAGAGAAAAGCATTATTGCCTTATAATTCAACTATTACCTATTTGTGTACATATCTTATAAAGAAATGGTTCTACTGCTCCAATTAACTTTTAATCAATCCATTGTACTGCATATGTAAACGAATAGTGAAAATCACGGCTGACATTGAATAAATTAGTACCATTACAGAAATTCTTACGTTACTAATAAAAAATTCGGCATCTTCCTCAGGATACCATATGACAGACAGTGTGATTGTTGAATGTCAAAGTAGTAATAAGATGATACAATTTCAAAACACCACATCTTGGGTGCATCTCAGTGACTTCATAATTAAAACACACACATTTAAGTTCCAAAAGCAAACTAATGTGCATGTGGTTCATATTTTTTAGAACTATTTGACATGCCAACAATAGCAAAACATGTAAGTATAATACAACCAATCTTTGAAACCAAATTAATTACCTTTTCAAAGTAATGTTGATGCATTGAAATTCCTGAAATGGTACCGGCATGCGGGTGGCATTGCTACAAGGCAAAAACCTCAAATCCATTATCCTCCCTGGCACAACTCGCGCAATATTCTCTGGATTCAGACTCATAGACCCCAATTCCAATTCGAAACACTCACCCTTTATCCAATTCCCGCCACCAAATTCCTCCTTTTCATGAGAAGTTTTCTTTGAAACCCCCAAAATTCTCTCTAATAGTAGTTCATCAGTGCCAGGGCTAGAGCCAGAGCAGGAGCCGGTTTTACGAAAAGCATCTCTCATACTAATAGGCCTAAAACCACGAGGTGGAGAATGCTTATACTCTGGAGGCATTCCCCGAATTTGAAAAGACCTTCGGATTTCAATTGGGGTTTGTGTTTTGGGTCTCTTCTCCTCTGAACTCGCTTTGAACGATTTGGTTACAACTCTACCATTAAAAAAAAAAGGAAATTTGAGAAATGGGTTTTGAAATTGAAGTGAAAATAATGATGGGTTTTCCTTTTTTTGATGATTCAATTACAAAGATAGGTTTATTTTCATGGAAAGTGAAAGGTAGAAAGAGAGAGACCTTTGGCGCTTTGAAGAGGCGGCGGAGGAGAGCTCAGTGGCTTTGGAGTGAATTTTAAGGGCAGCCACCATTTCTTGGTCGCGGCAAATGGTGTCGAGGCACTTCTGCTCGTAGTCTGTGAGTTTCTGAGATGACACCATGGGATGGGAGAGCTCAAAGCCAAACACTCACTCACAGAGAGTGAGAGAGAGAGAGCCCTCTGGAATTGTATATTTGGCGGGAATAAAGGCATTATAGGTTTAATTACCATTTACTCCTCATTTCTTTTGTCTCTTCTCATGTTTCAAAATGGTACTCATTTTTCTAGTTCTTCTATTTATTTTTGTTTATTTCTTTAATAATGATAAATTAATAATTTGAAAGTTAAAATAGGGACAAAGGATTTTAATAATTTATTTATCTAGCAATTGTTAAATTTGTTATGTTTTTAAACATATTAACTTATCCGAGTTGCTCATGAACCTAAATTAACTCTCACACTTATTTGGATTAAACCATTAAAAAATTTAAATTCTTATTTTTTTTCATGAGATGGTGGATAAGATTTAAAAAAAAGTCAAGGGTGATGTGTTGGAATTTCATTTGTACGATATACTTATGACAGTGGTATTTCACATGTACTTATGACATTGAGCATGAGGTGTCAAATTACCATTTACAAATGCAGCCTTATCAGATCAAGTGCTTCCTCCAAGAATGGAACTTTCTAAGAACCCCAACTTTGGAGACCAATTATTTTATGTCCTCATTTTTTCTAAAACTATGATATGATCGAATGTGATTGTTTACCTTCTATTTTTTTCTCCATCACTCACAATTTGAAGGAATTCTTTTAACTCATTACATGGCAATTATTAAAACTATCCACGTGTATTAAATCATATGATTTATTTATTATTTACACACATCAAATTACTATTAAGTAGGTCAATGACTTGATGATGTGTATTATGACTAGAGGATGGCTACACGCCTACACGCAATGTCATTTGAGCCGTCAATAGAAGATTGGTATCTAGAGGATGGCATATGTGAAAAAGTTACTACCGATAGTGGAGATTGGTGTGACCTAAGGATGGCAACAACAAAGACTATAGGAGAATGACACCCTTAGCTGAAAAACATCGGCAAAAGAAAGGATCATAGTGGTTGGAATACATCACATAAGATAGTGCTATGGTGAGGTGCATGAACAAGTTAGCAATCTTTTAAGAACTAGACAAAAACCTAGCCCTAATACTACGTTAAATCCAAGGATATGTTACATAATTAAATAAACAACATGATAACCTATTAATGTAGAACAATAGTGCAATGTAACGTACAATGAGCCCAACAATGGGCTTGAGCTTGATGTTGTTATAGTAAAAGTGAGTTCAACCATAGACTTTTCTTCAATCCAAATGAACTATGTTAGTAGAAGTCCTTATATCTCATTAATTTTTTAGGTAGCTAAGAAATGGCTTTTGTGGAATAGGTATCCTCTTAACAATCCAACCAAATAGCCAAGTTACCATTGCCATTCCAATGCACGTAGCCCATTGCCACCAATTCAAACTTTCTGTACATTCAATCCACTTCAAATATTCTACCATGACCACCTGAAGGACTATGGTTATGGCAATGATACTCAAAAACAACTTGTTGCTATGGATCCCTTTGAAGATGTTCTCCTCCATGAGCTTTCTTGCATTGAGTTGATTGAAGACTTGGCAAAGGACGAAAGTATTGAAGATCAAGGTATCCCTCACCTTCTCACACACATCGAATATTAATTGCCCTTTGGATTCTAACGTTAGGATGACCACAATATGAAATAAAACTTGGGCTAAGAGGTTTCTCCACATATTGTTGGTAATAAGTGGCTTAGTCCAGGCCATTGGTGGCTTTTCCATCAATGCCTTTTTAGGTTGCTCAGTTGCAAGAGCTAAAGCTCCCAAGTTATGTGTAATTAGGTTCACCTTTTTTTTTTTTTTTTTTGAGAAACACATAATTAGGTTCACCTATAATAACTGGACCTTTGTTAATGGTCCTTTGTTAACAAAAATGATAGCCATAAAGTTAACAATCACAGTAGCAACATTCACAATGAGTTGAAATTGAATGAGCTTTTGAATGTTTTTGTGGACACATCTTCCCCACCTTAAAACTTTGGCCACATAAGCAAAGTTGTTTTCCAAAATGACGATTTTTGAGCTCAACCTCGCTACCTCCATGCCATGAATTCCTATAGAAAGTCCTATATCAGCTTCTTTCAATGCTGGTGCATCATTTATGCCACCTCCAGTGACTGCAACTGTAACTGTATGACCTTTTTGTTTCAAGCATTCTACCATTAGAATTTTGTCCGAGGGGGATGCTTTAGCCATAACACAAATTTTATTAGCTTTCTCCATTTTCTCCTCTAGTGTGTAGTTTCTGAATTCCATGCCTTCAATCACTACTCCATTGACCATATCCCGACCTAACTTGAGTATCCCACATTCAGTGGCAATAGCTCTTGTTGTGAAAACATTGTCTCCAGTGATCATTTTGATATTTACACCTACATATTGGCAATCTTCTGCGGCATTCCTCACCCCTGGACAACATGGGTCCTTAAGTCCCACCAACCCTAATAGTGTCAAACCTTCTTCTTCTATTTTTTTTTTAATTTTTTTTTTATCTTTTGTATCATATTCTTGATCTTCTTCTGAAAGCTTCTTATGTGCAAAAGCAACGCACTGGAGGCTACTATCTTCCATACCCTGAATAATTTGCTCAAATTTCATCCTTTCATGATCATCTAGCTCTTTCATAATTCCAGAAGCATCATAGTAGCTTGAACACATTTTTAGTATTATTTCTGTAGCTCCTTTCCAATGTACATGGATTGTGCTGTCTACCATTCTCCTTCGTAGAACCCCACTTCGTTTCATGTGTGAATTGAATGCTTCAACAGAAAGAAGTGTACAATTGTGCATCAATTGCTCCATTTCCATGCTTAACTCTAGAATAGCCCACGAAAGAATGGTTTTTTCTGTTGGATTGCTTAAGAAGTCAATTTCAAATCTTGAAGTAGGCCTGTAAGCAGTACGAGTTGCGTTCATAGTAACTCCTTCTTGGACTAATTCAAGAAAATACGGAGCATTGATGAATAAGTAGCTACATTAAAAGATTCTTTCCCTAGCCAAAACTTTTTCACCTTCATTTGATTCAAGGTGAGACTGCCTGCTATGTTAGTACAAATGGTGGTGGCAAAGCCCATCGTCTCAAAAGTAGAAAGCTTCTGCACCATTGCCTGATCAACCATCAATTTTTTCATGGAATAAACATGTGTACGCTTCACAGCCAAAGAAAACCCTTCAGGAATCACAAGTTCAACTATAGTAGTTGCAGTAGCTAACATTTGCATAGCTTTCACCATGACACAAAACTTTTTCTTGCTGCCAAGAAACTTTTCAATTACACATTCATCTTATGTGTTCCCTGTGAAGTATCAAACCAACAAGACTACAAGAGCTAGGAAAGCAATTGCCAAACCAACCTTACGAATTGATGAAGTTAGCTTATTGAGCTGAACTTGTAAAGGTGTTTGTTCATTGGTATCATGACTGATTGAGCTCATCATCTTGCTCCATGTTGTGTTCTTCCCAACTAAAGGGACAAACATTCGAGCATAGCCATCAACCACCTTAGAACCAGAAAACAAAAATGGATGATCGCAATTTGCTTCTACATGATCACTATCGTCCTGTGTGATATTGGATTCCTCCACTTTTAAAGCGTGCCCTTCTAAGAATAGGCCATCTGCTGGAACTTGATCTCTCCAATCTCTAAGCAAACGACATCTCCAACAACGAGTTCAAAGATTGAGACCTTTTGATGCAGCCTAGCTCTCACAACTTTAATTTGGATATTGTTGCTGAGTTCGGATAACTTATGGAATTGTTTGCTTTGCCAAAAGTTACTTATGGTAGAAATCACAACAACAAGAAATAAAGCAACAAGTATGCTTTCATCTTCACACCATCCTGCTAGTGTTTCATTGTGCATCATGTCAAACGCGAGTCATGATACAACACTAAGTAAGCTAATGATAATGGTAAGATCCTTGAACTCTTTTACTACAAAGTGGAAGAAGCTCTTTCTTTGTGGTCTTTTATATGTGTTTGAGCCAAAAGACTCACGTCGGCGAGTAATGCCTTCAACATTGCCATGAATCCCAAATTCAACATTGGTTTCAAGTGTGGATGCTACTCCATCCACCCCTCCAATATTTTGGAGCTTGTCAGCATTTTTCTCTTTCACAAGCTTGGTGAGACTTGTTTGATCATTTTTGAACCTATTGTCTGCTGGTTTTATATCCAAAATGATGGAAGATGAATTCTATGAAACCTTAGCTGTTTTCTTATTGGGT
Source organism: Quercus glauca (assembly GCA_023736055.1). Lineage (NCBI taxonomy): Eukaryota > Viridiplantae > Streptophyta > Magnoliopsida > Fagales > Fagaceae > Quercus > Quercus glauca. The sequence continues at coordinate 9,476,578 of CM043319.1, read as the reverse complement.
AGAGAATCTTTGAAAAATGATAGGAGGGCTCTAGAACAATAGATGGAAACAAAAGCCGAGCGCCATCTCTTGTTAGCTGCACTAGGGGTGTTGGTTACATGACATAAAGACTTGTTGCACTCCATGTTTTCTTTAATAATGGTAGACATAGTTTGGAAAGTACAAGAGGATTGAAAGTAATAGAAGTATAAATTAGATAATCTTTAAGAAAGTATGGAAGAAAGTGTTGGAAAAATAAAGGCTCTTAGGAATGATAAATGAAATGAAGGAGAATGAAGGTTTGGTGTACTTGTAATGCTAAATGGATAAATTACTCATAAGAATTGGACTTGCAACTTGGGAATAAATTGGAGCCTCACCACTTATATATACATATGAAGTGTCCGACCGTCTCTTTATCTTAAGTATTAATAATATTATAATAATAGCTTTTTTGGTATCAGCTTATAAGCTCAACTTTTAGTCTTTTGCATTTTTCAGCTTTTATGTATAACATTTTAAAACCTCACTTTTTCTTGCATTTTCTCATTTTTCTCAAAAATTTTCAAGATACAAGTATACTTTTGCACACTTTCAGCAAAAATATTTCAAAAAAAAAAGTTAGATAAGCTGTTTCCAAACGAACCTTAAATAGATTAGCCTAAAGGTGAACTCTATTCTTTTATATATATATATATATATATATATATAACACCCATAGTTTTATCATTGGATCGAACACATTATTTAAATGTGAGTCTTTAAGCTTTATATTTTCATAAACCTACCCAAACAATTTCAAACAAAACTCAGCCTCACATATAAAATGCACATTTATAAAAGTTTGGGGTTGAAAACAAGGAAGTTAATACCGTACCGGAGGCTGTATTGGTTTGCCCACCAGTACGATATATTTTGGATACCGGTCAATACCGGTGTACTGTTTCAGGTTTACCGCTATTTTATATATTTAATATACACACACACACACACACACAAAATCTCTATTCTAGAGCATATATTTATATTTATATGTTTAGTAGTTTTTTTTTTTTTTTTTTTTTTGAAGAAAGAAGACATCAATTTTATTAGGAAAAATTAGCCATGATCGGCGAGAAATACAGAATTCAAGTGTGGAGGAACATTTTCAGTCCACACTGAAAAACCTCTAACATGTCTAGCATGTTTAGCTAGGTTATGCGCTACATTGTTTCCGGAACGGCGAACATGGGAAAATGAAACACTACTATTTGCCACTAACATAGACTTTGCTGAGCTGAGTATGTGACCAAAAGTAGATAGGGACTTCTCTTCCAAGTTCAGTGTGTTGATGACATTAGCTGAATCTCCTTCCAATATGAATGAGGAAAAACCAAGGTCCTGTACAAAGGATAACGCTCTGGCTGCAGCCATAGCTTCAGCTATCTCCGGGGAGAAAGGAAGACTAGCTTGCTCGGACAGAGAGGCTATTGCTTGCCCGGTACTGTCACAAACAATCACTCCAATGCTAGCTTTCCTTATGTCTTTGAATAAAGCACCGTCGAAATTTACCTTGATTCTTCCTGTCGGAGGAGGAGACCACTTAATCTGAGTTTGTGGACTGTTTCGGCTCTGTTTTGGGACACCAGAAACAGAGTCATGGAAAGTGGCAAGGGCCTGTGAAGCTGCATGGATTACTTGTGACAACGGGTAATCTTTGGCTGAGGTTCGAATCTGGTTTCGACGATGCCAAATGGTCCACATAACTGATGCCATAAGCTCAATATTCCTCCGTTCTTCATACGTGAACATCAACACTTCTTGGATTGATGAGAAGGTTTTCACGTGTCTGAAGGAGAACGATGGAATGGAGCCCCATAATTGTGCAAGTTGGTTACATCCCCATAATGCATGGTAAATGTCTTCCACCTCCATCTTGCATGCTTCACAAGTATCTTCAGTCAGAATATGTCTCCGTTTCAAGTTGTACTTGACAGGAAGGGCGTTCTGGCAAGCCCTCCACAGGAAGTTGCGTACTTTGGGTGGCACAGAGAGACCCCATAACATCTTCCACAATCCATTGTCATTATGGGTAGAGCTTGGTTGTTGGCTTCTACTTTGCTCCTTGACTAGGAATCTTGAACCTGACTTCACTGTATAACATCCTGAAGGAGTGAAAGGCCAAACCACTGCATCTTCTTCCTTAGTCAAATAGAGAGGGATGCTTGCAATAATCTCAGCCTCGTGAGGTGTGAATAGCCCATGCAGTAGATTCTAGTCCCATTTACGTGAAACTGGATCAATGAGTTCTGAGACTCTCATGTCTTCTAAGCCTTGAACAATGTGTGAACTGACCCGAGTCTATGTTGGTGTGGGTAACCATGCATCATTCCATACACTTATGTTTTCTCCACACCCAACTCTCCATCTGACCCCCTTCAACAATAAGTCTCGTCCTTTTAGAATACTCCTCCATGCATAGGACCCGGTGTTTGAATTTGGGGCTTCCAAGATGGAACAATGGGGAAAGAACCTAGCTTTAAGACTCTATAAAATAATGAGTCTTTTTGGTGCAGTAATCTCCATGCTTGCTTTGCTAGAAGTGCATCATTAAAATTAGCTAGGTCCTTGAAACCCATACCCCCCTCTGATTTGGGTTTGCAAAGAGTGTCCCACTTCACCCAATGTACTTTTCTTCTATCTCCTTTTTGCCCCCACCAAAATTTTCTAGTGAGGCTCTCAATGTCTGCACAAAGTTCCAAAGGGAGTTTGAAGCAACTCATTGCGTAAGTTGGTATTGCTTGAATCACTGCCTTGATGAGGATCTCCTTGCCTGCCTTAGACAACAACTTCTCCTTCCACCCCTGAAGTTTTTTCCACACCCTCTCTTTTATGAAGTTAAAACTAGCTTTCTTATGTCTCCCTATTAGTGATGGCAGCCCCAAATACTTCTCATATTGCACAATCTCAGGTACATCCAGTGCGATTTTGATTTGGTTCTTGGTCTCTTCAGAAGTGGATTTACTGAAGAAGATGGTGGTTTTATTTCTGTTGATTTGTTGACCCGAGCATTTGCCATATACTTCAAGGATGTTCATAATCTGTTGACATTCCTGAATTGTGGCACTGCAAAACAGAAGGCTATCATCTGCAAAAAGGAGATGGGTTAGTCTGGGGCTATTTCTACAAAGAGAATAACCCTTGATATCACTCTGTGCTGCCGCCTTAGTAATGAGGCCATGTAAACCCTCAGTGCACAACAGAAAAAGAAATGGTGAAAGTGGGTCCCCTTGCCGTATCCCTCTAGAAGGTTTGATCAAACCTTTAGGTTCTCCATTCACAAGAACAGAGTAAGAGACTGTTTTGACACTCAACATCATCAAAGTGATCCATTTTTCAGTGAAACCCAACCGTCTCATCACAGATTCTAGGTAAGACCACTCCACCCTATCATATGCTTTGCTCATGTCTAATTTAATTGCCATATAATTCTCCTTTCCACCATGTTTTTGCATACTATGAAGAGACTCAAAAGCAATCAAAATATTATCAGAAATAAGTCTACTTTTAGTAAAAGCACTCTGATTCTCAGTAATAATATTTGGTAGGATTTTTTTGAGTCTATTGGCCAAGACTTTTGAGAAAATCTTGTAAAGCACATTGCAAAGGCTTATTGGTCTAAAATCTGAAGCATGCTCAGGGGATTTATTTTTTGGTATGAGGGAAATAAAAGTGTGATTAAGCTGTTCAGGTAGAGTTGCAGAATTAAGAAAATGCAAAACAGATTGTGAGACATCGTTACCAAGGGTACTCCAAAAGTGTTGGAAGAACAGTGGTGGCATTCTGTTGGGTCCAGGGGCTTTTAGTGGGGCCATTTCATTGATGGCCTTTTGCACCTCCCAAGCTGTGAATTCTGCTGATAGCTGGTGGTTCATGTCAGCATTAATCACTTTTTGGATGGAGTTGGTGGCTTCTTCACACTATGTGTCTACTGCCGAAGTAAATAATCCTTGAAAATAACACACAAGTATTTCGGCCACTTCCTCATTACAAGTACTCCATTGTCTTGTTGAAGCCCTTAACTTCTGAATTGTATTTTTTCTTTTTCGTTGAGTGGCCCTACAGTGAAAGAATTTAGAATTTCGGTCACCTTGTGGGGCCCATAATACTTTGGACCTTTGAAACCCCATCCTCTGTTCTTTGTCCACAAGACTTGCTATCTCCTTTTTCAACTCTTGTAGCCGAAAATTTTGACTGGTCGTCATGGCCTCTTTCTCTGCATGAATCAATTCTTTTCTTTTCTGTTTCAGCAAGGTTTGGACGTTGCCGAAATGGTCCTTGTTCCACTGCATTAGCTCCTTTCCACACTTCTCAATCTTATTCACCATTCTACATATTGGATCTTCTGTGCATCTGGCATCCCATACTGCTTCAACTATTTCAGTACATGCTCTGTCTAACAGCCACATTTCTTCAAATCTGAAGAGTTTTGGTGCATTGTGAAAGTCAAGTCCCACTGTATTGATCCATAGTGGGCAATGATCCGAAGAGTCTGCAGTTAAATGATGAACCTTTGTACCTGCAAATCTCAACAGCCAATCGTTAGTAGCTAAAGCACGATCAAGTCGCTCCCATATGGAATGACCTGTAGAAAAATGCTTCTGCCATGTAAACCTTTGACCTGAGAAACCAAGATCAATAAAGCCACATTCATCCACCACATCCCGAAATAACTGCATTTGCACTTGGCTTCTACTACTTCCTCCAAGTTTCTCTAAGCTCCCAAGAATTTCATTAAAATCCCCGGCACACAACCAAGGGAGATTAAATTTTTTCTGGAGTTGTCGGAGCCTATTCCATAACTCATATCGTTTATGGGAAACTGGTTCTCCATAGAACCCTGTGAAGCGCCATTCATCCTCCCTTCCTTTATTAATAATTGAATCAATATGGTTCTTGGAAAAAGTATCTACATGTACATCAATTGAATTCCTCTAATATAGAGCCAGACCGCCCCCTCTATTATTTCTTTCCACAAAGAATAAGTTGTCAAATTCTATCTTCCGTTTGATCTCTTTTAGCCTTGCTTCATCCGCCCATGTTTTGGCTAAAGACACGACGGAGGGATCTTTAGCTCGAATCATCCCTTCAAGCTCCTTCACTGTCCGCAGGTTCCCAAACCCACGGCAGTTCCATACAATGATACTCATGGTGATTGGCGGGGCTGTTGAACAGCCTCCGCCATTGAAATGTCTTGTTCATCCACTCTTGAAACCTGATATTTTTTGTAAGGTAACTCGAGTTGGATTTCATCATCACCCTCCCTACCCCGTTTTGTTACTACGGAGTTTTGTGTGTCTGCATCTGTCTTAGGAATATTTCGTGCCAACTTCTTCCACTTTCTTAGTTCAAATGTTTCTGGTATAATGGTTGAAGGCTGATTTTCCACATGTGCCACATTTTGATATTCCCTATTTTCCACCCTATCCACATTAACTCCTAGGTTGTCTCCATTAGAGGCCGTAGATATTGAGGAGCCAGCTGTCTTTTTTGGTGCGCTAAAATCATAGGATTCAAACTTATTTAGCGCCATATCAATCTCTTCAATTTGGGACTCAAAATCTTTTGGGAGCGTAGATGGAGATTTAATAGGAATGTTATTTATTACCTGAGGATTCTGGGAGGAAATCTCGCTTGAAATCTGTTGAGGGACATCCCTGTTTTCCGCCCTATCCATATTTGAATCATTTTGGGAGTCAACGCTCTGCTGTGACTCTGTGGTGGGCTGAGTCTTGCCGGTGCTTTGAGTGTTCACCGGTGGCTTCTTACTTGACTTGGCTCGTTGCTTCATGGCGTTGCTGACATTCGAACCCCCAAGGCCATCTCCCATGCCTGAAACCGTTGTAAAGGACGATTTCCCTGAGTTGTACGAAGTCGCCCTGAGCCATGCCCCATACCCCTGTACTTCCTCTGATCCAGAGCCTCTACTCATGAGCCATTTCTCGCATTCTTTCTCATCATGGGACACTAAGCCACACTAGTAACAAAAGTTAGGGAGTTTTTCATATTTGAAAGACACCCATCGTTCGTTGCCTTCTCCTATATCAATTTTACGACCTCGACATAGGGGTTTTGAGATATCCACCTCCACCTTTACACGGACAAAATCGTTTCCCACCAGCTCTTTTGGATTCTCTGTCTCTGAGACTACTCCAAGGGATTCACCCAATTCTATTGCTGTCTCGGGGTCCAGTAATCTCATTGGTAGGCCATGTATTTGCACCCAAAAATTAACCTTTGTGAAGCGTAAATTTTTGGCTGGGGTCCTGTAATCATAGCGCTGGATTAGCACTAGGTGCTTGTCGAAGGACCATGGCTGTTGCGCTAAAACTCGTTCAGCATCGGATTCTAACTCAAAGATAAAAAGCAGTACGTGATCACCCACTTCCCTGATCTTAAACTCATTACGGGCTCTCCATAGGGGTTTAAAGGTTCGTCCAATAGCTTCCACGTTAATGGCACGTCTGGTCAGGAACTTTGCTGCTAATACATACTCCTTTTGCTTCAGGTTTTTTGATTTTTTTAGGCTGAGTTTGGTCCCTTCTTCAGTCGTTAGGGACAGCTTTTCCCATTCGTTAAGAATCTCTTCCATGCCGGATGCGGTTTTTGAGAGTTTTGGAAAGAAAAGAGAGAGAAGAAAAGTGTTTCCCAGATCCCAGGAAAGGAAACCCAACAAGCCCTACTGTTAACAGTGTTAGCAGAGGGAGGAAAATATCATTCTGAGGAAGATAATCTAATTCTACGTACCACGGTCTCTAGAGAGAGCGACGTGGTAGAGAAAAGCTCAATTTGATATGTTTAGTAGTTAAAGTTCACATAATAATAATTTATTATGAGCACTTAAATTTAAATTTATAAGCATATAATATTTCACTTATTGTTTATCTCTAGCTCACATATCAACCTATTAATTAATAAAAATATAAAACTAGTGAGTGACAATAGTTGAAAATTTAAAATAAAAGATGTCATTGAAAAAGGTAGAATCATTTTATTAAAGGAAAAGTAATATAAGTATAATATAGTCCATGGGCTGTACTAGATTGATCAGCTAACCTGAGCCATGGATAAGACATAAACCAATAAAATACAAATCAAAATTCTAGTTAGTAGGCCTGAACCCGTAGACAAGACATAAGCCAATAAAATACAACTTAAAATTCTAGCTAGTAGGTCCTTTGATTTGCTACTAGTGCTTGATACTCATCAACTCAAATATCAATTTCTACACGTGTGGTGTCAGTACACACAAAATAGGACTACAAGAACCACACAAAACAAAAGGAGCAAGGGGGGTGCAGCTGTAGTCTAAACTCTAAACAACATATAAGAAGAAGAGAAAAAAGAATAAGAAAAAAAGAGAAGGGAAGTGAATAGACGAAGCTGAAGGAGGAAGATGAAGGGAAAACCATCTAAATGTTAATGACGACCAACAAAGTGGTGCTGAGCCTGAAGGCGACGTGAGCCATTTGGTACTTTTATGTTTTGTTTTGTGTTTTGTGTTTTTTTTTTTTTTTTAAGAAGCTTTTTGTACCGGTCGGTTTTTACTTTCCGCCCGAAATGACCGATATTTGTCGGTATGGCCGGTACGCAACCAGTATAACCGGTATTTTTTTGGGTACGAAACAAGGGGGTATTTGTACTGGTTTACTGGTTGATACGGTATATACCAGCCATATCGGCCGGTACGGTATGAAATTAACTTCCTTGGTTGAAAATGTCTTCACTGATCAGGTTTTCTTTGTATTTTCCCTATGAGTGTCTAAATTAATTAGAGAATTGCCCCTGTTTTGAAACTCGATTTTCTAAAAATCGAGTTTCAAATGTATAACTCGATTTTTGGAACATCGAGTTATAGCGAATGTGGACTTAGAATTTTTTTTTGGAACTTGAGTTCCACGTAAAGTACTCGAGTTCCACTTGAATTTTTTTTCAAGGAATTCGAGTTCCATGAACTCGAGTACTTCACATGGAACTTGAGTTCTAGAAATTTTTTTTTTTTAAATTTTCAATTCGCTATAACTCGATTGTCCGAAAGTCGAGTTTTAAATTGAAACTCGATTTTTTTCAAAACAGGGGCATTTCCCTAAATAGTTTCATATATGAGACATTTTGCTGAAAAGTTTTGGCGAAATGGGCAAATACCCATTTTCTCCCTATATACAACTACAAAGAAACTACATCATGTGAGAAATGAAGGCAACAGTGTAGTGTGGAACATTGGCCGCGACACTTGAAGGCCAAGGTGGTCACAGGACCACCCTAACGTGAAAAAAAAAATTATATATAATAATTTAAAATTTTATGTTTGTCTACCTTTCAAAAAGAATTTGGCAACACCTTCAGTTTTTTTTATGCTAATAAAATTAAACTTTGTTCCATAATTTATTATACTTAACAATATATTGGGGCTTTCATGCAAAAAGAAAAAGACCAAATTTTTTTTTTTTTTTTAAACTAAAATCTGAAAAAAAAAAATTGTAACATAGCAAGTCCAAAAAATTATAACATTGCTTGGTTGTCTACATTGAAAGAGATGTGGTTTGTAGTATTGATGATGAGACTATCATGTGATGATGAGACTATCATGCAATGATTTCAAAATATGAAAACTCGTAAAAGGAAAATGTAAATTTATGTATTTGTGTGTTTTTTGATTGTTATTGTTGTCAATATATGAATTTTTCTTTTTATTAGGTTATATAAATTATACTTTTTAAAGAATACTCTGAGAAAAATTCCTGAAGCCGCCACAGGTGTAGAAGGAAGAACAGCCGCAAAGAGATTTATCCATCACGCGCATATGCATGTTTCATGCAACCTCTTTTGAATAGTATGATTTAAGATACGTCCCACAATGAAACTTTATAAAAAAAAATTGACCTACTTTGCCATTTATAGAAAAAAGAGAAGATTCTTTTTTTCATCTGGTATTATTATTATTATTATTATTATTATTATTATTATAATACATTGTATATGTCAACTGTCAAGGCATATTATTATTTAATTTATCTAGAAAAATTTAATGTGTATTCTTTTATGTTTTCTAAAACTCCTATTATATTTTAATCGGTAATATTTAATTTATTAAATTAAAATATTGATTTAAAATGTTTTAAAATGTGGGTTTTTGTTAACTTGATATATCAAGTTTTTTTTTTTTTTTTTCATCAAATAAGAGGCTTGAATTGAGTCTCTTATTATTGAATAAAAGGCCTAGATACATCTAATCTACACACACACACAAAATGTATTTTGGAGTAATAATAAAAAGTACTTATTATGGAGTGATCATTATAAATTTCAAATCCTATATATCTATAAAAAAATTGTTTGAAGGATATTGATTGTGATTAATACAATTTAAAGATAATTACACATGACTGGATAAAATAATTTATATATCTTGGATTATATATATATATATATATAAATTAGTCTCTGAGCACGCACTCGCTCACGTGATTAAAGGCTCTTCTATTTTTTTTTTTTTAATAAAGGTTAATAATTTGCATCTATTATAATTTAGAATTTTTTTTTATTCTTCAAACAAATAAAAAGTATAAACTTTAGAGATAAGCAGTAACTGTAATTTCTTTTTTGAACATGAAGAAAAAAAATCATAAATTTTAGGAATTCTCTTTTTGAATTCAAAATGAAATTTGTTATTTGACATTTATTTCCCTATTTCTAAATGAAGTTACCCTTCATTAATGGGAGTATTTTTGAATCACATAAAAGTCTAGTCTTTTTTTTAGAAACACATAAAAGTTTAGTTGAAAGATGAGAATCCTCTTATATCTATACTACATATAAGAGGATTCCCCTCTTTAAATTAAACTTTTATGTGGTTTAAAATTCCCCTCATCAATGATGGGTAACTTCTCTTAGAAATAAATTCATAAATGTCAAATAACAAATTTCATTTTGAATTCAAAAGGAGAACTCCTAAAATTTATGATTTTTTTTCATCTCTAAAATTTATCATTTTTTATTCATTTTTCATCCGAATAAAAATAAAACATCTCAATTTAAAAATAAATAAAAAAACTAAGAGAAATTCTAAAATGTATCCTTATTTCTCCTCACGTTCATCTTATTTTTCCTATCCAAACTTTTCTCTATATCACTACACCTTCTAACAAACGTTCAAAAAAGAAATTACTTATATCTACAGTTTATCTTTTTTATTTTTTTTTGAAAAATAAAAAATATATATTTTCAAATTATAATAGATGCAAGTTACTAACCTTTATCCAAAAATTGAAAGAGCCTCTGAGTATGCACAATGTGTGTGCTTAAAGGCTAGTATAGTATAGGTTAATCATGTTAAAAACACGGTTTAAGAGTATATATTATATAGATATGTGAATTATTTGGTGGTTTTAAAATACATTCGTCAATTCAACTTCGCCCTCTTGAGATATATATAGAGGCTCTGTCAGTACTGTATTGAAGGGTTATGAATTAATTTAAAAAGTCATGACATCCTAAAATTACTCATTCAAATGAAGTGTTATGGATTGTATATAAATCAGGAAGTTGGAATTGCATTTTCATAATAGATGTAACTGTGTAAGCTTTCATTTGATTGGTAACATGTATTTAAAGTTTAAAACTGCCCTTTTTTAAAGTATAACTTTTTAAAATTATATATCTTTTTAAAGTAAATTTTTTTAATCTGAAAAATAAATTGGTTTAAATGACCACTAAGTTGCGTTGTTTTATTGTTGTCCTTTTCCTGTTTTTTGTTTTTTTATTTATTTATTATTATTATTAAGTTTATGCCTTTATCTTAAATTTTTTTTTATTCATTCATAATAGAGTAATAAAATTTTATGTTGGTTTGCAACTTGAATCTTTTTTGGATTTAGACTGGACCGTAAACTAAATATATGTTATTAAGCACAAACATTCTCTCAAAAATTGTATTAATGAATCAAAGAATAATGAAGCAAAAGAAAAGAAAGAAGCAAGCCCATTCTCCAATCAAAAAAGAAGCAAAAGAAAAAAAAATTACAAGGAGAAAACTGGTCATCTAAACCTAGAAAAAAGAAAATAAGAGAAGACCTAAAAACAAAAACCCATCAACTAGGATATTAAAAAAAAAAAAAAAGAAGAAGAAGATAGCGTACAATAAAAATAATAAAAATAAAAAAAATAAAATAAAAAAAGAGAGAAGAAGAAGTGAGTGGCAGTGTACGCACGCAAGAGAAAAAGGAAAAGAAAAAGAAAGAAGAAGAACAAATCTGTGGGTATTGTCAAATCTAGAGAGAGAAAAAGAAAAAAGTAAAGTAAAGAGAGAGAGAGAGAAAGCAAAGGGTATTGTGAAATCCGTGGGTTTCTACTTTTTTTTAAGATATTTATGATTGTAACATTGAGTAACGTTGCTTGATACTTGAAAACTAGTACGAGGAATTTTCTAAATTTAATGTTTAAATACCCTAAAATGAGCAACATAACTCTAAAACTATTTTAAAAAATACTATCCAAAGACGGAACTAAACTTGGGCTGGGGGGGGGGGGGGGGGCGCATAGCCCCCCAGATTTTGAAAAATTAACTAGTAGCATGCATAGGCTACACAAAAATTCTAACTTTTGACCCTAAATTGTATATACTTGCCCCCTCCCCAAATATTTTTACAAATTGACCCATGAAATTTCCCAAATTGTTTTAATCAAACCATCCCTTTGTTGTGTTGCCCCAAAAATATCAAGAAATTCCATTAGACAAACCAGCAAAACAATTTATAAACCTAGATAATTAGAAAAACCTTTAGACAATCACAAATCTAGTATAGAAAAAAAAATGCCAACAATATAAGTACAAATGACAAATCCTTAGCAAAACAATCCTCCAGTGCAGCACCACCACCATCATCTTCTTCTTTGGCCAGCGGCGTCTTTGCTGCTTTCTTCTTGTTCTATTTTTTTTTTTTTCTAAATTCCAAACCCTCAGAATTCAATGCATGCCTTCTCTCTATTTTGCAAAATGATGGTTGACAAAGGCACCTTGGAGATTTTGGCAAAGATGGCTACAACTCATTGTGGTTCTTGTGGTCAACATAAAGTTATCTTAAAATGAATGTAGTAGTATACTACCTGTGGGGCCTCAAATATCTAACAACCCCGGCCCATTTCATATCGGGCCCAAGGTCCGCGCCGAGGAGAAGCAGAGCTTGAGGATGAGCGTACGAAGCCCAAATCATCAGGGGACCTCGCCGAGGATACTCACGTCCTTGGCAAACCGACATTTATGGTGGGAAGCTGTCACTCACCCATTAAACGTACACCGCCAACACTCTGGCCGCTTTAATGGTGAAGTGACCAGCAAACCCTGATACCTTGGTCACTTCAACTAACAAAAAGCCTGCAAAGGCAGCTGGGAACTAACAGAAAGCCTGCAGAAGCAGATGATGGGATAAACCTTTAGACACAGAGTTCGGATAACCGACAAGTGGACGGTATAGGATTAACTAAACGAGAATATATAACAGATAGAACCCCCAAAAGAGAGGGGGGGATGGAAGGAGGATCTTGGAGGGCTTCCGAGAAAAACCCTTGTGTTTGTCAGTTCTAAAGAAAGATACCCTCGGATTGAGCCGAGGATGACCACGCTTCACAAACACTTAGCCAAAATCATTATAAAGATCCTCACAAACACTTAACCAAGGTCATGGTGATTATCCTAAAAAACACTTAGTGAAATTACTTTGCTGCTATTCCTGTGAATTTCACGTCATCCGTTGTTTGTCTTGCTAGTGCTTAGCCCTTCTACCCACACTCTACAAATTTTATTGTTTAGGGTCAATTACAAGTTGAGTCCCTACAATTGGTGCCGTCTGTGGGAATGACTTGTGCACTAGCAAGTGCGGTGGTCGGTGTGAAGAGATTAAGGGTAGCACTTTTAAAAAAAAAAACACCAAAAGAATACAGTATGTAGCAACAACATTCACTCAGAAGGCAACAGTCACAAGAAACATGATACATGCGAAAAATAAAAGAGATGAAACATGTCTACTTCTTTATTAATATATGAAGAAAAAGTTACATTTTACAATTGATGCCCATGTGGCTTGTTCTAGAGCTAACTACATAGAGAAGTGCTTAACAAGGCTGGTTGTGAAGCAAGAGAAAAGGAAAAGAAGGAAGGAAGGCAACATTGAGGGAAGAAGAGGCCGCGGCACCGGGCGTTTCCACCTCTTGGTTCCGCCTGGTTTCCTTCCCAACCCCATCGCTGCTAGCTTGGAGGGTTCACAGACCCGGATCCAAAGGAAGGAGGTTACGTTCTTTCTAGATCCTCCTCCAAGCAGCAAGGAGGGTTCCACCTCTGGTTAGGTTGAAAAGAAGGAGAATCTTCGGTCTTCTCCTACCCCAACCCCAGCATGACGTCCAGGGTCAGGGTGCCATCCTTGGCTCCTGAGAGGGGCTAGGCATCCTCGAAACCGCCCTTTCTAAGGGCCAATTCATTTGGTGGGGCTCAAACTGCTATTTTTTGCAGAACCCCTGAGCAATGTCTTTGGGAGAGTTTAAGATGAATGTTTGTCGAGTGTGAAGAAAAAGGTTTCCCCAAAAACGCCTTATATAGAAGGCGAAAAATTGGTGAGAGCCAATCTGCATTAAATCCTAAGGAGAGATTACCGGAGGCAATAACTTCGCTCAGATTCCAAGGGGCTTATCCGCCGTTAGATCCTCGTAAATCCACAACTGACATTAATGAAGAGGCGCCTCATTAACGAAGAGGCACCGAAGCGTTAAAACGTGTTACTCGAACAACCCAAGAGACGCCTCATAATCAGAAGAGTCACGCCAAACGAAGAGGCAGAACAGAGCAGGGTATTCTCCTCGGCACAACCACTTAAAATGAGAAAACTAGGTACTGGACAGAACCAAGGCATTGCATGGTCCTCGGACTCAAGCTTCTGGGGAAACCAGATACTTCAGATGAGAAAACTAAGTGTTAGACAGAACTTAGGCATTGTATGGTCCTCGGACACCAGCCTCTGGGGAAACTAACCAGTTAAAATGAGAAAACCAGGTACTAGACAGAACCAAGGCATTGCATGGTCTTCGGACTCAAGCCTCTGGGGAAACCAGATACTTCAGATGAGAAAACTAAGTGTTAGACAGAACCTAGGCATTGTATGGTCCTCGGACACCAGCCTCTGGGGAAACTAACCACTTAAAATGAGAAAACTAGGTACTGGACAGAACCAAGGCATTACATGGTCCTCAGACTCAAGCCTTTGGGGAAACCAGATACTTCAGATGAGAAAACTAAGTGTTAGATAGAATCTAGGCATTGTATGGTCCTCGGACACCAGCTTCTGGGGAAACTAACCACTTAAAATGAGAAAACTAGGTACTGGACAAAACCAAGGCATTGCATGGTCCTCGGACTCAAGCCTCTGGGGAAACCAGATACTTCAGATGAGAAAACTAAGTGTTAGACAGAACCTAGGCATTGTATGGTCCTCGGACACCAGCCTCTGGGGAAACTAACTACTTAAAATGAGAAAACTAGGTACTGGACAGAACCAAGGCATTGTATGGTCCTCGGACTCAAGCCTCTGGGGAAACCAGATACTTCAGATTAGAAAACTGAGTGTTAGACAGAACCTAGGCATTATATGGTCCTCGGACACCAGCCTCTAGAGAAACTAACCACTTAAAATGAGAAAACTAGGTATTGGATAGAACCAAGGCATTGCATGGTCCTCGGACTCAAGCCTCTAGGGAAACCAGATACTTCAGATAAGAAAACTAAGTGTTAGACAGAACCTAGGCATTGTATGGTCCTCGGACACCCGCCTCTGGGGAAACTAACCACTTAAAATCAGAAAACTAAGTGCTGGACAGAACCAACGTATTACATGGTCCTCGGACTTAAGCCTCTGGGGAAACCAGATACTTCAGATGAGAAAACTAAATGTTAGACAAAACGTAGACATTGCGTGGTCCAAGGACTCAGGCCAACAGAAAAACCATTTCCGCATAAAACACTAAATGCTAGGAAAAACCAAGGTCTTGCATGGTCTTCGGACTCAAACCTATGAGGAAACTAGTCACTATACGGCGATATAAGCACTGGGCAGAAATAGGCTTTATACTAACCATAGGCCCAAACCTACGGCAAAGCCAATCCCTCGAGTGCTAAGCGATGAATCCTGCTAAGGACGAAAACTAAGCGAAGACGAGCACTAAAAGCATAACAAACTTAAGCCCACCTCTCTTGGAAGAGCTAGCGAGGAACTCAGGTGGTAAATTATAGATTAAGAAGAAAAGAAAACTTACAGAAGTAAGGAAAAACTCCTCAGGCGAGCCATTTCTGCTAAAGAAAGTTGCAGGGACAGTTGAAAGGATGGGTACGCTAACAGAAAGGCAAGGCTAGATAGGCCAAGATGGTAGGCCCGAGAATGTCAAAATCCTTCTCCCCGCCCAGGAGGTCGGACAACAGAATTTTGAGGGGCTATTGTGGGGCCTCAAATATCTAACAACCCCGGCCCATTCCATATCGGGTCCAAGGTCCGCGCTGAGGAGAAGCAGAGCCTGAGGATGAGCGTACGAAGCCCAAATCATCAGGGGACCTCACTGAGGATACTCACGTCCTCGGCAAACCGACATTTATGGTGGGAAGCTGTCACTCACCCTTTAAACGTACACCGCCAACACTCTGGCCGCTTTAATGGTGAAGTGACCAGCAAACCCTGATGCCTTGGTCACTTCAACTAACAGAAAGCCTGCAAAGGCGGCTGGGAACTAACAGAAAGCCTGCAGAGGCAGATGATGGGACAAACCTTTAGACATAGAGTTCGGATAACTGACAAGTGGACGGTAGAGGATTAACTAAATGAGAATATATAATAGATAGAACCCCCAAAAGAGAGGGGGGGATGGAAGGAGGATCTTGGAAGGCTTCCGAAAAAAACCCTTGTGTTTGTCAGTTCTAAAGAAAGATACCCTTGGACTGAGCCGAGGATGACCACGCTTCACAAACACTTAGCCAAAATCATTATAAAGATCCTCACAAACACTTAACCAAGGTCATGGTGATTATCCTCAAAAACACTTAGTGAAATTACTTTGCTGCTATTCCTGTGAATTTCATGTCATCCGTTGTTTGTCTTGCTAGTGCTTAGCCCTTCTACCCACACTCTACAAATTTTATTGTTTAGGGTCCATTACAAGTTGAGTCCCTACACTACCTTATATCCATTAATTTTGTTAATATGATGAAAACACCATTTTGTTCCCTATATTTTGGAGTCACAATCAATTTGATCCCTACATTTTGGTGGTAATCAATTTGGTCGCTATTATTTTCAATTTACAATCAATCAATATGGTCCTTATCATTAACTTACTAACGGAAAATACTAACGTAACTAACTGATTGGACAGTTGGCATTCTTGAAACTTATGTGGCAAATAAAATGATATTTAAAAAGCCACATCAGCATTTTAATAAAAGAAAAAAGCCAAGTCAGAAAAAAAAAAAAAAAAAAAAAAAAAAAAAAAAAAAAAGCACAAAAAACTCAAAAATCTATTTGAAATAAAATGAATAAAAAAGAAAAACTCAAAATTTCCTATCATTTTCTTGCTATCCAAACACACACAAACAAAGAGAAATAGGCTTGCCAACATCACATTAAAAAATGAAATGAATTAAAATCTCAACAATACTTTTACATGCAATACCCACACAATCCAGCACTGAAATGAAAAGAATTAAAAAAAAAAAAAGAAAAAAGAAAAAAGAAAAAAAAGATCTTATTTTCTTTTGAATTGAAGATCTGTGAAAGACCCAGTGAGATTCCTGGTAGCTCTCCAGCAAGCAGATCCTCCTCACGTCAGACAACAAGGTAGTCCTTACTGCCATACGTGGGGCAAGATCTTATTTTATAGAAATTTTTTATTTGTGTTTTCGGTAATGAGTTTTGTGTTTTTGGTAATGGGTTAGTGATTTTTTTTTTTTTTTTTATATAGAAATTTTGATTTGTGTTTTCGATAATGGGTTTAGTCATTTGTGTTTTGTTCTGTCTTTTCTGTGATTTTGGTGATAAAGGAAGGGGATCAAATATAAGATTCTACCATTCTGGGTTGGGTTTGGTTTCTAATAATAGGGAAATGAGTTTTTTTTTTTTTTTTTTTTTATAATTTTTTCTTAGAAAATCATCAATTTGATTCTTGTTTTAGGTGGCTTCTTTTATTGGCTAAAATGCTGAGTAGCTTTTTAAATATTATTTTATAAGCCATGTAAGCTTCAAGTATGCCAACTGTGCAATCCATTAGTTATATAAGTATTTTTTGTTAGTGAGTTGGTAGGGACCAATTTGACTACAATTTGAAAATAATAAGGACCAAATTAACTATTACCAAAACGTAAGGATTAAATTGATTGTAACCCTAAAATGTAGAAACCAAAATGGTATTTTTGCTTAATAATATTGTTGTGGCTTGTGGGTGTTTTTTTTTTTTTTTTTTTTTTTTTAAATTTAAAATTTAAACTAAAGAAACAAATATCGGAAAAAAAATAAAAAATATTAATTTTTATATAGGTTAAAGATTCTTGACTCTACAAGTCAAGAAATAATTTGTATCGTAGGATAAATTCCTAAAAATTAATATTAGAATACATCCACAAATATGATATTATGATGTGCATGCATTTTTCGGTCAGCTAAAACCAACATTGGCAAAACCTTTTTTTGGTTATGCTTGCCCTCCAGGTTTAAATCCTGGTTCCATCCTGATACTACCAAACATGTTTGTTTTTTGGAACAACAGTTTTTAGTATTTAAATGACAATAACACTTCTAACACGAATTTCTAAAAAACTCAAAAACATATTTTCATAACATTGAAAACTGAATAATAATACTTAAATACTGTTACCAAACATATATTTGAACAAAAAAGCATGTCAGTCTTAAGTCTTAACACTAAAAGGATGACATCTAAGAAATAAAGAGAATTGACAATGTCGTCAATGAAAAGACAATGTAACAATAAAAAGATTTGAAACACCACCAAAATTCTCATAATTCAAAACTGATATGTGAACTCTCTATCTCTGTCGGCAACTTAGAAATCGACATGAAACAGGCAGACAGATAAACGTCCAAGGTCCAAACACGTTCAAGGTTCAACCCATTAACCTTATCCTTAAGGTCTTTTTAGTGCAGCTAACCCTTTAAGATTAGTTATTCCATTGTCCTTAATTATTTGTCTATTTTTATGTTACTTGGAGTTGGAGAAGCCTTAACTCTTAAAAAATGTTCTCGATAGAAGAAGAAGAAAAATAATAATAATAATTACTCTTAAGTAAGTTTCCTTTATTCTCTCTCCAAAAAGAAAAAAGAAAAAGAAAAGAAGAAGTAATTAAGTTTCCTTTATTCTACTATTTGGACTATTTTCCACAAATGCTAAGGTTAAGATTCTTAAGAATGCGTTAAAAAAAAAGTAAGCTTCCTTTATCAAAAGGGCAATGTTCAAACTCAAGCAATAGTTCCTATTAATTGAAAGATATAATTTGAAACTAAAAAAAAAAAAAAAGAAATAAAGAAAAAAAAATTAAAAATGCATAAAAATGAAATTTAAGAAAACGATAGTTTGATGAGATCGATGAAAAGACCAAACTAGTTAAGAAGATCATGATGGAAGGAGATGAAATATTAAACAAAATGAAATTTGATAAATAAATAAATAAAATATCTAAAATAATGTTGATGACATAGTGCAATAAAAGTTTTGTAAAATTTATAATAATGCTTCTATAATTATATCTAGTATAAATAATATGATAAAGAAGATTCAAGATCAAAATTTATACATTTTGTATGTAGGAATTTGAGTGAATAGCATTTTGTTTGTTGTCTACGGGTGGATGAAGTTGAGGATTGGGTTAGGAAAGATCAGTGCACAGGAATGAAGAATGTGGCATGTCCAATGCACTTCTATGATATTATTGTTGGGAACGTTCTTCGACAAGGGCCAAAAATGTAAGAACGGCACAAATCTCCCCTTAATTCTTTATAAGTGATTATTTGTTAAAAGTCAAGTCCAAAATTTTAGATGTATGATGAACAAAGTCTAATTGGTATCACTAATATAGCATAAATTTTGTCGAATGGTATAACTACCTTTGTGGATATCATTATCCTACTATTAAAGACTTTTTGAAAAAGAAAAAATTTATAAATAAATAAAAATTAAAAGAAGTCTAATTGCAGACGCAATTTTTTTATTTTAAATCCAAGTGCCCCCAGAATGGCCAAAATGACCACATACCACTATTTGGCAAAAAATGTAACGTTTTACCATTGTTTAAGAAATATTTTGCAATCTACCACTCTTTTGGAACTTAAGTTTCACAAACTTGAGTTTGGCACGTTACTCGAGTTTCTAAAACTTGAGTTTTATTAAAAATGGCACCTGAAACTCGTGTTTCATAAACTCAAGTTCCTTGGACATAAAGTTTCACAGACTTAAAATTTCCTGCTTACACAGTTTTATTAGCATGCAAACCAACATTGACTGACTTTGTGATGTCATCCCTCTGCCCCATGTCCCGCACCACTGCCAGTTTTATTTGAATAATTTCACTTTCCAATACAAAAGAGTTAGCAAGGCAAGCAAAGTATACCGATGTAACGTGTGATAAGATATTTTTGTTGAAACTCGAGTTCCTTGGACATAAAGTTCCGCAGACTTAAAATTTTTATGTTTACACAATTTTATTAGCATGCAAACCAACATTGATTAACTTTGTGGTGTCATCCCTCTGCCCCATGTCCCGCACCACTACCAGTTTTATTTGAATAATTTCACTTTCCAATACAAAAGAGTTAGCAAGGCAAGCAAAGTATACCGATGTAACGTGTGATAAGAGATTTTTGTTGAAACTCGAGTTCCTTGGACATAAAGTTCCGCAGACTTAAAATTTTATGTTTACACAATTTTATTAGCATGCAAACCAACATTGACTAACTTTGTGATGTCATCCCTTTGGCCCATGTCCAGCACCACTGCTAGCTTTATTTGAATAATTTCCCTTTCTAATACAAAAGAGTTAGAAAGGCATGCAAAGTACACTAATGTATCGTGTGATAAGAGATTTTTGTTTGCTTTTTTTTTTTTTTAAGGTAAATAATGTGTGTCCGTTTGAGTGCTGTGGGAAATTGTGTTTTTCTTACATGATACTCGAGTTTCACAAAATCGAAATCTAAAAAAGTGTTAGATTGCTAAATATTTCTCTAACAGTGGTAAAACACTACATATTTTTCCAAATAGTAATATTTGGCCATTTTGGCCCTCCCAAAATAATAGGGGAAAAAATGAACAAAGTTGTTGCAAATGTGCAAGTGATGCAACAATAGTTTTTTTTTTTTTTTAGTCCAAGTGCTGCCACAATTCTTGAAAGAAAAAAAGTTGGATAAAAAAAACTAATATAATATCTAATTTTCACCATCCCACAAATTTGAAGTCCTATAATTAGAAGACTTGTTTTTATTCTACTAGGGCCGGTTTCAAATTTTCAATAAATTTTAAAAGCTTAAATTGTCTCACATAATAACAAGTAACATAGCTAATTTAGTATCCGTTCAGGATTTGGCATAGCCAATTTTGTAAAAATCATTGCCATATCACTAAAATACTTTTTTTTTTTAAATTTACTTCTCTAGAAGGAATTTGATTATCTAATAATTAAAAGACTTCTTCAAAAATTTTACTCCTCTAAAAAAATGCAAACAAGTTCAGGCACCACCACAATTCTTACAAAAAAATAATGTTGAAGAATTAAAACACACAAAAAAAAAAAAAAATCAAGTGTTGTTATATCTTACTTAATATCATTTTATCATGAATTTTAGCTAATCCTATGACTTAAGGAGTTTTACATATTTTGGAAAAAATAATAAATTAAAATATAATTTTTTTTTCATATACCACTACAATTGACAAATTCGGTTACATACTAGTGTATTTGTTATAGAAAGATACATGGATGTATGATATTACAATTGTCAGACTGTGTTTACTCTCATGCTGTGGCCTTTGGCATTTTTTTATTTATTTATAGAAAATGAACATGAACACGTATTTCTGTTTGGACTTTAGCAGTATTTTTGTGTGTTAGGTTAGGCATAATAGAGAAAGCAGTAATGGAATTGGTCATAGTTGGCATGTGAGATATGTCACAATGGAGAATTAATGTTGCTTCTAGGATTTATTAGATACGTTAAGCAGAGCTAAAGGCAGAGAGATTAGGCTGTGGTTAAAAGCAATGGAGAGGTGATAGTTTTGTATAGCTAATTTTAACTATTATTAGGTGTGGAGTTTATAATATACCTTTAGAGGCACTGCAATTATAGGCCATGCACTTTTGATGAAGCTTCTAATAAACCATTGTCTGTCTGATCAATTAAGTTAAGGCTGGGTTTGGATAGCGGCAGACCACACGTTTGCGTTTATTGTGTGAGTCCCGTGCACTATTTACAGAACTCACAAGTATGGATTTCAGCAAAATCAATTTTAAAATTGGGTCTCACGGCACTATTCACACATTTAAAAATTATTTTACTATAGTGTTTTCAGTTTTCAGTTTTCAGCAAGTAGCGGTATCCATACAGACCCTAAGAACTAGTTATGGCACAAAGAGTGATTCTGTGCTAGTGGATACTAGGAATATTAAGAAGAACAAACTTGAGAATATATTTATTTAGTTGATCTATTGGTCTGACTCAACTAAATTGATAATTGAGTTCAGGATAATGATGTTAGGTTGCAACCTGTTCATGGTTTGATTTCTTCAAATGTAACTCCTTACATAAATAACACAAGTTGCTGAGCATGCAATGTATGTTGTTTATTATTCTTAACATAATTACATTCACAATATAGTTTTGGAAGCAAAGTGAAGACTAGCATTTCTTGAGAGCTAATTGTTTGACTAAGTCATGTAGAGATTGCTCTCGCCTTTTGTTGTCAACCCACCTCGCTTTGAGTCGAATTTGCTCGGTACTTTGCTTCAAACTAATGGTAAAAGAAGGATGCATACGGCTGGCAAAAAATGCTTCTATCTCATCGGCCTTTAATTTTCATTACTGCAGAACTGCTCGATGACAAAATTCAAGGAGTGAGCAATCTGTTTTTAGTATCACTAATGGATATAGCTTTAGCCCATATCATAATCTGCCAAGAACCGCTACTTTGGAGACCAATTATTTTACATCAATGTTTTTTCTAAAACTTTGATATTGTTGAATGTGATTGTTTACTTACTACTTTTTCTCCATCACTTACAATTTGAAGGAGTTTCTTCAATCCATTACATGGCAATTAACAAAACCATCTACGTGTGTTAAATCACATGATTTATTAATTATTTAAACATATCACATTATTATTAAGTAGGTCAATGAATTTATTGTGTGTATTATGACTAGAGGATGGCTACACGCCTACACGCAATGTCATTCGAGACATCAATAGAAGATTGGTATTTAGAGGATGGAATATGTGAAAAAGTTGCTACCAATAGTGGCTATTGGTGTGACCTAAGGATGGCAACAACAAAGACCATAGGAGAATGACACCTCTAGCTAAAAAACATCAGCAAAAGAAAGCATCGTAGTGATTGGAATACGTCACATAAGATAGTGTTGTGGTGAGGTGCATGAACAAGTTAGCAATCTTTTAGGAACCAGACAAAAACCTAACTCTAATACTACGTTAAATCCAAGAATATGTTACATAATTTAATGAACAACATGATAACCTATCAATGTAGAACAATAGTACAATGGAAAGTACAATGAGCCCAACTATGGGCTTCAGCTTGATGTTGTAATAGTAAAATTGAGTTCAACCATAGACTTTTCTTCAATCCAAACGAACTATGTTAGGGGGAGTCCTTATATCTCTTTAATTTTTTAGGTAGCTAAGAAATGGTTTTTGTGGAACAGGTATCCTCTTGACAATCCAACCAACTAACCAAGACACTATGGCCATTCCAATACATGCAGCCCATTGCCACCAATTCAAACTTTCCGTATCTTCAATCCACTTCAAATATTCTACCATGACCACCTGAAGGACTATGGTTATGGCAATGATACTCAAAAACAACTTGTTGCTATGGATCCCTTTGAAGATGTTCTCCTCCATGAGCTTTCTTGCATTGAGTTGATGGAAGACTTGGCAAAGGACGAAAGTATTGAAGATCAAGGTATCCCTCACCTTCTCACGCACATTGAATATTAATTGTCCTTTGAATTCTAAGGTTAGGATGACCACAATCTGATATAAAGCTTGGGCTAAGAGGTTTCTCCACATATTGTTGGTAATAAGTGGCTTAGTCCAACCCATTGGCGGCTTTTCCATCAATTTCTTTGTAGGTTGCTCAGTTGCAAGGGCTAAAGCAACCAAGTTATGAGTAATTAGATTCACCCATAATAATTGGACCCCTGTTAATGGTCCTTCATTAACAAAAATGATTGCCACAAAGTTAACAATAATAGCAGCAACATTCACAGTAAGTTGAAACTGAATGAACTTTTGGATGTTTTTGTGGACACATCTTCCCCATCTTAAAACTTTGGCCACAGAAGCAAAGTTGTCATCCAAAATGACGATATCCGAGCTCAACCTCGCCACCTCCGTGCCATGAATTCCCATAGAAAGTCCTATATTAGCTTCTTTTAATGCTGGTGCATCATTTATGCCACCTCCAGTGATTGCAACTATATGACCTTTTTGTTTCAAGCATTCTACCATTAGAATTTTGTCTGTGGGGGATGCTTTAGCCATGACACAAATTTTATCAACTTTTTCCATTCTTTCCTCTAGTGTGTAGTTTCTGAATTCCATGCCTTCAATCACTACTCCATTGACCATATCCCGACCTAGCTTGAGTATCCCACATTCAGTGGCAATAGCTCTTGCTGTGAAAACATTGTCTCCAGTGATCATTTTGATATTTACACCTGCATATTGGCAATCTTCCACGGCATTCCTCACCCCTGGACAACATGGGTCCTTAAGTCCCACCAACCCTAATAGTGTCAAACCTTCTTCTTCTATTTTTTTATCTTTTGTATCATATTCTTGATCTTCTTTTAAGAGTTGCTTATGTGCAAAAGCAACGCATTGGAGGCTGCTAGCTTCCATACCTTGAATAATTTGCTCAAATTTCATCCTTTCATGATCATCTAGCTCTTTCATAATTCCAGAAGAATCATAGTATCTTGAACACATTTTCAGTATTATTTCTACAGCTCCTTTCCAATGTACATGGATTGTGCTGTCTCCCATTCTCCTTAGTAGAACCCCACTTCGTTTCTTGTGTGAATTGAATGCTTCAACAGAAATAATTTTACAATTGTGCATCAATTGCTCCATTTCCATGTTTAACTCTAGAATAGCCCATGAAAGAATGGCTTTTTCTGTTGGATTGCTTAAGAACTCAATTTCAAATCTTGAAGTAGGCCTATAAGCAATACCAGTTGTGTTCATAGCAACTCCTTCCTGGACTAATTCAAGAAAATATGGAGCAATTGATGAATAACTAGGTGCATCAAAGGATTCTTTCCCTAGCCAAAACTTTGTCACCTTCATTTGATTCAAGGTGAGACTGCCTGCTATGTCAGTACAAATGGTGGTGGCAAAGCCCATGGTCTCAAAAGCAGAAAGCTTCCGTACCATTGCCTGATCAACCATCATTTTTTTCATGGCATAAACGTGTGAACGCTTCACAGCCAAAGAAAACCCTTTTGGAATCACAAGTTCAACTATAGCAGTTGCAGTAGCTAAAATTCTCATTGCTTTCACCATGACACACAACTTTTTCTTGCTACCATGAAATTCTTCAATTACACATTCATCTGCTGTATTCCCTGTGAAGTATCGAACCAACAAGACTACAAGAGCTAGGAGAGCAATTGCCAAACCAAACTTACGAATTGATGAAGTTAGCTTGTTGAGCCGAACTTGTAAAGGTGTTTGTAATTCATTGGTATCATGAATGATTGAGCTCATCACCTCGCCCCATGTTGTGTTCTTCCCAACCGAAGTGACAAGCATTCGAGCATAGCCATCAACCACCTTAGTACCAGAAAACAAAAATGGATGATGGCAATTTACTTCTACATGATCACTTTCGTCCTTTGTGATACTAGATTCCTCCACTTTTAAAGAGTGCCCTTCTAAGAATAGACCATCTGCTGGAACTTGATCTCCAATCTTTAAGCAAACGACATCTCCAACGACAAGTTCTAAGATTGAGACCTTTTGATGCAGCCTAGCTCTCACAACTTTAATTTGGATATTGTTGCAGAGTTCAAATAACCTTTGGAATTGTCTGCTTTGCCAAAAGTTACTTATGGCAGAAATCACAACAAGAAATAAAGCAGCAATTAGGCTTTCATCTTCATCCCTTCCTGCTAGTGTTTCATTGTCCATCATGTCAAACACAAGACATGATACAGCACTAAGTAAGCTTATGATAATGGTAAGATCCTTGAACTCTTTTACGACAAAGTGGAAGAAGCTCTTTCTTTGTGGTCTTTTATACAAGTTTGAGCCAAAAGACTCACGTCGGTGAGTAATGTCTTCAACACTGCCATGAATCCCAAATTCAACGTTGGTTTCAAGTATGGATGCTACTCCATCAACCCCTCCAATATTTTGGAGCTTGTTAGCATTTTTCTCTTTCACAAGCTCAGTGAGACTTGTTTGATCAATTTTGAACCTATTGTCTGCTGGTTTTATATCCAAAATGATGGAAGATGAATTTTGTGAAACCTTAGCTGTTTTGTTATCGAGTTGAGAATCTTTGAAAAATGATAGGAGGGCTCTAGAACAATAGATGAAAACAAAAGCCGAGCGCCATCTCTTGTTAGCTGCACTAGGGGTGTTAGGCACATGACATAAAGACTTGCACATGTTTTCTTGGATAATGGTAGACAGTTTGGAAAGTACAAGAGGATCGAAAGTAATAGAAGTAGAAATTAGATAATCATTAAGAAAGCATGGAAGAAAGTGTAGGAAAAAAAAAAGGATTTTAGGAATGATAGATGGAGCGAAGGAGAATGAAGGTTTGGTGTACTTGTAATGCTAAATGAATAGATTAGTCATAAGAATTGGACTTGCAACTTGGAATAAATTGGAGCCTCACCACTTATATATACATATGAAATGTCGCTTTTTGGCCCTTCGAGTAATGAAAGAGAAATGGTGGAGTTTTAAGTCCCTTTTTGGCCCTTCGTGTAATGAAAGAGAAATGGAGTTGTTGATGTAGTTGCATATAACTATATATGCCAATCATTAAGGTGTCAGAAGACTAGAAAAACATTAGGAACGTAGAAGACCCTCCAAGCCGTAAAGGGAAAGGAAAAAGAAAGGTAGCATTCGCATTCTGTTTAAGCCCCTTTTTGGCTCTCCGTGTAATGAAGTAGAAATGGTGGAGTTGTTGGTGGAGTTGTATATAACTATATATGCCAATTACACGCATTACACGCATTTGCATGTTTCATGCAACCTTTATTGAATACAATGATTAAAGATATGTCCAAGGCAACAGTGTAGTGTGGAAGGAAGAACGTTCTTCCTTCCATTACACGCATTTGCATGTTTCATGCAACCTTTATTGAATACAATGATTAAAGATATGTCCCACAATGAAAGTATATAAAAATATTTGACCTACTTTGCCATTTATAGAAAAAAGAAAAGATTTTTTTTTCATCTGGTATTGTCATTATTATTATTATTATTTAATTTATCTAAAATTTATTAATGTGTATTCTTTTATGTTTTCTAAAACTCCTATTATATTTTAATCGGTAATATTTAATTAATTTATTTAAAATATTAATTTAAAATGTTTTCAAATGTGGGTTTTTGTTATCTTGGTAGATCAAGTTTTTTATCATTAAATAAGGGGCTTAGATAGAGTTTCGTGGAATGTTTTAAAGAATTATAAAAATAGAAAAAATAGAAATTTCAGGATAAGAATGAATAGTTTTTAAGTGAGGTAGTGGGTTTTTTTTTTTTAAGAAGTAATTTTGTATTTTTTTTAAAGATAATTGAAGTATTTGAATACAAATAGATAACAAATACAGATAAGAATCAGACATTTAAATACAAATGAGTGGCAAGAATAATGGTTTTTTTTCCCATTTTGTAAGTGAGATAGTATTACTCTTTTAACATTTTTTGGAAGAAGTAGTTTTTATTTTTATTTTTTATAAAGATAATTGAAGTATTTGAATTCAAATAGATGATAAATACAGATAAGAATCATATATTTGAATAAAAATATGTGGTAAGAATTTTTTTTTTTTTTTCCTTTTATACATGAGATAGTATTACTGTTTTTACATTTTTTTACTCTTTTGTAACAAAAAAAATTAAACTAAAGGTGTAGGGTTTAAATTTGTTGGGCCAGGCACCAACTTTCTGTATTGTGAGCCCAACAAATCCCCAACAATAAATTTGCAGAGAATGGGTTAAACAACTGGGCTGGTTATGGATTTAGCAACGGTTCATACGATCAAGTGAGTTAGAAGGCTTTCAGAATAAGGTTTGACAAAAATCCCTTTGGTCCTAAGAGGCTTAACATTTAAAAGCTTAGTGAATACAAATTTTTTCCTCTCCTTTCCGTGAGGCTTATTTCCTTTATATATACACTTTCTATTTCATCTCCACCGCACACTTGTTCCTCATCTAAGCGTCCACTTGAGTATATGTCCCATCAGTCATCTGCTTTAGTAGGTCTTGAGTGGTGGTAGCTGATACTGAACTGTTCAGGTGTCTTCTCCACATAAATGCAGCCAGGAAAGCTGTTGCAGTGCATTAAATGTGATGGTGGCAGCTTTCCCCTTGAGATATTTTACGTCCTCCACGTCCCCAGTCACGCCCAAGATTCGTTCTCCTCCGCGAAACCAGTTGGGAAAGTCGCTTTTGCTCCTAGCACATTTGATTGATTTAGCACCATGATGATCCGACGATGGGGCCTCTTCGGACATTGAGAAAAATCTTCGGACGTATCCCAGTATTCTTCCCCAAGTGTATACCCTCCAAATGGGCACGGCCCTGACCTCTTTCTTTTCTTTGGATGGGCAACGGTATATAAATTGGACCCTGGGCCTAATTCGTAGCGTTGGGCTCGCTCCCCACAAAAGAGTATGTTATTTCAAAATTTGTATGAGAATATTTTAGTACACCAAAAATTGAAGACGATGAAATAGGGGAATCATCTTTTTTTTTTTTTTTTATATATATATATATTCCGGAATCATCTTATTAATAATATAGATAAATCAGGAAGTTGGAATTGCATTTTCATAATAGATGTAACTGTGTAAGCTTTCATTTGATTGGTAACATGTATTTAAAGTTTAAAACTGCCCTTTTTTAGTTCATAAAAAATAAAAAATAAATAAAAAAAGCCCTTTTTTAAAGTATAACATTTTAAAATCTTTTTTTTAAATTATAGATCTTTTTAAGGTATATATTTTTTTAATCTGAAAAAATAAATTGTTTTAAATGACCACTAAGTGGCGTTGTTTTATTGGCCGGTGTCCTTTTCCTCTTTTTTGTTTTTATTATTATTATTATTATTATTATTATTATGTCTTTATGTTGGTTCGCAACTTGACACTTTTTTGGATTTGGACTAGAATTTATGTCATGAAGTACAAACATAAACACACAATTAAGAGTGCATGCATTTGGACAAAAAAGCGCGTCAGCCTTAAGTCTTAAGTCTTAACACTAAAAACAAAGGATGATATCGAAGAAATCAAAGGAATTGACAATTAATGTCGTCAATGAGAAGAAAATATAACAAGACAAAGATTTGAAACCCGACCAAAATTCTCATAATTCAAAAATGATATGTGAACTCTCTTTCGCTGTCGGCAACTCAGAAATTGACATCAAACAGAACAGGCAGACAGACAAAAGTCCAAACACGTTCAACCCATTAACCTCTACTTGGTTGGAGTGAGTTTAGGGAGGATGGAAAGTAAACGAGAGAAAAAATGATGTTTTTGATTGTTTGATTGAGGGTGAAAAAGAGGAAAGATTTTAGCAGGGTCCATAAGTTTTTTCTCCTTCCCATCTAAAACACAATCTCTCCAAATTGGAGAGAAAATAAGAGTGAAAAGTGGAAAAAAAAAATTTTGGTCAAAATTGCCCACGTTTTCTTTTTACTTTTTTTTTTGGGCTACCTCAACATGGCCGTAAATGTGGCTTACCTACCTACCAAAAAAAATTGCCTGCATTTTTCTTGGTTGGTTGTTTGCCTTTTTTTCTTTCTTTTTTTTTTTTTTAATTGAGCATTATTTTTAATAATGACATATGAGTAAATTTATACAAACTCCATTTTCTATCCCCCCATTTCTCTTTTCAACCAAACAAAAAATTTTCCATCCCTCTACTTTTCCACCTTCCAACTAAACACAAATGGGGAAAATTAAAATCTTTTCTATCCTCTCTCCATTTTCTATCCTCCCAACCAAACGGACCCTTAAGGTCTTTTTAGTGCAGCTAACCCTTTATGATTAGTTAATCAATTGTCCATGAGTTCCAGTTAGCTCAGCTGGTAAAGTCTCTGATGGATGAATACGAGATCTGGAGTTCTATCCTCGCCTACACCAACAACCGATTGGTGTTTTGATTTGATGATAAAGAGTATTATCAGGAGTGGACGCCATAGGTTGAAACATTCTCAAAAAAAAAAAGTTATTCAATTTTCCTTAATTTTTTGCCTATTTTTATTTTTATGTTACTCAGATTTGGAGAAGCCTTAACTCTTAAGAAATAGAAGAAGAAGAAAAATAATAATAATAATAACTCTTAAGTAAGTTTCCTTTATTCTCCAAAAACGAAAAAGAAAAAAAAGAAGTAATTAAGTTTCATTTATTCTACTATTTGGATTATTTTCCACAAATGCTAGGGTGAAAATAGCCAAATACCACATTTTGGCAAAATTTTGTAGCAAACTAGCACTGTTTCGAAAATATTTAGCAATCTACCACTTTTTTTGTACTCGAGTTTCAAAAAATCAAGTTTAAAATAGTACTCGAGTTCAGTGAACTCGAGTTCCTAAGTGAGTCACAAGCGTAGCATTGCTGACCTTTAATTTGTGTAATTAAAAAAGTAATATGATACTCGATATTATAGAAATCTAGTACTTCTTTATAGTACTCAAGCTTAACAAAGTCGAGTTTTTTTTTTTTTTTTTTCTTTTTGTACTTTTTGTTTCATACAAAACTTTTATTTATTTCATCTTCAACTGCTTGTGATCGTTGTGTCCACCAAACTATGTACAGTGTCTGGACTTGAAAAAATTCATGTGCAAATAACTGGAGTTCCAATTAGCTAAGCACAAAGTAATTGGAGTTGCTTGCTCACTCACTCATGCAGTTCTTCAAGACTGCACTTAGTCCTCACTTTCTCTGGGACTTCACTTCTTGTTGACTGGCCGAATGGCCTCTCATTTTATTTCTTCTTCTTTTCCTTCTTTTCTTTGGCCTCTCCTTTTATTTCTTCTTCTTTTCCTTCTTTTCTTCCTTTCACACTCTTGACATCAAATCACAATAAATGCAACTCACTTGCCTTGACTTTGCTTTAGCCACTTTCTTTTTCCTTCAGCTCTCAGCTCTCCCATAGGCCGAATAGCCTTAATGCATCAGCCCCTTTCTTTTCTTCTTTTTCTCCTTAGCGTGTCCAACACACCTAAGTCACTGCCCAAGAAGAAAATAGGCTGACTTTTGTGGCTTGTCCAACCACCTCTTTAATAAGGTGTTTTATCAAGTGTGAACTGGACCCACGGTGCTATGATGCACCCAACATGGTGGACACAATGATCACAAGCAGTTGAAGATGAAATAAATAAAAGTTTTGTATGAAACAAAAAGTAGAAAAAAGAAAAAGAAAAACAAGGTACCCGACTTTGTTAAGCTCGAGTACTATAAAGAAGTGCTCGATTTCTGCAATATCGAGTACCACATTGTTTTTTTAATCCCCCGAATTCCAGGTCAACAATACCACGCTAGCGACTCACCTAGGAAATCGAGTTCACTGAACTCAAGTACTATTTAGAACTTGATTTTGTGAAACTCGAGTAGTAAAATAGTGGTATATTGCTAGATATTTTTGAAACTATGCTAGTTTGCCACAAATTTTACCAAAACGTGGTATTTGGCTATTTTCACCCAAATGCTAGGGTTAAGATTCTTAAGAATTCGTTAAAAAAAGAGTAAGCTTCCTATATAAAAGAGCAATGTCCAAAGTCATGCAATAGTTCCTATTAATTGAAAGATATAATTATTTGAAACTAAAAAAAAAAAAAAAAAAAATTTAAATGCATAAAAATGAAATTTAAGAAAATGATAATTGGATGAGATCGATGAAAAGGTCAAACTAGTTAAGAAGGTAATGATTGAAGGAGATGAAATGTTAAACAAAATGAAATTTGATAAATAAATAAATAAAAGATCTAAAATAATGTTGATGACATGGTGCAATAAAAGTTTTGTAAAATTTATAACAACGCTTCTATTATTATATCTAGTATAAATAATATGATTAAGAAGATTCAAGATCAAAATTTATACATTTTTGTATGTAGGAATTTGAGTGAATAGCATTTTGTTGATTCAAGATCAGTGCACAGGAATGAAGAATGTGGCATGTCCAATGGACTTCTATGATATCATTGTTGGGAACATTTTGTGTCAAGGGCCAAAAATGCAAGAATGGCCCAAATCTCCCCTTAATTTTTTATAAGTGATTATTTGTCAAAAGTCAAATCCAAAATTCTAGATGTATGATGAACAAAGTCTAATGGTGCATCACAAGAGAGAAATCAAATTAAATAACAATAATTGGTATCGCTAATATAGCATAAATTTTGTCAAGAGGTATAACTACCTCTGTTGATATCATTATCCTGCACTATAGGGGTGTTGGGTACATGACATAATGACTTGTTGCACTCCATGTTTTATTGGATAATAGTAGATATAGTTTGGAAAGCACAAGAGGATCGAAAGTAACAGAAGTGGAAATTAGATAATCTGGAAGAAAATGTAGGAGGCTTTTAGGAATGATAAATGAAGTTAAGTGAAGGAGAATGAAGGTATGGTGTACTTGTAATGCTAAATGGATAAATGACTCCTAAGAATTGAACTTGCAACTTGGAATAAGTTGGAACCTCACCACATATATATGTATATATGTGTGTGTGTGTGAAGTGGGTGACTGTCTCTCCATCTCAAGTTTCTAAAATGTATTGATAATATAATAATAAGCAGATCAGTCTAAAGGTGAATGTGGTTCTCATATTAAAAATAGATAAAATAAAAAATAAATAAAAAAGAAACACCCATAGTTTTATTATTGGAACACGTTAATTAAACTCTATATTTTTGAATGTGAGACTTTATACTTTCATAAACCTACCCAAAAAACCTTCAAATAAAACTCACCCTCGCATATAAATTGAATGCACGTTTATAAAAGTTTGGGGTTGAAAATGTCTTCACTCAGGAGTTAGGGGTTCAATATATTAATTCCAGGCAAAACTATGGAGTTTTCTTCGTACTTTCCCAATAAGTGCCTAAAGGCAGAGAGATTGGGGGTAACTTTAAGTCCCTTGGCATTTCTTGTAATCAGTGACAGAGCCAAAACTTTAAGCTAGGGGGTAACTTCACTGTTAATTGTGTGCAGATTTAAACCTCTGACTTTGCTACTACTTAACTACTAAGATTTTTTTTTTTTTTTTTTGTGGGAAAGAACGAAATTATTTTTTGTTTAGAATTTTTTAAAGGGAAAGGTTGTTTATTTTGGATAAAGTTGGTTAATTGAGCTTAATTTGTTTTAGTTTTACTATTGGTAATTTTTGTTGTTGAGCTATTTTTTGGGCTTGTATATTTTGTTTTGGATTTTAGATCTTTAGCTTTTGTTATGGTCACTAAAATGAGGTAAATGCTAGAGCTACAAGCTTTTTCATAAATTAATGACATGATAAGTGCTACTGGTAAGTAAAAAAATGATTTGAGTAGTGGGCTCGTTATATGAACCAATAAGAAATTACTACCAAAATAGTTTATAAAAATGTTGTAAAAAAGTTTGTGAATATAGCATTACACTTAAAAGAATCAGTAATATTGTTTAAGAGAAACAAAATGCAATTTTATAGAATAAAATTGCTAAAATTAGTACACATATATATAATATTTTTTTAAAAAAAAATCCAATAATAGCTCCGTCCCTGCTTGTAATGAAAGAGAAATGGTGGAGTTGACCTCATGTCAATTATTAAGCTTACCTTATCAAAGAGACTAGCGGGGAAGGAATTAGAACAGCGGCAACGAGACTTATCAATTACAGGTGATTCAAACGCAGACATATGCATTTCTGTTTCATGCAGGCTCTATTAAATATGATTTAAGATATGTCCACATATGCATTGAAAGTTTAGAATTAAAAATTTTATGGTTATATATAAACGACAAAGTAGAACAAATACTAACAAAAATTGAAAGAATCTATGTCCTTGTGACTCTTGAACGTGCCCAAATATTATGATTTAATTTTATGGTCAAAAGTTTGAGACATGATCTACTTTGCCATTTATAGACAATATTTTTGAATTATGAGAAAGAGAGTTCACATATCAGATTTGAATTAAGAGAAAGTTGGTGGGGTTTCAAATTTTTGTCTTGTGATCTTGTCTTCTCAATGATTACATTGTCAATTCCTTTGATTTCTTAGACATCATCCTTTTAGACTTAAGTCTGCCGTGCTTCTTTGTCCAAATATATATATATATATATATATATATATATATAGTTCACAGTCGATTCCAAACTTGAAAAAGAGTCAAGTTACAATTGTCCTTATTTGTCTATTTTATGTTACTTAGAGAAGCCTTAACTTTTAAGAAATATTCTCAACAACAACAACAACAACAACAACAACAATAATAATAATAATAATAATAACAATAACAATAATAATATTAATATTAATTATTTTTATTATTACTCTTAAATAAGTTTCCCTTTATTCTAGTGTTTTGACCATTTTCCACAATTAAAAGATACAAAGAAGAAAAAATTTAAGAATGCGAAAAAGGTATGGAATGTAAAAATTACATTTTTGAATGTAGGAATTTTGTGAATAGCATTTTGTTGGTTGTCTACGTGCGGATGAAGTTGGAGATTAGGTTAGGAAAGATCAATGCGTAGAAATGAAGAATGGGGCACGTCCAACGGACTTCTATGATATCATTGTTGGGAATGTTTTGCGACAAAGACCAAAAATGCAAGAATGGCCCACATCTTCCCTTAATTCTTTATAAGTGATTATTTATTACAAGTCAAGTCCAAAATTCTAGATGTATGATTAACAAAGTCTAATAGTGCATCACAGGAGAGAAATCAAAATACCAATAGTTGGTATCACTAATATAGCATAAATTTTGTCGTGTGGTATAATTACCTTGGTGAAAATCATTATCCTACTATTCAAGACTTATTGGAAAAAAAAAAATTTAAATTAAAAGAAGTCTAATTACAGACGCAAATTTTTATTATATTTTTTAAATCCAAGTGCTCCCAAAATAATAGGGGAAAAAATGAACAAAGTTGTTGCAAAAGTGCAAGTCATGGGACAATAGTGTTTTTTTTAGTCCAAGTGCTGCCACAATTCTTGAAAGAAAAAAAGTTGAATAACAAAAATAAAATAATATCTAATTTTGTACCGTCCCACTAATTTGAAGTCCTATAATTAAAAGACTTGTTTTTATCCTACCAGGGCCGGTTACAATAAATTTTAAAAGCTTAAATTGTCTCACATAATAACAAATGACATAGCTAATTTAGTATACGTTCATTATTTGGCATAGCCAATTTTGTAAAAATCATTGCCATATCACTAATTTTTTTTTTTTTTTAAATTTACTTCCTTAGAAGGAATTTCATTATCTAATAATTAAAAGACCTCTTCAAAAATTTTACCTCTCTAAAATTTATGGAATGGCTCTTTGTTGGCATCAGATAGGTAACTGTTAAAAGCAATGAAGAGGTGATAGTTTTTTATAGCTAATTTTAACTATTATTACTAGGTGTGCAGCTTATAATATACTTTTAGAGGCATTGCTCTATTGGTCTGACTCAACTAAATTGATACATGAGTTCAGGATAATGATGCTAGGTTGCAACCTGTTCATGGTTTGATTTCTTCATATGTAACTCCTTAAATAAATAACACAAGCTACTGAGCATGCAATGTATGTCAAGAACTTTTCTACTTCCATAATTAGCTGTTAGTTTTATTTTTCCAGGTTTTCCTTGTCATCTAACTAATCTATTTAGTATTTAGTAACTGTCTTGTGAGGTTATCCTTGATAAAAATTTAATTCGAAAAAATAATGTAAAAATAGTTAAGATTGGACAATAGAGTTCTAAAGTAAATCATTAGTCATAACTCGTAACAATTCTCCCTCAGAAAAACAAAAATTAAGGAAAGAATCCTAGTCAACATTTCTAGTCACTCTGCCTAACAAAAACAGTTTCTTGTCAGTTTGCTTGCACGGACACGGACACGGACACGGACACGGATATGGGGATACGGCAATTTTTGAAAAATGAGAACACGGAGTGGACACGGCAATTAAATAATTAATTAAATTTTATATTTAGACATATTTTTTAATATTTTTAGAGATAAAATACTTTTATATCTAGAATTTAAATTACACAAGAACTACAAATAAGTAAACTAACATCCAAAGTAACACAATAATAAACATAAAATGTTTAGAGTACAAACCAAAAGTTTAAATAGGCTACATTCAACATCAAACTAAAAACATAAAAAGAAAACAAGCTTTAAACTTTTGGGATTAAAATATATATATATAGTGAGAGTGGGATTTAAAAAAAAAAAAAAAAAAACGCGTTATAAAGTAACACTAAAACAGTACACTAACAGTACATAATACACAGCATATCTGAAAGAAAAAGAAAAAAGAAAAAAAAACAGAGAGATCAGAAGAGGTCGGACTCAGACCTATCCATGCCGAGAGAGAGAGAGAGATCGAAAGGGATAGAGGGCATGGCATCGACGGCGACTGTCTATGAAGCTCGCCAACTCGCCGATCGGCCTAATCTAGCACTGCCGACTATCTATGGGTTTCAACTTAAATCGAAAGGGCTTGTTGAGATCTCCAACAGGCTCATTTGGTTTCTCTTGTGTAGGCTTCATGTGTTGAATCTCCTTAAAATTGACTTATCTCCCCTAGGATATAACAGCCCAACAAGTGTTGTATGGCTAGAACAACCTCTGCACAAAGTGTTCAAGCCCAAATCTCCACTAGAAAGAACACTCTTCCTTGCCAAGAACCTCTCTAATTTTTTTTTACCTCCACTCTTCACCTCCCCCTTGCGCATGTATCTAGCCCAATATCTGAGACAATTCATTTTAGCTCATTAATCACCACAATTAAAAAGAATAAAATAGTCTCTCTTCTTTTCAATGTGGGATTAAACATTTTCACTAACTCCTCATCTTCCATATTCACTCCCACATCTTTACATTTATGTTATAACATTTATTCATTTTAATTATTTAATATTAAAATGCTCCAGCAATCCCCCACTCATTTTAATATTAATTTATTTTTTTTTGTTAAAGAGAGATTACCAGGCAAAGACGGGTCACTATGCATCATGAAGGAATGCTCTGCATTGAACCTTCACTTAGTAAAACAGCGATCTTAACTCCAGAGTCGTAGTGGTCTCTGACTTGAATTAGGACTGCTTTAGGGAAATTAAGCGTCACTGCTTACACATAACAACCCAGGTGTTGACATGAGCTTTTATAGCTAGCACTTTACGGCCGTGTGCTAATCCCGGTTTTATGAGTGTATTTGAGATTAAGTCCAAATCTTATAGGGAGCGGCCCCACCCCCACACTCACATAGGTGAAATTTTGTCAAGGGGGCTCTTGTAATTCTGACATCCCACTCATACGAGCTACAAATTTCATTA
Source organism: Quercus glauca (assembly GCA_023736055.1). NCBI lineage: Eukaryota > Viridiplantae > Streptophyta > Magnoliopsida > Fagales > Fagaceae > Quercus > Quercus glauca. The sequence goes on along the minus strand of CM043319.1, from coordinate 9,439,490 downwards.
AGATTTTTTTACTTAACCTCTCCACATTACAGGATAAATGCACTTATATTATAGGAATGAACAATTAAAAAATTATTTATAAAATAAATAATTAAAAATAAATAAATTGTGCATTTCTTACGACCATCGTATGATTCGTTTTTCCCATTGAACCCAATTCTCAGGATCTTTGGTCCTTGGGTTGGGTATCCTTATACATGGCTCATGATTCTATGGACTTTAGTCCCATCCCCCTCAATGTATTTTAGACTCTATCTTTTGCCAAGGCCTTGGTAAATAGATCTGCAAGATTATCATTAGATTTAATATAATCCACAGTTATGATACCACTACTCAAATAAGATCGCATGGTACTGTGCTTTTTTCTTATAGATCTAGATTTACCGTTATAGTAACGGTTTTTAACTCTACCAATTGCAGCAGTGCTATCACAATGAATTAATATAGGTGGAATTAGCTTTTCCCAAAGTGGAATTTCATATAATAAATCTCTAAGCCAATTTGCCTCTTCACTAGCTGAAGCTAATGCTATTAATTCAGCTTTCATTGTTGAATTAGCAATTATTATTTGTTTTTTAGATTTCCAACAAATAGCACCACTAACTAGGGTAAAAATATAACCAGTGATAGAGAGAGAATCACTTGACAAAGTATTCCAATCGGCATCACTAAAAACTTTAATCACGGCAGGGTACTTTTTATAAAATAAGCCATAGTTTTTGGTACCAATTAAATATCTCATGACTCGCTCAATAGCTAGCCAATGATCTTTACTAGGCTTGCTAGTAAATCTGCTAAGCACTCCTACTGCATATGCAATGTCAAGTCTAGTACAATCAGTAGCATAACACAAACTACCAATAATGCTAGCATAGTCCTTTTGATAAAAAATCTCATCATCATTTTTCACAGGAAATAAATGAACACTAGAATCAAAAGGAGTAGCTACACTTTTGTAATCATGAAAATTATATTTTCTCAACATAATGTGATTGATCAAGAAATATCCCATCACATGTTTTTGAAATTTTCATGCCCAAAATAAAATTAGCCTCACCAAGATCTTTCATATCAAAATGGCTTGGTTGATCCATATAAATCTCTTCCTCTAGGTCCCCATTTAGAAAAGCAGTTTTTACATCCATTTGATGAATGGATGTAAACATGACATGCAGTTAAAATAGCCTCACCCCAAAAATGTAAAGGTGCACCAGATTCAATTAACATGGCATTTGTTAACTCAATTAAAGTTCTATTTTTTCTTTCAGCCACACCATTAGAAGCAAGTGAATATGGTGCAGTAGTTTCATGGATAATTCCCAAAGACTGAACAAATGAGTTGAATGCACCTGATTCATACTCACGGCCTCTATCACTTCTTATTCTTTTTATTTTTCTACCGAATTAATTTTCAAGTTCTTTTAAAAAATTTTGAAATTTTTCAAAAGCATCACTTTTATTTTTCAACAAATAAATAGTTGTATATTTTGAGAAATTATCAATAAAAATGATAATATATCTATTTCCTCCTCGAGTTAAAATTCCCTTAAATTCACATAAATGGGAGTGAATTAACTCAAGCAATTCGGTATTTCTTACAACACTTTTATGAGGTCTTTTTGTAATCTTAGCTTGACCACAAGTTTCACATTTTTCAAAATCTTTTGATAGTCTTGGAATTAATCCTAAACTACTCATGATTCCCATATATCTACTATTTATATGACACAAACGAGCATGCCAAAAATTAATAGAAGAAAGCATATAAACTGAACTGGTAGATGCTTTATTATTCTCAAGATTCAATTTAAACATTCCATCACAAGCATAACCTTTGCCCACAAATAATCCCTTTTTAGTGATTACATAATTATCAGATTCTATAGTTTGCTTGAAGCCAGCCTTGTTAAGCAAAAAACTTGACATCAAATGCTTCCTCATGGACGGAGTGTAAAGAACATCTTTCAATGTTAGCATGTGTCCAGAAGTGAATTTCAATTCAACCTCACCACTCCCAAGAACCTTGGTTTGCTAGAGTCACCAAGCATAATAGTTTTTTCTTCTTCAAAAGGAGTGTACAATTTGAACCAATTTTTGTCATAGCAGGCGTGCCTATTAGCACCAGAATCTGCCCACCACCCTTCAACATATTGTACCATACTGATGTCTATAATCATAGCCACTAAAGGCTCTTCGGTTACGTTAGCCTGTGGGACAGATTTACGTTTCCGAAATTTGCAAAATCGAGCAATATACCCATTCTTGCCACAGACAAAACAAGATCTATTAAATTGATCTTGTGAAGGGGGTCCTTGGTTCTTATTGTAATTTTTATTTGGGTTTCCCCTTTCTTGAGGTCTATTATTATTTTTAAAGGCTCTCTTTTTAGACTTCAATTGACCATTTCTAGGAAAATGATTTTTGGGCATATTATTATTGGCTGAAATAAGGTTTACCTTTGTGGTGGAATTACCATTGCTCTCTTGTGTCATGAGTGCATCTTGTCCTCTAGCCTCCTCCTCCACACGGATGCGTGTGATCAAAGTCTCCAATGATGTCTCCTTTTGTTTGTGCCGCAAAGTCTTTTGGAACTCCCTCCAAGATTGTGGTAGTTTATCAATTATGCCAACTACCACCAAATTGTCTCCAATCTTTATGCCTTCGGATCTCAATTCTGCCATAATCATTTGGAAGTCTTGTGCTTGATCCACCACCAATTTTCCATCCACCATTTGGTAACGGAAAAATCTGCTAGCAGCATACTTCTTTGCACCTGCCTCATCGATATCATACTTGCTTTGTAAAACTTTCCAAATTTTCTTAGCAGAATTGTAAGTTGTATCATAATAATCATAGAAATGATTGGCAAGACAATTCAATAGATAAGAGCGACAATTATATTCATCTTTTGTATACTTATCTATTTTTTCTTGATGGAGAACATATTCTTCCTCACTCATCTCATCGGTAGAAAATTTTGATGGATTCTTGTCAGTGAGGATGTAGGAGACTTTGAGAATACTCAAGTAGAAGAGGACCTTTCCTTTCTACCTCTTGAAGTGGGCTCCCTTAAATCGAAAGGGCTTGTTGAGATCTCCAACAGGCTCATTTGGTTTCTCTTGTGTAGGCTCCATGTGTTGAATCTCCTTAAAATTGTTGGTGCAATCACAATGATAATGGAAATAACACAATGAGAAACTGAATAGTACTTCTGAATATTATTAATGTAAAGAAAAGAATTACACAACATAATTTGGACTGAGGCATGACACTCGCTCTCTTTAAGGAGATTCAAGCCCTTGGTTGGCTAAACTTACTCTGAATGGGCTGTCAAGTAGGAGGATCCAAGAGGCTGATTCATTTCCAATTTTGATACCTCCACTCTTCACCTCCCCCTTGCGCACGTATCTAGCTCAATATCTGAAACAATTCATTTTAGCCCATTAATCACCATAATTAAAAAGAATAAAATAGTCTCTCTCCTTTTCAATGTGGGATTAAACATTTTCACTAACTCCTAATCTTCCATATTCACTCCCACATATTTACATTTATGTTATAACATTTATTTATTTTAATTATTTAATATTAAAATGCTCCAACAATAGTTAAAAACAACTTGTTGCTATGGATCCCTTTGTAGATGTTCTCCTCCATGAGCTTTCTTGCATTGTGTTGATTGAAGACTTGGCAAAGGACAAAAGTATTGAAGATCAAGGTATCCCTCACCTTCTCATCGAATATTAATTGCCCTTTGAATTATAAGGTCAGGATGAACACAATTTGATATAAAGCTTGGGCTAAGAGGTTTCACCCCATATTGTTGGTAATAAGTGGCTTAGTCCAACTCATTGGCGGCTTTTTCATCAATGTCTTTGTAGGTTGCTCAGTTGCAAGAGCTAAAGCTACCAAGTTATGCGTAAATAGGTTCACCCATAATAACTGGACCCCTTTTAATGGTCATTCGTTAACGAAAATGATTGCCACAAAGTTAACAATAACAGTAGCAACATTCACAGTAAGTTGAAATTGAATGAATTTTTGGATGTTTTTGTGGACGCATCTTCCCCATCTTAAAACTTTGGACACAGAAGCAATGTTTTTTTCCAAAATAACGATATCCGAGGTCAACCTCGCCACCTCCATGCCATGAATTCCCATAGAAAGTCCTATATCAGCTTCTTTCAATGCTGGTGCATCATTTATGCCACCTCCAATGACTACAACTATATGACCTTTTTGTTTCAAACATTCTACCATTAAACTTTTGTCCGTGGGGGATGCTTTAGCCATGACGCAAATTTTATCAACTTTCTCCATTCTCTTCTCTGGTGTGTAGTTTCTAAATTCCATGCCTTCAATCACTACTCCATTGACCATATCCTAACTTGGCTTGAGTATCCTACATTTAGTTGTAATAGCTCTTGCTGTGAAAACATTCTCTAGTGATCATTTTGATATTTACACCTGCATATTGGCAATCTTCCACGGCTTTCCTCACCCTTGGACAACATGAGTCCTTAAGTCCCACCAACCCTAATAGTGTCAAACCTTCTTCTTCTATTTTTTTTTATATCTTTTGTATCATATTCTTGATCTTCTTCTGAAAGTTGCTTATGTGCAAAAGCAACGCACTGGAGGCTACTATCTTCCATACCCTGAATAATTTGCTCAAATTTCATCATTTCATGATCATCTAGCTCTTTCATAATTCCAAAAGCATCACAATAGCTTGAACACATTTTTAGTATTATTTCTGCAGCTCCTTTCCAATGTAAATGGATTGTGCTGTCTACCATTCTCCTTAGTAGAACCCCACTTTGTTTCATGTGTGAATTGAATGCTTCAACAGAAAGAAGTGTACAATTGTGCATCAATTGCTCCATTTCCATGTTTAACTCTAGAATAGCCCATGAAAGAATGGATTTTTCTATTGGATTGCTTAAGAACTCAATTTCAAATCTTGAAGTATGCCTGTAAGCAGTACTAGTTGTGTTCATAGCAACTCCTTCCTAGACTAATTCAAGAAAATACGGAGCAATTGATGAATAAGTAGCTGCATCAAAAGATTCTTTCCCTAGCCAAAACTTTGTCACCTTCATTTGATTCAAGGTGAGACTGCCTGCTATGTACGTACAAATGGTGGTGGCAAAGCCCATGGTCTCAAACAGAAAGCTTCCGCACCATTGCCTGATCAACCATCATTTTTTTCATGGAATAAACGTGTGTACGCTTCACAGCCAAAGAAAACCCTTTTGGAATCACAGGTTCAACTATAGTAGTTGCAGTAACTAAAATTCGCATAGCTTTCACCATTACAAAAAACTTTTTCTTGCTGCCATGAAACTCTTCAATCACACATTCATCTTCTATATTCCCTGTGAAGTATCGAAACAACAAGACTACAAGAGCTAGGAAAGCAACTGCCAAACCAACCTTACGAATTGATGAAGTTAGCTTACTGAGCCGAACTTGTAAAGGTGTTTGTTCATTGGTATCATGACTGATTGAGCTCATCATCTCGCCCCATGTTGTGTTCTTCCCAATCGAAGTGACAAGCATTCGAGCATAGCCATCAAGCACCTTATTACCAGAAAACAAAAATGGATGATGGCAATTTACTTCTACATGATCACTTTCGTCCTGTGTGATACTGGATTCCTCCACTTTTAAAGAGTGCCCTTCTAAGAATAGACCATCTGCTGGAACTTAATCTTCAATCTTTAAGCAAACGACGCCTCCAACAACAAGTTCAAAGATTGAGACCTTTTGATGCAGCCTAGCTCTCACAAATTTAATTTGGATATTGTTGCATAGTTCGGATAACTTAAGGAATTGTTTGCTTTGCCAAAAGTTACTTATGGCAGAAATCACAACAACAAGAAATAAAGTAGCAAGTATGCTTTCATCTTCTATCCATCCTGCTAGTGTCAAGTATTGTTGTTCATTCTTCTCAACAAAAAAAACATATATATATATATATATATTATTGTTCAAAATGATGGGAAAATTGTGGTTTAAAAAGTGTTGTGAAAACAAGTGTTTAAAGTACTCATAATACAAAAAATGTGTTTGGTACTATATTTCAAATGACATTTTTTTTTTTAAAGTGGAAAAACATAATTGTATGTTTGCACTGCCAAAAACGAGGGCTATAGCTATGTTTGTAAAACGCGGCTATAGACCCTAAAAACGCGGCAATAGCCCCATTTGGTCTATAGCTGCGTTTTTTATAGCCGCGTTTGTACGTGCGGCCTATTCATCGTGACCAATTGGTATGTGCAGATGTTTTTTTTAGAAAAAGTGTTACTTTTCTAACATGAACTGTAAAATTTAATTATTTATTTATTCTCTTTCTTTCCTATTCGTCTCATCCCTCTCCTCTGCAAGTCCAAGCTTGAACAAGTCACTGAATCAAAGCCAAATTACTATTTTTTTTTAATTTAGACAAAAATTGTATTAATGAATCAAAGAATAATGAAGCAAAAGAAAAGAATGAAGCAAGCCCATTCTCCAATAAAAAAAAAAAAGCAAAAGAAAAAAAAAATTACAATGACAAAACTGGTCATCTAAACCTAGAAAAGAGAAAACAAAAGAAGTCCCAAAAACAAAAACCCATCAACTAGGATATTAAAAAAAAAAAAAAAAAAAAAGAAGAAGAAGAAGAAGAAGATAGCGTGCAATAGAGAAAGAGAAAAAAAAAGTAAAAAAATAAAGAGAAGCGAGTGGCAGCGTACGTGTGCAAGAGAAAAAGGAAAAGAAAAAAAAAAAAAGAAGAACAAATCCGTGGGTATTGTCAAATCTAGAGAGAGAAAAAGAAAAAAGTAAAGTAAAGAGAGAGAGAAGGCAAAGTTGGGTATTGTGAAATTCGTGGGTTCTACTTTTTTAAGATATTTACCATTGCGCCATTGAGTAACGTTGTTTGATACTTGAAAACTAGTATGAAGAATTTTCTAAATTCAATGTTTAAATACCCTAAAATGAGCAACATAACTCAAAAATTCTTAAAAAAACAATACTACCCAAAGACAGAACTACACTTGGGTTGGGGGGGGGGGGGGGGGGGGGGGGGAGATGGCCCCCCAAATTTTGAAAAATTAACTAGTAGTATGTATAGGCTACACAAAAATTCTAACTTTTGACCTTAAATTGTATATACTTGCCCCCCTCCCCAAATATTTTTACAAATTGACCCATGAAATTTCCCAAATTGTTTTAATCAAACCATCCCTTTGTTGTGTTGCCCCAAAAATATCAAGAAATTCCACTAGACAAACCAGCAAAACAATTTATAAACCTGGATAATTAGAAAAACCTTTAGACAGTCACAAATCCAGTATAGAAAAAAAAAATACCAACAAGATAAGTACAAATGACAAATCCTTAGCAATACAATCCTTTGGTGCAACACCACCACCATCATCTTCTTCTCTGGCCAGCTGCGTCTCTGCTGCTTTCTTCTTGTTCTATTTTTTTTTTCCCTAAATTCCCAGCCCTTAGAATTCAGTGCATGCCTTCTCTCTATTTTGTAAAATGATGATTGACAAAGGCACCTTGGAGGCAAAGATGGCTACAACTCATTGTGGTTCTTGTGGTCAACATAAAGTTATCTTAAAATGAATGTAGTAGTATACTACCTTATATCCATTAATTTTGTTAATATGACGAAAACACTATTTTGGTCCTTACATTTTGGAATCACAATCAATTTGAACCCTACATTTTGATAGCAATCAATTTGGTCCCTATTATTTTCAATTTACAATCAATCAATATGGTCTTTATCATTAACTCACTAACAAAAAATGCTAACGTAGCTAACTAATTGGATAGTTGGCATTCTTGAAACTTATGTGGCAAATAAAATGATATTTAAAAAGCCACCTCAGCATTTTAATAAAAGAAAAAAGCCAAGTCAGAGAAAAAAAAAAGCACAAAAAACTCAAAAATCTGGTTGAAAAAATAAAATGAATAAAAAAGAAAAACTCAAAATTTCCTATTATTTTCTTGCTATCCAAACACACACAAACAAAGAGAAATAGACTTGCCAACATCACATTAATAAATGAAATGAATTAAAAACTCAAAAATACTTTTACATGCAATACCCACACAATCCAGCACTGAAATGAAAAGAATTAAAACAAAAAAAAAAAAAAAAATCTTATTTTCTTTTGAATTGAAGATATGTGAGACCCAGTGAGATTCCTGGTAGTTCTCCAGCAAGCAGATCCTCCCCACGTCAGACAACAAGGTAGTCCTCACTGCCATACGTGGGGCAAGATCTTATTTTATAGAAATTTTTTATTTGTGTTTTCGGTAATGAGTTTTGTGTTTTCGGTAATGGGTTGGTAATTTTTTTTTTTTTTTTTATAGAAATTTTGATTTGTGTTTTCGGTAATGGGTTTAGTCATTTGTGTTTTGTTCTGTCTTCTGTGATTTTGGTGATAGAGGAAGGGGATCAAATATAAGATTCTACCATTCTGGGTTGGGTTTGGTTTCTAGTAACAGGGAAATGAGTTTTTATTTATTTTTTATTTTTTATTTTTTATCTTAGAAAATCATCAATTTGATTCTTGTTTTACGTGGCTTCTTTTATTTGCTAAAATGCTGAGTAGCTTTTTAAATATTATTTTATAAGCCATATAAGCTTCAAGTATGCCAACCCTGCAATCCATTAGCTACATAATCATTTTTTGTTAGTGAGTTACTGGTATGGACCAATTTGATTGCAATTTGAAAATAATAGAGACCAAATTGACTACTACCAAAATGTAGGGATTAAATTGACTGTAATCCCAAAATATAGAAACCAAAATGGTATTTTTGTTTAATAATATTGTTGTGGCTTGTGGGTTTTTTTTAAAAAAAATTTAAAATTTTAAACTAAAGAAATAAATATCGGAAAAAAAAATATTAATTTTTATATTGGTTAAAGATTCTTGACTCTACAAGTCAAGAAATAATTTGAATCGTTACGTAGGATAAATTCCTAAAAATTAATATTAGAATACATCCACAAATATGATATTATGATGTGCATGCATTTTTTGGTTAGCTAAAACCAACACTGGCAAAACTTTTTTCTGGTTATGCTTGCCCCCTAGGTTTAAGTCCTGGTTCCATCCCTGATACTACCAAACATGTTTGTTTTTTGGAACAACAGTTTTTAGTGTTTAAACAATAATAACAATTCTAACACGTATTTCTATAAGACTCAAATACATATTTCCATAACATTAAAAACTGAATAACAATACTTAAACACTGTAACCCTTTATGAATAACAATACCTAAGGTCTTTTTAGTGCAGCTACCCCTTTATGATTAGTTATTCCATTGTCCTTAATTATTTGTCTATTTTATGTTACTTGGAGTTCGAGAAGCCTTAACTCTTAAAAAATGTTCTCTATAGAAGAAGAAGAAAAATAATAATAATAATTACTCTTAACTGTCTTAAGTAAGTTTCCTTTATTCTCTCTCCAAAAAGAAAAAAAGAAAAGGAAGTAATTAAGTTTCCTTTATTCTACTATTTGGACTATTTTCCACAAATGCTAGGGTTAAGATTCTTAAAAAAAAAAAAAAAAAAAAAAAAAAAAAGGAAGCTTCCTTTATAAAAGAGCAATGTCCAAACTCATGCAATAGTTCCTATTAATTTAAAGATATAATTTGAAACTATAAAAATAAAAAAATAAAGAAAAAAAATTAAAAATGCATAAAAATGAAATTTAAGAAAACGATAGTTTGATGATATCGATGAAAAGGTCAAACTAGTTAAGAAGAGCATGATGGAAGGAGATGAAATATTAAACAAAATGAAATTTGATAAATAAATAAATAAAAGATCTGAAATAATGTTGATGACATGGGCAATAAAAGTTTTGTAAAATTTATAACAATGCTTCTATAATTATATCTAGTATAAATAATATGATAAAGAAGATTCAAGATCAAAATTTATGCATTTTTGTTTGCAGGAATTTGAGTGAATAACATTTTGTTTGTTGTCTAGGGTGGATGAAGTTGAGGATTAGGTTAGGAAAGATCAGTGCACAGGAATGTAGAATGCGGCATGTCCAATGGACTTCTATGATATTATTGTTGGGAATGTTTTGCGACAAGGGCCAAAAATGTAAGAATAGCCCAAACCTCCCCTTAATTCTTTATAAGTGATTATTTATTAAAAGTTAAGTCCAAAATTTTAGATGTATGATGAACAAAGTCTAATTGGTATCACTAATATAGCATAAATTTTGTCGAATGGTATAACTACGTACCTTTGTGGATATCATTATCCTACTATTAAAGACTTATTGAAAAAGAACAAATTTAAAAAAAAAAAATTTAAAAGAAGTCTAATTGCAGACGCAATTTTTTATTTTTTATTTTAAATCCAAGTGCCCCCAGAATGTCCAAAATGGCCACATACTATTATTTGGAAAAATATGTAATATTTTACCACTGTTTGAGAAATATTTTACAATCTACCACTTTTTTGAAACTTGAGTTTCACAAACTTGAGTTTGGCACGTTACCAGTGGTGGCGCCACGTTTAGGCCAACATCAAACTCATTAAACGAAAAAATTATATATAATAATTTTAATTTTTTTTTATTTATCTATCATTAAATGAAAATTAGGAACACCATCAAACTCATCAACACAGCATATCATTACCTGTATTGAACGCCTAAAAAACAAATCCAGCCATTGTAGAGTTTGCCACTTCTTCTTCTTCTTCTTCTTTTCTTCATCTTAGCCACTCTACTAGTCTGCCTCTTCTTTCGTTTTTTACTCTAGCTTTTGCTTTGTCAAATTTTTTCTTTAGTTTGCCTTTTAGACTTTTAGTTTGCTGACCCCACCCACGTGACAAAGCTTTGGAAATGACAAAACTCAAAAGGCTGACAAAAAAGTTTGATTTCAAACTTATTATTGAGTATTGCCTTTTCCCAACGTGATATACATATATACACTCTGATTGTACTGTTTTTGTTGTTGTTTTTCATTATTTAATTACATATTTATGTTTTAATATTCTAAAACAGCGATTATTATGTAATAACTAAATGATTTGAGTTTTTTTTTTTTTTTTTTAAAAAAGAACTAAGGGCCGGTATGATAACGTTGTTCAAATAACATTATTTGTATTTTTTAGAAATATGTGTGAGTAAAAAAATGTGTGAAAAAATGTGTTATGTTATTTAAAAACTAAAAACATGTGTTTAAACACATGTACCAAACAGATCCTAAATGATTTGTTTTATTTGAGGTTTACTTATTTGGATCAATAATTTTATGTTGTATAAGAAAATATAAATATATATTATTTTTAATTTTTTTTAGAAACCCCGAAATACCCTAAAATGGTACACCGAAATAGATTGGTATCGAAATATTCCGTTCTACTAAACAAATCGAAACAGGGTCCGAAACGGTATTCATAACATTGTTTTCAAGCAAAAAGAAAAAGCTACAAAAAAATTGAACTAAAATCTAAAACAATATATATATATATATATATATTGTAATAGAGAATCTGGGAAAAAAAAAAAATATATATATATATATATATTGTAACAGAGCAAGCCCACCAGGAACACCCTGAGAAACATCCCTGGAGCTGCCACTTGCACATTGCTAGAGTTTTTGGAACTAGAGTTCTATTAAAAATGGCACCTGGAACTCGAGTTTCATAAACTCAAGTTCCTTGTACATAAAGTTCCACAAACTTAAAATTTCTTGTTTACACAGTTTCATTAGCATGCAAACCAACATTGACTGACTTTGTGATGTCATCCCTCTGCCCATGTCCCACACCACTGCCAACTTTATTTGAATAATTTCCCTTTCCAATACAAAATAGTTAGAGCATCAGCATCCCGAAATTTCAATTCTACTCTATTTTACCATTCCAAAAAGCCACTTTATCATTATACCATACCATTTTACAATACCTCTAGCATCCCAAACTTTTATTTTTCTATTCTACTCATCTATACTATTATTTAAGGGGTTTCTCCTGTTTTGATTCCTTATTTTTTAGTTCAAAAATGCCCTTACACCCCTATGTTTAAGTAGAGACAAAACTAAAGGACAATCCGGTAAAATTGCAACTCTAACTTCCACTAAAACATTGCCTAAAAAATAAGACCACTCTCCTATTAATTTTTAAATTGATTTATTCACTTATAAATTAGATTTTCAAAATAAAAATTATATATATACAATAAAAAAACACAATTTTTTTTTTTTACAAAATAGGACCACTAACCAAAAAAAAAAAAAAAAAGCCTCATCGCACTCGCAAAGCACGTGTGATGAGGCTAGTTAAAATAATATATCTACATAATAAAATAATATATCCCAAAATCCAAACAAAAACAAAAATCCAAATCACCACCTACTACCACCACCACCACGAACAACCATCAACCCATCACCGTTCCCAAACCCATCAACCCATCAACAACCACAACACCGATCAAACCCATCACCGATCCAAACCCATCAACCCAACAAACCCATTAGCATCGATCAAAAAGACCCAGATCACCACCTGCTACCACCACCACCACGAATAACCATCAACCCATCAACAACCACAGCATCGATCAAACCCATCACCAATCCAAACCCATCAACCCAACAAACCCATCAGCATCGATCAAAAAAACCCAGCCACCACCAAGCAAGCCCACCACAACACCGGCCAGCAACCACCAAGAAAAACTCACAAAAAAACCACCACCGATCTTGCTGTTGTTGATCTAGAAATCCATCAACCATGGCAGCAAAGCCACCACGCCAACAAACAGAGAAGAGGGAGATGGAGAAAAAATAGAGAAGAGAGAGGATGAGTCAAACTGAATAAAATATTGTTTTTGGTTTTAGAATTGTGCTACAATGCAATTTTACCTTTAGAATTGCACTGTAGTAGTATTGGAAAAAAATTTGCAATACTTGCCATTAGCATTCCTTGTTGTAGAGCATTTTGGGGCTTGAAATGCCAAATTTCCCTTACATTTGGCATTTGCATTCCCTAGTGCTGATGCTCTTAGAAAGGCATGCAAAATACACCGATGTAATATGTGATAAGAGATTTTTGTTGAAACTTGAGTTCCTTAAACATAAAGTTCCATAGACTTAAAGTTTTCTATTTACACAATTTTATTAGCATGCAAACCAACATTGACTGACTTTGTGATGTCATCCCTCTGCCCCATGTCCAGCACCACTGCTAGCTTTATTTGAATAATTTCCCTTTCCAATAGAAAAGAGTTAGAAAGGCAAGTGGGGCACGGACTTGGGCCTTGAAAACAAATCCCCCACGAGCAGTGAAAGTGGGACAACACTCGTGGGCCAGGGGGATTACCCAAATGAGGAGCATGTGGAAGTCACCAGCCCAATTAAAGGTCTTAATGAGCTTAGTAGAGAACCAGATAGAGATGAAGAGGGAAATAAGGCCCAAAATAAGAAAGGAAGATGGAAGAAACTGACTTGATCCCAGCCAAAAAGCAATGCCACAAATATGGAAATAATAGAGAACTTAACTAGCACAAAGCGTAGCCTATGGACAGAGGAAGATACAAGCAAGGAATGAAGACAGAAGAAATTGTGTGCAGGTGAGTCAACTACCCTTGATCTAACGGTGGTGGCTGCAAGGCAGCACCGCTGAGAGCCATGAATTCATTAAGTTGGAACTGCTGAGGAATTGGGAACCCCCAGTCAATTCGAGCATTGCACAATTTAGTGCAACGATATAATCCCAAAATTGTCTTCTTAATGGAGACGAAGGTAGGTGTCAGGAAAATGAAAAGAGTCCAATCTAGGATTGGACTCCAAAATGGCATAATTGTACACAGTGAAGGAAGGAGTGGAGGGCTTGCCCTGCTGTGGGAAAGAGAATTGGATGTTGAACTAAAAAGCTACACGAGGAACCATATTGATGCTATAGTTACAGATTCAAAGTTGAGCTTAAAATGGAGAATCACGAGTTTTTACGGAAACCCAGACACAAACCAAAGAAAGGAATCTTGGAATCTTCTCCAATTACTAAACAGCCAGTTTCAGATGCCATGGGTTTGCTTGGGAGATTTTAATGAGATTCTATATGCATAAGAGAAAAGCGGAAGACTGGAAAGATCCTAACAATAGATGGATGGTTTCAGAAAAGTGGTAAATGCTTGTGGCTTCCATGATCTGGGTTTTGAAGGACCTGAATTCACCTAGTGCAACCGTAGAACTGGAGATGGAAGAATCCAATTAAGATTGGATCGGGTTTTTGCTACATTAGAATGGAGACAACACTATAGCCAAGCCAGGCTAATTCATGTAATGGATTCAACTTCAGATCATAGCGCATTAATCCTAACAGATCAACAATTCCCCCGGAGGCATAAACAAAAACGGTTTCACTTTGAAGCAGTATGGACTAGGCATGGAAAATGTCGGGAAATTGTCCAAGAAACCTGGAGAAACCAAATGGGCATCAACTCACTAACTGATTTAATTGGTGGGTTAAAGAAGAGCGCTGAAACACTAACAAAGTGGAGTCGAAATGACTTGGGGTTCTATGCAAAGAAGATTAAAGAAAATAGAAAGCTACTCCAAGAGGCTGTTCAAGCAAACCGAGATGGAAGTAAAGGAGACAAGATTGACTCCTTGAGGAAAGAGATCAATGAACTTCTTGATAAGGAGGAAATTAGATGGAACCAAAGATCAAGAGTTGATTGGCTGAAATTGGGGGATAGAAATACACAATATTTTCACCACAGAGCTTCACAAAGAAAGAGGAAAAATGAAATCAGAGGGTTGTGGGATAAGGAAGGAAGGTGGGGTGAAAACATGGGGGATATAGCAAATATTACTATAGATTATTTTTCAGAATTGTTTACAACATCATCTCTAACAAAAGCAATGGAGGTTGCAAAGACTGTTCAAAGATGCATTATGGACGAGATGAATGAGCAGCTGACCAAAGAATTTCAGAAAGAAGAAATCATCCAAGCCATCAGTCAAATGCACCCGACAAAAGCTCCAGGCCTTGACAGTATGTCTGCTTAGTTTTACCAAAAATATTGGGACATAATTGGAGAAGATGTTTGTAATTTAATTTTGAAAACCCTGTATGCTAATACATCTCTAGCTGATCTAAATAAAACAAAGATTGTTCTTATCCCCAAAACAAACAGGCTAACAAAGATGAGTGAATTTCAACCCATTAGCTTATGTAATGTGTCATATAAAATTATTTCCAAGGTCTTAGCCAATAGACTAAAGCCAATCCTTAATTTCATCATATCAAAAAACCAAAGTGCATTTGTGCCCGGAAGACTCATAACTGATAATGTCCTTGTTGCTTTTGAAATTATGCACTACTTGAAGAAAAAAAGAAATGCAAATGAAGGGTTTATGGTTGTAAAACTGGACATGGGTAAGACTTATGACAGAGTGGAATGGGTCTTTCTTGAAAAAATTATGGAAAAAATGGGGTTCAATAACAAATGGATCAGCTTAATGATGAACTACATTTCTTCTGTATCTTACTCTGTTCTAATCAATGGGGTGATCCATGGCAGTATAATCCCAACTAGAGGTTTACGCCAAGGTGACCCTCTATCCCCATATCTCTTCCTTCTTTGTGCAGAAGGTCTCACAGGCTTGATTGTGGAGGCAGCAAAAAACAAAAGGCTCTCAGGGATATCTATATGTAGAGGAAGCCCTTCCATAACCTATCTATTATTTGCGGATGATAGCGTGATACATTGTAAAGCTTTTGGGCAAGAAAGCAAAGAACTCCAAACCATCCTCCAAAAGTATGAAGAGGCAGCGGGCCAGAGAATAAATACAGAGAAGTCCTCAATTTTCTTTAGCCAAAATACTGATGAAGATACTAAGAAAGAAGTCAGGGAGATTCTGGGGGCAATGCAAGACACCCAACCGAAGAAATATTTAGGCCTCCCTTCTCTAATTGGACGATCAAAGAAACAGTATTCACCGAGATAAAGGAAAGAGTGGGGAAGAAAATGTCAGGTTGGAAAGAGAAGCTTTTCTCTATTGGAGGAAGGGAAATTTTGATTAAGGCTGTGGTTCAAGCAGTGCCGACCTACTCAATGGGGTGTTTTCTTCTTCCAAAGGGCCTCTGTGAAGAAATTGAAGGGATGATGAGGAATTTCTGGTGGGGGTAGCGGAATAATGAATCGAAAATGGCATGGGTAGGATGGTCTAAAATGTGTAAATCTAAGCTTGAAGGAGGGATGGGTTTTCAAGATCTTCAGGCTTTTAAGCTTGCCATGCTAGCAAAGCAAGGATGGCGAATGTTATTCAACCCCTCATCACTAATGACTCACATGTGCATAGCAAAATACTTCCCAAATGGTGATATTCTAAATGCCAGCTTAGGCAACCAGCCTTCTTATGCATGGAAAAGCATCCATAAGAGTTTGGAAGTTTTAAAGCAAGGCACCAGGTAGAGAGTGGGAAGCGGGAAAACAATCCACATTTGGGATAATAAATGGTTACCAACCCCAACCACTTACAAGGTTATTTCCCCACGAAAAGATTTTGGTGACTTCCTAATGGTCTCGGCTTTGATTAACCAAGACACAAAGAGATGGAGAAGAGATAGATTAGAAAGAATCTTCCTGCCTTTTGAAGTAGAGACAATCTTAAACATCCTTATCAGCTACCATGTACAAGAGGACCAATTTATTTGGGTAGGTAATAAAAGTGGAGTCTTCACAGTGAAAAGTGCATACTACGTTGCTAGGAAAATTTTGGAAGTGTGTGACAGAGGAGAATCATCTACTGGTGATACTCAAGCTCTATTGTGGAAGAAGATGTGGCACCTAAATATTCCAGCAGAGGTAAGGATTTTTGCGTGGAGGTTATGTATGGATGCAATCCCCACTATGCTAAATATAAATAAAAGGGGAATCCATGTAAATCCCATATGCCCACTGTGTAATGATGGAGTTGAATCTGTTGATCATGCTATCTTAAGATGCAATATAGCTAGTAATGTTTGGAGGATGTGGGATGATTGTCCTATTAGTCTAATGGGAAACAACATGGATATTCTAGATTTGGCTATTGAGATCTTGCGCCAAGGAACACAAACGGACCTGGAGAAATTTTTCGGGCTGGCTTGGAGGATCTGGTACAATAGAAACCAGGTGCTTTATGAGGCAAATGGAACCTCAAAAACTCACATCTAGGGGGCTGCTATCCGTATGATTGAAGACTTCAAAGAAGCAAATAGTCTAAAAATAAAACACATGAGGGATATGAAGGATCATTGGGACCCTCCTCCTGTGGGCTTTTACACCATTAATGTGGATGGTGCTATCCCTTTGGCCAATGGACATTCAAGAATAGGAGTTGTAGCTCGAGATAGTGACAATAGATTTGTAGCTTCCTTGTCTTTGCCCCTCCAAGGAAGATATTCTGTTGAGGAAACTGAGGCAGCTGCAGTGGAGCAGGGATGTGTGCTGGCAAAAAAGCTTAGCCTAGAGAGAGTTATCATAGAGAGTGACTCTCTCTTGACTGTCCAAGCTATTGAAGCTAATGATGTTAGAGGAGTTGTTGGCCACTTTGTGAAGGGCATTGTGCAAAGTTTATGCAATTTCCAGGTGTAAAAAATTAGACACGTTAATAGGACTAGCAACAAAATAGCCCATGAACTAGCTTAGCATGCTAGAAGAATCAGAGAATCTGTCTTGTGGAGTATGGAGATTCCAAATTTTTTGTCTGAGTTAGCCAGATCTGAGGGAGCTAGCTAGGTGGAGATGTGTTTTTGGTCTAAACTATTGCTGGTTCCTTGTATTTGTGTTTGTTGTTTTCGTGGTTTTTTCCAGTGGCCTTTGTATCTGTTCTTTTGGTGTTGAATGATATTTCAGTTTCTTCTATAAAAAAGAAAAAAAAAAAAAGAAAGAAAAAAAGAAAGGCATGCAAAGTACACTAATGTAACGTGTGATAAGAGTTTTTTTTTTTTTTTTTTTTTAAGGTAAATAATGTGTGGCCATTTGAGTGTTGTGGGGAATTGTGTTTTTCTTACATAAGAGTTTGGGAAACTCGAGTTTCACAAAATTGAGTTCTAAAAAAGTGATAGATTGCTAAATATTTCCCAAACAATGGTAAAACACTACATATTTTTCCAAATAGTAATATTTGGCCATTTTGACCCTCCCGGAATAATTGGGGAAAAATGAATAAAGTTGTTGCAAATGTGAAAGTGATGCGACAATAGTTTTTTTTTTTTTTTTTTAAGTGCTGTCACAATTCTTGAAAGAAAAAAATTTGAATAAAAAAAACTAATATTATATCTAATTTTGCACCGTCCCAGAAATTTGAAGTCCTATAATTAAAAGACTTGTTTTTATTCTACTAGGGCCGGTTTCAAATTTTCAATAAATTTTAAAAGCTTAAATTGTCTCACATAATAACAAGTGACATAGCTAATTTAGTATACGTTCAGGATTTGGCATAGCCAATTTTGTAAAAATCATTGCCATATCACTAAAATACTTTCTTTTAAAAAAAAAATTTACTTCTCTAGAAGGAATTTCATTATCTAATTAATAATTAAAAGACGTCTTCAAAAATTTTACTTCTCTAAAAAAATGCAAACAAGTTCAGGCACCACCACAATTCTTACAAAAAAATAATGTTGAAGAATTAACACACACACACACACAAAATCAAGTGTTGTTATATCTTACTAATATAATTTTATCATGAATTTTAGCTAATCCTATGACTTAAGGAGTTTTACATATTTTGAAAAAAATAATAAATTAAAATAAAATATAAATTTTTTTTCATATACCACTACAATTGACAAATTCGGTTACATACTAGTGTATTTGTTATAGAAAGATACATGGATGTATGATATTACAATTGTCAGACTGTATTTACTCTCATGCTGTGGCCTTTGGCATTTTTATTTATTTATAAAAAATGAACAGGAACACGTATTTCTGTTTGGACTTTAGCAGTATTTTTGTGTGTTAGGTTAGGCATAATAGAGAAAGCAGTAATGGAATTGGTCATAGTTTGGCATGTGAGATATGTCACAATGGAGAAGTAATGTTGCTTCGGATTTATTAGATACGTTAAGCGGAGCCTTCTACAACAAACTTGAGTTTTTTTTTTTTTTTTTTTTTTTTTTTTTTTTTTTTTTTTTTGAGAGAGAGTTTCAACTTATGGCGTCCGCTCCTGATAATTGCTCTTTATTATCAGACCAAGACACCAATCAGTTTTTGGTGTAGGCGGGGATTGAACCCCAGATCTCTTATACAACCATCAGAGATTTTACCAGTTGAGCTAACTGGAACCCACAAAAAAAAAAAAAAAAAAAAAAAACTTGAGTTTTTTTAACATTTTTTTATCTACGATTACTAAAAAATGTTAATAAAACACCTAAGTTTCTACAGTTGTACTCAACTGTTGATCAAAATAAAAAAAATTAACCTACTTATTTCCACAGTTGGCACAACTGTTGAAACAAGTGTCAAAAAAAATTAAATAAAAGTTTTATCCACAGGCTTGATGAATGTAGAAGATAAACTACATCTTTTATCTACGGTTGTGAGTGTTGAAAATTAGAAACACTAAACTTATATAAAGCTACAGAACAAATCAAAGTTTTATAGATAGTTTTCACAGTTTCTCATTTTCTCTCTAGTAGCTCAAATCTCTCTCACACAAAACTTAGAAATTTCAAAGCCAATTTCATAGCTCTCGATCATGGAAATTTCGAAGCTCTAGGTCATGGCAATTGCATAGCTATTGGTCTCTCAATGCGGTGGCTCTGTCTCATCGTCACTCACAAAATCGAAGTCGAAGTCTTCTGTCAACTGCTCTACTCTTCGCCTACCTCATCTAATATCCCCCAATTTTCTAGGGTTTCAAGCTCAATCGCCACTGCGACACGAAGATCATTTTGCCTGATTTGTCTCAATTCTTCAATGGACGAAAATTCGATGCGTTTTCATGTTTTGTTTATAAATTGTAATGTTTGGTTCCTGGGAAAATTTGAGGGTGAATATTTAAATTCTCTCTCACTTCCTCTGACTCCCCAAACCCCCAAGGTTCCCTCTCTCTCTCTCTCCCTCTTCTAGTGTATACGCCTATATATAGGTTTTTGTATTTTTCTTAGATGGCTTTGTGTTTTGTTTCAGAGTCTGCTACAAAGGATGGTCAAGCTAATAAAGTAAGTTTCTTCTAATTTTTGTTCTTTGTTCCATAACTAATCCTAAGTTTCAATTATTCTTATTATTATTAATTGGAATTCTATAGCGTTCGCTTATTTTCTGCCAAATTAGTGATCATAGTAGTTTTTTTTTTTTGTTAATTTATAGTGATTGGTTGATATTGGGGTGTGCTTTACGACTTGTTTTTGTTCCCACCAAATGTGCTTTAATAATGAATTTTGTTAATTTTTATGAAATAATTCTTGAGATTGAATATGTAGAAGGATATTCTTACCATTTAATTATCAGCTTAAGTGCAATATATGGTACTAAGCATTGAGAATGAAACTGACTTGCATTTTTTTTATACTGACTTGCATTTTTTATATTAGATACTCTGTTTTTTGTTGGCTGAATCACTCAGTGCAATATATGGTACTCACTTGCATCATTGAGGTAATGATGCTACTTTGATTGTTTTTAGCAGGTGAGATTGAATTTATTAATGTAATTGTTCCAGCCGTTTTTTCACTATTTGTGGGATTGAAAGCTAGAACGTTTATGAGTTCAAATTACAAGTTCTTGGTAAGTTCATTTGCCTTTTAATTTGTGTTATGTCTCTTTGCCATATTCACATGAAGTGGGTTTTGATGTTGTGATTGCATTTAAGTGGGTATTAGCTTGTTTTAGTTTTCATTTCTTGAATGTGCGTTGTAGCTGTCAATATATTTAAACACAATCAACAACTCTAGCATAGGTAGTTCTATAAATGGTCTTACCAATACCAAAACCAAAGACTTTGGATAAGAAAAGAAGAACAAGGAGAAAAGTCTTAACAGTTCTCTATCAGTTTGCCACTTAGCACCTTATTACTTTCTATGTATGTAGAAATGACAAGAAAATTAAATCATTGGTTGATCACTGGGTTAAATTTGTTGATCACTGGGAATTAGAATTTAGAAGAAAGGGGTTTTCAATGGCTCCAGTGCTGAGTAGAAGCCTTGCTACTGCTTCTCTTGCTTCACTTCCCTCATCCTCCTCATTTTTACTGAGAAACAGCAACAGGAACAGGGTTTTAAATCTCACAAC
This sequence comes from Quercus glauca, assembly GCA_023736055.1. Lineage (NCBI taxonomy): Eukaryota > Viridiplantae > Streptophyta > Magnoliopsida > Fagales > Fagaceae > Quercus > Quercus glauca. Next base: position 9,418,206 of record CM043319.1, on the reverse strand, counting down.
TGCCTTTGTGCCACAAAATGGTCTCAGAAAGCGCTTTTCTTCTTCTAGGTTGAAGTGGAAGTATGAGAGAAGAAACCACCGGTTTGCGCTGCAGTGCAAGGCTGCCGCTGTGGCCGAGAAAGAGGCAGCCGACACTTCCGGTGAGAAATTTGAGTACCAAGCCGAGGTCCGTCGCTTTTCCATTTTGCCTTTCAATTTCGTATATGCTCTTTGCTTGTTTCTGACTGAATAACATATATAGTATAGGGATATCAAAGTTTCAAAAGTAGTCTTTTATTCTTACTGCTACAACTCTATCCAATAACTTCCACTTGTTATTTCTTCTTACCAATATAATTGATCTTTTGCACCCAAATTCTGTTTCTTCGTATCCTTCTTTTTTAAAAAATGAATATCAAAATTCGATTTTTCCCCCCTTTTCATTATCATGTTTTGGTCGGTAATCTGCTCACCTAATTTGGGTTATTTTTTTTCACTAACGAAATAGAAGATGAAAACTTTGATGACATCTCCTTTGAACTTTTAAATGGTTGAAAGTTTTGTTTTCATTTTCATCTTTGGTTTTTAACTATCATAAAAATGGTTGAAAGAACTGGAGATGATAATGGATGGATTGAAGCTAATGAACAAGATGAATGACTTTAATGTTGTAAAAAGAAAAAAAGAAAGCATGAATGGCTTAATATATAGAATATGGCTGAAAAAATGTACTATTAAATTTAACATGGTTAGAAAGTTTACCATTGGCATTAACTCCTCAACTTGCAATTTCAGTTGTTACATTTACAAGTAATATATAATCAATACTATACTTATCAAATAAAAACATAGAGTCAATTGTCAATGGTATAGTAAACTGCCCCAAGCTATTGTTGAAGAATCTTTATGCTTTTGGAATTCTCTACCATATTGTAGGGGATATTCAATTTATGTCTTTTGTGATGTTGCCATCAACACAATTTAGTAATTAGTTGTCAAATTTGCTTTATGGTATGTGATACTATAATAAAACATGCTCATTAAATAAATGTATTTGAATTGTGGATGTTTTGATTGATGTGCAGTATGTCAAGACAGTGCATATGACTGTGGCTTTTACTTATTAGTTCTCTTTTCAATTTTGGTACTCATCTCGTTTTTTAAAATGGGATCTTACTTTTTCATAGGCCCCTTCTTACAATTGATATTTATCTTACTTTATAAATATCAAAAATTAACATATCAATAAAAGAGAAAGACATAGCAAAATATCAAATATGATAAGTAGGAAGTACTATAATGAATGAAGTCTAACTTCAGATGGAACCTCCCTTCGTATAATAAATAATAGGGTGAGAGATGAGTGACTTATCAATAAAAGAGAAAGACATAGGAAATGAAATTTAGTTAAGCAATCTACTTGATGAAGCCTTAGTCCAAACTACAAGGGGTTGGCTGATTAATCGCTTGAAATAGCAAAATAAAAATATTAGTTCATAGTATGAGGCATATATCTGAGGCACACTTCCAACCTGTGAACTAAAAATGCCAAAAAGTATTACCTACTTTTAGGCCTCAAGGCCTTTCTGTTATTACCCAAAAACAGGGCCTTTTTTTATTTATTATAAGTAAAAATTCTTGTTATTAGGGTCTGTTTGGATAGAGCTTATTGTTGTTGAAAGTTGCTGAAAACTAATTGTTGCTGAAAACACTGTAGCAAAATAATTTTTAAATGTGTGAATAGTACCGTGGGTCTTATTTTTAATATTTTTTAATGTATGAACAGTGCATGAACAGTACATGAACAGTGTCGCACTGTTCATGCACAGTACATTTTGTCCCCCAAAGTCAAAAAAGCCTGCCCAAAAAAAAAAAAAAAAAAAAAAAAAAGTGAAAACGCAACAAGTGAAAACGCACCTTACCTTACCTTGCTATCCAAACCGGCACTAATTGTCAAAAACAGTACAACAGTTATTTTGGACAGTTGCTTAAATTTCACCTCATAAGATTCTTCCTTTGGAATGTGTTCAACAATCCACCCCATTAACTTACAGTTGCAACCCAAAATAGTTGGCTTTCAGCATTGAGTTTACCAGAAGCGGGAACGTATATCTACTAAAATAATTGACAAAATGTTTAATTTACAAGTTTGATCCCTCTAGATTGCATTTTAACCTCCTCTCACCCACCCCTAAATAAATATATAAAAAAAAGGATTTTAAAATAAATGAGAAAAAAATGACAATAAAATTAGAAGGGCTTAGCTTTCTGTAGGTACAATCACAATAGCTTTCTTGCTTTGGTCTGACTATAATTAGTATTAATCAAGGTCTAACAGTGAGAGATATATATATAGAGAGAGGTATATATATATATATATATATAAATTCACTAATTACCTTTTATAGTGCTTGTAACTTAGTTAAAACTTTTTGAACCTTTTAATCAGACTTCTGGCTTTACAGGTATGATGTAGATGTGTTCCTTGCCCACAGATTTCTTTCGGGTGAAATTGTAAGTCAATAAATCTAGTTTTTTCTTCAACTTTTGAACTGATACTGAATTAAAGAAGTGGTCAAACTCTTAATGGCATGGTGGTGTGAGCCTGTGGGAAGGGAAGGGTTAGTGGTTTAAAGCCTTTTGAGCTACAACCACCCCCCACCCCCCCCCTTCTCTCTCTCTCTCTTTCTTGCAAAGGGCGCCACAAATATATACACATAGACCAAATAGTTAGGAACGATCAATACTAAAAGTAACCAGTTATTTGTGCCCTGTATATATATATATATATATATATATGTATGTATGTATGTATTAAAGAACATAGACCAAATAAATAGGAACGAGGAATACTAAAAAGTAACTGGTTATTTGTGCCCTTTATTCTACCTAATTACATTTGATAAATTTTGTCAAAGGAAGTTTACCATATTTTCCCCCACATTCATGTTATTTCGACCATTCAATGTAACGGTTCTAATATGAGATTGCCTTTACTGATTATGAAATGGGCTTAGAGCATCCCCTCACAATTGTGGGTCACAGTATAATCTTTGGTGTTTTTGAGATGGGATCTTATGAATTTGCAGAGATACTGGTATTGGAATGACCAAAGAAGAGCTCATTGACTGTCTTGGAACTATTGCTCAGAGTGGTACTTCAAAGTTCTTAAAGGCTCTGAAGGTACTTTTAAACTCTTTTATCCATAGGGTGCATTATTTTATTTCTTCCTGTGTGGCTATTTTCAAGTTCTATGCTGCTTTGAAGCTTACATTTCTAGCCTTAAAATTTGTTAAGAAAATAAGGATCTTTGAGTAGACAATGGTCTAATTGGTCAATTTGGTGTGGGGTTCTATTCTGCCTTTCTTGTTGCTGAGAAGGTAACTTTTATAATTAAACTCAAGTCTTGTAGCAATTTTAAATTCCTTTTGAAGCTTTTAATGTGAATCCTTTTCCTGGGTGGCCACTAATTGTGCTTAATTTGTGTACATCATACACCATTAATTAGGTTGTCGTCTCTACAAAGAGCCCTAGATCAGATAAGCAATATGTTTGGGAATCTGTTGCTGACAGTAGCTCGTATATGATTGAGGAAGAAACTGACCCTGAAAAGTTCCTACATCGTGGAACACAGATCACACTCTATTTAAGGGTATGCCACTCTTCTTTTATTCTTTTAATGGGATAGATTGTGCATGTTCCTGTCACACTCTACTTGTTTCAATGGAAAACAAAATAATTGAGTGGAGCTTCTTAAGATGTTGCTTCTTCTCTGGTCTTTATCATAATGATTGTGTTGTTATTATTCCATATGATTCATGATTTTATGGAGTGAATTGAGGAGGGTATCTTGGCTGTTGCTGGAAGACTAGCAGCTTATCTTGTTATGGATATAGGACTAAAAGTTTAAAAACATCCTAATCTGTTGTTTTTCTTGCAGGGACATGACAAGTATGAATTCTCAGACCCAGCTAAGATTCAGGGTTTGGTAAAGAGTTACTCTCAGTTTGTTTCCTTCCCCATTTGTACATGGCAAGAAAAATCAAGGACTATTGAGGTGAGACGCCTTAAATTATCCTCTCTATCAGGGAGGTTATTTGGGAGATTGAAAATTTTAGATCTTTGCATAGTTTTATCTGATGGAAGTTAAAGGTTATAAGAATCTTCTATTTTGAAAGGTAGATGAACAATGTAAATTTAAGAGTGTAAAGAGCAGTAGGTAGAGTAGTTGAGTTGTATTGATTTTTACAGTTTGTTTCAAGTTATTAAATTTTGATTAATGTGAAAGAGTGCATCAAAATTTATTTATTTTTTAACAAGAAAATACTTATTTCAATGGTTGGGTGCCTGTGGATAAAAATAATAAGCATACTTTAATCTACATTTATGTGTATATATTTCGACGGTTATTAACCGTTGATAAATGTGTAATACTTTTTTCAACGGTTGCATAGGCCGTAGAAAAATGTTCTCGACGTAGTTTTTAATAACGGTTCTCTACGGTCATTCCAACCGTTGAAAATATTTTTTTCGACGGTTTTTAATACTTTTTTCGACGGTTACAACCGTTGAAAATAGCCAAGTTTCTTGTAGTGGGAATCGCTCTTTGTTGGCATCAGATAGGTAACTGTCAAAAGCAACGAAGAGGTGATAGTTTTGTATAGCTAATTTTAACAATTACTAGTCCTAGACTTGCGCGTTGTGCGTGATAATTTTTTAAATAAAATACTATTTTAGTCCCTAGAATTTATATAGAGTTTTTTTTTTTTTTTTTTTTATAAGTTTTATCATATTTTTCATAATCTTGTTTATAACATTTTTTCCATTATCATATATTTATTGGTTGATGATTTGCATAACATAGACATTAAATAAGAGGTAAAACTATTCACTGTGTATGAAGATTATGATTATATATACGTGTATATATATATATATATATATTCCCTAGTTAGATTTTGATTAGTTTTAAGTTTAAATTTTGTATAATTATATTTAATTGTTGATTATTAATTTAATTAAGTGAATGTAATGGTTGATTTTATTGTACTATAAAGTTTTCAATGTTCTCTGTATAACCATTTCTATTTTATTTCTTATTCTTCTTGACCACCTTTTTGTTTTCCAAATAACAGTTATTAATTGACGTTTGATTTCATTTCTTTTTTTCTTCTTTCATATATTCTTTATTACTTTGTATGTTCCCTTGCTAGTTGTAAATTTTAGGGCTATCAATAAAAAATAGATATCATGGATGGCTTAAATAGTTATAGATATAGTTACGTTAATAGTATGTCAAAGGTTTTTTTTTCCTTTTAAATTTTCAAGGAAATATGAAAGGCATTTCTCTGGTTTGGTCTTAATCAATTAAGATATCCATAATATATTAATGGAAGTAATAATGAGCCTTAAATATTTTTAATGTATGAAGTAGTTAGGTTAGTGGTATGTCAAAGGTTATATTATATAAAAAAAATTAAAAAAAAAAAATTCCAAGGAAATGTAAAAGGCCATTTTCAGAAAAAAGAAATTGTGACTTTTTGAATTGTAGAAATATGATTTTTTTTACTTACCTTGTTTATAGATGTCATTATTAAGTTATAAACATTTATATTAAAGTAAATGAATATATAAATGCAAAATTATATGTAAAGTTACAACCGCGCAAGATATATATATATATATATTTTATTCATAAATCATTATTTCATTGTTTACTTATAAATATCTAAATTAAAGTTTTTTTTTTTGGGAAAAAAATCTAAATGAAAATAGATAAATATGTAAAGATAAAATTATATGAAAAGTTAAAACTACCAAGGATGAACGTTTAATCAACGGTAGACGTATGTTTTTTGAAGACTAAAAGTATGCACAATTACTTTAGCTGGAACTATATAACTATACATTAAATATTGTTGCGAATGGTTCCACATTTGCAAATTATCAAGTTTGATGGCCTTACAAAACAAATATTTCATTTTGCAAAAAACTTTACATGAACTCCTCTTTTGTGACAACTTTTTTTTTTCTTTTTGCTGAAACAACTTAAGAATATTAAGACTTAAGTTAACACATGTAGTAGTTGTTAAACACGTCAGTGATATGAAAAATAGAAAGGTTTAAATATTTAAAAAACACTTTTAGTAGATTGTAATATAAAACATTTTTTTCTTAATATTTTATGTAACTTTTCCCATAAGATCAATATTGTTGGCATCCTTTAAAGACGATACAAAATATTTTTACACATAATATAAAATTATTAAGTTTGCCTGATTTTAATTTGTGGCAAAAAAAAAAATATTAATGTATCTATGATAAAAGTTTTTATCTAAATGATATATAGTAGTTCATATTTTTTTAGACTTGATTCAAAAAGTTCATGCTCAATAGCTTTTTAAGTCTACAAATTGCTCAATCTACAGGCCTAGACACATTCAAAGGGTGCTATCTAAATTATAAATTATATGACCCTTTATCACACAAATATTTTAATTCCCCCAATGAATGGTAAAGGAAGGCAGGTTTGTGTCTAGCCATTTTCTTGATTTGTGCTACATAATTTAATAGTATGGAGGATGTGATTGGATTTAAATGTTGAATAAAATAATATGAGAGGAAAAAAGAGTAAAAATAAAATATATAGCAATAAACATCAAATTATCCAAATCATTCTATATAATATAATAACATTATATTATTATTATTTACTATATGTATAATGCAGTAGGATAATATTTAATCAAAGAGAATATAAAAGATAACAACTTAAAACACAAAACTAAATTACATCAACCCAAAGTAGAATTCTAATTAACACAAAAATTCATCAACCTAAAGAATTGATGCAATAAAAATAAAATAAAAAATCAAACAAAAAATGAGAAACAAATTGAGAGAGAGAGAGAGAGAGAGAGAGAGAGAGAGAGAGAGAGAGAGAGAGAAGTAACATTTTTTGTGTGAGAAAACTATGCATAGAATGAAAAAGAAAATGTTAAATTTATAATAAGATGTTGAGAATATGAAGAGTCAAAATAAAGAAGTTAAAAAAAAGTATAGAAAGAATGATACTAAGGTAGAAAGTAATGGGGAGATGAAGACGTAAAAGGAAAAAAGAGTTTTGGAAAATTAATAATAAAAATAATGGTGAAAAGATATTTTAATTTTTAAATAATTAAGTCACCTTAAATGAGAAAATGTTTAAAAATATATATAAGAAAAATTGAAAATAAAAAATGATGACATGGATAAAGCCTTGAATGATGACGTGGATAAAAAAAAAAACCTTGTTTTTTTTATTATATATATATATATATATAATTTTTATTTTGAAAATCTAATATATAAGTGGATAAAACAATTTGAAAATCAACAAGAGAGTAACCCTATTTTTTAGGCAATGTTTTAGTAGGAGTTAGAGTTTTATTTTTACCGGATTGTCCTTTAGTTTTACCTCTACTTAAACATAAGGATATAGGGGCATTTTAAAACCATGAAAATGAGGAATCCCAACAGGGGAAGTTTCTTAAATAGTAGTATAGATGTGTATTATTTGGTGGTTTTAAAATATATTCTTCAACTTAACTTGGCCCCTCTTGAGATATATATAGAGGCTCTATCAGTAGGGTTATGAATTAATTTGAAAAGTCATGACATCCTAAAATTTCTAATTCAAATGAAGAGTTATAGCTCTCTATTGTATACAAGACTCATCACACGCACTTTGTGTGTACAATACTACTCTTTTTTATTTTATTTTTTTTTTGTTTTTTGGGTTTAGTGTTATACCAATATTTAAAAGTGATATATAAATAACCATGTGTATTTTTTTTTTTTTTTTTTTTTTGTAAAGAAAGAGGTAAGGTAACATGGAATAATATTTAAAAATGAGATAAAGAATTGTAAGAATTTGAAACCCAATGGAAAATTTGAATTTATTGATTAGGATAAAAATTGGGATAAGTAAAAAAATTTAAGATTTAAACAAAAGAAAGATGATATATGTTAGTGTGGATGGATGGGGGACTTGTGATAATTGTATAGAATCTGGATAACAAAAATTGTGGAATGTTTTAAAGAAAAAAAAAACCATAGAAATTTCGGGATAAGAATGAATAGTTTTTACATGAGGTAGTGGGTTTTTTTTTTTTTTTTTAAGAAGTAATTTTGTATTTTTTTTTTATAAAGATAATTGAAGTATTTGAATACAAATAGATAACAAATACAAATAAGAATCAGACATTTAAATACAAATGGGTGGCGAGAATAATGGTTTTTTTTCCCCCATTTTGTATGTGAGATAGTATTACTCTTTTAACATTTTTTGGAAGAAGTAATTTTGTATTTTTTTTTTATAAAGATAATTGAAGTATTTGAATTCAAATAGATAATAAATACAGATAAGAATCATATATTTGATTACAAATATGGGGTGAGAATAAAGGTTTTTTTTTCCCCTTTTGTACATGAGATAGTATTACTGTTTTAACATTTTTTACATTTTTGTAACAAAAAAAATTAAACTAAAGGGTATGTTATTTTAAAATTTGTATGAGAATATTTTGGTACGCCAAAAAAAAAAATCTTATTAATAGTATAAATCTCTAAAAAAAAATCTTATTAATAGTATAGATAAATCAAGAAGTTGGAATTGCATTTTCCTAATAGATGTAATTGTGTAAGCTTTCATTTGATTGGTAACATGTATTTAAAGTTTAAAACCGCCCTTTTTTAGTTCATAATAAAAATTAAAAATTAAAAAAACAACCTTCCCTTTTTTAAAGTATAACTTTTTAAAATCTTTTTTTAAATTATAGATCTTTTTAAAGTATTTTTTTTAATCTGAAAAAATAAATTGTTTTAAATGACCACTAAGTTGCGTCGTTTTATTGGTGTCCTTTTTCCTCTTTTTTTCTTTTGTTTTTATTATTATTATTATTATTATGTCTTTATTTTGGTTCGCAACTTGACTCTTTTTTGGATTTGGACTAGAATTTGTCACGAAGCACAAACATAAACACACAGTTTTTTTTTTTTTTTAGAAACAAACACACATACAAGAGAGAGAGAAAAATGTCCTAACATAAAGACACATCATAATTAAGAGTACATGCGTTTCGACAAAAAAGCGCATCAGTCTTCTTTCTTTTCTTTTTTTTTTTTTCTTTTTTAATTTATACCAGAGAAAAAATTCATTGCAACGAAATAACATTACAGCATAGTCTGAGATCATCATGTGACATAACCATTGTCTGAGATCATCATGCACTGGGAAAGAGGTAGTACTGTAAGCTAAATCCAAAACATGAGAATTAACCACAGTAGGAGCTAGAAGGTGGTTTACAAGGACATCCTGTTGAGATAACTGCTGAAGCGCGTTGTTTTATTGGTGTCCTTTTCCTGTTTTTTGTTTTTTGTTTTTATTATTATTATTATGTCTTTATGTTGGTTCGCAACTTGACTCTTTTTTGGATTTGGACTAGAATTTATGTCATGAAGCACAAACATAAACACACAATTAAGAGTGCATGCATTTGGACAATTAAAAGAGCGCGTCAGTCTTAACTCTTAAGTCTTAAGTCTTAACACTAAAAACAAAGGATGATATCTAAGAAATCAAAGGAATTGACAATTAATGTCGTCAATGAGAAGAAAATATAACAAGACAAAGATTTGAAACCCCACCAAAATTCTCATAATTCAAAACTGATATGTGAACTCTCAATCGCTGTCATTTCAAAAAAAAAAAAAAAACTCTCAATCGCTGTCGGCAACTCAGAAACAAGGTTTTCAAACCCGGACCGTTCATTGAACCGTAAAAGAGAGAGGTTCAAGGTTTTTGAGGTCGAACCGGAGTCGAACCGTGATGACGTCATAATTAATTTAATAATTAATTAAAGCCTAAATATAGATATTAAATTTATAAAAATAGCAAAATTGACTAATATATCTATATATGTGAGGGAAATTTAATGATTTTCAAGAATATATTTAATAATTAAATAAGAAAGTTAATAAAATAAAATAATAACTATGAAAACATTAAAATTTATGATTAATTTTTGAAGTAAAATTGAATATCTTTGAAGGATTTTAATTATAATTTTTTTTTATTCCTTGTAAGAGATGGATAATTTAATTAACTAGAATATAATTGTGTTAATTTGTTTTTATAAAAAAAAAAAAAAAAAAAAATGCTAAGGGGTTGGACCGCACGGTTCTTGCGGTCCAACCCCGGTTTTAGGGGTTCACGGAATTGCCACATATGCCCGGTTCTTGAGGCTTAAAAAACCGGTTTTCATCCCGGTTCACGGATTTCACGGTCCGACCTTCCGGTCCGGTCCGGTTCTGAGAACTATGCTCAGAAATTGACATCAAAAAGAACAGGCAGGCAGACAGACAAAAGTCCAAACACGTTCAACCCATTAATCCCTTCTTGGTTGGAGTAATTTTAGAGAGGATGGAAAATAAAAGAGAGAAAAAATGATGTTTTTAGTTATTTGGTTGAGGGTGAAAAAGAAGAAAGATTTTAATGGGGTCCACAAGTTTTTTCTCCTCTCCCTTTAAAACACAATCTCTCCAAATTGGAGAGAAAATAAGAGTGAAAAGTGGAAAAAAAAAATTTTGAACAAAATTGCCCACATTTTTTTTTTTTTTTTGGCTACCTCAGCCTGGCCGTGAATATGGCTTACCTACCTACCTAAAAAAAATTGGCCGCATTTTTCTTGGTTGGTTGTTTCCCCTTTTTTTTTTTTTTTTAATTGAGCATTATTTTTAATAAGGACATATGAGTAAATTTATACAAACTACATTTTTTATCCTCCCATTTCTCTTTTTAACCAAACAAAAAAATTTTCATCACTCCACTTTTCCACCCTTCAAACTAAACACAAATAAGGAAAATTAAAATCTTTTCTATCCTCCCACTTTTCCATCCTCCCAACCAAACGGACCCTTAAGGTCTTTTTAGTGCAGCTAACCCTTTATGATTAGTTATTCAATTGTCCATGAGTTTTAGTTAGCTCAACTGATAAAGTCTCTAATAGGTGAATACGAGATCTGAGGTTCTATCCTCACTTACACCAACAACCGATTGTTGTTTTGATTTGATAATAAAAAAAATTATTAGGAGTGGACACCATAGATTAAAACATTCTTCAAAAAAAAAAAAAAAGTTATTCAATTGTCCTTAATTATTAGTCTATTTTTATTTTTATGTTACTCGGAGTTGGAGAAGCCTTAACTCTTAAGAAATAGAAGAAGAAGAAAAATAATAATAATAATTACTCTTAAGTAAGTTTCCTTTATTCTACTATTTGGACTATTTTCCACAAATGCTAGGGCAAAAATAGCCAAATACCACATTTTGACAAAATTTGTGGTAAACTAGCACTGTTTCGGAAATATTTAGTAATCTATCACTTTTTTAGTACTCGAGTTTCACAAAATCGAGTTCTAAATAGTACTTGAGTTCAATGAACTTGAGTTCCTAGGACCTGAAATTTGTGTAATTAAAAAAGTAATATAGTTCTCAGTATTACGGAAATTGAGTACTTCTTTATAGTACTCGAGCTTAACAAAGTCGAGTACTTTTTTTTTTTTTTCCTTTTTCTACTTTTTGTTTCGTACAAAACTTTTACTTATTTCATCTTCAACTGCTTGTGATCGTTCTGTCTACCAAATTAAGTACAGTGTCTGAACTTGAAAAAGTTCATGTGCAAATAACTGGAGTTGCAATTAGCTAAGCACAAAGTAACTAGAGTTGCTTGCTCACTCACTCACGCAATTCTTCAAGACTGCACTTAGTCCTCACTTTCTCTGGGACTTCACTTCTTGCTCACTGGCCGAATGGCCTCTCCTTTTATTTCTTCATCTTTTCCTTCTTTTCTTCCTTTCACACTCTTGACATCAAATTACAATAAATGCAACTCACTTGCCTTGACTTTGCTTTAGCCACTTTCTTTTTCCTTTAGCTCTCCCTTAGGCCGAATAGCCTTAATGCATTAGCCCCTTTCTTTGCTTCTTTTTCTCCTTAGCATGTCCAACACACCTAAGTCACTGCCCAAGAAGAAAATAGGCTAACTTTTGTGGCTTGTCCAACCACCTCTTTAATGAGGTGTTTTATCAAGTGTGGGCTGGACCCACGGTGCTATGATGCACCCAACATGGTGGACACAACGATCACAAGCAGTTGAAGATGAAATAAGTAAAAGTTTTGTACGAAAAAAAAAAAAAAAAGGTACTTGACTTTGTTAAGCTCGAGTACTATAAAGAAGTACTCGATTTTCGCAATATCAAGTACCACGTTGTTTTTTTAATCCATCAAATTCCAGGTCAGTAGTGTCACGCTAGCGACTCACCTAGGAACTTGAGTTCACTAAGCTCGAGTACTATTTAGAACTCGATTTTGTGAAACTCGAGTACTAAAAAAGTGATAGATTGCTAAATATTTCTAAAACAGTGCTAGTTTGTCACAAATTTTACCAAAACGTGGTATTTAACTATTTTCACCCAAATGCTAGGGTTAAGATTCTTAAGAATGCGTTAAAAAAAGAGTAAGATTCCTATATAAAAGAACAATGTCCAAACTCATGCAATAGTTCCTATTAATTGAAAGATATAATTATTTGAAACTAAAAAAAAAATTAAAAATTAAAAATGCATAAAAATGAAATTTAAGAAAATGATAATTGGATTAGATCGATGAAAAGGTCAAACTAGTTAAGAAGGTAATGATTGAAGGAGATGAAATGTTAAACAAAATGAAATTTGATAAATAAATAAATAAAAGATATGAAATAATGTTGATGACATGGTGCAATAAAAGTTTTGTAAAATTTATAACAATGCTTCTATTATTATATCTAGTATAAATAATATGATTAAGAAGATTCAAGATCAAAATTTATACATTTTTGTATGTAGGAATTTGAGTGAATAGCATTTTGTTGATTCAAGATCAGTGCACAGGAATGAAGAATGTGGCATGTCCAACGGACTTCTATGATGTCATTGTTGGGAACATTTTGCGTCAAGGGCCAGAAATGCAAGAATGACCCAAATCTCTCCTTAATTCTTTATAAGTGATTATTTGTCAAAAGTCAAGTCCAAAATTCTAGATGTATGATGAACAAAGTCTAATGGTGCATCACAAGAGAGAAATCAAATTAAATACCAATAATTGGTATCACTAATATAGCATAAATTTTGTCAAGTGGTATAACTACCTTTGTGGATATCATTATCCTGCACTAGGGGTGTTGGGTACATGACATAACGACTTGTTGCACTCCATGTTTTCTTGGATAATGGTAGACATAATTTGGAAAGCACAAGAGGATCGAAAGTAATATATAGAAGTGGAAACTAGATAATCTGGAAGAAAATGTAGGAGGCTTTTAGGAATGATAAATGAAGTTAAGTGAAGGAGAATAAAGGTATGGTGTACTTGTAATGCTAAATGGATAAATGACTCATAAGAATTGGACTTGCAACTTGGAATAAGTTGGAGCCTCACCACTTTTATATACACACACACACATATATATATATATATGTGAAGTGTGTGACTGCCTCTCCATCTCAAGTTTCTAAAATGTATTGATAATATAATAATAAGCAGATCAGTCTAAAGGTGAATGAGGTTCTCATATTAAAAATAGATAAAATAAAAAATAAATTTAAAAAAAACACCCATATTTTTATCATTGGAACACATTAATTAAACTCTATATTTTTGAATGTGAGACTTTAACTTTCATAAACCTACCCAAATGTTAGAGATATATTAGACATATTAGTCCAATGTAATAAGCCCAAGCCCAATCCTACTTGTACTAGTAGTCTAGGGTTTAGTCGCCTATATATACTCATGTTAGGGTTCATTGTAACACAGGTTATTGTACTACACTCTTATACATAATAAAGATGTAGCCTTTAAGGATTCCTCCGTGAATGTAGGCCGTCAAGACTGAACCACGTAACCCTCGTGTTCTCAGTGTTCCTATTCTATGCTTCCTCTTCCACATTCACTCTAGTATATACAACATGGTATACATCACATTGCCAATAACATATTTAACACCAAAAAACCTTCAAACAAAACTCACCCTCGCATATAAAATGCACGTTTATAAAAGTTTGGGGTTGAAAATGTCTTCACTCAGGAGTTAGGAGTTCAATATATTAATTCCAAGCAAAACTATGGAGTATTCTTTGCACTTTCCCAATAAGTGCCTAAAGGCAGAGAGATTAGGGGGGTAACTTTAAGTCCCTTGGCATTTCATGTAATCAGTGACAGAGCCAAAACTTTAAGCTAGGGGGTAACTTTACCGTTAATTGTGTGCAAATTTAAACCTCTGACTTTGCTACTACTTAGGGCTTGTTTGCATGCTTTTTTTTCATCACTCAATTTCTGCCACTCATCACTCATCACTTATCAGTCATCACTTTAAAATACCCTACACGTTTGGCACTATCACTCACTTGCCATCACTCAATATTTTTCACACTATTTATGGGCCCCATACCTGTCACTCGGTGGAGCTTTTTTTTTTTCCCCCCAGTACCCAAACTCACCGAACCCAGTGAAAAAAAAAAAAAAAAAAAAAAACCCAGAAACCCGAACCCATTGAAAAAAAAAAAAAAAAACCAAGAAACCCAAACCCAGTGAAAGAAGAAGAAAAAAAAAAAAAAAAAGAACTAAAGACCAAAAATTAGAGGTGATGAAGAACCAAAAAAAAAAAAAAAAACCCGAACCCAGTGAAAAAAAAAAAAAAAAAAGGAAGAACTAACTGACCGAACCCAGGAGAAGAAAGAAAAGTGGAGAAAAAAAAAAGGTCAAAAGCTGCAACTGACTTGACTAGTGGGTCCCTCTATGTGTGTTTAATTACAAAAATGCCATTGAAAACAGAGTTATGGAAACTGAAAACAGCTAAAATGTGTTTTCAGTTTCCATAACTCATAACTCAAAAATCAAATAATTGAGTGATGGAAACAAAAAACTGAAAACAGAGTTATGTGATACCAAACAGACTTCTCAGCTATGGGTCCCATCATTTTTGAGTTATGAGTTATGGAAACAGAGTTATAAGTTATGGAAATCACTAATCCAAACAGCCTCTTAGCTACTAAGATTTTTTTTTTTTTTTTTTTTGGTGGGTAAGAACAAAATTATTTTTTGTTTAGAATTTTTTAAAGGGCAAGGTTGTTTATTTTGGATAAAATTGGTTAATTGAGCTTAATTTGTTTTAGTTTTACTATTGGTAATTTTTGTTATTTAGCTATTTTTTTGGGCTTGTATATTTTGTTTTAGATTTTAGATCTATAACTTTTGTTATGGTCACTAAAATGAGGAAAATGTTAGAGTTACAAGTTTTTTCATAAATTAATGATATGATAAGTGATACTGGTAAGTAAAAAAATGATGCGAGTGGTGGGCTCATTATATGAACCAATAAGAAATTGCTACCAAAATAGTTTATAAAAATGTTGTAAAAAAATTTGTGAGTATAGTATTACGCTTAAAAGAATCAATAATATTGTTTAAAGGAAACAAAATGCAATTTTATTTAACAAAATTGCTAAAATTAGTATATATATATATATATATATTTAAATCCAATAATAGCTCCGTCCCTGCTTGTAATGAAAGAGAAATGGTGGAGTTGACTTCATGTCAATTATTAAGCTTACCTTATCAAAGAGACTAGTGTGGAAGGAATTAGAACAGCGGCAAATATTACACGAGATTCAAACGCAGACGTATGCATGTATGTTCACATATGCATTGAAAGGTTAGAATTAAAAATTTTATGGTTATATATAAACTACAAAGTAGAAAAAATACTAACAAACAAAATAATTGAAAGAATTTATGAACTTGTGACTATTGAACATGCCAATGTGTGGCTTTTGATCAACATCAAATGATGTCTATTGAAGCGGAAGTAGGTACCTAGAAAGTTAGGGTACACCAATGCATGATTTTATTATTTCCATCAGAAGAAAAAATATTATGATTTTTATGGTCAGAAGTTTGAGACATGATCTACTTTGCCATTTAAAGATAATATTTTTTTTTTCATCCAGTATGTTGTTATTATTATTATTATTATTCATATTGTATATGTCAAGGCATATTATTATTTCATTTATCTAAAATTTATTAATTTTAATTCTTTTATGTTTTCTAAAACTTCTATTATATTATAATGTATAATATTTAATTTATTTAATAAAAAATTGATTTGAAATGTTTAAAGATGTGCATATAATCTCTTATCATTAAATAAAAAACATGGGTACATCTCATTTACACAGGAAAAAAAATGGTGTTTTCATGTAATAATAAAAAAAAACAATTATTATGAAACGATCACTGTATATATATTTCAAATGAAGAGTTTTAGCTCTTTATTGTTTATAAATTAGGAAGTTGGAATGACACATTTTATAAACCATGTAAGCTATTTTTTTTTTAAATCAACAGTAATACTTATTAGAACACACACGAAAATAATAATAATAGTGTTTTAAACCAGGTTTATAATACATTACATAATCAGAGTACAACTACAAAAGATTCTAACCTTTGTAGTTGTAGACTAAGATTACATGTGTTCAAAGTTTAAAACTTTTTTTTTTTTAACATATATCTTTTTAAAAAATCTGAAAAATAAATTGTTTTAAATGACCACTAAGTCACATGGTTTTTATTGGTGTCCTTTTCCCCTTTTTGTTTTTTTTTATTTAAAAAATTTTATCAAGTCTATGTCAAAGAAAAAGTCTGTCTTTATCTTCGGTTTTTTATTTATTTATTTATTCATAATAAATTTTTTTAGAGTGATTAAATTTTATGCCGTCAACCTATTGTAACTGTACTCTTTTTCAAGTTTGGAATCGACTGTGAACTAATGTGAACTAAATATATATATTTGGACAAAGAAGCACGTCAGACTTAAGTGTAAAAGGAGGATCCATATCCCGTGCAATACCTCTCTTGTCAGCCGTAGATCTAATCTAATGACTTAAAATATTGACACCTCACCAAATAACAAAAATACCACTTTACCCTTAAAATCAGTTCAGCCCGCCCACTGTTTTGGTAAGTCTGAGTAAAACCAGCTAAAATCAAAATTTTCTCTCTCTCTCTCCCCTGCGTTTGAGGTTGCTCTCTGCCTCTCCTTCAAACCATTCTCTTCCTCTCCTTCAATTCATGGTCACAGCAGCCCGCCCACTGTTTTGGTAAAAGTCTGAGTAACCAAACAGAAAATCAAATTTTCCTCTCTCACTCCCCTGCGCAGCTGCCGTCTCTGCTTCTTTCCACCATGCACGCTTCAATCTCGATCTAGGACTTGAATCTTCCACTCAGTGAGTTCATCAACTCAAATACCAGTTTTTGTTTTTTAAGGATCTTTATGAATTAAATGAACAATGGAATTTAGTTCAAGGAATAAAAAGAGACTCAGAAGCTAGTGATTTTAGAACTGAATAGCTATTCTAAAGATGTTAGACTCAGTGATTATTTGATGGGTATTTACATGACCCTGTGCATACTTGGGGATGGTATATGTAATTGATTCAATTAGTTGACCTGCCCTGTTTGTTCTTCTTTTGATTTCCTCTGAAAATTTTACTGTAGCTTTCAGGTCAAAGTAGTTACCACGAATATTTTCACATGTTAAAGTCTCATGTTTAAGATTTGATTTTGTACCTTCAAAATTTCAATTGAAGATGGGGGGGAATGTACTTGGTTTGGTTGCCTAGCCAAATTAAATTATGCTATTGGAAATTTTATCTAGTTAAATTTTTTGTATCTATCGAATTACCTTTGCACTCACATTTACTTGCTAGTGTATAATGTTCAGATTTTCACTGCAATGGCATTCACCCTATTTGCTCGAGAGAATGTTGACATTGCAGTTGTTGAGGTAATTCATTTTAAGCCATTTGATGACTTCTTTCTGCAATTTTTCTTCTTTTTTATTATTATTATTTTTTTGAAGATGAAAATTCTTGAAGATGAACTGATTTGAAGATGAACCCATTCCCCCTCCTCTTAGGCTCATTGGATGAACTGATTTGAACTTAAAGTTTTGAACCTTTAAATTTATTGTTTTGTGCATCGGATCACAGGGAAATGAAGTTAGGTTTATATATAAACTTATTTGTTTATGTATATACACAGGGAAATGAAGCTAGGTTCAATTATGGACTAACTCTATGTGTTGAAAATACAAATGCTTGCTTGCAAACACATCACTTTTTTGGCATGTAAAAAAGTAATAAATGTTAAGTTCAATTATAGTGAAATTTTCTCATGTTTCTTTAAGTTAAAAATGTAACTTGATTTTGTTGACATTTTTTCAAGGCTAATATTGATTTTGTAGTATGAAGGACAACATTTTTTGGCAGTTTGTCTAATAGTATATTGCAGTGGACATGGCTTGGACAACATTTTTTGGCAGGTTGTTTGAGAGTATATTGCACAATAAACATGGCTAATATTGCACAATAGCAGTATTTTTTTTTTTGGACAGTTTTTTGAACAGTGTATCTTACAACTTAGATAACTTATTAGATAATTGATTGCACATGTAGCAAATTTTTTGGATAATTTTTTGTAACTAAAGAAGCTACTCAAACATGTTAAATATGTTAGATTGTACAAGTGCATGTTTGAGTAACTTCTAGTTAGATATTAATTATATATATAAGTGATTGATATTTTTAAATGCAATGGCATGTACTAAACTATTGTTTACTTTTTGGGACTCTCTTGTTTGTTTCCAAAGTGTAAGCAAACTTGCAGTGCTACTGTTGACACCCCATTTTGCAACCCGCATTTAACCTCATCGGGAGGGTAAAAGGGTAATTTTGACTTGGAAATATGCATCTTGATTCTGGTCATTGGATTCTTAATCTCGTTTTATCAAAATGATCTTGATGTTGTAACGATCAAATCGACTGGTCATAAGCCCTAATCAGACCATCAGATTGAAAGTTATCATCAAATCAAGTTTTAATGGCCGAGGTGCACTATCACAAATTGAGTCTAACTATATGTGATTATGAACAATTGATTCCAATTGGTTATAATTCTAATCAATTTGAGATCAATGATGTGTCATAATTTGATTGGTTAGGATTACATTTTATGGTGAGGTTGCATACACCTAATTAATTAGATAGTTAAACATTAATTATTCAACGAGTAATTTGTGTAATTATCTTTTAATTAGAGTAAATTTGGAACCAATTAAGTCTGAAATGGGAGTGATTGGAGCCATTTAATGTTAATTGGGAGCTAATTCTGGACCTATTAATGTTAATTGTGCTGAAACCATTTTCTAACAAATGACCTCTGCTCACCATTTCATCGATATCTCTCAGAATATTTTGAATCTGTGAATGAGGTTAATTTTCCCAGAAACTAGACATCCGGGGCTTCAATTTGAGCACAAGAATGAGGCAATTCCGATCAGAATTGAGTCAGATATGATTTTTTGAAGTTAGCTCTACAAGCTGTTACAGCAGCTACGGGAAAACCGAATTTTGGCTTGTTCCTCACTCCTACCAATCTTTCCATTTAATGCACCAGATTTTCCCCAAGGCTAAAATGAGGTCTAGGTTCATGATTCTTTGTCAACCCTCATTAAATGGCCTTCCATTCATATTTCCTCCACCACTACTATATAAACCCCTCTCTACTTCATTCCAAAGGACACCAAAATCCCCTCTCTTCTCCTCTCTTGAGTTCTAGTGAAGTAGAGTAGTCTTATCATATCCTGGTCTTCCTGAGACTCAAGATATTGAGTGAGACTTATTCTCCCTCTCCTAGTTCTTCTTTTTTCCTCCTCCCTTAGGACCTCTACCAAGAGTCTCTTCCTCCATCATATGGATCTTGCATGAAGGTATAATCCCTTTCCCTAACTTGTTTATTGTGTTGCCATGATGAGAATTTATGATTAAAGCATGATAGTGATTATTTAAGTTCTCTTGAATATGTTTGAATGTTCTTGAATGTTCTTATGTGTTCTTTACATGTTCTTGGTTGTTCATCACATGTTCATGCATAAACACTAGTTTTGATCTTAAATCCACATCAAAAAAATGAAAAACATGTTTGTTTCATAATTCTTTCAAGTCCTTGAATCTAAGATATCACCATACACACACATTCACTAGAATTTATTTTTTCAATCTAAATGTAATGTTCAATAAATTGAATTAGGGTTTATCACATGCACACACATCAAACTCAACATGCAAATTGATTGATATATTGGATGATATGATATGAATGTTGGCCACCATAGTCTAGAAGACCGGTTTCACCGGGCAAGGTGGGTGCCTAACACCTTCCCACTTTGTAACATAGCCTCCGAACTTAGATCAAGGGTTAGTAGATCAAATGCTTATCCTTGTAATTTTCAATTTCTAGATTGTAATTAGGAAATAAAGCCATGTACTTTATCTTAGATTGTATCTAGGACCAAAGCCATGTAATTTCCTATGTTCAATGTAAATTCAATTTCAAATTAATAAAATGATGAATTTTTTAATTATGGTTTTCTTATTTATTCCAACAATTAAATAAGTGGCGACTCCATTGTAAAACCCTTAATCTAAAGGGGGAAAATATAACTAGTCGAACCTCCATTTTGAGAGGCAATAACACGACTCCACCCATTCACGTGGGTTTGGCCCAACAATATTCCTATAAAAAAAGGGGGCCGGGGGCGCGGTCTCTCACAGTGGCGACTCCACTGGGGATATTGAGGGCTAGGCTTCAATTAGGTTATGGTGGCCAACCATGTCATTGTTTGTTTATTGCTTTTTGTATATAATATGTCTAATATGTCATTATATTGCATGTCATGCATCATTTGCTTGAATGAAATTTATTTTATTTGTGTGCTAGCCCGGAAGCCCGGTAGTATTAGCCGTAGATTGTGGTCTTCCTGAGACTCACATACCCAGCGGTGAACCTACCACCCACCGCGACAAGGATCATCATGGTTATGCCATGGTGGTTCATAGGGACAAACTGTACCGTTCGGACCAACGCGGCGCTCCTGGCGTCACAAGTTGGGAGGTACGACGTCCTAGCTTGTGGGAACCTTTAACCTACCTTCTACCCATGTTGTAATGACCCATAGAACCTACCTTTAGGTCGGTCCATGTAAATTGCATTTCATTATGCATTTGTTTGGCCGTTATTTGAACCATGATGACTTAAGTCCAACGCTTAAGCTCATCATGATTGTTTGAACCTTGTATGTTGTGAATTAACTCAAGCCCAAAAGCCTATGATTGAACTCTACTTGGTAGTGAAGCCCAAAATTGTTTCTTGAATGAGTCTAAGCCCAACACTTGAGCCCATCGAAGGTGTATAGACATGATCAACATTGAAGGCCAAAAGCTTACAAGATGCATGCCTTCCAAGTGTAAGCCCAAGCCATTTCATCACAATCAAGGTTCAAGCATCCTAAATGGACCAAGAAGAAGCAAGTGGCCCAACTTTGCCTCACTCCATATTTGGTTTGCAACATCATGGTTAAGCTTAAAATTTGTTAGTTTATCCCATGTTTCTGTGTTTCTTTGAATTCTAAAAATCCATGTAGCATTTGATGTACTTTGTTCATGTATATATTTTTAAAAAAAAAAGAAATTCAAAATTTTTTTTTCAAGATTTCAAAATCTTTCCCAAAATAGAGAAAATTTTTAAATAAAAAAAAAAAAAAGTCTTCGGACTAGGGGCATTGAGCCCTTAAGTCATTTAAAAAAAAAAAAATCTTTGAACTAGGACCATTGGACTTCCTAGTGGTTTTTTCAAAAAGATCCATTTTTTTTTCTTTCAAAGATTTCAAGATTCTTTAAAGTCTTCTTTTCAAAATGGTACATGAGGATCCCTTGGACACAACTTTTTCTAAATTAAGATGTTTAAAGGCTTGAACAATCAACTTGTACTGAGAAAGGATTGATTTCATTTGATCCGTGTAAACACTTTTGCTAAATTACTTTGAATAAAAGAAGAAATAGTCTTACAAGGCAATCAAAGAAAATCTATCCATTAGAAAATTCAAAAGGCTTATGCATTTATTCCAAATTTCTGAAAACTTTTGTGTCTCCAACAGAGCATTCATACTTTTTCTTTTAAGAGGAATTTATTAAAAGAGCTCAAATCACTGTGCCTACAAGCAAGCATTGCTAGGGATAGGAGGCCGTCTTTGGTAAAACAAGATTATACCTTAATACCTAGAATGATTATTATCCATTGCTAGCTCATTTGAGCCTTTAAACACTTAGCCTCTTTTTCGTATGAACCCACTAAAATCTAAACCTAGGGTGGGAAAATTCAAAGTATGCATGCTTAAATCTCATGTTAAGGAGGAGTTGACCTTGAGTTTTGAAGCTAATTGATAAAGCTCTCCTAGAGGATATGAAAGACAAGAAGAGAATTCATTAAGCTAAAGATAAGAGATCATCAAAGAAAAATGAGCTTTCACTCAATCAAGAAAAGAGAAATGAAATTCCATCAATGTGAGAGGAAAAAAGTGTGCATCAAGTTTGAAGAGCCTAAAATTCATCATGCCAAGAGGAATACAAGATTCATCCAAAAGAGATTTCATCAAAAAAGGAAAGGTTCATCAAGCATAAAAATGTGCAAGCACATCAAGGCAAGAAAGAAGTCTAGAGAGTGTATCAAAATGACTTAAGCTGAGGAAAACAATGAAGGAAAAAGATCCCCAAAAAAAAGTTCATTTAAAAAAAAAAAAAAAAAAAAAAAGGAAGCCGGCTAGGCTGAAAACCCAAAAAGGCGGTCTAGGCAAAAGTTAGGGCCAAAGAAAAAAAAGAGCCCGCTAGACTGAAAACCCAAAAGGGCGGTCTAGGCAAAAGTAAGGGCCAAAAAAAAAAAGAAACAGCTCGCTAGGCTGAAAACCCAAAAGGGCGGTCTAGGCAAAAGTTAGGGCCAAAGAAAAGAAGAAAAAGAAAAAAATTGGAAAATCCTACCAAGTTGAAAACTTGAAGATGTAACAAGAGGAAAGTCTAGAGGCATGATTCAAGGGAATGAGCATAAAAACAAATGTTGATACAAGTGATCAATGAAGACTAGTGAGAAGATGACAAAGAAGAAATGGGAAAACTCCTCAAATACTTGATTTTTGAGTAATGCATACTTGGGGGAACATCATTGGGAATTTTGAGCCTTTTTATATCATTCATTTCATAACCTAAACCCGGCCTACATTGCAACCCATGAATAAGACCTCCTTGAAGTCTTGCTAATTGTAGGCGCATCTTAAACTCTAATAATATTTTTCTCTTGAATTAAAAAGGAAAAATGCTTAAAATTGTCAAACCCCACAGGATGATATGTCCGAGGACAAAATTTCTCAAAGTCGCAAATCCTCAAAATGACTCAAAAGAACTTCCAAACCTGGAACACTCTCCTTGTTTGCACCCAGCAATGTGATTCATTTCATTTCTTGATTGCCTTTGGAGACTTAATCTGATGATGTTCAAAAGGATGAAGCAAATTCGATTACATGAGCTTAATGATCTTGATCCTTCCTAATCAAAGAGATTTGTTTGATTCTTAAACACTTTGATTTGCCAAAATGGTTGTTCAAAGGATCACCTCTTGTTCAAAAAAAAAAAAAAAAAAATCTTTTTCAAAATCCAGTTCTCTTGAACTACGTCTTGACCTGATCCTCTACGAGAGAGGTACGTAGGCAGCCTTGCAGAGGCCCGGTCCCATTCACCCAAACAACCTTGGAGAACAAAGTCAAAACAATTGTTTGGGTGCATGTTAGGTTAAGCTCATTTGTTTGCATTGAGCATGTTTAAACTTGAAGCATTGGCCTATTTATATTGTGTGCAAGTTTTCATGATAATTGGTTTCTAACAAGCTAGAGAAAGAAAGTCTTGTTGTAGGTACCAAGGATGGCGAACCATGATCTTTTCTCATGTTCCCCAATGGTCACAACATCAAATGAATTCAGCTTCAATCTAAGCATGAAATATGCCCTAAACTAGGGGCATTGGGTAAGTACTTTCAATTCATTTCAATGAATAAATCCATTGCTAATTGAAATTATCCTTTTGTAGGAATTAAGCAAGGACTTATCCAGCAATCTGCATCAACTTCCATCCAAAGTTATTCTCATTCAAAGGATAGCTTTTTTAAATAAAAAAAAATAGTCATCATGAATAAATCTTCATCACTTTTATTCCATCTTCATCTTCATCTTCCTCACTTTTTGATAATGAACAAATCTTCATATTTCAAAAAAAAAAAAAAAAAAAAAAAAAAAAAAAAAAAAAGAGGAAATTTTCAAAAAAGGCCTTGGGACTAGGGGCATTAGGCTCATACTTCTTAGGTTACCATATAAAAAAAAATCATCAATCAAAATTTTCAATTCCTTCAAAAAATTCAGGATTTCCAAATTTTTTCAAAAAAAAAAAAAAAAAATTCATCAATCAAAATTTTCAATTCTTTGAAAAAATTCAAGAAAAAAAAAATTTCATCAGTCAAAATTTTCAATTCCTTCAAACAATTCAGGGTTTCAAATTAAAAAAAAAAAAAAATCTTCATTAAATTCTTCTTCCAGAACAGAAAGCTATGATCCTCTTCCATATTCTCCAGTCGTGCAACATCA
Source organism: Quercus glauca (assembly GCA_023736055.1). Classification (NCBI taxonomy): domain Eukaryota; kingdom Viridiplantae; phylum Streptophyta; class Magnoliopsida; order Fagales; family Fagaceae; genus Quercus; species Quercus glauca. The sequence continues at coordinate 9,393,559 of CM043319.1, read as the reverse complement.
AGTCAATTGTCCACCTTCAGCATTCATCGAACCATGGAATATGTCCCAAACTAGGGGCATTTGCCAGGTATGCCAAAGTCTTTTCAATGAATAACTCTGTTACTAATTGAAAATATTTATTTTGCAGTTACTAGGGTAAAAGGCCCACACACATCGGTATGAATAATGCCTTTCAAATCCTTGGACCTCTGGGAAGCATGTCCAAATTTCAATCCTTGGACCTCTGGGGAGCACGTCCAAACTTCAAATCCATTGGACCTCTGGGAAGCATGTCCAAATTTCAATCCATCGGACCTCTGGGGAGCACGTCCAAATTCAATCCACAGACCTCTGGGAAGCACGTCCAAACTTCAATCCATCGGACCTCAGGGAAGCACGTCCAAATTCAATCCACGGACCTCTAGGAAGCACGTCCAAACTCCAACTCCATCGGACCTCTGGGAAGCACGTCCAAATTTCAAATCCATCGGACCTCTGGGAAGCACGTCCAAACTTCAATCCATCGGACCTCTGGGAAGCACGTCCAAATTCAATCCACGGACCTCTGGGAAGCACGTCCAAACTTTAATCCATCGGACCTCTGGGAAGCACGTCCAAATTCAATCCACGGACCTCTGGGAAGCACGTCCAAACTCCAACTCCATCAGACCTCTGGGAAGCACGTCCAAATTTCAAATCCATTGGACCTCTGGGAAGCACGTCCAAACTTCAATCCATCGGACCTCTGGGAAGCACGTCCAAACTTCAATCCATCGGACCTCTGGGAAGCACGTCCAAAATCCAACTCCATCGGACCTCTGGGAAGCATGTCCAAACTTCAATCCATCGGACCTCTGGGAAGCACGTCCAAATTCAATCCACGGACCTCTGGGAAGCACGTCCAAATTCAATCCACGGACCTCTGGGAAGCACGTCCAAACTCCAACTCCATCGGACCTCTGGGAAGCACGTCCAAATTTCAAATCCATTGGACCTCTGGGAAGCACGTCCAAACTTCAATCCATCGGACCTCTGGGAAGCACGTCCAAATTCAATCCACGGACCTCTGGGAAGCACGTCCAAATTCAATCCACGGACCTCTGGGAAGCACGTCAAAAATCCAACTCCATCGGACCTCTGGGAAGCACGTCCAAACTTCAATCCATCGGACCTCTGGGAAGCACGTCCAAATTCAATCCACGGACCTCTGGGAAGCACGTCCAAACTTCAAATCCATTGGACCTCTGGGAAGCACGTCCAAACTTCAATCCATCGGACCTCTGGGAAGCACGTCCAAAACCTCAAATCCATCGGACCTCTAGAAAGCATGTCCAAAATTCAAGATCACGACTGAAATCCTCATCTTGTCGTGACCACTGGTAAGCATGTCTTGTACTCATTTCTTTTCCAAAAACAAAAAAAAAGAAAAAAAAAAAAGAAAAAAATATGCATGTATGAACTACGTTTGGACCTGATCCTCTCACCAAGAGGTACGTAGGCAATCTCCCCTAAGATTCGGTCCACATTTTGATCCACTACATGACGGTCTACATTCTTATCTGCATGCATCATACATTCACCACGGTTAAATACTGATTGCAAAATTAGGTGTGTCTTTCATACATTGACATTCGCTTTTCAAGCTCTGTCAATGAGGGGCATTCTGTTGACACCCCATTTTGCAACCCGCATTTAACCTCACCGGGAGGGTAAAAGGGTAATTTTGACTTGGAAATATGCATCTTGATTCTGGTCATTGGATTCTTAATCTCGTTTTATCAAAATGATCTTGATGTTGTAACGATCAAATCGACTGGTCATAAGCCCTAATCAGACCATCAGATTGAAAGTTATCATCAAATCAAGTTTTAATGGCCGAGGTGCACTATCACAAATTGAGTCTAACTATATGTGATTATGAACAATTGATTCCAATTGGTTATAATTCTAATCAATTTGAGATCAATGATGTGTCATAATTTGATTGGTTAGGATTACATTTTATGGTGAGGTTGCATACACCTAATTAATTAGATAGTTAAACATTAATTATTCAATGAGTAATTTGTGTAATTATCTTTTAATTAGAGTAAATTTGGAACCAATTAAGTCTGAAATGGGAGTGATTGGAGCCATTTAATGTTAATTGGGAGCTAATTCTGGACCTATTAATGTTAATTGTGCTGAAACCATTTTCTAACAAATGACCTCTGCTCACCATTTCATCGATATCTCTCAGAATATTTTGAATCTGTGAATGAGGTTAATTTTCCCAGAAACTAGACATCCGGGGCTTCAATTTGAGCACAAGAATGAGGCAATTCCGATCAGAATTGAGTCAGATATGATTTTTTGAAGTTGGCTCTACAAGCTGTTACAGCAGCTACGGGAAAACCGAATTTTGGCTTGTTCCTCACTCCTACCAATCTTTCCATTTAATGCACCAGATTTTCCCCAAGGCTAAAATGAGGTCTAGGTTCATGATTCTTTGTCAACCCTCATTAAATGGCCTTCCATTCATATTTCCTCCACCACTACTATATAAACCCCTCTCTACTTCATTCCAAAGGACACCAAAATCCCCTCTCTTCTCCTCTCTTGAGTTCTAGTGAAGTAGAGTAGTCTTGTCATATCCTGGTCTTCCTGAGACTCAAGATATTGAGTGAGACTTATTCTCCCTCTCCTAGTTCTTCTTTTTTCCTCCTCCCTTAGGACCTCTACCAAGAGTCTCCTCCTCCATCATATGGATCTTGCATGAAGGTATAATCCCTTTCCCTAACTTGTTTATTTTGTTGCCATGATGAGAATTTATGATTAAAGCATGATAGTGATTATTTAAGTTCTCTTGAATATGTTTGAATGTTCTTGAATGTTCTTATGTGTTCTTTACATGTTCTTGGTTGTTCATCACATGTTCATGCATAAACACTAGTTTTGATCTTAAATCCACATCAAAAAAATGAAAAACATGTTTGTTTCATAATTCTTTCAAGTCCTTGAATCTAAGATATCACCATACACACACATTCACTAGAATTTATTTTTTCAATCTAAATGTAATGTTCAATAAATTGAATTAGGATTTATCACATGCACACACATCAAACTCAACATGCAAATTGATTGATATATTGGATGATATGATATGAATGTTGGCCACCATAGTCTAGAAGACTAGTTTCACCGGGCAAGGTGGGTGCCTAACACCTTCCCACTTTGTAACATAGCCTTCGAACTTAGATCAAGGGTTAGTAGATCAAATGCTTATCCTTGTAATTTTCAATTTCTAGATTGTAACTAGGAAATAAAGCCATGTACTTTATCTTAGATTGTATCTAGGACCAAAGCCATGTAATTTCCTATGTTCAATGTAAATTCAATTTCAAATTAATAAAATGATGAATTTTTTAATTATGGTTTTCTTATTTATTCCAACAATTAAATAAGTGGCGACTCCATTGTAAAACCCTTAATCTAAAGGGGGAAAATATAACTAGTCGAACCTCCATTTTGAGAGGCAATAACACGACTCCACCCATTCACGTGGGTTTGGCCCAACAACATTCCTATAAAAAAAGGGGGCCGGGGGCGCAGTCTCTCACAGCTACTTGCACAGAAAAAATAAAGTTTTTTGTTTTTTACTAAGAGTCATGCTTTCTTGTAGCTAAATTCATGGGCAATATTTGGGTACAATTCCATTATCATGATCAACTTGTGAGTATTTGGGTAGTTTTAGCTGAATTATGGCTTGGAGTTCAGTGTGGCAAAAAGGCTTGATACAAATAGCTCAAGCTTGTGACTTTCAAGCTACTCACTGTGAAGCAAACGAATCCTACTTGATCTGATTTTATGTCTTAGCTGTTCCCATAAAAGTTTCAAGTCCTTCAAGGCGATTGGATTAGTTGTAAATGGATGTGATGGTGGTGATCAGTAGCTATTATTACCATTAAAGTAATGCATGATAGGAAATTTTTTTGGTCTTATTATCATTTATCAAGTTTCTTTACTGCTAGATAAGCTATACCAACTTATCAAGTTTCATTACTGCTACATGACTCATTATCTATTTTAGTTGGGATCAAAATCAAGATGAAGCTATTTTGGCATTCTTGAAACACTGAAATCACACATTTATATTGTGAATTTAATTTAGCTAAGCTATAAGGCCTTTTTGTTTTGGATTTTGTCCATTGCTTCATTGAAATAAATAACATGAATGAAGTAGAACCCGAAAGCTTAAGGAAGCCCATCACCAACAAAATTCATAATATAGCAAACTCTTACATTATCAAATTAAGGAAATATATTACATCTATGAAAGCTCATTTTGCTGCTGGATGTACGAATTTCACTAATCTTTACAAAGAATTCTTCCTACTTTTCATTTCCTGCTTATCAACAAACTCAACGAATAAACACAGATCCAGGCCTCGTAAAGAGAAAATGAGTCATGGGTGCCCCATGAACCCCAATCATTACATCACTTGCATTAAGAGCCCTATAAATCTTTGCAAATTCTGACTTAGAAAATCAACAATGCTCTTATTCCCCTCCATCAATGAAGAATCCACGGTAAGCTCATCATGGATTCTCAAACCAACAATGGCTTATGGGAAGCAATGGACTCTCTTGTCCCCACTAAAATCAATTGCTGGATAATTAGAGAATTGAGAAAGTACAACTCCATACTTCAAAATCCACCAATCATGATATTCAAGAATGACAAACACAACCTTCTTGTTAAAATGCTGGGAAGTAATGAACAAAGGCAAAATCCCATCATTGAATTCATGATAAACGTTGCCCGTATAACCTCCAGTTAAGAAGAACACAGCCGGAACATCATGCTGGACATCACAATGATAATTTATAATAATTTGCAATAAGGTCTAATTCATCAATGGTGTCCATGGTACCTTTTTCCCATTTTCGTGTATATGGTCTAATCTTTTCATGCTGGATTACCTCATCTCCCTCTTCATCACCGTAATTATCGAAATCATTTTCGTCTCTTGAGGTGTAAAGGAAGATTGAAGAGGAAGCAGTGTGTTCTAACATCCCCTTTATTGTTCCTGCATATACATAATAACAAAGAGAAAAATCATTAATTAAAATCCATACAAGTATTCAGAACAGTAACAATAAAATTAGAATCTTTCTAAACTTTAATAATAGTTCATGATTATATTGTTGGATCAAATTCAATCCAAAAGACAAAAATCAGCCCCTGCTCTGTTGCAGAGGGCTAAAGAGATGGGGTATGTGGGGGGGGGGGGGTCCCAAATCCCAAATTAAATTCACCAAACCTTAAACAGCTAAACACAGCCAACATACAGCCATTTAAGATTAAAATTAATTGTTCTCACCTACTAAAAGGAGATTATATTATGAGGGTTTTATAATCACATGGTCAACTCGTTTCCAGTACATCAATACTGTTGGATAAACTTAATTCCAGATTGGGAAATTATACAAAAACAAAAACAAAAAACAAAACAGAAAGATAGTAGTACTAACCATTAGAGACTGAAGAACACGGGAGTATTTGCACCCATATCAGCAAAGGGGTCTCCAAATGAATCTACAAAAGCCACAAATACATGTCAAGACTCAAATAAATCAGAGAAAAACAAGAACAAACCAAAGGAACAAGAGAGAAGAGAGATGATGAGGAGAGAGAGAAGCTTAGGGATTTCCGATGTAGGAAGCGATGATTTTAGGGGATGAGAAAAAGGCTGGTATTGTCAGAACCGGAGATCTGGGCATACCTGCTAAAATGCTAGGTCAGAACTCAACTTCAACTTGTAGAAATGCCTACAAATTTCCAACATATAAGAGAAATAAACATGTTCAGAACCATGTAATAGAACTTCCTGATTTATAATTCATTGGACAACATGAATATGGGTATTATAAGATCTTAATACTCTTTTTCAAGCTAATGCAAAACCAGCTTAAATTGAAGACGAAATTCATCTATCTTATTCAGCTTTTCTTCTCTGGTAATGTGAAAACTAAACCGAAATAAACTCTCAATTAAACTCCATCAAAGAGGGGGAAAGATTACTTTGTTTCTAAAAGGGTTACCTTCTATCCAGATTTCAAATATGCAAACAGAAAATTTTACCCCCATAAATGATTACACCTTAAAGAGTTCAAGCTTATATTCCTTTTTCTTCGAGTTCAAGAACAATTACTTCATTGCTCAATTTCAAATATATTTGTGAAATATTTTCTTTAATTTAAATAGTTTTTAATAAATCTCATCAAGTGCTAGTTTCCTATAATCTTTCTCTCGTTTTCCTTCGGTTTCTAAACAAACAAACAAAGCAAGAAATAAATCACAAAGAAAAACTACATGCTCCACTCAATTCAACACACATAAACCCTAACTTCAACTATCATAAACCAAAATCCACTAAACATTAAGCAACCTTTGCTACCACAGATTCCAATATCCCATACAAATGAAATCACACAAACCAAAAAAAAAAAAAAAAACCTGTTGAGGATCGTAGTTCACTAGTTCTCCTTGGAATCATCATCATCAGCGACGCTAGAGGGGGCTTGGCAGGCATTGGAGTTCTTCTTTTGCTTACAGCGGTGATGACCTAGAGGTGTAATGAAATATTGATGTTTTTTCATCAATTTTGCTGATGGATCTGAGTTGGGTGTGCTGGCAGCGGTGACAATGAGATTGAGGGAAGCGTGGAGGCGAGAGAGACACCGGTTGAAGTGGGAGATAAAGAGAGAGGAGAGAGTGATGACAAAGAGAGAGGCTTGGCCTTGTGTGGACTGGTACCGGGCTGCTGTGACCATGAATTGAAGGAGAGGAAGAGAATGGGTTGAAGGAGAGGCAGAGAACAACCTCAAACGCAAGGGAGAGAGAGAAAAAATTTTGATTTTAGATGGTTTTACTCAGACTTACCAAAACAGTGGGCGGGCTGAATGGGCGGGCTGAACTGATTTCAAGGGTAAAGTGGTATTTTTGTTATTTGGTGAGGTGTCAATATTTTAAGTCATTAGATTAGATCCACGGCTGACAAAAGAGGTATTGCACACCGTGCAATACCTAGGGTATTGCACGGGATATGGATCCCTAAAAGGATGGCCTCAAAAAAAAAAAAAAAAAAAAAAGCCAAAAAACGCAAACGTAATGGAAAACGTGAATCCAAACACTCACTAAGTTTCCCTTTATTCTAGTATTTTGACCATTTTCCACTATTAAATGATACAAAGAAAAAAAATTTAAGAGTGCATAAAAGGTATGGATCGGAAAAATTAAGAAAACAATTTTTTTTTTTTTTAATGAGATAAGAAAACAAATGTTGGATGTGAATCCAAACACTCACTAAGTTTCCCTTTATTCTAGTATTTTGACCATTTTCCACTATTAAAAGATACAAAGAAAAAAAAATTTAAGAATGCATAAAAGGGTATGGAACGGAAAAATTAAGAAAACAAAAAAATTTTTTTTTTTTTTAATGAGATAAGAAAACAAAAGTTGGATGAAATGAAAAGGTTAAACTAAGATGGTAACAGTTGAAGGAGATGACTTGTTAAACAAAATGAAACTTTTTTTTTTGTTGAGGGGAAACAAAATGAAACTTGAAAAAAGAGTTTTATAAAATTTATAACAACGATTCCATTACTATATCTAGTATAGATAATATAACAATTAAAGAATATTCAAGATCAAAATTAATACATGCTTTTATATAGGAGTTTGAGTAAGTAACATTTTTTTTGGTGGTACATGTGGATGAAGTTGGTGATTAGGTTAGGAAAGATCAGTGCACATGAATGAAGAATGTGGCATGTTCATGGGACTTCTATGATATTTAAATAATGTTACATCACCAAATATTTTTTAATCAGATATGAATTTTGATAAATCCACATCTGCATTACATTATCTTTATATATTCTTCATGCTTACAAAATTTAAATAAGATTAAAGATCAATAGCCATGTCATCAATTAATTGTTTAAATTCAAGTTTTTGTAGTTTAAAATAATGCATAAAATATGAGTTTACGAATCAATGGTAAATTACATCTGATTGGCATGACAATTGGCATGCATGTTAAGAATATATAGAACATGTAATTCAACAATTGGATTTTCAAAATATGAATTCATTAATAAGTTATTAGGTGGTATAACATTGCTTAAGAGAAGAAGAAGCTAAAAAAGCCTTAGAGGAGGCTCATTCTGGAATTTGTACGTGGTGCACATCAATCAGGTCCTAAGTTGCACTATAGGATCAAGCGGACGAGTTACTATTGGCCTACAATGGTACAAGATTCCATGGAGTTTGCGAAGAAATGTGAAGCTTGTCAGTATCACGCGAACTTCATCCACTAACCACCAGAGCTGCTACACTCAACTATAGCTTCTTGGCCCTTTGAAGCGTGGGGACTTGATGCTATAGGGCCCTTGCCAAAGTCGTCTAGTGGTCATCTATACATACTTGCTGCAACCAACTACTTCTCAAAGTGGGCAGAGGTTGTACCCCATAAAGAAGTGAAGAAAGAGACAATAGTGAATCTCATTCAAATTCACTTGATCTATCGGTATGGCATTCCACGTTATATCATAACTGATAATGGTAAGCCTTTCTATAACAAACTGATGATGGATCTCTGTGAAAAGTTTGGCTTTAAGCAATACAAATCCTCCATGTACAATACTCCAAAAAATTGGTTGGCTAAAGCATTTAATAAAACACTTGGCGGTTTGCTAAAGAAAGTAGTGTCCAAGACGAGGCGAGACTGGCATAAAAGAATTGGAGAAGTACTATGGACATATTGAACAACATTTCGAACTCCAACTCAAGTGACGCCATATTCCCTTGTTTATGTAGTGGCAGTTGTTCTTCCTCTCGAGCGCCAGATTCCATCCCTACGAATTTCCATTCAAGAATGGTTGACTGAAGAAGAAAATGTCGAACTAAGGTTGCAAGAGTTGGAAGCACTTGACGAGAAGAGGCTCGAAGCCCAACAACACTTAGAGTATTATCAAGCTCATCTCTCGAGTGCATTCAACAAGGTTCGACCATGATCCTTCCAAGTCGGTGACTTAGTGCTCGCCATTCAAAGACACATCATCATTACTCATTGAACAAGCAATAAGTTCACCTCAAAGTGGGACGGACCTTATGTTGTGCAAGAAGTCTACACCAATGGAGCTTACAAGTTAATTGATAACGATGGTGTTAGGATCGACCCTATCAATGGGAAGTTTCTAAAATGTTTCTATGCTTGAAAGTCAATATCGCTCCTTGGCAAGAGCTTAAACTGTCCTTATCTTAATGTTGTTATTAAAAAAAATTATTAAAAAAAAAAAAAAAAAAAGCTCACTAGGTTGAAAACCTTTTCATGAGGCAGCCTAGGCAAAAGTTAGAGCAAAAAAAAAAAAAATCTTGAACTACGTGATGACTTGATCCCTTTCAGGGGTACATAGGCAATTTGGTATTTTTTTCACTGAGTTTGGTCACATTTAAAAAAAAAAAAATCAATCAAGCTTCTTGTTGAATTACATAATAACTTGATCTCTTTCGGTGCATGTAAGCAACTTGATACTCTTTACTAAGTGCAGTCACATATAGTCAAGCTTTTCTTACAGTACATTAAAATTAAAGGGGCAAAGAAGAAAGAAATAAGTACAACTCTCTTTATTACTTAAAGGAATGAGAAGGTTCACAAAAGAAAATGACTATAAAAGATGATGGCCTCAGTGGCGACTCCAGGAATTTTTCTCAGAGTATTCCTTAAAAAGCATAATTTTTCCCAGTAGCGGCTCCAGGAATTTTTCCCAAATGTATTGTTGTTTAGTGGTTTCATTAATTTGTTTGTCTTTTATAAACTATAATTTGTTATATTTTTGTTTTATTAATTATAAAATTATTAATTGTTGTTTAACCTAACATAATTTAATTTGTTTGTCTTATATAAAGTATTGATTAATTAAATTATTTATTATTATTTATTAGTTGCTTTCTCCAATTAATTATTGGTTAATTAATATCCCAAACAAACAAAATTAATTTGTTCAACTAATTACTATGGTTGTTTGATACTTCCCTACTTGGAATATCACACTATTACTTAACAAAAATAAAAGAAAAGTCAATAAATTTTGCAGCACAAAAATATATAGGCTGTATAGCTTAAGTCCAAGTCTAAAAAAGAGTGATTTATTACATATTTTATGACCATTAGTTGAACTAATCAACTAGCACACAGCACACAACCATATTTATTAATTATTACACAGCACACTTACACTTCCCCGGCCCCATGCCCCCATCTACCCTCCAATTCAACATACAATACCCAATACCCCATGGCCCCTAATCACAAGACTAGAACCAATCAGATAAAGCCAATTTATTGTATCTCACCAAAAGACACCAACACCAACACTAAAAGACAATTAATAATCTCACTAACACTTTACATAGTTATTGAGTTACACCAACACCAACACCGGATATTCTAAAAAATAATAATAATAATAAAAAACACCAACACCGGATAAAGGCATAAAGCCAAAAACAGGGTAATGAGAGACTGAGATGAACAGAGAGAGAGACTAGGACAGAGAGAGAGAGACTGAGAGACTGAGATGAAGAGAGAGAGACTGAGATTGAGATGAGAGACCTTAAAGGGAGGCCTGAGGCTAATGGCCTATGGGCGGCACCATCGGCACAGTGGCGAGGCGAGGAATACCGATCGGGTAGCACGTCGAGATGTAGCTTCCGTCCGTTTGAATGGGAGATCGAGTTTGAGGCCGATCTGGCAGGCGATCTCCTCCGTCCGTTCCGTTGGTTGTTCCATTTTTGTAGTCCGTGGTTGTTGCATGACTTGCGTTTGTGACTCTGTGAAGTGTTTGCGTCTGTGAGTGTTTAAGGCCCAATTTGATTTCAGTATATTAGGTTAGTTTTTTTTTTTTTTTTTTTGGAGAATTCGTGGGTTCCTGGGTTTGCTTCCATCTATTGGGCTTGATGTTGGGCTTGCCGTCCGTTGATTTTTTAGGAGAATCCGTGAGCTTGCCGTTTGCTCTGTTATAATTTTTTTTTTTTTTTTTTTTCAGATTTTAGTTCAATTTTTTTTTTGGGCTTTTTTTTTTCTTTTTTGCTTGAAAGTAGAATAAATATTTTTTTTAGGGTGTTCGTAATTTTAATTTGAGGGTGCTCCTAAATTTTTTTTTTTAAGGATAAACAAATAAAAAATTTTAATTATTATATATAAATTTTTTTTTTCAGTCCAGAGTGTTCCTAGGACCAACGTCGATGGCCTACATAATGAGAATGAATAAAACAGTCAAGGCATCCACTTTAAGTCCTTCAATCCAAAATGAGTATTCTCTAAGATGGCTTGAATCTTTTTCAAAGCCTCCATGTCCTCGTCTTCTTGCACTGGGGCAGATTTGATAGCTTCGAGTTGCTCTTCTAAGGCTTGCACAATGTCGTCTCGCTCAACTTGTTTAGCCTTAATTTAAGACATGGATTGCTCTAATTGGGATAGTTCAGTTCGCAATTCATCTATTCTCGATCCAACAGTATGGAGTTCGGCCTCTAAGGATGCTTTCTGACCAAATGCTGTAGAGAGAAGAAGTTCAGTATCTACCACACGACGAGCTTGCCCATCAGAGCTTAATTGCTTGCTTATTGACTCCTCCAATTTTAAGTATTTCACGATGTCTTCACGCCTTGGGAGGAAGCTTGTTTAAGGGAAGATCTGAAAGCTTGGATAAAAGGATACCTCCTAGCATTGAAGCCCCCATCAAAAACACTTTGGAGATGTGTTTTCTGGCCCTAAACATAGAGACTTCTGGAAAATCAACCAGCTGTATAGGCTGCAAAAATCCTTCTCCTCTGCCATGCATGGGCTTAGATGATGTCGCAGTATCATCGTCCTTACGTCTTTTTGCCTTTGAGTCCTCAAAAGTGGGCTTAGTAATGGAAGACTCACTATTCGTAGCAGTGGGAGCATGGATAGCCACAGTACCTACATTGACACCATTAGTGGGCTTTTTCAAATGTGTCCAATTATGGTTAGAATCATTATGCAAGCCTTCACCAAGAGCCTCAGGGGTACTTTGCACTTGTGTGTTGGCCAAGCGTTTAACACTTTGACTTGGAACAACTGTGCTATCGCAAAGTGTATCTCTAGGCTGAGAATTGTCTTTGGAAGGAGGTACCACAACGACAAATGGTAGTGAAGACCGTGGAGAAATACGAGCTGGTTGTTCCTTCTTTCCTCTTCGAGGTTTTCTTAATACTGGTGGCTCAACAAGGGCTAGAAGCTCTGCATCTTTCACAAAATCATCCCCAGATACTCTCTAAGTATCGTTCGTAATTGTACCTGACTCGACTGCCAAAATCTGTAAAAGGAGTAGGTATGAATACCTTGGAGCCAGTATTGTGACGAAGATCGATAGAACTGATATAGATCCTTCAAGGAATTCCCGCAATCGTGTCTTTTTAAATTGCCCGAAATATCCTGGTGAAATCCAAAGCCTCTACTGAACTTGTGAGGACTATACGACTCTACAATATGAAGATCCTCACCTTGAAGAGACAAATACCCCAAGCATTGACTCATAAAGTAACCGTATCTCTGAAGGGACAATTTCCCGTCATCAATGAAGATTTGGTCCAAGTCGCTTCTGAATGCAGTCCCATGCCAAAAGAAATTTGCAGTAGATTGTATATGCTTGCATGCAGACAATGCATCAAACGAAGAGGCATAGCTTACTCCAGAATACTTTGTCATTAAAGGATTAAGCATGTTGGTAGTAGTAACTTGGTGGCTTCTAAAGAAGTGTGCTATCCACGCATAGACATAATGGCCAGCAAACCAACTACCATTAGTCTTTCTCGGAGTAGGGGATGAACAAATTGTATTCAGCCCACGATAAATGCTCGCCAAGACAAGGACAGCAAGACCAAATGAACGACCACTGGCCATCAAGCTAGCAACTTTAAAAGTTCCAGGGTGAATACTTTTTAGATCCTTGATAGGGAAAACAAATATGCATAACCAACAAGAAAGTAGTGCCTCCAAGTAAGTCTCTGCCCTCAAAACATCTGATTTCGAGATCCAATCACGGGTAAATGAACAATTAGAGTTGTAGTCTTTTTGCTTCTATCATCTTTATCATCGCGAATGAACAAAGCTCGCTCTTTACCGATATGCGAATCCTCAAAGAACGACATTGGGAGATGCTAAAAAAAAAAAAAAGACCAACAAAGAGATAGAAATAAAAATTAGTGAAAGCGATCAAAGCATGTTGAAAAAAAAATACATATATACATATGTGCATGCTTGAGCATGGGAGGATCACCACCCACAGGGGCGTAGTCAGGAATTTTTGCTGGGAGGGGCCAAGGTAAAACTATCATTTTAATTTGCAATTCAATGAAAAACTCGAAGTACAGTATATTTATAACACAAGATTATTGATAGAATTTTTTTGTCAATGTAATTCTATAGCACTCAAATATCAAAATACTAACAAGTTAATTGACATATGTGCATGCTTGAGCATGGGAGGATCACCACCCATAGGAGCGTAGCCAGTAATTTTTGCTTTAAGGGGCCAAGGTAAAACTATCATTTTGATTTGCAATTCAATGAAAAACTCAAAGTACAGTATATTTATAACACAAGATTATTGATAGAATTTTTTTGTCAATGTAATTCTATAGCACTCAAATATCAAAATACTAACAAGTTAATTGACCAATTGAGCATCTTAAGTCTTTTTTTTTTTTTTTTTATTGAGTTTCTCCTATTCTTTTGAAAAACCATAAGTCCATAACATTCATAGAAATCAAATATAAATATACAACAAAACTGCAGAAGAAGAAGGTGGTATTTCTCAATATTTGCTTTAACTTTAAATAAGAAAACTCTTTGTTAAGGAAGAGGGAGAAACTAATGAAAATGTGATTATGTGAGAGCATCCCATAGAAGAGTTAATGAAGAGTAATTGAAGAGAGAGCACCAAGTAATGAGGAGAGTCTTTTCAGTGGTTTTTAAGTGGAAAGAGATATTGTAATAGTTTTGAAAAAGTGCAAAACTTAAGTACAATATCATAAGTGTAATACATTAGGTTCTTCAATTAAATTCAAGCACATGTTTAACATGACCAATAAAATACAAATAATGTTATTATTTTTAAGGACAATTAAATTCAATACATATGATTTTAACCAGGTAATCTGATGTACTACACCTTAGTTTTATCCTTTCACAAAAATTGAATAACTAAAAAAATATGGATGTGGCTATCATGCTTTAGAGAAGAATGGAAAAGACAAAAGGAGTTAATTTTTATGATTGCACAGTTGAGATTTGGGGTGGGAAGAATTTTATAAGTGACGTGTTGGAGGGAGGGCCAATCTTTTAATCTTGTAGGGGCCAACCCTTAACTCAAAATGATTCTAGCCTAGTTTTACCTATAATTAGAGAGGTTTTAAAAAATTTTGGAGGGGCCATGGCCCCCCAATGCATAAGGTGGCTCCGCCCTTGACCACCCTACTACCCAAGGGGCCATCAAAATAAATTTGTCCACTTGAGCATGGGAAGATCACCACCCTGCTATCCAAGCGAACATTCAAGAAGATAGTTTTCATCCTTGAGCATGGGAAGATCACTACTCTACTACCCAAGGGGGTATCAAAATAAATTTGTCCACTTGAGCATGGGAAGATCACCACCTTGCTACCCAATCAGACATTCAAGAAGATAGTTTTCATCCTTGAGCATGGGAAGATCACTACTCTACTACCTAATGGGGCATCAAAATAAATTTGTCCACTTGAGTATGGGAACCTGCAACCCAAGCAAACATTCAATAAGATAGTTTTCATCCTTGAGCATGGGAAGATCACCACCTTGCTATCCAATGGGCCATCAAAATAAATTTGCACACTTGAGCATGGGAAGATCTCCACCCTGCTACCCAAGCAGACATTCAAGAAGATAGTTTTTGTTTGTTTTTAAACCCCTTAAAACACAACCAGTTTAACCTAGTTATTTAGCCAATTGATTAACTTAGATAAATTATGCAGATCTAGGTTAACACAGATAAATTATATCATTGTCAAGTGCGGAAAATAAAGAACACAACAATATGATAACCCAGGAAAACCAAACAGGTAAAAAACTTGGGGATGATTTAACCTAACTATTCTCAAGGTAAAACGAATCCACTATGAAAGAATTGAAGTTTACACAATAGCGACTTAGACCACTAACATCCTATTGCTACCTCAAGTAGGAAACTTACTACCACGACCATGTGACAGCTCTGAGTCCACGGACTACTTCTTTCTTGGATTCCCAGTAAGCACAAGCACTCCCGCTTGTATATCTTTAAGCTCTTGAATCTGCAACTGAAACGATCACCAAGTTCTTGACATAGTTTTGATTCTTGATAACCCTAAGTATGTGTGAAGGCAAACACCTCTAGATTTCACAAAAGATTCACACACACAGCATAAAGAGTAACCCCAAAACATGGCCAGGGTTTTCCCTTTTATACCTAAGGCAAAACATAAAACCCTACACATCAAAGGGGCTTGGGCTGAGTTGGAAAATTGTGCAGAAAAACAATCTGCATGACTTTCAATCGATCAAACGTAATTTTCGATCGATCAAGCCAGGCAGATTTACACAGTAAATCCTGCAGAATACTCGATTCCAACTTTACATATAAATACACTTTGAGCAAGTCTAAACAAGATTAAAATGTTTTGATCATGGTTTGCCAACATTACAAATTGAAGTTCTAATACATTAGTTCCTAATTCCTTAGAACCTAACAGTTTTCATCCTTGAGCATGGGAAGATCACCACCCTCCTACCCAAGCGGGCATTCAAGAAGATAGTTTTCATCCTTGAGCATAGGAAGATCACCACCTTGCTACCTAAGGGGGCATCAAAATAAATTTTCCACTTGACCATGGAAAGATCACCACCCTACTACCCAAGTGGACCTTCAAGAAGGCAGTTTTCATCCTTGAGCGAGGCAAGACCTCAGTGGCAACTCCAAGAATTTTTTTTAGGGTGGTCATTTATGCAAATACATAAAGTTTTAAATTTCATTTCACAAGTTTTTATATTTTTAAAATTTTAAATCGTTGTGTGATATGATAGTTTCACTATTAATGTTATCTGCTATATTTTTTTCAATGTACACAACCAATTAATTATTAAGCTAGTGGTCTCTCATTCAGTTACCAACATATTGCCTAAATAAGTAATAATATAAACAAAATGCATTATCTTTTTGAAAAAAATGTATCATACAAATCCAACAAATTTGGTTAAAGACTAAAGCAAGCACTAATAGACTAGTTATTTGAAAAGTGTCCTTTTTATATATAAAAAAAAAAATAGCTATTTTAAAATATGCCATTTGAAAACAACAATTTTAAAAGTCACAATTAAACGTTTGACTTGGGTTTTTAGGCTAATTTGTTTGTTTGGGCAACTTTTGAGAAATGCTACATCCACAATATTTTTGCGACACTTTCGCAATAAAGCCTAAGTTATAAGTTTTTATTGGTTCTAATTTGAACTTACAATTGAAATTGATTTTTTATTCAGCAGTAATAACTTGTTACTTAAGATTTGTTTAAAAAATGTTGCAAAAATATTGTAAACATAGCATTTTCTATAATTTTTTAGTTTAACATTTGATGAACCAAAATTTTGGAGAGATTAAATTTCATTTTTAATGGACTCAATTGTTATTAAGGGTATTCAAGGTTTTTCTAGGATAGTCAAGGTTTTTTTAGGATAGTCAAGTTTTTTTTTTGGGTGGTCCCTTATTAATTTAAAAATCAAAAAACTTTAAGGTATATTAAATAAATAAATAAAAATTAACCCTTGGCCGCCCCCTGTAAGACCTTATCGAGGAGAAATTATAAGATTCACGTGGCGGACAAGTGATATGATCCACCATTCTACTAAAAAACTTTTATTTGTTTAAAATTGTTAGTTAAAAAATTTTTTCAAACAAAAATTAATTACTGACTCAACAATTTTAAACAAATAAAAGTTTTTTAGTAAAATGATAAACAAATGACATGATCCATCAGAAAACTCTATAATTACTCTTGTCGAGGGACAAGGAGCAAGGAGAATTTCCAAAGAGTCGAGGAGAAGAAAATTTCAAAGAGTAAAGCCTGCATATAAAAGCAAAGTGTGGATCAGAAAATACCGTTAAGAAACAAGGTTTCAGATTAAAAAAAAAAAAAAAAAAAAAAAAGCGACAAACATAGAAAGGGATTGGTACTTACGACTTCTTGTAGTATAAAAGAAGGTCTTGACGAACAGAAAGTGCCACTGTGTGAGCAGTACCTGCTATGCCGAGATTAAAGCACACATAAGTAAGCAATTGCGGCAAGCATGTAAGAAAAAAAATATAAATTTTGACCAAAGAAGAAGAGACGAAATCGAACAAGAAGGCAGGACAGACAACGAACAATACCAGTGCTGTGTTGCGGCAAAGTGAACAGACAGAACAATACCTGTACTGTGCGAACAGACAGAATAATACCTGTGCTGTGTGTGAACAGCCAGAGTGGGCACTATGGAAGCATCTAGAATAGCATGAAGACTCAGACAAGAGGCCCTAGCCGCAGTCTACTCTTACCAATCTGAAGCTCCTTTCGTTGCATGATTTGGGCTTAAATACAAAGTTTGTTAGTTCATATGTGGGCTTCCTGGACAAAACATCATGTGGGCCCATTTATCTCAAAGCTTCACGTGCAACTTTGCACATGGTCTCAATTTACAAAGGCCTTGTTGGTCTTGGAAAAAATTAAATAAATAATTTTCAGAGACTTGCTCAGTCTCCACACTTAAAAAGATTGTGAGCAAACAAGTCTCACGGGGACATTTGTAGAGAGTGAAATTTTTTACCAATAACAAATTGTCATGTCAGACCACTAAGTTCATGTAGTATATTTAAAACGGCTAAATACAAAAAGTCACGTATTATTTAGTGGGTGTCACTATAATTATTTAGAGACCAATGACAATATTCCAAGTGTCAAAGAAGATCTGAGAACCAATCAAATGTTAGCACATGTTAATTTACATGACATATGCAGTATAATTAAAAGCTGTCATGTGTTATTTTAAATTAAAGCACTATAGCTAATCAAATAATGCCATGTCCCTTGGAGGACAAGACATAAAGTCCCTTCATTTAAATTAAAACACATGTCATTAATAATAACCAATCACGTGTCATCACACCTCCTTAAGACTCCTAAAAATAGAGACCCTTCTCAATCTTATAGGAGAAGATTCATACACATTCAGAAGTCTCGAAACTCTGCCGGAATTAAGCTCCAAAGCCTCCAAGAACTTCAATCTTCGAATCTTAACAACATTCAATGAGAAATCATTCAAGTCATCTTCCAAGATCTCAAAGTGCATTAGAATCAAGTCCAAAAGTGTTCAAAAACTTCAAAAGATTGCAAGTTAGTGAAGATTTACAGATTTAAGCCTCCAAAGTTTTGAAGAACTCTCACTACAATCTTCGAAGACGAAGAACACTCAAAGAACACACGAAGAACATAAAGAACATTCAAAAAAACACACAAAGAACACGCAAAGAATGAAGGATTCCTAAAAAACGCATAGTTAGAGAATTATCGTAATTCTACTTCAAAGATCTTTTGATCCTTTTCTCAATCAAATTGAGAAGCATTTGGTGTTCGAATCAAGTTTATACTTGAATCAAAGATTTTTCAAGGAGATCAAATCAGGTGAGTATTCTTTTGTAACAAGATTCAATTTTAAAGAATTGTACTTACTCATACATCATTACAAATTTACACTTGTGAAACATTGTCAATTGTTAGATTTCCAAACTTGAGATTTTTTGTTTACAGATGAGTTTATGAATCGAATGATAAATTACATCCGATTGGCATGACAATTGGCATGCATGTTAAAAACATATAGAACATATAATTTAACAGTTGGATTTTCAAAATATGAATTCATTAACAAGTTATTAGGTGGTATAACATTACTTAGAATTACACCATGTGTGACCTGAACCCTATATATATATATATATATATATATATCAAATCTAAGGGAAAATTCAATTAAATTCCAAATTGATTAAATTTTATTTGTGAGCTAATTTTGTGTCTTGTATTCACTCAAGTATTTTAATTTTTGTGCTAGGAGAATTAATGAGTAAAAAATACTAAGAATCCAATGTCAATGAACTAAAATAATAATAATAAACCAATCATATATCTACTCAACAAAATCACTGCGCATTCTATCTTATTGAAAATAAAAATAAAAATGATCGTAAGTAATATTAAATTTAGTTAGAAATTTTAATATGCATCTATTTATGATCATTTTTCTAATAAAATTTTACTAATTATGTTTATTTCTATGATTAAAAAATATGTTTATTTTTAAATGCATTCATGTGTATGCAAGTCATCACCAAGTTGGTACATTAAAAACATGTAAACTACAGAATAGTTTGAGAATTCGAAGTGGGCCATTTCAAAGTCAATACTAGAGACAGTGGATGATTTTTTGACCATGAAAAATAACCCTTTTATCAATTTATTTGAACCATGTTATTTTCTTCTTCATTTTCTAGGTAACTGGATTGTCAAATAATGTTCTATGTTTTACGTGGCAATAGGTGGTTATTGTTGATAAGAAGGTTTTCGTACTGGAAAGAGTGTGTCACTAGATTGATGGAGAAAGTTGAGCAACAACATCAATAATGACACTCAAACCATGCACAAAGATTTACCAATCATTTATTTTGAACCTTTTTTTTTTCTTTTTTCTTTTTTTCTTTTTTTATTTTGCTGGTAATGTTCCCATGCATGCATGAAATGGTTTGCAAAAGACAAACGGTATACGAGTGAGTTTACTGTGCACATGTACTGCATAACCAGTAAATTATCGTTAAGAGTGATGGTTCAAAGAAGAACATAAGGGTTAGTGCTAAATTTTTTTTATTTCAAGTAGTTCTCAAATCCCAAAGCAAAAAAATCTAGTAGGTTACAATTTACATCGCCTTCTTCTTTTTTCAACTCCAATTTTCATATGTCATGAATCAAGGCGAAATCCCCTCCAAGTTCTAGTCAATTGTGAGTGTAGCATTAACTGATTTTATGTGTTTAATTTCTTTCAGTTTTTACTTTTTATCCATATCTCAAGTCACGTATGGATAAAAACTGAAAGAAATGAGAGGATTTAAATGGGAGGAAATCATTTTCTAAATGAACCATCTTGTCTTTGAATTAATGTCTTTTTTAGCATATCCTATGACAGAAAAATGATATTGCAAGATGTTTTCTCGTGTAATTATGACACGTGGAGAATTCACAGAAGATGCGTTGCGTTGAAGGTAATGTATGATTTTCTCTTCTTTTGTTTTTAATCTTTTTTAGATATTTCAACAATACTTAGAGGTTCTAAGTTCTAATTAACAAAAGAAGTTGTTAAATAAATAAGTATTGGCAAGTAAGAGGTGACTGGCATCTGCAATTTAGGTCCAATGTGGGTAAGATTTTGGTCCCTACAATTTCAGTGACTTCTCACAAATGTGTTTAAATGTGAAATCTTGGGCGGAGTGGAGGTACCCAAAAAAAAAATTTGTTTTTTTTTTTTTGGTAAATGAGCATATCAAACATTGATAATAGTACTATTGTGAACAAGACAAGGAATCATTACAACAATACAATCCATGTTCAAAATGGGAGGTACGTAAATAAG
Organism: Quercus glauca; assembly: GCA_023736055.1. Classification (NCBI taxonomy): domain Eukaryota; kingdom Viridiplantae; phylum Streptophyta; class Magnoliopsida; order Fagales; family Fagaceae; genus Quercus; species Quercus glauca. The sequence goes on along the minus strand of CM043319.1, from coordinate 9,372,782 downwards.
AAATAAAAGGAGCCAAATTGATGACAGTCAATCTTTGCCAAAGATAGTGGGTGGGTGTCTTTATATTAGGGATGGCAATATAGGATAGGGCAGGGCCGAATCATGGGTGCCCCATTCCCGCTCTGTCTCATCTTCGGGATGGAGAAAAGACGAGGGACAATATAGGTTTGGGGCAGATTAAATATATTTTACTAATCTTAATGAGATTGATGAGATAAAGATGAAATATAAAAGAAAAACTTTAATATATATTAAATAAAATATGTATATACACATTCAGGTTGAAGCAAGTAGGACAAGCAAAACATGTCCTTGCACCGTCGTCTCTTAGGGGCAGAATGGGGCAGGGATAGGTCAAGCAAGGCAGTGAGTTTTTGTCATCTGTAAAAACTCTTTGTTTCTTATGCATGTAAGATTGAACTATATAATTATCTAGTTATAATTCTCATTTACTTATTAGGCCATTTACCAATACATGTTATTAGAGGTGTGCAAGAGTTGGGTTGGGGTTATTTTTCATTTCAATCAAACTTCTTCGGGTAGAAATTTCTACCCCAACCCATGATAACTCTTAAATCCAATCTAACCTAACTTGTAAGGACTAGGTTGGGTTGAATTGAATCATTAATTTAAAATTACTTTATCAGGCCTCATAAAAAAAATTCATTAAGCTATTTAAGTCCATTATTTTTGATAAATTTTTACAATGTATACAATATGACCTAATATTCCAATTTTATCATCAAACAAGGAGTACTAATGTTTGAGTTTATAATGATTGGTCATGCAAGCAATTCATATGCTTGATCAATTTTTAACAAGGTTCAATCCTAGATATTCTTGAGGAATGATAAGGATGTTTCATCATCCCATATCATTTTTCTTATAGCCACACCTTCCTCTGCCGTCTGCTTCATCAATTCACAGAGCTTTTCTACTTTTGCATGTGAGATTTGAGTTTGAAAATCTTTAACCTATTCAAAAGCATAAATATTAGGTTCTTAACATGAGACAAAAAAGTATTGCTTAACCAGCTTTTGATGATGGAAAATCAAGTTCAACCGTGTTGTTCAAGTAAAACAAAGGTTTCTTTGGCAGCTGTGGGAATTAGTTTGATCAGATATGTATTAGGAAGAAAAAAACTTCCAAGCTTTGCTAATGAAAATTTGTGACTCGACATTATGGTATAACAGTTTCTACAAGTTTGTTAGCTCTAAGCTAGTCTTCGCGAAATGCAAACCTATTGACTCCTGCAATCTCCGAGCCATGCAACATTCTTAACACTTTTTTATGGGTTGTCAAATTTGATAATGTCATCTAGTCAGATCTGAAACAATAATGAACAAGTCAAATGTGACTAATAAACCCAGAACAACTACAAAAGATTGGGAATTATGTAGCTATACAAGTGCTTGTTCTCTCATTCTTATGGTAAGGAAAAGTGTGATTAACTTGATTTTAAGAAACTTCTACTTGAAGTATAAACTTCTAAGCTAGTCTTTATGAAATGCAAACCTATTGACTCCTACAATCTCCGAGCCATGCAACATTCTTAACACATTTTTATGGGTTGTCAAATTTGATAAAGTCATCTAGTCAGATCTGAAACAATAATGAACAAGTCAAAAATGACTAATTAACCCGGAATAGCTACAAAAGATTGGGAAGTATGTAGCTATACAAGTGCTTGTTCTCATTCTTATGGCAAGGAAAAGTGTGATTAACTTGATTTTAAGAAACTTCTACTTGAAGTATAAACTTCTAAGCTAGTCTTTATGAAATGCAAACCTATTGACTCCTGCAATCTCCAAGCCATGCAACATTCTTAACACATTTTTATGGGTTGTCAAATTTGATAATGTCATCTAGTCAGATCTGAAACAATAATGAACAAGTCAAATGTGACTAATAAACCTGGAACAACTACAAAAGATTGGGAAGTATGTAGCTATACAAGTGCTTGTTCTCTCATTCTTATGGTAAGGAAAAGTGTGATTAACTTGATTTTAAGAAACTTCTACTTGAAGTATAAACTTTGATAGACTTGGAAGAGAACTAAGATGGAAATTACTACAAGTTTTTCCAACCAGCAACACATTCAAATTAGTAAACAAAAATGTAATATAACAGTTCCTCACACTACAAGAAAAAAGACAATACAACAAGTATTATTACAACAAAAAAAATAATTTGAGGTAATATATATACTATTGCATCTCTAAGTTGTTTTTTGCTATAATAGTAACTTAAATTTATTACATCAATATTAGATTGTAGTAATAATTATTATGTTACATCAAAATGTGTTGTTGTAATAGGTAACCCTTATTATACATTAAGATATATTGTTACAATAGGTAATCTTTTATTTCACATCGAACTATATTGTTGTAATAAGTTAAATCTTTATTTCATATCAAATTTTGTTGATGTGATAGAGATGAGTAATTGAGTAAAGGAAAATTAGGAAAATTGGCACTATTTTTTTTCATTAATTTCCTCTCTCTCGCCCATGTCTATCCCTTTTTTTTTTCTCATCTCAATTTCCCACTTTCTCTCACCACATCTATCTTCCTATTTTTTCTCATCTCAAATTAAACTTACACCCATGCCTATCTCTTTTTCCTTTTTTTTCCATCTTAGTTTCCCTCTTTATCTCACCCACCTCTATCTCCTATTTTTTTGCTTTTTTTTTTTTTTTTTAAATCTCAAATTCTCTCTCTCCCTATCTCACCCACACCTATATATTTGTGTTTTTTTACATATGTATTGAAAAAGTATTTCGAATTTTTCATATTTTATGTGTATCTTTAATTTGTTAGTATAGTTCCTATATTTGGTTTTTGAATTGCAAAACAAGTTAATGAAAAATTATTATTTAGAAAAATGATTTATTTATTTTTTAATTTCTTTTTATAAAAAAAATCAACCTATTGTAATGAGATTTTTTCAACCTATTGCCTCAGAGTTTATTACAATGGCTTGCATCGACTTTTTGGTCATTGCAATAACACCTATTGCAACGAGATTTTCAAAATAAATCATTGCAATATGTGGAACTTATTGCAACGAAAATCTAGTTTTGCATAAAATAGCAAAACAAAAATAACAAACAATCCTATTATCATATTATCCTAAAAGGCTTCATTGGAAAAAACCAATGTATTTCTCTCAATCAAAAATCCTATTATCATATTATCCTAAAAGGCAGTATACAATTTCTTTGCTAGCCTTCTTAATCAATGTCTTACTATCCTAGTCCACCTTATGAAATTCAACGAGGTTCACATTGGCCAAATACCAGAGTGCAAATGAATCGTCTTCCTCAAACATTCTCACCTTTTCCGCAATGATTGCCTTGCAAGTCATGCTATACATATGCTTGTACATCACAACATAAATCATTGCAATATGTGAAACTTATTGCAATATGTGAAACTTATTGCAATATGTGAAACTTATTGCAACGAAAATCTAGTTTTGCATAAACTATTGCCTCGGATGCTTGTACATCACAACATAAATCATTGCAATATGTGAAACTTATTGCAACAAAAATCTAATTTTGCATAAACCTATTGCCTCAGAGTTTATTACAATGGCTTACATCGATTTTTTTGTCATTGCAATAACACCTATTACAATGACATTAGTTGTTATTGCAACAACTTTTTTTTTTGTATTAAGTCTTTTTTCTTGTAGTGTCATCTTAGGCATTTCATTGTTGTACACCCAACAATCCAACAGCAAAACAAAAATAACAAACAATCCTATTATCATATTATCCTAAAAGGCTTCCTTAGAAAAAACCAATGTATGTCTCTCAATCAAAAATCCTATTATCATATTATCCTAAAAGGCAGTAAACAATTTCTTTGCTAGCCTTCTTAATCAATGTCTTACTATCCTAGTCCACCTTATGAAATTCAACAAGGTTCACATTGGCCAAATACCAGAGTGCAAATGAATCGTCTTCCTCAAACATTCTCACCTTTTCCGCAATGACTGCCTTGCAAGTCATGCTATACATATGCTTCTACATTACAACATAAATCATTGCAATATGTGAAACTTATTGCAACGAAAATCTAGTTTTGCATAAACTATTGCCTCGAATGGTTGTACATCACAACATAAATCATTGCAATATGTGAAACTTATTGCAACAAAAATCTAATTTTGCATAAACCTATTGCCTCGGAGTTTATTACAATGGCTTACATCGATTTTTTTATCATTGCAATAACACCTATTACAATGATATTAGTTGTTATTGCAACAACTTTTTTTTTTTTGTATTAAGTCTTTTTTCTTTTAGTGTCATCTTAGGCATTTCATTGTCCTACACCCAATAATCCAACAACAAAACAAAAATAACAAACAATCCTATTATCATATTATCCTAAAAGGCTTCCTTAGAAAAAACCAATGTATGTCTCTCAATCAAAAAATCCTATTATCATATTATCCTAAAAGGCAGTAAAAAATTTCCTTGCTAGCCTTCTTAATCAATGTCTTACTATCCAAGTCCACCTTATGAAATTCAATAAGGTTCACATCGGCCAAATACCAGAGTGCAAATGAATCATCTTCCTCAAACATTCCCACCTTTTCCACAATGACTGCCTCACAAGTTATGCTATCCACATGCTTGTACATCACAACATAACCGGGTGAAGGAGCCTTTAGACTTAACCCCTCTAATGGTGAGTCCCACAAGTCATGCAGCTTTTGGAGGAAATCACCTAGTGTCTTTATAGAATCCATATCAAGAGTAGTAATGAGTTCTCTTATATCCTATTGGCTTTTGAGCTGCTGTATCATCTAAGGCCGCAACAATATCCCCAATATTTCTCACGAATTTGGCGACATTGCTGAATAAAAAAACAAACAAACCATAAGCAGTGAAGAATAAAGTTTGATGCAAGGAAGTGAAGAAAAAAAATTGATGCAGGCAGTGAGGAAAAAAAATAGAACTTACAATTTTCTACCATTTAATCTAGCACCGTTTAGACCTTACAAAGTAGAATCAACAACCCTCTCTAACTCAAATGATACAAAACCTCTACCCTCACCTACTAACAACACCATATAAAGAGAATATGTCTAGGAAGCACGGGTACTGATTCGGGTTCAAGTGTAGGTGCGATGCGGCAATACTGAAATTTTTGAAAAAGTAGAACTCAGCTGCGACAGAATACGTTTATTAATTAATTATTAAATATATTTTTATTTATATTTTCTATATATTGATAAGCATTTTTTTCTTCATATAATGGTAAACATATATCAATTTCAGAGCAATAGTAGATAGTAAAGTATTATTAATGTGATTAAATTAGTTTTAAAAAATTTTCCTAAATAAAAAAAGATTAGTTTAATAATGTCTTCTAAGAAAAAAGATTAGTTTCAAAATAGAAAATGTTTTGATTTTTCTGTAAATAAGGAAGCTTCCTTGAAATTTCCATCCCACCTGAAAAGCAATACATTGAAATTTATAACTAATCTAACACTTTTTCATCTCTTATGATTATTTTATTTTATTTTTATTTTTTTCCTTTATCAAGTTTCATCTTTCATTCTTCTTCTAAGTTTTAGACTATTAGTTTTCCTTTTGTTCTTATTGTCTTCTTCATTCCACTACACAGATCTGTAACGTAAGTCTCTCATTTTCTTATCCTTTTTGTACTTTTTTTTTCCTTTACCGTACACTCTACGCTTTTAGCTCAACTTCTTCTTTGCTTTTTTTTTTATTCTCCTTTGTGTCAAATGCAAAACCACTACTAGCCAAAATTCCAATTCAGCCAAAATTACCTGAAATTCACCGAAACGGCCGAAACTTCCTGAAATTCAATCCGAGGTGAAACAAATAGCCTTACCATTTCAGTTTTCTTGCCAATTTGTTCTCACATCCCAGCATATCGGGCCATATTGGGCAGCATCTTAGATTATAGGGCTGCGTTAGGAAAAAAAAATCATTTGGGACGCGCGTGCAATCGCGTCCAGGCCGCACGCCGCGTCTTAATATGTCCGACACAGGTGTGGCAACTAAAATGTCATACTTGTGCTTCCCAAGAATATGTCCTTCAATGTAAGGCCACTAAGAAAAGGTCCATACAACCCTTATCCAAATTTTTGAACTTATGGATAGAGTTCACACTTCATTCCATATCATATTCAATTGTCTTAGATGTTCCAATGCTTCCCTTGCTGACCATAGAGATAACAATATTGTAAGAGAAAGAGACGCAAAGAGAAAAAAGTAGAAATTATGAAATAATGTTTTGTCTTACCAAAATGTGGTAGAGGCTGATTGTACCATAAGAAAGGAGAAAAGAAAAAGAAAAACACATGTGATTTGACCTAACACACCACTAAAACCTAAAAGAATACTTTTTGATTTAATACTACTTTAAAAGAGAACTCATATTTATAATGGAACTACATATAATAGTGAAACATAATTTAAAGTTGAATTGCATATCAAATTAATTGTCTCAATGGCTACCAGTGGTCTAAGATGATGGCAGTAGATGGTCTCTACATTTGAGGCTGCTGGACTGAATGACAAGGAGGCTATGAAAGAAATGGGACACAAATTCCGAGAGACAATCCTTGCTCTTGGAGGTGGCAATGCGGCAAAAGAGGTATTTAAAAAATTCGAAGGAAAAGAACATTCATCGAAGGAACTATTGAAGCAAATTAGAAAATCTTTACCAGAGGAACCGCTCAAGCTGTCCTCCTCAGAGTCTTCACGGGAACAAAAACGGAGGAAGAAGTCTTCACGTGAACAGAAACGGAGGAAGCAGTCGTAATTAACTTTTTGAAAACTTTTGATTTTAAAGATGAAAGCCCTTCTTTTTTGTTTTCTTGTTTCTCATTTAACTTTTTTCCCCGTATTGAAGGTAGCAGTTGACATATGGAAAATAAAACTATCTCAGTTTTTTAAGGATATGGGATTTCCTAAGATAAAGGTCTTGTAATTTATTGTACCCCAATTAATTTAGACTTTCTAACACAACATCAAAACATTTTATATATTGTTGAGTATAGTCATGCATGCTTTTTACCCAAAAAAAAAAAAATTAATTGTCTCAATTCCATGATTTTCTCTAGCAATCAATCCCATAATTTTCTCTTACAAATCAATCTCTTGATTTGGTCTTCATTAACATGGAAATTAAAATTTACTTTCCAATTCAACATTAACTTCTTATTGTAAAACAGAAGTTATGAAATAAAATTCTACCATATCAAATGTGGTAGAGGGTGATTGTATTTATAATCATCATAAATACATGTATCATACATCTGAAAATTGAAAGTTTGTAACAATTTTATCATCCAAGATACAATCTGATTCTCATGATTAGTTTAACTTATCACTAAGGATTTTCATTTAAAAAAAATAAAAATAAATAAATAAATAAAAACTTATCACTAAAGATAAAGATAGATTCTACAGACTTAGGACTTTTATTTGATATGGTTGCCAGATATCTCCTTATCTTTATCTATCTCTTAGTATTTTGAATTCAAACTTGTTGGATAAATGGTATTCAGAGAATCCTTAACACTTTAATGTCCAACCAATGTCTGTGACACAACAACAACAAAACATATGCTTCGTAATTCTTACTAAGAATATCTATAATTTTACCAAGAAGATATATGCTTTTCACCAATTTGATGAAGTACTTTGACTTTTGCATTTTCTTAATTTGTATTTTTATTTTGTTATTGTAGTTCCTAAATATATTGTTTATATTGTCTTATAATGTGTATATTCCAAGATAGGATAATAGACAAATTAATATAATAATAAATAAATAAAACTCAACCTATGACAACAAGGTTGTTTGTTATAATAAGCTATGACATTTTTCACATATTACAACAAAACCTTTGAAGCAATAAGCTATTGCCACAAAGTTATTTGTTGTAATAAAGAAGTTATTACATCAACAACAACTCGCAACAACTTTTTCCTCATTGCAATAAAACCTTATTGCAACGACTTTGTAGTTATTGCAATGATTTTTCCGTTGTAATGGTCATTCTTTCTTGTAGTGAAAGCACAAGTAGAAATTTGGAGCTTGATCCATTTCACGAGGCTAGAAGTTGAGAACAATAGGTGTAGATCATTGTTGGTGACACCCTCATCAATGTTGGAACCCTTTAAGGTGTTAGGCGTCATAGGACCCTTAAAAGCCATGGTTAGTTGCAGAGCCAAGGTAATGGAGAGAGAGAAATATGTCTGTCTGCAACGAGAAGTTATTGCATCAACCTGTTTGTTGCAATATGTAAAATTTACTACAACGAGATCTTTGTGTTGCATAAACCTATTGTCTCGGAGTTTATTACAACGGCTTGCAAAAACTTTTTGTTGTTGCAATAACACCTTATTGCAATGATTTTTCCCGTTGTAACCGACCTTTTTTCTTGTAGTGAAAGCACAAGTAGAAGTTTGGAAATTAATCCACTCCACATGGCCAGAAGTTGAGAACAATAGGTGTAGATCATTGTCAGTGACACCCTCATCAATGTTGGAATCCTTCAAGGTGTTAGGTAGCATAGGACCCTTAAAAGCCATGGTTGGTTGCAAAGCCAAGGTAATGGAGAAAGAGAAATATGTCTGTCTGCATCTGTGAGAGAAAAGGTACAGAGTTTCTTTCGAGGCTTAGGAGAGAGAGAGGTCTATGAGAGAAGGGGATTTTGAATTTGAGTAAAAAAATAAAAATGGGTTTTTGAATTTGAATAGAAGATAAAAATTGTATCTTTAATCACTTTTTATATATATCTTTTTAATAATATAACATAATCACTCACGTGTATTAAATCAGTAAAATCGCAACATCCAACTAAACCAAATAGTAAATTCTTATTATTATACATTTGAATCAAGAATATTGTTTCTGTGATTTTTTTTGGATTATAATCCATAATTTAAAAAAGGAATTGATAAGATTTTTTTTTTTTTTTTATTGGGCTTGGGATTAATTTAAATTGATTTTAAAACACCTTTTTTTTTTTTCTTTTCCTTTTTTTTTTCTACTTTGTTTCTTTTTCTCATGATAACTCCTAGACTCTTTCACCATTTTTTATTATTATTTAATTTTATTGACTTCACACTAAATTAGTCACCAATATCCTTGGAACTTATGAAAAAGGAAGAAAATAATAATTCCTAATTGTCACTTAATACAGGATATATGTTAACTCCAAGCACTTATACTTATGGAGTGACCATCGCACCAAGGGTGTGCGATAGTCATTTTGTCCATTCTTGACAAGTATGATTCTTAAATTAAAACGTAAGATTACTTTAATTAATTATAACCCATGATCACCACACCAACTTTGGAAATGTTTATGGTAAAAAAAAAAAAAAAAAAAAACCCTTCAATTGCTAGTTAAATAAACTAATAAAAATGTGTTTGAGTATTGAATAAGCTTAATTTAATAATTTTGTTTAAACTTTTGTGCGTGGAAACTTTGCCACTAAAACCAAAACTGAAAAGGAAAGGTAAATGTCATAATGGTCAATGCATGTAACCACACCATGAACAAAGTTTTTTTAAAGTCCAAATATTTTCTTAAATAGTTCTCTCTCTCTCTCTCTCTCTCTCTCTCTCTCTCTCTCTCTCTCTCTCTCTCTCTCTCTCTCTCTCTGTGTGGAGTTTTGGGGATTAATTTTTTTGAGGCCTTTAAGGTAGATAATAGTGGAGAGATGAAAATGTAAAAGAAAGAGAAAAATTAGAGAAAGTATAACAATAAGTTGAGAAATTAATAAGAAAAAAAAGAGTTAGGAAAAAGAGAGAGAATGTTGAAAACGAGTGGATGATGTGGCTCGAATCTGAGGCCCTTAAGGTAGATAATGGTGGAGAGATGAAAAAGAAAAAGAAAAAGAAAAATTAGAGAAAGTATAACAATAAGTTGAGAAATTAATAAGAAAAAAAAAGTTTAAAAAAAGAGAGAATGTTTAAAACGAGTGGATAATGTGGCTCGATAGAAGTGTAACAACAATAAATGTTATGATTCAACTTTTATAATATATATATATATATATATATATTATTTTTTTCTACCAAAAAAAAATACATTGTATCATGTCTTTTTCAAAAAATGAAACTTTAATTACTTTACAAGGAAAAGAAATTAAAATGTTCTCTTTTATAAGTTTCATCAATTACGGTATGTAATATGTTTTTTAAAAAAAACTTTAATTACTTTAGAAGGAAAAGAAATAAGGGGGCATGTGACATGGCTGGTGAGATCTAGTTGATGGAAAATAAACAGAAGATTTTAATTTAGATAGCTACGTTCAGATTCCACTCATTTATTCAATTAACAAAGAACTTAAATACTCCATTTGATTACCAAAATTCTGAAATAGATAAATAGCTATTTTAAGTTTTTTAACTTTGATGTAATTGTTCTTGTTTTTTTTTTCCCCTTTTTCTCTCCCACGTTGGAAAATACCCACACCCAAGGACTGGGATGATTAAGGAAGGTGGTGGTGCCTTAACAATCTAATCTTGCCTATATCAAGAAAAGAGAAAATTCAGAAATGGAAGAGAACTACTTTCAATTGTGTGTGTGAGCTTTTACTTTGGTAGTTTATAGGCTCAATCATTGTCCAATGAACATGTAATTGGTGCTTTAGTGATCGCAATTTGCAAAGCTGGCTAAATCTTTTAATGAGTACTAGACTCTAAACCAAGTTCATTGAATTGACATCAACTGGTTGAGAAGTCTACATTATTAGTATACTTACCTGAATCCTTAAGTAAAGTTCAGCCTTTTTGGCCAAATATCTCTATGGGAAACACAATTAAGACAAGAGAACATCCATGTCAAAACATCTTAACTCTCACAACAGCTTGAAGCATTGCTAAACACTTGTGAAGAATTAACTGTAAGAAATCACAACATTCCTTGCCCCTTTTTATAAATTTTTTTGGGGGGAGGAGAGGGGAGGCCAATCAAATCTGCAATAGAGGAACTGAGGATGGGGTAGGTGCCATCAGGATGTAAATCCGTCAACAACATTTCTAGCAATGTCTTTAGTCTAGATGCAAGTACTGTTGGAGTATGTGTGTTTTAAACACTTAAACTGTGCTTATGTCCCACATTGGTTAGAGATGAGTCTTCATGTGTGTTTAAAAACCATAGCACAACTTGAGTGATAGCTTGAAAGATAATGGGCTAGGGGTTGGATTTGGGCTTGTCTCTATCTCTCTTGGGCTATATCCCTTTTCCTTTCTTTTCCCTTTTAGCCCAATTCAGTTCAGCCCGTTGGGCATTAACCAAGTAGCCCATTGAGGGCATTTAATGTGCTACCCGTTGGGCATGCACAGTGATCATTGCAGCCCATAAGTCCTCTCATTAGTTGGCTTATAAAACCCCTTATTCCCCTTTTGTTCTCTTCAGTTTTTTCAGCTACACACAGCCGCCTCTCCCCTCTGTTTTCTACTCATCTCCACTGAAAATTTCAACATCAATTTTTAGTTTTAAGGAAAGGCAAATTAAGGTTGTTCTTAGTTCCTCTTGCTTGAGTGTGCAATCAACTTGAAGAAATCACTATAATCTAACTCTAGTGATTTTATAGTTTGTGAAATCTTTCTAACTCTATCTATTTACTTTTTGGCATTGCTAATTTTTTAGGGTTTGTATTGTTGAATCAAAACTTGTTTATTTAGCCTTATTTTCCAACAAGTACCATATAGATTGATAATTCATAGTAGTAATTAAATGCTATGCAACTCTCAAGCTGAATTGATTACCAGATATGAAGTCCCAATTCTCCAATACTCCTGGAGAATTGGCAAAAGATGAAGTCCCATATTTGGCAAAGATGAAGTCCCAATTCTCCTGAATTTATCACCAAATAAACAAGTCTCCACAAATTTTAATTCAAGAAGAAACTTCAAGATCAATAGATGACATTTGAAGTTAATAATTGCTTGACTCCCAATCATAATACTTTCTAGACTATATACACAATTGGACATACTCCCAGTTATTTTCTAAATCCCAAAATATTGGTAATAGTCAAAAGTAAAACTCATCATGAAGATGTTGACCAGGATCTGCATATATACCTTCAACCATCTCCATTCTACCTCACGGCGTTCTGAACTTATCATGAAAAGCACGTAAATATATACTATCTTGATCTCGAACTCGAAAGGATATTGAGATGAGCAATAATTAAACCCGCAAGGAAGATGAGGCTGTTAGAAACCATGATTTAATAGGCACAACCAATACCTCATCAGACAGCATAGAAATGATAGAATTTAGAACCTCGAGCAATATATTTGGGTCTGGACAAGATGCAAGACAACCTGTACGAGGATGAAAGGAATGAAATGAAATTTAAGTACCTTTCACCCAAAAAGTGACACGGAATATTAGTGCAATGTTACAAAATCTTACAGAAACAATTAAAAAATTAAGAAAAATTAATTGATATTTTAATAAAATAGATAATATGAAGTGAGAGAGTTTTCGAAAAACGATTATGTAAAACAGAAAAAATAAGTTTTTATATTAAAATTGACAAAAATTTCGCACAAACTTATGCAAATGTCTAATGTGTTCTTTGTGTTACGAAGCGTTGCAATATATTCACATCTCGTATTTTGTGTCATGATGGCATGCAACTAATGTCTAACAACATGTAGTGTGTACAGGTGAGGTGAGTGCTCTCTACTTTACCAACTGTGAAACATGCAACCAATGTAAAAGTTAGAGGACAATAAAAAATATTGAGTGTTACATTTACTATTACAATTCTAAGCATCCAATCGAGCACAAAGCTCCATCTATTGAAGAGATTGGTTTCTGAGAAGACGGAATTGGAGAGCTCAAAGCAAAACCCTCAGCCTCACTGTGTGTGTGAAAGAGGGGGCGGTTATATGAGAGGCAGACCATTTTGAAATTTGAACAAAATTGTCGTTTGGATTGGGCCTCTCAAGAAAGACAATTTCATCGCTACAATTTAACTTAGAGGTATTTTCTCCCCGAGTTGGGAGGTTTCTCAAAAATTTTAAAAAAAAAAAAAAAAAAAAAAAAAAAAGGAACTTAGAGGTATTTGGTTTGGGTTGATGATACATCACCCAAAACTCAAAAAATGTGGGCCCAATGGATTGGGCCTCTCAAGGACACATTGCAGCACGATTTTTTTTTTTAATGTAACTTTTAATAATCCCCCTACTAAATACTTGCTTATTGTTATTTTATGCCTCTTTGGGTATGTACTATAATTAAAAATTATAGAATATTCAAGAGTGCAAAAAATGTATATTCTCTCTTTTTACATGAATAGTAAATCTCACTATAAATTTAATTAGTGGTACTCATTATTATGTGAGAAGAGAGAATAAATATTTATTGTACTATCAAAGTATTCTATAATTACATGTACTATAAGATGCTTTGCCCTAACTTTACTATAACTAATCTACTCTTGATTTTACCTCAAAAAAAAAATGGTGGGGGGACTTTGAATTCAATTTAAACTATGTATGGCTTGTAAAGTTGCTTCTACTTAGAAAACAATTCCACGTGAAAATTGGTCTAGATGAATAACATCTTCTTCACAATAAAAATTTATTTATAAATTTATTTACAAATTTAATATTTTGTATTGATTTGAAAATTATTTACATATTTAGCAATTATAATACGATAAGAAGATTCAGGATGAGAATTTATACATGTTTGTACATAGGAGTTTGTGTGAATAGAAATTTTTTTCCCAATGGACTACTTATGGATGGAGTAATGGATTAGGTTAGGAAAGATCAATGCACAATAACGAAGAATGTGGTATGTTTATATAACTTTATATGACTTCTGTGATATCAATTATATTTATCTTGCAAGAACATATGCTTTTAACATTTTCTTTCTCTTCTATTACACGCAATTACTAGAAGATCAACTGAACTGAAGCAACCATTATTTGAGAAAACACATGTAATTGGATTAGGTTGATCTGACCAATATATTTTTCAAGGTGCAGTCCCTATTTCATGCCCACGTATCTCTAGCTAAGGAATGGTAAACCTTTCATTTTGATATACCTTTCTCTAGTCCTAGGTTCTTGCTTAACATATACACTTCTTTGAAGTTACACTAAAACAAGAAGAACGGAGTAATAGTCTGAGAATTGACCCCAAAAAAAATAGTGAAGTTGTATTCATTAAAAACATTCAATTCTATGTAAAGTAATTAAAAATAAGGTTAAATGGCATATTTGGTCATGAACCTTTCATCTTTGTTTTAAGATCATCCTTATACTTTGAGATGTTCCAAAAAAAAGCTATTACCGTCATTCAATGGTTAAAAAATGCTAACGTTACAAACAGAATTCATGAAACCAAAAGTCACTTTGATGGTGTGGAGCCTATGGCGAGGCATGAAATATTCTGTTTTATCACATAGGTGATAATAAAGTGAGAGACAAGTGTCTTCTACCGAAAGCAACAGATCACAGATTTGAGTCTGAGAATCAATCTCTTCAATAAATTGGGGGTAAGACTGCATAACATAACCTCTCTCAGATCTCGCAAAAGTGGGAGTTTTGTACACTTGGTATAACATAAGTAATAATAAAAACCATTTTAAAATAATTTTGAAAATATAGGAACAAAAGTGAAATATTTTAGTGTGTAAAGACCATTTTGAAACAAAGGTCAAAAAGTTGAGCACCAAATATATAACTTAACCAAAAATTAAACCAGGACAATTCAGAAAGCAAGAAATTGAATTTGGTCTCAAAAAGTTCCAAGCACAAATTGAAGAATTTAATATTTGCTTACACAGGCACTGCAATTTCTCCTTAATGTACAAGACTACACATTTTGTGTCACGAATATAGCCCTCTACCAAGCATTCCTGAGGAAGGCCAGCCCAATGCAAGCACTGTTGCCTTTCCTGATGTTGGAATACGTCTAGTTTGTGCAGAATATTGGTTAGGGCTTAGGGGCGCCATTGCCATTAGTTCTTGACATGTTTCGAGTGTTTGTGGCAAGAAGATGAAATTTGAGTTGATAAAAACGGAGTCATACTATGATAAAAAGTCAACGCCAAGTTGGTATACTAAAAGCAAGTTGTAAAGAAAAACTAATAGTCTGAGAATTGGAAGTAGACTGATTTTAAAGGCAATACTAGTTGCTGGGATGATTTTCTTGTCCCCAAAAAATAAATCCTATTAATTTACTTGAACCATGTTATTTTCTTCTTCATTTTCATGGTAACTGGGTTGTCAAATGTTCTCTTATTTGAGTGACACTAGTTGGTCAATGGAGACAAGGTTTCAGATTGGCAATTTTGGCTAAATGGATGGAAAAGCTGAGCAACAGCTTTAATAACAATACCCAAACCAGGCACAAAGACATGCAAATCACTTATTTCAAATTTTTTCCCCTCTTTCGTTGATGGTGTTCTCATGAAATGGTTTGCAAGAGAAAAATGATATAATAGTGAGAAAAATATTGTTCAACAGAATATTAAAATGAAGAATATTCAAGACTCAAAGATCCATAAAAATAAAAAATAAAAATAAAAGACTCAAAGAGAATGCCAGTAATTGCCCAACTGGAACAAAATGTTAGTCAAAAAGGATACCGATCTACTCATATTGCCAATGAAGATGTGTGAATCATCCCAACCCCATGTTGCTCTGCTCCCCGAAGAAAGAGACGTTCAATGCCAATCTTATTTTCATGATTGCAAGATATTGCATTTATTTGCTCCCAATAATTGGTCATACCTATAATGACATCAGACCACAGTTTCTGTCCAACTTATCCTAATCCCATTTTACCTCTGTGTGTCCTTTTAAAGAGTGGGTTTTTATTGTGGTTGGGGAGAAAGAAAAAAGGTTGTGGGGGTGGGGTGGTGTGCGGGTGTTGGGGGGTAGGTGGAGGAGGGTTGGTGACTACAGTCCATCTTTGTCAGACAGTTGATATCATCCCTCCTAGCCAAGAATCCGCTTCAGAGAATGAATCGACCAAACTTGATTAAAATTTGGCATCCTGATGTTCCTTTGGATGGACAACTCTGACCCTGATGGAGGGATTGTATGTGATGCTGGTGGGAGCAGCATTAATGCTAGAGATTCTAGTGTTATATGATGGGCATTGGTGCTGATTCAAGTTAAAGTGCTTCAGGTAAACCTGGAAGAGAGGGATTCTTTAGAATGGACTGGATTGTTGCAAACTCCAGTATCTTCAATTGTGCAAAAACCTGGGAAGCTATCAGATCAAGGCCACCAGTTGTTGGTGGATGATGGTCAGGCATATTTCTACTACCCCAAGGCATGCATTCACCTGTTGGTTGGCCCCGAGAAATAGATTGACTACCCATGCCAGACTTAAATTGTTGGTATCAAGGTGTCATCTTGCGTATATTTTGCAGAGGGTATAGAAAAGAAGGGAGAACTTGAATTTTAAGTGCTAGTGTCCCAAGAGAGTGGCATCAGATTGAGATATTATATTGGATTAGATTAAGGAGGCAGTGCTGGTCTAAAATCCTACAATGGGCTGTCAAGGCTTTAAAGGGGAAGGGTCTAGATCAAATCTGTGATTTGCAACATTGCATGGGCAGAATCTGCTGTATATTACATATGATTGCAAAGAAATCAGAGAGTTTAATTGTCTCATAAAGTATGAGGCGAGCAGATTTCAAGCAATCAAGTGAAATGTGAAATCTAGAGTAGATTGCTGCAGGAGATTTAAATACTTTGCAGAACAGAATCCTCTGCAATCTCTGGGGTATCTCTTGCTCAGTGTCAACTGGTGGAAAGAACTATTGTTTCGGAGTCTGGGCTCCTGGTTAGATCATGGTATATTGTTTTGTTTGTTGTTTGAGTTCTTGTGTTGCAGTCCTAGCAGCTGGTTCAGTTTGATTTTTGCAGAATTTAGGCGCAGACTGTTGAGCTTAATAAGGTTTGCTCATTATTATTATTATTATTATAATAATATCCAAGGTCCATGTTCTTCAATAGAATCCGTTCTTTGGTATCCAAACCATTTCTAAAGGAAAACATTAAAAATAAAATTAAGTACCATTATTTTGATGACAACATGGCATCAGTTTCTTCAATAATTAAGTGCTCAAGCAAAATTTAGAACCAGCAAAAGGTATTAAGGAACTAAACAAACTTTAATAGAGAATGACTGTCATATTTGCCATAGAACATCAAGCAGATGGTTCAACAATACAAGATAACATCAGCATTTGATAATCTGCAAAAATTCATACCTGAAGCCGCTCAGATTATCATGCTTAATCATTAAAGTGTGATCAAAATTAACTCCAGTCACTATACCAACCGTGTTGTCCATGCCACATGAAGACAATTGAAAATTAATTCCTAGAATTGAAATCATATACAGTTCTATCCAAACCACCCCTGCTTATATACCATACTTTGGCTCTTACCAAGATAACTAATATAATCTATAATATATGCAATTAGGGTGTTAAAAAACAAGAATTTGAATGTGTGTATACCTAAAACAGGAAGTTGATTAGAAGCCAAAAACAGGAGTCAACTTTATTCATCAAATTTTGAACTAATTGTAAAATCATATAAACAAGAATAGATTACGTAATCTTAAGTGTACTCAAATAGTATCAAGCAAACTACCACATATATTTCTAACCGGTCGCAAGATATTCAATTTGAGAATCAAAGTTTTAATACAACTACCTTGTCGTTGTGATGGAGCTTCCAGAGGGTGAGAAGTGAGCAGACAACTAGTAGCCATGATGTTATAGTTTTCGGAGTTAAAATCAATGGAGTTAATCCTATGTTCATGCAAATTCCATTGGGTTGAGCATTTTCCAATCCTCTCATCCCAGATATTCAAACCTCCATGACACTCGCTAAAATATAAGCACTTGGCATCATCTGATCATTGAGAAAGAGAATACATAGAATCATCACTTGAATGCACCAAATCAAAAACCTTCTTCTCAGCATCCATCAATCCGATAAATCCCAAATAACAACTGGAAAAGATCTGCACTTAAATCCACAGTTATGAATTTATTTTTTGATCAATAAGTAAAGATTTCATTGGACAGAAGGGGGGAAAAGACAACATATCAGCAGAGAGACATGATATCTAAGGACACCAAATCAGAACCACAATCCTTTGAAGGAGAAGAAGCCTGGTGGTTCTAGATGAATAGGTTGCTCACTAATTGCAATTTGAGCTAGTAAACCAAAAAATCTGTCTTCAAAAATGCGAGAATTCCTCTCTCCAAATAAGCCAACTCAAGCAAGATGGAATTGCATTCCATATAGACAGCCTGTTCTTTTTAGCAGAAAGACCAGCCAACATAGCAGCAAATCGAAAATCCTTCTAGGCATCACCCAATTCACACCCAGCCCAAATGAAAGCCCCATAATTCTCTAGCCACCCGACATAAAGAAAGAAACCCAAGGTGGAGATTTAGCTCTCCAAACAGCTCGCCAGGGGAAGGAAAAATCCCCACCTATTCGCAAGACACTATAATAAATGCTAACTTTGAAGCCCCTAACCTTAGACAAACTCCAAATCATCCTGCCAAGAGCCTTATAGCTCAATTGATACCTCCTGGTCTTTCTAACGGAAACTTTTGGGGTTCAAATCCCCCCTCCCTCATTGTAACTATCAAGTTATCAACAACAAAAAACACTCCAAATCATCCCATCCTCCTAATGCCAATAGATCCAAACAAAGTACTAATCATCCAAAAAGGAATCCATAGATTATAATTCCCAATCACATGCTGCTCAAGTAAAAGATGGATGCCAATGACTAACACCATCAGACAATTAAATAATTAGCCACCGTGGCTGCTTTATCTCTAGCAATTTGAAATGATTCAAAAACTGATCCCTGGAAGGTTCATCGTGCCAAAACTTAACTCTAACCCCTGTGCCTACCTCATATTTCACATATTTAGATAACTTTCTCATCCCTTGCTTATATACTTCCAAAGACTCACTCCATAGGTCCCTCTCACAAAAGCTGTGCACCAGCCACCCATGTTAGAGCCCATACAGGTAGCAATCACCACCAAGAAAAGATTTGTCTCCACTCCAAAATCCCATAGCCATTTCCCTAACAAGGCTTGGCTGAAGCTCATCAAACGCCAAATCCCCAATCCTCCCTCCTAAAGGGGATAACCCATGAATCCCAATTAACAAGATGAAATTTAAATTCATCCACCACACCATCCCATAGGAAATCCCTCTGAATTTCTCCATACGATATGCCACACTAGCCATCAAAGGGAATTAGGACGTAAAATATATACGGAGATTGGAAAGCGTACTAAAAATAAAGCCCTCCCCCTTTCGAAAGATAAATCCTCTTCCACCCTGCCAACTACTTCTCCATACATTCAAGAATATGTGCTTATTAGCTAACGCTTTAAAACGAGCTCCTAAATAGAAGACCAAATATTTCAAAGGTAGGTTCAAAACTTTACAACCAAGAATATCTGCTAGAGCACCCATATCCTCTATCTCTCCCATTGGGACCATTGGGATTTGCCAAAATTTATTTTCAACCTAGAGACTCTTTCCAAAAAGAAAAAGGGTATAATGATGGTAACTCATTTGAACTGACTCATTTGAACTGGTGCATCACACATAATGAGTGTATTGTCTGTGAATAGCTAATGAGAAATCTTCATTGTATCAACGTTCGCTTAATTGAGAACCCGAATAAACGGCCACCTTCCACTGACCTGGAGAGCATTCTACTCAGTGCTTCCACTACAAAAACAAAAAGAAGTGGAGATAGCAGATCCCCTTGCTAGAACCCCCTAATGATTGCAAAAAAGCCACTCAAAGTTCCATTCACAAGCACCAAAAACCGAACAGAAGAAATACAAGAATACATACAGTTCAACAACTGTTCCCCAAATCCACATCTGCGCTATATAAGAAGAAAATACCAATTCACATGATCCTACGCTTTTTCTAATTCAATTTTACAAAGTACCCCAAGAACTTTTTCTTGAAGCCTACTATCCAAGTATTCATTTGCAATCAAAACAGAATCAAGGATTCAACAATTCTGAATCAGCTGACATCATATGAATCTATGAAACTCAACATGTGTCAAATATTTCTAGGGTGTAAGAGCATGTAACCAGGAAGACACAGCTAGAATCGAATGACATTTTACAAGAGCCAAACCAAGCAATTATATTGTCCTGCCCAAAGCAAACAACCCAACATGAAGATAGAGTCACATAGACCAAATAAAGTCATGTGCATTCTTTTATTCCACTTCAATGGAACCAAGGGATCCTAGAACATGTACAACCTCATCAAGTCTTCTCAAGTATACAAAACCTTCAGTAGAATTGTAAACTGAAATGTTACCCATATTTAATAAAGGAAAAAAGAACCATGAAATGCTGATTCAACAAATGTTGGTCATTAACTTATCTAACTAAAGTTCATTCTAACATTAGTCTAAAGTCAAATCAATGTGCATTGGTCTATGACAAAAAACATATACATTGCAAGTACAAGCAACAACTTCGACAAAAATTAAATATTCACGTTAAAAAAATCAGCATTATTACCTAATGATTCATTTATACCTAATTGTTGACATATTTGATAAAGAAATGGTTCTAGTGCACACCAATTCACTTCTAACCGTAGTAATGCATAAGTAATCGAATTAGTAGTTACCTTTCCATTTCCAAATTCCATTACAGAAATTCTTATGTTACTTGTAAAAAATTTAGCATCTATCTCAACCTCCATCTTGGGAGTATCTTAGTGACTTCATAAGTAAAACACATTTAAGGTCTGAACACAAAAAAATGCACACGTGGTTCGTAATTTTTACAACTATTTGCCATGATAAACAAAAGCAAACATTTAAGTAGTATACAAGCAATCAAGATGCAACAGCAGTCATGTTTAACACAAAAAGAAATTGAGGTTGCTAGCCCAATGTCCACATATAAACCTGGCCCAAACAAGTGGCTCCTGCAAGCATGCCAACAATTGAAGGGTGTGCATCCAACTTGCATGGAACTGCTGACAAGTGGCTCCAGCAAGCATGCCAACGTAGTACCATGGTGAGTGACTCTCATTTTCTAGCTATTCTTGATATATCTTCTTGGTAAGTTTTTTTTTTTATTTATTTATGAAAATCCTTAGTGTTAAGTTAAACTGATCATGAAAATCAAATTGTATCTTAGATGATAAAGTTGTTAAACTTTCAATTTTCAAATGTATGATACATGTATTTCACTTTCCATGTTAATGAAGACCAAATAAATAGATTGATTTGTAAGAGAAAATTATGGAATTGATTGCTAGAGAAAATATGGAATTGAGACAATTAATTTAATATGCAATTCAAATTTAAACTATGTTTGACTATTATATGTAATTGCATTATAAATATGAGTTCATGTAGCATGTGTTCTTCTCTTTCTTTTCTCTTCTTGAACATTTTTTCATAACTTCTACTTTTCTTTCTCTGTGTGTCTTACAAAATTGTTATCTCTATGTTCAGCAAGGGAAGCATTAGAGCATCTAAAGGACACCATATTGGAGGAAGGCAGTTGAATATTATATGGAATAAAGTGCAAACACCATCCACAAGTTCTAAACTTTGGATAAGAATTTATGGACGTTTTCTCAATGGCCCTACATTGAATGACATATTCTCTTTGTATGGAGTTGTCAGCCACTACAAGTTGTCTAGACATAATGGCAAGACTAGAGGTTTTGTATCATCTGAGATAAATAGTGCTACTGATTCTACTATGTTTTGTATTAATGTATGGTCTAATGTAGTACCATTTAGACCAAACATAGTAGAATCAGTAGCACTATTTATCTCAAATGATACAAAACCTCTAGTCTCGCCATTACGTCTAGACAACTTGTAGTGGCTAACAATTCCATATAAAGAGAATATGTCATTCAATGTAGGGCCATCAAGAAAGCGTCCATAAATTCTTATCCACAGTTTAGAACTTATGGATGGGGTTTGCACTTCATTCCATATAATATTCAACTCTTTTCCCTCCAATATGATATCCTTAAGATGTTCTAGTGCTTCCCTTGCTGAACATAGAGATAACAATATTGTAAGAGACACAGAGAAAGAAAAGTAGAAGTTATGAAATAATGTTCAATAGGAGAAAAGAAAGAGAAGAACACATGCAGTACTACATGAACTCATATTTATAATGGAATTACATATAATAGTCAAACATGGTTTAAATTTGAATTGCATATTAAATTAATTGTTTCAATCCCATGATTTTCTCTAGCAATCAATGCCCTCATTTTCTCTTACAAATCAATCTATTGATTTGGTTTTCATTAGCATGAAAAGTGAAATATACGTATCATACATCTGAAAATTGAAAGTTTAACAACTTTATCATCTAAGATACAATTTGATTGTCATGATCAGTTTAACTTAACACTAATGATTTTCATAAATAAAAATAAAAATAAAACTTATCAACAACACCAAGAAGATATATCAAGAACACCAAGAAAATGAGAATCACTCACCATGGTAAAAGTTGATAAATTTAACCAAAGCGCAAGTAGAAGTTTGGAATTTGATCCATTCCAAGCGCCCAAAAGCTGAGAACAGTAGGTGTACTCCATTTGGCATCAAATAGAAAACATCAAAGATACCAACATTGATCATCATCATCGTCATTGATAATCTCAATCTGCATCAGTAATGAAATCACAAAGCCAACATCAATACAAAAAATCTTATGCAAAGAAGAGAGAGAGAGACAGAGAGAAAGTGCTTCCATACTCCATAGTCCCATTAGACCATCATGTGTGATACTAAATAAGATGTGCTTATGTGTGTGTGCTGTCTCATGGAACACATTGCTAACATGCATTTCAAAGATATGATAGGTTTGTACCAATGGTGTATCCTCTTTAAAATCAATTCAAAACACCAAATGACAGAGTAGCAACATAAGGAACATAGTTAAGTAACAAAGACGTGTTGTCATCTCCCAATATTTGAATAGAGTAATGGAACTTGTCATCATCATCATCATATTACTAGTGTTATTACAATTGTCATCATTTATACAATTTATAACAGACCACTGCTTCACATAATGTGAGAGTCACACAAACTGATTAGAAGGTCCTACATCCCCTCAAGTTTAAGTTAAGACTCTTCACCACCACCACAGTCACAGTGCCAAAGTGCAACCAAAGAAGTACATACAACAAAAACTCTCATCAATAAAAATTCCAATTTATTAGTGCCGAAAAGCCATTTTCCAACCCTCAAAATATGCAGCAGCAATAGTGGAAAACCCATTTGAAAACCCCACAATTTAACACCACCTAAAGCAGCTCATCACCCCAAATTCAAATCTCCATCCATACTTATTTATGATACACCAACAGATCAAAATTTAAATAAATAAATAAAAACCTGTCTAGAAAAATAGCAAGACCCCAAATTCAAATCTCTGTCCATACTTATTTATGATACACCACCAGATAAAAATTAAAAAAATAATTAAATAAAATAAAAAACCTGTCTAGAAATAGCAAGACCCATCTCTCACACAA
The DNA here is from genome assembly GCA_023736055.1 of Quercus glauca. Lineage (NCBI taxonomy): Eukaryota > Viridiplantae > Streptophyta > Magnoliopsida > Fagales > Fagaceae > Quercus > Quercus glauca. The sequence continues at coordinate 9,349,162 of CM043319.1, read as the reverse complement.
TCACACTCACACTGGCCCGAATCCACCAATTCTCATATACTGTTTTAATGAAAACACAAACCCAAGAAGACCCATTTCAAGAACCATCATGTCCGCTTATGGGGTCACTCAGTCTCACGTGTGTTGCTGCTCTGTTTAGCTAAAGTGGTCAACTACAGTGAAGCCCATGTGAGTATATTGTCTAAGTTAATGTCTTTTTTATTTCTTTACTGAAAAACCCCAAGGCTTGATTTTTCATAGATCCATTAAGTTTTCTAGTGAAATTTGTGGTTCTGTTTTGTGGGTATTGTTCTGTTTGAGAAGTTGGTTGCTTGATTTTGGAGATTGAAATGGGTCTGAGATTGAGATGATGATGCCGACGGTGGAGTCAGGAAGGATGGAGAAGAAAATCACCAATCTATTCACACATCTGCACAATCTCACTCTCCCTCAAGAACTTCTCAAAACCCTCAACCCGAAGAAACGAAAACCCAAACATCAAAAAAAAAAAAAAAAAGGAAAACCTTCGACCACGGGTTGAAATAGATCTAAAAGATGCGAAATAACACCCACACACACAAATCAGATGTATAAAACAGCGCAAATGTATAAAATACCTTCGGATTTCTGTGAAAAAACTGAAAAAAGAGGTGGGGGGAGATCGGTGGCTTTGGCGCGTGAAGAACGACGTGATCGTGACCCAGCGGCGCGGGTTGCCTGAGTAGGAGATCGGTGACTGCGTGCGTGAATGGGTGAGAGCAGCCAGAGGCTTCTAAGGAAGTGTGGTGGCACTGGCATGAAGATGAAGTACAGTGATCTGCTTTATGTGAAGAGAGCCGTTTAAGAGATTTGTCAAAAGCAGCGTCTGTTGTGACTTTGCCCTGACCGTGGGGCCATGTATGCCGTTTATTTACCAGAATGCCATGAAAACTCAGTTTTAATAAGTTTTTTATAATTCATCATACAAAAATCAGATATTTAAATAATAAAAACAAAAACTGAAAACACATCTAAACACACTACTCAGTCGTGAGACCCACCAATTTTGAGTTATGGGTTATGAAAGCAGAGTTATGAGTGATGGAAAACTACAAAACCAAACTGCCTCTTAGTTTTCAACTTTTGAAAACACCTGTTTGGTACAACACTCAAACATATGTTTTCAGTTTTTAAATAATATTACACATATTTTTACACACTTTTTCACCCACATGTATTTCCACACATATTTTTAGACACATGTTTTCAATTTTTAAGTGCATGTACCAAACACTCCCAAAACTGAGTCATGTCTAAACTAAATGGCCCCTAGTTTCCGTTTTCCATCCTCCAAACTCAACAAATTTTTGAGTTTTTGAGTGATAGAAACAAATGTTTAAAAACCAAGCCAAACACTATTTCATTTGTGGGACTCACGAGTTTTGGATGATGGACCATAAAAATTGAGTGATATACGATGGATCATGAAAACTGAGTGATATCACTTAATTTTTAGCCAATCCAAACAAGCTCTTAATCCCTTTTTATAATCACTCATGTTTAAAATATATATATATATATATATCTAATCACTCGTGTACTTTTTTTTTTTTCTTTTGTTAGGCTAGAGATTAATTTAAAGTGATTTTAAAACACCTCTTTTTTTCTTTTCCTTTTTTTTTTCTAATTTGTTTCATTTCCTCACCATAACTCCTAGAATTTTTCACCATTTCTTTATTATTTAATTTTATTGACTTCACACTAGATTAGACACCAATATCCTTGGAACTTATGGAAAAAGGAAGAAAATAATAATTCCTAATGGTCACTTAATACAGGATTTTTTTTTTTTTCTTTTGATAACACAGAATATATGTCAACCCCAAAAAGGTATAGGAGTAACATTTTGTCCATTCCTGACAAGTAAGTTCTTAAATTAAACCTAAGATTACCTTCTTCTTCTTCTTTTTAAGGAAAAAACCTAAGATTGCTTTTATCTATATATATTAATAGACAAAACTTAAAGATAATCTAATTAAATTTCAATTGGATTCTCAATTTTGAGCCTTGTGTCCCATTTAATTTAGATTTTGTACCAACTGAATTATTGAGTGTAAAAAACGAAGAGTCCAAATCCAATTAGATTTTAAATTGGATTTTAATTGGAGTCCAATTTTTCGCCACGTGTGCATTTTTTTTTTTTTAAGAGAGAGTTTTAACCTATGATGTCCGCTCCTAATAATAGCTCTTTTATTCAATTATCGGAGATTTTACCAGTTAAGTTAACTGGAATCCACCGCCACACGTCCATCTAAGTTTTAAATGTGTGGCAAGTGGATTATTGAGTGCAACAACCAAAGAGTTTAAAACCAATTAAATTCTAAATTATTTATATATATATATATATATATATATAAAACCAAAGCCTTTGACTTTTTTTTTTTACCTCGTGAGAACTTGCCACGTAGGATTTGAAGCTCTGACAATTTTCGACATCAGTAATATATTTCTTTACTAATTGAAGTTTTAAAATTTTTGACTAAAAATTCTAACTTTATACCCAATAAGCACTCACCCCCTCTCCCGACTCTCTCTCTCTCTCAAACGAGTCTAACCAGATTATGGCTATGTCGTCTCTCTCAATCCCATGTGTTTACCCTCTCTCTCTCTCTCACAAACGTCAGCCCCTAAAAATTTTATGTTCCATTCCAAAATTGTGTGGGTTTGAAGACAAAGAAGATGAAACAAAATATTCAATTAGGCACTACCAATGTGGGAAAAAATTAAAGAGAAGAAGACGAAGTTGAGAGTCTGGCATGCTGAGAAGAAAGCAACAATGTAAAGAAGGGAATAAACATATGAGAGAAAAATAAATGCAATGGGAAAGTGAGGAAGAGCAGAGGAGGTCACGTGGGTGGAGGGCTTGGGAATGGGAAAATTGAATTGAAAGGGAGGTTCTAGGAAGGTTTTTGGTATTCAAAACTATAAAACCAAAGCCTTGGACTCTTTTTTTTTTTTTTTTGACCTCATGAGAGGTTGCCACGTAGGATTTGAAACTCTCACAATTTTCCACTTCAGCACTATATTTCTTTAGTAATTGGAGTTTTAAAATTTCTGACTAAAAATTTTGACTTTATACTCGATAAGCACTCATGTCCTCCCTCGACTCTCTCTCTCTCTCTCTCACAAACGTCAGCCCCTAAAAATTTTATGTTCCGTTCCAAAATTGTGTGGGTTTGAATATGAAGAATACGCTAAGAAGACGAAGTTGAGAGTCTGATATGCTAAGAAGAAAGCAGCAATGTAAAGAAGGGAATAAACATATGAGAGAAAAATAAATGCAATGGGAAAGTGCGAAGGAGCAGAGGAGGTCACGTGGGACGAGGGCTTGGGAATGGTAAAATTAATTGAAAGGAAGGTTCTTGGAAGGGTTTTTAGTATTCATAGAAATCCACATTTATTCTTTTAAAACACTAAATACATTATTCCAAAAAAAAAAGTTATTAGAGCTTCTTTTTGCCTTAATACTACCTAGCTCTTTTCTAAGAGACATAACAATTGTGATTTTGTTAAAACTTCATTAGTTTTTATGTTGAGAGTTTGCTAAGTTATTTTTAAGAAAATGTTTGAACTTTTAAAAAGATTTTGTTCATCTCGTGGTTATATGCATTGACCATGATGACATTTACCTTTGCTTTTCAGTTTTGGTTACAGGGGAAAATGAGCATTTGTCTATAATTTATAAACAATGTAGTAAATGTCATTGTTTTGAAACTATTTAACAAAATGTCCTTATTTTTTATACTCAATTTTAACAAAATCGAGTTACAAGTGGAACTTGACATTAGCAATATCAAGTTCAGTACATATTTTGCCATTTAAATATTTTTGAAAATTTAAGTGAAACTCGACATTGCTAATATCGAGTTCCACTTAAAAATATACATATAACTTGATTTTGTTAAAATCGAGTTTTACACAGAACTCGATTTTGTTAAAATTAAGTTTAAAAAATAGGAGCATTTTGCTAAATAGTTTCAAAATATTGGGCATTTTACTGCATAATTTGTATATTATGGATAAATGCCCATTTTTCCCTTGGTTTTAGTGGCAAAGTGTCCACATACAAAAGTTTAAACAAAATTATTAAATTAAGCTTATTCAAAATTTAAAGTTTTATTTTATTTTTGCAAAATTTTGTGAAGCACTTGAATATTGAAAATATCGGTGAAATTATTGGTGTTAGCTATGGTCCAATGGAGTTGAATGGTTACACTAAGAGTGATCCATTTTATATATTCTATAAATTACGATATACTAGTCGCAAACTCATGCGATGCGTGGGAATAAATAATTATTTTGTATCATAATATTATGTATAATTTTTTCCCTAACAATTAAACAATTTCTATTCAGTCCAATTAGGTCTACTTCAACCCAATTTGGTCCACTTAGTCAATTTTGGTCACCTTCAGTCCATTTTAGACTAATTGGGCTTTAAATTGATTCTTTTTGTAGGTTTGCTTTTCAAGTTTAGCTCAATTTTTTTTTCTTTTTTTCTTAATTTTTGGGTTGAAAATATGAAATTTTATAATATTTAGGCTAAACTCTTTAGTTTTGAGTTAAAAAATACAAAGAAAATAGACTATTAAAAATTAGAAATATGAGCCCTAAAAATGCAATAAACTTAAAAAACATTCAAAAGTATTATTTGGTCCACATTGGTTCTATCCGGTCCATTCTATCCTCTTCGGTCCATACATCGTAATCAGTTAATTCGGTCCTATTTAGTCCATTCTGTCCACTAAAGTTCTATTCGGTCCATTAGGTCTTATTCAGTCAACATTGGCTCTATTAGGTCCACATTGGTCCTATTCTATCCACTTCGGTCCATTCATTGTGTGTGTGTATATATATATATATATAAAGTCAAATCTGAGAGAAAATTCAACTAAATTCTAACTTAATTAATTTTTAATTATGGGTTAATTTTGTGACATCTGTTCACTTAAGTATTTTAATTTTTGTGCAAGTGAGTTAATGAGTGCAAAATACTAAGAGTCCAATATTAATAAACTATAATAATAATAATAATAAATCAATCATAGACAAAATTTAGCTACAAAATTTATTGCAGTTTAAGACTACAACTTTACTTAATATTTTTTTATTGAATATGAATTTTGACAAATACACTATTGGACTACTCTTTCTTCTTATATCTCTTATGCTTGCAAAATTTCTAGAAAATTAAATATCAATAGCTATGTCATCAATAAATTGTTTAAATTACAAATTTTTGTAGTTTAAAATTATACATAAAATATACGGTTATAGATTATATAGTAACATCCGATTGACACAAAAGTTTACATGTGTACTAAGAGTGTAAAGAACATGCAACTAATAGTTAGATTTTCAAAATATGCAGTAATATTTATTTTATTGAGTAAAGTTGTAATCTTATGTTACAACCAATTTTGTAACTAAACTTTCTCCATTAATCATATATCTATTAAACAAAATCATCTCACGTTTTATCTTATCGAACATTAGAATAAAAATTATTGTAAGTGATTTTAAATTTAGTTAAGAATTTTAATATGCATCTAATTACGATTATATTTCTAATCAAATTTGATTAATTATGTATATTTTTATGATAAAAAATGTGTTTATTTAATTTTTAAATGCATCCATATATATATACATGGGTTATAAGCTAATTATATTTATATTGCTAGAACAGATAAATACAACTTTTTATTTTTTTATGTATTATTATGAAGCGAAGCAACCACTAATATTTGGAAAAACACAAGTAATAGACAGGTAATTGGATTACGTTGATCTGACCAATATTTTTCAAGGTGCAATCTTTATTTCATTCTCACATATCTCTCCGACCAAAGAATGATAAATCTTTATTTTTGACATACCTTTCTCTTGTTCTAGGCTCTTCCCTAATATATACACTTCTTTGAAGGTACACTAAATCAGCAAAAATGGAGTAATTGCTATGAGAAGTAGTCATCATCACCAAGTTGGTACGCTAAAAACATGTAAACTACAAAATAGTTTGAGAATTCGAAGTTGGCCATTTCAAAGGCAATACTAGAGACAGTGGATGATTTTTTTGTCCATGAAAAACAACCCTTTATTAATTTATTTGAACCATGTTATTTTCTTCTTCATTTTCTTCGTAACTGGATTGTCGAATGTTCTATGTTTTATGTGGCAATAGGTGGTTATTGGAGACCAGAAAATTTCATATTGGAAAGAATGTTAGGCTTGATTGATGGAGAAAGCTGAGCAACAACATCGATAATGACACCCAAACCATGCACAAAGATGTGCCAATCATTTATTTTGAATTTTTTTGTTGCTGGTAATGTTCCCCTGAAATGGTTTGCAAAAGACAAAGGGTATACAAGTGAGTTTACTGTGCACACGAACCGCATAACTAGTAATTAGCGTTAAGAGTGATGATTCAAAGAAAAACATAAGGGTTAGTGCTAAATTTTTTATTTCAAGTAGTTCTTAAATCCCAATGCAAAAAAATCTAGCAGGTTACATCACCTTCTTTTTTTTTTTCCACTCCAGCTTTCATATGTCATGAATCGAGGCGAAATCCCCTCCAAGTTCTAGTCAATTGTGAGTGTAGCATTAATTGATTTTGTGTGTTCAATTTATTTCAGTTTTTACTTTTTATCCATATCTCAAGTCAGTCACGTATGAATAAAAATTGAAAGAAATTGGAGAATTTGAATGGAAAGAAATCATTTTCTAAATAAATCATCTTGTCTTTGAATGTTGTTTTTAGCATCCTATGATATAAAAATGATATTGCAAGATGTTTTCTCGTGCAATTATGGCACATTTAGTGTGGGGGATTTATAGAAGAAGGTAATGTATGGATTTCTCTTCTTTTGTTTTTAATCTTTTTTAGATATTTCAAAAATACTAATAGGTTCTGACAAAAAAGTTGTTAAATAAATAAGCGTTTGCAAGTAAGAGGTGGCTGGCATCTGCAATGTGGATAAGATTTGTGTCCCTAGAATTTGAATGAGTTCTCATAATAAATGTGTTTAAATGTGAGATCTTGGGTGGAGGTACCCAATTTTTTTATTATTTATTTTGGTAAATAAGAAGCATATTAATCATTGATAATAGTACTACTATGAACAAGTCGAGGAGTCACAATAGCAATACAATCCATGTTTAAAATAGGAGGTACATAATTTGGATCCATAAATATGAACCAAAAAGGCCAGACTTATTTACATTAGGGATGGCAATAGGATGAGATCTCCGCTCTGTTCCCCTCTTCAAAACGGAGAAAACACGAGGGATGGTGCAAGTTTGGGGCTGGTTGGATATACTTTACTAATCTAAATGAGACTGATGAGATAAAGATGAAATATGAAGGAAATTTTTTAATATATATTAAATAAAATATGTATATACACATCCTGGGACAGGCACGACAAGCAAATCCTGTCCCTGTCCCTATGCCGTCACCTTTTAGGGGCAAAATGGGGCAAAGACAAGTTAAGCAAAGCTGAGTTTTTTTTTTTTTTTTTTTTTTTTTTTTTTTTTTTTTTTTTTTTTTTTTTTTTTTTTTTTTTTTTTTTTTTTCATCCCTAAATACTCTTTCTTTCTTATGCATGTAAGATTGAACTATATAATTACCCAGATATAATTTTTTTTTTCTAAGAAATGAATTTTCCAGTTATAATTCTCATTTGCTTATTAGGCCATTTACCAAAGATACTTGTTATCAAAAGTGTGCAAGAGTTGGGTTGGGGTTATTTTCATTTCAATCAAACTTCTTGGGGTATAAATTTCTACCCCAACCCTTGATAACTCTTAAAACCAACCCAACCTAACTTGTAAGGATTGGGTTGGGTTGAATTGAATCATTGATTTGAGATTGATTTGAGATTATTTTACTAGGTCTCATTTAAAAAAAAAAAATTAAACTATTTAAGTCCATTATTTAATAATTTTTTATAATGTATACAGTAGGACATAATATTCCATTTTTTGCAAAAATAAATCAAACAAATAAATTTGATTTTGCTTTAAACATTTAATATCTTGGGTTGAATCAAATTACCTGGGTTGAAAATTTTGCCAACTTAAACCTCACTTAACAGAAGTTTCAAAAGGAAAAAAAAAAAAATATATATATATATATATATATATATAAACCTAATGCATTGAACCCACAAAATACCGACCCGAGACTTTGGGTTGGGTTAAGTTAGATTTGTCAAGTTATAGGATTGAGTGCAAACTTCAACCTGTCAATATAGTAGGTTTTTTTGTACCAAACATGCCCTTTTTGCACACCAAAAAATAGTAATATTACTAAAAAGTCTCTACTCAAAGTTATTTAGTTATGTAACCTTTTTTTTAACTCGATTTTGCTAAATTTTGAGTAAAGATCAAGTTTAGAGAACTTGAATTTTAAGCAAACGGGAGTTCACATGGTCCATGTAATATGATGTGGCATTTTAAAATTAAATATCTCACATGAAACTCAAATTTAGTAAACTTTAGTTCTTAAAAAAAAAAAAAAAAAACAACGGGGAGAGGTGAGACAAAGCTATTTTATGTTTCAGCAAGTAGTTTATAAGGTAAAATCATATAAAGAAGCATATATTATAATCTCTGAAGTGTACTCAATTTCAAACAGGCCGTAAGATATTCAATCTGAAAATCAAAGGTTTAATACAACACTACATACCTTGTCGTTGCAAGGGAGCTTCCGGAGGGTGAGAAGTAAGCAGACTGCACAGCCCTATTATGACTAACTTCCTTCAGAGGTTTGGGTTGATCTACATTAACACTTCTCAAATCCCATGTGCAGGCAGTTCTGTCAGAGGAACTAGTAGCCATGATGTTATAGTTTTCTGAATTAAAGTCTATGGAGTTTATCATCCTTTCATGCAAATTCCATTGGGTTGAGCATTTCCCAACCCTCTCTACGAATCAGCTGACATTATATGAATTTTACAAAACTCAGCGTGTCCAATCTTTCAATCAAACCAAATCATTACCTTTGAAAAGGAATGTTGATGCATTGAAATTCCTAAAATGGCAGCAAGATGCGGGCGATACAAATAAATCCTTTCTCCTTCCCCTTCATCCACACTAGAATTAAAATCCCAAAACCCAACATTCCCAATGTCGTTGTCACATTGCTAAGGCAAAAACCCTCAAATTCGTTATGCCCCTATTCTTCCCCGGCACAAATTGCCTAATATACGCCGGTTTCCAACTCAAAGAACACAATTCCAAACCACTCCCACTTTCATAAACACCCTTTATGGAATTCCCATTACCAAATTCCTCATGGGGTTTCTTTGAAATGCTTGAAATTTTAGAAATGGGTTTTCTCTTCTAAACGAAAATAATTATGGGTTTTGGTTTTTTGGATGAATTATTACAAAGAAAGTATTTTCATGGAAAGTGAAATTGAGAGAGAGAGAGAGAGAGAGCTTTGGCGCTTTGAAGAGGTGGAAAAGAGCTGAGTGGCTTTGGAGTGGATTCTAAGGGTAGCCATCATTTCTTCATTGCGGCGAATGTTCTCGAGGTGCCTACGCTCGTACTCTGTGAGTTTCTGAGAAGACGCCATTTGAGAGCTCAGAGAGCCAAACACTCACGCTCACCGTGTGTTTGTGCGTGTGAGAGACCAGAGAGGGGCTGGTTATATTTGGCGGGACAGAGAGGCAGACCATTTTGAAATTAGAACAATATTGTCATTTGGATTGGGCCTCTCAAGAAAGAGAATTTCATTGCTACAATTCAAAAGGCTCTGCCCAAAATCTGAAATTCTCTTTTTTTTTAGGCTATGTTTGGTTGGAGTTAAAATAGAGAGGATGAAAAATAGTGAAGAGAAAATTGGAGAAATTTTAGGTGAAAATGGTATTTGGTTGGAGTGATTTTGGAGGAGAGAAAATGATGAGGCCCACCATTTTTTAGCTCCCTCAAATTGGAGAGAAAATGGGAAGGGGAAGTGATTTAATAAAAATGACATTTCTACTCCTTCTACTCTCCTAAAGTAAATTCAACGTTGACACTTTTTTTTTTTCCTTTGCTGCATTATTTTTTTTCCCCTTTTATGGGTTCTTTGTTGACGTTGAACCTTGTTTCTTTTTTCTTTTTGTTTAAAATCTTTTTTTTTTTTTTGTGGCTCTATCTTTGGTTTCGTTGAACCTTTTTCTTCCTGAGTTCTTTGATACTCACATTTACATAGAACCAGTTTTTTCTTTTTATTTTTCCTTTATAAAATATTTATATAAAATAAGTTATGTAATAAGGGCATGAGAGTAAATTTATACAAACTCTATTTTCTATCTTTCCACTGTTCCACCCTCCAACCAAACACAAATGAGAGAAATTAAAATCTCTTTTATCTCCCAATTTTTCCATCATCTCTTCATTTTATATCCTTTCACTTTTCCATCCTCCTAACCAAACGGACCCTTAAATTCAACTATAAAGACATATTGATGCTAATGCGGTGGAGGTGTGGGTTTTGGACCCTCTCTTATAGCCTATTTAGATTGAAGGAGGAGGGAGGGAGGGGGAGCAAGGGGAGTAGCCGAGTAGAATAAAGTTAACCCGACTATTTGAGCAAGCAAGCATTTTTAAGGATTATAGGAACTTGATGAGGCAAATTCCCCTCCATGAAGATTAAGCATTTCTTTCACGAAACCAACTAGTTAATAGGCTTGCTAAGAAAAATACTACATTGCAGCTCTTTTTTTTTTTTTTTTTGGAACTTTTAATAATCCTCCTACTAAATACTTGCTTATTGTTATTTTATGTCTCTTTGGATATGTAATATAAGGGAAAATTATAGAATACTCAAGAGTACAAAAAATGCATACTCTCTCCTTTTACATGAATAGTGAATCTCACTATAAATTTAATTAGTGATACACACTATTATGTGAGAAGAGAGAATGAATATTTATTGTACTATTAGCGTATTCTATAATTACATGTACTATGAAATGTTTTATACTCCTAATTTTACCCCCAAAAAAAAAAAGGTTGGGGTGACTTTGAATTCAATTTAAACTATGCATGGTTTGTAAAGTTGCCTCTACTTAGAAAACAATTCCACATGAAAGCTGGTCTAGATGAATAACATCTTTTTCAAAATAAAATTTTATTTATAAATATATTCACAAATTTAATATTTTGTATTGATTTGAAAATTATTTGCATATTTAGCAGTTATAATACGATAAGAAGATTTAGGATGAGAAATTATACATGTTTGTACATAGGAGTTTGTGTGAATAGCAATTTTTTTTTCCCAATGGACTACTTATGGATGGAGTTGTGGATTAGGTTAGGAACGATCAATGCACAATAACGAAGAATGTGGTATGTTTATAACTTTATATGACTTCTGTGATATCAATTATATTTATCTTGCAAGAACATATACTTTTAAGTTTTAACATTTTATTTCTCTTGTACATACGCACAATCACCAGAAGATCAACTGAACTGAAGCAACCATTATTTGAGAAAACACGTGTAATTGGATTAGGTTGATCTGACCAATATATATCTCAAGGTGCAGTCCCTATTTCATGCCCACGTATCTTTAGCTAAGGAATGGTAAACCTTTCATTTTGATATACCTTTCTCTAGTCCTAGGTTCTTGCTTAACATATACACTTCTTGGAAGTTACACTAAAACAAGAAAAATGGAGTCACAGTCTGAGAATTGACAAAAAAAATAGTGAAGTTGTATTCATTAAAAACATTCAATTCAATGTAAAGTAGTTAAAAATAAGGTTAAGTGGCATATTTGGTCATGAACCTTCGATCTTTGTTTCAAGATCATCCTTATACTTTGAGATGTTCCAAAAAAGGCTCTTACCGTTATCCATTAGTTGAAAAAAGCTAACGTTACAAATAAAATTCATGAAACCAAAGTCACTTTGATAATGTGGAGCCTATGGCGAGGCATGAAATATTTCGTTTGTCGCATAAATTATAATAAAGTGAAAGGCAAGTGCCTTCCACCAAAAGCGACAAGTCACAGATTCAAGTATGAGAATCAGTCTCTTAAATAAATTATGGGTAAGACTGCCTACCATAACCTTTGTCAGATCTCACAAAACTGAGAACTTTGTACACTTAGTACAACATAGGTAATAATAAAAACCATTTTAAAATAATTTTGAAAATATAGGAACAAAAGTGAAATATTTTAGAGTGTGTAAAGACAATTTTGAAACAAAGTTCAAAAGGTTGAGTAACAAATATATAACTTAACCAAAAACTAAACCAGTACAATTAAGAAAGCAAGAAATTGAATTGGTCTCAAAAAGTTCCAAGCACAAATTGAAGCACTTAATATTTGCTTACACAGGCGCTCCAATTTCTCCTTAATGGACAACTTTACACATTTTGTGTCACGAATGTAGCCCTCCACCAAGCATTCCTGAGGAAGGACTTGCCCAATGCAAGCACTGTTGCCTTTCCTGGTGTGGGAATACGTCTAGTTTGTGCAGAATATTGGTTAGGGGCGCCATTGCCATTAGTTCTTGACATCTTTTGAGTAGTTGTGGCAAGAAAGACGATGAAATTTGAGTTTGATAAGAACTTAGGGAGACTTGTCAATCATAAAAATGGAGTCATTACTATAATAAAAAGTCAACGCCAAGTTGGTATACTAAAAACAAGAAGTTATAAAGAAATAATAGTCTGAGAATTGGAAGTAGACTGATTTTAAAGACAACACTAGTGGCTGGGATGATTTTCTTGTCCCCAAAAAAAATCTTATTAATTTATTTGAACCATGTTATTTTCTTCTTCATTTTCATAGTAACTGGGTTGTCAAATGTTCTCTTATTTGAGTGACACTAGTTGTTCAATGGAGACAAGGTTTCAGATTGGCAATTTTGGCTAAACGGATGGAAAAAGCTGAGCAACAGCTTTAATAACAACACCCAAACCGGGCACAAAGACATGCAAATCACTTATTTCAATTTTTTTTTTCCCTCTTTTGTTGATGGTGTTCTCATGAAATGGTTTGCAAGAGAAAAATAGTATAAAAGTGAGTAAAATGTTAGTCAAAAGGATATTAAAATGAAGAATATTCAAGACTCAGGGAGAATGCCAGTAATTGGAACAAAATATTAGTAAAAAAGAAAACCGATCTACTACATGAGATTCCAAACTTCCTTTGCTTCTCGTACTAAACTACTCATTCTTACTCCACAATGAAAGTGTGCATAATCTATACAAAACCTTCATTCGATCAATAACCTGGATTTCTAGTCACTCTACCTAACAAAAGCAGTTTCTCGTCATTTCGCAAGACAACAAACTGCACAGACTCTGTCAATTTTACTCCAAAAAAAAAAATCAAGATGCAACAGCGGCAGTCAGTTTCACAGAAAGAAACTGAGGTTGCTAGCCCAATGTCCACGTATAAACCTGGCCCAAACAAGTGGCTCCTGCAAGCATGCCAACAGTTGAAGGGTGTGCATCAAACCTGCGTGGAACTGCTGACATATGTGGGCTTTGTAGAGTGAATATTGTTTTTTCAAGAGTTGGGGAGATAACATCAACTCCTCTTTTCATATTGCCAATGAAGATGTGTGAACCATCCCAACCCCATATTGCTCTGCTCCCCAAAAAAAAAAGGAGATGTTTAATGACAATCTTATTTTCATGATTGCAATATATTGTATTTATATAATGACATCAGACCACAGTACTGTCCAACTTATCCTAATCACATTTTTTCTTTTTATGTGTTCTTTTAAAGGGTGGGTTTTTATTGTGGTTGGGGAAAAAAAAAGAGGGGGGGAGGGGTGGTGACTACGGTCCATCTTTGTCAGATGGTTGATATCATCCCTACTGTCCAAGAATCTGCTTCAGAGAATGAATCAACCAAACTTGATTAAAATTTAGCATCCTGATGTTTCTTTGGCTGGACAACTCTGACCCTGATGGAGGGATTGTATGTGATGCTGGGAGCAGCATTAATGCTAGAGATTCTAGTGTTATCTATGATGGCCATTGGTGCTGATTCAAGTTAAAGTGCATCTGGTAAACCTGGAAGAGAGGGATTCTATAGAATGGACTGGATTGTTGCAAACTCCAGTATCTTCAATTGTGCAGAAATCTGGGAAGCTATCAGATCAAGGCCACCAGTTGTTGATTGGTGGAGGATAGTTAGGCATATTTCTACTACCCCAAGGCATGCATTCACCCGTTGCTTGGCTCCGAGAAATAGATTTACGACCCATGCCAGACTTGAATTGTTGGTATCAAGGTGTCATCTTGCATATATTTCGTAGACAGTATAGAAAAAGATGGGAGAACTTGAATTTTAAGTGCTGTTGTCCCATGAGAGTGGCATCAGATTGAGATATTATATTGGATTAGATTAAGGAGGCAGTGCTGGTCTAAAATCCTACAATGGAGTATCAAGGCTTTGAAGGGGAAGGGTCTCAATTCAAATCTGTGATTTGCAAGATTGCATGGGCATCTGCTGTATATCATATATGACTGCAAAGAAATTACAGAGAGTTTAATTGTCTCATCAAGTCTGACGAGAGCAAAATTCAAGCAGTCAAGTGGGATGTGAAATCTAGAGTTGATTGCTGCAGGAGGTTTAAATACTTTGCAGAACAGAATCCTCTGCAATCTCTGTGGTATCTCTTGCTCAGTGTCAACTGGTGGAAAGAAGAACTATTGTTTAGGAGCCTGGGCTCCTGGTTAGATCATGGTAAATTGTTTTGTTTGTTGTTTGAGTTCTTGTGTTGCAGTCTTAGCAGCTTGTTCAGTTTGATTTTTGCGGAATTTAGGCGCAGACTGTTGTGCTTAATAAGGTTTCCTCCTCCTCCTCAACTTTATTCATCAAATTTTGTACTAATTGCAAAATCATATAAACAAGAACAGATTACATAATCTTAAGTGTACTCAAATAGTATCATGCAAATTACCACATATATTTCTAACCGGTCGCAAGATATTCAATCTGAAAATCAAAGTTTTAATACAACCCTACATACCTTGTCATTGCGAGGGAGCTTCCAGAGGGTGAGAAGTAAGCGGACTGCATGGCCCTTTAGTGGCTTACTTTCTTCAGAGTTTTGGGTTGATCTACATTAATACTTCTCAAATCCCATATGCAGGCAGTTCCATCTGAGGAACTAGTAGCCATGATGTTATAGTTTTCGGAGTTAAAATCAATGGAGTTAATCCTATGTTCATGCAAATTCCATTGGGTTGAGCATTTTCCAATCCTCTCATCCCAGATATCCAAACCTCCATGACCCTCACTAAAATATAAGCGCTTGACATCATCTGATCGTTGAGAAACAGAATATATAGAATCATCACTTGAATGCACCAAATCAAAAACCTCCTTCTCAGCATCCATCAATCGGATAAATCCCAAATAACAACTAGTAAAGATCTGCACTTAAATCCACAAGTATGAATTTCTTTTTTTGATCAATAAGTAAAGATTTCATTGAACAGAAGGGGGGGGGGGGGGGGAACATATCAGCAGAGAGACATGATATCTAAGAAGGACACCAAATCAGAACCACAATCCTTTGAAGGAGAAGAAGCCTGGTTCTAGATGAACAGGTTGCTCACTAATTGCGATTTGAGCTAGGAAACCGAAAAATCTGTCTTCAAAAATGCGAGAATTCCTCTCTCCAAATAAGCCACATCAAGCAAGATGGAATTGCATTCCAAATAGACAGCTTGCTCTTTTTAGCATAAAGACCAGCCAACATAGCAACAAATCCAAAATCCTTCTAGGCATCACCCAATTCACACCCAGCCCACATGAAACCCCCATAATTCTCTAGCCACCCAACATAAAGAAAGAAACCCAAGGTGGAGATTTAGCTCTCCAAACAGCTCGCCAGGTGAAGGAAAAATCCCCACCTGTTCGCAAGACACTATAATAAATGTTAATTTTGAAGCCCCTAACCTTAGACAAAATCCAAATCATCCTGCCAAGAGCCTTGTAGCTCAATTGATACCTCCTGGTCTTTCTAACGGAAACTTCTAGGGTTCACATCCCCCCTCCCTCATTGTAACTATCATATTATCCAAAAAAAAAAAAAAACTCCAAATCATCCTACCCTCCTAATGCCATTAGATCCAAACAAAGTACAAATCATCCAAAAAGGAATCCATAGATTCCAATTCCCAATCATGTGCTGCTCAAGTAAAAGATGGATGCCAATGACTTAAACCATCAGACAATTAAATAATTAGCCACCGAGGCTGCTTTATCTCTAGCAATTTGAAATGATTCAAAATAATGATCCCTGAAAGGTTCAACTCCCCACCAATGATCGTGCCAAAACTTAACTCTAACCCCTGTGCCTACCTCATATTTCACATATTTAGAAAACATTCTCATTCCTTGCTTACATACTTCCAAAGACTCACTCCATAGGTACCTCTCACAAAAGCTGTGCACTAGCCACCCATGTGAGAGCCCATACGGGTAGCAATTGCCCACCAAAAAAAGACTTGTCTCCACTCCGAAATCCCATAGCCATTTCCCTAACAAGACTTGGTTGAAGATCATCACGACTAATCCCCAATCCTCCCTCTTAAAGGGGATAACACATGAATCACAATTAACAAGATGAAATTTAAATTCATCCACCACACCATCCTATAGGAAATCCCTCTGACAAGGCTTGGTTGAAGATCATCATGACTAATCCCCAATCCTCCCTCCTAAAGGGGATAACACATGAATCCCAATTAAAAAGATGAAATTTAAATTCATCCACCATACCATCCCATAGGAAATCCCTCTGAATTTCTCCAAATGATATGCCACACTAGCCATCAGAGGGAACTAGGACATAAAATATTTAGGGGATCGGAAAGCGTACTTTAAAAATAAAGTCCTCCCCCTTTCAAAAGATAAATCCTCTTCCACCCTACCAACTGCTTCTCCATACATTCAAGAATATGTGCCAAATAGCTAACACTTGAAAATGAGCTCCTAAATAGAAGCCTAAATGTTTCAAAGGTAGGTTCAAAACTTTACAACCAATAATATCAGCTAGAGCACCCATATCCTCTATCTCTCCCATTGGGACCATTAGGATTTGCCCAAATTTATTTTCAACCCTGAGACTCTTTTCGAAAAGAAAAAGGGTACAACAAAGATAACTCATTAGAACTGGTGCATCACACATAATGAGTGCATCGTCTGTGAATAGTTAATGAGAAATCATCATCGTATCAATGTTCGCTTAACTGAGAACCCGAATAAATGGCCACCTTCCTCTGACCTGGAGAGCATTCTACTCAGTGCTTCCACTACAAAAACAAAAAGAAGCGGAGATAGCGGATCCCCTTGCTGAAACCCCTAGTGCTTGCAAAAAAGCCACTCAAAGTTCCATTCACAAGCACCAAAAACCGAACAGAAGAAATACAGGAATACATAAACTTCAACCACTGTTCCCCAAATCCACATCTCCACTATATAAGAAGAAAATACCAATTCACATGATCCCACACTTTTCCTAAGTCAATTTTACAAAGATCCCCAAGAACTTTTTCTTGAAGCCTACTATCCAAGTATTCATTTGCAATCAAAATAGAATCAAGGATTCAAAATTCAACAATTCTGAATCAGCGGTCATCATATGAATCTACGAAACTCAACATGTTTCAAATATTTCTAGGGTGTAAGAGCATGTAACCAGGAAGACACAGCTATAGTCAAATGACATTTTACAAGAGCCAGACCAAGCAATTATATTGTCCTACCCAAAGCAGACAACTCAACATGAAGATAGAGTCATACAGACCAAGCAAAGTCATGTGCATTCTTTTATTCCAATTCAATGGAACCAAGGTATCCTAGAACATGTACAACCTCATCAAGTCTTCTCAAGTATACAGAACCTTCAGTAGAATTGTTAACTGAAATGTTACCCATATTTAATAAAGGAAAAAAAAAAACAATGAAATGCTGATTCATAACAATTTCAGGAGGGTGGTTGAGGGAAGCATATATCAGCTTCAACATATGTTGGTCATTAACTTATCTAACTGAAGTTCATTTTAACATTAGTCTACAGATCAAATCAATGTGCATTGGTCTATGACAAAAAAATATATACATTGCAAGTACAAGCAACAACTTCAACAAAAATTTAAAGTTCACATTAAAAAGATCAGCGTTATTACCTAATGATTCATCTATACCTAATTGTTGACATATCTGATAAAGAAATGGTTCTGGTACGCACCAACTCACTTCTAACCATAGTAGTGCATAAGTAAACGAATCAGTAGAGTCCTTTCCATTTCCAAATTCCATAACAGAAATTCTTATGTTACTTGTAAAAAACTAAGCATCCATCTCAACCTACATGATAAACAATAGCAAACATTTAAGTAGTATAAAAGCAATCTTTGAAATCAAATTATAACCTTTGAAAAGGAATGTTGATAAATTGAAATTCCAGAAATGACACCATGATGTGGGTCATACAAATGAAGCCCATCATCTATACTAGAATCAACATCCCAAAAGCCAACATTCCCAAAATTGTTCCCAACCACAATCATTGTGGCATTGCTACAAGGCAAAAACCGCATATCTGTTATCCTCCCCGGCACAACTCTTGCAATATTCTCCGGATTCAGACTCAAAGAATTCAATTCCAAACTACTCCCAGTCCCACTTTCACAAACACCCTTTATTGAATCCCCACCATTAAACTCAAAATCATCAAGGGTTTCTTCGAAAAGCCGAGAATTCTTTCCATTAGTAGTTTATCAGAGGCGGTTCCTCGATAAGCATCTCTCGTAGAAAGAGGCCCCAAATCAAGCATTGGCGAAGTGTTCGAATTGGATTGGGGTTTGAGTTTTGGGTTTCTTCTTCACTGGCCTCACTTTTTTGTACGATTTGGTTACAACTCTGCCACAAGAAAAACAAACAAAATTGAGAAATGGGTTTTGTAAATTAAGTGAAAACAATGATGGGTTTTGGTTTTTTTGGATGAATTGTTACAAAGACAAACAAAAATGAGAAATGGGTTTTGTTAAATGTTAATTAAGCCAAAACAATGATGGGTTTTGGTTTTTTTGGATGAATTATTACAAAGACAAATAAAAAATGAGAACTGGTTTTTGTATTTTAAGTGAAAACAATGATGGGTTTTGGTTTTCCATGGAAAGTGAAATTTAGAGAGAGAGAGAAAGAGAAAGACCTTTGGCGCTTTGATGAGGCGGTGGAGAGCTCAGTAGCTTTGGAGTGGACTTTAAGGGCGGCCATCATTTCGTCGTTGTAGCGAATGTTGTCGAGGTGCTACCGCTCGTACTCTGTCAATTTCTGAGAGGACGCCATTGGAGAGTTCTTCAAAGTTCAAAGTTCAAAACCCAAAGAGGCTCACTGTTTCTGATAGAGATAGGGGTTATTTGGCGGGAATGAAAAATATTAGAAAAAGAGTTTATATATTTTCACAACTCGGGCTTTTATTGGTTTTCACTTTTCATGGCCCGCGTCACCTTACCATATTTCATCCACAATTTTTTTTTTTTTGGGTAAAAAAAAAAAAAAGATAGGGACCATTGTGGCTTCTTACTTGAGCTTTGCTACGGTAACACTCTAACCACTTTGGAGCTAAAACACCGTTGTGTACGGGTACCAGGAGTAGCAACGAGTTGTTAGAGCATTAGCATTCGAAAATGCTAATGCTATTCTATTTTACCATTTCAAAACATCACTTTATCATTATACCATCCAATTTTACAATACCTCTTACATCCCAAAACTCTATTTTTATTAAAATATTATTTTTTAATCTTTCTTTACTATTACTTTATAACTGTTATTTTTTTTTTCAGACTCATGTTTCCTGCGCTTTCCAACAGTTTTTTTTTTCTCTCCTTCTCCCTCAACCTCTAGCAACACACAAGCCATCAACGACCACAGCCATGGCACCTCAACCCATCAACAACTACAGCCACAGCACCTCAACCCATCAACACCTCAACCCATCAACAATCACCGGAGCAAACCCATCAACAACAATCGCCAATTTGAAACCCACCGGAGCAAACCCATTTAAAAAAAAACCCACTCCGTGACCCACGCCGACCAAAACGCAGAACACAGACCTCGCCGACCAAGCACGACACAGCAACCCATGGTCAAACACAGCAACCCACCCTCTCCGATTCAAACCTCTATCAAACCCATCGGAACCATATCCAGCAACCCACACCCTCTCCGATTCAAACCATTGTCAAACCCATCGGAGCCATCTCCAGCACACCTAGCCTGCCGATCCACGCCGATCCAAACCCACCATCAACCGATCCCAACCCACCACCATGCCCAGATCAAACCACGAACCCACCACCACCACGAGCCATCTCCAGCACACCCAACCCACCACCACGCCGATCCAAACCCACCATCTCCAGTGCAAGCCTTGAACGAGAAAGAGAGATATGAGATGAGAGAAAGAGAGACGGAGAGATGGAGTGGGAGACGGAGAGACAGAGAGGACTGAATGAGAGATGGAATAAAAAATTACTTATTCGGTTTAGAATTGTGCTACAGTGCAATTCTAAAGGTAGAATTGCACTGTAGCAAGAATTGCAAAAAATTTGCAATTCTTGCCTTTAGCATTTTCTGATGCAGCAGTTTTTAAGGGTTGAAATGCTAAAAGCACCTTAGATATAGCATTAGCATTCTCCAATGCTAATGCTCTAAGTGCTTAAGAGAAACTCAAACCCACGGCCTTAGTTGTGTTTGTCCAAATGTCTTACCACTAGACTACCAATCCAGTTGCTTATCATGCACAATTTATTCACTTTAACAATAGTGTAAAATTTTGTAAGAGTTTCCATAAAAAGTGAATTTATTGGTAAAAGCAACAAAAAGAAATAAGCTAGGGAAAATTTAACTAATGTCTTATGAGTATTGCATTGGTTTAGGAAATATTGTTAGAATTTCTTTATGGAAAAAAAAAAAGAAAACTAATTTTTTATTGTTTTTTATATTTTCCATAAAAGTAGTATCAAATATTTTTTTTAAATGTTTTATAATCAAATACCTTAAGAGCATCTGTTAACTAAACCTAATAAATAAATGCCGCTATTTTTTTAATTAACCCACGCACAACTGCACCCAATTTTTTTTTTTTTATTATAATAAATAACTCAACTTTAACTGTGGTCTCTAGGCAATAGTTATCTAAACCCATTATTAGGTGTTACTCTAAACTCTATTTATTTTAAAATAGTGTAAGATCATTTTAAACAAAATTTTCATCTCAACTATCATATGAATATATAAATATATATATATATATATATATATATAAATTTTTTTAATAATTCAATAGTTGGGGATGGAGAGAGATTTGAAAATTGGATATTTTGGTTAGAAATACCAAAAATACCATTTAACTACAAGGCTGTGGGTATTAATTAATTGAGGCCAAAAGATAAAAAATTTCATTCTTACATTTTAACGGGTGGGCTCTGCCCTTTATATATATATATATATATATATATATATATATATATATATATAACAACAAATCTTGACATTTCTTTTCATTGGCATGGAGCCTATGGGCTAAAGGACAAAGGGTGACTCTGGATATTCACTGGAGCATAGGTCTTGCAATTATTGGATACAGATTTTTGGACTTTTATAGATGGATTTAGAATATGTATTCTATGGATTCAGATCCTCTAGAGTTCTTAGAGTACTCTACCAAGTAGATTCCTTTAAATCTTAACCGTTATTTAATGATTTAATGGTCCTAGATTTTGCTATGTCAGCATTCCATTAATAATAATCTTAATTACTTTTTTTTCAACATTATTATATTATTTTAAGAGTATTATTAGTGGAATGCTGATATGGCAAAATCTAGACCATTAAATCATTAAAGAATGGTTGGAATTTAAGGAAATCTATTAGTAGAGTATCCTAGGAACTCTAGATGATCTGAATCCGTATTCTATTAAGTCTACGAGATATAGAAATAGGATTAGCCCATCAAAAAAGAAAAGAAAAAAGAAATAGTATTAGCTTCCATAATAATAATAAAATAAAAAAGATATTTACCTGAGGTGGTGGTGGCGTGGGTTTCTCAATTCTGGCCCTCTCAACAGTAGCATTTCTCACTCTGCTGATATTTGCTTCTTATTATTTTAAAATTCTTTAGGTTTTTACTATGACAGTCTTTTGCTTTAGCTCTATTAAGGCTTATTAGAGTATTATATTCTACCCATTTTACAAAAAAAAAAAGGGTGACTTTGGATTAAATTTAAATCATATATATGGCTTGTAAACTTGCCTCTACTTACTCAAAAAACCAATCCACTTGAAAGTTGAAACTTGGTCAAGATGAATAACATCATTTTCACAAATTTTATTTATTAGTCCATTCACAAAGTTGATATTTTGTATTGATTCGAAAATTATGTGCATATTTGACAACAATAAAATGTTAAGAAGATTCAGGATCATAATTTATACTATGTGTATACATGAGTTTGTGTGAATGGGATTTTTTTTTTCCGATGGAGTACTTGTTCACATGAACAAAGAATGTGGCATGTCTATAGGACTATTTTGATAACAATATTATATTTATCTCGCAAGAACAGAGTTTTATTTCTGTGTGTATTACTAGAAGATGGCCTAAACTGAAGCAACCATGTTATTTGAGAAAAGACAAGTAGTAATTGGATTAGGTTTTGATCTTTATGTCATGCCCACATATCTTCCGATCAAGGAATTGTAAATCTTTCTTTTCGAGATACCTTTTCTCTAGTACTAGTTTCTTACCTAACATATACACTTCTTCAGTTCTTTGAAGGTAGTACACTAAAACAACAAAAATTGAGACATTACTATGAGAAGAAATCGTCACCAAGTTGGTGCACCAAAACAACAAACTTTAAACTAAAAACTGAGCAACAGCTTCAATAATGATTATGACACCCAAACCATGCACAAAGACGTGCCAATCATTCATTTTCATCTTCTTTCTTCTTTCATTTTCATTTTTGTTTTTGGTGTGGGTAATGTTCTCATGAAATGGTTTGCAAAAGAAAAGGGGTATACAAGAGTGAGGGTTTTTTTTTTTTCAATTAATATAACCTGCTATTTAGATTAAAAAGAATGAACAAAGGGGCAATCTACCTTACAAACATACTCTAAGACACATGGTAGATTGCCATTATTGAAACACAGACTCAATAAGACTTAATGGTCTGTTTGGATGACATAGATTTAGATTTGGATTTGAAGAGGCCCAAATCCAAATCCTTTGTTTGGATAACTTAAAAAAAATGAATTTGGATTTGACCCAAATCCATCTTGGATTTCAGGCGTCCAAATCCTTGGATTTGAAATTCCATCACAAACCCAAGAATTTAGAAATCCCTCGCCTAGCCCTCACGCTTGTGCTCTCCTCTCAATTCTTCATCGGCTACTCTGTCACGCTCTCTCTGCCAAGCTTTTCTTTTTTCTCTTTCTCGCAGCAAGGTTTGTCTCTCTCCACTCTTTTCTTCTTCTTTATCCTCTCTATTTCTCTCTTTCTACTAAATCTGATTCATAAAGGCTTTGGGGTTTTCTGTGGGTTTCATTTTTTTGTGTGGGTTTGTTTGGGTTTCCTCTGATTTGTGTGTGGGTTTTGTTTGGGATTCGTTTGATTTGTTTGTGGGCTTTGTTTCATGGTATTTTCAATGATTTGTTTTGAGTTTGTTTTTATTTTCTATTTCAATTTTCGTTCATGGGTTTGTAATGCAAATTATGTGTTTGATGAAATGCTTATATGAACTGATATACATAAATAGAGCATGAGAATTGTTATAAGCTTTTGGCTCATTTTTTTCAGGACTCATTGTGTGTGTGTAAACAGTTCTTGTAGCTATTTGTTGAATTTTTTCAGTGAGGCTGTACAACTGAGATGGTGCTTTGGTAAAAGCATCATGCAGTGGTAGGTGAGGAGGCAAGGTACATTAGATTAGATGACACCAATCCCATAATCATACACTTGAACTTTCATTATAAAAATTTAGTTGTCAATAATTGGCAAAATATTTTTTTGGTTGTTTATGGCTAAAGATATTTAGTTATTATCTTGTCAATTAAATGATTAATATTACCTCATGTATTTATTAAAAATGTTACTAAAATTAAAATGTAGAAGGATTAAGAAAAATAATAATTAAAAAATAAATTTTATTGATCTTAAATCCAAATCCAAATCCATATTTAGATATCCAAACAATGGAATTTGAAATGATGAATTTCAAATCCTTCTTTGTTTAAAAATACCCAAAAAAGGAATTTTAAAATCAAAGAATTTCAAATCAAGGCATTTTAAATCAATGGATTTCAAATCCAAATCCAAATCCAAATGCTTCCATCCAAACACAACCTAAGAGTTTGTTTTACACGCGATTTGCACACATGACATGAGGCCTAGTGCTAAATATCTGGTAGCCGCACACAAAAAATTTATAAGGCTACATCAAACTTCCTTTTTTATTACTATTATGATATGTCAAGAATCAAGATAAGATTTCCTCTTATTTTTAGCTAAATGTGAGACATGTGACATTTATTCAATTTTGTGTGATTTACATGAGTCTTCTAACGTCATTAGATATTTTAAATGTTCAAAACAAATTAACTTGGAAGATTTCAATTGGAGATGATTCTTTTCAGAATGAATCATTTTGTCTTTAAATGTCTTTGTTTTATTAGCATCATATGACACCTTAAAAGTAACATTGCAATATTGCAAAATGCTTTCTCATGCAACTAAGGCATCTGTAGTGCGGAGAATTCACTGAAGATGCATTGGATAAGTAATGAATGATTATCTTCTTGTTTGTTTTTGGAGATTTTAAGAGAATGCTTAAGATATGGATTAAATAAATAAGCATTGGCAAGAAAAGGTAGCATCTGCAATGTAGGTCCTACGTGGGTAAGTATTATCTCCCTAGAATTTTCAATAAGATTTCACAAATGAGTTTAGATTTGAGACCTTGGGTGGGGGCACCCACATTGACACATACTCTTTCCTCTCTTAATAATCAACAACATGATAGGAAAGAGAAACATAGCGAAAAATCAAAAATGTTTTATGTACGGACACAATCTTTACATTCCTTGCTGTCTGATTTCTTCACTTCATTTGTAAAACAAGCCCATGTTATTTTTAAAATCAAATCTTCTTTCCCATCCTTATCACAAAGCTATTGAGATTCCCTTTTTCCTTTATCTTTTCCAAATATAATAGTGTCTTTCTTTATCAATTTTGTCCCATATTGCTAAAGTACAACAAATTTAAGTACTTGTAATCCACTACATAGTAACATGTTAAACATATAATAATTGAAAGAGATGCTATTGCTATGCTGCAATTTGTTAAAAATGCAAGTAGTAAATTAAAAGCATTATCTCTTTTCACATGATCTGGAACTCCGGGTTTGATTTGTCTTGTTCTGTCCCCAAGTTCAAGAGATCTAATTTGCTCAACTTGAGAGAGTACATTAACCAAAGTATATATTCAATTAGTTAATCTGATAACCCATTAAAGCCTCTTTATTGTGTGATCTGGAGGAATTCAGCTGTATTACATGTTAGTCATCTATATTGCTAGCCAGCAACCATTCCATTTTGCATTGTTTCATTGGTCCAAGGATCAAAATATATATAAAGTTAATCTTAAGAGTAGAGAAGCCCTTTGTTTTTTTAGAAGAAAAGTCAATCATGTTTTTAGAATAAGTTCTTAGAAAGTCTAGGATTGTGTAGCCTTTCTTGGCCATTTGACTTGGATTAATGTACATGGGAACATGTACCTCTACTAACGTGGACAGTGGTTAGATCTAACGCATTTTTATCGTATGCCATTGCCACTCCTTTTGAAAGCAATCACTAATTCAAAATTTAACTAAAAAGTTATATTTAAACCTGAACACTTTCAGGATGTCCCTAACAACCAATGAATGGCAAATGCTTTTCCTTGTGCATCGTGTAAATTTTTTGAAATGAAAAATAAAAAATCAAACAATTCTCTATGGTAGAACAAAATATTTCGTATTTCCACTTAAAATAATTTATTATTTTTTGTTTCCAAATGAATATTGGTATGTTACCTTGAACATTGTACTAATCATTTTGAGGATTGAATGATTCCTAAGAGCAGATTCATCATTTTTTAATTATTTGTACTTGCAATCCTTTTTTAATTTGGTAATTGTAATAAAGACAACAAGATAACAAATAGAATAGAAAGAAATTAATATTAATAGCTTGAATCATGTATCAACAACCAATATCTGTTAGAGATAGAAACGAAAATTCCATCAGAACAATTATTTATTTTTATTTCAAGAGACAAGAAATCATATAATCCTATCTCACACAAGAAAAAAATTATAAACTAGTTTATCAAAAAAAAAAAAAAAAACTAATAAACTAGCATTTTATCTAGAAACTTATTTTAACTTATTTATTTATGTATAAATTTTATAATTCTCACCCTTTTTTTTTCCCAAAAACACCTATAATTTTACATACTTTCAATAAATTAGCAAAAAATTAATCCAAACCCTCTTAGATTAATACCTAGGTCAAATTCTAATCCAGATTTTTTTTTGGAGAAGTAGAGAGGGGGGACAAACAAGAAAGCACTAACCATGTAAAGCAATCATCCACATGGGTCTTCCAACTAAATCTAGAAAGGATATAAGTGCTTCTAAGAAAAAAACAAAAGAGATAAAACCAAAGTTCCTGGGTCCACCAACAGAGGTACCACCATCAAATTGTGTGTTAAAAATGCAAAGTTTAAAAGCAAAATTTTTTTCCAACATTAAAAACTTCAGAGGAATATGAAATTAGTGAGAGACAGAAGAAGTAAATAACCCAAATAAAGGACAAGCAATTTCTGCCGATTCCCATCTCTTCAAAATTTTACTGGGCCCTTTTTCTGCTGTGTAATCATCTTTTTGTCTCTTCAAGGACTGTATTATGAGCTTTCTTTAAATTTTTTTTTAATCCCAATTTTCTCAATGGATCATTTTAAAATTAAGAATATTCAAAACTGAAGAGAATGCCAGTAATTGGGACAAAATATCAGTCAAAAGGATACCAATCCACCACATGAGATTCCAAACTTGTGGCGCTCAGGTAAAAACAAAAACATTTCACTCAAATTTTGCTTTCTCAATTTGTCTCTGTCAGCCCAAAAGTCTAATAATTCTCAAGGGTCTTTATAGACTTGCATGTTTTTAGTTCTTCACAGTGACATAAAGCAAGTTAGTGATATATAGGAGGTTATAAACATATAGATCTTATCTTGCTAAATAGAGGGGGTGTTAAAAGACTGTATATTCCAAACCTCCACTACAATTCACAACTAAAGGTGAGAGTAAGGACACTACACGGAATCTCTTTTGACAAACATGGGAAAAGAATAAAGTGGGTCGTTGAAAGTCCCCATCAAAAGCAGATCATGGATAAGAAAACTAGTGGTGAAATATAGTTATAAATACCAAAAGTTCCAAAAACCATATTTAAGCCATTATGATAATCTAAATTTTTGAGGAAGTCATATGCTATTGGTCCAAACTTCAATTAATGACAATTAACCATTCAAAGTAAGGTTTTGTTAATCATACTTGATGGTCACTCAAAGTAGGGAAGAAATTTTCCAAAGGAAAAATGATAAAGTTGTTACTAGTTTTATTACAAAAGAGACTTACAAAATGTAACAATGAAGTTAATTGGTTTAAGTTCAACAGCATATGCTATTGGTTCAAACTTCAATTAATGACAATTAACCACTCAAAACTAAGGTTTTGCTAACCATACTTGATGATCACACAAAGTACGGATGATTTTTCCAAAAAGAAAAATGATTAAGCTGTTTTAGTTTTACTACAAAAGGCTTACAATATGTAAAAATAAATATAACTGGGATTACTTCAACTACATAATAAATTAATTCTTGAATTGCATTTTTTATTATTATTATTAGTGAAGCATTAGTTTCTAAAATTTATGAAATAAAATTTGTGGTATCCCTACTATCCTTTAACGGGTTAAAACAACCGACAAGGTAAAAACAAAGTAAATGGATAAAGGAATATAGAACTACCCAGCATTTATTATTACAGACCTCAAACTTGAAGACTTTTAATAACAGAAGCCTGTTTGATTCCAATGAGTTACCATAGTCACACAGAATTACAATAACAATTTTGTAAAAAAATGTTTTTTCAATGGAAACTGTGAGAATTAAACAGAAGCAAAAGGCCTCAAATACATTATAACTAACATAGGAAGAGTTACACAATATCATCAAATCCTTTGCTTCTGGTACTAAAATACTCATTCTTATTCCACAATGAAAGTGTGCAGAATCTATACGAAAGAAATCTTCATTAGATCAATTACCCGGATCTAATTCTCTTCTGGCTGGCTTTTCCATTGGATTTGAAACTCCCACCTGAGTCTGCTTCTGATGAAACATCAACTGACTTGGTAACTGAGCTTGAAAGATCAGCATAGAGATCAACCACCCTTCTAATATTGTTATTAAGCTCTCTAATCAATCCCACATTTCGGCTCAAGTTATCAGGGATTTTCGATTCATGATTCTGGTTAATCTCATTGATTAGCAACCTGTTCTGGTCTAAAATGTGCTGGACTTGCCCAAAGCTGTTCTGAAATGTCTGCAAAACCTTGCCATCTACTTGTGCTGTACTTCCTATGCTTGAAAAAATATCACCATCCATTTCAATTACACTTCAATTCAATCAAAACCAGCCCCAGCCCTGCATTGGAAACACCATTAATGATGAACATAGAAGAAGGAACAAAACAAGAAATAAGCTAAAATCATTTTGAAATTTAATGAATACCCATAATTTTATTAGATTTCTAAATAATGTCCAAGGGAGAGAAAAGAACTCAAATGCAAACATGAGAAACTATGAAATCTTAACCTCTGTTTGGTTTCTTAGAAAATGCAGGAAACTAAAAAAAGTATATAAAAGTAAAAAATTCAAACCTTGCATTTTTCTAGTACCCAGAATTCCATTGAAACAAAATATCCCACCCAGCTCTGCCTAAGAGGAATTTGGCTAGTTTCATGTATATAACATGTAATTCCAGTGGAACCAACATAAACCAAACACTCAAAATTTCTTGCCTAATTTTATTTCCTTAATTTCTCAGCAACCAAACAGTTGGTTAGAAAAATGGAGCAAAAGAGTCAACATAAAATGATTGAAGTAGAAAATCCAGACACGGGCATTCGTTTGTAACGTAAAAGCAAGCCCCTTTTCCCAAAAAAAAAAAAAAAAAAGCAGACTTTTTTTGCTTGTTTTATCAAAAAATAAAATAAAATAATCCCAAGTTGCTGATTTTGAATGGAGAAGAATCTGGATGACCACCAAGTCAATGCCAGAAGAAAAGTCTTCAGCCAAGAAAACATTTTTAAAAAAATTGATTAAATTACGTTAAAATTACAACAAAATTAATAATAATAATTATTGCATAAATCTTCTTTTTTGCTACAGAAATGATACCCAGATGTTCAAATTGTACACTGCAAAACAAGCAATTGTTTATATACAGACAGACATTCATATTAATCACAAGTGGCAAAAAAGGAAAACAAGTGGTTTGAGAATTATCCATTAAGAAATATTAAACTAGAAAAAGCAAAACAAAACAAAAGCTTTGGAAATTCAAGAAAAAAAAATTTCTTTGACCCAGATAGAGAAAAAACACAAACTCATAAACCCCACAATAAAGAATATCAAAGAAAATTCCCATAACGAAAAAGAACAAAAGAATGGATTACCTTGAAAGCATGTACCATTTCAGAGGACAGAGAGTTTGAACAGAAGGAGAGAAAGTCAGAATTTTTCTGAGTAGAAGGTAAAAAATGAGA
Organism: Quercus glauca; assembly: GCA_023736055.1. Taxonomy (NCBI): domain Eukaryota; kingdom Viridiplantae; phylum Streptophyta; class Magnoliopsida; order Fagales; family Fagaceae; genus Quercus; species Quercus glauca. Next base: position 9,319,208 of record CM043319.1, on the reverse strand, counting down.
CTTTTGTGGAGAAAGTAAAATATGGGAAAGGAATCAAATCTTGGTCTGAGCAGATAGAAGAAGGAGGCCCTGAAATCATGAAGGAAACAGAGAGAGACTTGAGAGAGAGTTTGTGCAAAGATTTGATTGACAGTACTCTCTCTCTCTCTCTCTCTCTCTATCTCTCTGTGTGTCTTTTTGTAAGGCTGTTTAATGTAAGAGAGTAAAATAGAGATATTTTTTTTCCTGAGTCTTGGTTCAGGTCCTCGTTTACCTCATAGCTGCAGTACTTGAGGTTCATTCATTGTCTGGTGGTGAGTAAAGATTTGTATGTTGTGCAAGACACAGCACACAGGACATGTTTTCTTTGTGGGTGTTGTGTTGTTTTGTGGATATGATTGTGATACAAAAATGGGATGGCCACGTGGGATTGTCCTCTGAGATAATCCTGGCCATTCATTGGGGGTTTGAGGACCATATTATAGGCCGTTTGATCTTAGGTTTGGAAGTGATTACTGATTAGTTTTGTCCATCAAGAAATGAAACGACAGTCGTTTGTGTTGGCAATAAGTCTAGAGATAGTATCTTGTAACATGTATCATGGAGGGTGGTGATCTTGTGGTTATTGGATTTGGGCCTACTCCCAAATGGTTTAAGAGTTGGATGTCCTAAATTCAAATTCCGCAATGGAAAGCGCTTAAGAAAAACTTCATACCTCAGACGCAATGTCCATTAGTGTAATTGTGGGGCTTAGGAAACAATTATGGTTCACTGGTTTCCTACTTGCATGATCAGACTTAGAAATTTAGATGTTACTATGGTAATGCCTACATAAGAAAGTCATTTTAGTCGACCTTTCATACTTTTTATTTTTCCATTATAAAAAAAAGGTGTTTTTGTAACTTGCAGGATCTATAGACAGGTGATCGCAAGAACAATACTACAGGCACAATAAATTTCACAATAATTGGCTTAACAAATTTATATTGATTTTTATTTGAATTCACCACTGATATCACTTTTTAACCTACTATTTACAATTTATCATATTAACAAGTGTGAAGTTTTTTGCCAAATTTTTGTGTGTCTATAAACTTTCTCATGATCCCATTAACTATGGAATATCGCTTTGTAGGCAATTATGTACGAGATAACTCTCCACCAGTCTAATGATATGAATTTCTTTATGATTATTGATGTAATTTGTTAATAATTAAAATGATGTTTCTACTATCATAATTTGCTTCTTTTCTTATGTTAGATGTTATGTGGGGAGTGAGAATGATTGAACACAAAATGAACAACAACTATCACTTTGTTTTAAACTAAGAGAAGTATTATTTAGCTACACAGATCATTAATAACTAACTAACTATTATTTTTATTTTATTTTTGGTAATTTAGGATTTCAATCAAGCAAACATCATTTTATTTTTTTGTTGATACAGCAAGCATCATTTTAGATTCTATCAGAACAATGACCCATCCTATCTATTTACAAAGTTAAAAATATATATTTCTGAAGAAAAAAAAAAGGATAAAAAATTCGATTGGTCCAAGTTTTAAATCGCACAAATCCATGTCAAATTTTTTGTGATTTAACTAGCACTTCTTGATGTTTCTAACAAAAACATCAACTACCGATGTAAAAAAAAAAAAAAAAAGCACAAAATCTTGTTATAGTTTGGCACATATCCACTTAACTCGTTAGTGCATCAGTACATGTTTGCTTCCTTGAAGGCTGAAGCAGTTTTTCATCCTTGGATGAGGTATGTGATTCAAAAGTTTCCTGAAGTCAACAATCTCCGAAGATAGATATCACTATTAGTTTTGTAGAATAATATGAGTTGCTATCAATGGATTTAAATTAACCTTGACTGACCATATGAATTGAAGAAATAAAAAATATGTCATTGGATCTTGAGTTGACAATGGACATGATGTTACTAAATCGGCCTTGACATTAAACAAAACAATACTCGTTTTTCTAATATGTCCTTAACCTTAAACAAAAGCAATGGCCAATTGCGTTCACTCAGAAAAACATATATTTCCAAGTCAATTGGAAACATTTTTTCCCAAACAATTGCCATTCAGTAAGAAACTTAATTGGCCCTTTCTTTTTTTCCTTGAGGAACAATGCAATTACCTTATGGTTTGATGAAGGAAGCAATTTTTTTCTTTTAGCTGAATAAGTCGTATTTGTTGCTTGAAGCCCTCCCTACAAGCTAAGAGTGCAGATATTCATATGACATATGCAATTGAAGAGAAAACATGCACAATCTTTCTTAAATTATGTCCATAGGTCTTCATATCATTACTCCAAGCTAAAAACAGAAAATCATTACAATTATTGTTTAATAATCAAGTGATATCTCCTCCCAAGAAAACACCCTTGATATTGCATTCCTTTAGAATCAGTGTAAGCTTGATATCTTTCAAATCTCTTCTTCAACTATCAGAGACTTTACTAGTTAAGCTAAACTTGTATCCCATTAATTATAGGATTTATAATATAATATATTTTGGATAAAATTTAAGTACAGTATTTAAGTGCTGTTTCTTAGGTTCTCTTTTTAAAATTCAGTCACTTGACTTTTTTCTCATGAGATAGAACTATATTTTTAGTTAAGTACTGTTGTGGGGCCTTTTTTTGTTATGTTGGGCTGGGCTGCCCCTTTGTGATCGTAGGCCCAAGTGTTCTGGATTGCGAGAGTTGAGACCGGGCCAATTGGAACTCAACTTGGCCGGCTTGTGCGCAAATTATGCCTCGTCTGCCAGGAGAGTGTTTACCGCGGGCTGAGTTGTTATAGAGAACAGCCTACGACAAGCAGGACTATAACGCTGGCGGCAGGCAGAGCTTCTGTTTCAGAGGAAAGGAGCTTACGGCAAGCAGATATAATTGATGAACAGAATCATAAATTCTGGAATGACCAGATAGTCCTTTTAATGGGAAATGACCAAGTAATCCATAACTATAATAACATTAATCAACCTTTGACAAATAAATAGTAAAGAAGATTAGTAATAAAATTAATCAAACAGTCAGGGAGCAAATTCGGTTCGGCCTGCAGGATTAATGCCAAAGAGGAAGAACGCCTCTTCTCAACACGATTAACCTCCGAGGAAAAAAATCCTACCGTGGAAGTTAATGGGTTGAGGGAGGCAGACCTGAATGGGTAACGCCCGAAATAAGTATAGAAGAGTGCAGAGTTTTGAGAGGGAGAGAAGGGAAGAGTCCTGTTGGTGCATGCCACTAACTCTCACACTCTTTCTTTCTATCTTTTCTTTTCCTTAGTGATTTCCCTTTTTTGGTTTTTAGTGTTGTGCTTCCCCTGTTTTCCTAGGTGTGTTACAAAGTATTTTCTTTTTTAGTTTTTTTCTCCTTGTGTTTCCTCCTCCTTTCGTTCACGGCAGAGGCTCCCTTTATAGTGCTTACCGTGGACGGGTTTTACTATTCTACCCTCCAACCACCTTTGTCTGGCCCGGGCGTACTCGCCGACCATTACTGTTCCGTTTGCAAGTATCCTGCTACAGACAAAGACAACCACTTTGTCTGTTAGTCTGCCGTGGCATCTCTACCTGCCGCGGTGGTGTTTCTCTCTCTCTACTCACTCATGGCATGCACCCATTGGTTCCAGCTCAGCTTTGCCTCTTTTGGGTGGTATGTCATCCCAGCAGGACGTATCCCCCAAAAGAGCTTGAGCAGGAACCTTGAAACAGGCCTTCCCCTCTCCCCACCACCAAACCATGCCCTCTTACTTCTGACCCCATAACCCCACCATGTCCTGCATTGGCTGGGTACAGGCTGGTGGTGCCTGGGCTTTGCGCATGCATATGTCTGAAATCTGCCTGCTGTTCATGCATTTGCCGTGGACTGGAGACTTTACCTGCTTGCCGTCCGTTTCTGGCTTTTTTTTACGAGCTATTACTCAGACTCCCCGCTGGGCTTTTGCTCAGTATTGGGCTTCAACCCAATTTCCTAATTGTCTTTGTTTCCTATGACATTACTTAGCATTTCCTGTCGTATTTTCTTTCTTGCTGGGCCTTTTCTCAGGCCTGCCGTTCCATTTTCCCCCAGTGGCTTATTGTGGCCGCTGGTGTTCTCGCTTATGGGCTCCAATGTCCCCTTCTTTTCCCTTGGGCCTCTCTGGCCCATTTCTTTGGACGTCCTTGGTCTATTTACTAACTCCGCATCCCATGGGCTCTTACTAACTTAATTGGGCTTCCCTGGCCCAATTTCCTCATTCTCATCCTTGGGGTTCATGGGCTTACCATTATCCCCTACTTTCTTTACTTATTTTCCTTTGGGCCTGCCGCGGCCCATTCTCTCTTTTTCACAACACATACTGCCCATGAGTGCTATTTTCTCTCTTTCCAGGCCCTTTAGGCCCGCTTACTTCCTCAAGACCCATTCATTCGTTTTGAGGGGCCTGTGATCCATTGTTCCTGCCGCTTGGGCCTAATGGTTTTTTTTTTCGCTTGGTCTGCCGCTTCTCTGCTGCCCGCATTGCTGGGTTGGGCTGCCTTTGTCAATTTCGAAAAAATGACCCTCAACAAGTACCATCATGTTACTTAATTTTAAGAGCGGAAATTAGTGAACAAAGTTTTGCCCATATACTTTTCTTGACGAAAAATATGAATAATACAGAATTTTGATAAAATGTCCCAAAATTCCGAAAAAATATGGGTTTAACTACCAAAAAAAAAAAAAAAAAACCCTAGTAGAACGGTAGAACCTAAACAACAAAACAAAAGGATCTCAAAGCTTGAGATCATTAGACGGTATAGGCCTAATTTCTTTTTTTGTGCGATACTAGGCCTTTTTTTGGGGGACTTTTAGGAGAGTTGGAAGTCTTCTCTCACTCAGCTGTTTCAGTAAACCTTTTTTTGGACCTTTTGACACAAGGCCTGGCCTAAACCCCAATTTGCCAAAGCCACACCAACCCAAAATCAAAGCCCACTCATCTCATCTCATGTCCTTTCCCCCAAACCCAAACACCCATGATTCACAGTTTTTTGTTTTTGTCTCTGTTTATGTGTCTTTGTTTTAGAAGAAGTTAGAAAAACACGGTTTTTATTTCTGCCAAATCCTTCGCTACTCGTCCCGCCATTAACACCACACCACGCCACACCATCATCAACCTCAACATTTCATTGATTCAATGAAATAAAAACACACTCTTTTTCTCCTACATGTTCTCTCTATTTATTTTCAATGGACTCAATCCTCAACTCGGCCCTTGAAGAAATCTGTTCACAGGGCCAAAACGGTGTCACTCTCCCAACCCTTTACACCAAGCTCAGCCCTCTACTCTCTTCCTTCAATCTTGATCTCTCACCAGGAGTGAAAAAGGCCATCTGGGTCAGGCTCTTAAGCGTCCCAACCCTCCAATTCCAGGCTTACAATGTCTCGTACTCTCCCTCTGACCCTTCAATTCAGTCTTTTGAAGATGCCCAGAAGCTTAATTTGAAGGTTTTTGCTAAAGAGCACTTGAGGGACAACTTTGTTGGGCTCTACAATGTCCAATCCGCCAATGCCAACATGTCTTCACCACAAAGGCGTGCCCTTGAACGACTTGCTATTGCTAGGTATGGTTTAGTTTAGCTGTAAAGTTTTTTTGGTTTTTATGTGGTTAAAGTTGTGGTTTTTGTTGAATATGTGATTGAATGTGAAGTGGGTGTTTTTGAGTGTAGCTCAATTCAGATGATATGTGTGTGTGTGTGTGTTTATATGAACTGGGTATTTTTCCTTTTTCTTTAGTAATGGAGTTATGGGGTGGAAATATAGTGTGGTTCTGGTGAAAATTTTATATTTTTAGGATGCAAATGCTAAAATTTCTATGAATTGGATGTTTTTGAATGTAGCTCAATTAGATGGCGTGTCTGTGTGTTTTTTAATAAATGGGTATTTTTTTGATGTGTTAATGGACTTATGGGGAAGTTAATTTTTGTGGTCTAGTTAAGCCATAAAGTTTTTGTTTTTATGTGGTTTTATTGAATATATGCTTGAATGTGAAGTGGGTTTTTTTGAGTGCAGCTCAATTAAATGGTGTGTGTGTGTGTGTGTGTGTGTGTGTTTGTTTGTTTTATAATGAATGGGTAATTTTTTGATGTGTTAATGTTCTATGAGGAAGTTAGTTTTTGTGTAATGGCGTGGTTCTGGTGGCAATTTTTTTTTTTAAGCTGCAAATGCCTAAATTTCTTCCACAAAATAGCACCTTTGGGTTCTTTCAATCTTCATTTTATGATATATTTGAACTGGTTGAAGTAGGGCTGCCAAAAGTCTGTGTTTACCTGTGTTTCTCTCAAAAGTGGAAGCTTTGAAGCAATTGCAATTGACTTTGATGATTGTGTGTTTACAATGAAATGGCTATATTTCGCTGTGCTAATCAACTTAGTTGATTTTTATATTTGTTTTATTAAAATGAGAGAACAATGTTGGTTGGTTACTTAGGTTGATGAATGATTATTAAACACATTGGGTACTTGCAGAACAAATGGGATTACACAAAATCAACTTGGCAAGGAATTTGGCATTGAAGGGAAGAACTTGTTTTATATAGTGAGGAACCTTGAATGTCAAGGACTGATTGTGAGGCAGTCTGCGGTTGTAAGAACGAAAGAAGCTTCCAATGAAGGGGATCCGAAAAACAGTCCATGCGTGATCACCAATATAATGTACTTGTATCGCTATGCAAAACAATTGGGCTCCCAACAAAAAATTGAGATTACCAAGGAAGAGCAGACCATAGAGAGTATAGGGAATGCAGATGAAAATGATACAAGTGGTGGTGGTTTTTTAGGAAAATGTGTAAAAGAGGATGTACATGTGAGGGATTATGTACCGGCAATGAAAGCTGTATGTGATAAACTGGAAGCAGCCGCTGACAAGGTGAATTTTATTCACATGATTGATCTCTCCAATTACTTTATAGTTTCTATTGCATATGCTGATATTTTTTCATTCTATTCTTCTATTGAAGGTTCTTGTTGTATCAGATATAAAAAAGGATCTTGGTTATTGTGGTCCTTCAGGGCATAAAGATTGGAGAAGAGTAAATTTTAGCTAAACTTTTTATCTATTACTTGGATTAGCTATATTTACTTGTTTGTTACCTGTGATTGTTTTGACCATATAGTTCCCTGCACAATGTGCTGCCAGATTTGCGACAAGTTGAAAGATGCACATATTGTGGAGCAGTTTGATGCTAAAGTGAATGGGAAGGTAGGCTTAAAAAATCTCTTTGTGAATATCGTATCTATATGATTGCTTGTTCAGATATTGTATTCCCTTGAATTTAAATTGCACTTTCCCCCTTTCAAACCTATCTCTACTATTAGTTTTTGCACCCTTTTCTGAATATAATTTTTTGTTCTCTTTTTTATTTTGTTAGGGTTATTATTGTTTTGATGTGCAAAATCTGCCTTTTTTTGTCAGGTTGAGGCTTGCCTGCGTTTGGTGAAAACATTTTCTCCTAAGCAGTTTGGACCAAATACTCATGGATGTGGAGATGATGATTTTGAGGAAGAACAGCAGGTGAAATTTGGAAAGCAACGCCAAATCACTGAGCAACTTGTAGAGCTTCCCATTGAGCATCAAATTTATGACATGATTGATGCAGCTGGATCAGAGGGCTTGACTGTGATGGAGGTGTGCTTATTAATTTATGTCTTCACATGTTTCATATTGATGTTGCTCCTATAGTTTATTTTACTCTTCTTTTTGCTAATATTTCCTCAAGGTTTTTTAACATTGATACCCTTGAAGGGGTCGCACAGTCGTTTGGGGACCAAGCTTCATGAAGCAGAGGTCAATAGTTAGAATTTCCTCTACCCCCTCCTCTTGGGACCAGAACTTACTTATCAAAAAGATTTAAAAAAAAAGAAGTTATTTAACACTCCTATGCATGTCTACCACTCTCCCCCAATTACATTGGCCTCATGCTTTGGTTTAATCAATAAGTACCTCAAGTTTAAAAGATTTTTAATCCCACCCTATATAATATTTCACAAGTGTTCCAACAAGTACATGTTACTTGTTTGCTAAAAGGTTTTATAGAGGATACCTGAAATAAAGTGCTTATGCCATATTTGCTATGGTACATGGAAACAGTTTCTTCTGTGGTGGTTACTGATATTGTAGGACTTTGTGACCTAGGTTTGGGGATCCAATGAATACAATTATACAACACCTACACACACACACAAATCCAACATGCATGCTTTAGCGGTGTTATGGGCCACACTCCCGTTAATTTAGTTATTCCTAATTTGTCCAGCAATGTGAAACTTAAATGCCTGTTTGCTAGTTACCAATAGAGCATGAGTTTGGTTGGATTTTCTGTAAAATAATCCTGTTGTGGTACATATACAATTATAGATATCCATTTCAATGGTACTTTTTCTAGAGCTTGCTTTGTGTGATGTATCCCTTCAAATACATAAATGTTGCATTTCAACCACTAATTTTCTTGCATATTCATCTTTGCCAAAACAGGTCTGCAAGAGGCTTGGGATTGACAACAAAAAGAACTATAACCGACTGGTTAATATGTTCTCTAGATTTGGAATGAATCTGCAGGCAGAAAACCATAAAAAATGTATGATATATCGCGTTTGGACACCTGGGAATTTTGGTCCTGAATCTGCTAATGCATTTCTGAATAAATCAAAAGATGTTCTTGATGAAAATAAATTCTCCAATATACATGTTGGCAATTTAGATGCTTCTAAGGGATCAGCTTTAATCTGTTCAGAGCATGATCCATCAACTTCAGAAGGTGATGTTGCTAGTCCTGGAAAGATCATAAATCGACAAATTGATACTGAACTTTCTCATGGGTCGCCTGGGGATGGTGATTCTAACCATATGCTCATCTGTCCTAGCAACCCACTCGTTGAGCCAAGAGATACAGTTTCTGGTGCAGAACTTAATATAGTGAGCACAGAGTTGGAAACAAATGTTGATTCATCAGAAATACCACCTCCTGCTGCCTCGAAGCCACTTACTTCTGGATCATTTCAGAGGTATCCATGCCTGCCTTTGACTGCAGATAGCGCTCGAAGGGAGCAAAGAATACTTGAACGGTTACAGGTGTTTTTTACCATCCATTTCTGAATGGTTTCTTTTCACAGGGGGAGGGGGAGGGGTGAGATTTTTTATTTACTGTTCTGTAGTTCAATAACTATAACTAATGTGCCAATCCTCTTGTTCAGGAGGAGCAATTCATTCTGAGAGGTGAGCTGTTTAAGTGGCTGGTGAGTCTTGAGAAGGACAAGTCCACAACGGCTGACAGGAAGACCATTGACCGAATTCTTAATAAACTTCAGCAGCAAGGGCATTGCAAATGCATGCTCATCAATTCTCCTGTTATCACAAATTTTGGCCGTAGCCGTATCACCCAGGTGGTTCTGCACCCATCTATTCAAAGTTTATCTCCTGAGCTACTTGCTGAAATTCATGATAGACATAGGTCTTTTGAAATGCAAAGTCGTGGCCAGGGTTCATCTCGGGTGAAAAATGACGGATCAGTTCCTGTATTGAAGGGTGTTCAGAGGATTCAGAACCATGTAGGTTCTGATGTCCGAGCTGTTAGATCAGAATCCATGCGTGCTAATGGATTTGTCTTGGCTAAAATGGTTCGCGCAAAGCTGCTGCATTGCTTTCTGTGGGATTACCTGTTTAGTGCAGCTGGTTCTAATGATGCTTTATCATCTGGAAATCTTGTCTATGAAACGAGTAGCTTGCAGACTAATAGCAAATTGTTTTCTCTAGAAGCGGCAATTAAGGCCATGCCAGTTGAGCTGTTCTTACAAGTTGTGGGGACCACTCAAAAGTTTGATGATATGATTGAGAAGTGTAAGAGGGGATTGCTTCTCTCTGATATTCCTGCTGAGGAGTACAAGCAACTAATGGATACTCATGCTACTGGAAGGATTTCATTGGTTATTGACATTTTACAACGGTTGAAGGTATAATTACTTGGTCATGTTTAAAATACTTTCTTCACGTTAGTGTTATCCATCCTTTCAAATATCTATTTAAACTGAACCACCATTGTATACTTAATTTCGAAGGTCATGCTGTAGAAATTAAACTATGGGGGTGTGGTCACAGCCCATCATGCAACTGACATATCAATAAGTGCATTCTTAGATTGAGGAAAGTAATATTGTTTTTCTTTCATATCAGTGGCCTCTATTATTGCAGTTTGGAAGCTTCATTTGATTGGGACTTCACCATTTTGTGTTTTTATAAGAGAAGGATATTGCAGGCTGCTCTTAAGACATTTTGACATAAAATAATTTATTTGACTGTGTTTAATCATTAGATTTATTAGGCATAGAAGGACATTATAGTTTGACATTGTTTACTATAGTATTATACTAATCATCTCTGTGTACTTATGCTTTGGAGCTATAAAGAGATGCAATGTTGCCTAAGGGAGATGCAAATACCTATATGAGTGTATATGGTTTTGAACCCGATCAAATATTAACTCTGTCTGGTTTATTCAGATTATGACCATTCTATTGACAGCTCTAGCTGCAGAAATGTCATTTTGGATTAGGGTGTTCTTTTAAAACAATTATATTATGCTCTTAAAACATAGTATATTGATGTTTTTTGCCTAATAGCTTATTCGTTGATGCAGCTGATTCGGATGATAACTGATGGACATTTAAAAGGAGTCGAGGTACCACATGTCACTTATACGCATGCAATGGAGCTTAAGCCTTACATAGAGGAACCACTCTCAAAATATGCTACATCTTTAAGTTTTATAGATCTTGATCTTCGCCCACGAATGAGACATGACTTTATCCTGTCAAGTAAAGCCACTGTTAATGAGTATTGGCAAACTTTGGAGTATTGCTATGCTGCTGCTGATCCAAGATCTGCCTTGCTTGCATTCCCTGGATCTGCTGTTCATGAGGTATGCACTTGGGGTAATGTTTTCTATGTTTGTCCACTTGGAATGATTTCAAATTCATTCACCACAAACATAAATATTCATGCTATCATTTCTGATTCATGCTATCATTTCTGAGCTAAAATATGCACATGACTAGTTTAATCATAAATATCCTTCGATTTGTGCAGTCAGCTTCTTTTTTTAATCTTTAGGATTGCCAGGTATATGAAGTACCCATCAAAAAGACTACTGTTTAAACCTTATCTTTTACAGGTTTTCCTATTCCGGTCATGGGCCTCAGTCCGGGTTATGACAGCTGATCAGCGTGCGGAGCTCTTAAATCGTGTGGTGCAGGATGATATAAGTGAAAAAATTTCATATAAAGATTGTGAGAAGATTGCAAAGGAACTTAATCTGACCTTAGAGCAGGTTAGATTGTCTTCTTGTTTGCTCACATGATTCCATATTTTCTCTTTTTACCTTTATGGCAAATTGACATAATACCATTGGGCAGATCCTTGTTAAACCCCCACAACCCCACCGCCCCCCCGCGCCCCAAACAAAAAGAAAAAAAAGAAAAAGAAAAGAAAAGGCAGATCATATGTACAACAGGATATTTAATAGGTTGATGTACTCTTGGTATTATATAATAACTGAAATATCCTGAATTCCAAAAGTCACGTAATTTGTTCATAACGGAGTTATTTGGTCTGTTTTAATTTAAGTGAATGCCCGTGTTTCCAGTGACTCTGCCCCTTAATTTTTCTTCCAAAATCTAAAATAAGAAGGAAGGGACTATCAACTATGAGAAAGTATAAGATGAGGTTATTTGATTTCAAAGCATAACTCTTTTTCCTTTTTCTTTTTCATTTTTAATCTTTTTTAAAAGTTTATATATATATATATATATATAAGCTTGAAATGATTTATGTCATCAAGATAAGATTTTGACAAGAGACCTATCTCCATCCTGTTGAACGCTAGTCCTATTTTGCTTAATTAATTGAAGTCAAATGTGGCCTTACCTATCATTTGATGAAATTTTTTCAATTTAATTTATATCTATAATATTGTGGGTTCCATTTAGCTCAATTGGTGGTCTTATGTTGTCAAATAAGAGAACCTGAGTTTGAATCCTGTTTACATGAAAAAAAAAAGAACCAATTGGCGCATTGGCCTGACGATAAAGAGCAATCATCATTTATCATAGAGTGAACGCTATTGGTTTCAAATCCTATCCTATCTATCCCTTTAAAAAAAAATAAAAAAAAATTAATGCAAAATTATGATTTTATAATATAATATCTAAGAGCAGGCATCTTCAAGAGGAGACTTTAATGGAATCACATCTGCTTGGAACTTGGATTTAAAATAAAGAAATTAAAATTATTTTCTTTGAGCACTTATTAGGTAGTTTATATGTTTTGAACAGATCCAGTGGCTTTTGATTCTTTTGAGGCGATACATCTTTATCTATCTGTCTGTTTTTTTTTTGTTTTTTTATTTTATAAGATTTTATCTATCAATCCGTTAAGTTTTAGGATAGTACATTTGCTTGAATTATCAATTTCTTTCCTGTTCCTGCCTAATTCACATACTAACTTATGCAAGTCTACATTTGAGTTTGGAAATAACTTTTTTTTTAATTAAAAAAACAAAAATTTCTTTCTGGTCCTATTTACTGGTTAGTATTACTGTCATCACTCTACCTTTTCTTTGGTCTTTTGCTTGTAAAAACCAAAGAATCATTTGTTTATATATTTATTTTGTAAATAGTTCTACTGTTCTATTCATTTGTTTATATTAATTTTTGCACTTCTTTTGTCAATTTACTCAATGATGTTTCTTGTTCGCCCTCTTTTAAATATGATGCCTGGTTCTCTTTGAATATCACTTGCAGGTGTTTTGTGTGTATTATGATAGCCGCCAACGATATTTGCTTATATTTATTTTTGTACTTTGTTCCTTTACTCAATTATGTTTCAAGACCAATATTTGTTGTGTTTTTGGTTGGCATTTGTTTAAACATGATGCCTATTTGTCTCATTGGATACCACTTGCAGGTGCTTCGTGTGTATTATGACAAGCGCCAACAACGACTTAATAGATTTCAGGGTAAAGGGGATGAGTCCCAACCAGTAAGAAGGAAACGCAATTCATCTTCTTGGAGAGGGGAAAGATCTCCAGTAGCGAGGTCAACAAAGCACGCCAGAGTTGACGCAGAAACTGGAGAGTTGGACAAGCAGAGATTTGATGGATTGCCTGATACTGTTAACCAATGTATGGGAGAAAAAGATCTTTTGGTCACTTATTCAGGAGAGCATAACATTCATTTGCAAACAATTCAGGAGGATGATCATCTCAAAAGTGAGGAGGAACCAGGACAAAGTGAAGATGAGGAGTGCTATTCCTTTATTAGTCAGTGTGCTGTTTCAAAGATGAATCCAACTCGTCAAAGAAGGTTTTCATGGACAGATGAAGCTGACAGGTAAAGAAATTTGGATATACAAAGTATTATTTGTTGGCTATAAGAACAATCTCCTGAAAAGAATCTGGGAAATGTCAAAGTTTATCCTAGAAGGAAGCTTTAAAAAAGCTACAATTAAAAGAATCTTGGAATAAGCATAGCAGTATGGTCAATCATATTAGAAAGGCATGGGGATTATTGAATAAAGGGCTCATGTAGAAAATTTCATGCTAACTTGACCCAGTGCTATTGTTACTGAGAAGATAAAGAACATGATACTTATCTAAATTAAATTTGTCAATTGTAATTTTTTAATATACTTCGTGTTCATCATTGAGAACATGAAGTAATCTGCTCTTTCAATAAAATATTATTAGTTATAAAAAATTAAAGAAAAAATAAATTTGTCAAAATTGCCTGACATGCAGAATTCATATTATGCATGTATGCTCTGGTTGGGTCTATTGTTTGTTTGATTTATGTGATGATATAATTATATTCTTACCTAAGTGGTATTGTTTTTTTTTTCTGTGTAATTCTCCTAAATCAGTATCTTCCTTTTAGGCAATTGGTGATCCAATATGTAAGACACCGTGTAGTTCGTGGGGCAAAATATCATCGCACAGATTGGTCTTCGCTTCCTGACCTTCCAGCACCTCCAGTTACCTGTAAGAGAAGAATGGCATTGCTGAACAGGAACAGAATATTTAGAAAAGCTGTAATGAGGCTTTGTAATGTGCTTGGTGCGCGGTACGCTAAACACCTGGAGAAAACCCACAACAGGTCACTAAAGAAAGATGCTTGTGGAATGCTTGTGCAAAGTTTATCACTGGAAGGTCTTGAGAGGAATTTTTCCAATGCTGATGAACATACTCAAGAGACAGGCCTTGAGGAAAAACCGTGGTATGATTTTGATGATGAAAGTCTAAAGGCAGACCTTGATGAGGTTATGTGGTACAAGAGGATGGGTAAACTGGAGGCCTCCAGAAGAGTTGAATCTGCAAATGTAATGCTTCCAAAATTTTCTTTTTCTCTTATTTATCTTACATGTTAATTACTTCCAAAATCTCTCATTTGAGAGATCAACCTCATACTTGGATTGCACCGCCTTTGGAGCTTCCTCTTAGAATTATTATGTAAAAAAAGAGAAAAAAGACTCAGCATGGGCTGACACATTTAGTTAGCTCTAATGTTTGGTCAATGTGATTGAATAAATCAATCTGGTTGTTCTCTGTGCGAGTGTTATCCATATTAGCTCCAGTAAATTCTAGGGCTAAGAGGAGCCTTTTCATTAACTGAGCTTCACCATAATGCGTGTAGCATTGATGTCCACGTGACTACTGCATATCATCTGCCCTTTTCTGAACTCTCCCCTAGGCTGTGGGTCCCCTTGCTGAGCATATATCTCAATATCTGCTTCATCCTTATGGTCATGCTTTTGAGTACTTTTTAAGCTGGCAGGCAATAATATATATTTTTGTTTGCAGGACTCTCAGGAATCTGAATTGGTTGCATCAAACAGTTCTTGTCAGGATGTTGAGAACAGTGGTGGGATTCGACAAAAAATAACTGCCAAAAAATCACGTCGCCGCCTTAATCAGAAGTTTATTAAGCTTTTGAATGAAGGGGTCAATGTTAGTAGACAAGTATATGAGTCATTGGCTGTTTCCAATGCTGTAGAGCTATTTAAGCTTGTCTTTTTAAGTACCTCAACAGCAGCAGAGGTGCCAAATCTGCTGGCAGAAATTTTACGGCGTTACTCACAGCATGATCTTTTTGCAGCTTTTAACTTCCTTAGAGAGAATAAAATCATGGTAAGTTATGTTTTTCTAGTTCTTTGATTCCATGCATTCTATGTTAATGGTCTACGCAAGTGGATTGAGGTCAAAGAGTGGTAAATTGTCAAGTCAATGTTGTGGTACTAGGGAGATAAGCATGCAGTGCCTCACCCTCCTTCAAACCATGTACTTAATTAAACCCATGTTCTTTTGGGTCTTCTTCTTATCCTTGCAGCTCATTCAAATATTATCAAGCACTCCTGCTTGCCTTGGTGAGGTTCCACATCATTCAAAAAAACACTCCTGCTTGCTGGTTCTGTTGTTGGTCTCTTTTGTACATTATGGAATAACTTAGTTGATTTTTCCCTCGCCTTCTATTTGCGTCACCTCATCTAGCTTCTTGGAAATGCTTTCATACTGTTCTATCTCTTGTATTGATTTCAATCCATTTGATATCCTCATTTTGGCTATAATAAGTGCAGTAGCTGAAGCACTATGTCTGTTTTATATATGGTTTAAACCAAGATTCATGCCATGTGCATAGTTATAAAAACCATACTGTACTTTGAATGGACCAAGGGAGTTGTTTACCATTTCAACCATTGGGTACTAGTGAAGTGCTGTTTTGTAAGCATATATTTTTTGTTGGGTGTAAAAAAAGCATGATTTAAAAAAAAAAAAAAAAACATAGACATGTGTACCAGCCTGTTGCTACTAATATTGCACTTCATGCTTTAAGTCACAAGTTCAAGTTTTTTCAAGAAATTAATTTTTTGACCATGTTTTACCTCCTCACTTGTGCCTCAATCATACCTAGGGTCTGTTTGGATATCGCTTATTGCTGAAAATTGAAAACTGAAAACATAGTAGCAAAATAATTTTTAAATGTGTGAATAGTGTAGTGGGACCTACTTTTAAAGTTGATTTTGCCAAATTTTGTACTTATGGGTCCCATGAATAGTGCTCGAGACCCACAAAAATGAAATTGAAAACTGAAAATATTGTAGCAAAATAATTTTTAAATGTGTGAAAAGTGTAGTGGGACCTAGTTTTAAAGTTGATTTTGCCAAATTCTGTACTTGTGGGTCCCATGAACAGTGCTCGAGACCCACAAAAATTAAACTGAAAACTGAAAACATTTTAGCAAAATAATTTTTAAATGTGTGAAAAGTGTAGTGGGACCTAGTTTTAAAGTTGATTTTGCCAAATTCTGTACTTGTGGGTCCCATGAACAATGCTCGAGACCCACAAAAATGAAATGTAGACGCAAAACTAAAGGCCTAAAACACAATCCAAACATACGCCTAATGTCAAACTACCTCTTCAATTAGGTTGGCCTAGATTTGACTGAAAAGTGTATAGTCTTTAAGAATATCTAACTGAAGGTGTCTGGTTCAGGGTTCAGCTGTTTCGATTGCCAGGTTAGACCAGTTCCTATAAGTATGAGAATGTGATATCAGCTTGCTTGGCAGATATCAATCACAGTTGCATTTTTGCATTCTTGATTTCTGAATATGACTCGGAGTTGGAGCTCATGGTTGGGTTCAACTCTCACAGTGTCAAGCCAACTTGCTCTAGCTCATATGGAAACTCCTCCCTCCCTAAGAAAAGGGTGAAGGGTGTGTTGTGAGTTTAAGAGCTGTACATATAACTTACCAATAAAAACCAATGAGCTTTGGTTAAAATGGCACTTTCTTCTTCCATAAGAATGGATAGAGGATGAGATTGTGTGTTCAAAATCCACTAGGTGCGTAACTTATCATTAAAAATTTGACCAATAAAAAGAGTCCCAATCAGTTTCAGTAATATTTGTGATTGACTTTTAGCAAACCTGCATATATGACATAATATTGGGGTGTAAACTCAGTCTTGTGTTAGACAAAGTTTGGCTTTTAGAGAGGTATAATATGGTTGCTTCCTAATCTTCAGTGGCTGTCGCACCATCAACTTAAGTCAATTTCGACTGTGCTTTCCTATTGATCTGCACCTTTTCACGTTAGAATCTTGCCAATCTTTAAGCATAGAGGCCTGATGGTTACATTTCCTTTATCAACATAAAACCACATTCTTAATTGGGTTTTATGCATGTTTCAATTTATTTGGCTATTTGGTCTATTGATTTAGTATTTTCTTGATCATGTAAGGAGCATGTTGACTGTTGGAACCATTTGCTATGTTATCAGTTATTAGGTTGTAGGCAAACATGTTCTGGACTTTATTGAGTATCAGTTTGACAATATTTGCTGCAGTCTTGACCCCTTTTCTCAATTTTTATTGCTTACACAAGGTTTCTACTTGCAATAGAAATAGAATAGACAGACCATCATTTAGCTCATATCTGTGAAGCGCCACGATCTTCATACTTCCCTTCAGTAAGATCTGCAGTTCTAGTCTTCACTAGCTTTGCCTTCTAACAAAGCTTACTGTTGATGGCTTAAATGGTTGGTTTCGAAAGCTACAAAAAGCTTTCGATGTGTTAGAAGATAATTGGGGTCATGTTGGAATGGATTTTCCATGTGTTGTTGGTTTACTTAAGAGCAGAGTATTGCTTTGTTCTCTCTCTGTCTCTCTCTCTCACACACATATCAGAGACAGCATTTGAGTTCAGTACATTATTTCTTTGTTCACTTGCCTTGGGTTTAATAATTTTTGATGACGTGGAACCTCTCAATTTGAGCTTTCTATGAATATTGCCTTCTTTGTTTATCTGATGCCTTGGGTTTAATAATTCAATTTGAGATGTCTTGATCTTTGGTTATCTGATGTGTGTGTGTGTGTGTATGTATATATAAACTATTTTTTCAAAATATTACATTCTTTGTTTTTTGTTTTTTTAAATGAAACTCATTTGTGGTTCTGTTCATATAAACATCATTTTCTAACAGCTTCTCTATCCCTTTTATATTTCTACTAATCTCATATATGAGCTTTCAATGAATATTGCCTTCTTATCCCAAACTTTCATGTTTTGGCAGGTTGGGGGTAATGGTACTCAACCTTTCGAACTTTCACAACATTTCTTGCATGGTGTTTCTAGGTCAAAATTTCCAACTGATACTGAAAAGAGAGCTGCTAAATTTAATAGTTGGCTCCATGAAAGAGAAAAAGATCTTATGGAGGGGGGGATAAATCTTACTGAAGATTTACAGTGTGGGGACATTTTCCATTTGTTTGCTCTAGTTTCTTCAGGTGAACTGTCCATTTCTCCGCACTTGCCAGATGAAGGAGTTGGAGAGGCTGAAGATCCAAGAAGCTTGAAACGTAAAAATGATAACAATGAATCTTGTGCTGATGATAAGGCTAAGAAACAGAAATCTTTAACGGCAAGTGAGGGAGAAATTCGCAGAGAAAAAGGTTTTCCAGGGATCATGGTATCCATATATCGTGCAACATTTTCTAGAGCCAATGTTATAGAATTGTTTAAAGATGGGACCAACTATAATTGTGAACAACTTTTGCTTGATGGGAATGATCAATCCAACATTTCGTTTGGTCAGAGCAGTAGTTCACCTTGTGTTGACCATATGAAGGAAATTCTTAGTTCAGATGCCATTGTGCCTATAGCCAGGAATCATGGTGAGTCACCTTGGGAAGCTATGGCAAGCTTTGCTGAATATTTGATGTCAATACCTTCTGATCCGGAAGAAGCAAATCCCATCCATCCTGAGGTTTTTGGGACTGTTTATGCTGCTATTCAGAAGGGTGGTGACCAAGGTTTGAGCATGGAAGAAGTTTCCCAATTCATTAATATGCCAGGTATATGATGCTATTTCTTAGCCTTATCATTTTCTGCTTTCAGTCCAGGAAAATGATATTCATGGGTATGTTCTACTGGATTGATTATTCTTGTTCTATTTTAGGAGAAAGGATTCCTGAACTTATCATTGACGTGCTACAAGCATTTCACCGAGCCTTAAAGGTTAGATTTTCTAAAGATTTAGCCATTGAAAATTATGAATATTGAACATTTGCTTGTGATGCACCTGCAGTGCAGTGGTACAATGCCACATGCATGGGTTGGGTGGTGAGCTCTGCCTCTTTGCATCCCCTCATATGGCATCTCCAATGTCAACATCTCATATGTGCTCTATGTTCTTATTATCCTGATTAATGTTATTTGTACTGGAAGTTCATCAGACTTAGATGCAATGTTATTAGTACTCGAAGTTCATAAGAGTTTGATGCTAAAATGACATGCAAATGGTACCACATTTTGACTCTTTGGGATTTTGAGTTTATGAGTAGAGTAATGATGGTTCTTGTTGAGTTTTGCTGAATTTGTTTCCACCACCAACCTGTGACTGAGCCTTTCGGTGGAAGAGGAAAAAAGATAATGAACATCAAAAGAATTTTGTCACGAACTTTATAGACTCTTTTTTCAAGTTTCAACTGAGTGCTAGCGTTAGCTTAGCTAGTTTGAGTCAAACCTGAAGAAGTTTAAACATGCGATTCAATACTCCAACTACATATCTGATTTATACCACGTATTATTGCCTCAAATGTGTTTTTGCTTTTTTATGCAGGTCAATGGTTATGATTCTGTTCGTGTCGTTGATTCTCTATATCGTTCCAAGTATTTTTTGACTTCAAAGTCCAGTTTTTGTGATAATGTTAAACCACCTTCATCGACCAAGTCTTTAGGAAGAAGTGATGACAGTCACTTGATTGTCCTGCCAGAAAATCATGTCATTGGTGATGCAAATTTAAAAAGAAAAACAGGCTCAAGTGTTGACAATCAGCACAAAGTGACGATTCTTAATCTACCAGAAGAGGTTACTGAGCCCTCAAATGAAAATCAAACAAGCAATTTGCTTAAAAAAACTGTTTTACCTAATGGCAAAAAAGAGGATGAAGCCTCTTTAATCTCTTCTGGTGAATTATGCATGCCAATATTGCCTTGGATTAATGGAGACGGGACTGTTAACAATATGGTTTACAAGGGAGTTCGACGCCGTGTTCTTGGAATTGTGATGCAAAATCCAGGGATATTAGAGGTACATGCCTTTCTAAATTCATGCTTTTGTTTATAAACTTTTTTCATGTTTTGTAAAAACATGCTTTGCTGCCTTCTTCTAGGTCAACAGGTGGCTTTTATAAAAAGAAAAGTTTAACTCAAGGAGTTTTTTTTTAAGCTTTCAAATTTCAATTAGCATATGGTGGTCGAATAACTTCTGATTTCAAAAGTATTTTTTTCACAAAGAAAGTGTTTTTGCAAAATGCGTTAAATTTTGAAAGAGGTCTATAATGAAGTGGCTGAGTGGTGTCTGTTGTAGGAGGCTTCTGTGGCTCATCCGTATAGGATTTTATTTCTTTTTCTACCAGAGGGAAAAAAAAAGTAATCAATTGCCCTTTGCTTCACTTATAACTTCTGTTGATCTGCCCAGTCAATCAGCATGCGGGGGATGTTGAAATGAGTTATATGTAGTTTATCAAGAAACGGTTCTGTTTCATCTAGGGCTTAGTCAGGTTTACTACCCATATACTATGAAGCACGGGTGCGTTTTGGGACTCGGGTGCGGGTGCGGGTGCGGGACTCGGCAATTTTTGAAAAAGTAGGGTGCGGGTGCGGTGGGACTCGGCTATTAAAAAATTATTAAAAATATTTTTATTTATATTTTCTATATATTTTTACTATTAAAATATTCATAAAAAACACATTGTTATGCCTTGATTCACAAAACAAAGAAAGAAGAAGGCAAGAAACACATTACTATGCCTCTGAGGTCAGAATTTCGGCTGTTCCGGCGAGTTTCAAGGCCGATATCGGCCGTTTCCGGCATATTTCGGCCGTATCGGCCGTATCGGTCGCCGGCCGATACGATCCGATACGGCCGATATGAACCGATTCTGGCCGAATCGAAGCCGATTCTGGCCGAATCGAGCCTCGTCGGCGCGAATCGAGCCTTGTTGGCTCAAATCCGAGAAAAAAAAAAAAAAAAAAATCAGATGCCGCGTCGGACGCCGCCGCGTCCCGCGTCAGGCCGCGTCGGACTCGGGGGACTCGGGTGCGGCACCCTCCCAGCCGCGTCCGTGCTTTCTAGCCCATATATCATTGATTTCCTGTAAAGTTGCCGTACCTCATTTTTAGTTAGAAATAGTTAGTTCCCCTATTTAGAGATTTAAACTACCTTGGTCTGACTTGTCCTGTCAAGCTTGAGCCTGCCGCTTCTTTTGGTATCTTTTGATGTTGACTTACTTTTCTTTTTCCATCTTTTTTGTTAGGATGACATTATCCGTCAGATGGTGGATATATTGAACCCCCAGGTAAGCTTTCAATACCCTATTTGTAAAGGTTTACATTGAAAATGTTAAAAAGTCTAGAATGCTTAAATTATCCTGACTATGCAATAAATGTTGTTTGGAAAATATTAGTCCCTTGCCAAACCAATCTAATAAATCTATTTATAAATAATATTGTCTCCACTCTCCACATGGGGATTATCTAGTCATTTCATGAATTTGCTCATACATGGACTACTACCTGCTCTTTCTTTGCGAATAAATGCTAATGCAAGGTCTAAATTTCTTACAGAGCTGTAGAAAATTGTTGGAGTTGATGTTTCTGGATAAACACCTCCATGTAAAGAAGATGTATCAAACTACATCCAATGTGCCCCCAGGCATTCTTGGTACCCTCCTTGGAAGCAAACTCAGCAAGAAAAAATTTGATATTCGTGAGCATTTCTTTGCAAATCCCATGAGTACATCCTTATTGTAGGGAACAACTTTTAAGCATATTTTGAAATAGGTTTTTGGAGAGCAACTTTGCTTCCTTTTCACAAAAGTACTCAAGTTTGTGGGTCAAATGTAAAGAGTAGCATTGAATGCTGATTCTTGTATAGAGTATTAGAATGAGTGATCTTAGGATGTTCTCTCCTTTTTTGCTCCCCCTTTTTGCAAAATTGAATAGGTAGGGGGAAGTGATCAATATGTCGAAGACTGACTGTGCTGATGGAATGTGTGGTCTTAGGATTGCAACTCTTGAAGCTGAAAGAAGTCTTTTGTTTTTTTTGTTAGCATTTTCTGTGTAGTTCTTCACTTCTGTACTCCTGCTTAATGGGAATTCAATATTTAGTGTAGATAAAATGTACTCATAAACTCTTTTGTATAGTAAAATGGTTATTAATGACATGCAGATTTCAAATTAAGGGAACCAGTGAAAAGGAAAGAAATTTTATGTATTTATGTAGCTTTTGTAAAAATGAGCCAAAATAATTAAATAAATTGTGGCCACTTAAGGAGGCCAGGGAAAATGAATATTGGTTTATTTTATTTCGTCTTTACTTGCAAGATTGTGACATAGTGGGGCAAGCCATCTTGTTTCAATAACTTCAATTCGCCTCAACAGCCAAAAGCAAGAGGACAGTTTTTACAAAAAAAAAAGAAAAAAAAAAGAAGGTATCCTGAGAGATATTGTGTCGATATTTTCCACCTTTAAACAGGCACTTACGATATAGGAATAGTGTTTTGTAAAGAAGTCTTTTATGACGATAATAGAGGATTTATATAATTATATGGTGATAATTGTCGCCTTAAGAACGTAGTATTGCCTCCCCAACTAAATTCAGTGACATATCTGATTTCCCATTCCCCCACTTTCACTAACACTACCTCTATGGATGGTTGTGATATGATAGACCTAGGTAAAAATGATGTTGCTTCAATCATGGTAAGTCCTGTCAAATGTTGTGAAAAAAAATTGTTCCTAGCGTTGCTCATTTCTCTGACTCTCTCACTCTCCCCTATAAATTAGTATTTTTTTATCCCAAAAAAAAAAAAAAAAAACCCCATCGTCGTTCCCCTTGTAAACCATGGAATCCCCTTTGAGGTTTACATTATTATGCATAAATTCATTAGTTGTGTTACACTTAACCCCTTTTTGGTATTGTTTTCTGTGAAAAATAAATAGTGAACTGTATCCCATTAAAAAAATATAGTGAGTTGTAGCTCTAAATATGGGACTCATGTCACCATATGAACAATTCATTGTTTATTTCACAAATGTTTGTGTCATCACATGAGCAAACCATGGCATATTTTACCAATGCACCTTTAACTGTTTATACATGAAAGTGAAACAATACAAAATTAGGGGTTTAATGTTGCATTCCAAACTTTGTGTTTTACTTGAAAACCATATGAAGGGTTTTTGTATAGTTTTAGCATTTTTAAATAGACAAAGTTTAACTCCAAACTAGATTAGAGAAATCTTTTCCTACTCACTATGAGGCGGTTTATTGGAGCATCCACGAGTATTAAATCACATGATCATTAAAATTTTCATGTAAATCACGTGACTATTATGCCATTTATATAATAAAATTTTTTCTCACCACACATAAAACTATTAAACAAATTTTACTTTAGATAAAGTTTAAATAACTATATTGATTAAAGTTCTACTATTAAAGTTTGAAATTTTTTTATAAATAAATTAAATTTCAACAATTTTGTACATTTAACGTATACAATTTCAAAAAATGTATACAATTCTATATATTTAATATACACAATGTTGTACATTTAATGTATACAAATTTTCAAAGAATGTAAATAATTTTGTATATTTAAATTTCGCAATTTTTAACAAATGTACACAATTCTGTATATTTAATGTACACAATTTTTCATGAAAGGTAAACAATTATGTATATTCAATGTACACATTTTTTCAAAGATTGTATGCAATTTTGTATATTAAACATACACAATTTTTTAAAGAATATGGGTTCGTTTGGATACAGCTGAAAACTGAAAACTGAAAACTGAAAACACTGTAGCAAAATAAATTTTAAATGTGTGAATAGTGTCGTGAGACCCATTTTTAATGAAAAAAATTGATAAAAAGTAAAATTTGTGGGTCTGTGAACAGTGCACAAATGCACTGTTCATGGACAAAAAGTCAACAACTGCGGCTACTGTTCATGTGAACAGTAGCCGCACAGTAGCAGCACAGTACCGCATTACTCCCTCACATGCTTGAAAAAAAAGAAAAAAAAAAAAGAGACAAAACGCAGACAAAAAGTGCAGACATGAGAATAATTGCAATCCAAACGGGTACTATATATAATTTTGTATATTCAACATACACAACTTTTTAAAGAATGTACACAATTCTATACATTCAATGTATACAATTTATCAAATAATGAAAGCAATTCTATGTATTCAACATATACATTTTTTCGAAGAATTTACATAATTTTGTATATTTAATATATACAATTTTTTGAAGAATGTACACAAATTTTTCAAACAATGTGTACAATTCTATACATTCAATGTAAACAATTTTTCAAAGAATGTACATTATTCTATACATTTAATGTACACAATTCTGTACATTTAATGACACAATATTGTATATTTAATGTACACAATTTTTCAAAAAAAAAAAAAAAACTCTTTACATTCAATATACATAGTTTTCAAAAAATGAACACAATTTTGAATATTTAACACACATTTTTCAAAAAAATTAAACAACTTTGTACAATCAATGTACACAAATTTTTAAAGAACTACATTCAATATACATAGTTTTCAAAAAATGAACACAATTTTGAATATTTAACACACATTTTTCAAAAAAATTAAACAACTTTTTACAATCAATGTACACAAATTTTCAAAGAACTACAAAATTTTTTATATTTAACATACACAATTTTGTATGTTCAATGCATAAATTTTTTTCAAAGAATGTAAAAAATTATTTACATTCAATGTACAATATTTTTCAAAGAATTTACACAATTCTCTATGTTCCATGTACACAATTTTTTCAAAGACTATAAAAAATTCTTTACATTCTATGTGCATAATTTTTCAGAGAATGCATATAATTTTTTGTATTTAACGTACACAATTTTTCAAAGACCGTAAAAAATTCTTTACATTCAACGTTTGCTTTTTGGCAAATGGTGTAAGCAATTCTGTCAATTCAATGTATACACTTTTTTTAAAGAATATACATAATTATATATATTCAACTTACATATTTTTTAAATAATGTACACAATTCGGTATACTCAATGTTTACAATTTTTCAAAGAACGTAAACAATTATGTTTATTTGTTATACATATATTTACTAAAAATGTACAAAATTATGTTCATCCAATTTATATAATTTTTCAAAGAATGTAAATAATTCTATACGTTTAGTTACATAAAATTTCAATAATGTACACAATTCTATACATTCAATATACAAAAATTTTCAAAAAATGCACACAATTCTATATATTTAATGTACACAATTCTTAATATTCAATATATACAATTTTTCAAAGAATGTACACAATTTTGTATATTCTATTCAATGGATAAAATCTTTTAATGAATGTATATAATTTTTTATATTCAATTTACATATTTTTTGAAAGAATGTGCACAATTCTGTATATTCAATGTTCACATTTTTTTTCAAATAGTGTAAACAATTATGTATATTCACATTTTCAAATATTGTATACCATTTTGTATATTCAATATTCATTATTTTTCAAAAAACGTATACAATTTTGAATATTCTATGTACACATATTTTCAAATAGCGTACAAAATTATATACATTTAATGAACACATTTATATACATTCAATATACACAGTTTTCAAAGAATGCACACAATTTTCATATATTTAAAGTACACAATTTTTTCATAGAATGTATGTAATTTTGTATATTCTATTTATACATTTTTACAAAGAATGTACAAAACTATGTATATTAAAAGTGGTTAATTTGAGTTAAAAAAAAAGTGGTTAATTCTGTATATTTGTATATTTAATGTACACTATTTTTCTAAGAATGTAAACAATTTTGTACATTCAATATACACAATTTTTCGAAGATTGTATGCAATTCTATATATTCAACGTACACATTTTTTCAAAGAATATAAACAATTCTACATATTCAATGAATATAATTTTACAAAGAATCTTTGCAATTCTATATGTTCAACGTAGAAATTTTTTTAAAGAATATAAACATTTTTGTATATTCAATTTATATATTTTTTTTCAAGGAATATATATACAATTATGTATATTTAATGTACTTATTTTTTTCAAAGAATATATATACAATTCTGTACATTCGTTGTACAAAACTTTTCAAAGAATAAATACAAAATATTTTTTCAAATAATGTACATAATTTTATATATTCATTGTACACAAATTTTCAAAAAATATTCATAATTTTATACACTTAATATTCATAATTTAAAAAAAATATATATACAAAGGTAAAATATTGATGGGATCGTCATTATCATTAGGAAGAAAATGATGGAGATAGTTTTGTGGTGTGACAAGATAAAGATTAATTATCTTTAAAAACTAAAAAAAAATGTTTTAATTATCTTTAAAAACTAAAAAAAAAAAAGTCCCACACAGCAGAAAGATTAGAAGAGAATTATGATAAACTCAAGAAATATTTTTAATTATCTTTAAAAACTAAAAAAATCTTCAGTCTTTGCAGCCATTTTTTCTAAAAAGAAAAAAAAGAAGTCACACATTTGATAGATCGTTCGATTATCCCTTTTACTGACGTGTACGGCTCAGATTCATCCTCCTCCCTCCTCTCCCATCTTCCCTTTCCCGATTCCCTCTGTTTCTTTCTTCTTCTCTTTCTCCTCTTGTTTCTCTCTCTGTCTCAAACTCAAACTCAAACTCTCAAAAAACCCAAAAACAATGAAGAATTTTTAAGGCAAAAACCAGTTCAAACCCAAGAGAATCGAGATACCCATTACCCCAATTCTTGTAAAGAAATGGCAGAAACTTCAGTTTCATCCCCAAAACCTCTCCAACCTTCAAACCCCATAGACCCATCTTCAGCAACAACACCAACACAGTCACAAACACCAACACAAACACAAGCAACACTCACAAATATGGCAACCCCATCGAATTCCACACAAAACCCACCTCCCATTCCTTCTCCTTCTCCTCTTTCTCACTCCCCTTCTCTTGATCACATCTCGTCTCCACCACAAATCCCTCAACAACAGCAGCAGCAACAACAAGCTGTTGGTTTAGATTACCAACAAAAGCAACAACTTTTACAGCAACAGCAGCAGCAGCAATCTCAAACGTTGTCTCAAAATGTCACTGGTTTATACCAACTCCAAAACCTTCAACGCTCTACATCCATGTCAAGATTGAACCAATTTACCCAACTTCAACAACAGCAACAATTTGGAGTCTTGAGGCAACAGCAACAGCAGCAGCAGGGTCTTTATGGGAATGTGAATTTTGGTGGGTCTGCTGGGATTCAACAGCAAAGCCAGCAGGGCCAGCAGACACAGCAGCAGCAGCAACAGACTCAGCAGCAATTGGGTACTAATGCTGGGAACTTGTCAAGGTCAGCTCTGGTAGGCCAGAGTGGCCATCTGCCCATGTTGTCCGGGGCTGCTGCGCATTATAACTTGAATCCGCAATTGTTAGCCTCGGTATGAATTCTGTACTTGACTCTTTGAGTGTCTGATTTCTTGTGTGGCAATTTTTTGGCATTGGTGTGAATTGTGTTAATTGAATCTTTGATGTGGTTTTGTTTTTTTTTTCTAGCTTTGGAAGGCGGAATTTTAGTGGGTTTTGCTTGTTAGAAGCAAGAAAAGTGACTTTGAATGGTTTAAAGATGGTACTTTTGTGAATTATTGATAAATTTGGAATTGCTATGACATCAATTGCATCCAAAAGGATGTAAATGTATATTAGATTAGATGCGTTCATATAAGGAAAAAAAATCAACCGGACTTGTGATTTAGACAAGTAATGAAGCTGTTAGTAGTGTAGGATGTTCCCTATTTATGTTGGTAGATAAAGATTCTGCTTACTTTTTTTAAGAATGTAATATGTCTGAAATTTACTATTTGGTAGTCTGTTTTATTTGTATATTTGTGTGACAGTCACTTCTTTGAGAGGAGAAGGGGGGGGGGGGGGGGGGGGGGGGTGGGATGGGTGTGAAAGAATTCTTGTTATGGAATTTTTTATATGATTTTCTTGCTTTAGAAGGCAGAATTTAAGTGGGTTTTTTTTTTTTTTGGATAAGTAATAAAATTTTTATTCAAACATTAAAAAAGAGAGTCACCATGAACTATTGGAAATATTTTTGTGATTTATTGATCAATAGGAATTGCTATGACATCAATTGCATCCAAATGGATGTAGCTGTATATTAGAGTATCTATGTTCATATAAGGGAAATAAATAAACTAGATGTATGATTAGTAGTGTGGAATTCTCCCTATATATGTTGATAGATAAAAATCTTGCATACTTTTTTTAAGAATGCAATACATCCACACTTGACTCCTTGGTAGTCTGTTTTATTTTTATTCCAGAGTGGCAATTGGTTGGCCTTCATGGTGAATTGGGTTATTGAATATTTGATGTGATTTCTTGCTTTGGGAGATGGAATTTTAGTAGGGTTTAGTTGTTAGAAGCAAGAAAGTTGATTTGGAATGGTTTAAACATGGTACCTTTATTACCGATCCAAAAAATAAAAAGATGGTACCTTTATGAATATTATGTTGACAAGGCGACTTCTAGGGCTAAAAGTGTCTGTATGAGTATGTTGTTCTTGTGCTTCACCATGAACTATTGGAAATATTTTTGTGATTTGTTGATCAATAGGAATTGCTATGACATCAATTGCATCCAAATGGATGTAGCTATATATTAGAGTATCTATGTTCATATAAGGGAAATAATTAAATCGGATGTATGATTAGTAGTGTGGAATTCTCCCTATTTGTGTTGGTAGATAAAAATCTTGCATACTTTTTTTTAAGAGAGCAATACATCCACACTTGACTCCTTGGTAGTCTGTTTTATTTTTATTCCAGAGTGGCAATTGGTTGGCCTTGGTGGTGAATTGGGTTATTGAATCTTTGATGTGATTTCTTGCTTTGGGAGATGGAATTTTAGTAGGGTTTAGTTGTTAGAAGCAAGAAAGGTGATTTGGAATGGTTTAAAGGTGGTATCTTTGTGAATGGTATATTGATATGGCCACTTCTAGGGGTAAAAGATGATACATTTGTGAAGTTTCCATTGGTGATGCCGAAGACAGTTGCTTCTCTCTTTTTTGCATGGAGGAATGGTTTGGGGAACCTTCTTTCCAAAATTTGGAATATGGTACCATCTTGTCTAATGTGGTTAGTTTGGCAGGAATGCAACACCCGTACTTGTGAAAATACTGAGAGACAGCTAAATCTTTTGAAGTCCATGCTAGTCGGGACTTTGTTTGAGTGGGCTCATATATGGGGTTTTATGCAATATCTTTCCATTTTTGATTTCCTACAATCAGTTAGTTTTTCTTCTTGATTCTTTTGCATTTCTCAAGTACGAAGTGTTCATTATCGTGAACACGATGTTACTTTTTTCATTTTAATAAAATTTCTATTATCTATCAAAGAAAAAATATTATTTGTGCTTAGCATATCAATTGCATCCAAAAGAGTTGGAAGGAGATAAAGCTCCAGGTCTAGATGGTTTCTCTATGGCATTTTTTCACCATTGTTGGAGAGTTGTGGAAAGAGATGTTTTAGCAGTCTTTGAGGAGTTTTATCAGCACAGTAAGTTTGAGAAATCTTTGAATGCTACTTTCATAGCATTAATTCCTAAGAAGAATGATACTTCCAATATTCGAGACTTCAGGCCTATTAGCCTGGTGGGGAGCTTGTACAAGATCTTGGCTAAGGTTTTGGCAAACCATTTGAAAGTGGTTTTAGATCAACTGATATCTGAGTCTCAAAATAGTTTTGTGGGTGGCTGACAGATACTTGACTCAGTTCTTATTGCCAATGAGTGTGTTGATAGTCGAGTGAAGAGTAAGATTTTAGGGGTTATTTGTAAGCTAGGCATTGAGAAAGTTTATGATCATGTGAATTGGGAGGTTTTACTAGATCTATTGAAGAGAATGGGCTTCAGGGAGAAGTGGTGTAGATGGATTTGCAGTTGTATTTCAAAAGTCCAGTTCTTTATTTTGGTTAATGGGGCTCCAGCTGATTTTTTTGGGAGCACGAGGGGACTAAGACAAGGGGACCTGCTATCTCCTATGTTGTTTTTGGTTATGATGGAGGTTTTTAGCAAGATGTTGAAAAGAGTTGAAGGTGCTGGCTTGATCAGTGGTTTTAAGGCTGATGGTAGACGGGGTGAAGGGGAATGTGTCTCACATCTTTTGTTTGCGGATGATACTATTTTGTTTTGTGATGCGGATGTGGAGTAAATCCTACATGTTCGGATGCTACTACTTTGTTTTCAGGCTATGACAGGTTTGAAGGTTAATGTCTTGAAGAGTGAGATGGTTCCAATAGGGGAGGTTAATAATGTGCATGCCTTGGTAGAGATTTTGGGTTGTAAGATTGGGACTTTGCCTATGACTTATCTTGATATGCTGTTGGGGGCTTCCTATAAGTCCCCTACTATTTGGAATCTTATCTTGGAGAAAATTGAGCGGAAGTTAGCTGGGTGGAAGAAGTTGTTTTTGTCAAAAGGTGGAAGACTGATGTTGCTTAAAGAGTACGTTATCTAGTCTTCCTACTTACTATTTATCTCTGTTTACCATCCCTTCGCATGTGGCTAATAAGATTGAGAAGTTGCAAATGGATTTTTTGCGGGGGGATTCGAAGGCACATTTGGTGGGGTGGGATAAGGTGTGTGCACCTATGACGAATGGTGGTTTGGGAGTAAGGGAATTAACTACTTTTAATAAAGCCTTACTAGGAAAATCATTATGGTGGTTTGGGGTTAAGGAGACACGTCTTTGGAGAAGGGTTGTAGCTTTGAAGTTTGGGGAAGAGTGGGGGGGATGGTCCTCCAAGCTGGGTAGGGGTGTACATGGGTGTGGTTATGAAGAAGTATCCGGAAAGGTTGGGAGGTTTTTTGCAAAAATATCCGGTTTGAGGTAGGGGTGGGGGATAGAGTGAAGTTTTGGACAGATCGGTGGTGTGGGGATTTACCACTCCAACTGTCCTTCTCGGCAGTGTATGGGATTGCTATTAATAGAGAGGCATTTGTGGCCTTGTCTCCTAATCGGTTGGGGATAGAGGCACGGAGAAGTTGGAATGTTCGTTTAATTAGGGAACCAAATGATTGGGAGTTGGGTGTTATGGATGAATTACCTTGGGATCTAATTTACCTCAAACTGAGAATGGAGACCGTATGAGATGGAAGTTGACGAAGAATGGGGGTTTTGACATCCGCTTGTTCTATAATAAGCTACGAGGTCTCTTGCCTATTATCTTTCCTTGGAAAGGTATTTGGAAGGTCAAGGCTTCTCGGCGCGTTTCTTTCTTTGTTTGGACTGCAACTTGGGATAAGATTCTTACAGGCGACAATCTGCGGGATAGAGGCCTTGATTTTGTTGACTGGTGCATTATGTGTCATTGTAATGTGGAGACGGTGGATCATTTACTACTCCATTGTGAAAAAGTTTATCAGTTGTGGAGCATGGCTTTTAGATCTTTTGGAATTTCATGGGTTTTGCCAAGATCGGTTGCAAATACTTTTTTTGGTTGGTGGAATTGGTTTGGAAAGTACTCTTCTAGCATTTGGAATTTAGCTTCGTTGTGCCTAATGTGGTGTATTTGGAGGGAGCGAAATTGGCGAACTTTTGAGGATATGGACAAATCCGATGACCAGTTGCTTGCTTTTTTTGGTGGTTCTCTTTTTGAATGGTCTAGGGCTTGGGGACTCACCTCTAGTGATTCTCTCCCTTTGTTCCTTAGTTCTCTCCTTTGTACTTAGTTTTTTCTGTCTGTTTGTTTCTTTTTCTGTACTCTTTGTTTCTTTTTCTGTACTCTTTGTTCTGCCTTCTGTTTTTTTCACATGAGGTAGCTTTTTGAATATATATCTTTCTTACTTATAAGAAAAAATCAATTGCATCCAAAAGAATGTAACCATATATTAGAGTAAATTCTTTCATATAAGGAAAAAAATCAACCAAATGTGTTAATTTAGACAAATATTAAAGTTGGTTAGTGGTGTAGAATTTTCCCTATTTAGGTTGGTAGTTAAATATCCAGCTTACTTTCTTTAAGTATGCGATACGCCCTCAATTGACTTGACAACTCATTACATTCTTATTTTTTCCCGTATTGAAGCCAAGGCAGAAAGCTGGGTTGGTCCAAGGGTCTCAATTCCATCAAGGTAATTCACCTGGGCAAGCTTTACAAGGAATGCAAGCACTAGGGATGATGGGGCAAATCAATTTGAGCTCGCAAATAAGACCCAATGGGACCCTTCCTTATGCCCAGCGAATTAACCAGAGCCAAATAAGGCAGCAACAATTGCAACAACAAAGTTCTCTAAACTCTCCACAGGTATAATGTTGCTTTATCTATATCCTGGTGCTGGATTTGGTTAGCTGGTGATGGATGTGCTTTTTGCCATTTTCTTCATTATCTATATGTTGTCATATTTAGTTTCACATTTTGTTCTCATGTTCTAAGATGAAGGACGCTGATAAGCTTTCGCTTATCCCAAAAGCTTGATAGAGACATACAATATTGTGTGTTATTTATTTATAATTTTTTCTTCTTCTGTGTTTTGATTGATATGGTGGCAGTCCAGTACTTAAGTTTTCAGTACACAAAATCCCAGATGTCTCTAAAATTAAATGCACCGACACTTTTCAGAAGAACTTTGATTTAATTTATTAGTTTTTATTTGTTGGATTTGCTTGAGGTAGATTACCAGTTGTCCCCAAAAGCTTAAGTTATTAGGAGAATGTGAATTTAATCATTTAACCATTACACCTAATCATTAAAATTGGTAAGTAGTTGGATTTAGCAATAGAAGGGGTAATCAACATTCCAGATATTTTTCCTAGAGTGGAATTGGGAACTCAATTTTTAATTCTTTAATTGGACTTAAAAAAAAAAAATACAGTTAACTATTAGAACATATTATCAATCTTGGGGGTATTGGAAGTCCCATGAACGTGAGTCATTCAATTGTGTTCTGTGTAACTTTTGCAATAAGTCCTTTTTGTTTTTCTATAACTCCGAGCATTTGAAATTAGAATCTTCCATAGTGTGCTCAATCATTTCCAAAATTTAACAAATGGCATCGATCACATAATTTTTTAATCTTGTTTTTAATTGGCATCCTGTGAGTCTAGTTTTTGAAACGAATCAGCTTTTTTATGTAAATTGGTGATTTTGTGGAATTAATAGCATATTAATGTTGTTGATATACTTGATAGATACAGATGTATTAGAATATCTTTAAGCTTTCACAATCTTAGGCAATGCTGTTATGCTAGGTTTCCTTTGCATGTTGTACATTTCAACTTTTTTATGCATGATTATGACATCCATTCCATCTTCACAAACTCACAGGTTCAAAGCTTACCAAGGGGGTCGTCACTATTTTTGAATCCTCACTTATCTGGGTTGGCTCAGAATGGACAGCCAGCTATGATGCAGAACACTTTATCACAGCAACAGTGGTTGAAGCAAATGCCGTCAATCTCTGGTTCTGGCTCATTCCGACTTCAACATCAGAGGCAGCAACAAGTCCTCATTCAGCAGCAACTGGCTTCATCTCCTCAGTTGCTCCCAAATTCTATGACCCTAAACCAGCAGCAATTATCTCAGCTAGTACAGCAGCAGCAGCAGCAGCAGCAGCAGCAACCAATGGGGCATCCACAGCTGCCGCAGCAGCAGCAACAACAACAGCAGCAACAGCAGCCACAGCAACTACAACAACCTGCACAACAACTGCCTTTACATCAGCAGCAACAGCAATCTCCGAGGATGCCTGGTCCGGCAGGCCAGAAATCCCTTAGTTTGACAGGATCACAGCCAGATGCTACTGCATCTGGTACAACTACACCAGGGGGGAGTTCCAGTCAAGGAACAGAAGCAACTAATCAACTTCTTGGGAAGAGAAAGATACAGGATTTGGTTTCACAGGTCTTTCCTGTGTTCAACTCTGTTAAATCTATTATTTTTCCTAATAATGTTCAGTTTCTCTTTCTAGCTTTTCTTTGCTCCAATTATATATATGTTTCTGTGATTGTACTCAGGTAGATCCACAGGGAAAGGTGGATCCTGAACTTGAAGATATTCTTTTAGAGATTTCTGATGACTTCATCGATAATGTGAGGCTCTCAACTGTGGATAACTTTTTCGTTTTATTGACTTTTAAGATGCACAAACATGTTTATGTTTATATGTCTGTCCATATGTCCAAACAGAAAATCTCTCTCTCGCTCTCTCTCTCTCTTATTGGTTTGTGAAGTGTAATATTTCTTCAAATTTCTGCCAGGCTGCTCTATAAGTTTCATATTAAATATTAAATATTTTTATTTATATTATAATATCTTGGATTGATGTTCTTAATCTCAGATTCTGTGGTTACAAACTTAGAAATCTTAGTAGTAACATCATGTCTGGGTTTGAACTATTAACACAGTTGTACTTAGGATTAGGGTTTTATGATGTACAAAAAACTGGTCCAACATAGCGTTAGGAGAAACAAAGAACAGAATCAACTAATGTGTTTCAATATAGAATTAACTCCCTGCATTTAAGTAGCCCTATTATTCCATCTCAAATTTGAGTTCCATCCCGTTGGATATATATATATATATATATATATATGCTTTAAAGAAATAATCTGGAGTTGGGATTATCCCTTTAAAATATAGGTTGAAGTTTCTCTTCTGAATATTTTATTGTAACCTGATGAGGATGTTTTATGACTATTCTCTGTATCTTTCTTTCCATGCATTGAATAAAATTTTATTATATACAAAAAACATTGTTTGAATTTGCAATTACATTTCTTGATTGAACCAAACAACATTTATGAATCCGTGGCATTTCTGCCAGTTGCGTTGTGCAATTCGTGGCTTGCTACTGTAATCTACCTGGTTGTATACTATACTTTTAATTGTCATTCCTTGTTAATGACTTCTATGTTTTACCTGAGATTATGATGGTCTAACAGATAAGGACTTGAATCTATGTGCAGGTGACTGCATTTGCATGCAGTTTGGCAAAACATCGGAAGTCTCCAAATATAGAGTCCAAGGATTTATTGCTTCATCTAGGTTTGTGCTGAACTACAGATATTTCACCTGCAGATTTCTCATTTGTGACAAGAATTTAATCACTGATTTTGCTGGTTACTTTGATTGGCTGAAGTTTAAGAAGAGATAAAATTTTGTATGATTTGAAAAAGAGTGTGATGGCGCAATGATCATAGCATGGTTAAAGAAAGGATATTCTCTTTGGAAGCCTAAGGCTAAGGCAAAGCCCAAGAATAAGTGTCTGTGGTAGCTAATCAGGATTTTATATATTTTATTTGGTTATTCTAGAGTTAAGGGTATTTTAGGAATCTTACAATTTTGGGTATGGGCCATAGTTATGGGACGTGGGCTTTATTTTATTAATAAGTCTTATTTAGTTTATGGGTATTTATGTATGGACTTTGGTTTAATTTATTAGGTTTAATTTTATTAATAAGTCATCTTCATGTATGAGCTTTGGTTTAATTTATTAGTATTCCTAAATAACCCCTAGAATCTTGCTTTGCACCCTACTATCAACAGGATTAAAGGTTAATGTCTTGAAAAGTGAGATGGTTTCCATTGGGGAGGTTCCTAATATCCATGTCTTGGCAGAGATATTGGGTTGCCGGATTGGGTCTTTGCCTATGACCTATCTTGGTATGCCACTAGGGGCATCCCACAAATTCTCTACTATTTGGAATCCTATTTTGGAGAAAATTGAGCGTAAGTTGGCTGGATGGAAAAAGATGTATCTGTCTAAAGGCAGAAGATTGACACTGTTTAAAAGCACATTATCTAGTCTTCCAACTTACTTTTTATCTCTTTTTACTATCCCTACACGTGGCCAATAAAATTGAGAGATTGCAAAGGGATTTCTTATGGGGGGAATCCAAAACACATTTGGTGGGATGAGATAAGGTGTGTGCACCTTTGGAAAATGGTGGGTTAGGAGTAAGGAAAATAACTACTTTTAATAAAGCCTTACTAGAGAAATGGCTATGGCAGTTTGGGGTGGAGAAGACAAGGCTTTGGAGAAAGGTTGTAGCTTTAAAGTTTGGGGAAGAATGGGGGGGAATGGACATCTAAGCTAGTTAGAGGAGTTCATGGATGTGGTTTGTGAAGAAGCATCCGAATGGGTTGGGAGGTTTTTAGTAAATATATTTGGTTTGAGGTAGGGGTGGGGGATAGAGTGAAGCTGGGGATAGATCAGTGGTGTGGGAATTCTCCACTTCATTTGACCTTTCTGGTTCTATATGGGATTGCCTCCAATAAAGAGGCATCGGTGGCCTCTTCTCTTGAACGATTGGGGATAGGAGATCGGAGAAGCTGGGATGTTTGTTTCAGTCGGAGACCAAATGATTGGGAAATGGGTGTTGTTGATGAATTTCTCCGTACGTTGGGTTTCAATTTACCTCCAATTGAGAATGGAGACCGAATGCGATGGAAGATGACAAAGAAAGGGGATTTTGATATCCGATCGTTTTATAATAAGTTAAGAGATCCATTACCCATTATCTTTCCGTGGAAAGGTGTTTGGAAGGTTAAGGCCCCTCGGCGTGTTTCTTTTTATGTATGGACGGCTGTATGAGATAAGATATTTACAGGTGACAATTTGAGGGGTAGAGGGATGAATTTTGTTGACTGGTGCATTATGTGTCGTTGTAATGGGAAGACTGTGGATCATCTGCTATTGCATTGTGGTAAGGCTTACCGGTTATTTATCAAAAAAAAAAAAGGCTTACCGGTTGTGGAGTTTGGTGTTTAGATCATTTAGGATTGCATGAGTCTTGCCAAGATTAGTGGTGGATATTCTCTTTAGCTGGTGGAATTGGCTTGGAAAGTATTCGTCTAGTATTTGGAATTTAGCTCCACTGTGCTTAATGTGGTGTCTTTGGAGGGAACGAAATTGGAGGACGTTTGAGGACTTGGAAAGTTCCGACGACCAACTTTTTGACTGGTCTAGGACTTGGGGACTTACTTCTAGTGATTCTCTACCTATGTTTCTTAGCTCTCTCCTTTGTGATTAGTATATTTTATTTTTGTTTTTTATATTCGCTCACTGTACTCTTTTATCTCTGCCTTATGTCTTTCTGCATGAGGTAGTGTTCTTGAATATATATCTTTATTACTTATAAAAAAAAGGAATTCTATTACTACTATACAAGTAAGAGTCTTTATATATATTGTGCTCAGTGCATTCAAAGGAAGTTGAATGAGTTGATTAATAAAATTATTGTTTTTTGAGCGATAGGCATGTTGGACTTTGTTAGTTCTTTTTTCTTCTCTCCTCTTTCTTTTCTTCGTCTTCTTTTTCTAAATTTACTGTTCACGGATACTGTTCACACAGCCCCTGAACAGCCCTAGTTTCTCTCTAATTCTTCTTCTTCCCTAACCCTAAGCCCCCCATGAATATATGTAGACAGATTTCCTAGCTTGTCCTACCTCAGAGTGACTTGAAGAAGTTTCTGATTCTGCATGCTGATTTGCTGGTGAATTAAAGTGCTATGGAAAATATAAAGTTCTTTCATATAAACATCTTATTTATACTTCTATTGCCAAATACTACTTTTCTTTGTCAAAAAAATATAGAAAATTCTTCTTATTAAATATGCACACCAGAGAACAATTGCTCAGTTTTTAGAACTTTGGTTGTAGTGGAAACATTTGCATGCACTGCAGAGGATGGTGGATGTTGAACAGTTGTCTCCACTTTTTCATTGCCATGGGCATGTTTGCAATTTTGGTATACCTGTTCTGGTTGTAAGTTATTCTTTTGAAGGTCATCTGCTTGTCTCTCACTATTTGGTGAGTCGAGAGAAAGTATAACATGGAATAGGGCCAAGATTATGAAGAGTCAGTCTTTGGCAACTGTCCGGCGTCCACCATTATTTCAACCAACTTGAGTTTTCTTTTACCATTTTCCAATTTACCTCTCTCTTTCTCTGTCTGTCTCTCTCTGTCACAACTACATAAAACCATCTTCTAGAGTACTAAGCTGCATTGGTATAGATATTAGTATTATTTTTTCTTTTTGATAGGTAATAGAAGCTTTATTGAAAAAGGAACATCTTGTTCACAATGGTGAACAAATTGTTCTTGAAGCAATTACATAAAAATCAACAAGAAGAGATAACAGATTGTAGGAAATAAAAAATGGAAATACTGGATTAATGATTTCCTCCTATTTTGATGCAAAATGAAGTTCCTTTGACTGGGAGGCGATCCCTTGCTATCCAGCCAGACCTATATTAGTTAATCCTGTCATTTGATCCGTAACTCTTTCTTGGCATACATTATAATATAGAATAGCTTGTCTTTTCACTTGCGGCAATTTTCTGAGTAGTCTGTTTTAAAGAATCCAAATATCAAGTTTAAGACCCATTATAAGGAGACCAACCTCCCTTTCTCAAACTGACATTACATAAGAAGGTATCTATCAAGAAAGGTTAGAAGAAGATAAAGGTGTTTTTGGGGCGAAAATTTGATTATGCACTCAATTTTTATTTTATTTTATTTTTGACTTTGTCTTTGATGTGACTAAACAAGAAGATATAAGAGGCTTGAGGGGTTGATGTTAGGGTGTATTTTGGCAATATTTATGTGGAGCAAACTCCAGGCAAACATGAAATGCATGAATGAAATGATAGCATAGCCACAGAGGACTAAATATGTTGATGAAAAGGGTTCATAGCAAAACAGTGTTGATTCAATGTCTTAAGTGAAGCAAATAGAACCTTAATAAATCTAATGCATGGAAATAATGTGCAGAGAAAAATTGGAATTTGAACGTTCCAGGATATTCAAGTGAAGAGCGGAAGTGCCGAAGCAAACCTGTAAGCATCCTCCATTTGTTTTTCAGATTGTTATACTTGAAATACTGTATCATATTCGGTGTATTTACCCTTTTTTTATTATTATTATTTTTTTTAATTTATCTAAAAGAGAAATAACAATTTAAAAATATATTTTGAGTCCTCAATTTTATATTTTTTGCAGTTATCAAGTGATCTCCACAAGAAGCGTATTGATTATGTAAGTTCTGAGTATCTTTACTTATGTTTGACCTGAATCCTTCTATTTGGCACCTTGTCTTTTTACACTAATGGTTTTTTCAGATACGATCACTGATGGGATCCCAACACTCCGAAACAAATATGAGTAATCCTAAAGAGATTATAAGACAGGGACTTGGTAACCCAGTTGGTGTCAACCACCATGTGCGACCTTCCTTGAGTTCGGAGCAGTTGGTTTCCCAATCAACCAGTCCCCAAATGCTACAGCAGATGACACGGTTTTAATGGATATGGACTCTCAATTCTTGTTTGGTCTTCACAAAGATTGGGTATAACTGCATGGACCTCATTGGTAAGTTTTTTCGGCATTTGGATAGTGAACTTATTGCCTTCTCTCTCAGATGGTAACTGTCGTAGGACCTGAAGTTGCATGCCACACGTGCATATTGAAGGAACCCATATCACAATTTGTTGCATGGTTTTTGCTATTTGTTAAAATGGTGAATTTTCAAGAAGCAAGCATATGGGCATTGTACTACTTAAATCTGTGTGTAAAGGCCACTAGAGACTGCCTTTGGAATAAACCTTATGAACTAATACTTTATGGATCGACAAATCCTACCATTATGTGTTGGGTGATATTTGTTTTTAACTAGCATGCATGCCTTTAAAAATTCTTTGCTGTCCTGCTAAAATAAAGTACTAATCTTTAATTTCTTTGTATCGCAGGTTGGACAAACAAATACAGATTGCCAAAAGTAGTATCACAGCTGTAATTACTTAGCAACTATCAAAGACATGAAAATTGGTTGGAAGGGATCATATTAGTTGACCATCCTTCTTTATTGTTATATATTTAGATGCATGATGATTTGGTTGAGGTGATAATTCATTGTCCATAAGTTGGAAAAATGATCTTATATTTCCGCTGCGGAAACATGTTATACCACCTCCATAAGTTGAGCTCGTGCCTCCAACTGCATAAAACCAAGGAAGTTGGTCGGGCTTTGTATTCTAGATTGTTTAGAGAAAATTTTCATATGTTTAGGATTGGGGATCTATTTTGTATTGTAATTGATAAACAGAATATGGTTGGATTGGTTTT
The DNA here is from genome assembly GCA_023736055.1 of Quercus glauca. NCBI lineage: Eukaryota > Viridiplantae > Streptophyta > Magnoliopsida > Fagales > Fagaceae > Quercus > Quercus glauca. The sequence continues at coordinate 9,278,914 of CM043319.1, read as the reverse complement.
GGATGCTAATTTGTTCCTGCACTAGCTCAACAACTTTTAAGGCCATTTGAAGCCTGAGTGTGCTCAATGCCTCGATGTTGATCCATTTTCTCATCAAGAGCTGTGGAATAGGAATTTCAAGGACAAGCAATTATTTTGGTTATTGATATATGATGTTTCAATTTAGTGTTTGATTGTCGATTAAATTTAAAAGGTCCTCATTAAGTCCTACTAACCTTACTAATGGAAATCAATGACGTGCATGATTTTTGCCTATGTGGCATGATTAATGGCAGTGATAATTGAAATATTTGCATTGCATTAAATTAAACCACTTGCTCCAGGACTTCCATCAATTCCTTCGAGTTTCATCACGATAATGAACACAATTACAACATGCCTGTGTAGTAATTGTTAGACAAATGAGACATTTATCGAGCAAACTTTTATGGGCATACATGAATGCAACCAATATTAAAATGGAAATGTAGTAACCGCAAGGTAACATCGAGGTTGGTGCTTTTACAATTTCGGTATTTAGAGAAACCAAATCTTTTCTGATGATCAAATTCTTATACCTTATCTCCTTTCAAAAGTCACCACAGTAGTGATTTACATATATAAGTACGTAGATAGTAATATGATATACAAGTTTGATCACCAAGTTAATGGTAGTGGTGGGCCTTTTTGTATTTCTAGGCTGGATTGCTTCTTGCCACATTGTGGCCCAATAGTTCTGGGGTAGGAGAGTTGGAATTGGCTCAATTGAAACTCACCTCAAACAAGCTTGTGCGCAAGCTAGGACTCCTTTTTGCTAAGATCTTGGTCGTGTACCCACGACAGAGGATGTCGTCACAAAAATGTTATGGCAGAAGGCACATAATAATAACAGGATAAGAAAAACATGTTTGCTGCCAACAAAAGATAATATTTAAACCACTTTCTCAATAAGAAAACAGGATTATATGAATATAGCAGGAATAAGTTAGCAACAATAGGTAAAAAGAAAGGAATAATATTAATGCTTGTTAGGACATATGTGTTTACATGTTAGGAACATATGTCATATTTTATGTAAATTGGCTAATCCTTTGACAAAACGCACTCTACTTGTAATTGGGTAGTTCTAGGTGTTTTTAATACTTCAAGAAACTATGTTTCAAGATCAAGTGTTGAAGTCATCAAGTCTGTCCAAGAAAAAGCAAGTAGAAGTGCAGAATTTTTAAAGCTCGACACCTTCTCGACACCTACCTCGACACCTACCTCGACACCTGCTAGCTGTCGAGACTTAAAAAGTCAGAATTCTAATATGATTTTCTTGGGATCCGTGAATGTGTTTTTGGGCCTTCTTTTCTTCTAACCCTAAACATATTTAAGGAGTGTTTTAAGAGCCGTCAACATAAACACAAGTTGCATAAGCATTGAGCAATCCTTGTTCAAGCAAATTGTGCTCTAAGACGAAGTTCTTAACCTAGATCATCTTCTTCAAGAAGTTGCTGTGTATTGTGCACCTTAGGGTTTTGTGACCAAGCATCTTCCTGATCTTCATGCATAGGATGATCTGAAGAACTCTGCAGCCAACCTCTCATTCTAAAGTTGGTATTTGAAGTCGCGTACTAGGATCCGCGCATCTGGTTAGTCACGTACTTGGGAGCCGTGCATCAAAGGTGGGAACTGTCGCTACAGATCAAGTTCAATTGGGTATTGGGGTAAGGGTTCAACTGTAGGTTGGTAAGGTACTTGGGATTCCTTTACTTGTAACCGCTTGATTTGATAATAGTGGAGTTTCGGGAGTGGTGACCTGAAAATCACCCGGTGGGGTTTTTGCCGTTAGGGTTTTTCCCCATTCGTGAACAAATCACCGTGTCATTTATTTTCCGTTGCATATTTAGTTATTCGGTGATTTGTTTGTGCTGCCACGTATTTGCATGTTAAATTAATTAATTAATAACTTGACTAAATTAATTAATTAGTTTAAATCACAAGGGGTCATTCAATTTGTGGCCTATCAAGTGGTATCAGAGTAGGCACACTCTGATTAGGTTTAATCTTTGCTGTGTTTGATCCATTGACCCCTGTTTGTCATGGATAGAGGACAATCTCTAATAATACCTCATTTATTTGATGGGACTAACTATGCCTACTAGAAAGTACGCATGAGAGCTTTTTTGCAGTTCTTAGATGAGAAGGTGTGGCAAGCTGTGGAGATTGGCTGGACAAAGCCAAAAGAAGCGCCGGCTGATTGGGATGAAGCCAAGATCAAGGCGGCAAACTTCAACAGTAGAGCGCTGAATGCTCTATTTAGCGCTGTCACCAATGAGGAGTTCAAGAAGATATCCTCAACAGAAACCGCCAAGGAGGCGTGGACCATCCTCCAGACAACCTATGAAGGAACAAAGGCTGTCAAGGATTCAAAGCTACAGAGGCTCACTACTAGCTTTGAAGAAATTAAGATGGAGGAGGATGAGTCGTTCGATGAGTTCTATGCCAAGCTGAAAGACATAGTGAACTCAGCCTTCAATCTTGGGGAAACCATCCCTGAACCCAAGGTTGTAAGGAAGGTGCTCAGATCTCTACCTGAGAGATTTCATGCCAAGATTACGGCAATTGAAGAATCAAAGGACATTGATAAAATTCCTTTGACTGAGCTGGTTGGGAACTTGCAGACCTACGAGCTAGGGTTATCAAGAATAGGCAAGTCAAGCAAGGGCAAGAGCATGGCCCTGAAGGCGAAGAGCAGTGATACAGATGAGTCTTCCGATGATGAAGACTCCAAGATGAAGTTCTACATTATGAGGCAGTTCAAGAAGTTTATGAAGAATGCCAATGGGAGGAGCTTCGACAAAGACCGAAGGCAATCCGGTTCTTCACAGTTCAAGAGCCAAGACAAGGGAAGGAAGGATGCCAAGGATGGCGGTCAGTACACTGTTCCTGCAGGACCAAAGTGTTTTGGGTGTCACGGGTTTGGACACATGAAGAATGAGTGTCCTACTTATCTGAAGAGCATTGGGAAAAGCAAGGCTCTAGCTGTAACCCTTAGTTACACTGAGCCTAAAGATGATTCCGATGATGAGGATGACGGAATCCTAAATGCTTTCACTGCTTTAGTCAATTCTACTGATGGAATTGTTGAAGAAGAAGAAGAAGAATTGGTGGACACTGAATGTGAAAAGATGGATGACAAAGATGATATCCATTCATCCTATGAGAAGCTTTACAAGCTTTCTGAAAAGCATGAGAAGCTATACAAGCTGGCCACCAAGAAGCTCAGTGATGTGGAACTCGACAGAGAAGAATTGTCCACAAAGTTTGATGAGGCAAATCAAACTATTGGTGCACTGAGATTTGAGAATAACTTCCTGGCTGAGAAGACTAAGAAGCTTGAAGCAGAGCTGTTTCAAGTCAGAGCTCAACTGGAGAGGACTTCAAGTGCAAAACTTGATGAGATGCTCAGCAACTAGAAATCTGCTTCAGATCGAACAGGTTTAGGGTATGGTCTTTCTATCTCTAACTCTGCTTCTACTAGTTCTACTGTTTTTGTTCCTCCTGCTAATAATGTTAAAATTGAGAACATTGATGATAAAACTGAATTAGCTAGTGAGAACATAGACAAAGAAAAATCCATCTTAGGAGCACCCCCTAAGTTAGAAAAGAAAGATGCTAAACTCCCTAAGGACAAGAAGGCTAACTCTCAAAAGCCTAAACAAAAGAAGCAGCATCTCTGTTATCATTGTGGAGCTGCCGGTCATACTCGACCAAATTGCTACAAGTGGCTAGCCACCCAACAGAGCAACAGTATGACAGCATCTGGAAGCCAAAGTCAGCTTCAATCCTCTCTTGCTCCTCTTGGAGATCTTCTGAAAGCCATCATGTTCCTTTCGAACTTGAACGGTTTCAATTCTTCCCCCTCACCGCCGGTTCAAGGTTTTAATCAAAGGAAATGCTCTTCCAAGGAGTGGAAGAAAAAGGACTCAAAGTGATTTCATCACTTTCTTTTCCCTTCTTATTCTTCTTATTTGTTGCATTGCATGTGTGTTTTGCAATTTTAATTGAGTCAGTCTAGTTTTATGCATTGTTTTGCTTGTTAACATGTTTTTGTGTGTTTACTTTCAGTTTTGTTTATTTTGTTTTTGATATAAAAATAAAAAAAAAAATTGAAAAATCAGAAAATACAAAAACAGTGTGTGTTTTGTGTACTTTGGTACTTGTGTACCTTAGATGGCCAATGAAACAAACTTTTCTAAACTTTGTATCTCTTGTAGCTTAGATGAGCATCTTTATGCACAACTAAGCAAGTGAGCTCTGTGGCTCGTGTTTGTGATGAGTAAGATTAGGTTATTTCTTAGACTTAACACTCATATCACTCTTTTTGACGGGTAGGACTAGAAAATCCTAAGAGAAAGGCATAAATAACCATCTCACCACTGTTGCCCACCAATCATTAATGACATCTGTATGCTTCGGCATAGCAAAAGTGTGATGTCAATGACATTTGTGTGCTTAGGCATAGCAAAATTGAAATGTCAAAATATCAATAGGTATTTCTTTTCTTTCTCATAAGCCCATGTATGATATGCTTTAAAAAGAAAATATGCAAAGAAATAAAAAGCAAAAAGATTAAAAATGCTTTAAAATGGTTGCAAGCGTGTATTCTAGGAGATGTGGGAGTTATAGGATGTACCTCAAAGGTGATAGTCCCCATCAAATAGTTATGATTGTGTGTGAGTTAAAGTTATTTGCTCATATCTCAGATCGTCATAACATGTATACACTTATGCAATCTTGCGATGTTTTTCACACACAACACGCAATATTCTTTGCTACTTTTGATACATGTGCAGGTACAATGTGATTTGGCCATCACAAAGGTTTTACATGTGCTTTTGTATGCTCACTAAACTGTCATGACTTATTTTTGAAATATAAAATTTGTTAGACTTGTTTAGTGTGTGTGTGTGTTCTCGGGAGATCCATGTGCTTAAATTTTCATTGAGAGATGATTTTTGAGAGAATTATATGTTGATTGGATCTTGGTTGAGGTGCATGTCTTGATTGCATTCATGTCTGTGTTTTTCAATTCTCGAAAAACTGCATTTCAAAGCTGGCTCGACACCTTCTCGATACCTCCTCGATACCTGGTCTGCTGTCGAGCCTCTAAAGCATTTTTCTTATCGCAATCTCGACACCTCCTCGACACCTGGTGGATCGATCGAGATATCTCTGTCTGCTCGATACCTTCTCGACACCTAGTCGATCGATCGAACTTCTGGTGTTGGTTGAGCTGTTTGGTACCTCGATACCTCCTCGATACCTTAGCTGTCGAAGGCATATTCTCTCGACACCTCTCTCGACAGCATCTCGATACCTCTCGACACCTCTGCTGTCGAGATTTACTGGAGATCCTATTTAAGCCTCTGTCGCGATTTTCTTCGCATTTTTCTCGATCTCTCTTCAATCTGTCCGAGGCGGTTCGTGTTCCTGAGCAGTTTTCTTCTCTCCAACCTTCATCCAACTTGATTTCTGGCACGTTCTTGCTTCAAATCACTTGGTATGATCTTGTTTTCCTTTGTTTTTCATGCATTTCATGTTTTAAAACTTAGGTTTTGGGATTTTCTTTGAAAACTTTGGGTTTTTCAAAATCATTGAGTTTTTATTGAATTTTTGGTTTGGTTTTTCAATAAAAAGTGTTTAGAATGTCATGCATTGCATTCCATGTGTATTAGAATGATATTTTCATGCATTTAGTTGTGTGATTCTTGAATGTGTGCTGCTAGGATTGGATTGGGCTGAGCCCATGATGTTTTTATTGTTTAGCATGTCACATGATCATGCATTCCCATGCATACGTCCATTTTGTTCAATATATTGTCATAATTGAACTGTTTGGGACTTTTCTGATTGTCTACCTCTCTATCTCTTTTCTCATTCTTTTACGTTAGTTGCATCTATGGCACCTAAACGTAAATCCACTCCGGCTCGGAACCCTCTGCGTTCTGGAGCTTCTTCATCTTCTGATACTGCTCCTCATAATCTTCAGTTCCGTGATGGAGATGCCTACAAGGCATTTACTGAGAACTTCTCTAAACGAGGTGTTCATTCGGAACGCCACGTTGTTCTGGCGGACTTCGCTGATACTGACCTTCCCTCTGTCATTCACAGTAGGGGATGGGAGTCACTGTGTGACGTCCCGGTCACTTACCCTCTCGTGCTGATTCAGGAGTTTTACTCTAACATGCACGGGATTGATCGTTCAGTACCTCTCTTTTTCACTCGCGTTCGAGGTACGCGCATTGCTGTCACACCGCAGCTGGTTGCGGATGTGCTTCATGTTCCTAGAATAGAGTTTCCTGACTATCCTACATGTGAGCGACTGAGGACTGTGTCCAGGGATGAGCTCATTTCTGCTTTCTGTGAGCGCCCTTCTGAGTGGGGTAAGCATATGTATACATCATGTAGACCTTTTGCTAAAGGTCCTAGATTCCTTAACATGGTGATGACATTTGTACTTCATCCTCTCTCCCATTATAACTCTATCACAGAGCCTCGTGCTCGTTTCTTGCTTTCTCTACTTGAGCATCTTACGATAGATTTTCCCTCCCATTTCATTTTCTCTATCATAGATGTTCATTTAGATGCGGCGTCCCGTGATAAGCTTATCTTTCCTTCCGCTATCACGAGGATACTACGCCATTTTTCCATCCCTTTCCCTGTCTCCGACCACTTCACACACATCTCTGCCATAGATGCCGCTACCGTAAAACGTAGCCAGGCACAGTTCAGGGCGAGACAGCCGGATTCCACTCCGCCCTCCCGTTCGACTCCATCCAGATCTGCTCCATCTACATCGACTCCTCTTCCTTCCTCCAGCGATGTATCCCTTGGAGATATTATGGCGCAGCTGCAGCGCATGGATGCTCGCCTTGATACACTCACCACTGAGTTATATCAGGTGAACGTTCGTGTTGGTCGTATTGCACGACGGCAGGCGACCATGGGTGGTTTTGCATCTGAGACTTCTCCACCACCTCCTCCAGTTGCTTCCGAGTCTGATGCTGAGGATGATGATGATGATAGTGATGACGATGATGCTTCAGATGATGATGGAGATGCTAGCTCTACTGATGAGATGTCTACATGACACTCTACCCTTTGTCACTTGTGACAAAAAGGGGGAGTAGTTTTGGGATTATGAGAGTAGTCATCTTAGGGAGAGAGTTAGTATAGGACATTTTGATAGGGGGAGTGTTCATACTTTTTGAGGGATGTAGTGAGGCTTTAGATGTATCTTTTTCTTTTCATTCTTTATAGATACATTGGTCTTGTATATCAGGTTTACATACATTGTACTTATCTTTCTATATATGTGGATGTATGTTTTTTTTTCTTATTCACCTATCTCTTCATGTGTTGTTTCTTTTCTTTCTTTATACACATGTTCTTTATATTTGTATGCAATCTAATTATTTCTGTTTCACACAAGATGTCTTGATGAGTTTTGTTTAAAAGTGTTTCAAAAATACAGGTTGTCAAAGTCTACTTGCCAAATACAGGTTGTCAAAGTCTACTTGCCATAAACTCTCTTTTTGCAAAGTTCTTCAAGAGTTTGTGTTAGGATAGATTTTATTGTATTTAACAAGTGAATATGAGTTGAGTGATTTATGACTTCTCTCATATGTTCATTTGTTTGTTGTGGTTTTGTCACGAATTGCCAAAGGGGGAGATTGTTAGGACATATGTGTTTACATGTTAGGAACATATGTCATATTTTATGTAAATTGGCTAATCCTTTGACAAAACGCACTCTACTTGTAATTGGGTAGTTCTAGGTGTTTTTAATACTTCAAGAAATTATGTTTCAAGATCAAGTGTTGAAGTCATCAAGTCTGTCCAAGAAAAAGCAAGTAGAAGTGCAGAATTTTTAAAGCTCGACACCTTCTCGACACCTACCTCGACACCTGCTAGCTGTCGAGACTTAAAAAGTCATAATTCTAATCTGATTTTCTTGGGATCCGTGAATGTGTTTTTGGGCATTCTTTTCTTCTAACCCTAAACATATTTAATGAGTGTTTTAAGAGCCGTCAACATAGACACAAGTTGCATAAGCATTGAGCAATCCTTGTTCAAGCAAATTGTGCTCTAAGACGAAGTTCTTAACCTAGATCATCTTCTTCAAGAAGTTGCTGTGTATTGTGCACCTTAGGGTTTTGTGACCAAGCATCTTCCTGATCTTCATGCATAGGATGATCTGAAGAACTCTGCAGCCAACCTCTCATTCTAAAGTTGGTGTTTGAAGTCGTGTACTGGGATCCGCGCATCTGGTTAGTCACGTACTTGGGAGCCGTGCATCAAAGGTGGGAACTGTCGCTACAAATCAAGTCCAATTGGGTATTGGGGTAAGGGTTCAACTGTAGGTTGGTAAGGTACTTGGGATTCCTTTACTTGTAACCGCTTGATTTGATAATAGTGGAGTTTCGGGAGTGGTGACCTGAAAATCACCCGGTGGGGTTTTTGCCGTTAGGGTTTTTCCCTATTCGTGAACAAATCACCATGTTATTTATTTTCCGCTGCATATTTAGTTATTCGGTGATTTGTTTGTGCTGTCACGTATTTGCATGTTAAATTAATTAATTAATAACTTGACTAAATTAATTAATTAGTTTAAATCACAAAGGGTCATTCAATTTGTGGCCTATCAATGCTTAATCAATTACAATAAAAGAGGGGAAGGGGGATTAGTTTGCTGTGCTTAGTTCCTTAGTAGATTTAAGTCCAAGAAGAGAACCAGTCTCTAATGTGGGCAATCTCACAGGGAAATCTAGCCATAGAAATTGCTTACTTTGAAAGAATGGATCTAAATGGCTTAATCCCAAGTTCTTTAACTTGCTAGAGAGTAGGCTATTGAGAGGGAGAGAAGGGAATAGTCTATTGGTGCATGCCTTATCACACTCTTATTTTCTCACTTTACTTTTTATCCTCTCTGTTTTTTCGTTGTTTTTTTTCTCACTATTCTCTCACTTGTTCCTTCTTACTTCTTACTTTTGCTCCTTATTGCTTGCTCCTCCTGTTACTGTGCACAGCTAAAGCCCTTTTATACTGTCTGTTGTGATAAGTTTTACTATTTTACCCCTCAACTACTTTTGGCCTGGTATGGGTGTCCTTATCGGGCCACCCCCTTGTTCTGTTGGCTACTCAGCTAACACCACTACCCTGTGCTGGTCACCCCATGTTCAATTTCCAGACTAAAGAGTTTTATTTATTTTCTTGCTCTCCGTGGCATTCCCATCCAGATAAGGGTTGGGGTATTCTCTCTTACTAACTCCTATGGCATACATCTAGTGATTCTAGCTTAGCTTTCCCTCTTTTGGGTGGTATGTCATCTCAGCAGGATATTACCCCCAAAAGAGCTTGAGTGTGAATCCTAGAATAGACTTCTCATTCTCCCCATTGCCAGACCACACCCTTTCTTACCTCTGATCCATAGCCCACCGCACTTGTAGTGGTTGGATACAAGTGGGTGGTGCCTGAGCCTTGTGCGTACTCTACTTTCATGTGAGTCCATGGCTTGTTTGTTGTTCATGCCTTTGCCATTGCCTGTGGGTTTGTCTGGTCTTTGCTGCAGTCTTGCTACTCATTTTTTTAACCTTTTATGGCGTGGATGAGTCATTGGGTCTTCGTTCTTTGTATCTCGCTTCCTCCCTGAGCTGGGTTTTACTTGGGCATGGGTTCTTCTTTCTTCAATCTAGCCTTTGCCTTCTCTTACTTTTAGTTTGTGGGTCGGTTGACACTTCTGCCACACCGTTCCATTGCTTCTGCCATGTTATCACTCAACTTATGCTTGTTGGGACTCCTTTGGGCCTGCCATATACGTTTTCTTTACTCAGTTCACGTTGCCCAGTACTTTTGTTGGGTTAATTCGCACACTATCTTGGGCTTTCTTGGCCAATTTTATTCCTTTGGGCATTCTCGGCCTGCTTCATTCATTTGGGCATCCTTGGCCCATTCCAATCCTACATTCCTATGGACTTTTGCTAAATCTTTCGAGCTTCTTAGCCCAATTACCATATCTTTTACTTTTGAGGCTTGTTGGCATTTGCACCAACCCCATTTACTAATTCCTTTCTTTGGCCCCCTTCGGCCTATTTTGCTTGCTTTCTATTCCTTATGATTCCCATGGGCTTATTACTTCCTTCTCTGGCTCCCTTGGGCCCGTTTGCTTTCTTTGTGGCATTTTTTACTACTTTCTAGGCCTGTGGACTATTATTTCTGCCATTCGCGCTTAATGGTTTTCTTATTTCGCTAGCTCTTCTTCCTTTACCCTTTTCATATGTTGGGCTTCTTCTTGTTATTGGGTTTTTTTGCCAAAGTGGACATCAACAATTGCAAACTAATATATACACCATTTAAAGTCAATATTCCTCCAATTTAATTCAAATTGATGATATCTTCTGCAAGAACAATCTAGGTCTTTTTATTTTCATTGTCAGCTCGACAAATGTGAATGCATTCGATGCTTTTTACCCCCTCTGATTGCACAAATTATTTTGTAATACATATTTTGTTGAGATTTTACGCTCTTTTTTTTATTGTGGTAATTTTAACATAGAGATCTTAGGATTCAGTTTACAAGTTTTGATTTTCCTATCTAAAACCTTTAATTTTAAAAAAAATAAAAATTAACATTTAGTGTTAGGTGTGTCCTCAATATATTCTTTCCTAAAAGATATGACAATCCTGAGGGCCTTACCTTAATAAGGTTCCATGTCATAAAAAAATAAAATACTTGGCAATCTTTTAGATAATGATTTTCAAGCCGCATGCTTATATCTTTAGATTTTCATTGCGGGAAAGATGGTGTATGTAAAATCTTTAGTCTTTAATGTGATTTCTTACTAAATTCAACTATGGATTGGTAAAATTAAAGAAGATTGTTATTCTATTTTTTTTTTTAGAATGAAGATTGTTATTCTATTAAGTGGACATTTTCACGAGAAGGTCTTTGTAACTTCTTGAGAAAGTTAATAAGAAGTTATTTATTTGTCGAGGCATGTGAGCTGCACTTTTGGGAGTATTTAAGGAACCATGGAAAAGGAAGAACGTTGTTAGGGGCTTGAAAATAACTACTGTTGCTCTTTGGACGCAGAATGTGCAACCATACAAAGATTCAAGCATATAAGCATAAAAAAATTATATTTGTATTTATTTATATGTGAGTTTCTATTAAAATTATTGCAAACTTAACCTGAAAATTATTATATAAACTTATGGTAACTCTTAGGTTACTATCAACACTTAGGTGGGGTTTGGATTCTGCTTATTGCTACCACGTTTTGCTTTCAACGCGTTTCAGCCTTCCTTCTTTTTTTTTTTTTTTTTTAGCTGCACTTGTTGACTTTTTTTTCCGTAAACAGTGCACGACTCACAAATTTCACTTTTCAGTAACTTTTTCATTAAAAATGAATCTCACGGTACTAATCAAACATTTAAAAATTATTTTACTATATTGTTTTCAGTTTTCAGCTTTTAATTTCAGCAAAATAAATTCTATCCAAACCACCTTTAATTTATTTATTCATATGTCCTCTCTATGAATTACAGGAATGTCTCAAACTACATATAACATATATTATATCATATCATGATTAAATTGAAATTAATTTACATTTTACTTATTTCTAATATATAAAAACAAATATGTTGAATTTACTTATACATAACATAAATTAGCGACTAATTTATCATATTTAGTATTTACACAACTCTTTGCTCTAAAATTTGTTTGAGCCTTGAGGTGAATTTTCTTCTTAAAAAGAATCTCATTTAACTTTTGAAGGTTGATGTGACAACAAAATGATAAAATACGGTTAATCTACTTATTGATTTTTATATCTTCTTCTTTTTTTTATTTTTTTATTTTTTTTTATGTAGATAGGAAATTTTTTTAGTTTAACATGTACGTACTTTTTATTATTATTTTAGGAAGTACACGTACGTACTTGAACGTGACTTAACAACATGCGGATAATCTATATGTCACGTGCATGTAAATGAGTGAAGTTTTACACTTTGGAATCTTTTGTGTCATCTTCCTAACACTTTGGAATGGTTCCCATCCCATGGTGGTTTTCTTTCCCATCACATGGGAAATGGCCCCAACTCCCAAGGCGTTAGTTAGTCCATTCATTTGCATTTGCGTTTAAATTACTTGCCTCTCTCAAATGGACAATTCCCTTGAATCCACTTCGCTTATATGGAAAATGTTAGCCAACTCATCACCATGGCACAGGAGCAACACTTTATGTTCTCTGATTCTATTTAGAAAGGTTAGGATAACAACATTTTGATGATACACGATAAATTTTAAATAGTAGGTGATTAGCAAGTGGTTAATGGTTGTTACGAGTAGAAAAAAAATAATTTAAGTGATAAATTAATTTTAATTAAAACTAATAATAATTAATTATTTAAGATTTTTTTTTAAAAATATTATGAAAATATTAAAATGTAACTATTTATATTTCTATATATTGAATTTTGAGGGTAATATTGCATTTTTTTGCATTGTTTATTTGTTTTTATTCATCTCTCCCAATATAGGTGGTCCATTAAGCCCACCAGACAAGAACGTACTATTTAATCGTCATTATTGGGATTAGATCTTTTTATCAACTTGCTCAAATTATTGTGCTGGGTTACCATCAGTTGCATTGACTTTGGAGTCAAGAAACTCGGCCAAAATACGAACGTCTTTTTAGAAAATAATTTAGCAAAATAGTCATGTTTTGAAGTTTTTTTAGCAAAATGTCCATATTTTTTAAACTCGATTTTAACAAAATTGAGTTACAAGTACAACTAAATATTTTGTCACTTAAAAATTTCTAAAAATTTAAGTGGAACTCAATATTGCTTGTTTGGTAAGAGTATTTAAATTTAGTTTTTTTTTTTTTTTTGTTTTGCAGTTCATAAAATGGTGAGTCCCAAGCTTAAATTCATTATTTGGCTAATATTTTCTAAATGCAGTTTTCAAAAAAGTGTATCATATTTTCCTGGTTTAGAATAGGATTTTGAAAACGGCTAAATGAGCGTTTTCATAATACAAAAAAAAAATGTTTTTAATAATATAGTTATAAATAAATTGAAAACAGTAGACCTCACATATTTGTCTAAACTCTTTTATCTTCTAAATTTAGGAGTTTATCTTTATCACAAAAAGAATTCCCACACTTAAAATTTGAAATTTATCATTAAAAAAAAATTACGTGATGAGCTATATTTCCTTATCATTATCTACATAAAAAAAGTAATCTACAGATTTTACACATTACTTTTGTAAATATTTTTTTATATAAAAATTCTCAAAAATAGAAATGGCCTCCCAAACAATTATTTTTTGTTTTTAGTATTTTGAAAATTGTTTTAAAAGTGAGAGCTAAATACGTATAATATAAAAATTATTATCTGAAAATTAGTTTCAAGTTCAATTTTTTGAAAATTGTTTTTATACTGTTTTGAAAACAAAAACAAATCATTCTACCAATTAGGCCTTTACACAGAACTCGATTTTGTTTAAATTGAGTTTCAAAATAGGAGCATTTTACTAAATAATTTGAAAAGATGGACAAATTGTTAAATTGTTTTCTAAAAAGGGTCATTTTCCCATTTTGGCCTAAGAAACACATATCCCTATTTCTTAGTCGATCATATCTCTCTCTTTGAAAAAAAAAAATATATATATATATATATATATATAATTTTTATGACAATTGAATTGATGTAATGTTCTCTACTCTCATATTCATGGTGATTTAGATTATCATTTTTTTTTTCCAAAGAGAGAGAGAGAGAGATGAGAACACTACATCATCGTGGATATGAGAGTAGAGAACACTACATCATCATGCTCTGAGAGCACATAATAATTACTCTATTTGAGTAGCTTTCTACCCCTAATTAAAGAATGCTTAAACGACAGATAAGCCTTGTACAGTTTCTTGAGTGATTTAAGTTATAGTATGATTTGAGTCTTACATCGAGGACTAATAGTTTAGTTAGGGCTGTCCAAGACCCATGAAATCGATGGAATTGATCGAACTCGAAACTACCACCACCCAACGAGAATCCGATCCGTCCAACCCCATCTTCCTTGCAGGTCAGTGACGGGTCTAATTATGTAACCCCGTCGGAAAATATCCTAATGCATTCCCAAAAAATTTTGGGCCACAAATGTGCCAGGTGGTCCAGCTCTATGCAAATAATGGACCGGTCCCCATGATTTTTATTGTACAACGTAGTCTTATTTCCTTGACCCAAAAGAGTATGATTTTTCCTTTTCATATCAGAAGAACAAAGTGACGTTATTATATATTTTTTGGTAGCTAGCAAACTTAAACAAAAAAATAAGGTATAATTATGATGATTATGTCTTGCTCAAATACGTTCCCAATGTGAGGAATCAGCTTCTGAATATATGACCTACAAGCCTTTGGTCTTACTTGCCCCAAAGTATTACAGGCAAAAGCAAAAGAAAATTTGACAAATAATGGTGGTCCAGTGGTCCTAGCAATTTTTTTGTCCATGGTTTTTTTTTTGGAGGAAAATTCCTTAGTTTTTTAGTTTATTTGTTTGATATAATTCTTAAAGTATTACTTTATTTTATTCTTTTAAAAAAGTATAATTATACTTTGATCAAATTTTAATTAATAAGAAAATTACTAAAGTGCTCATCAAAATGCACATATGGGATTGAGTTAGAAACTAATGTCACCATTGAATTGTTATATATATATCACTCATGAGAAGGGGCTCTGGAAGCATAGACTCAATTCAACAATGGTGAATACAAATGCAATTGCAAGTCTTGGAAAGTTTTATATCTGTATAAGCTTGCCTAACCAAAGCTAGATCTATGATTCAATCTCCTCCTTGGATGAATCATGTAGCAATTATAAGCTTGCCTAACTAGTACTTATTAAGTAAACTCAATAAAATTTCACCTTTTTTTTTTTCAATTCAATTTTTGAGAGTAGGGAATAAAGTTTTACTTTTTCTTAAGTACAGTATAATTAAACTTATTTTATTGGGCAAAATACAACTTACCTACTTTTGGTTTGGCTGAAATTTAAGTTGTCTATCTGTGGTTTGAAATTTGACACTTTATCTACGTGAGGTTAGCTCAGTTAGAATTCTGTAAACTATCTTTGTTAAAAACAGAGCTAAATATGTAATTTTGCTCCACTTTTATATTTATCTCCTCCAAAAACACAAAAAATACAAGATCAAATAAGATAAAAAAAAAATCCGGCGGAACACTTTGATTCATGAGATTTCAAACTATAAGTAGACAAATTAAATTTCAATCAAACCTCAAGTGAGTAAAGTATCAAATTTCTAATCACAGATAGATAACTTAAATTTTAGTCAAAGTCTCAAACTATAGGTAAGTAAGTTGTAAGTTACCCTATCTTATTTTTATCCTATCAAAATAAGATATACCAAATGAATATAATCCTTTATTATTATTTTTTTAGTCATATTATGTACTTTATTTTATTTTTTTAATTTCTTCCAAAGAGAGGCAAAGAATACCAAAAGTCTCTCCAACTAAACTTCATCTCTTAAATCATTCAAAAAAAAAAAAAAAAAAACTCCCTGCCTATCATTTTGTGTTTGCTTTATCTTCTACAATTTTTAATTTTTTGTTTGTTTGTTTATTTAGGACTCTTTGGAAAAGAAGTCATGCTACACCTTTAAAGATTTAAGTTTTTGTAGGTTTCAATTAACTCAATTGGCAAAATATTTTATTGTTGAATAAGAAATCTGAGATTCAATCCTCATTTACACTAAAAACTAGTTGGTATCTTGGCTTGATAATAAAAAGAAAACATCTTAAAATGAACGCCATAAGTATGAAATATTATTGTATCTAAAAAAATACATTTTTTCCTTTTTTTTTTTTTTTATTATTATAGGCAAATATCTTTTATTTTGATATAAAATAAAAAATCTGTATTTAGATATGATTTATATAATATAATAGGTGTGCTCTAGGACGGAAGGATTTGAACCTCTGAAATTATGAACAATTTTTTTGTTCGACAAAAGATCCATTTATATACAATAATGTTGCGGGTATAGTTCAACTCTTTGACAGCACAAAAAGCCATTGTTCAACTCCCTATCCCCCTCTAGGGGTATTTTAGTGATAGGCAACGGATTCAATCACATTTTCATTCATTTAGAATCTGGGATTTTCTATTTTATTTTGATTTAATTATTTTATTTTGAAGAACTAAAAGCTAAAATGTATTATCAACAAAATGAACAGTAGAATAAATGCCTTTCATTTTCTAGGTACTATGTAATATGATATATTTGGATGTTTAGAAATCTCAAATTCGAGGGCAGGGCCCAGAAGAATTAAAGCTGGTCCAGGAAGCTGGAACCCAGGCACAGTCATGTTCCTGTCATCTTCCAAGCCCATGGACCATGGTCCAAATATGTGGCCAAAATATTTCAATGTGGCCGAATTCTGTATAGAACCATCCTACCACGTTTTTCAAATTTGAAACGTCCAGGCTCCAGTGGGACAGACCCATGTGCTATTATTGCACTTGGTTTCTTGATAGTATCATGTTATTGCATTAAACAACACCAATCATGTTATGCTCCTGATGACAGGATGTGGAAAAAAACAAAAAAAAAAACAACAAACAGAGCTTCAACCTCAACAAAGACGTGGTTTAGGCCTAAGGAAGAGATCAAGGCTGGGACCATCAGGGAAGGCCCAAAGTTCAGCCATTACAGCAAAACAAAAGGGATTTGTGAAATAGGGATGCAAAATTTGGTGTATATAGAGTAGGCTTCTCCTATAAAATTCACACACTCATATGGCCCACCACGAAACACAAAGCAATTAGGGGTGACATTTTCAATGCCCCTAGGTTTATTGTAAATTAGGGGATTTGAGTATCAAATATAAGACACATAGTTCTTCTACGACAATGACAGTTTCTGCAATTGATTAAAGTGGTCGATTATGAGTAATAGACAATCATTTTTCTATGGACTTATCACTTTTTTTTCCACCACTCGAGTTGTAACAAGTTATGATATAAAAGTTGTGTCTCTAAACTTTTTTAAAAACAAATAAAAGGTCAAACTAGTGTGTCACACATTATGGCTGACATTTGTTTAGCAGAAAGTTATATTTGAGTTGTGGTTGTTACGATTCAATGGTTCTTAAATCTTGCATGAAATTCAAGTTAGCTTTGGAGAGTTTCTTGTTTGCTCTTGATCTTAATCTAGTTCGGGTTTCAGTACTCTGAGTAAATTACCAATTCAATATGTTGCTACGTACAAAGTGAGGTGAGATGCCATGGTGGACCACAATGTTTTTAAAAAGCCACAAATTGATGAGGACGGGACACAAGGTTTTCTTTTTGGTTAACACACATACTTGTTAATTGAAAGTGGGTTAATTCAACCAGAAAATTATAGCTTGAAATTGGACCCCTTTTATGGAAGAAAATCCACTAGCTTGGTTGATTTTTTGTTCGCCCTTGGCTCCAATGTAGTTAGTGTGTATGTTTTTGGAGAAGTTATCTTGTACGCTCTGCGTATAAGACATTAGTGTCTATTTTTTGGAAAGTTATTTTGTGCAGCCAGTCTATGAGACATCTCTTTCATTAACATGTGGGCCCACATGTCAGTGAAAGAGATATCTCATATCTGAACACATAAAAAATTCTCCTCTTTTTGGTCCTAGTTATAAATAGTTTTGCATTTTGGTCTTTGAAAAAAAGAAATTTCCATATTTTCTTTTCGAGAAGAAGTAAAATTTTCATATTATGTGAAGTAATCAAGCAATAAAATATTTTTCTTGTTTTATTTGCATCTATCTTCGTAATTGTATGTCATAATTAATAATGAAATTATTTTGGAGAAAAATTATAAAACTTCAAAATAACTTAAATTGTTTCCACTTCAATATATGTATTTTTCGTATACTGGGAAAAGTGCACACCTAAGGTTCGTTTGGATAAGGCTTTTTGGGTTTGCATTTTCCTAAGTTGCGTTTTTTGGCTAGTCCATGGCATTGTTCATGGACCAGCCAAGTGCAAATTGCAAGTGAATAGTAAATTTGAGTAATAAAAAATATTTTACTACAGTGTTTTGAGTAATAAGTTTTCAATTTTCAGTAAAATAAGCGGTATCCAAACGCACCCCTATTCACCTTTCTGCAAAAATTATTATAAACATTTGCTTGGATCTTTATAAAGAGAAAGAAAATAATGCCCATCTAGAAGCACATTTTTTGAGAGTAGCATTGATTCAAACTCTTTTGGGTAGTGGGGTCCAAACTCGAAAGAAGATAAAAATGCAAATTAATTGATCGATGGATACGTACATTGTGACTTTCTTCAAAATTGAAAATGAAAATTGATTTTTTACAAAGTGGACCTTGACCCAAAACAAGCTTTTTGAAATTGGAATTTTAAAATGAGCGTTTGGTAACATATGTATGGTAGCGTTTGGAAGAAAGTTACGTTTTGAAATCTAAAGGATTGCACGTTTCCTTGACCCTAGCCTGCCCTAACTTTTGCAAAAGCCATAGCTGCGTTTTAACATTACCGTTGGAAAGCTACTGACTATTTTCCAAATTCCCACTGTATTTTCTTAAAAACTCAATTTTAAACTTTGATAAATTAAGGCAGATCGCCATCTGCAGTCCCAGAACCCTTTGATAAATTAATTGTTACAAATACCACAAAAAAAAACATTTGGTCCAGGTTCAATTCAATAACAAATTTCCAAATCCAAACACAAAAAAATCTATAACAAATTCCCAAATTAGCTAAGGAAAAAAAAAAAAAAAAATCAATCCCTTGCAAATCAGGATTCCTCAAAATGCAAAACAAAAAAAACATCGGAATATAGTGAAATCTTCCCTTATGTAGTATCTACCTTTCATTTGCTCTGCTTTGATCCAATCTTTAGTTAATGACCAGCAACCACCTCTCTCTCTTTGTTGTTGTTGTTGTTGTTGGTTTTTTTTTTTTTTTTGGGTTTGCCGAGATATCTCTATTTTCCTTTTTGATCTTTCTCACTCTCTCCCTTTTGATGAAGTAATAGTTTAGAAGATGGTATGATGCCACGAAGTGTACCACAGTTCTAGATTGTACTTATTATATATATATATATATATATATTTTTTTTTTTTTTTTTAAATTTGTGGTTCACAGCTTGCAGTTTTTAATATTCTACTATTTTATGTCATTTTTTTTTGAGAAAATATTTTATGCCATATTTAAATTTAATAAAAGTAGTTTCCACTTCCCACTTTGATAGTTTGTTTATTTGAAAATGGTTTAAAATAATTAGTACTTTTTTTCTTTTAGTAATTTAATGAAGGAAATCATTCACAATTCATGCATATCATTCCATTGCTAATTCTATTTGGGGATAATAATTAGTATTTTTTTAATAATATCATGTAGTACAATTTAAACTTGGATTATTGCTATGTATTTTATGATCTTTTTACATTATCATTTTGTGCTCCATGATGATGAAAAATTTTAAGATTTAATTAATATTGATAAGAAGTCATTAATAGTAATAACAAATAATTATGACACTAAAAAAAACTAACACAAATATTATAAAATAATACCAATAATATATTTACTATCATCATCATTATTGTCATCATCATCATTATTATTATTATTAAGTAGTTGATTTAAGTATGAAATAAACTCTCTTATATATACATTGTCATTTTTGGTAATTTACAACTCAAAATACCACTTTTATAAGTGCTAGCCAGACACTCAATTTTTTCAAAAAGCACTTTTTAACAATTTTTACTAAACACTCAGCTTTTTAAAAAAGTCTATTTTCATGCTGCACTTTTTGAAACTGCCACTTTTCGAAAAGCACTTTATCATTTCAAAAAGCTGAACCAAACTCACTCTTAATAATGTTAACATCCATATTCGAATACATATTGGGTTCATTTTGATTTACAGAGGTACACCATTTCATATTTTTCTTATTCTAAATCTAGTATATGATGTAATAGGTTGTTGTCCATTAACCACAAGGGTATAGGGATTTGATATTTCATTTTCAATGTCATTGCTAGATACAATTATTTTAAATAATTGTATCTTTTGATTTTTTTTGTTAATAAACTAAACATAATCTTCTCAGTAACTTATCATGTTTATATTTTTTTGAACATTATACTCCAACCTTATTTTGTTTACACATTTTCTATTAATGACAACAAGCGTTGTTTATCTATAATACTTGGGTAATCGTTAATAGATACATGGCATGAGAGGTAGCATAATGCATATCTAGCAATTTGAAAGATTAATATGATGTAAGGGTTTGGACTTACAAATTTTTATTTGGGGTTAAAAGTATTAATAGATATATTAGTCAAGAGTCAAGACAAATCCCCAGCGAGAGCTCTTACACACCAATATAGATTTATATGTGTTGATGTGCATTGATAATAGCTTAATTTTGCATAGTTATATCATTGTTAGAAAGTATTATTATACTTATTTTGAGTTAATTCATGCATTTAATATTTGGTTTTGGAATAATGCTAAATAATCAATTTTGTGCTTAATTGAATTTTATAGTGTGAATTTGTCTTTTGTAGGAGAATGGAATTTGTAGGGACTCAATTTGTAACGGACCCTTAACAATAAGAATTTGTAGAGATGTGGGTGTAAGGACTTGGCATCACCGAAGTAAACAATGGCTGATATAAAGTTTATGATAAATAATTGATGACATGAGATTCATAGGAATCTAATGGTGGAAATTTGGCTAAGTGTTTGCGAAGCATATTTGTCCTCTTCCCAGGCCGAGGATCTATTTTTCTTAGAACTTATCTTTATCCCCCCTTATGCTGGGAGCCCTATTGGATATATAGTATCGTTTTTCTTAATCTTAGCCGTCCACTTGTCAATTATCTGGACTCTATGTACAGGGGTTTGTCTCATCATCTGTACTTGCAGGTTTTATGTTAGTTCTTAGCAGCCTTTGCAGACTTTCCATTAGTTGAAGTAATCGAGGCAACTGGGTTTGTTGGTCATATCACCATTAAAGCGGCCAGAATGTTGGTGGGATATGTTTAATGGATGAGGGATATTTTCCCTTTATCAATAGTCGGTGCGCCGAGGATATGGGTATTCTCGGTGAGGTCTTTAGACGACTTGGGTTTCTTTCCCTTTTGTCCTCGGCCTATATACTCTCCTCGGCGCGGGCCTTGGACTAGCTATGGAGCGGGCCTGGTTTGTTAATATTTGGGGCCCTACATTAGCCCCTCAAAATTCTGCTGCACGTCCCCTTGGGCGGGGAGGAGGATTTTGACTTCCTCGGCGTATTTCCACGGCCTGTTGGGCCTTACCTCTTTGTCAGTGTTATCGTTATTTCAGCTATTTTTGCAGCTTTCTTTTGGCGCAAAGGGCCGCCTGAGGATAGATAGGTCTGGGTCGTTTGTGCTTTAGCACTCAATTTCTCGTAGTTTTTGTCCCTGATAAGGCTCATTATTTAGCGTCTAAGGGGGTTGGCTTTGCCGTGGATTTGGACTCGTGATCCATACAAGGACCCTGGTTCCGTTCAGCGTTTATATTGCCTCATAGTGACTGGTTCCCATATAGGTTTGGGTCTGAAGACCATGCAAGACCCTGGCTTTTTTTAGTACTTAGTTTTTATGAGGAAATGTTCTTCCTGTTGGCCTGAGACCTTGGACCATGCAATGTTTAAGTTTTGTCTAGCATTTGGCTTTTATTCTAAAATATCGGGTTCCCCATGAGGCTTGGATCCGAGGACCATGCAATGCCTTGGTTCTGTCCAGTACCTAGTTTTCTCATTTTCCATCTGAAGCATCTGGTTTTCCCATGAGGCTTGGGTCCGAGGACCATGCAATGCCTTGGTTCTGTCCAGTACCTAGTTTTCTCATTTTCCATCTGAAGTATCTGGTTTCCCCATGAGGCTTGGGTCCGAGGACCATGCAATACCTTGGTTCAGTCCAGTACCTAGTTTTCTCATTTTCCATCTGAAGTATCTATTTTCCCCATGAGGCTTGGGTCCGAGGACCATGCAATGCTTTGGTTCTGTCCAGTACCTAGTTTTCTCATTTTTCATCTGAAGTATCTGGTTTCCCCATGAGGCTTGGGTCCGAGGATCATGCAATGCCTTGGTTCTGTTTAGTACCTAGTTTTTTCATTTTCCATCTGAAGTATCTGGTTTCCCCATAAGGCTTGGGTCCGAGGACCATGTAATGCCTTAGTTCTGTCCAGTACCTAGTTTTCTCATTTTCCATCTGAAGTATCTGGTTTCCCCATGAGGCTTGGGTTCGAGGACCATGCAATGCCTTGGTTCTGTCCAGTACCTAGTTTTCTCATTTTCCATCTGAAGTATCTGGTTTCCCCATGAGGCTTGGGTCCGAGGACTATGCAATGCCTTGGTTCTGTCCAGTACCTAGTTTTCTCATTTTCCATCTGAAGTATCTGGTTTCCCCATGAGGCTTGGGTCCGAGGACCATGCAATGCCTTGGTTCTGTCCAGTACCTAGTTTTCTCATTTTTCATCTGAAGTATCTGGTTTCCCCATGAGGCTTGGGTCCGAGGATCATGCAATGCCTTGGTTCTGTTTAGTACCTAGTTTTTTCATTTTCCATCTGAAGTATCTGGTTTCCTTATTAGGCTTGGGTCCAAGGACCATGCAATACCTTGGTTCTGTCCAGTACCTAGTTTTCTCATTTTCTATCTTAAGTATCTGGTTTCCCCATGAGGCTTGGGTCCGAGGACCATGCAATGCCTTGGTTCTGTCCAGTACCTAGTTTTCTCGTCTTATTTATTATTTTATCTATTTATACGTAGCTATTTAATTCTACATTGCTATAATTTACAATAAGCATTAAATAAATACACATTTCAAGCAAAATAATAATAATAAATGCGGGCTGGAGTTGGTGGAGGATAAGACCCTGCCGTGTCGTGCCTCTTCGCTTGATGGGACTCTTCTGATTACGAGGCGTCTCCTGGGTTGTCCGAGTAACGTGTTCTGATGCTTCGGTGCTTTCTTGTTTAATGAGGCGCCTCCTCATTAATGCCAGTCATGGATCTACGAGGATCTAACGGCTGATAGGCCCCTTGGAATTTGGGGCGGAATTATTGCCTCCGAAAATCTCTCGCTGGGATTTATTGCGGATTGGCCCTCACCAATATTCCGCCTTCTATATAAGGCGCTTCTAGGGCAACCTTCTCCTTCACACTTGACAAACATTCGTTTTAAATTTCTCCCAAAAATATTGCCCAAAGGTTTTGCAAGACATAGCCATTTGAGCCCCTTCGAATGAATTGGCCTTGGGAAAGGGTGGTTCCAAGGATGCACAGCCCCTATCAGGAGCCGAGAATGGCACTCCGACCCTGGACGTCAAGTTGGGGTTAGAGTAGGAGAGATCCGAAGATTCTCCTTCTTTTCAACCTAACCAGAGGTGGGGCCCTCCTAGCTGTTTGGAGGAGGATCCAGAAAGAACGAAACCTCCCTCTCTTGGGTTTGGGTCTTTGACCCCCCAAGCCGGCAGCTATGGGGGTGGGAGGGAAGCCAGGCGGAACCCAGAAGTGGAGCCGTCCTGTGCCGCGACCTCTTCCGCCTTCTATGTAGCTCTTCTTCCCTCTTTTCCCTCTTATCTCTTCTTCTTTTACTCCTCAATGAGCCTTCATTTTTTCTTTTCCTCTTCTCTTGCTTCTCATCCAGCCTTCTTTTCTATCTTTTGTTCCTCTGCCAACTTTCTTTCTTTCTTTTCCTCCTCTCTTCCTTCACTTCTTTTCTATCTTTTGTTCTTCGACGAACCTTCTTCTCTATCTTTTGTTCCTCAACGAGCCTTCTTTTCTATCTTTTGTTCTTCGACGAGCCTTCTTCTCTATCTTTTGTTCATCTGCCAGCTTTGCCAGACGTCAGTCTTTGTAGTTAGCTTTAGAACGAGCCATATGGGTATCACTTGTAAAAGATGTAATTTCTCTTCATATATGAATAAAAAAAGTAGACTTGTTTTGTCTCTTTCTATTTTTCGCATATTCTTGTTCTTGTGATTGCTGACTTCTGAATGAATGTTGTTGCTGTGGATTGTATTGTTTTGGTGTTTTACTTTTGAAAGCGTTGCTCTTGATTTCTTTACACCAACCACCGCACTTGTTGGCGCACAAATCTGTCCCACGGTGGGCGCCAATTATAGGGACTCAATTTGTAACGGACCCTTAACAATAAGAATTTGTAGAGATGTGGGTGTAAGGACTTGGCATCACCGAAGTAAACAATGGCTGGTATAAAGTTTATGATAAATAATTGATGACATGAGATTCATAGGAATCTAATGGTGGAAATTTGGCTAAGTGTTTGCGAAGCATATTTGTTCTCGGCCCAGGCCGAGGATCTATTTTTCTTAGAACTTATCTTTATCCCCCCTTATGCTGGGAGCCCTATTGGATATATAGTATCGTTTTTCTTAATCTTAACCGTCCACTTGTCAATTATCTGGACTCTATGTACAGGGGTTTGTCCCATCATCTGTACTTGCAGGCTTTACGTTAGTTCTTAGCCGCCTTTGCAGACTTTCCATTAGTTGAAGTAACCGAGGCAACTGGGTTTGTTGGTCACATCACCATTAAAGCGCCCAGAATGTTGGTGGGATATGTTTAATAGATGAGGGATATTTTCCCTTTATCAATAGTCGGTGCGCCGAGGATATGGGTATCCTCGGTGAGGTCTTTAGACGACTTGGGTTTCTTCCCCTTTTGTCCTCGGCCTATATACTCTCCTCGGCGCGGGCCTTGGACCGGCTATGGAGTGGGCCTGGTTTGTTAATATTTGGGCCCCCACAGAATTAAATAAGTGGATTTGTGCAAAGAAGACGAAACCAATTAAATTTAAGTCCAACTGGAGCAACTTTGTATTTTGAGTTAGTATTTTTTGTATAACTTTCGGCTCAGATGTCCAATCGAGATGATTCAAGTTAGGCTGGAAAGTTAACTTAAAGGGATACAATTTTGTAGTTTACCAAAAGTCTGAATTCTGATGTTAAATGGGCCAAAATCGCCAGTTAATTGAAACCTAAAAATCTGGGATTTTCTCTATAGGGAATTCAACTTGTAATAGGATTTCTTGACCTATTTAAAGACTCTTTAAGGCAAAATTTAGGAAGGCTAGTGCTAGGGCTAGGGTCTGAACATATAGGTCGCGGCTACTTTTTTGGTTTTTTTCATGACAGTTAGTTTTAATAATTTGTCTAGTTTAATGCTTAGTATTTTATTTTTGGTTTTCTTTCATTTACTATGAGTAGCTAAATTTAGAATTAAAGTTAAGGATGAAACCTTGTTTTCTCATGATTTAGGATTTATCTTAATTAATTGAATGCTTGTTTTATTATTTCTTGATTATAAAATTGGATATCTCTTGTGATTTGTTTGTTAACGGATACAATTGATGATTTGATTTTATATTTAAGAAGCGAAGAATAACATGCTTTTGATTTTTTTAAATAAGGATTTTAATGAGAATATTTTTCGTGATAGCAAGATTGATTTCTAAATTATCATGTAATAGTTGGAAAAAATTAATGATCATAAATATATGCTGATATGACTTACAAAGCGGATTCCAAAACCTTAATTCCTTTCTCTAGATTGTTTACATCTCTTTACTGCTTTATATTATATCTTTGCTTAGTTTAATTATTTGCTTAGTATATTTAATTGCAAACAACCAATTTTTATTAAACTAGATTAGGATTAATTTGGTTAAGATTTGATTAATTTTCCTATCTTCATTCAAATCCTTGTGGTTTCGACCTCGTTCTTGTCAAACTATACTTCGGTATGATTCGTACACTTGCGAGGACTTTAAAATTTCACAACATGTGTGTGCGCGCATATAAGTAAAAATATTAATCTTTAATATTACAATAAGTCATAATTCATAAATATATTACATACAATTAATTACTAACTTTCATATATATATATATATATATATATATAATATTTTTTGAAAATAACCTATCATCTTTTGAACTCTATTGAGTTCAAAGTTGTCAAATTTGAGTACAAAAACGTCAAGAAAGGAATTTAGTATCTCCTATCAAAGTTAAGCTCAATCAAGATCTTTCATATAATATATTTAATCTATCATCATTTTGTAATAAAAGTTATGAAAAAAAATTTATTTTGAATATAAATTACTAAATTTTATACCAAAGTGAAGAAAAATAAATCTAATGAAATCTTCACAACTACGAATGATCTTAAACTTTAGCAAATACAAGAGCAAGTTTTATAATAAAAAATTAAATCAAGGAAAAGAATATATTGTCATTATAATCCTTGCACCAATCAGGCTTTTCTTTTTTTTTTTGAACAACTCAAATTTGGGAGGAGCTATAATTTTTGTGTGCCAAAAATTTAAAATGTTTAATACTTTTATATGCTCATATATTTTATGTAATCTTGTTGTATTTTAAATTAATCTATCAACTTTTAACTTTTTTTCATATAAATATTCTTAGTTTGTTTTTTTTGTTTTTTTAATTTTTTGATGAAAAATAACAATATGGGAGGAAAAATGTAAACAGGGTTATAGTAACAGGAAGCCAATGAGATATCAAGTTCAGAGTGTCGCAAGACCTGTGAGGAAATTTATCTATTCCCTATACAAGAAATGCTTAGTTTTTATTATTATTAAACTTCTTGTTTGACCAATAACCACTTGTTGAACATATAAAGCAGTGACCCAGAGCTTTTATTTGGTCAAATTCCAATATGGATTTAATAACTTTGCTCTCTAGCTAGCATAATTATTATTATTATTTCTTTTTTCCTCTGAATTCTAGATTCTTGTTTGCTTCAGAGAATAAATCAAACAAAGGTAAACAATGAAAGTTTATCAAAAAAGGGGTAAACACTGAAAAGCTATCGTAGACATATTGGTCCGTTTGGATTGAATTTATTATTGCTGAAATTGAAAACTGAAAACTGAAAACACTGTAACAAAATAATTTTTAAATATGTAAATAGTACCGTAGGATCCATTTTTAATATTTTTTATTGCGTGAATAGTACGTGAACAGTAACAAACAGTGCATAAACAGTAATTTTTTCTCTGCACAATAATTTTACTGTTCACATGTAGTAAAAAAAAAAAAAAAAAAAAACGCAGCTGTGAAAACGCCGGATTCAGTTGAATCCAAACGCTCACTATGAATGAATGTAAAAGCAAAAATCAGAATTTATGATATCTACTTGCCCATGGGAATGGTATAAATAAGAGATCACTGCCAAATTATGACCCATCAATGTTTTTGTTTCATTGAGAATCCCCATCAACAACTTCTAGAGAATTGTCCGTGTTACAGCTTTTCGGGAATCTTGTCGAGTGTCATGTCAACATGCATAACTCAAACTTGTGAATTGTAATGTGTTTCTTTTCTTCCGTACAAGTCACTCTCGCATCAACGGAATTGAAACATCTGTAAAAAAAAAGTTAGTATTTTTTTTTTTTTTTCACAAAATTTTTTTTAACCGTAATTACACATTAATTAAAGTTAAGAAATTGAAAAATCAAGTGTCGACATGCATAACTCAAACATGTGAATAATAATGTGATTCTTTTCGTCCATACAAGTCACTCAAACATGTGAATAATAATGTGATTCTTTTCGTCCATACAAGTCACCTTCACATCAAGGGAATTGAAAAATCAAGCAAATTGAAAAATCTGTAAAAAAGTTGGTAATTTTTTTATAAAAAGTTTCTTAAAATAATTTACTAATGTTCTTAGAGTATACGTTAGTAAAACCTATTATCATATACCGTTCACAACAACTCATGTAAAACTTTAAAGAAATTTATGAAATTTTTTTGTCATGTCATTAGACTTATTGTTTAATTATTTATAGTGGGATTTTTTAAAACAAAATTTTAAAGGATAATATTATATGTTTGGAAAAATCTTATTGACATACAATACCTAACTTGAACTCTATCACCACTGCTTGCCAAGGCCTTAAGATAAAAAAATGTGTAATGATAGCTAAGCAACCATGAGTGACCAGTTGTCGATGGTGTATATGATTTAATGACATTTTGCCTTCTTATATGGGGTTAAATCTAAGGGTATCTTGTGGCTTCTGATTAGTTTAAGTGACCGTTTGGATTGCGATGAATATATGTGTGTTTGCGTTCGCCTTTTTTAGTGGCCCCCACAGCACTGTTCACGAAGCCGCAACTTGTGAAAAACGCACTATTAAAATTTGCTATAGTGTCCTGAGCCATACAGCTGGTTTACACCTTTTGTACTCTTGTTCATTTAAATGTACCTATTCTACATTTTTCCGGTCCAAAAAAAAAAGGTTTGCTACAGTGTTTTTGTTTTAAAAATTATTTTGTTACAGTGTTTTTAGTAATAAATTTTCAGTTTTCAGCAAAATAAGCGGTATCCAAACAGATTCTAACTAGTGAAATCTCTTATGGTCAAATAAAGTACTTGAGTTCAAATCTCACATACATAAAAACTAATTAATGTCATGACCTAAGGACAAATAGTATCATGAAACGGAAACTATAGATTCAAGTCCTATTATATCAATAAGAATAAAAGATCTAAATATAACTTATATATGGTTCATTTTTTGATAGAAATGACAATGATTTAGATTTTATATTTTGACTATGAAAACTTGAATGAAGTGTGAAAAGTACAAGTTAGTGTATTAATAATATTCATTAGTATATTTAAATATCATTAATACATGAATTTGAAATGATTTCGCATAAGATATGATCACAAATTCATAACACAAGTAATTTGAAATGATCCCCACCAAGAGATTTGTATCTTAATTGGTACTTTCTAATATTTTCAATGGAAATGTTCAGGGTTTAAATCTTTCCTCCCATTAGAACCACGGATTTTCAAGAAATGAACCTCTCTATTCTCTCCTTAACCTCATGTTAGAAACTAGGTCAAGCTTGGGCTATTAAGGATGCCCATAAATGGACCACTTAATGAGCCAAGTTGATTGTTGGTGTTGTTGCTTTAATGGATGGCTTGTCGGTTCCTCTGATTCAACGGGTTACAAAGTTCTGAGTTCCATTTGAGAGAGAGAGAGAGAGAGAGAGAGAGTCATTGTAAGTCGGGTTTACTTAATGGAAAATTAACATCCAACTCGAATTTGGTTAAGTTTTATTTCCTAAAACTGGACAAAATGGGCTTTTGCCCTTTTCAACCAAATTAATTAGCTTTATGCCCCCCTTCCTAAACTAATTAGGAAAATGCCCCTCTTTTAAAACTTGATTTATGATAAATCGAGTTAGGCCCTATAGTGGCGTTTTTAAGGAGCTTATAATGACGTTTTAAGGACCTATAGTGACGTTTTTTAACTCGACTTCAATGAAATCGAGTTATAGGCAATGAAATTGACCTATAGTGGCGTTTTTTTTACCTATAACTCGATTTCATTGAAGTCGAGTTAAAAAACATCACTATAGGTCCTTAAAACGTCACTATAGGCTCCTTAAAATGCCACTATAGGGCTTCATAATTTTTTTTAAACTCGATTTACCAAAAATCGAGTTTTAAAAGAGGGACATTTCCCTACTTAGTTTGGGAAGGGGGGCATAAAGCTAATTAATTTGGTTGAAAAGGGCAAAAGCCCATTTTGTCCCATAAAACTTATTGTCAATTGAAATTTTGCATGAATTCGACCATGCCTAACATAGTCAATTTAGGTTCTCGTCAAGTTTAGGTTGGGTTGAGCAACCTTAGTCTCTATGTATTAGAATCCTAAGCTATGAAAATTGTGTGCATTACTATAGTGGTGTGCAACGCCAAGAGTGGTTTTCAGTTGGTTTGTGCACTATCATGCTCAATTATGGAGGCAGATTTGATACAATTTTTCAAATATAGTTCAAAATATACAAATATTGTTGATATTTTTTGTGCCAGTACCAAAGTTAGTAAAGGAAACCTTGCATTTTGTAATGGTTTATATATACAAGAACAATATTTGGCTACAAACTTGGTTGTAGTCTAAAGTTACAACTTTTAATAAAAAAAATTTAACATGATTATATGTTTTGAAAATCTAACTATTAGATTACATATTTTTTATGTTCCTAACATATATGTCAAATTTTGTGACTATAGATGTTATTTATTATTCAATCCATAAATTTTTTTTTGATGCATAATTTTAAATTATAAAAACTTGAAATTTAAACATTTGATTAATTATATAGTTATTGATCTTTGATCTTCTTGAAATTTTTCAAGCATGAAGAATATATGCAGAAAATGTAATCTAATGGTAGATTTATCAAAATTCACGTCCAATAAAAATATATTTAGTGAAGTTGTAGCTCACTTTCGAAAAATACTAGGCAAAATACAGGTTATATCAGTCAAATATTATGTGTAAATTTATGGCTTTTTTATTTTAAATTTTGATTAGCATTGCTATTAAGATTTTCTCAAAAAAAAGAAAAAAGAAAAAAGTAATGCTATTAAGATTCTTTAATATTTAACTTTGAAAAGATGTATGGCATTATATATTTATACAATGAGAAGTTATTGTTTAAAAACATTAAATCTCAAAATATACTGATATTGAGATATTCCATCCCAATAATTAAACTGGAATAATCAATCGAATGGAATTCAAAACTTTTGATCTTATAACCTAAAATAATCACCTTTACATGTTCTAACAACTCAATTTTAGTTAAAAACAATCATACATTTTGTGAAATTCATTTGACGTAATTGCACTAAAAGCTTGCTACTCAAAACCATTGATTTTTAATCCTTCCAACAATTCAAATGCAACATTAAAGTTCTTGTCATACGTTTCAAATCCGACAAACTTCATAATAATTCGCCAACTTGGAGACATTGACCAATGCTTGCATCTGCTTAAGTTTTGGGAATCATATATGAGAGAGAGAGAGAGAGAAAATCTCGCAACGGGAGGAGCTATACTGATCATAACTCACAAGTCTAAGAGTCACAAAATAATTTTACAAAAAAATCCATAACTGTCGAAGCAACAAATTGTGAATAATAAATGATAAAGTAACTTATCAATTTAACTGTTTTAAAAA
Organism: Quercus glauca; assembly: GCA_023736055.1. Lineage (NCBI taxonomy): Eukaryota > Viridiplantae > Streptophyta > Magnoliopsida > Fagales > Fagaceae > Quercus > Quercus glauca. The sequence goes on along the minus strand of CM043319.1, from coordinate 9,247,758 downwards.
AATATTATGAAAAATATTGTGTCGGTAGGATCTCATGAGGCCATCAACCCCACTAGATTCTGTTTCTTCACAAAAAAAGAGAGCAGATACAAACAGTGTGTTTCTTCACACACTTGGGTTTCACAATTCGAGCTCTAATTATTTTGTGACTGAAAATATTTCACTTTCTATGTTCTCTCGTGTTCCATGTTTACTTATAACTTGTCAGTTTCAAGTCTTGTCACATTTGGACCTACTGCTTTCAATGATTCCAACGAATTTGTGCCATAAACATTTTGTCACGTGGATAATAATTCAGTCTTCAACACAAGTTTGGCGTGAAAGAGGGTGTAGACATATCATTCAAGATCTTTCGTTTAGCAACTTGAGCACCAAAAGGATATGCCACTTGATATAATAAAGTCGTAGATACTTTTGGATTTGGAGGAGGATGATATGAATTATGAACAAAGCTAGTCACTTCAAAATTGTCTTATTAAAAAATCATTTAAGATTAAAAGTCATTAATTTTTGGCATATGATTGAGAAGAAAAAGTACTGAATTATTGAATGAGTATTGTTATATATATATATATATATATATATATAATAGCTCTTTATCATCAGACTAAGACACCAATCGGTTTTTGATGTAGGTGGGGATTGTATTTCAGATCTCTTATTCAACCATTAGAAATTTTACCAGTTGAGCTAATTGGAACTCACTTGTTAGGATATATTAAACTCACTTAATTGAGCATTTATAGCTCAAATAATACTTCTTCCTTTTATAATAATTGAATGGAGGGTGAGGTTATAGCCTTATAGGTGTAAGATCCCTGCTTACAAGTTTTTATCTATTGTAAACCACGTAAAAGGAATTGTTAATAGGCTGATTATTGCTCAAATTTAGTTTACAACATGCTTGGGTTCAGTCCATGCTCTGCATCTTTTGGTAATGATTTTGTAATGAAAATATTTATTTGCGAAATTTCTACTAAGAAATAGCTACGATGAAAAAGCAATTATGTCAATCCATCAAGCCATTTACTTCCTAGTGTTGGTTTTCCTAGTTTTCAATATGTTGTTAGTAGCATTGTATAATCCTTAAGCTCATAGAGGAGCTATCCAGTCGAGCTTAATATCTTTAGGCTAAATTTTAACCCTAACCCAACTCCATTGTTGAAGTTTTTGCACAAAAGGAAGGTTAGAAACACAAATTTTTTCATGGAATAACATACTAGCATCACTTCATGACCTACACCCACAATTTACAATTTTATCATGTACTGTTGGAGTTTAATTGATAACCCAATAACAATGTAGTTTTTTAATGATATCTTATGTATATGATTCGAAATACACTTCTCCTCTCCTACTGACGATTTAGTAAATAAAAAAAAAGATTCAGAATATACCATACAATTGTTCAATCATTAATGGGGTTAGTGGTTATTGGTTAGTACATATATCACGAGTTGCAACTGCTCCATTTTGAACACAAAGGCACACGATTATCGAAAAAACAAAAAACACAAGAGTACATGATTCCAATTAAGATGTAATAAAGCCTGTCATGATTTGACATTGACCATATTTGTAGGCCCTTGCCGATTTGCATAGTTTGTTTAAGGCCTTTTCCAAGTACAAGTGTCTGTTTCGGATCCGCTTATTTTGTTGAAACTGAATTTTTTTTTTGCTTAAAGTACTGTAAATAAAAGTAAAAGTTAGTTGAAATAGTGCAGTGGGACCCATGAACAGTACCAAAAAGTGCAATAGAACTCATAAATAGTAACAAAAAGAAGCTGAATAATAAAATAAGTTGGCAAAAATAATCAATTCCAAACGGACACTAAAACTGAATGAAATCTTTTCTCAAAAAAAAAAAAAAAAAGAAAGAAAAAGAAAGAAAGAAAGAAAGATAGAAATAAATGAATCAAATGATCCACCAATTTCATCCAAAAGGAAATAATCAGGATGAAAAAGAAATGATTCACCTATAAAACAAAGGGTAAATTTCATTAACCTACTATGAAATTTAGGTTAATTCTAATTAAGTCTAAGACATTTCAAATTTGATTAACTTAGTCTCTAAATCCAACTTAGTCCTAAAAACCGTTATTTAATTTTTCCTCTTCTTTCTTTCTCTCTCTCTGTTAGGTTCTAAGGTCTTAGGATTTTATGTATTTAGAACTCTAATTTGTAATGTTGGCAAACCATGATCAAAACAATGTATTTAGTCTAGTTTAGGCTTGCTCAAAGTTGGTTAAATATTGTAAAGTTGGAATCGAGTGACTGCAGAAGCATTGGGGCTTCTCGGCCTGGCTCGATCGATCGAAGGTTAGACTCGATCGATTGAAAGTCGGCCCAGATGCGTTTTTCTACAGAATTCCAACTCAGCCCAAACTCTTTAAACGTTTAGGGTTTTATGTTTTTGCCCTAGGTATATAAGGCAAACCCTAGCTACGTTTTTTCAGAGTTGCACAAGTTGTATTGTTGCTCATACATTGCGGTTTTGTGTAAATCTCTTGTGAGATCTAGAGGAGCTTTCCTTTACACAAAGTTTAGGGTTTTCAAGATTGAGATTACATCAACATTTTGATGATCAACTTGGTTGCTGCCATTGAAGCTTAAAAGAATATCAAGCGTGGGTGCTTGTAGCTGATTGGAGGAATACAAAGAAAGAAGTAGTCTGTGGACTCAGAGCCTGCGCGTGGTCGTGTCAGGAAGTTACTACTGGTGGGTAGCATTAGGAAGTCAAGCGGGGAGCTTGTAAGTCCTTTTGTAAGAACTTCAATTCTTTCTTAGTGGATTCCGTTTTGCCTTGAGGATCGGTGGGTAAAATCCTCCCCAGGTTTTTTACCGATTTGGTTTTCCTAGGTGATCATATCACTGTATTATTTATTATTTCCGCTGCTTTATATGTTTTATATACATGATATGATTATTTGATTGTTTTAACCTAGAATTGTTTAATTTGACTAAGTAACAACTTGGCTAATTAATCTAGGCTACGCAATCTGGTTAGTTTAAGGGGTCTAAATTTCCAACAAGTGGTATCAGAGCAGGTTGCTCTTTTGTTTGAGATTTTCATCTCTGAGCTGATCCTTGACCCCGGTTGTCATGGAGCATGGACACTCTCTGTTTGTTCCTCATCACTTTGATGGGAACAATTATGCTTACTGGAAAGTAAGGATGAAAGCATTCCTGAAATCCATTGATGAGAGGGTGTGGAATTCCGTTGAATACGGATGGGAGAAGCCCACTACTCCTGTGAGTGAGTGGCAAACTTCTGAGAAAGAAGCAGCAGGCTTCAATAGCAAAGCTATGAATGCCATCTTCAATGCTGTTTCAATGGAGGAATTTAAGAGGATCTCTAATGTTGAGGTTGCTCATACTGCTTGGAAAATCCTCCAAACTGTGCATGAAGGCACAAAGGCTGTTAAAATTAACAAATTGCAGCAATTAACTTCTAGATTTGAAAACATTAGAATGTCTGATGATGAAACTTTTGATGAGTTTTATGCTAAACTTAATGATATTGTTAATTCTACTTATAATTTGGGTGAAGTCTATGATCAACCTAAAGTTGTCAGGAAGATTCTTAGATCCTTGACTGAAGACTTTAGACCCAAAGTGACAGCCATTACTGAAAGTAAGGATGTTGACTCCATCCCTGTGGATGAGCTTGTAGGATCTTTTCAGTCCTATGAGTCTGACTTACCCAAGATTGTCAAATCCAAATCAATGGCACTTAAGTCTGTTGATGATGTTGAAGCTGGTGGATTTGATGATGAGCTCTCTCCCACGGAGATAGCTTACCTTGCCAAGAACTTTAGAAATTTTCTCAGAAACACTAATAGAAAGGCAAGGAACACCAACACTGCTGAACCTAGAAACTTTAGGAAGAATGATCCCACTAAGGTTAACAATTTTGAAAAACCTAGAGAACAAGTAGGTCAATCTTCTAATAACTCTTTGGGTACTCAGTGTTATGGTTGTCAAGGGTATGGATATGTCAAATCTGAATGTCCTACTTTCTTGAGAAATAAGGGTAAAGCTATGGCTGTAACCCTTAGTGATAATGAGATTTCTGATGATGAGTCCGGTTGTGACGAGGATGGAAACTTCATTGCTTTCACTGCTACTGGTACAGTAGATGAAAGCATATCTGCTGAGGAGAACCCTGCTGATGGGGAACTCTCTGAAAATGCAGATCTTCAAGAGGCCTATAACAAACTTTGCAAAATTGCTGCAAAGGATGCTATGAAAGTTGATCTAGGCCTGAAGAAAATTGATGCTCTTGAGCTTGAAAAGAAAAATTTGCTTGTAAAATTGTTTGATGCTAATGATCTTTTGAATAATGTTAAATCTGAAAACATACTTTTGCTTGATAAAGTTAGAACTTTAGAACATGATTTATCTATTGCTAGATCTGCTAGTTCTAAACTTGATCACATGCTGAATGTTCAAAAGTATCCTTTTGATAAAGCTGGGTTAGGATATGTTGAAAGCATCTTTGATTCTGGACCCCATTCCACTGTCTTTGTTCCTTCTTCTTCTTCTTCTGAACCTCTTGTGAGTGAGGTTGTGAGTGAAACCATTAAATCCCCTGTGAGTAAGGTTGTTAAACCTGTAGAAATTTCACCACCAAAGAATATTAGGGTAGACTTAAGAGAATCCAAATCTAAGGAGCCTACCAAACCTAAGGACAAGATGCATGGTAAACCTGCTTGGGTTTGTCATTATTGTGGTAAGTCTGGACATATCCGTCCTAACTGTTACAAGTTTCAAGCTGATAAGAGAGCAAAAAGACCAAAAGTGCCTGTGCCTCAAGCACAAGATCCTATGGCACTAATTGGTGAATTGGTAAAGGCGTTAAACCTTTATTCCAATTTTGGAGTTGGGAATCACTCTAATGTGAATAAGAACTCTAATGCTCGGGGTGCATCTAAAAAGTTTTGGATGCAAAAGACTCGAACTAATTGAGTCTTTCTGTCATGGTCCTTGTGCTTCATTGCTCTATTCTGTTGTGACCATTGTTATTTGTTTTTTTTTTTTTTGTGTTTTTCTTTTGTTCTAGGACTTGCATTGCATTACATACATGCATTTCATTCTAGGATTTATTTGTTTTCTCTTTTAATTATAATAAAAAAAAAAAAAAGGAGAAAGCAAAATCTGTGTTGAACACTATTTTTCTTGACTTTTGAAAACAAGGTTGGTCATTCTTTTTACACATGTCATGTCTTGTGTACCTTGTTTAACTTTGATGAGCTTATTTACTGCACTTAACTAGTTGAAACTTTGTAGTGCATGTTGTGTGGGAAAGATGTGTGTGGTTCTTAATCACTTTGCCTTAATCATGAAGTCACATGTTGATGACTGACGGACTTGATCCTTTTGAGAAAGACATAAATAACCGTCTCACCACTGTTCACTAGCCAATCATGAACACCTTAGTGCATATCATAAGATTTAGTGCTCGAGAAAGTGTAGCACATGCACAAAAAGAACATAAGGTGTAGCCTCAATTTAATTAAAACTGGTGTGTACTATTAGGCTTGATGCCAATTCACTTAATTCAAACTGGTGTGTACTATTAGGCTGAATGCCATTCCACATAAATAAGAGGCAAAAATGAAAGAAACTTACATGATTGCAAGCTTTTGTTCTAGGAGATGTGGGAGTTATAGGATGTAACTCTTTAGGTGATAGTCTCTTTTAAATTCAATGCGATGAATTGTGTAGACTTTGTGTTTGATTACTACTCACATATCACCTCACATGTATCTCAAGTCTTTGCTAGTTTCACACACTACACAAGTTACTCTTTGTTAAACACTGTACATGCTAGTGTGTGTGTCTTTGGCCTGACCAACCAAGTTTAAAAATATCTTGAGATTTGTGCACAACATACTTGTTGCTTGAGAAAATTAATTTGGAAGATGATTGAAAATTGTGTTTGAGAAAAGTGGGTTTAAAAATTTTGGGTTTTTGAAGATGCATTCCATCTCATACTCATGCATTTTGTATTCATTATTCAAAAGCTTTGAGGAGTTGTTTCAAAATTGGGTTTGCAATTTTTCAAAACTGTGTTTTTCCTAAAATTCAGTGTGCCTCTGCCCATTTCGATCGATCCAACCTGATTTTCGATCGATCGAAAAAGTGCCTTAGAATGTGCTAAAATGACTGTCACATTCGATCGATCGAATGTAATTTTCGATCGATCGAATATCGTGAAGTAGCTTTTTAAAAAGAAGAAATCTGACTTTTTCAAAGTATTCAAACTTTTTCAAAACTTTTCTTTTTCTCTCTCCGACGAGGCAAGACCAAATCTTCGATTTTTTGTCGTTTTCTTCCGGATTTTTTGCAAAGAATCTCTCTCCTCAAGCCGGTATGTCTATTTTACCCTTCCTTTTCAAATTATTTTCATGATTTCATGCATTTTTCATGCATTTTAGAGGAGATTTTCGAAATTTTTCTTCTTGGGATTTTTGTTGATTCGGACCATATTGTTTGCAATTGATCAATGGGTTTTGTTGGGGACACCCTATAGACATGTTCTTGATTGATTAATTTGATCAATTTTGTGTTTTGTGGAAAACTTAAATTTCTAGGGTTTATAATTGATCCGAATTGGGGCTTTTTGTGAAATTGGGTTTAATTGATGAAATTGGCTTGTGTAATTGATGCAATTGGTTATTATAAACTGTTTTTAATAGTCTGTAATGATTGATTCATCAATTTGGTACAAAAATTTTCAAGTGGTTCTCAAATTTTTAGGGTTTTTGTTAAGAAACTCTATGTTCAAGCCAATTTTGTGAATTTGAACTTAATCTGATCCTGGTTACTGCATTAGTTCATGCATCATAACATTATTCATGTTCATGCATCATATAGATTTTTACTCTATATTTTTTTTTATGCTAACTTGCAGTCTGCCCTTGGTTTTGTGTTTGTTCTTTTTGGTTTTCTCTTGTGTCTCTGTCCTTTTCCTTAGCACCATGCCTAGGAAGACTAGAGCACGTAGGACTTTTCCCACTCCTACTCCTTCCCCTCCTTCCTTTGATAGTGAGCGGTTCCCTCGTGAGAAAAACCAAGAGATCTTTGAGACTTTGAACCTTAAGAGAAAGGTTTGGGCTGAACGTTCTGTTCTATTAGATGAGTTAGATCCTGCCATTAGGGCAAACTTTGAGCGTAGGGGTTGGTTGCCTTTGTTAGCTGTGTCTGACCCTCCACCTCCGGTTCTCTTGATTAGAGAGTTCTTCTCGAACCTCTCTGTCCACATCTATGATTCCAACACTCTTGTTAGGAGTTGGATACGAGGTGTAGAGTACACCATTACTCCTCAGATAGTGGCTGATGCTCTAGAGGTACCGTTGGTTAGGCATCCTGTCTATCCCTATGATGAGTCACCCGAGTTGAGTGATGTCATGTCTTACATCACTGGATCATCTATCCAGTGGGGTTCTGATCCTAGGATCACCACCGCTGAGCTTCCTGAGACTACCTATCTTTTCTTTAGGATAGCCTGTCACTCACTCTGGCCCATTTCTTATCTGCACACCATTCCTCTTGAGAGGTGTGTTTTTCTGTACGCTCTTGTTACTGATGCTCCTATTAGTTTTCCCCATCTTTTTCTTTGTTCTTTGAACGAAGTTTATAGGAGTTCATCTACTGCTCATGCCCTTGTCCATCCTATTTTCATTCATAGGATTTTACTCTATCTAGGTTTAGAGGATTTCCCTGCTTCTGAGCCTGTTCATGTTATAGGTCCTATAGGTGCATCTTTTCTTAGACAAAGGGCCGCTCATCTTCGAGCTGGTTCTAAACACCCTAGGTCTGATCTCTCTAGTAGTGCTCCTCCTTCTCCTCCTTCTTCCACAGGTTTTGATGGTGAGGCTGTTCCAGATCCTGTAGGTGCTGCTGCTGTTCCTCCACCTCCTGCGGCTGACTTCGATGTTCGTCATACTCTGGAGACTGTCATGACCGTTCAGGCGGCTCATGGTCAGCTTTTGGTGGATCTGTTCGACGAGATTCGTGCTCTGCGAGCGGATTTGGCGCATCTTCGTTCTTCCTCACCACCTCCTTTTGATGATGGCCTATGATGCCCTTTGGCATTCCGTCACAAAAAGGGGGAGTAGAGTTTTTGACTTGTAGATGCGATTTTGTTGATAGGGGGAGATTTTTGTGTTAGAGGGAGATATTTTTTTTAGCATGAGATATTGTTTTGTGGAGTTTATTAGATTGTATCTAGGTGCTTCACTTTGTATATCATTTTTGGGGATATTCATGTTAGGGGTAGTAACATTGATTGATATATTGATATACATGTTTTCTTTTGATTCTTGTTTGTCTTATGATTCACTGTTTATTGATTTATATTTATGAGTTAATTCATTGATATATATCTTTATTTTGTGTTGTGTGAATCTTACAAGAATATTATACCTGTTTATATACTATTTCCTGCCACACATGCGTTTATGTGTTTGTTGAGTATTTCAGGAATATACAGGTTGATTCAACAAAGCTGCTGTCTACACTTGCAACCGATGGATAGTAGTTAGGTTGAACTTTTGTTTATGAGCATTATTTTGTAATGGGCTTTTTACTTGTAAACTTTGAACTTTTAATTTATGTTTTGTCACGGATTGCCAAATGGGGAGTTTGTTAGGTTCTAAGGTCTTAGGATTTTATATATTTAGAACTCTAATTTGTAATGTTGGCAAACCATGATCAAAACAATGTATTTAGTCTAGTTTAGGCTTGCTCAAAGTTGGTTAAATATTGTAAAGTTGGAATCGAGTGACTGCAGAAGCATTGGGGCTTCTCGGCCTGGCTCGATCGATCGAAGGTTAGACTCGATCGATCAAAAGTCGGCCCAGATGCGTTTTTCTGCAGAATTCCAACTCAGCCCAAACTCTTTAAACGTTTAGGGTTTTATGTTTTTGCCCTAGGTATATAAGGCAAACCCTAGCTACGTTTTTTCAGAGTTGCACAAGTTGTATTGTTGCTCATACATTGTGGCTTTGTGTAAATCTCTTGTGAGATCTAGAGGAACTTTCCTTTACACAAAGCTTAGGGTTTTTAAGATTGAGATTACATCAACATCTTGATGATCAACTTGGTTGCTGCCATTGAAGCTTAAAAGAATATCAAGCGTGGGTGCTTGTAGCTGATTGGAGGAATACAAAGAAAGAAGTAGTCCGTGGACTCGGAGCCTGCGTGTGGTTGTGTCAGGAAGTTACTACTGGTGGGTAGCATTAGGAAGTCAAGCGGGGAGCTTGTAAGTCCTTTTGTAAGAATTTCAATTCTTTCTTAGTGGATTCCGTTTTGCCTTGAGGATCGGTGGGTAAAATCCTCCCCAGGTTTTTTACCGGTTTGGTTTTCATGGGTGATCATATCACTGTGTTATTTATTATTTCTGCTGCTTTATATGTTTTATATACATGATATGATTATTTGATTGTTTTAACCTAGAATTGTTTAATTTGACTAAGTAACAACTTGGCTAATTAATCTAGGCTACGCAATCTGGTTAGTTTAAGGGGTCTAAATTTCCAACACTCTCAAACCAGTTTGTTCTCTCTCTCTCTCTCTCTCTCTCTCATCCACTAATCAAAGATTGGGTTTAATGAGAGAGGCAGCGAGTAATGGATCTTTGAAAAGAACGTGAGTAGATCTGGGTCAGGTAGTGTGTGGTGTGAAGTTCAGTGGTAGCAATCGATACTTTAGGAAAGCTGTGGGATTTGGGCGATTTGATGCGGTGGTGGTGGCTGTTTAACTTGACGATAGAGTGGGCTTGTCGTTTGGTGTATTGGGTTTGGTTTTTTGATGGGTTTTTTTTTTTTTAATTTTTTTTTTTTGGCTTGAGTTCTATAAGTGTGTTGTGTTGGGGATGGGTTTCGGCGTAGTGGATTCTATGAGTTTTGTGGGGGGTTTTTTGGTGGCTGGAGTTTTGATGGTGAAAAGTAAGATGCTTTTCTTTTTCCTAGTTTCAGATTGATCACAGTGGCCATGCTGTTCAAATGAAGACAGAAAGAGAGGCAAGGATTGGTGAATGAGATGTGAGCTTAGAGTAGAGAGAGATTTGGTGAGAAAGGGAGGGATCAGTGGAGAGGAGAGAGTCATAGAGAGAGAGAGAGAGAGAGAGAGAGAGGCCTGAGAAATAAGAGGAAAATGAATAATGGGGCTAACGGTGCTTAAGGACCAAGTTGATCAGTTTTGAAATATCTTAGATCTGGTTAGTATTAGTCTAAACCTCAGGATAAGTTAATGAAATTTACCCTAAAACAAATAAGAGACACTTAGATATTATAAGTCCTCAAGTTTTAAAGAGAGTTTTATTTTGAATCTAATTTTTTTTAACGTTAATCTAGTCCCTATTATTTTTAAACACATTTTAATATTTGCCATTATTATCATTTGACTAATAAAAACTAGTGAGATGACAAAAGGAAGACCAATATGTCATTTCAAGTGGATGCTTTTGCTAAATAATAGATTTTCCCAAATTATATAACTAATCAAAAAATCTCTTTAGTAAGTTATTTAGTTCTGTAGTCTTTTTTTAGAACTTGATTTTACCAAAATAGAGTTTAATTAAAACTTGTTTTCGTCTAAGTTGAGTTTTATGTAGGTAACCATTGATATGGCACGACCAATGGGAAATTAACTAAACTCGAGTTTCATGTTGCCACATCAGCGGTTATTAAATAGAACTCGACTTTAGTGAAATCAAGTTTTACTTTGAACTCGATTTTCAAAGAAAGCTAGATAACTAAATAAGTTGTAAATGAAACTTTTTAGTAATATGATTCACAAAAACCAAACATTTAGCAAAATAGGCCTTTTAAGTGACTCAATTATAATAAAATAGTGTTTGGTGGCCAAAAACACCGTATCAACAATTTATATAGCACAAGAGCATTCACAGAAGCTCATGTAAAAATTTCTGTTTATTTTAGCATAAGAACCTACATTTTCTATTTCACTTAACCACATTTCAAAAATACTCACATTAGAGGATCTATTCTAAAATTTATTTCTTTAAAATATCAAAATTTCTTGATATTTTTTAATTGCTTGTCTCTCTTCACACACCACAAACATCACTCATTCTCTTCCTTTATTATTAGGATATGTTAAAAAAAAAAAAAAAAACACATGAACAGTGGCCATGCAAATTATGGTAGATTTGAATGAGTTGCACAATTTTGCATAAGCTGATGTGATGTGAGTGATTTTTGGAGTTGGTTGGGCAAAAATTTGCACTTAAGCAATTTTGAACAAAATGATGTAGGGGCGGCGAGATAGCCATCACAAGTCTCAACTGCACATTATTGGTATAAAAATGTCAAGTCAGTATATTTATTTTCCATTATTATTTTATTTATTTATTTATTTTAAAATTTTTATTATCTCTTCTTCTTTCATTGTTGCCTTGCCTCCTTTCCCTCCAAACTAGAAAGACCAAATAATTGATCCAGCTACATTTATGTCAGACTCGTCCTCAACATCTTTGTAAAATATATTATTGAGGGACTAGCTTGTCATCGATCGAGATGGACTATAGGGCTTGAGAGTCACCATTGACCAAGCTTCCAATGCAGGTCTTGAAGGATGTTGTCTTTGAGATTTCTTCAAGCCTTGTTGAGAGGGGATTCTTTGAGATTTCTTCAAGCCTTGTTTGCTTGGAGTGAAAATTCTTAAAGAAATAGTTTTTAGATGATTTTGGGTATTAAGATTAGGAGAGTTTGAGATTTTGGTAAAATTGTTGTCTTTGATTTTTATTCTGTGCTTTGGTTATAGTGTGAGTGTCTTTTAATATGATCGTAATTTGTTTTCTTATTGTTTGTTTGACAAGAAAGCAAGGTTTTGAGACCTAGACCGGATCGTACGGTTTGACCTTGTTAACCTTGAACCCCTCAACATCACGGTTCTTTTAACCACTAAAACCGTTCTATACCAAAAAGTCAGGAAACCGTTTGAACCAGGATTGAACCTCACGATTCTCAAAACCGTGAACAGTTCTCACGGTTCCTCCTACATAAATCTTCACTGAAAATGGCCGGTGGCTGGGCTCGTTCATCTTCACCAAAAGCTCAAACCTTAGATAGACGTTAGATCTACCATTGATAGATCAGTTTGCTTAGGAAGAAAGCTTAAAGAGGAAGAGATGTGTGCTCTAATATACTTGTTGTATGAGAGACTAAGAGGTGAGATTCTCAAAAAAAGAGAAAAGAAACAGAGACAGAGAGGACAAGAGAAAGACAAGTTGAGAAGAGATCTAACACGTTTGTGTTTCTTATTGTGTGGGCATGAGATAGAGATGAGATTTTTTTTTATATTTTTTAAACAAAAAAATTCCACAGCCACACACCTGTTATCATGTTACTTTGACATGTTTTTTAAGTTTTGAGAAACGTGTTTTAGACTTTTAGTTGAATACCTGCTACAATTTCAAACTTTAATATATATATATATATTTTAATGAAATAAACTTTACTTTTTGAAGGCCTTTGGCTTTGAATGTACATAAATATAATACGTGTAATGTTATTTATAGTTTCAACTCTGTGCTACGGATGAATAGAATATCTTATATATTATTAGTTTTGTTAGGACATATGTGTTTACATGTTAGGAACATATGTCATATTTTATGTAAATTGGCTAATCCTTTGACAAAACGCACTCTACTTGTAATTGGGTAGTTCTAGGTGTTTTTAATACTTCAAGAAACAATGTTTCAAGATCAAGTGTTGAAGTCATCAAGTCTGTCCAAGAAAAAGCAAGTTGAAGTGCAGAATTTTTAAAGCTCGACACCTGCTCGACACCTACCTCGACACCTGCTAGCTGTCGAGAATTAAAAAGTCAGAATTCCAATCTGATTTTCTTGGGATCCGTGAATGTGTTTTTGGGCATTCTTTTCTTCTAACCCTAAACATATTTAAGGAGTGTTTTAAGAGCCGTCAACATAGACACAAGTTGCATAAGCATTGAGCAATCCTTGTTCAAGCAAATTGTGCTCTGAGACGAAGTTCTTAACCTAGATCATCTTCTTCAAGAAGTTGCTGTGTATTGTGCACCTTAGGGTTTTGTGACCAAGCATCTTCCTGATCTTCATGCATAGGATGATCTGAAGAACTCTGCAGCCAACCTCTCATTCTAAAGTTGGTGATTGAAGTCGCGTACTGGGATCCGCGCATCTGGTTAGTCACGTACTTGGGAGCCGTGCATCAAAGGTGGGAACTGTCGCTACAGATCAAGTCCAATTGGGTATTGGGGTAAGGGTTCAACTGTAGGTTGGTAAGGTACTGGGATTCCTTATTTGTAACCGCTTGATTTGATAATAGTGGAGTTTCGGGAGTGGTGACCTGAAAATCACCCGGTGGGGTTTTTACCGTTAGGGTTTTTCCCCATTCGTGAACAAATCACCGAGTTATTTATTTTTCCGCTGCATATTTAGTTTTTGGTGATTTGTTTGTGCTACCACATGTTTGCATGATAAATTGATTAATTAATAACTTGGCTTAAATTAATTAATTAGTTTAAATCACAAGGGGTCATTCAATTTGTGGCCTATCAAGTTTGGATAATTATATTAACAAATTACAAATTTGATAGAATATCTTAAATAATTAGAGGATGTTTATTAATATTTGTAGTAAATTATGAGAAATATCTTCTAATCTTTAATCAAGATATATTTTTAGCATCTTTAAATACTGTTTTTGTTAAGATTGTTAAAATTTACATAATTATTTTATTTATTTTCATATTTTTAATTATTAAATTAATTATGACATCATCACGGTTCGACCTCGATCCAACCCCGGTCAAATCTTAAAAACGGTTCATTAAACGGTCCGGGTTTAAAAATCATGCAAGAAAGTGGAGGAAAATAAGTAAATGAAAGGTGAAGATAATTATTTGAAACCTATTATTTTCTTGTTGGGTGATTTTAGTAATTGAGTGTCTCTAATTTTAAATTCTATGCTCTGGTTAAAGTGCATAATTTGTAATGGTCTGGTCTTGAATTGATTTATTATCAATTGGTGATTAAAAAAGTGGAGGAAAATAATGGAAAAGAAAGAAGTCTAATTTTTTAAAAATATTTATTTTATTATTTTGTGAGTGAGCTTTTTAGTTGACACACACACACACACACATATATATATATATATTATTTGTCACCATTAGAAATACATACCCTACATTAGAAACCCTAGACACTGTTAAAAAAAAAAACACACACACATTTGTGAAGCTAAGAGTGCGTTTGGATACCGCTTATTTTCCTGAAAACAATAAAAAAATAATTTTTGGGTTACTGTTCACTACTGAAAACACTGTTCATTTGCTTTAATGCACTGTTCATGTCCCATGAATAGTGCAAAAGGAACTGGTCAAAAAAAAAAAAAAAAAAAGGCAAAACGCTAAACGTGGGACCCAAACGGGTACTAAGCTTTTTTTTATCCCGTGAGCATGATTACAATTAGATTTTTTTTTTTAGTGTGAAATTGATACACCTACAGCTAGAAAATCAAGGATTCAAATCCTCTAGATTTTCTAGGGTACTCTACTAAATAGATTTTCTTAAATCTTAACCATTCTTTAATAATTTAATGATCTGGATTTTGCTATGTCGTCATTTTACTAACAATAATCTTAATTATTTTGTTTGCAACATTATTTTATTATTTTAAGAGTACTATTAGTGGAATATTGACATGGAAAAATTTAGACCTTTAAATCATAAAAGAGTGGTTAGGATTTAAGGAAATTTATTGTTAGAGTACCTTAGGAAATCTAGATGATCTGAATCCGAAAATCAATTGCGTTATTTTTAAGATTGGAGTGCAGGCTGCTTGATTTTAGCCTTATTTATATTTGTCTTTTTATCAAATTGTAGATTGGAAAGGCTAGGGGAGAAGGCTGCCTGACTTGGATATATATAAAAGGACAAAGTTTAGTTATAAAATTAGTTAACCATTGAATTGTATATTCTTTGCTCTCTTAATACACATGTCAAATTTTGTGTTAATTGGATATTACTTACTATATGATCTATAAGTTTATATTTCATGCATAATTTTAAACTACAAAACTAGCAATTTAAACAATTTATTGATGACATAGCTATTGATTTTTAATTTTTTAGAAATTTTGCAAGCATGGAGTTTATAAGAAGAAGATGTAATCCAATGGTTGATTTGTCAAAATTTACCTCCAATAAAAAGATATTGAGTAAGGTTGTAGTCTTAGGCTACAACCAATTTTGTAGCCAAATTTTGTTCCCTATAAAATTGAGTTTTTATTCGTTCAAGAAGTAGAAATCCAACTGGTCAAGCTTTTCCATTTTAGGTTGTGGGTACGTGGAAAATTTGTATAGATAGAGATAGAGATTTAGAGGGAAGTTTTCAATTCTTATAAGCATGTGAAGTAAGTAACATTATCCTAATTGGTTATATTTTTGCTTACAGTATTGTACTTACAATTGTTACATTTTTATTTTAATTGTATTAATACATTGATTTAAAGTAAAGAAGAAAGATATATCATAAATATATTTGATTACTGAATATATGGATTTATATATGTATTTGAACGAAATGTATGTATTTGAATTGTTATATGATTTTGAATAATCTAACTATGCTCTGACTCTGATACCCAACTAATGGGGGTTATTCATTGAAACCGAAACTAGTTTCATGTGGACCCAGCTAAGGAGGGATATACATTAATATAGAACTAGTTTCATTTGAATCCAATGCCTAGTCACGGGGATAAAGTGTGACCATAGTCATATGATTGTTAAAAATGTGAATATGTTTGAATATATGAACTATTTTAAGTCTATGAAACTTCTTGTGTTTATTTTGAAATCCATAGTAATTTATAACTTTTGACATGTGTGAAACATGGGGGAGAAACTGTGAGAACTGTTCATGCAAGTGGAAAACCCAAGGAATGCTATCCAAGGGAAAAACCATGTTTCACATATAATGAATATGATGATATGGTGACGAAGTGGAAAACCCAAGGAATGCTATCCAAGGGAAAAACCACTATGGGGGAGACCTTATCCTACAAAGCAAATTCTCTATGGTAAGAGAAGTTTTACAATTGAAGAAAATCTTTTTCCTACAAATCTAGTTTATATAGTCTTGACAGGTTAAGGTGGTATTGTGGTTGCTATCAATTAAGGTAGTTTGACTGATCAGGGTTAGTATCTAAGGGGGAAAATATAATCAGTCAAGCCATCATATTTAGGGGCACTAGCACGATCTCACTCATTCGAGTGAGTTTGGCCCAAAGGTAAAGGTAGGCTAGGGTCATAGTTTTTAACAATGGCAAGGAGATATTAAGGGCTAGACTTCAATTAGATTATGGTGGCCATCCATGTCATTTTTTTCTTTATCACTTTATCTATATGTCATAATTACATGTCATTCATTACATCGCTTAATTGGAAATTTTATTTTTATTTTGTGTGTCACCCGGAAGTCAAGGTAGTAGTAGTCATGGATCATGATCTTCCTAGATTCACGTACTCACTAGTAAAACCTACCACCCCACTGCCTAAGAATTATTTGATCCTTTTTGTGAATCGTATAGAACAAGCCTTACTATTTAGACCAACATGCCATTCCCACATTATAAGTTGGAAGGTATAACGTCTTAGTCGTGGAAACTTGAAGCCTACTTTCTACTCATCTTGTAAAAGTCCATGAAATGATCTTGACCTTGAATGGATTCATTACAAACTCATTTGACAATTAAATTGTCATGGAATTCGCCATCTCTAAAACCTAATAGTAGGCATCTTAGGATCAATGGGTGTAGGAAGCATACTTTGACATCCCCAAGGAAACTAGATTAAGGGATTCTCACTCAAGGTAGGTAATAAAATTAGTATGACGGCAAATGCTAGGATATCGATTTATACAATTGGAAGTAGATTTAACCATTGTTTTAATTCTTAAATCTAACTACTACTGCTACCTTCGTCCCAAATTGCTGATACTATTTAAATGTAATGCATTGTTTGTTTGTTAATATAGTACAAGTTTTCAAAATTGCCCTTATTAATTTAAACTCTATAAAAAATAATGGTATTGATTTTTTTCTATAAATTAAAGGGTAAAATAGAAATTTTATTAATTGATTTTCGAAAGAAGACCACATTTTGGGACATCCTAAAATGAAATAAAGGACCAACAATTTGGGATAGAGGGAGTAATATTGTGTCTCCACCTGTTTTCTCTACTCTTATTTTGGATTGTAAGGAATTGTTGACTAGATAGTGGAGGATGGTTTCTTGACACGTGTGTTGTGAGGCCAATCAATATGACAACATTGTCATGTGGGTTCTAGTTAGCTCAACTGGTAAAATTTCTTGTAGTCGAATAAGAAATCTAGGGTTCTAACCTTGCTAACACCAAAAATTGATTGATGTTTTAGTTTGATAATAAAAGTAATCATCATAATGAATATTATAGGTTAAAATTCTATCATATTTATAAAATTAAAAAAAAAATTTCAATGTGACAATATATGTATAAAAAGAGGGAATGAGCAAAGCAATAATGGCAATGCTACAGTGGTTTGGTTTGTTCAAGTCACATTGTTTCACTTTCACCGGCCGACATTTTTTTTTAATATATATATATATATATATTTAAAAAAAAAATCTTAACACAACAAATGTCCATAATATTTTCACAATCGTTAATTCCTTATAGATCAAAATAAAATAATAAAATATCATACTGGAACCCATCACAACTAAAAATAAAGGTATTTTCAACATTTCCATAACACTTTCATAATAAATCATAGGTGATAAATTGTTATTACTGTAAAGTTGTAATTTACAACTATGTTTTGTTGGCTTGTATTCCGTGCCAAATTTGATTGTAATTTTGTTCAATCGTTTAAAACCCTGTATTTGTTGTGGGACTTGATGTAAGGGGTGTGTGAGAGAAAGAGTGTTGAAGACTCAAGCATTTGAAGAAGAAAAGGATTCTCGCGGGTATCTCGCGGGTATTTCGCGACCAAGCTTCCCGCGAAGTGAGACATGTGCCAGGCACATGATGGAATGCGAAGAGTCATGCCAGGTGGAGACAACTGTGTCTCGCGAGTATCTCGCGGGTAAGGCCTTCCCGCGAGACACCCGCGAGACTAGCTGTTCTGCCAGCCTGTATTCTTTGAGTCACACCTTTTGCACCCCTCCTACAAATACCATCATTACCCACATTTGTTGAGGAATGCTTCAGAGAGAAAACCCTAGCCAAACACCTTGGTAATTAGAGATTGTCTTCCCCACCTTCTCTAAACATTTTGCTTGTGGTATCTCCTCAACCCTTCCCTCTCCATTGTCCATATCTTTGAGAGGTTGATAGCCCAAACACTTGACACATCTTAGAGAGTGCTGAGTGACGTTTTGGTGCTGCTGGGAAGCATAGGAAGAAGCCTTCAATGGCAGATGCAACATGGAGCTTGTTGCGGGATCCGGATAACTAGGACAAGACACGGTTCCGAGAAGCCTTGTTGGAGTAGGAGCTTGGAGGGCTTAGGTACATCGGGTAGACTAGGCTTGGAGGGTCTTTTGCTAATCCATGTATCCCAACTGATTGTCTAGTGGATCGATTTCCGCTTGGAGGGCGGCGGAGAGGTTTTTCGCCGAGTTCTTCGGTTTCCTCTTCGATAACACGTCTCGGTGTTATTTGTGTTTGCATCCTTCTTCCCTACTCTTGTTTATTTCATTTTTACTGCTGAGTTGCTTTAAATATGAATTAGAGTAGTTGTTTGGTTTATATGCTTGTGTTTACACTATTCCGCACTTGTTAGTAAGTTAGTGTAAAATCAACCAAGCCGTAATTTGAATTTGGGGGTCTAAACCGCTCGTGTGTTTTCAACACTTTTTCGAGCTTTCAATTGGTATCAGAGCGGGTACACTTGCTGAGGTTTAATTACCTAAGTGTGATCCTTGACCCTTCTTATGATGGACCGGTCTCAATCGCTCAATGTTCCACCATTTTTTGATGGGAACAATTATGCATTCTGGAAAGTTAGAATGAGAGCATTCTTATGCTCTATCGATGATACCGCTTGGGATGCGGTTGAGATAGGTTGGACCAAGCCGGTGGCTCCTAAGTCCACTTGGGATAAGGCAGCCCTTGCGGCAGCAAATGCTAACAGTAAAGCTTTAAATGCTATTTTTTGTGGTGTGTCCCCTGATGAATTCCACAGGATATCTCATATGACAGTAGCCAAGGAAGCTTGGGAGATTTTGGAGACTACCTATGAGGGTACAAAGAAAGTCAAGGACACAAAGCTCCAAATGCTCACCACCAAATTTGAAGAACTCAAGATGAGTGATGATGAACCATTTGACTCATTCTATGGGAAGCTCAATGAAATTGTCATTGCTAAACTCAATCTTGGGGAGAAGATTGAAGACACTAAGGTGGTGAGAAAAATATTGAGGTCCTTGCCTGAGAGTTTTAGAGCAAAGGTTACAGCCATAGAAGAAAGCAAAGACTTGGATGAGATTAAGATTCAAGAGCTGATCGGTTCTCTCCAAACCTATGAGCTGGGATTGCCTTCCCATAAAATAAGCAAATCGTTTGCCCTTAAAACCATCAACGAAAGATTGAATGATTCCTCCGAAGAAGACGGAGTGGAGAAAGAAGTAGCATATCTTGCAAAGAACTTTCGCAAGTTTCTGAAAATGAAGAACAGTGGGAAACCGTTCAATAGAGAAAAGTTCTCTCCTTCAAGAGGTGATAAGAAAGTGGTTAAGAGAAAAGAAGGAAAGGACTATCAACCCTCTCCAGACATTGTGTGCTATGAGTGCAACGGTCATGGACATCTCAAGAAGGAGTGTCCGAATTTTCTGAGGGGAAAAGGAAAAGCATATGCTACAACGCTCAGTGACTCTGAATCTTCTGATTCTGACTCGGAAGAGAGCTGTGACGGTGAGGGAAACTACTCCGCTTTCATGACTATTGCTCATGAAGATTCCTCGGATGACTTGGGTGCACTTGAGAAGGAACTTGGTGAACATTCTGATTCAGAATCTGCTGGAGTTGTGGAAGAATCAGACGCTGAAGAGGAAGAGAATATAGCTAATCTTCAAGAGAATTACTCCTCACTTCTTGAGAAGTCAGGGGAATATGCAAGAATAGCCAAGGCAGCTGTGAGAAAAATGAAGAAAGCAGAGAAAGACTACCGAAGTCTCATGATCAGACATAAGGAGGCCAAATGCGAAATAGAAGGGCTGAATGGTGAGCTGTCAGAAGCATACTTGAAGATCAGATTTCTTGAGCAAGAGGTGGTGCAAGCGCAAGCCAAGATAGAGAGGGTCTCCTCCAGAAAGTTGGATGATGTTATCTCATCCCAAAAACATTCTTCAGACAAGTCCGGATTGGGATATACCGGAGGAAGTAGCTCATCAGTCAAAGCTACCAAAGAAATGAAATTTGTGAAAGCCGTAGAGCCAATTGTAGAGGAGGCCGTTCCTGAGAACGTTAAGGTTGAAAAGAAGAATGCAAATGAGCAACGGATGATGAATAAGCCTCGAAATCAAGCTGGAGGTAGACACGAAACCAGAGCAAGATCTCTCTCAAGACCTCAACGGGGTCCTAGAACGGATTATGTGTGTCACTATTGCGGATTGCAAGGACACACCAGACCCAACTGTCAAAAATTGAGGGCAGACAATAGTGCAAGCATTCCTCGATCACGAGGAAGAAGGAATGACAATAGAGCTTGGGGAAGTGAGAACTCA
Organism: Quercus glauca; assembly: GCA_023736055.1. Lineage (NCBI taxonomy): Eukaryota > Viridiplantae > Streptophyta > Magnoliopsida > Fagales > Fagaceae > Quercus > Quercus glauca. The sequence continues at coordinate 9,226,973 of CM043319.1, read as the reverse complement.
AGAAGCCAAAATCGTGATCCCGGAGTGACAGATGTGATGAAGATGATCGGTGCCTTCACCACTTGCTTGGAGAGTTTCACCAGGAGGTTTGAAAGTCCAAACTCTCGTACCCAATCCGTCAAGGATATCACCCCAAACGCACGTGACGTGTGGGTGAAAAGGGGTACTCATGCATAAGCACTATAACATGTCCATGCGTTAATTCTTTCCATTTTTAGGGACATTTGTTGTTGCATTGCATCATGCATTACTTTCATGGCTTGCACTTGTTATTGTTGATCTTTCCTTTCTTGTTCTGTTTTGGGTGTGTTTCAAAAATTTCAAAAACCCATAAAAATTATAAAATCTAAAAAGTTTGATCACTTTGTTGAGTTTTGTCTCATATCATGTTTTGCCTTGTACCTTTGTACTTATGGCTTTGTGCATTTAACGAGCGTAGCTTGTCCCTCATGCACTCATATCATAGTGGAAGAAATTCTGAAATCTATGTGACGGTTGTAAATAGATCTTCAACCTTGTCATGAATGATTAGTGAATGGTTGTGTTGATCTTGATACATGCATAGACTCATGCCTATATATCTTCCCACTTTTATTTTTTTTGCTTAAAAGAGCTCTCTAAATGTAAATCTCCAAATGAAAAGAGATATAGAGCTGTAAAAGCCTGTCGCACAAACTAGTATTCGACTAGGAAAAAGGGAAAGCGACCAAAATAAAATGTATGATGCCCAAAAAGCCAAAGGCTATCTTATAAAATGAAATATCAAAAATTTCAGGCATCTTTCTCTAAATGTGATTCTCTTTGCTCAAAAGTTGCAAATGAAGTGTTAAGAATGGAGCCAAATGAAAAGCTTCAATGAATTGTTATCAAGTACGTGTGGGAGGTCATATATGCATGTTTCCATAATTGAGATAGGTCACATAATCTAGTGCTAGTTGTGTATGCCTTGATTGAATTGATCATTGAAGCCTCACATTGGACTAAGGACTATCTCATTTTTGATATCCACACACAACACACAAGTCTATGTTCTATGAATGTCATAATCATTTGTGTGATTGTACTTGATTAAATGTGTTTCACATGCTCAATCTTTGTTGATCAAATCCAAAAAGATTTTTGTGAGTTTTATTTGTTTTTGAAAGTGATTTTAGACTTTCTTGTGTTTCTTTTTGGTCAAAATGAATTTTGTGTTTTTAATCAAAAAACTGGTTCAGTGGCTTTCTCGCGAGAAGCTCGCGACTAAGAAGCTTCCCGCGAAAATCTGTTTGGCTAAAACTGTGTTTTTCTCAAAATCAGACAGAGAATCTCGCGACTGTGTCGCGACTGTCTCGCGACTTAGAGCTTCTCGCGAAAATTTTGTGCTTCAGTGGCACCTTTCGCGGTTGTCTCGCGACTGTCTCGCGGCTCCCTATCCCTCGAAAAACGCGTGTTTTCAGTTTTTATAGGGCTGATGTGACAGTTTTTCAAAACATAAAACTTCCCTCTTCTCTTTTCTTCGAAACTCTCTCTACCCAAAAACACTATTTCATCAAATCCCTTTCCAAATCAAGCCTTTTTCTGCATTTTCTTCTTCAAGGTATGTTGATCATTCACTTCTTGTTAAGTTTTTACTTAGATTATGCAGAAATTTTTAGTTAGGGTTATGATGATTGGGGATTTTCGAAATTTTGGGTTGGTTTTCTAAATTGGGCAATGTTTGTGTTAAATCTTTGATTGGGTTATGTTTCTTTTGATCGTATTGCATCTGTGTTGGCCCCTTGTGGCATTTTATAGTGTATTTAGGCATATTTTCACCATGTTCATGCATTGTTCATACTTAAAGTGTTGTTATGCACATTAGGTGTTTGATTGAATGTCTAAATGACATTGTTATGCCTAATTGGTCTCAAGTGAGTCCCAATTTCAAGTTTTTCATATAACTTACCATGTTTTGGTCTAGAATTGTTACTTGATCATGTGTGCATTACACTTTACACTTGGTACTCTCACTTGGCAAACGCCTAGGCACTATATAGGCACACCCTCATGCATCTCATGTTACATACACTTGCATACACACAGACTCACACACTTGCACAGTGATTTAGTTTCATGCAAAATGTCTTGATGTTCAATGCATTTATGCTTTAATTTAATGAAGTTTGTGTTATAGCTTGCTTTGTTGTGTTGGAAATGCTCTGTTTTTGCACCTTACTCTGTTTTGGATGGATCTCATTTGATGAAAACTAACTTGAATCTAATCAAGTTTTGTTCTTGTGTTGTGTGCACTTGTGCTTTATGTGTTGTGTTCACTTATGCAGATGTCTCCCACCAAGCATGCTGGTTCCAAGAAGAAGGCCCCCAAGCGTGCTCGTACTGACTCCGATAACTTCAAATCCGCAGAGGCAGATATGAAGTACAATGATTGCTACAAGAGAGCAACCATTGTCATGGAAAGGGTGGTGCAGTTGGAAGAGCTTGAGAATACCTGCATTCCAGATGTGTTCAAAGAAAGAACCTGGACAAAGTTGCTAAATCCAGTTGGGAATGTGTACTCAGAAATCATCAGGGAATTCTTCTCTAATGCTGCTGTGGAAGATGATAAGATCCTTTGCTGGGTGAGGCGCAAAGAATTTGAGATCACCAGGGACAGCATTCAAGACTTCTTGGAGATTCGTCCTCCCTCACAGCCAATGACAGTTCAGTATGATGAGCGATTGGGGCATATCACGGAGATGATATCAGCACTTGGTGGGGTTCCAAAGAAATCCTCAATGGATACTCTCAAGTTCTCTCCAGAAATGAGAACTCTCAGCTACGTTATGATCCATAACTTGTATCCGGTCACCAACCTCACCACTCTCTCGGCTCCAAGGACGAGGTTTCTCTACGACCTCTTCACTCATAAGGAGATTGATATCTGCAGCCACATCTTCCACATTCTGAAGAAGAGCATCACGAAGTAAAACTCCAGAACCATAATGCCCTTTCCTTCATTGATCATGGGTCTCATTGCCAAGGCAAAGCTGAAGTTTCCTAGTGGCCTCACTGTTGTTCAGAGGGATTACCCCATTGGTGCAAACACTCTGACTCGGAGCACAGCACACATCAAAGGCCCCAAGACTGGTCCTCATCTCATTCCACCGCCTAGGGGTGCGCCTCAGGATGTCCCAGAGGAGGGAGGAGATACTGAGGAGGAGATTAAGAGGTTTACTTCTGCTCCAGAGACTGCACAGCCATCATCTTCTGCTCCAGCACAACCACAGGGTCTCAGCAAGCTTGATCAGATCCTAGCCAAGATGGATCACATGTCAACAGTGCTTGATACTCATGTGCAGCACACAGCGGATCAGTTTGCTTACCTCCAGGAGCAGATCACCACACTATCCACTCAGATTCAGAGCTTATCCCCTACACAGGGTTCAGACTCCGACTCCGACCAATTCTAGTCCTTTGGCCATTCCGGTCAAAAAGGGGGAGAAAATTTTGAGGGGGAGCTGATGAACAAGAGCTTGCACAGCCTTAGGGGGAGCATAGCTTAGAAACATAGCTACATTAACTATTGGTTATTGGTTTTTCAGACGGTTTTTACTAAGTTTTTTTTGGTTTATAGTTAATGTTTTACTGTTTTTAGTTTATACTTCTGACACTTATGTTTTTAACATTAGTATTAATTTCAGTATTTTTTCAGAAGTTTGTGTCTATAGTTCTATGCTTTGTGGCATATATGCTATGTGGCATTTTGTTTTGTACCCATGTTACTTTTGTAAGCTTTAAGGGTTTGTTGCATGCATAGTTTGTAGGTCTTTGTGGTTTGTGCCATGCATTTGCTATACCATGCTTATGCAACCTTTATGCATGTTTGCTTGTTGTTCAATGTCATGCATTTTACTTCAAGTACATCACTCTTGTGCCCTTGTAGGATTGTTCCTAGATGCATATACGTTCTATGCATTGGTTGAGTGATGAACACTCTTGTGCCCTTGTAGGATTGTTCCTAGATGCATATACGTTCTATGCATTGGTTGAGTGATGAACACTCTTGTGCCCTAGTAGGATTGTTCCTAGATGCAAATACTTCGTGTATTTCGCATTGGTTGAGTGTTGGAGTTGCAGATGATTCTCTTCAAATGAGCTTATCATCCTGCATATCCGGATGTTCATTTCATGTGTAAATGAGCATAGTAATTACTTGCGTATAGTGATTACTTGTTTGATCTTGCCATGATCTAGTGTTTCTATTTCATTTAGCTTGATCATGTTATTTTTGCTCCATATGCATTTCAAGTTTTTCTACATGCAATGATATTAGTGTGTTGTTGTATTTCAGGAGATACTTGTTCATATGTTCAAGAGCTTATCAGAATCTAGAACTAGGTGTGAGTGAGTTTTGCCTTTGTTCCCAAACTCACGTTTAAGTCTAGAGTCTGTTTTAGGGTTTTGTCACGGAATAGCCAAAGGGGGAGATTGTAAAGTTGTAATTTACAACTATGTTTTGTTGGCTTGTATTCCGTGCCAAATTTGATTGTAATTTTGTTCAATCGTTTAAAACCCTGTATTTGTTGTGGGACTTGATGTAAGGGGTGTGTGAGAGAAAGAGTGTTGAAGACTCAAGCATTTGAAGAAGAAAAGGATTCTCGCGGGTATCTCGCGGGTATTTCGCGACCAAGCTTCCCGCGAAGTGAGACATGTGCCAGGCACATGATGGAATGCGAAGAGTCATGCCAGGTGGAGACAACTGTGTCTTGCAAGTATCTCGCGGGTAAGGCCTTCCCGCGAGACACCCGCGAGACTAGCTGTTCTGCCAGCCTGTATTCTTTGAGTCACACCTTTTGCACCCCTCCTACAAATACCATCATTACCCACATTTGTTGAGGAATGCTTCAGAGAGAAAACCCTAGCCAAACACCTTGGTAATTAGAGATTGTCTTCCCCACCTTCTCTAAACATTTTGCTTGTGGTATCTCCTCAACCCTTCCCTCTCCATTGTCCATATCTTTGAGAGGTTGATAGCCCAAACACTTGACACATCTTAGAGAGTGCTGAGTGACGTTTTGGTGCTGCTGGGAAGCATAGGAAGAAGCCTTCAATGGCAGATGCAACATGGAGCTTGTTGCGGGATCCGGATAACTAGGACAAGACACGGTTCCGAGAAGCCTTGTTGGAGTAGGAGCTTGGAGGGCTTAGGTACATCGGGTAGACTAGGCTTGGAGGGTCTTTTGCTAATCCATGTATCCCAACTGATTGTCTAGTGGATCGATTTCCGCTTGGAGGGCGGCGGAGAGGTTTTTCGCCGAGTTCTTCGGTTTTCTCTTCGATAACACGTCTCGGTGTTATTTGTGTTTGCATCCTTCTTCCCTACTCTTGTTTATTTCATTTTTACTGCTGAGTTGCTTTAAATATGAATTAGAGTAGTTGTTTGGTTTATATGCTTGTGTTTACACTATTCCGCACTTGTTAGTAAGTTAGTGTAAAATCAACCAAGCCGTAATTTGAATTTGGGGGTCTAAACCGCTCGTGTGTTTTCAACACTTTTTCGAGCTTTCAATTACTTATAATTTAAACTTACTAATGAAATTATTTTTTTGCCCACCAATAACAACCTATAATAACCTACTAGTTATGATTTTTTATGAAAATGTTGTGGACATAACATTTCTCTTGTGAAAATGTTAAGACATTTTGTTATTGTCACAATATTTTCACAATTGCTGATATGTTAATTCTTTATGAGTCAAAATAAAATATAAAAAAATTATAAAGGTATTACAAAAATGTTGTGCCATTTTATTGTGTTTCTAGAAATTTTTTTTGGTTTAATTAACTTTGTTGAGTCAAAATTCACAATTTTACGTACAGTTTTCTTTGATTGACTTTTTGTATTATTTTTCTTTATGCACTATTTTAAGTAAAAGCACATAGTTTTACACAAAAAAAAAAAAAAAAAAAAAATAGCATAAAATTAAAACACTTTTCATCTTTTATGTTTGGGATAGTTCACAGTTCCTCCTTAAAATTTAAAATTAAGCCATTTTCCTCTTAATATTTGGGAAAAGAGCAAATATGTTATATTGTTATTCTCTTAGTTAAACCTTAATGAAAACTTATAATTTTTAATATACTTCATTGTGTAATGTCTAAAATACTCCCACTAAATTTTAACATCTCCCAAAAATTTTCTTCACATATTTTGAGTTTTAGATGGTAGTAATATTTGGAAAGTTGGAATGATGACACATGTATTTTGTTATCTTCTTCTTCTTCTTCTTCTTCATCTTTTTTTTTTTTTGGTTTCTTTTCTTGCCCAAATGAGTGTTCATTAAAAACTAAGTAACCTAAACATTGCACCTAGGCTCATGTAAAATGATAAAGAAGAAAGTATAAATGACAAAATTTTCATTATGTATGGTTGAAGTTATTTGACGAAGAGCTTCAATTATAGCATATGACATCATTTATTACGAAAATTTAATATTGTGATAATGTCTTAGCAAAAATCAGTTGTATATTGTTGGAAAATGATGATATTTGTTATCATTCTTAGAAGTTTTTAGTGAGTGATTATTGTCTTTAGCAAATAAATACTAAGAAACTATTATAATAAAATAGATATTCATAAAATAAACTGTTAAATAGCTACCATAGCTTTGTATGTGATCAAAATTCTTATACCAATGAGATCAACTTTGTATAACATACATTTTTTTATGTATATAATTTCATATTTCTTCAAAGAGAAATTTTATCTAAATTTTCTCACTAAAAGGTAGCACGTGCAAGACCGTGCCGCCCTCACTAGTATTTGAGAAATAGGGAAAGGCTACAACAGGACAGCCTAATGGTTTGTTATCACTTTCCTGATTTTGTTTTTAAGACTTTTGTATGGGATTTAAGGGGAAATGCTTTGAGTCCTCGTCTCCCAAACCTTAGTCCTTAACTAAAGCTGTAATGTTTTTGTAGTGCAATGTTCCTGGTTTTTATATTTTATTTTATTTTTTAATTAGGTAAAAAAAAAAAAAAAAATCCAAACGATTGAGTTGTTCTTGTAATAGTAGATTTTTGTTTTCGGGAAAGTCCTTTACGAGAAGAAAACGAAGCCAAACCCGTGACGCCATCAAATAATAGGACTTTGGCCTTTTATGAAAAAATACAATCACTTGTATTGAATTAGCTATAAATGATCTTTTATTTTTCTGGAATTATTACATCTTTCAGGTCTAAGAACATCATGAAGGTAACGTATAATCCTAATAAATCCTAATCACAATTTTTAGTTTGACCAACTTAAATTCGATATAATTTTTTTGAATATTTATTGTTATCATATGGTTAAGTATTCAATTTGCAGGGCCCATTGTGATGTTTCAAAATATTCATGATACGTGGGAACACATTCTTATGAGTTTTCCACAGTACAGTGACATTGAAAAAAAGAAAAAGAAAAATGTTGTGTAAACTTTACAAATTGATGTATCATTTTTAAAATGAAAAAATAAAAAATAATTGATAAATTTATTTATTCTATTTTTGATGATGGACCAATCATATATATATTCTTAATTGGCAATTTCTTAATAGAGTAAGTGTCCAAATGATTCAAGAGAACATATCTGATAAAACATGTATCACAACATGTAAGATCCGCACATGTTGTGAGAGAGTCATCTCACAATATAATTTTTCAAGCCAATAATGCAAGGGTTTGAAATTAAAGGCTTATTGGTGCCATGACTTGAGGTAAGCATTCAAAGAGTTTGGGCAAAAGAGACATGGTAAGTATTTTTGAATTTTGAAGGGGTGCAAGATTCTAATATGAGAGAGAGAGAGAGAACTTTGACCACTTTGGTGCACATGACACATCGAGTGTTTTGTCGGTTCAAATCTATTACGCTTCTAAATCTTATTTGATAAAAACATGTATGTAATTACTAATAAATATTTTCTCTAATGGACAAGTCTCCAATTCAGCAAAAAAAAAAAAAAAAAAAAAAAAAAAAAAGAAGAAAAAAAGGGGCAAGTCTCCAATTGACAAAGACATCGTCTTTTCTGTTGTATTGGTCTTGATTTGAAAGCATGAAAACGACTTATATTCTATAATTGAATAAAGTAGTTGAATTAACATAATTAACAATGTCTAAATGAAAATAGAGAGTTGTAAAGAAATATACGATATCTTTATAATTTTGAAAATAGAGACGGCAACCGACGACTTTTTTATATATTATAATTTTTTGTGATAAGATTTAAATATATAATATCTACTCTATAAATATTATTTTTATCTATTAAGTTAGATATAAATATATATTTTTTTGTTTAAGCAAAATTTGATCTTAACTTTTATATTTAATAACAATAAATTTTACTGGTTAAATTAAATGAAATCAACCCCTGTCTCTTCCTTTTTATATTTGGTAAGAGTAATGCTACAGACACAAACTATTTTACAATATTTTTACAAACTGCTGATATGGCAAATTCTTATTAGTTCTAATATGAGCCCATCACTAAAATCACATTTTTACTTACAATAACTATTTAGAAAATGTTAAAGCCACATCAACAGTCTGTAAAAATATTGTAAAATAGTTTGTGCCTGTAGCATTACTCATTTGGTAAAAGTATTGTTTAATTCAAAGTAAGATTATGTTTTCATAGTAGACTTTTTTTGATGCAATGTGATACTGTAATTAACAAGAGTTGGTACTTGGTTAGAGTCGTTAGACCTTAAAAACATGTTGAATACATAGAAATGTGAAATCTACCACAAAAGTAGAAAACAAAAGACTGAAACTTTTATTGATAGAAGATTTTCAATTTTTGTTTTATTATTTAGGGTCCAATTTAAAATTTCCGAAAACTTAATTTCCAAAGAGAAATATTCTTTGATGTAAACATATCCTAATTAAAGGAGTACCATATAATATAAGGAGTCCTTTTTGACTAAAATAATAATAAAAACTACCAAAAAAGGAATAAAAATCATTCTAGAAAAATATAAAAATTATTATAATTCAAAATAAAATTCTTCCATTGATATGTGCCACGTCCAATTTCATCGTCTAGGGGATAAAATAGTTTTACATGTAAAACTTCTATATTCAATGCATGATAAAGTTTAAAGAATGGATTGATGTGTATGCCGAAGTGTAGCAAAATGACTCATTATATTCACAAAATTGTACTTTCATCTTAAATAAATTATAATATATAACTAAAGGTAACAAAAAATTATAATTTTTAAATTCGACAAGAGAATAAAGGCTAACAATCATATAATATACCTTAAACGTCACCTGAATAATCCACTAAAGTACTTCACAAGCTATTATAAGTCAGCCCCCATATATAATAATATATATACGTACACTTACCCAAAAAAAAAAAAATTCTATAAGTGCTTGTATATTATTATTAATGTAATGAGAGAGTAAAATAATTTTGTTTCAATACAATATTATTTTAAATTTATAGTATCCACTTCATAAGAATTATTCTTTAGTATTATGTCTAAATATTAATTAATTTTTAATACTTTAAATTTTTTATTCAATTATAAAATTTTTTATTAATTAAATTAACTCGAACCCACAAAATAGATCTGTGTCAAAGAAAACTATTTGGTCCCAAAGAAAACGTCTACAAATTGGTTTTTGAGTGCTAATTTGCCTAACGATGACACTTTTAAAGAGTAGAAACTGGAAGCTCCTGGAAAGATATAGCTGCATGTTCGAGCAAACGATCGAACTATTTTATAAAAGCACGCTTAAATAGCGAAATATTATGGCTCATGTGAACCCAAACTTGCTTTATCATGTTGCAATCAATCAAATCATGCTATGGGATGGGTTCGATGGATCAATTCAAATCACTTTATTTATTTTTTAGCTCACTGATGTAACAATTACTAAAATTAGGAAAATGATTCATATTATTTGTCCAATCAATGATGTCCTTTTGAAAAAGGGCAACACTAACAACAGTCTCCTGAGGGTGACAAATTAATGTCGGCACTCAGCAACTTTTTTTTTTTTTTGATGAACCGGCACTCAGCAACTTGCAACTGTATAATAAGTAATTTATATATTTCGTGCAAGTGAAGAACTGAAGATTTTTTTTTGAGAAGTCCATTGTGTAAATGGTTTTGAAAGGAACGATTTAGATCCAAAATTGATTATGCATTGGATTTTTTTAATCAATTATGTGATCAAATTTTAATTTTTATCAACTTAGACACCACAAACCAGAGAGCCACCAAATCTGTAAAGCAAGCAATAAAAATAATAAACGTATAACATCGCAATATGTTGATAAAATGGACAACTAACGAAAAACATCTCTAAATAAAAATTTTACTACGTGGGTGAAATATCCCAAATAAGATAATCCACTATTAAAGTAGGAGTGTATAATTTAGAACAGAATCTTTGTTACTTAGGGTTTGTTTGGTATATGCACTTAAACAATAGTTATATGTACTCAAATAACCGTTTTCAGTTTTTAAACAATATTACACGTATTTTTACACACTTTTTCATCCACACGTATTTCTAAAAAATACAAACAACGTTACTAAAACAACATTACCAAACAGACCCTTAAACTCTATAATTCTAGTAGATGAACTCATTGTTGTAACCCATAGCATAATTGGAATGTCTAAATTCATTTTATGTGAAATCTTTCACAGAATTCACAAACAACCTGTTTGTGTTAACGAACAAAACCTCTTATTTACTCCAACACACCTCCATGAAGACTGGCTACCGTAGTGAACTTTATTGGGTTGTGATTTGAAGCTATTTGATTACACAAATTGATACACACTTGATATGAATATCTTTTTTTTTGTACCCACAGTGATGAAGTGCAAACTTGTCAGTCCAAGTGAGTGCGTCTAGATGGAGCCAAGATGTCGTCTCTTTGGTCCTAAAAATGGTAAACTAGCTCCCTTAGAATGGCCACCGGTGTGGTGTCTGCCACAACGCCTCCGATACCAAAGTCAGTACAAGGGAACTTTTTGCAAGCTTAAACAATGATAGAATAACAATAGAAATTATTTTTTGTTTTTTTCGTACCTTGTGTTGATGTTGTGAGAGCCTTATATTTATATTTACAGCTCCTAGCCATTGTGGTAGTTATGGTGGCCTTAATGTTTTTCTTGGTAACATTTTTGTGCCCTATAATGTGGCTTCAATATGCTCCAACGCCTCATATAGGTGGCTTTGTAACCGCTCCAGGTATAATTGGCTGCATTGAATGGCCTGGTTCTCTTCGTTAGTGATGTAGGTGTCTGTTTGATTCGTCTAAGGATACCCTCGTCTGTATCGCTGAGATCGTCCATGTGAGGTGGATTCGTCAGTCCCATCACACGCGTTCATCAAGATGGAGGCTTTGATTTTCTCTTTATTTTGATCTTAGTGTTGGGTTATAGATGGACTGTTTAATTAATTTAATCACTTGAGTTGATTAATTAGTCAAATTACATGCAAATTAAGTGGAGGCACAATAAAGTAACCAAAATAAATAAAGTGTAGTGGAAATTAAATTTGTCACGGCAATTTGATCATGATGGGGAAAATCTTCGCAGATGAAAATCTCACCGGGTGAATTTCAGGTTGTAAAGTTTTGATTTACAATTAATTTTTGTTGGCTTTATTTCTGTGCCAAATTTGATTGTAATTTTGTTCAATCTTTTATACCCTGTATTTTATGTGGGATTTCATTGTAAGGGTTGTGTGTGAGAGAGAGTGTGAAGACTCAAGACTCATTGAAGATCAAAACTGTTTTCACGGGTAGCTTATGAGAAGCCTTCCCGTGAAGTGAAGCATGTGCTCAGCACATGACTGGAATATAAAGAGTCATGATAGATGGTGACAGCTGGTTTTCGCAAGTGTCTCACGGGTAAGGCCTTTTCGTGAGATACCCGCGAAATATTCTGTTTTGCCAATTTATCATATCTGATACACCAGGTCTCTACCCACACTATATATACCCATATTACCCACATATTGAGAAGAGTGCTTTTCAAAGAGAAAACCTTAGCCATTACGCTTGAGAGTGAGAGATTGTCATACCCACAATCCTTTACACAATCCATTATGGTTTTCCTCAACTCCTACCTCTCCATATCCAAATCCTTAAGAGGTTGATAGCCCAAACACTTATCGCATCCATCTTGAGTGTAAAGTGAGGTTTTGATGTAGCTGGGAAGTATTGGAAGAAGCCATTTGTTTGGTAGATGCAATCGGGTTGAATTGCGTGATTCGGAGAGCTAGAGAAGACAAGGCTTCGTCAAGTCAGTTGGTAGCAAGAGCTTGGAGGGCTCAAGTACATGGGGTAGACTAGGCTTGGAGGGTCTTTTGTTATTCGTGTACTCCAACTCATTCTTTAGTGAATCGATTTACTGCTTGGAGGGCGGTGGAGAGGTTTTTTGCCGAGTTTTTCGGTTTCCTCTTCGATAACACATCGGCGTGTTATCTTGTGTTTGCATTCTTCTTCCCTACTCTTTTAACTTTCATTTTATTGTTGTGATTTGATGAATATGGCTTAGAGTAGTTATTGTGTTTGTTCGCTCGCATTTACTCTATTCCGCACTTAGTTTAAATTAGAGTAAAATCAATCAAGCCGTAATTTTAATTTGGGGGTCTAAACAGCTCTTGTATTTTCACACAAATTCGAGCTTTCACAAGTCACTACTTGCGCAAAATCCACTAATAAAGAAACAAGCGGTTACAAGTATAAGGAATCTTACCCCTTGACCTATCCCAAAATACCAACCTATTGTTGAATTTACTAACCAATACTAATATTAGCTCCAATACCTAATTGGATTTGTTCTTGTAGAGACTTTCTCTTGAACGGATCCCAGTACATGATAAACTTCTTTTCACGAATCCCGCTGCGTGATAACTCCATAGCAATAATTTTGATTGTTGTAGTTGATTTTGTAAAGTTGTGATTTACAACTATGTTTTATATTGACTTTATTCCATGACAAAAAGTGTTGTAATTGTTTTAATTTTGTTCTTTGTATTTTGTGGAATTTTATTGTATTGGGTTTAGTATTAAGTTGGTGAAGAATCGAGCATGTATTGAATGAACAAGTAAATTTCGTGAGTGTTTCGCGAGAAGCCTACTCGCGAAAGAGCCATGTGAGAAGTACATGCTGGAATCTGAAGAGTCATGCTAGGTTGTTAGTTTCACGAGTGTCTCGCGAGAGGGGCCAACCCGCGAGATACCCTCGAAACTCTCTGCTTGGAGGATTTTGAGAGTGACTTTCTTACCCTTCACCCATACTATATATACTCTCATTACCCACAAAAGTATGGGAGGCCATTCAGAGAGAAATACCCTAGATAGGTTTTCTACAACATAACACACTCATCTTTTAGAGAGAGAGTTACTCATCCTTAGTGAGAAATCATTGTAGCATTTTCTCCTTTCCTCTCCCATTGTCATACCTGAGAGGAGATTTATATCCAAACACAACTCACACCTTTTTCAGAGTGTAGAGAGTGATTTGGAGCTTGGGAAGTTTTGTGGATTTGCCAAAAGAAGTCGGTGAGGCTTGGCGGATGCAATCAGGCGTATTGCAGGATTCAGAAAGCTAGTGAAGACATGACTCCGAGAAGTCCGTTGGTAGCAAGAGCTTGGAGGGCTCAAGTACATTAGGTAGACTAGGCTTGGAAAGTCTTTTATTATTCGTGTACTCCAACTTTATTCTATAATGGATCGATTTCGACTTGGAGGGTCGTGAAAAGGTTTTTTGCCGAGTTTTTCGGTTTCCTTTTCAATAACACGTTTTGGTGTTATCTTGTGGTTGCATCTCTCTTCCTTTACTCTTGTACTTTAATTTTATTGTTTGTTATTCATGTTTATGCACTAGAGTAGTTATCAGTTTATTGTGCTTCATTTACTCTTGTTCTGCACGTAGATAAGTTAGAGTAAAAGCAATCTAGCTGTAATTTTTTTTTTTTAATTGGGGTCTAAATAAGCTCTTGTGTTTTAGCACAAATCCGACCTTTCAAATTTGAATCAACTTCACACAAAACACCAATAAGATCTACAATTGTAGGTGCTAGAACTCAAAAGCGCACAAAAATAGTAGCAATATCTTCTTCTTCTATTTTTTGAACTCACATGTTCAATAGGTGAAGGCTAGGGTTTCAATGTGAAAACCTTATAAAGCATTAAGGTTTTCTGTCTTTACCATCTTATTTAAATAAAAGCTTAATGGGTCTTTTGAATGGGCTCTCCTATTAGGTTTACACAAACCCAACACTTGGAATAAAATATTGCAGGCTATATCAGAAATCCCGTAGCTCGATAGAATAAAACATTGTGTTTTTAATAATATCACTTGTTAACACTTGTTGTTCTTCTTGAAACCACTTGAAATTAAGACTCAATTACAAATAAAGTGTGTTTTGATCTCGGATATGACAATACATAAAAATATGACCCTTACAACGATTGTACACAATAATTTTTCTTTGTGAAGAGCCTTGTAACTTATTTGTGGGTTATCCTTAAGGCCTCGTTGAAAAATTAGTAGACTTTACCAAGTTGTTAATTGATAGGCCAAGAATGTATTGACCCCTTTGTGATGAAGTAATTGATTAATTAGCCAAATTTATTAATTAATCAAATTAACATGCAAGATGTGTGGTAGCACAAACAAATCACCAATTAAACTAAGTATGCAGCGGAAATTAAATTGACACGGTGATTTGTTTACGAATGGAGAAAACCTACACGGCAAAAATCCTACCGAGTGATTTTAGGTCACCACTCCTAAGAATCTATTATTATCAAAACAATCGGTTACAAGTAAAGGAATTCTAGTACCTTATACCAACCTACAATTGAACCCTTATCCCAATACCCAATTGGACTTGTTCTGTAGTGACAATCTCTCATTTTCAATGCACGGCTCCTAGTACGTGACTAACCAATTGCGCGGATCCTAGTACGCGACTTGATCACCAACTTGAGAAAGATGTTGGTTGCAAAGTTTTTCAGTTCATCACACGATGAAGATCAAGAAGCTCCTTGGTCACAAAACCCTAATGTGTAAAAACACAGCAGCTTCTTCAAGAGAAAAAAGAACTAGGGCAAACTAGGTTTTCGGTCACACTTTTCTTCACACTTGTGGAATTGTGCTCTTGTGCAACTTGCGTAACCTTTTATGGCCCTTAAAATAATCCTTATATATGTTTAGGGTTGACGGCCCTTAAAATAATTCTTATATATGTTTAGGGTTGTGAGAAAAGAAAGTAAAAACATATACCTATGGATTGGATGAAAATCAGAACTTCATAAATCTCGATAGATAGCCATCTATCGAGCTAGCTGTCGAGCCACGGGCTTCAGCAGCTTTTAAACCATGATAGATGCTAGCTGTCGAGATAGTTGTCAAGATTTAAAATCCTGCACTTCATTACTTGATTCTTGGACAGACTTGCATGGCTTTAACACTTGAACTTGAAACCTTATTTCTTGAAGTATTAAACACATCTTAGATCTTCTTAATTACAAGTAAAGTGCGTTTTGTCAAAAGATTAGCCAATTACATAAAATAGGGACATATGTTCATAACATCAAATCACATATGTCCTAACATTAATCAACCAATTGTTGGAGCATATTAATTAATTAAAATGAATAAATATTACAACATAAATGAAAAACTTATATTGGGGTCCTTGGGTTTAGTCCGAGACAGTGATTATAAATAGTTTTCAAGTCTCAAAAAGTCCATCCCTTCCTCTAAGGGCTTCTCAGCTTTATATATTCAGCTAAGATGTATTTGAGCCCTACATTTGGAAGGTCAGGGTTAGATTCTTCTGATACTTGTCCCATCAAGACCTTACTAGAAGGCTTCCACATTGGGATATGAGCTGGGTTGACACTGTTCATGGGTAATTTCCTCATTAATGCGGCTAGCTAAGTGGTTGCAGAGCATTGAATGCGGAAGTGATGGATACTTTATCCATCCTCTTTCCTTTCTTCCTAGCTTGGCAACAAATCTTTCTCTTCGCTCTCGATTTGCTCCCGACAGCCTTTAGCCTTGGTTCTTGGTTTCCCGAGGGCATGTTGGGACCCTCGGAGTCCTCGGGCGCTGTAGTCTTTCTGCACTCGCATAAGGTCACTTGTATTGGACATTCTGTCGGTGCTTTCCGAGGTTCATACCCTTGGTATTGTCCTTAATCCTTCTGCTTTTATTCTCGGATCCTCGTCCTCCCATAGATACTCATAGAATTTTCCTCCAATTTGGACATTAAGATACTAGTTAATTATACTTGAATCGGTCGTTATGCAACCAATTTAGCTGAAGGTAAATGGTGACTTTTATTGACAAATTTACTAGCTTCCAATCAAATATTCAAATGCCAACTTTGTTATATATATATATAATATGAAGTATGACAAAGAGTCCTAGAGTCTTTGTAAGGTCTTTTTTCAAGGTCCCTCTCGGTTGAGTGTTTTTTTAAACCTTGCAAGAATGAATTTAGACTTTAGCAACCATTGACACAAAATTGGTGAGGAGACCCTGCTGGTTATGTAGTCTATTATATATCTTATGTTTATATTACTATTTTTGTTTTTTCTTTGCATGTTTAACATTCAACTCACGCAGTTTATAATTTAGCTTATTTCGTTCATATACACATTTTTTTAAACTTTAGATTGACCCATGAAAGTAAGTTATCACAAATGAGCAGTATAAATACACACTTTTTTTTTTTTTCTTTTTAATATAAAATAGAAATTTTACTCTAGCCTAATGTAAGTGTATATGTGTGAAGCTCCTTTTTGGAGACTTAAACCTCAGCCCTTTCCCCCCACAACCCACAAACACTTATACTTATAGAGTGACCATCGCATCAAAAGTATGCGGTGGTATACACACTTTTTCATATACACTATAGTTGATTACTTTCCAATTGGTAAGAGAGATGAACACTTAATGTGGCAATGGGACTCAAATTCTACTGAGTGTACAATAAATACACACTTCTTCAAAGCTCGCACAACTTGTAGTAGTAAATTATGATAGGTATATAACACAATAAATGAATCACAATATTCCAAACTTGTTAAGAATGGTTATTCATGAATCAACTTAACACCGTGTCAAATTATGAAAATTTTAATTATATGAAATCATAGCACAATGAATGCCAATTTTGTTGGGATTTTGCAGCTGTCTAAGTACGGTGAATGCCAACTTGGTTGGAAAGAATTTTGCAACTATCATAAAAGATATCAGAAGCCCTCTTATCCTACTTGCACCTTCCTTTTCCCCAAGATTATTTAAATATTTTTACAGATAATGTTGCAGCTTTGCTCAGCCTCCTGTAATTTTGGGGATCAATTTCCATCTCACGGTTTTTGTGTCCTCCTAAATTTGAATAAAAAGTCCACATTCAAAACAAAGAAAGAAAAAATTGTTGTAAATGGGAACAGACAGCTATAATTAGAGCACAAAAAATGACATGCAGTGTCAATCAATTAGGCCCACAAAGACATCATTTCATATTAAGTTCAAAAGAGTGACTTTGTATACAAACGTACGCATTTATAGAGCCTTGGTTTGTCTTTTAAAGCTGACTGGTAGCAGCCGCCCCACATAACAACAAGGAGGTTGGCACTCTTTTCTTTTTTTTTGGGGGGTAGTAGTTGGGTGATCGAATTAATGTATGAGACGAAAAGAGGACCCCATCTTGGTCTCATCAATAATATAGAGCAAGTACTTCTAGAAATTTTGTTTATGAGAGTTCCATACACAGAGCAAGGCCTTTTATATATATATATATATATATATATGTATATATTTTAAAGAGCAATGTGAGGTAGAAAGTTTTTCACAATCTTTTTCATACTGGGTTGAAGTGATAAGTTGTATTTGTTGACGATCTATGACTAACTTAAAATTTTGAGATTAAGATTTGATTGTTATTATTGCTACTAAGGTAATAAGTTGTGATTGAAACAAAAATTACTTTACATTGAACCAGCAATAACAAGAAGTTACTTTTTATTTTATCTTTAATCAGTAATAATTATTCTTGCAACACAAAAGTACTACCCAAAAGGGTCAACAGGAAGTCATATCAATAGTAATGAAAATTTTTGTGCGAATGAATTTTAAAAATCCCACATTGACACAAACACAAATGGCAATTATTTCTCAGTTCAAAAAAGATAAAATTGACAAGCGAAGTTGTCCATAATTTGATGTGGCCTTCCAAAATTAATTATCAAGATTAGGATGTTAGGCGTAAGCCAAATAATTTGGAGGATCTTCTTAGAATATTTTCAAATGAGTTAAAAAAATGGTCCCACTGTTCACTGGCATCAACGTGTGACATAAAATTATGAACATGGTACATTCATCTCTTTAGGGGCAGTCTTGTAACTTTAGTCAAATAACATAAAAATCCTAGAACCACAATCAATTTCATACCTATTTTCACAACTATCCGATGTAGTTAGCTGTGAATGGTAAAAAAAAAGAAAAGAAAACTGAAATGTCCATGTGGACGTAATAAGTAGTCGATCATAGTCTGCCATATAAGATAGTTGTAAAAATAGGTGTAAAATTGATTATTGTAACATGAAACAATATGGGATAGAGACAATGTTTCCGTGCGCGTTTTGGAGTATAGCTTACGACCATAGATTTCAACCAACTTTCAAGAGGGTGTGAGAAAGTTAGCTTCAAAGAAAGCAGCAGCCACGAGAATCCTACCAGAGTAGAAGGGCAGCTGGGGCATGTATTTATGGTGAATTTTTTATCACCCAGAGATATAAAGGGTCCATCGAGCTATCATCATCACCACTGTATATATACATATATTGACACTATGTTTCTTTATTCATTTACACATCGCTCTTTTCTTTTCTTTTTTTAAGGTTTGTACTGTTTACGCTCGAAACTTCAAGGCACAAGGATGGTACCCCTAATTCACATGCAACAAAAATTCTTTGAATTCAAGAAGATAATTATAGTTTAGTAACATAATTTTTTTCTGTTTATTAAAAAGTCATAATTCAAATCCACCCGCTCCCATTATTGTAACTATCAAATTACACACACAAAAGTTGAAATCATCTTCCTCTCTTTAATTTTTATAAACTTTTTAGATGTTAAAATGATGAATTATCCAAGAGACAATCTTTAAAATGTTCAAACATATCCTAATGTTTTTAAGAGAAACATTCAGGTTCAAATCTTCCATTTACTAGCTATCAAATTAGGAAAAAAAAAATTACAGTTTTTTAACCTAACCTATCAAATGATTTAAATGCAATAAATGCAAGTGTACAAGCGGCACATAATATCTGTACTATTCTTGACAATCATGTTCCTCAATGTCAAATTCAACCTCCATGCTTAACGGTAAGGGTCTATTTATTTGAATAGCGGATTATTGCATGTTAGTGTGTTCAAATTAAGTGTGTGTCACGACATGTCAGTTAAATTGTTTACGATTTTAAAATTATAATTAAAATTGTGTTTTCAAAACAAAATTTTCAAAATTGTGTATAGATATACGCAACAAACTGTTTGTAATAATTACAATATGCTGCTAACTCCATAGTTCGAACCATTTCTCTCCTAGACCCCCAAGCACTTTTGTGCATGAGGAGGTGCTAATTCACTCTTTTTTAAGGTGTTTTCTTGAGATTTAAAGTTTGTGAAAGAAAGATAATAACAATTTGAATAATTAGCCTCGTGGACAAATAAGTTATTTTGGTAATATTTTTTGTTAAAGCATAATGCATTTAGTCACACACAGTAATAATGACGTTTCAAAAATATTTATAATGTGATAGAAACCATTTGCACATTACGTGTTTAATCCGTTAGATTCCAACAAAATACTTGATTTTTTTTTCTTTTTTTGAGACTACAAAATACTTGATTTGTCACAGAGATATTGTCAGTGATTAATTGCTCAAATTGAAAGTCCAAAAACCAAATTCATAAGTCAAAATGTAATGGTAATATTTATAAAAGTAATACAAGGGATACTATTAAATTTATTATATAAATCTTATAAACTGATGTGTTGCTAATTACAAAAATGTAATTTATCATCTAGTAAGCATGAGTTTGGATAGCGTTAAACCCAGTGTCTTTAGCATTTGCATTTTTGGCTGGGTCCCACGGCACAATTCACGACCCTAGTCAAAAACACAAAAACGAGCATACCAATACATTTTTGGGTTCCACAGTACTATTTATACATCTAAAAATTATTTTGCTATAATGTTTTCAGCAATAAATTTTTAGTTTTTAGCAAATAAGTGGTATCCAAATACACTATAAGTGCATAAGAGGAAATTTAAAATCACCCCACAACTTAGGGGTGAAAAATAAAATTTACTCTTTGTTAAAAATATAAAGATGAGACATTGTAATGATAGGGGTGAAAAATAAAATTTACTCTTTGTTAAAAATATAAAGATGAGACATTGT
Source organism: Quercus glauca (assembly GCA_023736055.1). Lineage (NCBI taxonomy): Eukaryota > Viridiplantae > Streptophyta > Magnoliopsida > Fagales > Fagaceae > Quercus > Quercus glauca. The sequence goes on along the minus strand of CM043319.1, from coordinate 9,206,500 downwards.
AATGATAACACTTGATGTTCTACTCACAATATAAATAGGAATAACTACAATACCCCAACTCCAAGCGTAGAGAGCCCCTCCCTCTCTCTGCCTCCACGAGTAAAGCACTGGAGAAAGACACAGAGGTGGAAATTCTTGGAGAGTGACTCAGTTATTAGATGGGAAGGAGTCCTTGCTGTTCAAAGGAGGGCTTGAATAGGGGAGCATGGACAGTTATGGAAGACAAAATACTCACAGAATATGTCAAACTTCATGGTGAAGGAAAATGGAGAAACCTTCCCAAGAGAGCAGGTTAGATACAGATACATAGCTGAATAACTGAGAAAATAGATAAGAGATCATCTTTTTTTTTTTTTCTCCCATTTATGTATTATTTCTTTAATAGAATGGTTGTAATTGTTCAAGTAAATGACAAAACGAGATTTTGATTCTTTATGCAGGGCTTAAGAGATGTGGGAAAAGTTGCAGGCTAAGATGGTTAAATTATCTTAGACCTGATATAAAGAGAGGCAACATAACCCGTGATGAAGAAGAGCTCATTATTAGGCTGCACAAACTCTTGGGGAACAGGTATATATTTTTTGCCAATCAAAAACCATACATGTTTATAACCTGTACTAATCAATTAGGTGCATGTCAATACAAATTTGGCAAAACCAAAGCAATAACTGTTTTACATCAATCTGATTAATGGAAAAAAGAAAGAGAGAAACAGAGTGTTTTACACTCAGCTGCATATTGATGGCTAGGAATGTGTGCGATTGATTGCAGATGGTCATTGATAGCTGGTCGGCTTCCAGGCCGAACAGACAATGAAATCAAGAACTATTGGAACACCAACATTGGAAAGAAAGTTCAAGATCACCTAAGCCACACTTCTAAAAGATCAAATCAAGTACACACACAAGAAAAGCAAAACCACAGTGTGGAAAAGTCAGCTAGGGGTCCAGCTGAAGCAAAAATGGGCTCATCATGTGTGGTCCGAACCAAGGCAACAAAGTGTACAAAGGCTATAAATGTCATAACCTCCGAGCAGCCAATACAACTTGACCAACATAACCAAATTATTGAGACTAAGCCAGAGGTTGAAGTTGAAGTTCAATCCTCCATGGTTCATCATCATGACCCGGTTGATTTTTCACAATTCATGCTGGGAGAAAACAATCCATCCAACTTCATGATGGATTTTGAGATGGAAGAAAATTTCATATCGGATCTTCTCAACATGGATTTCTCACAGTTACCTTGTTTTGAAGATGGGGGTGATAGTAGCTCTAATACATATGACAAAGGCCACTCATCTCCAATTTCTGATCACACACACTTGGTTTCTGGTGATACGCTGCATGGCTCAAATTTTCAATCAATGGGTCCTTTAATTGAGTCTGAATTGGATTGGCTTTGTGATTAAGAAAACTGTACTTGAATAACTTTTCTCAAAATTAGGAAAGATAAATTGTCCTTGGTCTAGATCTTAGCTAGCTATAGTAGTACCATGCACATAACCCTTGCTACTTAATAAGCCTACAAGATAATTCCTCTAATTAGTTGTGTAGATTACGTGAATATGGTTGCCGTGTGAGTTCTTTTGTCTGAAAAAATTCTCTGGTGTTCGATACCCAACTGTTCGGGAATTCTACGGGGAATAATATTATTCACTTTTGGCTTGGTCCTATAGTAGAATAGCATGTGAAATATAAATTAAGATGGCCTGGTGGGTCTTTATATATATATTTATTTAATTTAAGATATTCCATGGGTGGATCATGATGACAAGTTGAAAAAGGTGATGGTAAAAGGCCTGGACCAATTCCATCAGCATTCTTTCTGCGTGAGATGTTGATTAGCACTTCCACTTTTATTTAAAAAAAAAAAAATCATTATTTTACAAGAAACATTTTTAATCATTTTGATTATTCTCGAATCTTATGGAAAATGATTCTGAAGCTACAACCCTAGCTGGAGTTCTAGATTATTCAGGACTAAAAAAAAAAAAAATAAAATAAATAAAGATATAAAGAATTTTCTGAACAAAGTCTTCTGAAGAATGGGCTTGACAAAGTCCAAAGTGTTACTGAGAATTCAAAAACCTTTGGTAATTCAATTTTACTTATAATTTTAAGCAAACAATAGGTGAAAAGCCCCATACTTTAGAGGTATTCTTATTTTTTCTTATACGGAGAATTATGGTTCAAATCCCTCAATTTTTATTATTCTAATTATTGATTTTTTTAGAGAGTTTCAATCTATGGCGTCCCTTTCCTAATGAAGGCTTTTTATCATCATACTAAAACATCAATCAGTTTTTTGTGTAGGCGGGGATTGAATCCTAAATCTCTTATACAACCATCAGAGACTTTATACCAGTTAAGCGAATTGGAATCTACTACTAATTATTGAATTAAATATTAAAAAATGGTAATGTTACCTCTATAATATTTTACAATAAATTACAGACGAGAAGTTGTTATTAGTGACTTAAAAATTGAAGTCAATGGTAGACTCAGATTAGAACGATTAATAACTTATCATCTATGATTTGTTATAAAATTATTGTGAATGTAATACTACTTTTAAAAAAACAAAAACAAAAAAAATTGTAATCACCATCCGATAAAATTAATGAAAATAAACACGGGTTGGTTTGATGATTTCACTTCCTTTTTCCTTTTGTTTTTGTAATTGTTTCTTTTTTTTTTTTTTTCTTGAAATTAGGTCTTGTACGTATTATAGTCAATCTTAACTTGCATATTTGAATTGCACTGAAATCTACGTCAAATAAAAGAGTATATGTATGTCTTTGGGCACTTTGTATTGATGCAATTTCAAAATTTGTCGTTTATTAAAAAAAAAAAAAAAATTCAAAACTTGTTCTTCGGGATATCCGATAAAATTTTCAAAACTTTGAGGTCAGATTTTAGAGAATAAACTATAATATGTTCACTAGATAAATTATATAATCTAGTCTTCAACAGCAACTCAAATTTAGGAGCAGCTAACGAGGTTGAGGTAGACCTCAAATGTCACCATCTCCCTTCTTAATGATGTATAATTTAAATGTGACTTCCTTTACTCTTAAGATAAGATAAAGAATAAAATCATAGATTCAAAATCCACAAGTGTGTGCTTAATTTATTAATGAATAAAACGTTACAGATATAATATAATAAACATACATGGGTATTCTTAAAAAAAAAAAAAAAAAAAAAAAAAGAAGAAGATGCTATGCAAAGTACATATTTTTATATTTAAAAATATAATATATGATTTTTTTGGGGGGGGGGGGGTATTATACTTAGTTATGATATTAGTTGGTTTAATTTAAATTTATACTATATTCGTTCATATTTCTATTTTACATTTTTTTTTTAATTTTAAAATTTTCTACCAAACTTTGAATACATTTAATTTAGACAGAATATGTATACATATTTTATATCTGCATATGCAAAAAAATGTAATATCATACCAGTCTGATTAATTGTGTTACTCCCAAACTAGATAGACAAAGCATAAAGTAAACTGGGTCCCTAACAAGTAAAGCTTAGGTACTTATTGCCAAGCTCGACCATATGGAAATGAAAATGTACACTTTTGCCACCTGTTTGCACTATTTTGCGTTTGTATTTGATAAGGAAACCTACCAAAGAGAAAAGTCTGAGGAGGACTTATATTATAGATATTGTTATTTCAATGATTGTTTTAGGATTCTGTTAATGAGTGCTTTTAAAACAATCGTTAATAAATTATTTTAAAAAAAATTGACACAATTTTAATGAAAAATATAAAAAAAATGTTTTTTTCTTTTTTCATAAAAAATTTCTAAATATATTTCTTAAATTAATCATTTTATGACATCCGTTAACTTTTCTCGCTGTTTTATACAAAGATGAAAAGAAACATGGGTATTCTTAAAAAAAAAAAAAAAAGAAAAGAAAAGAAGAAGATGCTATGCAAAGTACATATTTTTATATTTAAAATTATAATATATGATTTTTTTGGGGGGGGGGGGGGGGTATTATACTTAGTTATGATATTAGTTGGTTTAATTTAAATTTATACTATATTCGTTCATATTTCTATTTTACATTTTTTTTTAAATTTTAAAATTTTCTACCAAACTTTGAATACATTTAATTTAGACAGAATATGTATACATATTTTATATCTGCATATGCAAAAAAATGTAATATCATGCCAGTCTGATTAATTGTGTTACTCCCAAACTAGATAGACAAAGCATAAAGTAAACTGGGTCCCTAACAAGTAAAGCTTAGGTACTTATTGCCAAGCTCGACCATATGGAAATGGAAATGTACACTTTTGCCACCTGTTTGCACTATTTTGCGTTTGTATTTGATAAGGAAACCTACCAAAGAGAAAAGTCTGAGGAGGACTTATACTATAGATATTGTTATTTCAATGATTGTTTTAGGATTCTGTTAATGAGTGTTTTTAGGACAATCGTTAATAAATTATTTTAAAAAAAATTGACACAATTTTAATGAAAAATATAAAAAAATGTTTAAAAATTAATTTTTTTTTTCTTTTTCCATAAAAAATTTCTAAAAATATTTCTTAAATTAATCATTTTATGACATCCGTTAACTTTTCTCGCTGTTTTATACAAAGATGAAAAGAAACAAGTCAAATAATCCAAGATCATCCATTATATATCTTTCATGTTGTGTCATTGTTTTTCCTACTTTTGAGCAAAAACTTGTTTAACCTTATAGGTGGAACATTGTGCCTTGTCTGGCTGTCTCACTTAATTAATATTAGAATTATTATTAGACCTTTATTCACATGGTGAATCACATAATTTATTATTATTCATTTATTTGTCTATATGTTCTTTTTTTTCCCCTTGTGTCATTTGGTGGTAGTTGTTGTTAATTAACTTGTTGGAGTAGATCAAAGCAAATTAATTATCTCCAAATGACGTCCTATTGAATGCTATGGTCACGGTTATTAAGAATGTGAAAATAGCTAGCCCTTGTAAATTTAATTTTTGAGTTGAATTAAAGAACCTAAAAAAAATGGGCTCTGACATTTAAATGAATGCATTTTGTTTTTCTCAAAAAAAAAAAAAAAAAAAAATGAATGCATTTGTTGTTGATTTCAAAGATCTCCATGTGAGGCTGATCTTAAACATTAACTACAAAAGAATGAAAATATAGTTTTTTAATACAAATTAGGTTAAGAAAAAAAGATACTTTTTTGATAACTTTGTTTAAGTTGTGTGTGAGGGTCGTGATCTTATTTTTTTATTTTTTTGGGGTCTAATTTCAAAGTGACATAAGAACAAGATGGATACAAAAGCACCAAGTAATAGTGTTTGTTGTGATGTCCTAGATGTTATAACTAATAATACTAATGTTTAAAGAATCATGGCACACGATAGCATTGTTGCTATTTTATTTCTACTGCTTATTAAAATGGGGGTCTATCAATGTAATTGAAAATATTACATACTTACGGCAATGTTCTATAGGTTAGTTGGCACAACTAGTCGTCCCAAATGCGATGGAATTGTTATTATATTTATCTATTGCTTAGTAATAAACTAGAGGTCTATGTGACTCCAATTTTCTAGATTTTGGGGGGCCAATAATACATGGATTAGTTGGCATCACCAGGCTTATTATGATAATTTCTATTGCTTATTAAAATGGAGGTCTATATGTAATTTCATTTTCCTAGATTTGAGGGCCAATGAGCCAAGGGTTTGTCGGCGCTACCGGCCGGGTGTCCCAACAGGGACAACAGGCTTAACCCTCTCCACCAACTTGATATAAAATAAAAAAATTCCTAGACATGTGCAAGAAAAATATATTGGAATGAGTCTTCTATTTAGAGTCAAAGGTTTGAGTCTTAACCATATTATAGTTTACTAATTGATTAAAACTTAGGGTACAGTTTTTTATTTTTATTTTTTTATGTGTTATACCTTAGGTTTTTCAATAAAATTTAAATACATGTAATTACATTGAATTTTATTGCCATTGAAAAAGATAATATCGTTTGTACTACATTGATCAATATAACTATGTGCTTAAATTTAACTAGCATGTAACCTCTACTCTGTGCAGCTACAATTTAACATACGCTAAGATTTGTAAATTCTTTACCTAAAAACAATTGTAGATCATATGTGTGGGGCCTGAAGATCTGGTAACCTCAGCCCACTTCATATTGGGCCCGAAGGCCCATGCCGAGGAGGAAGGAACGTCCGAGGATGAATATAGGATGCCTAGGCCCCCATAGAACCTCGCCGAGGACGATATTATCCTCAGCCAACCGAGATCATAGAAGGGAATAGCAGCACGCCTTCAACGGCAACTTCCCAAAGGATCCTAAGAAAAGACAAGTACAATGGATCAACTTTAGAAACATGGTGGATGAGCAATTCCTGAAAGAACTGTCACCTCCACATTGAATGCCCACAACTAATATTCTGGCCGCATTAATGAGGAAATGACCCTGAGCAGTGTTGTCTAGGTTGCTGCAGCTCACAAAAAGCTGAGGAAGGTGGCTGATGGGACAAGCACTCAAGTAGCAACTTGTATGATCAACAGGTGGAGGGTTAAGATTAACTAAGAGGGAGTATATGATGTAGAGAAGTCTTCTAGAAGAAGAGGAGGCAGGAAGAAGCACAAAGCAATATAGTAGTTTGTATTATCTGAAGAAACTTTGGTAATCGGAGATAGAGGAAAGGAATAAGAACCATAAGATTTTCAGTTGAAGGCCGAGGACATAAGTTACTCACTCTAAATATATTTCCTGGTTATTCTATCTGCTCATAACCATGTTTAGTTGTTGTGACCCTTACTAGGGCCTAGTTCTTAAACCCATTCTCTACAAATTCATTGTATTGGGCTAGTTGGACTTGAGTCCACTCATCCTAAGGAGAGGTGCGCAAACCCAGACCCTACAATTGGCGTCGTCTGTGGGAAGAACTTGTGCGTTAATAAGGACAACAATCAAGTATGGTAGGATCAGGTCCCTATCAAGCAGGTTCCCATTAACCTGAACCGGCTAAATCCTAACAACAGGGCAACTTTCCCAACCTTAAGCGTGATCGAAACGAAGAGAATGGAAGGTTTCAGGAGGGAAGTGTACACACCACTCAAACCAGCAGTAGCCACTCTTGTGGGGGTAGTCGTATGCTTCGGAGACAAAATAACGACCAGGCTATGCAATTGGAAGAGGTCAAGAGTCATGTATCCCAGAGGCAGGATGACAAGCTGGCCATGCAACGAGAGATAGATGACCTGAAAAGAAAGCTGTGCCATGCACACTAGCCCTAACATGCCCTCCGACGATGAAAGTGACGATAACTATAGGCGAAGATCAAGAACTCCTCAAAGCGAGACATTTTCTCATGAGGAAGAGCACCACTGGAGGCGTAAATGTAGCAACCCATCTCCCAGGGTCTTGGGAAGTGATGCCATGAGCAGGGCACTGGATCAACTCTCCAAGTCACCTTTCACACACACCACATAGAAGGGGCTATACTTCCTCGGTGGTTCCAGCAGCAAACCTTTACCATTTATAACGGCAAAACGGACCCTGTGGAACATGTGAGCCAGTTTAACCAAAGGATGGCTGTCCATTCTAAGAACGAGGCACTGATGTGCAAAGTTTTCCCCTTTAGCTTGGGTTTGGTGGCCATGACGTGGTTTAATGGTTTGAGGGCAAATTCTATAGGCTCGTATAGACAGTTGACCCAAGCCTCTAGCTCCCGCTTCGTTACAAATAGCAGACCTCCTCGGCCTTTGAGTGCGTTATTGTATTTATCCATGCATGATGGAGAAACTCTGAAAGCCTACTCGGACCGATATTGGGAGATGTACAATGAACTGGATGGCAATTTCGATGACGTCGCCATCAACACTTTAAAAAATGGCCTCCTAACTAGACACAGCTTGAGGAAGTCTCTGACAGGCAAGCCTACCACCAATGTGTGTCAACTGATGGATCAGATCGATAAGTACAAGCGAGTAGAGGAAGACCAGCTGCAAGGCAAGGGAAATGAGAAGGTTATCCCTCAGGAGAGGAGGGATTTCAAGTCGGACTAGTATAACAGTAATCGTCCGAGGAGGGATTTTGTAGGGCAGTCCGGAGTAACCAACACACAAACTGTCAATGCAGTATTCCGAGAACCAGTTCATCGAATGTTGGAGAAAATCCAGAGCGAGCCGTATTTTAAATGGTCGAACAAGATGACGGGGGAGCCCGCGAAGCGTAACCAGAACCTTTACTGCCAATACCACCAGGACCACAGACATACCACGGAGGACTTTAGGCACCTTTGGAACCACCTGGAACAACTAGTCCGAGAAGGAAAGCTGCAACACCTCCTGCATCATTCTAGTGGTTATCAAGGCCAAACCCATCAAGAGCCTTGATGAGATGCTACACTGAGGCCACGCACAGGAACGATCAATGTGATCCTGGCCACGCCAGGAAGAATGGGCACGCGCCCTTCACGAGTGCTATCTGTGGCTCAGCTACTTGCCGAGGAATCACAGCCAGAGCCGAAGAGGGCCAGAAAGGGTTGCCATCCAACCTTGAGCTTTTCAGAGGAAGACAGGATTGGGACTACCCAGCCCCATGACAATGCGCTGGTGATCACTCTTAGAATCGGGAACTACGACGTGAAAAGGGTGATGATGGATGATGGCAGTGGGGCCGAGATCATGTACCCTAACCTTTACAAGGGGCTGAAGTTGAAGCAGCAGGATTTGATGCCCTATAGCTCTCCTTTGATGAGCTTCGACGGAAAACTCGTTATCCCAAAGGGCACGATTAGACTACCCATCTAGATCGGCTCAGAGATAGTAGAGGTGAACTTTATCGTAGTGGACACCTACTCCCCATACACAGCCATCGTCGGTAGGCCCTGGCTCCACACCTTAGGAGCTGTTGCCTCCTCCTTACACCAAAAGGTGAAATTCCCGTCAGGAGACCAGGTTCTCGAAATCTGTGGTTGTCAATCAACGGCAAGGTAGTGCATGGTGGCTGCCATTTCACACCGGTTTGATGTGGGGTCCTCAGTGTCTGCTGAAAAGAGTTTATAGCAATCAAAGACCCCGGTGGCGTGTCCTGATGCAGCCACCGAGGAGGCGAAATGTGAAAGTCTAGAAAATGTAGTCATTGGTTACGACCCAGAGAAGTTCTTTCAGGTCAGGGCTCAGCTGCCCCCTGAGGAGAAAGAAGAGCTGGTTAAATTCCTCAAAAGAAATATTGATGTGTTCGCATGGGATACCTGCGATACTCTAGGAATTGATCCAACCTTCATCTGTCACCATCTCAATGTCAATCTGTCTATCACTCCCAAGAAGCAGCCACCTCGGCGCCTATCAAGAGAGCATGCTGACGCGATTAGGGAAGAAGTGAAGAAGCTTAAGCGTGCAGGGGCTATCAAGGAGGTTTTTTACCCCGAGTGGTTGGCCAATACCGTGGTGGTCAAAAAGAAAAATGGGAAGTGGAGGGTCTGTGTAGACTTCACAGACCTAAACAAGCCATGCCCAAAGGACCCGTTCCCTATGCCTCGGATAGACCAACTAATGGATGCAACTGCAGGACATCCTCGAATAAGCTTCTTAGATGTTTTTTAGGGCTATCATCAAATACCATTGGCCTTGGAGGATCAGGAGAAAGCAGTCTTCGTAACACCTGTTGGGAACTACCACTACAAGGTAATGTCGTTCGGCTTGAAGAACGCAGGGTCCACTTATCAAAGGATGATGATGGGCAAAAACATTGAAATCTATGTTGATGATGTGGTGGTAAAGAGTAAAATGGTGTCCATGCATTTAGGAGACCTCGGTCGCATCTTCGACGTCTTGAGGAAGCACAAGCTGCTCCTAAATGCCTCCAAATGCTTGTTTGGCATGGGATCCGGCAAGTTTCTAGGCTACATTATTACCCACAGGAGGATTGAGGCTGATCCTGACCGAATCAAGGCTATTCATAATCTAAAGCCTTCGCAAAACCCCAAGGAGGTCCAAAAGCTCACTGGAATGGTTACGGCCTTGAATTGATTCATTTCCAGGTCGGCTGACAGGTGCAGGCCTTTCTATCTCTTGATCAACAAGTGGAAAGGATTTGAGTGGTCCGAGTATTGCGCCGTTACCTTCCAACAGCTCAAGGAATACCTATCTTGGCCACCTATTATGTCTAGTCCTGAGGCCGATGAAGTCCTATACACATATATTGCTGTGGCCCTTCATGCCGTAAGTTTGGTGCTAATACGGGATGACAATGGCATTCAAAAGCTAGTCTATTATGTGAGCAAGTCACTACATGAAGCCGAGGTCAAGTACCTACCTTTGGAGAAAGCTATACTAGCCGTGGTCCACGCTACCCGAAAGCTTCCCTACTATTTCTAGGCCCACACAGTAGTTGTTCTAACCCAGCTACCTTTGAAGTCTGTACTTCGGTCTGCTGATTACACTGGTAGAATTGCCAAATGGAACACAATTTTGAGGGCTTTTGACGTAAAGTACATGCCTCGGACATTTGTAAAAGGCTAGGTCCTAGCCGATCTAGTGGCCGAGTTTGCTGAACCGCTAGTGGAAGCAGTGGCAGAAGAGCGAAATACGGATGGAAAATTAGTTGGAGCAATCTCTATTCTAAGGCCCTCATGTTGGAAGGTGTACGTTGATGGCGCAGCAAATCAAAGAGGTTCTGGAGTAGGGCTAGTCCTAGTATCCCTCGAGAGGACTATCATAGAGAAGTCCTTGAGACTTGGGTTCTCGACCACAAACAATGAAGCCGAGTATGAAGCGTTGTTACAAGGGATGGTCATGGTGCGAAAAATGGGAGGAAAAGCAGTAGAGATGTTCTCGGACTCGCGACTAGTGGTGGGCCAGGTAAATGGAGAGTTGGAGGCCAGAGATGTGAAGATGCAAGAATACTTAAGCCAGGCCAAAAGTTTGCAGTTAGACTTCGACCTGTTCAGCCTGACACATGTCTCCAAAAGTGGAAACACCCATGCAGACTCACTGGCCACGCTCGCTACTTCCTCAGTGGACGACCTGCCTTGGATCATTCTTGTTGAACATCTGGGAAGAGCAAACGATGGGGCCAAAAGCATGGTTTATATCCATCAAGTTAAGGTGGGTCCTAGCTAGATGGATCCTATAATGAGATTCCTCAAAGATGATGTTCTGCTGGAGAAAAAGTCAGAGGTTAAGAAGATATGAAGAAACGCTCATCAATTCTGGCTGTCCGAGGACCACAAATTGTATAGACGCTCCTATTCTGGATCATATTTGCTGTGCATTCACCCTGATGCATCAAAATTACTTTTTGAGGAGCTGCACGAAGGGATCTGTGGGAGCCACACAGGGGGAAGATCTTTGTCACACCGAACCATTACTCAGGGATATTGGTGGCCGGGGATGCAGAAGGAAGCCCTAGAGTATGTTAAGAAGTGTGACTAGTGCCAGAGGTTTGCCCCAAATATTCATCAGCCAGGAGGGGTCCTCAACCTTCTGTCCAGTCCATGGTCGTTTGCCCAATGGGGCTTGGATATTGTAGGCCCTTTCCCAAAGGCACTAGGAAATAAGAGATATCTGCTGGTCAGCACAGATTATTTCATCAAATGGATTGAAGCTGAGCCATTGGCTAACATTAGAGATGTGGATGCTAGGAAGTTCATTTAGAGAAACATTGTTACATGGTTCAGGGTCCCTCATACCCTCATTTCAGACAATGGACTTCAATTTGATAGTAAGGCCTTCAGAAGATATTGTTGTGAACTAGGAATCATAAACAGGTACTGAACTCCAGCTTATCCTTAGGGAAATGGGCAGGCCGAGGCTGTCAACAAGGTCATAGTCAATGGGCTTAAGAAAAGGCTGGATGACGCCAAGGGAAGATAGGTAGAGGAGCTACCACACGTCCTATGGACTTACCGGACTACACCACGGTGATCAACGAGGGAAACACCCTTTGCCATGACTTATGGGGCCGAGGCTGTTATTCCCCTAGAGGCAAATTTTCCAACGCTGAAGACGAGCGCCTTCACTCCAAGCAATAATGATGAATCACTAGGGGAAAGCCTAGACTTGATTGATGAACAAAGAGAAAAAGCAATGATCCGGCTGGCCTATTGCCACCAGAAGCTCAAGTAGGGATATGATGCCAATGTGAAGCTAAAACCACTAGCGCTAGGGGACTTAGTGTTGAGGAAAATTGTGGGTGCTGCTAAGAACCTATCCCATGGAAAGTTAGGGTCCAATTGGGAGGGACCATACCGGATTACCTCAGTAGCAAGGGTGGGTGCGTACTACTTAGAGGACTTAGACGAAAAACTTGTACCTCGTCCTTGGAATGTAAATAACCTGCGAAGGTACTATTATTAATGAAAGCATTCCTGTTAACTCAAATTCTAAGTCCATTATGATTGTGTGTCTCGTGTTTTTGCCACCACATAAACACTAGACAGAACCAAGGTCTTGCATGGTCCTCGGACCCAAACCTATGGAGAAACTAGCTACTTCAAATAATATCTAAATGTTAGACAGAACCAAGGTCTTGCATGGTCTTCGGACCGAAACTTGTAGGAAAACTAGTTACTTCAAGAAGAATCTAAGTACTAGACGCAACCAAGGTCTTGCATGGTACCCGAACCCAAGCCTGCGGGGAAACTAGTTACTTCAAGAAGAATCTAAGTACTAGACAGAACCAAAGTTTTGCATGGTCCTTGGACTTGAACTTATGGGGAAGCTAACTACTTCAAACAATATCTATGTATTAGGCAGAATTCGCTTTAGTAAAATTAGCTCTGTGTAGAATTTGGCAAAGTATCAAACAAAATCTATAAGCGAGCTAGCCTAACTTAGTAAACCACGATGATAAACTTTGTTATAACAAAATCTCAAAATTAAGCTCATAAGCATCACTTAAAGCATTTTAGGGCGCCGTGGACTTGGTTCCGGTGCAACCCACACCTGGAGGGTTCCTTTTTCCATAACTTTGAATGTTCATTAAAGAGCTGAAGGATCTAGTAACTTCGATCCATCCTAGTTTTAAAGCAAAAACAAAAGGGGGATAGATTTCCATTTGTATAGACATCTTTATGTTATTATAATTGTTGTTGTAGTAAGCCGAGGCACAATTAGAGTTAGGATTGTACGAATGAAAGAGATAAACATGCGCTTCATTAAGTCCATAAAAGTTACATTGTAGGGGTCACATTACAATGTATAATATAATAATAATAATAATAATAATAAAAATAAAAACAAAACAGAAAAGGCAAAAGTGCCAAGGGGCCTATTTCTTTAATTTAATCTTCTTTCTCCCCATAGGAGGCTGGTCTGCAGCGGCCTTGGGGTCCTCAGAACTCTGACCTGGAGAAATAGCCTGAGGAGGTACTATAGAGAGAGCCGTCTCCTCGGCGAGAGGGGCTTGGGCATCAGAAGGGTTTGCAGCCTTCTAGGGCGTTTCCTTGTTGGAACCTTTGTCTATCTCAATTACCACAGGAGGATTAGCTTCCTTGGCAGACTCCTCACAAGTGGTAGCAGCCAGAATATCCTCACTTGGAGTAGCTCCAACTTCCTCAGAGACCACCTTAGCCTCAGAGCTAGATGGGCAGCCTTACAGATGGTCGGCGGGTAGTACAGATTCTCCACCTTCCACAGGTTAGATGAGGCCTCAACACTAGCTTGTCTGAGGGCCTCATTCCAAACCTGGGAGCAGTAGAGTTGGCATACCCCAAGCACTTGAGCCTTGAGGGCAGCCTCTGTCTCGACCACACCTGAGGCAAAGGCCGCCTCCTCGGTCTCTTCCTTAGAAGCCTAGGCCTCCGCCCTGCCAAAATCTACCTCAGCCTTAGCCTTTAGAACTTCAACTCCAGCAAATTCTGCAACGCCCTTGGCTCTCTTTGCTTCAGTCGCTTTTTCCTTCAGATTGGTGATTTGCTTTTTGGCAATCCTCAACTGATCCTCTGCCTTGAGCAGGCGCCTCGTCTGGTCCTCGGCTTGCCTTTGGGCGCCTTCTAGGCCTGCCAAGGCGATATCCCTGGCCCTAGTCATCTCTGTAAGAGCCTCCCTGGCCTTCACAAGGTCAGCCTCAGAGATCTTAAAGGTCCGAGCAGCGTCCAGGCGCTTGTCGCACTCATTATCCAAGGCCCTGCTCTGGCTACTAGCCTCCTCCTCCAGCCTAAAAGTGGCTTGTACAGCTTGCCAATCGGAACCAATACATAATAAGTTTGAAACCCAAGAATGAGATCAATAGAGTCAAGTGTCAGAAGTCTTACCATGCCAAAGTACCACTTAAAGCTGAGGAAGACCTCCTTGCTCCTCAAGCCCCCCAAATCGGCCATGTCCACAGGGAGTAGCGGGAACCTCTCTAGTGCGTCGGCCACATACGTGCCTTCACCCCCTCGAAAGTACCTGAGGGAGGCATCGTCCATCAGAGGTTCCCCATGAAGCATTGGGGCAGGCAGCCAGGCCTGAATCTCGGACTGAATGGCCACCTGTTTGTCTTGGCCTTGGCTCCCTATTTTCAGTTGTTTAGAAGGTCGCCCAACGTCGTCCTCCTCTTGGGAGGAATGAGACTCACCACCCCTCATAGGCCTTTTGCCTTTGTCCTTCTTCTGCTTAGGATTAGTAGGCTCGGGCTTAGGTGGCTAATTGGACTAAGGTGGAGGAGGTGGAAGCCCTGACTGGGCAAGAGTTGACTTGATCTGGGCAGGCTGAGACTTGGGAGGAGGAGGAGGAAACTTGAATTGAGACTTCTCTGGCGCGTCCTTCCCCGTCTGGCCCTCAATCAAGTCGAATAGGATGGTCTGTGGGGTGTCTCTTGAAACCCATCTCTGTTCGATGAGAAGTCTTCGCTGATAAGAGGTCTGCCTCGGTAAGGTTGGGGTCACCTAAATCACCAAGGTGATCCTTGGACAGAAAAACTTGGTTGAATGCGCCAAATTCTTCCTCGGATGGGCCCAAGTCAACAACTTCTTCTTCTTCTTCTAATCTTCCTCCCTCAGCCTCTGCAGCTTGGTGGGGTGAAGAAAGGCCTATCAGTGGAATGCCCTCCGGAACGGGAGATCCCTCGGGAAGCGAGAACCCGTGCTCTGTTACAATGATTTTTGTGAAGCCGAGGATCTTTGGCCATGATCACGTACTTTGGAGCCGAGAATGACTTTTGAATTGGGTCGTATCCAAGGATCTTGTAAGTAGCTCTAACTTGATTGTCGGCTTCGTTCACAAAAACCTCTGCCCTCAGTACACTTTGCAAATATTCCTTGATAACCATATGGAAGTGACGTTCGAAGGCGTGCGGATCTGCAAAAAAAAAAAAAAAAAAAAAAAAAAAAAAAAAAAAAAGAAAAGAAAAGAAAAAGAGGAAGCATACTCTTGTCAGCAAACGAATAGCGTAAACTAGGGTAACACAGAAGATTAAACTCTCTCCTACTCTCAATACCCCACCTGGTGTCCCCTCCACTGTCGGACAATGAAGGTCATCGTGCCATTCCCCGGACACAATGAGGAAGTCCTTATCTAACCCCTTGCTGGATCTAGGGAGGCACTGGATAAGCCGCACACTATCCTCCCTCGTCTTCATGTAGTAGGACTTACCCTTCAGATGTTGGAGGTTGTAGCACCAGTTCACATCATGGTGGGTCAATCTCAATCCCATCTTCTCGTTCAAAGCGTCCACACACCCTAGAATCCTAAAGACATTGACGATGCACTGAGTGGGGGTTAGCCGGAAGTGCCTGAGGTAGTCCCTCATCACTGGACCTATGTGGATTCTCATACCACCTTCTAGGAAGGCGATTATAGGAATCACCACTTCACCCTCCTTCCTCCTAAAGTACCCCTCCCCTTCTTCACAGTATCTTAAACCTACATTACTGGGTATCCTATAGTCTGCGATGAATTTCTCCATCCCCTCTTCAGACTCGACCAACTTCTTGAATCTACCCATCTCTAGAAACGACTAAAAGACTTGGGGAAAAATGAAAAGAAGAAAGAAAGCTTGAGTCAGAAAGAGAAAAGAAGACTTACAAAAGTGAGGAAAAGCTCCTCGGACAGGCTTTTTGTGTTAGAAGTGTGAGTGCGATTAGAGATTTGGCTGGACTCAGGATACTCGTGCAAGAACTCTTGAATGTGAAAGTAAAGAGGCCAACCGGTTCCAACGAGTATTTATACCTTCAGCTAAAAATGGCCGTATGGGTTTTCCTACTTATAAAGACAGAAAGATCCCTACCGTTTGATTACCATTGCACCGTTACATGTGGGGAGCATAAAGCCGCCAAAATTTAATGAAGGGAACGCTCCACATATCGAAGCACCAGAAACGTGCCTTAGACAGTTGAAAAGACTTTGGCGTTAAGGGAAGACAAGACTTGACGAGACATAATAAGGGCCCGAGGGCATCAAAACCCTCCTCCCCGTCCGAGGATCCGGGCAGCAGGATTTTGAGGGGCTATTGTGGGGCCTGAAGATCTGGTAACCCCAGGCCACTTCATATTGGGCCCAAAGGCCCATGCCGAAGAGGAAGGAACGTCCAAGGATGAATATAGGACACCCAGGCCCCCATAGAACCTTGCCGAGGACGATACTATCCTCAGCTAGTCGAGATCATAGAAGGGAAGAGCAGCACGCCTTCAACGGTAACTTCCCAAAGGATCCCAAGAAAAGACAAGTACAATGGATCAACCTTGGAAGCATTGTGAAGGAGCAATTCCCGAAAGAACTGTCACCTCCACATTGAATGCCCACAACTAACATTTTAGCCGCATTAATGAGGAAATGACCCCTGAGCAGTGTTGTCTAGGTTGCTGTAACTCACAGAAAGCTGAGGAAGGTGGCTTATGAGACAAGCACTCAAGTAGCGACCTGTATGATCAACAGGTGGAGGGCTAAGATTAACTAAGAGGGAGTATATAATGTAGAAAAGTCCTCTAGAAGAAGAGGAAGCAGGAAGAAGCACAAAGCAATATAGTAGTTTGTATTATCTGAAGAAACTTTGGTAATCGGAGATAGAGGAAAGGAATAAGAACCATAAGACCTTCAGTTGAAGGCCGAGGACATAAGTTACTCACTCTAAATGTATTTCCTGGTTATTCCATCCACTCATAACCATATTTAGTTGTTGTGATCCTTACTAAGGCCTAGTTCTTAAACCCATCCTCTACAAATTCATTATATTGGGCTAGTTGGACTTAAGTCCACTCATCCCAAAGGAGAGGTGCGCAAACCCAGACCCTACAATATGTTTAGTATACTATTTTAATTTTTTTAGGTTGTATTTTTTATTTTATGTCTCTTTCTATTGTAGCTTATGATTAACCTAAACCATGATAGCTTCATGTAATTTTTTTGTTAGCACTTATTTTAAATATTCAATCATACAGTTTTAATGAGGTATTTTGATCCTAATTAACTTGTATATACTTACAATTTGGTCAATAGCAAATATTTATCATTTCTTGGGGACTAAAAAGAAATTTATCAGTTGCCCACATAGTGCTTCTAGCATATTACTTAGTCCATAATATGCCACATATTTAGTGTTGTAAATGAACAATGTTGTTTAAGAATAGCTTGATCTCGACTTGAGAAAAAATTTGTTTATATTCGTTTGTTTAGTAAACAAGTCAAGCTCACACCCAACTTTAGGCTTAATTATTAAACAAGAGTAAATCAAGCTCAAATATAATAATGTGTTAATGAACAAACTCATGAACATGAGGGCTTAAATTTACTATATATAATACTATATAATTATATGTATACTTGTTTAAAAATATATTTATACAGAATTGAAATTGAGTTATATAACTTTGTAACTTGCTTCGTATGATATAAAATTATTATTTTTAGTTTTTATTCATAGCGTAAACAATTCATTTGTGGTAAGAATTTATAGCTTTGCGAATGGGTAAAACATTTTAGTCATGATTTTACCATATCTAGGAAAAGAATAAGTTAATCAAGTAGTTTATGAACAAGCTTGAGCTTGATCGACAAGTAAACGAACCAAACTTGAATATGTAATCTTATTTGGTGATGAGCTTAAGCTCAACTCGTGTATGAAATAAAATTCGGCTTGGCTTGTTTACAACCCTACACATATTATCCCAAGATCCACCTTAAGGTAGTTTAGATCATAGGTATTTGGGTTCGGTTAACGAGTGTCCTTAGGGATATTTTTTAATTGATCATTTTAAGAAAGTTTTGATATTACTTTCACGAGAAATATAAAAAACTGGCAAAAAATCAAAAATTTTTTCTTTTCCCGTAAAAATTTTCTTAAAATAGTCCATAGATCAATGTTTTAAGGGCACCCGTTAACTTTTTCCTAAGTTTTATAAAAAAAAGAAAAATGATTAGATTAGCCTGATTAGGTGTATGATTGTTTTTTTTTTTTTTTAAATTATTTTTTTATAGAATTCATTTAATATTGGAATGTTATTTTTTAATGAATAATTAACTTGGCACAAAAATTAAAAATCTTAAATTGGACATGTGGCGCAAAATTGGACCTTAATTTAGAATCTAATTTAATTTTCTCTCGGTTTTAGTTTTTAATAACATACATATATATATATATATATATATATGTATATATATATATATATATATATGTATATATATATATATATATGTATATATATATTTATATTTATATTTATATGATAGGGAAATCTAAGGTAAAACAAGCAATTTTAACTAAATTTTATTGTTACTGATTTACTAAAATTAAGTTGAAAGATCAACATGTCTAGCAAGTTGTTTGTCTTGACAAATGCTAGTTTATAGGTGAACTATAGGGTCTTAGGGAAGGTTCTGGTGTACGTCTTTGAGTTGGCTTAATTTCACCGTAAATTTATAAATTTTACTGCTTCTTGAAACCTTTTTTTTTTTCTTTCAAGATACAATTATAGTTTTACACAGTTTTTTGTAAAATGGGAAACTTTGTATTAATTCAAAATCGTTATGTCCCAACACCAAGTCCATGTATTATGTTCAAAACAACCAATAATAAAGTGCCACTTGCTACAGAGCAATACCCATTATTGTTATTCAAAAACTATTGAAAATTTGCCAAATATCATGAAATATAAACAATAAAGACTACTCAAGAAGCAATCACATATTTTCATGTGTTTATATCTTAAGTTAATGTGACATAGACAATTTAATTAAATATTATCATGTGTCATGTCCCTTGATAACAAGACTTAAAGTCTCTGATTATTAAATTATGATACCGCCAATAAAAATTAGTTATGTGTCATCAAACCTCTTTAAAATAGAGGCACTCCCTAGGCTTATATGAGAGATTTTCTCAAGCCTGGAAGATTTTTTTAGAATAAAACTCTAAAACCTCAAATAACTTCAAAGTTTGAGGTTTGTAGTCAAAGTGGACAATATCATGCCAGTGATGGGTAAGGGCATGATATTTACAATAAAATATATGCACATATATTGTACTTGTACTCAATTATTTATTAATACAAAATCAACACTTGTGAAGCATTTTTGGCTCTTTGATTTTCAAACTTGAAATCTCTGTATTTGCCTTATTTTTTAAGCAAAACAAGCTAATGAAAAAAACCTATTCTAAATAACCCTAAGGCTAGCAGCCACCCTTGACATCATGCTCACGTCTATGATTCATTCGTAGGTTATTACCATCATGGTTCCTCTTTCGACAACAAAATAATATATTGAGTGAGAGAAATATAACTATAATGGGAGAAAAAGAGTTTTTCTCATGTGTAAGTAATTTAAGCTATAACACATATAAATAGAGGTGGAAAAATACACGATTCTACGTATTGTAAGCAAGATCCCAAAAAATATGTTTAGCAAGGTTAAATAAATATATTCATCAATGCCCAAATAAGTATATTTAGTAGTAAATCCAAGAAAATAAATAAATTTTGTATTATGAGAAAAAGAAATATACAATAAATAAAGACATTGAAATAGAAAGGGATAGGAAATTATCCTAATAGCACTCGTCATGTTGACAAAGATACATAATAAACTTCTTTTTTTGGCATAGTTGATATGTAATAAACCATATCTCTCTTTATTGTTGCATAAGGGCTCATTTAGATTGAGGGGGAGAGAGGGGCAGTGAAGAGAACTAGAGTAAAGTTTGCTGAAAATAAGCTAATTTTGGGTCAACTCTACTCTACTCTCCTTCTCTCTATTCTACTTCCCTTACTCCTCTTCTCTCCCCCTCAATCCAAACGGAATATAAATCTAAGACAAGTACCAGAGGTCAAGCCAAATAATCTGTTGAGAATAGTAGGATAGGAAAGAGCAATATTGAAGGTTTTTAGGCACATAGTCATTGTCTTTAATACTAGATTTACTCCTACTCTAAAAAGTTTGTTAAGGGTTTCAAGCAAATAATCTTTAAGATACAACAAGGCTTTAATACTAGATTTTCTCCTCTCTCTATTCTACTTCCCTTTACTCCCCCTCTCTCCTCCTCAATCCAAACAAACTATAAATCTGAGACAAGTACTAGGGGTCAAGCCAAATAATTTGTTGGGAATAGTAGGATAGGGAAGAGCAATATTGAAGGTTTTTAGGCACATTGTCATTGTCTTTAATACTAGATTTACCCCTACTCTAAAAAGTTAATTAAGGGTTTCAAGTAAATAATCTTTAGGGATAATTATACTTTGCCCACCAGTGATTTGCCTCTAATTCTATGTGCTTACCCGTGGTTTAAATTTTGACACTTTACTCACCTGTGATTCTAACCGTGAGTGCTCCGTAACCCACCTTAATGTTTTCCGTTACTCTAACACCAAATAAGTAAAAAACACATCCCAAAACGGATCAAAACTCACTTTCACTCCCAAAACTCACTCACTCCCACTCGCTTGAGACAACTATGGCAGATTCGAGCCAAGGAAGAAAGGCACAGTTGCTCCTCTATTCAGCTGTGGCAGATCCTACAATGAGCTTTGATTTGTGCATGCTCCTAGGTTTTGATCGTGGGTTTTGATTGTGCATGCTCCTGGGTTTTGATCGTGGGTATTAGTTCAATCTCGTTATTGAATCATGTCCTTCAAAGAATTCTCTGAAGTACTTTCGGCCAACTCCAAGACTCATTTCCAGAAGCTCTATGATCTCCAGAGATAGAGTACTCATGGCTTCAAAATATTCCTGGTACACCCTCCTAAAACAAAACAAACCGATAATTTAACGAAAAAGCAAAATAGGTAGATAACTTAATTAACCGAATAAAAATCATCTGTCCCCCTCTGCGTGTTCCCATAGATGAGGAAAACTCATGGGATAATAGATACGTAGAAAATGTATTTAGTTGTAATTAGAGTAAAAAAAAAAAGTCATGAAAACTCATGATGTGAAAAGGGGTCCAAGAAAAGTGCAAGATGCTTTTCACTTTTCCTGGGAAATGAAAACCATAATTGAAATCGAGAAAACATTTTTGATAACGAATCAAACATGTTCTTGTATTCTATATAATATATTTTTTTTTTTAACCCGAACTGTCTGAAATCTTCTCCCATCACATTCAATAAATAGTCTTGGACAATTTTGGAGGAGTGATCACTGTCACAATATCAGAAAGAAAGTGTCTCCTTCCATGGAAGCTTGGAGGAGAACCTGCCAGTAAAGCTACTAGCCTAACCACAGTGTTCACCATTCTTTCTTTGAGCTCTTTGCTTTTCTGAGAGTTACATGCCAAAAAAGTTGTCCATGTACTCGTGTGCTTTAAGCAATGGACTTGAATCTACGCCATGATTTGTAACTAGAAAGAACCCGTGCTTCTTGCATGCCTCATTGACTAGCCGAGAAGCATTTGAGACTGCTAGTGGGTCTCCAGAGAGGAAGGCCTTCAAGTCTATAGGGGGAACTAGAAGTTCTGGCAACTCAGCGCATGGTTTTTCATGGTCAGGCCATATGAAATGTGATGGTATGTTGGATTCATATTGAAGAACGGATGAATCAAAAACCAAAGCTTTTTTTTGATCATTTCATTATTTGTTTCGTTTGCTGGTGAGGGAAGCTTACTAGGAAGCATTGGCATGTTTGAAGTGCACGAGCAAAACCCAGGAGCATGCACGATCAAAACCTAGGAGCATGCATGAATCGAAGCCCATTGTAGGATCTACCATAGTTGAACAGAGGAGCAACTGTGTCTTTCTTCCTCGGCTCGGATCTGCCACAGTTGTCTCAAGCAAGTGGGAGTGAGTGAGTTTGGTGAGCAAGCCGAGTGGGAGTGAGTGAGTTTTGATTCGTTTTGGGATGTGTTTTTTTACTTATTTGATGTTAGAATAACGGAAAACATTGAGGTGGGTTACGGAACACTCACGGTCAAAATTACAGGTGGGTAAAGTGTCAAAATTTAAATCACAGGTAGGCACATAAAATTAGAGGCAAACCACAGGTTGGTAAAGTGTAATTATCCCTAATCTTTAAGATACAACAAGGCTTAAGTATCTACATATATCAAGTTTGAAAATACTCAAGAACTTTTATGGAAAGCGTGTACGCTGGAAAAATAAAAGTAATGCACAATAAATAACTGAACTTGCCCGATATAATGAGGATTCAAATAAGTAGGCACCATTAAAGGAAACTTGTAGGTGTTAGGCACATTAAACCATGTCAAATTGATCAATAAAACTTAATTTTTTTTTTAAAAATTTATTATTATTATTTTTTATATAAAAAACACAACGTTTTAAATTAGCCTGAAACTTACCCGAGCAAACTAAGCAAAAATTTCTTCACAAAAAGATTTGCCTGAAATTTTGGTTGATCCAACTCATAAGAATTTTAAATAGAGCGCTTCGACTAAAATTTGCCCGACAGTACTCATCAGACAGAGCGTTTGATTGACATTCGCTTAACATTCACTCCAGCAAACAAATTGATGCAGAATAGTCTTTCCTTACTTTCACAAATAGACTCTTGTTCAATCCAATTTTTAATATTGCAACTTATGTATATTTAACAAATATACAACAAAATTCACATCTACAAGTGTGATTTGCAATAGATACAAGTGTATTCTATTAACATATTAGTATGATAAATGTAGGAGGTGAGAGCAAACAGACTATAATTAATAATTCATCTTAATAAACAATAAATAAATAAATAAACGAGAGAAGGTAGGAATTCATTTAGGCCTACCATTAATATCACATTTTCATTTTTCAATAATCATTCACCACATAAACACTTTGTAAATATTTTTGTAAAATAATTGGTATTTCTAGTATTATTCAATTAGGTGAGGAGGGAGAAGGATGATTTTTCGTTTAGGAGTGTGCATGGGTCGGGTTGAGGAGATTTTTTGACCCAACCCATCATGGTGGGTTAAAAAAAATTCAACCCAACCCAACCCAACCCAACCCATCACAGGGGTTCAACCCAACCCATATGAATTAGGTTGGGTTGGGTTGAACCCATGGGTTGGCCATCTTTATTATTATTATTATTATTATTATTATTATTATTATTATTACTATTATTATTAAATTGAGTAGAAAAAAATTTATTCCACTTGTTACTTGAGTTGATAAGCAAAATATAAATGAGCTAGTATTTCAACTTAGTTATAAACAAAATATATCTAACTGAATTGATAAACAAAATATACATGAATTAATATCCCAACTCAGTTATAAACATATAGAAGTGGAGGGGGAGAGTGGGAATGGGAAGCGGTAGAGAGAGAAATAAGATTGTTAAGGTTTGCGAGATAATTGGGTTTTATATAGGAAGAGCTGAATAGGGAAAAAATTAAATAAAAATTTATTAATTATATAATATATATATATATATATATATAAATATTAAATATATATAATTTGAATTTTAAATATATAGGTGGGTCGGGTCGAAGTTAAGCGGTTTGTAATTGTTATGACCCAAACCCAATCCGACCCACTATTAAAAAAATTTGCATAATCCAACCCAACCCACCAACCTCTAAAAACTGACCCAACCCGGCGGGTTGAGTTGGGTCGGGTTGATGGGTTAGTTGCACACCCCTTCTGTTAATGTTGCATAAATGAAGGAAATAATTAATTATGGACCTACTAAAGTAAGAATTAGAGCATTTGTGTTTGAAATTAGTGGCTATAGGGCGGCTTTGCGTATTACTTAGGTGGTCATATGAACACCTCGACTTGCAATATCTATATCTATATATATATATATATATATATATTAAAACTTAACTTGTTTTGTTTAATCTAAAAAAAAATATTCAATACCCTAACTTAAGAATCCCAAGAATTTAGGTTCAATAAAAATAATTTTGGCCCCCCAATATAATTTTTAACTCCTTAAACAAAAAAATAAAAAAAAATAAGATCCTAATCACAACAATAAAATCTATTTAAAAACCAAAAACAAAAAGAAACAAAAATCCTTAATCATTCATATTTGTAAATCATTTAACCAATTCCATAAAAATAATCTCTAATTATTTTTCATAAGAAAACGGTAACAAGAGAGATACTATGGCTGAATGTTCTCCTTAGTGGCGCTAACAACTCTATTCTCCTTTGCTTTGTAGACGCAACAACTCTACTCTCCTCGGTAGTTTAGCTCACAGTCGTAGTATGTATCATCCGTTGTTTTTTGTATTAGGAATTGCCACCAACCATTGGTTTTGTATTAGGTGTGATTGGTCACCTAGATGTCTAATTTATTTTAAGTTACCTAATTAACTAAACCAAATTTTAAAGGTTAATTAATTAAGGTACAAAAGTCTTTGAACCAAAGATCTTGGACTCAAAAGTTTGGTTACATGTGGAGAAGGTGTTAGGCACCCCACAATGCCTATCTAAATATAGTACCTTATTTTAATTTATTTCAAACTTTAGCTTTTTATATAACAAAAAAAAATACTTGGAATTTTGATTTTTTTGAAATGGTTTTTTCAAACAATGTACATATATACACACACACACACACACACACACACACACACACACACACATGTGAGTAAATATTTACATATAGCTATCATGCGAATATTAACTTAAACAAAATGTATACAATCAAAACATGTGAGATATATACATAAGTACCATGTGAGAGAGAGAGCATACAAGTATATAATTCAATGGCATGTAAGTATTTATTTATTATATAGCTAGCACGTGAATACTAAATGCTATACAAAAAGAAACACAACATAAAGAAAAGAGAGGGTTGGAAGAGTAGCATCTTGTTTTCATCCACCATTTTCTCATTTTATTCATGCAAAAAGATGACAAAAAGAAACTCATTAGTGCTATGAAATATTATGGACAATGTAAACTCATAGGGTGTTTAAAGACTCAAGAGAATGAACCTTGAACACAAATCCACAAACTACAACTATTCTAAAAAAGGTTTGGAAATAAAAAGTTACAACATTAACTTTATTATTTTGGAAAAGCACTTTTTTCTTAGTGAAGATTTTATTGCGAGATGTTGAGAAAAACTTTTTTTTTTTTTTTTAAAGAAAACTCCAACGTGGTAAAGCACATTTATCTTGGAATTTTTTTTTTTTTTTTTTTTTGTTGCAAAAATTTGTCCCTCTTAGAAATAACAAAGAAAACATTTTTTTTTTTACAACAACCATCTGAAAACAATTTTCTTTAAAGTAACAAAAGTGTTTTTTTTAAAACATGTATCATTGAAGATCATTCCTTTAAAAAAAAATAAACGTTTTTGAAAAACATTTTTTACATAAAAAGCTCATTTGAAAAAATATTTTTAAAAATAGCATTTTTGAAAGCACTTTGGAAAAATATTTTTGAAAGAATTTGTGTTATTAGCTTCTTTTTTTTTTTTTAAAGGTTTCGGGTTCCCCCCCCCCCCCCCCCCCCTTTTCTAAACCGATTTTTTTTATTATTTGAAAACAGATTTTTATTTTGGAAATAGTTTTTAGAAAACAGATTTGAAAAAAAAAAATTATATTTTGAAAAACAGATTTTTTTTTTTTACTTGGAAAACAGTTTTTGAAAACATATTTTTTTTATTTAAAAAATAAACAGATTTAGAAAACAGATTTTTATTCTTAAAACAGTTTTTTAGAAAAGCATATTTTTTAATTTTGAAAACAGTTTTTAGAAAACAGTTTTGTATCATTCTGAAAACAGTTTTTGAAAACAATTTTTTTTTTCATTAAGAAAATAGTTTTGAAAACAGTTTTTTTTTTAATATATATATATATATATATATATATATAAAAACAGTTTTATAAAACAGTTTTTTTATATTATGCAAACAGTTTTATAAAAACAGTTTTTCTTTTTTTTTGAAAAAGAAAACAATTTTATATGGAAAAACAGTTTTACATTTTAATATATATATATATATATATATTTTAAGTTTCAGGTTTCCCCTTTTAAAAAACAGTTTTTTTTTTTTTTTTTAATTTGAAAACTTTCTTTTTAGAAAGAAAGAGGTGGGAAAGAAAAAAAAAACATTTTCTTAGAATAGTGTGTATGAGAAATGTTTTACCCAAGCATATTTATTTTATGGCACATTATTAATGAGAAATGTAAAAAGATAACAATAATAAAGTGCAGAAAATAAATTGCAAGGAAAATAAAAATCTTGAAATTTAAATGACATAAAAGTAAAGAGCTTGGAATATAAATGACATTAAAGTAAAGAGTTTGGAATATAAATGACATAAACATATAGAGCTTGGAATATTGTAAAGAATGATTAAAAATGTTTTTTGTTTGTTTGTTTGTTTTTGTTTTTGTTTTTGTTTCTCTCTTAAATAGATTTTAATCTCTTTTAAGTTTTATGGATTCTTCAACATAAAGAAATGAGATTTCTAAACAATCACAATTCTTATGAGACATACCCATATTGTCCTCTAATGGATGTTTAAACCCATTTAAGAGAGATAGTAGAAAATCTTTTTTTTTTTTTTTTTTTTTGGTGTCTAGGTAAAGTATTGTATAGTATGGTATGGTATTTATATATGTAAGTGCAATAAAATAAAAGGGGCGAGGGGATGTGCAAGAAATTAAATGGGATGACATAAATTAAAAGGGGATGGGAGTTGCTTGAAAGTAAATAGGATGACACAAAATAAAAAGGAATGGGGATTGCTTGAAAGTAAATGGGATGACATAAAATAAAAGGGGATGTAGATTGCTTGAAAGTAATGAGATGACATTAATTAAAATGCAATAATAATAAAATCCCTAGATGCCTATGTGGGATGAGATTTCTTCCCCCTAAGGGTACTTCCCATACATAGCCTAGGAGATGGTCCAATACTGATTTGGGGATATAAAGACAATAATATGAACATTGAAATTAAGAGATGGATATATATACAATATGTACAACAAGAAAAGTGAAAGAAATGATTTTTATATATATGGAAATGATGTTTACAAGATAATAAAGGGGTGGGATGGGTTTAATTATTAAGGAACTAACCTATTCCTATAGCCTTATCCACAAAGATTACAACAAAAAAGGATAAGGCTTTTTTTGTGTAGGGTTTCCGCGAGAGAGAGAGAGAGACACTTTTTCTCCTTATAACTCTATATATTTTCTCAAAAATGGGGGGGAGGGGGGGGGGGTATTTATAGGTGAATGAGGAAAATGGGAGGCTAGTATT
Organism: Quercus glauca; assembly: GCA_023736055.1. Classification (NCBI taxonomy): domain Eukaryota; kingdom Viridiplantae; phylum Streptophyta; class Magnoliopsida; order Fagales; family Fagaceae; genus Quercus; species Quercus glauca. The sequence goes on along the minus strand of CM043319.1, from coordinate 9,178,879 downwards.
AGTGTATCAAGATGCACTAGTACTAGCCACCCATAGCAAGTGTCAGCTAGCATTTGTGTATCCTGATACACCAATGCTAGCCTCCCACTTTTGCCAACTTATCAGCCATTTTTCGTCTTTTCTTGATTTCTAGCCCGATTTTCGCGCAGATGTTTGGAGGCCTTTTTGAGCTTTATTTCCTTTGAATTTTATATGCATGGAAAGCTCTAGATGTCTAGTTTCTAATGGTTTTAGCCTCGCTTGATTTAGTGCTATGGTATTTGAGATATCGCTCTTGGAAGAAAAGTGATGCAAAGTTAAAAAATTTTGGATGTTTTTTCTTAAAAAATTCATATCTTCCAATCCAAAGCAGATATTGTCGACCCCTTTTGATGAAAATTAGCTAAGACCTTGTTCTTCAAGATGGTCCAGCCTGCCCATTCCAGTTCTTGTCCAATCGGTACAGTTTATTGCATGAATTCAGGCAAAAAACAGCTAGTTTTCCTTAAAAAACAGTGATAATTTTATTAGGGTTTTCGGTATTTTGGTAATATCTCATCTATTTTAACTGAAATTTTGGCCCGTAAACTATTATTTCGAAGGGAAAAACATGCCCTACGAGATGGTTCAAAATTCAACATGATCCAACGGCTAGATAAAAAAGTCAACCTTTTGACCATACTCGGTTAGGGTTTTGGTCTTAATTGCTGTAAAATGGATTTTTCAATTATTGTGATTTTTTGATTCACCGTTCAAATATGTTGTACTTATTTTTACTCTTTTTGGCTTTGAAATTCATGACTTTGCACATTTTTTTTGTCTTCGTATTGATGCGTAAATTGGGGTCGGACAAAATACTGTATTGACAATCTCAAGATTTATCTTTCATCAGTACCTTTTTTTTTTTTTTTTTTTTTTTTTTTCATTTTGTTAATTCTTAATTTCAACCCTTGTTGCCTTTTGCCTTTTGCCGATTCTGAGTTTTTATGAGTGTATTTGTTTTTTAATATATAATAGACTATTAGTTTATTCCCAAAAAAGAAAATAAGACTACTAGACTATTTTAACTATTTGTGGATTGATAGTATTATTTTGTATATTCTATTTTTAACTAGTATATATAATAGACTATTAGATTATTTATTTATTTATTTAAGTTTTTAATAGAGAAGTGTTTTTTTTTTTTTTGGGGGGGGGGGGGGGGGGGGGGGAAGAAGGTAACGCTACATATCTCTTGTTTTTTCTTTTCATTGCCCTTGCTTATATATGGCTCTAAACATTTATGAATTTAGCATTAAAATAATCATAAGGTGGCTTGTAAGAGTAAGTTTCACCCGTAACCCAATTTTTGTTCAATGTGTGGGATCGTTAAACAGTAGGTTTTCTAAAACATTTTGCATGGGGCCATGAGGTTTATACTTTGTAGATCTAGGTCAAAAGCTAGTTTTGTTCTGTGTTTAACAGCAAAGTTTGGTAGATTTGGTTAAATTTTTAAGGGTAAGGTTTGGGGTCTAGTGCCTAGCTAGTTGCACTGGACCTGTACATGTGTCTACTTTTGGACACGTGTCACCAATATCTCAACGGGTTCAGTGCACTGAATGCACTAGACCTAAACCTCACCAAATTGTTAATGGGAATACTGGTTATGCATGATTTGGTTTGTTTGTTATTTGAAAATTTGATGAAGCTTATATTATTTGAAAATTTGAGATCACATGCATGAGTTTCTATTCAGCAAGTATAATTGTCTTTATTGCCATGCATCTAGCTTTCTACATAGCTCACGTAACATGGCCTCATGGATTTTCAAATACTCCCAGCTCATTTATAGGACTTCCCATAGAGGGGTGAAGGGAAAACCCGTCTTTTATGTGTAGGAATGGCAATGGGATGAGTTTCCTATTCTCCATCCCACTTCACCCTCAATTCAAGGCAGTGTTTTGTTCCAGCCCACATCTTTCAGGTTGGAGGTACTCACAGGTTCCTACCCCACCTCTGTCCTACTCAATCTTTTGTTTTTTAATTTATTAAAATTTGAATTAAAAAAGATTAATTTTGACAGTACAACAACAAAAGATATCTCACATTTAAGTTTGAACGTTAAAGAACATATATATGCCTTTAAAAAAATTTATTAAAAATATTATAAAAAGTATTTGTTTTTAATTAATAAATATAAATAAGGCAAGGACAGGTGAATTCAGAGAAAAGAGTTCGTTAGGTTTTAGACCCCTAAGACAAACAAAGTTTAACCAGTTTTAAGGCCAGGTTATTCATTAGATCAATTATGAAACCTTAGGTTAAACAATCAAGCATACATATCATGCATAGCGGGAAAGTAAATATGACACAAGATATGATGACTCAGGAAATCTTATGAAAAAACTTGTTCCAAAAGAAAAAATTGGGGGAACTTGATTTAATTGATCCCGAGGTAACAGTTTCACTATAAGTTGGAGATTTACAATCAAGAATAACAATTCATAATAAATCTAACTTCAGTTACCGTACTGAGCTCTAAATCCCACAAAATTCTTTTATAGTGAACTGCCACGATGTGAACCTCCAATCCATGCAATTCAAAATCCCATTGAAGTTTTAGATCTCTAGCACCTTTGATGACTAGTTTGATGCCAGCAACTTCTACAACACTTGATCTTGAGTTTCTTCAAATCTCCAATCTATGCACTTCAAAATCTCATTGAAGCTTTAGATCTCTAGCACCTTTGATGACTAGTCTGACGATAGCAACTTCTACGACACCTGATCTTGAGTTTCTTCAAACAAATAACATTGGTAGAAGATTGAGAGGGTTTTGGACACAAAAACCCTAGGTACAGAATGGGGGGCACAATAAGCACTTCTCATTCTCTGTTTTTATAGTCCTATAGAGTCTCTTTTATAGTGTAGAATAAGTGTCACGAAACCCTAGTAGATTAGATAATGGGTTGGGCTTTTAAAATCTGCAAACTAATACATGATCTGTAATTTTTGATCGATCGAACTTCAATAACAATATCTCAGAGGGTTGATGAGTACGATCACAAAACAATAAAAAAGTTTTAGCCTTTATATTTCTACGTAGTCCACCTCAGAAAGCTCATTCCCTGTCATATCAAAATAAAAAGCTTGAAGAATACGAGAAAGGAAAGAAAATCAAACTGAACAAGGCTAAACATTTAAGAAAATGAGAAACACTTTGTGGAAGTGGAGGAAGAGAAAAGAAGAAGAAGAATAAGACCCTTGAGGACGATGGTGTTTTCTAAAGGGGAGGAGTGTTATGTGCCTAATTTATTTTGATTAGTATTGGATAAAGATTGACAGGGATACATTTTATAGTTTGGATTAGTTATATTATTTTGGATTATGGTTAGTTTTATTGATAGATTATAGAAAATTAGTGTTTATTTTTATCTATTTGGAAGTTTGTCTTTTATAAATTCAAATATTAACAATGAATAAAGAACAGTCATGATTTTCTTTGTTAGAAATTATTAGCTAGTCTAACATGGAGATCTAGACTCCTTTGAAGTAACCCATTTATCATATTAGGAGGCCGTAGTTCCATCAAAACAACTAACCACAAATTTTATCCATAACAACTACCTAGTAGGATAACCATATTCTTCTTTGTTTATACGATAAATAATGCTTATAGAGAACCTTTTTTTGATAGTTCGATAGTTACAATTGAGAATTGAGGATTTAAATCCTAAGATGTCTTTGTTGGAAATATCAAGAGATGTCAACTAATTGAGTTACAAGGCTTTTGGCAATGCTTATTGAAAACTTAGGAGTTGCTCAAGCTTGGCTTAGAAAAATGGCTTAGTAAAAGTTTACATGAGTAGCCAAGAGGCTTATAATTCAAGTAGTAACTTTTGGTATTTTTAATGGAGACTTTTATAATTCAAATCCAATTCAACGATAAGATATTTTACCAATTAAACTAACCTCCTAATGCTTTGAATGAAGACAAGAGATTTTACAAATTAAATTTACTAAAACCTGCAAAAAGATATTAAGTTCGAATTGAGTAATTTGGTTTTAGGGAAGATAAAGTGGATTAGTGAAGGTAGAAGTTATTCAGGATTCATACACATTCATTATATGTCAAACAGTAAGTTAATTGAATAAAATTTCTTTTTATTTTTTAAAAATTATTTTAATAGTGGGGATGGAAGATTTGAAATCTAAACATTTTCATTGAAAACACTAAGAAGTATTTAGTTGCGCTATTAGGCTCTTGACAATTATTTGTTTTTTAAATGCAGCTCATTTGAATCTCTTAAAAAGTAGGTCGAATCATGGTTAAACTAGTTGGCTCGAACCATGAACCGACCACCAATTCATCCTGATTATACAAACAAACAAGAATTCTATTAAAATCAGGGAAAATGGAGAACCAAACTGGTTTAGTCGGTTAAAAATAGTTTATGTTAAAAAATGTTATTTTCCTAAGCTAAAACAAAAAGTCGTTTTTGCAGAGAAAATGACATTGTTTATGTTGAAGTCTTTTTTTTTTTTTGGTGCTAAATTTCAAAACTTACCATCTAAGTTTTTCTGTTTTTTTTTTTTTTTTTTTTTTTTTTTTAAAGTTTTAAAACACCCTAATTTAGACTTCCGTTATCTTGTCATCCAAGTGCTATTATCTTGTCAAAACTAAATCGTTTTGGCCTTAATTAAAATTTTTAATTTTAATTTGATTATTTATTTCCTAAAAATCAATAATTAAAAATAATTCTAGAAATTAAAAAGAAAAACTATTCAGGTAAAGGTAGACCCACGCAACCTCCCCGTAAAATCAAAATCCCCAAAACTATCCGGTGAACCCACCCCAAAAATCCCAGCCTAACCCGAAAATTGAGAGAGGAAGAGGAAGAAGAAGACCGAGATTGAGAGGGAGAATGAAATTGAGGTTTGAAAAATAACAAACGGAAAGCCCAATTGGGCCCAAACACTAAGCCCATAAACCTTGGAACCAAATAAAACTTGCCGTGGAAATAGCAATTTCCCCACATCTGAGTCTGACCCGAGACTCGTTCTTTGTTTGTTTTCAGAGGAAAATAACAATGGCAGCTGAGTCTCAGTCTCCGAGTTCTGTTAAGAAAGGTGAACAACCAAACCCTTCAAGAAAAACCCATTAATAATAAATGTTTAATTAATAGTTTTGAATATTTACTCTCAGTTATCGATTTTATTTTTTATTTTTTTGGTGTTGTTTTCAATATGATGTAGTGGTTGTTCATCTGAGAGCCACTGGTGATGCTCCTATTCTCAAACAAGCGAAATTCAAGGTATTCCTTAAATGGGTTTTATGTGATTTTATGTATTTTTTTTTTGTTCAAATTATTTAGTGTTTATTACAATAACCATAATTGAATTTGAAACCCTGGGTGGACTCTGTATTTGTTTTTACATTTTATGTGAGTTTCTGCATATGGGTTTTTCATATAAGAGTGAATTATGGTGTGTTAAGGATCAGCTTGAATTCATATTATTTAAGAAGTTGCATAAAAGACAGTTTTTTTTAAGTTGATGTGAATTGCCAGTATCTTATGGGTGATGGATTTTGATGAAAAAAATGATTCATGTAGTGTTGAGTATGATTTGTGAGAAATGCCAATGTTTGTGTCCTCATTGCAAGTATAAGATAGAATTTGGTTCAATAAAGTAGCACCAAAAAAAAAGAAAAAAAAAAAGAAAAGTATTTTGGGTGCACTGTTTGTGTAATTATATTTGTATGCTATGATTTTTGGTTCGATGTATGTCATGAAAAACTTATCAACATAATTTGTCAAAGATTACTATGCAAGTTTAATGGTTTCAACCTAAGTACTGAACTTGACTTATGGGTATGGTTGCAAAGAGTATTTATGTTAGTTGGCCGTCTGTGTTGAATGCGTGCGTAGCTTAAAGATTGCATGTAATTTACATAGCAAGGTGGAGACAGCATTAATTTTACTAAAACTTTTTTCCTGTGTTCTTTATGACTGTGATTTGGAGGGCACTTCTTCCTCTTGACAATTGGTGTGTCAAAAACTTGTCAATGACATATGTTTCCAACATATCAGAAATTTGTGCAATTATCCTACTTTAGTTGTGTATGAACTGTATTATAGAATCAAAGAAAATATGGTATAGTGTTACTTGCATATATAGCCTGTCTGCATTTGGCTTTGCTATCACATTTCTGTACGGAAATCCTGTTTGTTAATGCCCACAAATCCTAGATTTAAGACAATGAGCCCTAGCACAAATGATACTTCCTTCGCCTATATAAATAGGGAGAGTGAGATCGTGTGTTCAAAACTCACTAATTTTGTGTAACTTACCTATTAAAAAAAATGTAATAAGCTTTAAGAGAATTTGACAATGATAGTTGAGTGTTCTTGTCTTTACTAGACTTAAAATATGTAAGTAATGGAAGATGATTTTTGTGCTTCGCTGATGAAACGTTTCTTGTAGCAGTTTAAATTATGAATGACAAAATGGCTTGATTTGAGGCCTAAGATTTTCTTGTTTCATGTAGTCTTAGCCATGGAAGATTAAATTGTTACTACTTCATAAATTTGCTCATTCAAGATTTATTTTATGAGGTTTCTTGTGAAGGCCAATTGATGTAAAAGTGGTGCAATAGGGTTAAAATAATTTTAATTTGGGTTTTCATTTTATTGGTTATGTCGTTTTTGTATTTAGGCAAAATTGTCATTTCATTCATCCTGTGAATTTAGGGTATTTTAGTAATTTAGCTGAGTCTAGAATTTTCTAAAACATCTTAAGTATTTTAGATTTGGTTTTCTTTTAGTACAAGTTTGTATTTTTACTCTTTTCTTCGTTATTACATTATTAGGTTTTTTTAGTTTACAATTCAAACTAGGATTCTTAATACCAAAAAGGTCATACCCAGTGCACAAAGTTCCCACTTTTGCGGAGTTTGGGAGAGGTAATTGGTAGATAGTCTTAATCCAAATTTTTTTGAGGAGGCTAACTACTAGACTCAAACCTACAACTTGTCACTTTTGGTGGAAGGCACTAGGAGTCGTAATACTAATTGTACAAAAAAATTTAACAACAACAACAACAAGTCTTAATCCTAAAATTTTGAGGTCAACTATGAATCTTTAACAGATTGGATTGGTTATGGTTGGCCACATCTCTTTTTCCTCCATTCTATTCTATCTGAATTTATACACTCTTTTTCTTCCTTAATTGAAAAGTCCTTTTTTTATTACTTCTATTAATATTGATCCTCCATTGCATGTATTTTTTATTACTTTCTTAATTGGCAAGCCCTAAACTTGGATCAACTCACTCTTTCTTACCGGAAAAATCCAGTGTTGGATTATGTTCTATCATGGTTGAAAATATAAAAAAATGATCAAATATCAATAACTATTTCATCTTTCAATTTCAAGTTTCTTTGTACTTCAACTTATACACAAAACATGAGTTTATGGATAGGGTAATAAATGATATCTGATTAACACAAAATTTGGTGTGACTGTGCATGTTATTAGGGAAACACAAAATTTTCTGTTTGAAAATTTGCTTCCCTACTTACTTCCTTTCCCTCTTTCCAGTCTCTACTAACATTGCTAGGGATGAGAAGGTGCAGAAGGATTTACTTTGGGATGCCATGGTGATTAAGTGAAAATTCATTTACTAATTTGGAAGATGGTGTGTGCTTCTATCTAGCTAGGGGTTTTGGGAGTGAGAAATTTGGTGTTTTGGGGAAGCGGTTTTGGCATTTTTCCATAGAGGAGGAAAATGCTCTTTGGAGAAAAAGTAATGGTAAGTATGGGAGTGAATTGGGTGATTGGTATTCAAAGGAGGGGAGGGGAGGGGAGGGGATGGTGTTGGTCTTTGCAAGTTTATTAAAACGGGGTGGAAGCTGTTTTCCAGGTATATCAACTTTGAAGTTGGTAGAGGATCTAAGGTTCGATTTTGGAGTGATTCGTGGTGTGGTGATCAGGATTTGAAGGATGTATATCAAAGGTTATACAGTATAGAATAAGGAGGCAGCTGTGACCGATTATTTATGCTGAAATCCTGGATCTCTTCATTGGGATGTTTTGTTCATGTGAGATTTTCACAATTGGGAAATGTGGAGGTTGGCAGACTTTATGGACCTCATTTATTAAACAAAATTAAGAGGATTGTAGAAGACCTAATTTGTTGGAGATGTACTAACTACTAAAGAGTAGGAAGGATGCCTCATCCAGTTGTTAATTTCTTGGCATGTTGAGCAGGGAGGTTTGCAAAATATCTTAGTGGTGATAGTTGGAAGGTTGTCCCTTTGTGTCTTATGTGGGCCATTTGGAGATACTGTAATAATAGAGCTTTTGTGGGAGCCTACATTCGAAAATGGATCTTAAAGATGATCTTTTTACAATCTTTGTATGAATGGATGGCTATATACCATGTCATTCATGTTCTAATCTGTTGTAACTTTCCTTAATTTTACCATCTAAGAACGAACCTTGTGCATTGGGAGATGGTATCTCATGACCCTTTGACCGCATGTGAAACCCACAACTGCAGGTCCCACATGTTGTGAGAGGGAAGTCTCATAAGACCGTCTCATAAAATATTTTCTGTGTTGTGGTTGGTGTTCCTTCTTTCAATAAAAATTTCCGTACAAAAAATCTTGCATTCATGTGTTGAATACTCTTAATTTGGCAGATACCTGGAACTGACAAGTTTGCTAAAGTAATTGACTTTCTACGCCGACAACTTCATCGGGAAACATTGGTAAGATGATCTCTGGTGTGTTTTATTGTATTTGTTGGAACCTCTGGGCTTCATAGTATTAATCTCGTCCTTTTTTTTTTCTTTAGTTTGTCTATGTCAACAGTGCATTCTCTCCAAACCCGGACGAATTGGTGATTGATCTGTATAATGTAAGTTGCTGTATCTTCATTAATTTTTCTTACTATATTGTCTTCTTTATTATGGCTATGGATAAATGCTTGCTATACTGGGTAATTTAATTAGTTATATTTCATTCATATTCTTATTAAACTAAATATCCAATATTATATATGATGATGATGAAGAATTGGCCCAAATTTATTGTGAGAGTATTGGCATTGTCTAATTTTTGTGTGATAGTAAAAGGTATAGTGGAAGACAAATAAATGGCTTTAATTGGACATTCTGCTTGTTAAGCTTTCCAAATATGGTTTTTCTATTTTTTGTAATTCCCGAATCTTTCTGACTGTTGACCATTGGGGATAATTATTTCTGAAAGATTATAACACCTTTAAGATATATGAAATTTAGGCTGAGGACAGGGGAGCTGCATGCAATGGATTGAAATTTGAACCAAATGTTCATTGCTTTGCTGTTGTTGTGGACATCATGCTTGTTGTGTGTATTTAAACGCAAATGTTTGATTGGCATTTGATCCCTTCTAACATTGTAAAATAATATCAACCATGAATGTCTTCTTTCGTTTACTTTAATATACTTTTTCTGTTTTATGTGCACAAAAAGGGGGAGCCATGAATGTTATGCTGTTTTGGTAGATATGGTATTCTTATTTAAAAATCCTATAAAAAAAATTCCTGTCTTTCGATGTAGATGCATAACCCTAATACAAGTTTAAAGTGGAATAGAGAGTTCAGTTTTAAAGGCAATTAGAGAAAAGTGGAATACATAAACATCATTTTTGGGGGAGAAAGGCATCAATAAGAGTACTGTGAATATTGTGTTAGTTTTTCTAATAAGCAAGGAGTTGAAATATTAGTTATTTCTGTAGATTGTTTTTATGTTAAGCTCATGATGTCTCACCATTGGGTAATGAGTTCTGACTCTTCCAACTAGAATTTAGACTATTCTTTGGGACTAACCCTTGGGATTTCTGTTCGAACTGCCTTTGTGTGTGGGATGAGGGACTGCACATGTTTGAGGATTAGTTTGGTGCTTGAAGAGCTTTACACATCTCCTTAGTGCACATGTGCGCACGTGCACACACGTGCGTGCGTGCGAGGGAGAGGGTCTCTCATATGGTTAAGCAAAAACAGTGTAAAAAACTTAATTCTCTGCTTATGTATTAAATTTCATAGCTGCTCTATCTATGACCGGAACTTCAACTATTGCTACTTTGACATTGCAGAATTTTGGTTTTGATGGTAAACTGGTGGTTAATTATGCTTGTTCCATGGCATGGGGCTAACTCTTGGATTTTGGTGAAGGGTCTGCATGTGTAAATTCATTTTGTAAGTATATTTACGATATGCATTTCGTTTTTAATCTTTCAAATTTCTAAGTGGCATCATATTTTGCAGAAACTCGGATTATTACTTCCATACAAGCAAGGAAACCTGACTTGATGGTAAATTTGAAGATTATGATTAGGGGATTGAAGATTGGAACTGAAAGTTTAGATTCATAATCATTTGAGTTGAAGCCACACTTTTATTGAGTTGATTTGCTTACAAGCTGTAAATTACCTGGTTGATTGATATTCAACACATAATGATGTATATAGCTACAAGGTTAATGCTAAATGTTCACATTTATTTTACTTTTGGAATGTCAAGGCTGTCGGTCCTTAATCATCCATTTTCCTAGACTTTAGTTTGTCTAAATGTGCTTCATGTGGATCCTAAAAAAAAAAAAAAAATGTGCTTCATGTGAGAAAGTTTTGTCTAAAATGATAGCAAAAATTGACTTACCTTCCTTTGTTGGTAGTTCAGTATTATTGTCTCAGTAAAAAATAAATAAAACAAAAAACATCATTGTATTTTAAAGCTTTCATTTCCCATGTGCCATAAATTTTGAAAAGTAAATACTCTATTTAAGTTGTGTCCTTGTACTTCTAGGGTATTGTCATCAATGAAGTGGAGTGCAGTATTGAAATGTGAAATAATCATGCTTGTGGATATGCCTTGTCAATTTGTTATGTGGCAAATTTGGTCATTGCAATCATGATGCAGTGCAAAATTCTCAAAGCGAACTTGTGCGCAGAAGGCAAAAATTAATATATATATATATATATATATATATATACAACTTAAATGTCAGCATATAAAATTTTTAGAAGTTTTTACTTTTAAAAGTTACGAAAAATAACATTCTCTTATAAACTCACAATAGCACAAAAAAATTTTATTTCTAAATTATGTAATATTTTTCTTTCCTTTTTTAATTAATTAATTATATATATATATATATATATTTTAATACTTCTACTTATATTAGAAAAATGATTGCTTTAAGAGCATATGGGAAAAAGATGCAAATTATACCCAAAAAAGAAAAAAAAAAAAAGATATACAAAATTGAAAATTCATCTACGTGAATGGGATGACTTTCAGTTTACCCCTCTTTACCTTTACCTTGGACTAAAATGGAAAGTCATATCTTCCATTCAAATTGATATACCTCCCTCTTTGTCATGCACATAAACCATTAGACTAGATAATTCTATTGTTTTTTTTTTTTTTTTGAAACAATCACACACACAAAAAAGAGGGAAATAGCTGTATTGTGCATTTAGTTGGAAACTATTATATTCATTTTACTTTTAAAGGATTAATAGCTTTCTGTTTAGTATATCATCTCCCTATCAATGTGCTAATAGCATTGAATTTGTGTTCTTTGCTAAATGCATTCTACTTAATGATTACTAAGAATCATAATTTTGATGTTTTTTTTTTTTATAACCTTATAAAAATCATGAAAATTCATTTGAATTTTATTTAAACTCATTGAATTTAATTTTTACTTAAATTTGTTTATTATATTTTATAAACTCAATACCAGTCTTTATATTTTAATTAATTGTTAAATTAATTATTTAAAGGAGAAAATATTTTTAGGAGTGACCAAATTTTATAATGAAACAAACACTATAAAATAAAATATTTTATTGTGAAACAAACTAGCTTTAGAATAGAGAAAAATAACTATAGAAAGCCTAGAAACTGCGGAAGCGATAAAACTTGCCCTGGACATAGTAATCTCTTCATAGAAAAATAACAATGGCAGCTTAGTCTCAGTTTACAAGTTCTGTTAATAAATGTTTTATGTAAGTTATCTCTTTATTAGATTTTGTATAATGTAAATTTCTTAGTGAACACTTTAAAAAAATTTCCTAAAACTGCCACTATTGCAAAAATTGTGCATGTTAGGCGGGATCTGTGTTGAATGCACAGCTTAAAACTTGCATGCAATGTACATTGCAATTTGCAAGTCACCGTAACATTTTTTTTTTTTTACTAATACCCCTGCTCCCTTCCTGCCCTGTTCTTTATGTCTGTGATTTGGAGGGCACTTCTTGTTGCTGACAATTGGTGTGTCAAAAAGATGTCAATGACATATGTTAAAGTAGCGGCATGTTGTGCGTACTTAAACGCAAATGTTTGATTGGCATTTGATCCCTTCTAACATTGTGAATAATATTAACCATTAATGTCTTTTTTCTTTCACTTTAATATACTCTTGTCTGATTTATGCACTCTCCTGCCACCTCCAAAAATAAATAATAATAATAATAAAAGAGAGGTGTTTGAGAGGGGGAGCTGTGAATATTATAGCTTTCTGTTTTGGCGTGTATGGTATTCTTCATTAAAAACCCTATATATAGTCTTTTGTTGTAGATGCATAACCCTAATACATTCAAATTTGGAATAAGGACTTCAGTTTTAAAGGCGATTAAAGAAAAGTGAAATACATAAGCATCATTTGCGGGGGAGATCTAGATTACTTGACAACTAGTTTTGGCGGGTGGGATTAGTTGCTTGTAGGTTTTACTAGTTAGAGGCAAGTCCAAAGGACTCTTCTTTAAAAAGGTTCCTATGTTTTTTTTTTTTTTTTTTTTTTAAAGCCAATTATGTGGGAGAAAGTCATCAATAAGAGTACTGTGAAGATTGTGCTAGTTTTTCTAAGAAGCAAGGGGTTGAAATACTTGTTATTGGTGTAGTTTGTTTCAGTAAAACTATTTTGAATTAAAGTGATCTTCTATACACTGAGATGCTTTTATGTCGAGCTCATGATGTCTCACCATTGGGAAACGAGTTCTGACTCCCCCCACTAGAATAAAGTCTATTATTTGGGATTTATGTTGGCAACTGCCTTTGTGTGTGTGAGATGGGGGCATTGCACATGTCTTAAAGTGTTTTAGTTTGGTGCTCAAAGAGCTTTTACACATTTCCTTAGCACACACGTAGAGGGAGAGGGGAGCCATGGGGCTACCTTTGACTAATTTAATCCTCTGCATATATTTTAAATTGCATAGCTGTTCTATCTATATGACCATAACCTCAACTATTGCTACTTGGACATTGCAGAATTTTGGTTTTGATGGGAAACTGGTACATAATTAGCTTGTTCCATGGCATGGGTTAATCAGTTACTTTTTTTTCTTCCTCATAAAACATTTTTAAAAATATTTTGAAAACTAATACCCTTAGGACATCCGTTAACTTTTTTTCTTTATTTATGAATTACATTCGTTTTTACTATTTTTTATTTCTCCTTGCTCTGCTAGTAGCTATTATCATTCAGACCACCCCACCCCCAAAAAGGAAAGAGTAATACAAAATTAGGAACAAAATTAAAAAAAAAAAAAAAAAAAATCAAGATCTCTCCTATCATTGATTTTAAGAGGCAGCTAATTTTGCAGAAACTGGGATTATTACTTCCATAGAGGCAAGGAAACACGATTTGCCTGTAAATTGAAGATTATGATTAGAATTTAGGAGATGAAGATTGGAACTGAAAGTTTAGATTCATATAATCATTCAAGTTGAAGCAACACTTTTACTGCCTAAGGTGTGTTCCTTATACAAGCTGTAATTACCTACTGATTGACATTCAATACATTATGATGCATAGCTAAAAGGTGTTGATACTAACTGTTGACATTTATTTTTCTTTTGTATTCTTAAGGCTGTCGGCCCTTAACCATGCATTCATCTTTCCTAGACTTTTAGTTGGTGAAAAGTGCTCCATGTGGGAAAATTTTTTCTAATGATACCAGAAATTGACTTATAATTCTTTGTTGGTAGTTCAGTGTTATTGTCTCATTAAACAAAAATATTATCGCATTGCATTTCAAAGCTGACATTGACTTACCATCCTCTGTTGGTAGAAGTCTCATTGAAAAAAAATTTACTGCATTGTATTTCAAAGCTGTCATTACCATGTGCCATAAATTTTGAAAATTAAATACACTATTAATAAGTTGTGTCCTTTGCTTCAATGGGGATTGCCATCAATGAAGTGGAATTCATTATTGAAATATGAAGTAATCTTGCGTGTTTGCCTTGTCAATTGGTTGAGTGGCGGATTTGGTCTTTGCAATCTGATAAAAAGAGTTGTATAAAATGCACAAAGTTTTCACTTTTATGGAGTTTAAAAGAGGTCATGATAGACCGTTTTACCTCTAATTTATTTTCAAGTTTATTCTCAAACTCAAATCTGTGACTTATTACTTTTTGCGGAAGACACTTACTATCGTCCCAAGGGTTGATCTCTGGTTATCACAGTCTAATACAACACAAAATTCTCAAAGCGAACGTATTTGCCCAAAAAAAGAAAAAAAAAAGAAAAAAAGATTGAAAATAATCTTTAGAGGTGCTCTAAAAATAGTACATAAAATTTTTATTTCTAAAGTAAGCAATATTTTCCTTCCCTTTTAACCAATTAGATTTTGTTCTTTCTTTCTTTCTTTTAATAATTTCACTTGTATTAGAAAAAAAAAAAATCACTTTAAGAGCACATGGGAAAAAAATGTAAATGATACCTAAAGCATGAAAATTACAAAATACTTTGCGTGTATGAGATAACTACTAGTATACCCCTATTTAGGGTGAGTTTGATTCAACTTTTTACTTTTGGGTGTTTTGAAAAAAATTGTGATTTTCAAATTCTGCTTAGAGGACACAATTCGAAAACACACATTTTCAAGTTTGCAAGACTAAAAAGCATGATTTTGAAATTTGACCAAACGTATTGTGGACACGTTTGGCCAATACAGCTTTAACTAAACAGACATTTAAAGCAATTTCAATTTTTCATCCTGTTATTTAAAACCCATAAAAACTTAAAATAAATAACATTGTAGCTAGAAAGAGGGGAAAAAAAAAATCTACGTTTAATAAAAATGCAAATTTTGCATTTTAATATATATAATCTAATAGTTTTTATACATATCTTATATCATTCCTAAAACACTCGTCTCTTTTTTATATTTACATTGTCACTCCTTCCTCTTCTTTCTCATAATCTCATCTCTTATTCTCTTATGTTTGCTACATGAGATTCTCCCCCCCATCCCCCCCCACCCCCCCCTTTTTTTTTTTTTTTATACCTTGAATGACTTCGCAAAAAACCCAAAAAATAAAATAAAATAATAATAATAATAATAAAATGAAAAAAGATGCAGATGTTCTACGGAACTGGTGGTGACAGTATTGGAATATGAATTTGGTGTTTATGAATTAGACATGTCTTTCTTCCTCGGATTTTTTTTTTTTTCGATTGTTGTGGTTGTTTTACTTTTTTCCCCTCATATGGTTGCATTTTTTGTTGTTGATTTTATTTAGCATTACCGGAGTGCTTTTATGGAATTTGCAAGCAAAATGATTGAAAGAGAGGTTGAAAGTAAAGTGAGGGTGAAAATGACTTGTTGAAAATACGTTGCTTTGATTTTGAAGTGGTTGAGAGTGAGACTATGGATGTAGACTCCATTTGTGAAGCAGATGATATATGGTGTAGATTGCAACCCACTAGAATTATTAAAAAAAAAAAAGAAGAAGATAAAACCTAAGAGTTAGCGCCCAAGAATACCTGAAATTAGCATGAAACCATTACAACAATTTTATTACTCATTCAAAATTTAGAAATACTTAACTTTGGGATTTTCAAATTACATCGAAATGGAATAATTGGAATTCAACTAATAATCTAGTGGTAGATTATTCACTTTTACAGAGAGGAGGGAGGACTCTTCTTGTAGGAGTGAATAATTTTTCATTCTTTTCTCCACATTATACTTAGCAAAAAAGAAATGAAATAACTTCAAAACCAAGTATAAAAAGGAAAATAACTTTCCAACCGAGTAAGGAAAGAATAAATCAAGAGACACATCCAATTACATTAAATATAAAATTAAAAAATTGAAATTACATTCTAAAACTTGAATAAGATCTGTAAAATCATTGGACCCAACTAACAGGCTACAATCTCAACAATTTGACCTTTGTTTTTTGATAAACAACAAGTTGATCTGTTAGGTATGTTACATTAAAATCAAATGAAGTATCCACTTAATTTTTTCAGTTTCAGTAGGTGGAAATTAATAAGTGACTCTGAGCTCCAATCAATGTGTGTACCCAGTTGTACATCGTACATATGGCAGCTTCTTTGTTGTGCAACTGAAAATGACTTGCAATTTTATTTTGCATGTGGTTTCACAATATGTACCTTCATTATCAGAAAGAATGTGACATAACAGACAGAATGGTATTCTATGGAATGTAAATTCCAATTCTGAAAAGATTATAATAGAATGCAAGGTCGTTCTATTTCTCTGGCTTTCTGATAGTTGGACCTGATTTCATGTAAGCTTGACAATTAATCTTTATTAAGAATCTCTGTCAGGAAGGACCCCATCATCTACTTCATCAAGTTGACTCTGATTTAATAAGGGTCACCTAACAAGTTACAATCCATAGCATGGACTTCATTGGAATTACAGAATGAAAGGGATTCCTTTAGAATCACAAAATTACAAACCTTGCATGGTGTTTCATCATCAAATTATTTTCAGAGATGAAGGCATTTGCAGATGTTACTAATAATTGAAGGGAGAAAGGCAACAAAACCACACCTAGTGTGGATAGCAGTTGTACTTCTAGCAAATATGACCACCCCATCTTTAAGTACACTACCAAGGTCAAAGGCTGGTAGGTTGAGCTTTAATGAGTTCAAATATCAAACTTATTTTGCGAGTAAAATTAACCATTTGGTAACAGATTTTTATAGAGACGTAATTTCTGACTTGGATATAACGTGTGTGGTAGAGAGAATTGGATTGAAAGATGAGAGGAATGATGTGTCTCTTTCCTTGCTTTCCGAATATGTACATTACTGCAATTTAACAAACAAAAAAAAACAAGAAAGAGAAAGAAAACAGCAAGGGCTATTCAACCAATTGATCAACAAATGAAAAAACAAGTTCAATCCATACAGATACAGCACTACTAGCATACGCTAATAAGGTCAAGCAGGGTGATATATCGATTTGCATCTGCATTGTCTACCATTAGTCTCTCTTAGATATATAGCCGCTAAATGTCACCGAAGTTAGGCTAATTGATTCTGCTAAACACATATGGTAGTGCCTTGCAAAAGTTGTCCCATTAAAAGTTAAAGATATCACGTGTCCTTCAACGTAGCCAATCAAATGCATCCAGAGAAAAAGAGACAGGAAATCCATAAAAGAGACAAGGATTTTCATACCAACTGAGGCGGCAAGTTGTTGTTAGTCTTCACATGGGACTATTACTGACATTATTTTATTGATTAGCATTAAGAATGTGCTACTTCAATAGTTGTGAAAATAATTCTAAATATATAGACTTATTATATCCATAATAAGGCTGGGAAAAGTTTCAGTATGAAAGGTCCCAACTCTTTTGTGATGAAAAAAAGAAAGAAGAAAGAAAAAAAAATAATCCGATTAAAGATTCAAAAGCTTTTCCTAACACAGTAACCTATATGCCTTTCAGGCTTTCACAAAGTGTTAATGCAGTAATCATCTGGACATGAGAATGCTTTGTGTTCTTTGTCGGCCTTTAAAATGTTACAAATTATCTTAGCACAAATATTAAATTAATGAATATGAGCCACACATGGCTTTTTGTCTCATCATGCTTATATGCTTTAATCCTTGTCCACAATAATGTGGACAATTCCTTTCTCACTTTTACAATAGCTATTTATTACCGTATATCTTTACACCATTGTTTCCATCACCAAAGCTGTACTGTCATCGATTAAGAACTAAATGCCAAAATTTTCATTACCATAGTGCTTTTCATATTTCTATTGCCTTATGTTGCTAGCCATGAATTTTGTTTTCTTTTTTTCTTTTTCCATGGCTAGGTTGGTATGCAATGATTGATGTAGAAGAAAACGAAAAAGAAATTTAACTTTATAAAATGATAAGGGCTAATTCATGGAAGTAATTTACAGTTCAGCACATCTAAGAGCTGATACTCCACCAAATTCATGAAGAACTTAGAAGAAAAAAAAAAATAGAGTTATTAAATGAATTATTATTTATTACATACACCCTACTGATTAGCATGAACTGCACCAAATTTATGAAGAGAAAAAAAAGGTCAAACAGTTTATGAAACATCACTGAAGTCCTGATCAAGTTCAAGGAATTGGCTAACCCACTCTAAATTCAAAGTAGTCTCATTAGAGAAATCAAAGAACTCATCCACATCAAAGTCACCTTTTGAGTCATCAACTCCTTTAGATGTATTCTCCTCTCCACTCATTTCTTCATTGACTTTCTCTTCCTCCCTATTTTCCTGAACAGTATAGCCATCTCTTGTTGCAGCTCCACTTTGCTTCTCCTTCTGCCTTAACTTCTTGCTCAAATGAGAATTCCAGTAGTTCTTTATCTCATTATCTGTTCGACCCGGTAATCTTCCGGCTATCAAAGACCACCTAAGATAATTAAAAACAAACAATTATAGAAAAATCCAACCTTGACCATGTTCAACTATACGAACATAGAAGTTAGAACAACCATGTTAATATATATTGGTCTAAGTTTGACATGTGAATTAATTAACCTGTTTCCAAGTAGTTTGTGGAGCCTAAGTATCAAATCCTCTTCTTGGTCTGATATGTTTCCTCTCTTGATGTTAGGCCTCAAGTAATTCAACCATCTTAACCTGCAACTCTTGCCGCATCGGTTAAGACCTACAATAAGCAAAGACTTATTAAGCCTTTGATCAAAATTTAGGAACATCATTTTCATAACAAATATAGTATTGAAGTTAGCAAGTTTAGAATTCAACTTGGGTGAAATTGAAAATGACCTGCTTTAGTTGCAATTGTCGTCCACCTTTTAGCACCATGGATTGCAATAACCTCAGCCAGTTTTCTATCTTCCTCAGCTGTCCATGCTCCCTTGTTGACTTCCTTCTTAGTTGAAACATTATTAATGGCTTCCATTGCCTTCACTTCTCTTTTAATAGACCTATCTGACATGGAAGCCATTAGCTTTTGTTTGTGTTTGTCTAAATTCAGAGAGAGAGAGAGAGAGAGAGAGAGAGAGAGAGAGAATTTGTGAGGCTTGGGGAGCTTGGTTAACTTATGTAGAGGGTGTGCAGTTTTGGTTCTGTCTATCATCTACCTTTCTTGGTGGGGGAGAAGAACCTCAACTACCGCCTTATATATATGTGTGTGAGAATAAGACATGAACTTTGAGAGTGCACAAAGAAAAAAGTGACTGATCATGGCTTGATGATTGAGCAATTGAGAGTGCTATAAAGTTTTTACATGCTAAATGTGCTACTACAAAGGCTGCTAAAGAAAAAAGGCCTTTAATATTATACTAAGTGCGCAAATGCCTGACTTTAGGGAAAAAAAAAAAAAGAGAAAGCAAAGGTGACAAAAGCATTATAATAATTGGTGAAGAAAGATTAAAAAAAAGAAATAAAGAGGAATTATCAGATGGCTGTGGTAAAAGTTTATCAGATCCCCAGGGTAGAATAGGTTTGTCATATAGTAGCTATTGGTAAAAATTAGTGATTTTAATCTGTACAGTCTACTTTTTGCATGTGCAAGCATATTGTAATGAAAGGCATGCAGATTTATACTAAAAGGTTTGGAGACAAAAGGGTAAGCTAAGAGATAATCAGATAAATGCACACCTTTTTTCGATTTTTGTAGATAAACACAATACTTAGTTGCAAGTAGCAGTTTTATCCTGAAAAGTTAAGCTTTTATTGAGCCACAGAAAGAGAGAACCTTATAGTGAGTGCATGAGGAACTGTTTTGATTGGTGGTCTTCTTCTTTGCTTCAGTAAGGGCACGAGATGTCTGACTTGTCTACAGTACTGGACCATATATCCCTCGTACAGCTCACACGCACTATTTTAATTTGTTGTAGACCACATTTTTTTTTTTTTTTTTTTGAGAAATAAACAGACACACACAAGGGAGATGGAAATATGTTCTAACACAAACGCATACTACAATTCTACTCAAAAGTCATGATAACTTTTAAGGGAAGGTGAGACAAATTATACCACACACAATACACTCTTTTAAACAATGTGAGACAATTACTCATTTTTTTTTTTTTAAAACAAACACACACTAAAGAGAGGGAAAAGGGTTGTAGACCTTATTAAAACAGTCTCACTTATTATAAAATCGTAGATTATAAAGATGTTTGACTAGTAATATATCATTCTAAATATTTGAGATGGACCATCAAATTTATAGCATTGATGTACTATAGTGATGGATAGAAATTATTCTAAAAAGTAATGGAACGTCATATTTTTCATGAACATTGAATCGACACTTTTACTTTTTGTTAATGTGTGTGTTCAAAATTCTTCGAAAACCAAACTATTTTTTGTAGGTTTTCTAATCCCCTGTTCTACATACACAAGCAGTGGCAGCTCCAAGATTTTTTTTTTTTTTTTAGGGGGATCGTTGTGAAATTTACATTAAACAAATTTTAATAAAAAGATAACTTGAATATACTGTGTTATTGAAAAAAAAAAAAAAAACATACATGAAATTTTACAATTTCTTTCTACAAGTTTTCATATTTTGAAATTGTCACATGATAGTTTATTATCAATTGTCATTATATATTGTCAATGTAGATGTAACCATTTTATTTTGTTAAGTTTGTATAATATATATATATATATATATATTTTGTGTGTGTGTAGTTTTCATCATTTATTAGTTATTTCATAAATTATTGACCCACATAACCACACTCATCCATACATAAATAATACATTTAACAATCACTAACTTTACTTTTTTCCCCCCCCTTGAATCACTAGTTTTATAACAAAAAGTTATTATAACATCATAATAATATACACATGTAACAAATCCTCTGTATTTTTTGGTCATGTACATCTTCACACACATCACAATTCACACAAATAACATTATATCAACAAAAAAAAAAAAAAAAAGCACAAAATTAGTATCAAACACACACACACACACACACTCTCTCTCTCTCTCTCTCTCTCTCTCTCTCACACACACACACACACATGTATAATATAAATTTATAATAAAGAGAGACATTCATAACTCACAAACACTCACATTTTACTCTTAGAGTGAGAGATATATAGAAAGTCAGATATAGAATAGAGATGAGATGAGATTCATGAGAGAAAGGGAGAGTAGTTTGTATTGTTAATTAGTTTTAGGATGAACTGATCTATGTTGTTTGATTTTTGTGTTAAATTGATTTGTGATCAGGGTGTGCAAGATTTAAGTCAAGTTGTGCAAAAATATTTTTAAGAGTAATTAAATTAATAAAAAAAATATTTTATATATAAATTTTTTTTTTCAAGTCAGAGGGTTCATTTGAACCCCCTCACTTACAAGTGCAGCCGCCCCTGCACACAAGCTAATTATAGAGAGGAATCCCTAAAAATACTTTTGAACTCAAGATTTTATGGATTCTGTGACGTCTTAAAAACCACTAGACCAATCCCATGAGTTAATATCACTTTATTTGGGTTCACTAATTACACCATTTTTTATATGCATCAATCACAATAAAATATATCAACAATTGCAAAAAAAAAAAAAAAAAAAAAAGTAATAAATTTATTGTTACTTACAACTTTAGTAAATAATCCATTTATACTATTCAAATACATTGTTTATTTGCTCAAGAAAGCATGTGTTTTCTTGAGGAAGTCAGACAAGAAGAAAGGTTTATGCAAAGTGGGAATTAGGTTGAAGTATGTTTTAATTTAAAGGTTAGGTGAATATGGGGATGCTGTATATGATTCAGTTGTATGATATATTCCTTGTTTAATTTGCATCTATTGGAATGCTTAATGTTTGGAATGGCATGGCATATTGGATCTTCTGTATAAGAGAATAAATCTATGTTAACAATCTCCATGCAAATATTCTTGTGGTTCTGAGTTTCTGACCGTTGGAACTACTTACCATTGAAGAAATAGAGTCAATCATTGACCATAATGAGGTGTCCGTGTCATTCAACGTGCCCTACAGTTTTTATTTAATGGGTTTGGTTACTGAATTCAGAGACACTGAATGAGAGAAAGATCACATGCAGTGTACAGGGAAACAGAAAATAATCAAAATTAATGTGTATTAATTAATAAAACCAACATTGTTAGAGGCCAAAATTTTTGACAGATTAGTCTGAATAATGTCAAACAGCAAAACCATATTGTAAAATAAATAAATATATATGATGCACGGTTTACAAAGAAGGGACCCATTCAGATGTTCAATAATTTTCTTTACACAAACAGAATCAGACAAGGATTCTTTCGAGATTATGACCAATATTTCACCCCAAAACGCTTCACTTTCTTTTTGTAATATTGAAATAGCTGCTAAAGTAGTATTAAAAAAAAGAGAGCTCAAGAACAGTATGCAGCAATGAAACTTTGGTTTATTCTTGGCCTTAACTCATATATTGTAGATAATATAACTTTGAATAAAGCTTTTTCAAGTAAGTCTTACAGTCAATTTTATTTGTTATAACATTATGATTGAATATTGTTTTAGAGGCTAAGGCTTATTAAATATTTTAATTTAATTACTAGTTTATCCAAATATAAAGCACATGTTTAAGGAATTATATAAGATGTTTAAGGAATAATATGATTTTAGCAATAAGATAAGATAACTTTTTTATGTTGAGGGTGAGAGATGTTTAAGGAATCTAATGGGTTTGGAGTTTGGACCTAACAATTTATATCCTTACTAACTTTCTTTTATTTTGTTAGTTAGCTGAAAGCTTAGTTATATACGAAAATATAAGTTCTTTTACTTCTTTTATAATTTTAGGAGTGCTAAGGTTACTGTAGGGTCACAGTTTGAGGCCCAAACCCAAAAATGAATTGGGTATTGGCTCAATGAGCCCAATACAAAAAACTTATAGAGAGCAGGTTAAAGAGCTAGGTTCAAATAAGGTTACTAACGACTAGTATGATTTTATTGAACAATCATGCAAAAACTATATATATGTAAGACCGGATAAATGCCAAGTTCGAGGAGGTCATTTTTCATATAAATCAATATTTCAATTTTACAAGTATAATTCTGATTGATCCAATCTTTTTTCTCTCTCCTTTTTCCCCCCTTTTCTTATGGGAAGTCTTTTATATTATATAGTTCCTTACAGACCATCTTGATCATACACTTGTCTACTATCTAAGCCTTCACTTGAGTATACGTCCCATCAAACACCTTCTCTAGCTTTCTATAAGTTGCAGTGGTTAGGTTTTCACTGTTCAAGGGTCTTCTCTACATAAATGCGGCCAGAAAAGTAGTTGCAATGCATTTAATGTGGTTGTAGTAGTTTTTCTCTTAGATATTTCTGGGTTCTTATCTCCCCCGCACATGCCTGAGGTTCATACTTATCATTGGAACTTCCTGGATGGTCACCTACACTGCCTAAGTACGGCTTCGACCGATACTTATCATATCCGAGGATGAGAAACTCCTCGGACTACATTCCTCTCTTTTTTCCTTACATGATTCTCAACCTTAGGGCTTCTCCCAATAATTTACTCTTCCTCGTACATATCGCATTCTCAGATAAGGCCCAAGGCCCAATACACGAATTTGAGCTCTTATCCCCATAGTTGCTAAGTCATTCATTATTCTATCTCAATTAAAAGGGTTTGGACTTGTAAGGAGCCTTGAAGTTCAACTAATTGGTATATTTTGGTGTCTTAATGGAAATATTCAGAGTTCAAATCCTTCAACTACCATCTATTAAATTATAAAAAGTAAAAAAAGAGTTTGAATTCAATTATTTTTGTTGAGAACTCAAACTCAATATGTGAGGACTTAATATTGAGATATAATCACAAACATACATTACAAGTATTTCCTTAAATGAACAAGACATCCCTTAACAAAAGTCCTAAATTTATTACTCCAACATGGTTAAATGAAACATTAATATAACATCTTAAATGAGACTTATGTTTGGTTATTAACTTTTGTATTCGACAGCAATTCATGGAGTAACAGTGACAAAAAAAAAAAAGCTCTTGTATTTCCAAGGGCATGTGAACAAGTTACGTACAGAGCTGGCAAGCCAAAAGACATTCTGTTCAGATTCTTCAGAATGATCCTTGTGTAGCACAAAAAAGACTACTTTCTTGTTTGCACTTTGCATACCCCAGAAAAAGAGTATTTTAGTGTCTACTAGAACTACTAGTAAGTGCATGGAGCTAGCTGAAAACTCTTTTTTTTTTGGAAAATGAGCTGAAAACTTTTCAATGATAATTAGCATTGGAAAAAAATTTAATGAATGTTTTAAAGATATTAGTTTAGAAAATATTTTAAGAAAATTATTATGAGAGAAGAAAAAATCAATTTAACAACTTTTCACAAATGCTTTAATGACATATAATTCTAATTTTAACGGAAGAAAAAATATTTATTTTAGTATAAATGTATGAATAATACTTTTTCATGTATTATTCATACATGAAAATGTATTATTCATATGACCTACGTACTAGATTATTAACTTTTCCTTTTTCTTTGTCGGAAGTTGCATTAAATTATCTAAAGAATAGCTACATGTACAGCAATATGTCTATCATATATATTATCATTATTATGTCTATATTTCAAAAGCAGTAAAGTACGATTCTCATAGATAACAAAAATCTTGTCAAAGATTAATCCCTTTCCTTGCTACAGTTCGACACATTTATATTGTTTTTCAATCCTTTTTCGTCTTTCAATAATTAACCCGCCCTTTCCAAGTTGACTTTCACGTTAATGAGTTGACTTGATAGTCATTTTTAATTTTACATCACTTTTATAGAAAATATAAAAAATAGTTAAAAAATTATTTTTTTTCTCATAAAAATTTTTTAAAAATATTTCTTAAACAAGAACCTTAATGTATCCGTTAATTTTTTCCTTTAATTTAATAGAATTTTTTTTTGATAATTTAAGCTTTTTTTTTTTTTTTTTTTGAGAAAAGATAATTTAAGTTGAGCATTAAGTTTCACATAAAAAAAAGAAAAAAAAAAAGAAGAAGGTTGAGCCTGTCGAAGTTTATTCTTTTATATCTATAGTCTATACTTTTATTTATTTATTTTTTGGATAGGAATCTATAGTCTATACTGGTATAAATAAATACCATGGACTCCAATTTTCAATTCAAAGGTGCTTGTGCTAGCTGCTGTTTAAGCTAGGACATATTAAAGACTAATTGACTTGATGAGTTAAACCTTAAAAAGAACAAATTTAATAATCTGATTTTAAAAACCTATGATTAGACTACCAATATTAATTAAATTAAGTTTGATACTTATATTAATGAAATTAAAAATGTATTTTTTTCCCTCTTATTTTTTTGCAGCTAGTCATGAATCAAAAAGCCACATCCATAAGTTATAAAGAAAAGTCAGTTTTTCTATTGTGGGACCTTTTTGTCAATGTATTTATTTATTTATTTTTTATAGAATTTCAACTTATATCTTTCGTTACATGATAACTGTTTTGTTAATGCATTTATTATCAACCTTTAAGCTAACATTTGGTTTCATTAGGTACATGTTTAGATGATCTATACATTATGTTGTCATGTGAGGTTTTCGTCCAATTATAATTTAATTAACCATGGTCATCTCCAATATGCTGATAATTAAATGAGCAAATTGTTCTCAATTTTATTTAATCACATATATATGTCTTGAAAAGTTACCTGAAATGAAAAAAGAAAAAAGAAAAGAAGATCACCTCAACGAAGTAATTCCATTTTAAAATTATTATCTTTCAAATAATTATGATGAGACTTACAAAAGACAATATGAGTCGCTTTTACAACTCAAACTAGAACTCAAAAAAGTCTAAAAGTGTACAGTCATTTTGTATTTGTAAAGGATATTATAATTATCACTAGAATGCAAGGGTGGAGTTACATGTTCAAAATTTTTGAAAATATTTTTATACTATATAGAAATATTTAATATTTTAAAACTTAGGCCCCAAAAATAGGACTTGACCCCCTCCCCCCAATTATTTGAGTTAGTCCAATAATTTTCTTAAGAAAAATTGTCCAATTGGTCATTGTAGTTATAGAGAATGTATTATTTCTCAAATTCATTTTTTGTTGTAAAATGTGTTCTCGTATCTCTTTAAATTTTGGATCATTCATGTCTAAACACATCATTAGTTCAATTGAAAATTTTTTACTCGCAGTGATAGACAATCAAGTAACTTAATGAAAATTTAAGGATTTCACTATAGAATATGATGAAAGATGAATTTTATGGAAAAATTTGCTAAATGCCCTTTTTGGGAAAACTAAGCAGCATTTTGCCCTATTTTTCAAACTAATTAGGGAAATTCCCCTCTTTTGAAAATTGATTTCTCAAAATAAAGTTAGGCCTTATAGCGGCGTTTTTAAAGAGCCTTTAGTGACGTTTTCAGGACCTATAGTGGCGTTTTGTAACTTGATTTATATGAAATCGAGTTATAGGTAAAAAAAAAATTAAAAAAATTGCCTATAACTCGATTTAATGGAAGTCAAGTTACAAAACGTCATTATAGGTCCTGAAAACGTCACTATAGGTCCTTAAAAACGCCATTATAGGGCTCCATATGTTTTTTTTTTATTTTTTTATTTTATAACTCGATTTTGAGAAAATCGAGTTTCAAAAGAGGGGCATTTTCCTAATTAGTTTGAAAAATATGGCAAAATGCTGCTTAGTTTGCCCAAAAAGGGCATTTAGCAATTTTGTCTTGAATTTAACCCTATAAAACATTTAATTTTAAGGATTTCACTATGAAAGATACTAAATTGTGTGTGTGTGTAGATGTATGTGTTTGTGTATATGTATGGAAGTTTGTATAGACAACAAAATTAGTAAAACAAACTGACACCACACACCACACACCCCACACCACCACACCCCCCACCCCCCCCCCCCCCCCCCCCCCCCCCCCCAAAAAACAAAATTTCTAGCAGGGGTGCTAGAATGTAATGCCCTTTAAACTTAGTATCGCTCCTCAAGTCTTTCATGATGAATAAGACATGTTAGTTATAGTATTTCTTCATGCATATTGAAACATTCGTGACTTCTAAGCAAGGGTTTTTTTTTTGTTTTTGTTTTTTTGTCTCTAATCTGTACTTCTTGTTTTTCAAGCCTTTGCTGAATTACTTCAAAAATATCACGAGGGAGCAAGTTTGTCACTAATACTATATATTTAGTCCAGCACTAATAGTCTAATACTATTTATATTATTTTCACGTTCTATATGCAATATGTATCTATAACCCTCTTTCGCATATCAACCAAGATTTGATACATTCTATTTTATCATTACTATATGATCCATTCTAGATTATTGTTGGTATCTATGACCAAATATATGCTTTACAATGTCTAAAACTGGTTCCTTTACGCCAAATATTTGCCTAACTTCGGCTCAAAAACTGGTTGATGATATAAACTTTAAAGCAACAGTTAAAAATAAAACAACACACAATAATAATAATAGTAAAGAATACAAAAGACTTAATGAAAAAAAAGAGAGAAATAATGATATTGACATGTATGCTTGCTCAATATATAATACAAACATACCTTACAGACTCTAAAAGATAGTAGTTAGCTCCTTCCACCCTTACTGAAAAACTTTTAAAAGAAAAGGGCTTTCTACTGTTTGGGAAGTATGTGTTACAGTACTCGTTGATTCTTATAAAACCAGTTTGTTCTCCTTTTATAGGAGAAGAGAAGTAGAAGAAGACAAATACAACAAGTTATTGCTATCTACCACTGTTTGACAAATGTAAGTATCTATTATGTTTGATTAAAGGTGCCATGTACAACAAAGACAATGGTACCATGTACATCTGTTTGCTTTGGGTGGTCCATTCTCCACATCTAGTCACCTACAATAATTATGTTTTGCATAAAGTTTATGAAATTATGCATTCAGATGTTTAAAATTTTAAATCATATGAGATTAGTTTCAATAATTTTTCCCACAAAGCTACGGATATTGCATATCTTACCTACATTTCAAAGGCAAATTAAAGAAATATCCAGTGTAAATACCAAAATAATATTTTCAATAGGAGAATCTGAAGTGAAAAATGAAAGTATGAACTTTAGTAGGTGAGTTATAATTTGGATCTAACAATTACGATTCTAATGTTGAGTGTTAGGTTCTAAAGACTTAGGATTTTATGTATTTAGAACTCTAATGTGTAATGTTGGCAAACCATGATCAAAACAGGTTGTTTAGTCTTGTTTAGAATTGCTCAAAGTTGTGTCATTTTATGTAAAGTTGGAATCAAGCTGATGCAGAAGTTATTGTGCATTTTGGCCTGGCTCGATTGATCGAAACTTAGGCTCGATCAATCGAACCTCGGGCAGAATGCGTTTTCTGCATAATTCTAACTCAGTCATAGTTCACTTAAAATGTTTTAAGGTTTTATATTTTTACCTTAGGTATATAAGGGAAACCCTAGCCACGTTTTAGAGGTTGCTCTTGTTGCTCATATTTTGAATCTAAAAATTACGATTCTAATGTTGAGTGTTAGGTTCTAAAGACTTAGGATTTTATATATTTAGAACTCTAATATGTAATGTTGGCAAACCATGATCAAAACATGTTATTTAGTCTTGTCTAGACTTGCTCAAAGTTGTGTCATTTTATGTAAAGTTGGAATCAAGCTGATGCAGAAGTTATTGTGCATTTCGGCCTGGCTCGATCAATTGAAACTTAAGCTCGATCAATCGAACCTTGGGTAGAATGCATTTTCTGCATAATTCCAACTCAGCCCTAGTTCACTTAAAACGTTTTAGGGTTTTATGTTTTTACCCTAGGTATATAAGGGAAACCCTAATCACGTTTTAGAGGTTGCTTTTGTTGCTCATATTGTTGTTTATGTGAATCTCTTGTGAGATCTTTGAGGAGCATTCCTTCACATAGACTTAGGGTTATCAAGTAGAAGATTACTTCAAGACCTTGATGATCATTCAGTTGCTGCCATAGGAGGTTAAAGATACACAAGCGGGAGTGCTTGTATTTGCTGGAGAATCCAAGAAATAAAGAGTCTGTGGATACGGAGCTTGCACGTGGTCGTGTTAGTAAGTTCTACTGGTGGGTAGCAATAAGAAGTCGAGCGTGGGGGCTTGTAAGTCTTATTGTATGAACTTCGATTTTTTCATATAGTGAATTCAAGTTTACCTTGAAGATAGCTAGGTTAAATCCTCCCCAGGTTTTTACTAGTGTGGTTTCCTAGATCATCATATCTTTGTGTTATTTATATTTCCACTGCTTTATACATGATATGATTGTTTGATTGTAATAACCTAGATTTGCATAATTTGACTAAGTTAATCACTTTGCTAATTAACTAGGTTAATCCAATTGTGATTTAAGGGGTCTAAAAACCTACCATTGAGAACTAAGAATTTTCAAAATTTTATGTAACAACACAGAAGAAAGTTCAGAAAAATTTCAATGCTTCTATTTTACATTTTTACTACTATACTATTTAGATTTAGAAATTCCATAATCAATTAAACCAAATCTCACATTCTAGTTTATTTTCCTTTCAAACACAAAGTTATATTCAATCCATCATTGACTTACTAAGGTAAAAGTCATCCTAATTTTAAAAAAAAATTTCAATGAATAAGGAGGAGACTTTAAACTTGCCTAAGATTAGGTGAAGTCTACAAAATAATTGTTTGAATAATACAATACTACCTAATAAGAAGTAGAGGCTAAACAAATTGTACAAGTAATTAAGGTGTTAGTTACCACTTGCCATACGGGCATTATGACCTTTGAATTTGAAGACCAGTTGGTTTGAAGAGTAAACAAAGAAAAGGTAAATACTAAATTATAATGTTGGCTTTTAAAATTCGATTTTTTTTTTGTCATTCATATATAAATTTGAAAACGTAAAAGGTTAAATATAAAGCTGAATCAAACATAAGAGGCCAAAAAAAATTTTTGAAATGTAAAATGATAAAAATAAAACCAACCATGAACAGTGTCAAAAGTATACTTTAGTTAAAAAAAAAAAAAAAAAAAAAAAAAAATCGTTGCTGAAACTGGTAGTACGTAGGGGCTCCATATACATGTATACTATTGGATAGTGAAAGCAGAAGCAAGCGTAAAAGAGAAACCTTTTTCTAAAAAATAAGTGTGATCTTCATTGGGAACGAACAACCAAATGTGACTGAAAGACATGCCACTTGGCTTAATTTGGGTGCGAGTCTAGGATTGAATTCTTGTTGTTATGAGATCAAAATAAAAACCCAAATCAAAATAAAATAAACAAATATATATAAGATTGAACATGTAAAAAATTATGAACATTCAAAAGCTTACTTAGGAAAATAACATTTCAAAATGTCAAAAGATTTCCATTTTATATAAAATTTATTTAGTTTATGTTCTACGACAAGCCAATTATGGAGTAAATATATGTAGTTCACTCTCTATTCATTTTCTAAATTAAAAATTTTGTTATTCATAAGAAAGTTCTTTTAAAGTGTATTTGAGATTTGACTTTTGTGCTACCATTATAATCCTCTTATTTTTAAGTAAAAATTCCTCCTTAACACCATCTATTGGTAGAGACCTAAGGTTGAAATATGAAAATTTTTGTTGTCCATTTGTTATTTTGAGTTATATTTTTTTTATTATTATTTATGTCTTTGTTTTTTAGAATCCTATTTCTATTTATACTAGTTTGTAATCTCATGCATATGCATGAATATACTTAAAAGATATACATTAAAATGCATAGTACAATTCTTACATATATAATTTAAATATTATTGATAGTTATTCTTATATATATATATATATATATATATTTTAGCTCTTTAAAAAGTCTTGTAAGAATATTATTAGGTAGAAAATGTAAATTGCCTATTTTTTTAAAAAAAATTTTATGTTTATTAATTTTAGATTCTTTAGTTTTTGTATGTAATAACTCATTTGGATAAATATTTATAATGTGGTCTCATATTTGACTCAAAAATTAAGAAATAAAACTTTCTCTAAAAATAAATAATTTAGAACACATGGCGCAAAATTAGACTTCAATTATAGATATATAGATTTCACTTAGTACCACCATAGTGAACTACACTATGTTATCTCTAATTAATATATTGAAATCACAAAATTTACACCTTCAAACTCAATAATTTGATTTACATTTCTATCTTTGTTTTTTTTTTTTTAATTTTTTTTTTTTGATCTCATAACAACAAGAATCTAATACTAGACTTTTTTTATTTCTGTCTTTGTACGAGGTGCGTTGTGAGACGCTCTTATTTCGTCAATAATTTGATTTGTGTTAAAAACAATTGTTGCTTTAATAAGTCTAGCATGTCCCTCGTCCTTGAGTTAATTAGGTGAAAAAAAAAGCCTCAACATAATTTCTAATGTTACGATTTTAAAACTTTTTTTTTTTGTAAGCATACGATTTTTTTTTTCTTTATGGGAATAAGCATACGATTTTATTAATGACTAAAGATTTATGTTCTCAAAAAATAAATATTTATATTATTAGAAATATTAACAAGGTGGGTACAAGCCATTAAAGAAAAGTTAAATTAATAAAGCCCTATTCTTGAATGCATCAAATTTTTAAAGCGTTACTATGTACTAGGTTGTCCACTTTGAGACAATTTATTTTGTTCAACTTTTTGAGAGTTACACAGTGAAAAAAAAAAATGTTTAAGGTAGTTTATTCATTCTACTGACATTTAATCGCAACCATGCCACAATTACATTTAAAAAAAATATTTTTTTGCCCCTTTGGGGAGTGATTTATTTTACTTCTTATTTTTATAAGATTTGACATATATCATGACATAAAGACAAAGTAGACTTCCCTAAAAATGATTGTGTCACTTTCATGGCACGCCTTGTTTATGAGGATCCAACTTTATTAAAATTTTTACTTAGAAATTGGTCTTTACTTACTGTATGTAATATTATCACCTATCAATATTGGACTATATTTACTAGTTACTTAAAAATTTTAAATATATGTTAAACTTTGAAGAATCTCTCTCTCAATATATATATATATATATATATATATATATATATATTGTGTGGGTATGGTAGTTTTATCAATAACATGATTGCCCATAACAAAATCTAGATCACATTCCTTTAACTAATGTTACATATTCTAGAAATTTTTATTGTTTTTTATTTTATTTTTTTCATGTTAGATTGTGATATAAATAACATAATAATGCCAATGTCAATTCAAATGGTACGTCCCATCAAATCACATGATATGAATAACATAATGCCCATGTCAACGATTCTTTCTTTTTCTTTTTGTCATTTTGGATAGGTAGCAACAAATTTACAATGTTACATATGATAGTAATATGTCATTTTGACATATTTATTTTATTATTATTATTTTTTTCTGGTAAGAATGGCAATTTCATTAACTAAGCAAAAGCAAAAGCAAAAATAGAAAAGTTAGAGTAGATATGCTCATACACAGTGCCAACAGAATCTAAGCTAAGCAACAATGCTACATTAGAAGGAGGAAAAGAAAAAGATAAAAAGTCTTGTGACAGTAAAACTCCTCTACTTGCGAGTGCGTCGGCACACTTGTTGGCTTCTCTAAAGCAATGTTTGATAATAGTTCTTGGTATTTTCTTCAAGTTCTCCTTACAATTTGCCACAATTACATCATTCCCATTTAAACTCCCACTTGGTTTCTTTAAGAGAACCACAACTAGTTTTGCATCCAACTCTATAATCACAGTGGGAAGATTTAACTCAATGCACATATTTAAACCATCCCGTAGCGCTCATAATTCAGCTGCAGCACTGGTAGTGATTCCAATAGCATGAGCATAACCTCCCACCCATTCACCATTAGCATTTCGAATAATGCCCATCCCCCAGCACGGCTAGGATTCCCAAGAGAAGATCCATCCGTATTCAACTTGTGCCAATTTTGTGGGGGTGGCTCCTACTTGACAAAAATTGTTCTCAGGATCCTTTTCTTACTCTCATTAACACCAAGAAAGGCATACTCAACTGCCTTAGCAATAATATCAGATTTGTAGATCTTGTTAGGGGCTTCATTCTTAAAAACCACTCTATTCCGGTGTAACCATAGGTTCCACACTCCAATGGGAAAAAGAATCATCCACGGAATACCCAGAGCACAAGGTTGCTGTGATTTACAATTGAGACGAAGCCAATCTGATAGATTGATTCCAAAGAACAGGTTGGGAAGCATAGGTGGAGATAAGGAGTTCAATACCTGTTGAGCTATAAAGCAATCTCTCTGCACATGAATAATGGATTTTGATGGACCATTACAAAGTGGACATGAAGCAGGGAGATTCAATCCTCTTGCCACAAGAACCTCTCTTACCGGAATGCTACGATGTACACATTGCCACAGAAAACACTTAATTTTGGGCATGGTGGTAGTCTTCCACACCCAATTGTCCACAAAGGAGTTCACTGTCGGATGATCAGTATTCAGACTCGCTAGTCTATAGGCATCCTTAAGCTCAAATTCCCCGCTTGGAGATGAAGCCCAGGAAATGCAGTCAGTACCATTGGCATGAATCGGGAATGGAGTGGCTTTGATTCTCAAAAGTAAATAGGGTGGAAGCTGACATATTCGCTAGCTAGTAAATACTAACTCACATTATTACATGTAATAGTAACTCATCTACTTGAATATCATATCCCACACACACACACATATATATAAGGGTTGTGTTAACGACACCGTAAGGATGCCTGTTAACTGCAACCCTTTGTAGTTTTTTCAGTTTTATTGTAACTTTATGTTATATTTTTGCAGTTTTTAGGTTATGGGACCAGTTTTATAGAGAAATATATATATATATATATATATTAAAATAAGTTATGGGGTTAGTTTTATGTTTTTTTTTTTTTTTTTCAATTTTTTTATCAAATGGAACCCATATTAGTACAACATTGACAAGCACCGAACAGTGCTGTTAACATTTGCCATATATAGAAATCATTTTTCTAAGGGATGTATGTTATATATATAATAATTCTCTTAGTTCGACCTAAAACAAGCAAGAGACTAGTGTTGAAGGGAGTGAAGCAGTTATATTCCCTTGGAACTAATGGCCCGTTTGGATGTTTAAAAAAGGAGGGGGAGTAGAGTAGAGGGAGGGAGAGTAATCCAATTACCTTGTTTGGAAGTTTTTTAAGGAAGGAATGAGAGGGGTTTGGACTCCCTCTAGCCCCCCATTTTTAATTCCCCCAAATTGGAGAGATTTGGAGGGGGAGTAGAGTACATAAACTATTGACCAAGTAAATTACCTAATTTACCCTTATTATATTAACAAAATTATACAAGGGGAAGGGCTAATTACTCCCTTCCCCCTTATTAATTTTAAAAACATCCAAACAAGGTGGAGGGGAATCATTCTCCTCTACTCTCCTCTCCACTACTCCCCTCCCCTCTACTCTCCTCTACTCTCCTCCCTCTCTAAACTTCCAAACAGGCAATAAGCCTATTTACATGGATATGAAGAAATAAATTCCATATCTACGAATCATATATGTTCTAATCTTATTCAGTGAGTTAGAAGACTAGGAAGAATATATCTCCTCGCTATCTCCGCACTGCAATGCACAGCACTGACCACATCTGTAAGCTATTCTGTACAAGGACTTTCCTCTTGAAAGTAGTAGGCTGACGTGAATATATTTGGTGCTTGCTTGCCTATGCCTTTGTTTCTTGTTTCTGACACAGTTTTTGTTGCCTGTCAAAGCATAAAACAAAAAACACAAGCTAAAAAGCCGTGAACTAATTTGGTGTGACTCAAATTCCAAATTCCTGATATTGTACTTTTGGTTACATACTAGAACATCAAATGGAATTTTTGTTTTATTAGATAATCAGAGAGAGAGAGAGAGAGAGAGAGAGTATGAAACCCATCAAACAGAAGCTCCAAAACTCACTTGGAAATTTTCATATGTGTTACGTAAGAACTGTAGATGAGTTTATTCTCAATGGCTTATTTTGACTAAAAATAGCTGTATATCTGTCCTTTAAAGAAAATACAACTTAAATATATATATATATATATATATAATATCCAAATATAAGGTAAGCCAAACATTATTATTATTACTTTTTTAAAAATAACACATGATACTCAAAAAAAGATGTTACAAGAAATACATTACCTAGCTATCTGAAGAAGCCTATTAATACAAGCATGAAGTAAAACTCTACAAAAATTGCTATCACTCAAATTTTTTACAATTATGGAATCCTGCTTGTATATTATATACGAGCAACATTAGAGATATAAAAAAAATTTATACAATTTGTTAAGAAAATAAATATTTATTAAAATAACATATTACTTTCGTAGGGATTTATTACTGATACGATATTTATTATATAAATCAATCAATAAATTATACCAATTTTTTTTTTAAATCACTATAAATCTATTGATTAATTATAGTCGTATAGCAACTTGTTATTGATAATAATATTATCCACTACTTGTATAAAACTACACAATGGATCTGTCAATTCTATAGTAAATAAACCAAGGTGAGGCCATGACTATAGTAAATAAACCAAGACTAAAACTACTTATATAGCCTATAGGTGAGGTCATGACACCTCAAATTCAAACTGCCACCGCCTACGTTCTTTTCTGTGAGCCTACATGGGAAATTTATTGGGCAGTGTCACTATGGAGATACTAATATGTTTTTAAATTCTGATAAATCTCAAAATATTACAAATTTAAAAGCTAAATTAAAGTGGTTAATTACTAAGAGCATTAATATTAGTAGTGTTAAATTTCTAAAATGTTATTTTTAGCACCACAAATTACAAAAATTGTGCTATATTAGTGGTGTTATATGTAAAAAAATTTGACAACTCACTGCAACAAAATGTAATTATAGTGACGAATTTTAGTGAGGAAAATTTTTTTGTCACAAAAAAGTACCATTTAGTGATGAAATTTATATTTAGTCACTATATATAAAAAAAAATAGTAACATTTAGTGACGAAATTTAGATTTCGTCACTATCGAGTGTGCTAAATTCAGGGCGCCAAACAAAAGTGGAGGCGGGAAACCAAATTAATCTACAATGACGAATTTTTTCGTCACTAAAAGTTTAAGTTTTTTGTGACAAATTTTTTCGTCACTAAAAGGTGCTACTGGTCATGCTTTAGGGACGAAAGCCGTTTCGACGCTGAATGTGACATTTAGTGACGAAAATAAATTGTCGTTGAAAGGTAAACGGTGGCCATTAGTTTTATTATTTGCGACGAACCAGACTTTGTTGCTAAAGGTATACAACAGTGACGAAATCAAATCGTCACTAAAGATAAGGTATATATGTAACACTAAAGCTCCATTTTTTTCACATCCGATACTCTCTCCCTCACACTCTCTCAAGTTCTCCCACAC
This sequence comes from Quercus glauca, assembly GCA_023736055.1. Classification (NCBI taxonomy): domain Eukaryota; kingdom Viridiplantae; phylum Streptophyta; class Magnoliopsida; order Fagales; family Fagaceae; genus Quercus; species Quercus glauca. The sequence goes on along the minus strand of CM043319.1, from coordinate 9,142,174 downwards.
ACTCTCTCAAGCAGCCAGCCGACGCCGACCGAGCTCGATGGCGCCGACCCAGGCTTCCGCCAACGACGCCGTCTAAACCCCCATCACTTCATTCGATTTCTCTCATTGCTTCATCCGATTCAGCTACCGACGATGCTTCAAAAGCCGTTGGCGACGCTTCAGGTTGCCAATCGTGACGATTCCACTCTCGATGACGTTGGTGATGCTTCAAAAGCCGTTGGCATTGCTTCAGGTCGCGGATTGTTGGCGACACTTCCGGCAACGCTTCAGGTCACCGTTCACAGTAAACCCATCCTTCGCACCACTAGTGACGCTTCCGGCGACACTTCATCCTTCGCACCGACGCTTCCAGCAACGCTTTAGGCCACCGTTGACATTAAACCTATCCTTCACGCCACCGGCGACCCTTCGCCTCCTAAATGTGTAATGGGTATTTTTTTTTTCCTTTTGAGTTAATTTTTTTGTTAATTTTTGTTTAATGCTTGATGTTAATAAATAATTGTTAATTAATCTAAATGCTTGATGTTAATTTTTCTGCCTTGTCCGTGGTGTTCATGTGAAAACTCCAGTTTTTTTTTTTTTTTTTTTTTTTTTTTTTTTTTTTTTTTTTTCTTGTTTGGGATTTGTTCTCTGTGGTGGGATGGTTTGTCTAAGTTTTTTTGGATGAGGGCTGTGTTGTTGTTTGTGAACTGGAATGGTGGTTGTGGTTGTGGAATGGTGATTGTTATAGAATTTTGGTGACTTTGATGGTACCCTTTTTGGGTTAGCTGAAATTGTTGTGAAATGTTTTTGGGTCTCAGTTTTGGGTCTTCACTTTGATAAAGCCAGAGATGTTTACTCTAAACTTATTAGAGCTTTGGGTCTTCAAATGGGTAATATTTGGTGTAATATTTGAGCTGTGTTTAGATTCTGAGAATTTTTGTTTGGTTTAGGTGAGAAATTTGATTGAGAAATGATAGATAGGTAGTTGTCATTATGAATAAGAGGAGAAATTATATGGGTTCTGAGAAAAAAATTGTTTGCTATGATGCTTGTGTTAGAATTCTGAGAAAATTTTGTGGTTTAGTTAGTTATTTATTTTTTTGATTTCTCTCTGTTTTATGGTTTAGTTAGTTATTTTAGATTATTGTTTGTGTTCCACAATTTTCAATTTTGTTTCTCTTTCTGCAGGAAAGCATTTCAACAGTAAGTGTCCCTTTGGCAACAACTAGTGATTGATCACTCTTGGCCTGATGCCTTTGCTTCTTCTTTTTATTATAAGAGGATCATTTTCAAGATTGAACTATTTATAAATTAAAATTTTCTTTTGCAGGCTAAATACATATTGTTTGCAATAACTTTTGATTTTTTCTGAAAGTTGTAAGTTTAGCTTGAGCAAAGTAAGTAAATTTTAGTTAAAAACTTATAAAACTCTATACTTATGATGTTGGAAATTGGAATCGTGGTGGTATGTTGTGTTGGAGCAAGCGAGTGGCTTGCATGGTGTTATAAGGTGGTTTAAATACATATTGGGAGTGTTTTTTAAATTTTTGCAAATGTGAATGAGTATTGTTAATTAGATGTGATGAATATTACCTTATTAGATTTCAATACTTATAAACTCTATACTTGTGATGTTGGAAATTAGATTGTGGTGGTATGTTGTGTTGGAGCAAGCGGGTGGCTTGCATGGTGTTATATTGGGAGTGTTTTTAATTTATTGCAAATGTGAATGGATCTTATTGATTAGATGTAATGAATAGTACTTTAATTGATTTCAATACTTATAAACACTCTATACTTGTGATGTTTGAGATTGGTTTTGTGGTGGGTTGTTGTGTTGGAGCAAGCGGGTGGCTTGCATGGTGTTATAAGGTGGTTTAAGTTTATATTGGGGGTGTTTTTAGTTTCTTGCAAATGTGAATGAATCTTATTGATTAGATGTAATGAATAGTACTTTAATTGATTTCAATACTTATAAACACTTTATACTTATGATGTTTGAGAATGGTTTTGTAGTGGGTTGTTGTGTTGGAGCAAGCGGGTCGCTTGCATGGTGTTATAAGGTGGTTTAAATGCATATTTGGAGTGTTTTTTAAATTCTTGCAAATGTGAATGAGTATTGTTGATTAGTAGCAATTGTGTTCATTTATTCGATTTCAATACTTGTAAGCATTGTACTTGTGATGTTTGTGATTGGTTTTGTGGTGGGTTGTTGTGTTGGAGCAAGTGGGTGGCTTGCATGGTATTATAAGGTGGTTTAAATTCATATTGGGAGTGTTTTTAGTTTCTTGCAAATGTGAATGGATCTTATTGATTAGATGTGATGAATAGTACTTTAATTGATTTCAATAGCTTATAGTCTTAGACTTAGATATTAGAATATATTATGCATGAGTTGTCCTTATTTTACTAAAGTAGCATTCATCTTGTAATTGTAGTCAAACATGGATAAAAGTTGGATGACAATGGGTAAGACACCCGATGGCAGATTAAGTCATCCATATATTGAAGAGGTCAATGCATTTATTAATTTTGCAAGAGCGGTTGTGGACTTGAGTGGTAATATTCCGTATCCGTGTATTCACTGTGTGAATTGCTATCAACAATCTTCTCATATTGTGCGTATCCATTTGCTTCATCGTGGGATTATGCAATCTTACATTAATTGGTATAATCATGGAGAATCTCATGTATTGAATGAGAACATTTATGATAATGAAATGTCGGATGGTGATCATATGGATGGTATCGATGCCTTGGTAGGTAACCGAATTAGAGGGGAGTCAAGAAATGCAACCGAAGATGAGGAGGTGTGTCATTTTGACAAACTTGAGGAAGATGCAAAGCGTTAGTTGTATCCGGGTTGCACTGATTATAGTATCTTGAAGTTTGTTATTGAGATGTTGAATGTAAAGGTAATGACCAACTTGAGTAATAAGGGACTTGATATGATGCTAGAATTGTTGACAAAGGTTTTACCAAAAGGTAACTTGGTTCCAAGGTCAACTTATGAAGCAAAGAAGATATTACGTGACTTGGGCAGGTCATACAAGCATATAGATGCATGCAAAAATGATTGTGCATTATTTTGGAAGGAAAATAAAAACCTTGATAAATGTCCGATGTGTGAGGCGCCTAGGTACAAGGATACACGTGCCCAAGATAAGATGATTCCTCATAAGGTATTGCATTACTTCCCATTGACACCGAGACTGAGGAAATTGTATATGTCAAGCCAAAGAGCTAAGGACATGAGATGGTATATAGACAAACGTGTGGATGATGGGGTAATGAGGCATCCGACTGATAGTGAGGAGTGGAAGGAGTTTGATTTGCAACATCTTGATTTTTCCCTCGAACCTCGCAATGTAAGGTTGGGGTTGGCTACAAATGGATTTAACCCTTTTAGAAATATGAACAACTATAGTATGTTGCCTGTCATACTTATCCCCTATAACCTACTGCCTTGGTTGGTTATGAAGGAGCCATATTTTATGTTGTCCTTGCTTATTCCTGGTCCCCATCAACCAGGAAATGAGATTGATATTTACTTGAAATCATTGGTTGATGAGTTGAAAGAGTTGTGGGAAAAATGTGTAGAAACTTATGATCCTTATAGTAAAGAGCATTTTCAAATGCGTGCAACTTTGTTGTAGACAATACATGACTATCCTGGATTTGGTAACGTGTCTAGGTGGAGGACAAAGGGTTATCATTCTTGTTACACTTGCAATGATGAACCATATTTAGAAGCTTTGGAATGTAAAATTGGATTCATTAACCATCGAGCTTATTTGCCTATGGAACATCGTTGCAGACATAGTCGGTTGCATAATGGTTTATCAGAGAAACGAAAGAGATTTTTAGAGTTACAAGTGGGAAAGATAGAAGGGCAGCTAGATAGAATGCCAAATATAATTTTAGGAAAGCATCTAAGTAACAAGAAGAGACAACTCATTAGGGAACCAAATTGGTCAAAAGTAAGTATTTTGTACAAGCTTCCATACTAGAAGAACAAAAAGCTTAAGCACAACATTGATGTCATGCATGTAGAAAAGAACATTAGTGAGAGTACTTACAGTACTTTGTTGGGCATTAAGGGGAGAAACAAGGATACTGACAAGGCATGGATAGACTTGCAAAATATGAACTTTAGGCACACGTTGCATTTGAAACAACGTCCTGATGGATCATATGACAAGCATCGGGCTTTCTTTTCATTAAGGCCAAATGAAAAGGATGGTTTCTATGACTTTTTGAAATCAGTCAAGTATCCGATGGTTATGCAGCCAACATATCAAAGTCAGTGAATGCAAAAAATGGTAGATTATCTGGTTTGAAAAGCCATGACTGTCATGTGCTACTACAACGAATTCTTCCGATTGGGTTGTGAGGGTTTGCACATAAAGATATTAGTATTGTATTGTTTGAGTTGGGCAGTTTCTTCCAAGACTTATACTCAAGGACCCTAAAGCGGAGTGAATTAGAGAAACTAGAAGAACGTATAGTTCTTATACTATGCAAGCTTGAGAGGTTCTTTTCTCCAGTATTCTTTGATGTTATGGTCCACATTACTGTTCACCTGCCTCGATAAGCAATTCTAGGAGGCCCGGTACAATATCGGTGGATATACCTTATTGAAAGGTAATTAGATCCTTTGATGCATTCATCAATTGCATTTTTCCCATGTGGTATAAAATCACACAATGTACGTATTTTTTCCTCGTAAGTACCTTGGAAAATTAAAAAGATACGTTTCAAACCGAGCTCGACCAGAAGGTTCGATTGCAGAGGCTTACATTCTCAAAGAATGTATTAACAACTGGTCTTTGTATATTGATGGGATTGAAACTGTGCACAATTGAAGAGAAAGAGATGAAGATTTAGGTGAATCTAGCGAAGGATTGATAGTTTTTTCACAAATTGCCCGACCTACGGGTGGTAGGCGGAATGATTGCAGCTTGTCTCGTGCATTGCTTGATATTGCTCATTGGTACTTGTTGTACAATAGTCCTGAGCTAGAGCCTTATTTAAAGTATGTGATTTCATATGCATGTATTGTTTGATCAAGTTTTGAATATTATCTGCAATGCTTAGCTGAAAATAAATCATCTTATTTTTAACAGTGAACACAAAAGTACATTGCATAATCCTACTGGAGAAGTCATAACTCAAATCCAACGACAAGAGTTTCCCAACTGGTTCAGAGAACGTGTAAGACATTTGAAATTTAATCACACACTAATAAAAATTAAACATTTAAAAATTTCTTCATTGCTTATTACTAATTAATATCACTTGTTGTATGCCATTATAGATGAATAGATTGAAAGTTAACGAGTCACCAGAAGTTACTAAACAGTTATGGTCATTAGCAAAAGGTCTTAAGCCGCATGTAAAGGAGTACACAGTTTGTATGGTCAATAGTGTAAAGTTCCATACAAAGGACCTAGATAATCGTCGTGTAACCCAAAACAGTGGTGTATGTATCGAAGGAGATCATGAGGGAGAAATGCACAACTTCTATGGTCATGTGTGCAAAATTTGGGAATAGGAGTATATGTTTCACCATAAAATTGTTTTGTTCCAGTGTGATTGGTACAATACTGGTACCAATGGTCGAAGGAGAACGATAAGAATTGATGCACACTGCACAAGCATTGATGTTATAAGTCGGTGGTATGAAAATGACCCTTTTATACTTCCTAGTCAAGCGAGACAAGTTTTTTTACCTTTAAGATACCAAATTGGGTGAACCTTGAAAAATTGTGCAATCCATCCAACATAGGGGAGTGTTTGATGTCCTGGAAGTCGGGGGTGGATAGATGATTCATCTAATTCTGTAATCCATAAGGTATAATAGATGTTCCATAGGGTACAATAGATGATAATAATTTTATTGTTCCATTACTTGTAATGATTTTGTTGTTCCATTATATGTATGTTACTTACAGATGGCACCAGGATGACTTAGACGCTCGCGAGGTGAGGCATCTATCTCGGTGGTCCGATCTACAGTTCAATCTATGGAATCACCTCCTGAAGCAAATCCTCTTGCCCAAAGTTCTTTTAATGCGGAGGCGCAGACTACCGGCGCATTAACTAGCATGACTGGTAATTACATAGAACATACTTAATTACAACTGCACCATGTTTTTACTATTGAGATTATACTTCACTTAATTTAGCGATAATGTACATAGAATGTATAATTTTTTAACATTAATAATGTTTAAATAGGATCTGCTAGCAGAACTACCCGTGGAGCAACACGTGGTATAGCAGTATGGGCACTTGTTGAAAAAAGTGGTAAGCTGCCAGTACGTATAGCTGCAGAGTATGATGCTCTTGTTGGGAAGAATGCGTGCAAGCTTATCAATCACGTTGGCGTACAAGTGCGAAGTAATTTGTCTAGTTACAATGTGAAAAATTGAAAAAATGTTGATGCTGCTACTAGAGATGTGGTGCTTTAAAATATCGCGGTAAATTTACATTGATAACGACTAACTTGTCTAATTCATATAATAATATTTTTATAATACATATACACTTCATTTTACATGATCAGTTTGAGCTAGAAGGTGATTCCAACTTGGTAACGAAAACATTAAATACAAAATGTGGAAGATTATTAAGTTCCAACTTCTACAAGTTGCATCAGGCTTAATAAAAAGCTCAAACAATCTCATGGTGCTAACTATGCAAGAAGCCACCCGCAAATGAATGCCACACTTAAGCTGTGGACTGAACTCAATGATGAGAGATGAACCAATGAGAATTGGCTGGTAATTATTTATGCGTATATTATTATTATCCAATGTTTACTATATTATGTTGTCATCTGATTAGATTAATATTTAGATGAAGTAAATGTATATTATTTTATTCATGGTCTAATAAATATCTTTAATGTTGTTTATTAGAAAAAATCAAGAAAAAACTCTGAAAATAGGAATAAAACTAAAGGCAAACATAGATGCAGGACAAAGACACTTGCTGTTAAAGTTGATGAAGAGGTGCGCATTTTTTCATTTTCTTGAACCTTAGTATATTGCATGTTGTGATTAATTAAGTATATCTATCTAACACTTGAATGTTAATTAATCAGACAAATAATAATGATAGTCAAGTTCCTGAATTGGCAAAAATCTTCAAAGATATTCATTTCAATCCAAATACAAATATGTGGATACACCCTGAGGATGAAGCGACATATGTATGTGTATCATTCCATCCCTATCATGTTTGTAAAGTTATAACATATGTAGTATTAATGTTGTGATTGTTTGTTTCTTTCTCTCTTTCAAATGATAGGAAAATATTCTCAAAGTGCAAGTAGATCATTGTCAAGATCCTAATACAATTCCCCTTACATAAGAGGAGATCTCAAACTTGGTGTTTAAGAAGAAGTCCGGTATTGTAAAAGGACTTGTCATGAGACCTTCCTCTTCTCTAGTAACCATCGCCTCCTCTAATTCATCGGTGGAGTATATCCAACAGTTAGAAAATGAGATAATTGAGCTCAAAGAGGCAAGAGCTAGAGATCAAGAGGAGCGAACTAAGGAGGCAAGAGTTAGAGATCAAGAGGAGCGAACTAAGGACCAGGATGCACGAACTAAGCAAGATGAGGTCCAAAAGAATATTCTTAACTTTTTGAGGAGCAAGGGTTATGATGATGCTCTTACTTATAGGGGTGGTTCAACTTCAAGTTAAAACACTTTTTGGTTAGTACTTTATTTGCATTCTATAACTTATACATTAGGAGTTGTGATTTTAATTTATTGGTGTGGTTACTCTTAATGCATTGTTAGAAATGTTTCTTATAACATAGTTAATGTTTTTACTTTACGATTTTAACGAAATATTGTTTTTATATTTGTGCAGATTTCTTATTGGTGGCTTTTAGGGGATTTACTTTTGGCATTACTTGAAGACATATGAGGACATCTTCCGTTAGTTCTAAAATAGGGTTTAGGTAGAGTTATTGTGTGTATTGCAAACAATTATTGTATGGAAGGAGTTTGAATTGGATACTTGTTTTATTTTTTACTTGTGGAATGTATGGATATTTTTTTATAAATGTGTTGTTGAAATAAATGTGTTATTCAAATATGAGATTTTAATAATGTAATAACAGGTTACAGGTTAATATCAAAGCCATGAAAAAACTAAAAACAGAAAATAAATTTTAGTGACGAATTTTTTCGTCACAAATATAGCAACAAAAAATTGTTTTAGCGACAAAAATTTCGTCACTAAATATAGCATTTTTTAAGAAATGGTTTTAGTGACAAAAATTTTTGTCACTATATGTGCTTAGATTTTCTTAAAAATAGTTTTAGTGACGAATTTTTTCGTCACTATATGTACCCGAACATAGTTTTTAGTGACGAAATTATTCGTCACTAAATATGATTTAGTAAACTAAAGTGTTTTTAGTGACGAAATATTTTTGTCACTGAATAGTATTTTTAGTGAGGAAAACATTTAGTGATGAAACGTTTTCGTCACTAAAGGTTAAAAAAAAAAAAAAAAAAATCAAATCGGACTTTTAGTGACGAAATTTTTCATCACCAGGACTTTTAGTGACGGGGCTATAGTGAAGAAATGAGTTTTGTCACTAAAAGTCCAATTTTGTCACTAAAGGTCCTTAGTGACGAAAAACTAGACTTTTAGTGATGAATTTTTTTGTCACTGAAAATACATTTTGTTATAGTGACTTGCTACAGTGAACTGGTACTAGTACTAGCTCACTGTAGCAATTGGTATTTTTCTATTTTATTGGGTTTATTGTCTCTCTCTTCACTCTAACTCTCTTCTCTTTCTCTTGCTTGTCTCTTTTCCTCCCTCTGACTCTCCCTCTCTTGCTCCTCCCTCTCTCTCTCACTCACGCTCTTTGGTTGGTGGTCTAATCATTGTGGCAATAGTGGTGATTGTCGTTGTCGTCAGCTTCGATGGGCCCATTTGAGTTGTGATCCGTTTTCATCTTTTACGGAGTTGGGTCGTGGGTCACGATTTGGGTCACAGTGGTGATGTGGTGGTGGGCGTGGTTGTTGCTAGTTAGTTGTGGTGTGGTGGTCTTTGGGTTGTGGTGGTGGTTGCGTTTGTTTCTTGTGGTGGCTAGTTAGGTAGTGGGTGGTTGCTATGGGTGTATTTTATATTATTTTAATGATTTTTTATACTATTTTAATGTTTTATATGATAAAATAGAACCATTGATATTGGGTGTATTGTAAAGTGTGGTGATAAAATAAATAAAGTAAATATTTAAGTTGCTAAAAACTAAAAAATATAGCTCCACTAATGTGGATGCTCTAAGGTGTTAAGCCACACTCTTTAGAAGGGGAAAAAAAATTCTCCCTCTCATTCCCACACTTATATATATATATATATATATATATATATATATTCTACGCAGAACAAAACTTAACTACAAGTCCTTAAATTTTGTACTATATTGATCAATGAATCACATGCTTGTTTGAAAAAAACAAAAATCTATTGTGTTGAAATAGTAATACAGGTCATATGGTTTAATATACTCAACCATCTCAATTAATGAAACTAAGCACCATTAATGAATTTTTGACTTGACACTTGCTCAAGGAGAGGAGGTCTTCATTGGTGGCTGCCGTTGCCTAGTTAAGCCAGGCATGTAACTTGTGGTGAACTTAAAATTTTCTTTTATTAAAGTTTATATATTTGTTTATAAAATGTTTAAGTAATCTTTGCAACAATGTTAAATTTGTGGGCTTGAGTGATTGAACCTTGCTCAAGGATTGAATTAATAACCAAATGGTCCAAATCCATTTTCTAAGTGAATTTAATAGTGAACAGAGACATCATTAAAGGCGATGACTACCATGTTTTAGTAAAGCATGTAACTTCTGGTCAACTTAAAATTTTCTTTCCTTTATTACTCATTTGGATAAGATTATGGATAAAGTTTTGCTACAAACTTAATTATAGCCGAAGGCTATAATTTCACTCAATATCATTTTATTAGCTGTAAATTTTGATAAATTCACCATTGGATTACATTTTTTCTTATATCCTTAATGCATACAAAATTTCCAGAAAATCAAAGATCAATAGCTATGTCACTAGTCAATTATTTAAATTGTAAATTTTTGTAGTGTAAAATTATGCATAAAAGATAAGTTTATGGATTATATAGTAAATAACATCTGATTAACAAAATTTGACATATGCATTAAGAGTATAAAGAACATGCAATCTAATGGTTAAATTTTCAAAATATGTAACAATGCTAATTTTATAAAAGAAATTGTAGCTTTAAGCTATAACCAAGTTTGTAATTGTTTGTTTGTTTAGACCCCTCAAAAAGAGATTAGTTTAACCTAATGAATAGAGACATCATTAAAGGCGAAGACTGCCATGTTTTAGTAAAGCACGTAACTTCTGGTCAACTTAAAATTTTCTTTCCCTTATTATTCATTTGGATAAGATAATGGAAAAAGTTTCGCTACAAACTTAATTATAGCCGAAGGCTACAATTTCACTCAATATTATTTTATTGGCTGTAAATTTTGACAAATTCACGATTAATGCATACTAAATTTCTAGAAAATCAAAGATCAATAGCTATGTCACCAGTTAATTGTTTAAATTGTAAATTTTTGTAGTGTAAAATTATGCATAAAAGATAAGTTTATGGATCATATAGTAAATAACATCCGATCAACAAAATTCGACATATATATTAAGAGCGTAAAGAACATGCAATCCAATGGTTAGATTTTTAAAATATGTAACAATGCTAATTTTTTTAAAAGAAATTGTAGCTTTAAGCTATAACCAGGTTTGTAACTGTTTGTTTGTTTGTTTGTTTAGACTCCTTAAAAACATATTAGTTTAACCTAATGAATTAGCCAAGTATTTACTTAGGTTAATTATGAAATTTAGGTTAAACACAAGCAAACATATTACTTGGTGCGGAAAAGTAAAGAAAACAATAATATGATGATTCAAGAAAACCAATGAAACCAACCATTTCAAGGTAAAAGCCTAGAAAGGATTTAACCTAACTATTCTTAAGGTAAACAATTCCACTATGATAGAATGGAAGATTACAATAAATTTAAACCCCTAAATCTAAAGCTACCTCATGTAGAACTTACTAATACGACCACGTGCAGCTTCGATTCCACGAACTCTTCTATCTTAAATTTGCTGAACACAAACTCTCCGTTTGTGACTTTGAGATCCCACTCAAAGGTCTCAAATCACCATTAGTAGTAGATCTTTAAGCAGCAGCTTGTTTCCATACTTCCTAGGGCTTCTAAAAAATGATTAGGGTTTTCCTTTTATACTAGGCAGTGTTGGATTGAAACCCTATTCGTTTTCGAGGGGTTAGGGCCTAATATAAAATCTACAAAATATGATTTTCGATCGGCTAAACCTAAATTTCTATTGATTGAGCTTCACAGAGGCTTGCTTCTTCTTTGTACAGCTTGACAGTTCTTGAAACTTGACTTGAACAAATTTAAGCAATGTCTAACACTTAATCTAGACATGTTTTTGTTCTCGGTTTACCAACATACAAATATTTGGAAACTAAATATTTAATCCTAAATATTTAGAACCTAATAGTAATCAAACTTTGTCCTAAATTTATTTTTATCGATTAAGGTTTCTCTCCAAACTAGTTTGGTGAACGACTCTTCAAACTGTTCTTATATCTTTTTATTGGAAGTGAAACTTAAAAATCTAACCGTTGGATTTCATGTTCTTTATGTTCTTAACAAGCATGTCAAATTTTGTTCATATTTGATAGTATTTACTATTCAGTCAATAAGCTATTTTTTATGCATAATTTTAGACAAAAAAATTGAAAGTTAAACATTTGATTAATGACATATCTATTGATCTTTAATCTTGTTAAAATTTTGTAAGCATAAAAAATATAATAAGAACATGCAATCACCACCGCACACCCTTAGGCTATGTTTGGTTGGAGTGAAAATAGGGAGGATGAAAAATAGAGGAGAGAAAATAGGAGAGATTTTAAGTATAAAGGGTGTTTGGTTAGAGTGATTTTGGAGAAGAGAAAATGGTGGGACCCATCTATTTTCTCCCATGACCCACCATTTTTCAGCTCCCCCAAATTGGAGAGAAAATGGAAAGGGGAAGTGATTTAATAAAAATGACATTTCTACCCCTTCTACTCTCCTAAAGTAAATCCAACGTTAACACATTTTTTTTTCCTTTGCTGTATTATTATTATTATTTTTTCCTTTTATGGGTTCTTTGTTTGACATTGAACCTTGCTTCTTTTTCTTTTTGTTTAAAATCTTTTTTTTTTTTTGGCTTTGTCTTTGGTTTCGTTGAACCTTTTTCTTCCTGGGTTCTTTGCTACTCACATTTACATAGAACTAGTTTTTTCTTTTTAGTTTTTCTTTATAAAATATTTATATAAAATAAGTTATGTAATAAGGGCATGAGAGTAAATTTATACAAACTCTATTTTTTATCCTTCCACTTTTCACTCTCCAACCAAACATAAATGAGAGAAATTAAAATTTCTTCTATCTCCCCACTTTTCCATCCTTTCTCTATTTTCTATCTTCTAATTTTTCCATCATTCCAACCAAATAGACCATTAGTGTGATGATCACTCTACAAATATAAGTGTTTTTGAGGTGTGGGGGGTAAGGGTAAGGGTTTAAGTCTCTAGGAAGGAGCTTCACACACATATACCCTTAGATTAGGCTAGAGTAGAATTTCTATTTTGTATTAATAAAAAAACATGCAATCCAATGATTAAATATTCAAAATTCACATCTTATAAAAAATATATATGAAGAATTTAAAGGATTTCTCTCTAAACTAATTTGGAGAGAAACCTTTTCCGTTTTCATCTCAAAATAGAATATACAAAAAACATAACATATTTCAAGATGTAACTATGATTTTATATAATAATAAAATAAACCGATTAGCTCATCGAAATGTACTTAAATTATTTATTAAGTTTTGACTTAATTTCCCCTAAAAAAAAGTTTTTAACTTAATTGGAATAATATTCAGTCTAATAAAAAACCCATTAAAATAAAACAAAGATTTTTTACTTTTTATCCATCCCCAAGTATTGGGGGAGATCAGACCAATAACCTTGGGCTAGGGTGAAAAGTGAAAACTTTTAAAATAGATCCAGGGTCAGATTGGATGTGGGACTGAGCCTATGAGCAGCCCTAGTCAGATGTATTATTGGGCTATGGGTCAATTTTGTTAAGCTAAATTCTGAAGCTTGGACTAGGCTTTGATGAAAACTAGTCCAGGAATTCAAGAAGCAGCTTTTACTAGCTTTTGGAATTTAACATTTTAACCTTTGAATGTTATCAGTCATTTAAAACTTGGAAACGCATTACTCAAAAGACTAAACCATGGTTTTAATTTACCAAAATAGTACTCTCCTTTGTGAGGGAATACAAGAACAAGCCTAACATACATCAATAAATCTTTTATATTTGAGGACTTACTGGTTTTTTTTTTAATTTTTAATTTTTAATTTTATTCCAGAGTGGCCTTCAAATCAAAGAGATGGTGGGGAGGTAATGTGTAAAGAATGAAGCTATAGGTAAAAAGCATCTAAAATTTATTTTTCATTTTACAATTTTTTTTTGGAGGCATAGGAAGCCACAGGCGTAGGCCTAAACTGGCTTTGGATAAAACAAATAGACTTTTTATTGCATGAAAATAGTATTATACATCAAGTGTATAACTTCTGACCAACTTAAAATTTTCTTTTGTTTATTCATTGTTCAAAAGAGAATATACAAATTTTTTAAACATCGTATTTTAAAGATATATTTTATATAACAAACAAATTAAACTAATAAAATTAAGCTCATCTAAACTCATACCTTATTTATTAAGTTTTGACTTAATTGAAATAATATTCAATCCAACAAACTCATCTTAAAATTAATATTTTGCTAAAAACTTGGCAATTGTAGCACTTTTTAATGCTCCAAATGATAATGTCTATGATTTAAATCTCATCTCCCTCGCTATAACTACTATTGAATTATAAATAAATAAATAAATGTTTTTACTTCTTATCCATCCCAAGTATTGAATTGGCAATTTGGCATATCAGACCCACAACCTTGGGCTAAGGGTGAAACTTTTAAATAGATCCAAGGTCAAGTTGGACGTGAGACTGAGCCCATGAGCAACCCTGATCAGATGTATCATTGGGCTAGGTTGCCATGGTTCAATTTTGTAATGCTTAAAGAAACTCAAACTTGGACTGGGCTTTAATCAAAACTAGCCCATGCTATACAACCAGCTTTTACTAGCTAGCTTTGGAATTGAAGCTTTAAGGTTTAAGCCTTTGACGGTCTTTCATAACTTTGAAACTCATTACCTGAAGACTAAACCTTCCTAACTCGAAAAATAAATAAAATCCCATCCAAAATGGTTGTTAGAGGGACTTTGCATCATGGGATTCACTTCTCCCTAGGCCCTCTCACTTTGTCAGCTTTCTCAGATGTTGATTGAGCTGGTGACCTTATTGACAAGAAGTCCACCACTGGTTTGTTGGTTTTTCTTGGCTCTAGCCTCATTTCTTGGTCTTCCAAGAAGCAATTTATAGTCTCTCACTCCTCCACTGAGGCTAAGTATCGTGCCTTGGCCACTATTGCAACAAAGTTTGGCTTCGCATCTTGCTCAAAAAACTTTGTTTATTTCTTCACCATATCCTAGTTCTCTGGTATGATAATGTTTCAACTATTGCCTTGGCTTCAAATCCTATTTTTCACTCAAGAACACACATTGAAGTAAATTTTCATTATATTTGAGAGAGTGCTTCAGCGTGATCTGTATGTTAAATTCATCTCTGGTAAGGATAACTATGTTGATATCTTTACTAAGCCTTTACCAGGTCCCCATTTTCTGTTTCTTCGAGGCAAACTCTTGGTGGATTCCTCCTCCTCTTGTTTAAGGTGGGATGTTAAACTAGAAACTAAACAAAGCATCAACAGCTACAACGGCTATGTCCAAACGATGCTATTTCAGTTAGTGACAAGCCACGTGTATAATGATCACTTAAATGATGTCATGTTGATAAGTCAAAATTCAATTACAATAAGGTAAGAAAATTAGTCAAATGGCTCCAACTGTTATGCTCAACAGACTCCACTTTTCACGGATAAATTATGTGTTTCTTGGAATTTATTTTGTTATTGCTAGATATCACTATATAAATATTGGGACTGAGTCTAGATTATAATTAAACAAGATTAATATCAAGAAATTCTCTCTCTCTCTCTCTCTCTCTCTCTCTCTCTCTCTCGTGTATATATATATATACACACACACACATACATATTCTACACAGAACAAAACTTAACTACAATTCCTTAAAATTTATACTATATTGATTAATGAATCACACATACTTGTTTTATATATAAAAAAAAAAAAAAAAAAAAAAAATCTATCGTGTTGAAATAGTAATACAGTCATAAGGTTTAATATACTCAACCATCTCAAATAATGAAACTTCGCACCATTCATGAATTTTTGACCTGAAACTTTCTCAAGGAGAGGAGGTCTTCATTGGTGGCTGCCGCCGCCTAGTTAAGCCAAGCATGTAACTTGTGGTCAACTTAAAATTTTCTTTTATTTAAGTTTATATATTTGTTTATTAAATGTTTAATTAATCATAATTGCTACAATCTTAAATTTGTGGGATTGAGTGATTGACCGGACCCTTGCTTAAGGACTAAATTAATAACCAAATGGTCCAAATCCTTTTTCTAAGTGAATTTAATGGTGAAGAGAGACATCATTAAAGGCTACGGCTGCCTTGTTTTAGCAAAGCATGTAAATTTTGGTCAACTTAAAATTTTCTTTCCTTTATTTCTCATTTAGATAAGTTTACTTTCATCAAACAAGTTTCTTTTAAAATTAGAGAAACTCTTTAAACTTCTTCTATATATTTTTATTGGATATGAAACTTAAACATTGTTGATGCCCACTTTTGACAAAGAGCCCATCAGTAGAAGAAGCCTAACAATATGAAGAAAGTGAGAAGAGAAAATAGTAAAGCAAGTCCCAGTAGGGTGGAATATCAGAATTGATGGCTAGCACGCCCATAAGAATGAAAAGAGGTAAAGAGAGAGTAATTGGGCCGAGGAAGCCTAAGGATGAAGTAGTAAGCCCGTGGGACTAGTAAGAGGTAGAGAAATAAAGGAAATGGACCAAGGAAGCCCAAGAAATGAGTTAGTAAACTCAATGGGCTGGCCTAAAAGCTAATAAGCCCAAGTGGTAATGAGAAGTGAAGATGTGGTAATTGGGCCAAGGAAGCCCAAAGGATTTAGCAAAAAGCCCATGGGAGTAATAGAGGTAAAGAGGTAGTAATTCAGTCGAGGAAGCCCGAAGAATGACATAATGAAATGGGCTGGTATAGTAGGAATGTTGGCCAACAAATCCCAAGGGAGGAAAAGAAGCAAAAAGTGGGCTTGAGAAGCCTTGAGCAGAAAATTTACAAGGAAATGGGCTGATCACGAGCCTATGACAAAACATGAAGCAAAAAGAGGGTAAAGCTACAGCAAGCACAATGGAATGACATGGCAGGAGCAATGCCCAAAAGGCCCACATACGCAAGAAAGGAGAATATGGGATTGGTAGGAAGATGATGACTCTTGCCCAAGTAATGCCCAGTCCAAAGAAGAGATGAAAGGAACATGAGCCCAAGAGCCCATGTGTCCTTCATGCCACAAGAGTTAAACATCCACCAGAACGTACAATAGAATCAGACAAATATGGAGGCAACAAGAATGGCGTGAAGGCCAAAAAGGAACGGATTTAGACGGAAGTGGAGCATACACAAAGGGCCTAGGCACCACCTACTTGTACCCAGCCAATACATGGGAGGTGGGCCACGGGTCAAGGGTATCAGAGGGTGTGGTCTAGTGACGGGCAGAAAGATAAGGTCTATTTTGGGGGTTCCCTCTCAAACTTCTTTGGGAGAAATGTTCTGCTGAGATGGCATCTCACCCAAAAGAAGTAAGAATGAGCTAGAACCACTAGATGCATGCCATAGAGGTAGGTGAGAGAAATACTTAATCCTTATCTAGATTAGAGTAGTGAGAACAGAGGGAGGTAAGAAATAAGACAAGCTATTTTTGTTTGGGAATAAGGAGTGATGCAACCAACACATTCAGTGCAATGATAGTGGCTAGGCAACCGGCAAGCTAATGGGCAGTCTTGGAAGGACACCCATAAGGAGCCAAAAGCAGTTGAGGGGTAAAAGTGGTAAAAGTTGGAGTGCTTTCAACCATGGAGAGTTTGACCTTAAGTCAGCTTATGCGTTGGCCACAAGGTGTAGCAAGGAGTAAAGCCAATTTTTAGGATCTTGGGTTTGGAAGATTAGTACCCTCCCTTGTGCCTTCACAATAGTATCGGGGTGGGTGATTGTCTTGCCAAGCGAGGTATCAGGGACCACAACACATGTCAATTATGTCAAAGAGAGGTCAAGACCATTCTCCATGGACTTAGGGACTGCCCAGTGGTCAAAACTATCTGGACCAGGTTAGGAATCAAAGCTGATAGCAACTTCTATGAGGGCAGCACCCACCAGTGGCTGCACAACAATTGCTTTGGCAATGTTAATAACATTCGCAGCAGTGACTTGCCTTGGAAAATCATTTTTCCCTTCGCCATTTGGCTGATATGGAAGCATAGAAACAATGTGGTGTTTAACAATCGACCCGTTCAGCTCAATGTTCATAAAGATATTGTTTTCAGTGCTGCTGAGTTTTTTCATTGTGCTATTAACCCAAAGAATATTAGTAGGAAGAAATTGCAGAGAGTTCGATGGGAGAGACCCCAACAGGGGTGGGTTTGCCTGAATACTGATGGCTCTGCAATTGGAACCGTAGGTGTTGCAAGGGGAGGTGGTATCATTAGGAATGATCGAGACGAGTGGCTTGCTGGATTCTCAAGAAACATTGGCATCGCATCCAACTTCATAGCTGAATTGTGGGCCCTTAGAGATGGGTTTCAGCTTTGTATAAATCTCAATCTGCTGTCTATTGATATTCAAATTGATGCTAAAGCTGTTGTTGAGCTTCTGACTAATCCTTCCTACTCTAACAATGTTGTCATCCCACTTGTTGATGATTGCAAGCAAATGATTTCTCAGCTAGCTCAAGTTTGGATCAACCACTGCTACCGTGAAGTGAATAGTTGTGCTGATTATCTAGCCAGGATAGGGACCGACCAGGATAGGGATTTTGTTTTGTATGATGATCCACCTGTGGACATCTTGTGTTTTATGCATTCGGATAGTAGTGGCATGTACTACAACAGACTATTCTCTGATCTTGGTATTCCTACTTAGTTTTTAATGAATTTCCTGATTACCAAAAGAAAAAGACTAAACCATGGTTAGATTTTGGTACTATTGTGGAGGATATCTGTGATTTTTGTAATTATTTTTGCCATATTTCTTTTGAGGCAAATGTAAATTAATGCTCTAAGGGCATTAGTTTAGGAACTATTTTTAGAAATATTTTATTGAGAGAATGATAAAACAATAAATGTTGTTAACACATTTTTATATTTTCCATAAAAGTGGTATCAAAATTTTCCTATTATGGTTTATTAATAATTGTCCTAAGAGAATCCATTTACATGACCCTTGTTTTAATGTAACTAGTAAGTTGCCCGTGTGATGCACGGATAATTTTGTGATGTTTTATGTAAGACGGTTTTGAATAATGTTGTACATATATTATAAAGAAAAAGTAAATTAAATTAGAGTAAAGAAACATATACATTTTTAGATATTAAAAATTAGTTTAGTGGTTTCACTGTATATTTGTAGCTTTCTTAAGGTAAGTTTTTTTTTTTTTTTTTTTTAATAAATCATGAAACCAAAAATAAATGCAAAAAAGTAACGGGACCATGAAAATTAACTAATTTGTGTTGTATTCACATATTTCATACCATGAAATGAAAGTATGCCCAACTCTCTGACTGTCTTTCACTCATCGATAATGCAACGTTAAAACATTGTGTGGGCAAGTGTGTATGCATGTGTCTTATAGATTGTTAGGTTCTAAGTACTTAGGAACTTATGTATTAGAACTCTAATGTGTATTGTTGGCAAACCATGATCAAAACAGGTTGTTTAGTCTTGTTTAGACTTGCTCAAAGTTGTGTCTTTTATGTAAAGTTGGAATCGAGCTGATGCAAAATTCAGTATGCATTTCGGCCTGGCTCGATTGATCGAAGCTTAGGCTTGATCAATCAAAAATCGAGCAGAATGCGTTTTTCTGCAGAATTCCAACTCAGCCCTATCTCATTAAAACATTTAGGGTTTTATGTTTTTGCCATAAGTATATAAGGCAAACCTTAGCCACGTTTTTGTGTTGCTCTATTTGCTGTTTGTGTGAATCTCTTGTGAGATCTGAGAGGTGCTTGCCTTCACACAAGCTTAGAATTATTAAGAATGAGATTTCTTCAAAAGCTTAATGATCATTCAGTTGCCGCCATAAGAGCTTAAAGATACACAAGCGGGTGTGCTTGTACTTGCTAGAGAATCCAAGAAAGAAGGAGTCCGTGGTCTCGGAGCTTACACATGGTCGTGTCAGTAAATTTCTACTGGTGGGTTGTAATAAGATGTTAGTGGTCTAAGTCGCTATTGTAAAATTTTGATTATTTCTATAGTGGATTCAGGTTTACCTTGAGAATAGCTAGGTTAAATTCTCTCCAGGTTTTTTACCGGTTTGGTTTTCTTGGGTCATCATATCTTTGTGTTCTTTATATTCTGCACTTTACATTGATATGATTATATGATTGTGATAACCTAGTTTTGGAATTTGGACTAAGTAATAACTTGGCTTGTTAATTAGGTTAATCCAATTGTGTTTTAAGGGTTCTAAAAACAAACAACTGGTATCAGAGCGGGTTGCTCTCTTATTGTAGATCTTTTAATCTCTGAACTGATCCTTGATCCCTGTTGTCATGGAATACAGACACTCTCTTGTTATTCCTCCTCACTTTGATGTGAATAATTATGCTTATTTGAAAGTAAGGATGAAAGCATTCCTGAAATCTATTGATGAGAGGGTTTGGAACTCCGTTTAGTATGGATGGGAGAAGCCTACTACTCCTGTGAGTGAGTGGCAAACTTCTTAAAAAGAAGCAGCCGCGTTCAATAGCAAAGCTATGAATGCTATTTTCAATGTTGTTTCTATGGAGAAATTTAAGAGAATCTCTAATGTTGAGGTACACTGCTTGGAATATCCTCCAGACTGTGCATGAAGGCACTAAGGCAGTTAAAATTAATAAGTTGCAGCAATTAACTACTAGATTTGAGAGTATTAGGATGTCTGATTATGAATCATTTGATGAATTTTATGCTAAACTTAATGACATTGTTAATTCTCCATACAACTTTGGTGAAATCTATGATCAACTTAAAATTGTTAGGAAGATCCTTAGATCTTTGACTGAGGATTTTAAACCCAAAGTGACTACTATCATTGAGAGCAAGGATGTGGACTCCATCCTTGTTGATGAACTTGTTGGATCTCTTCAGTCCTATGAGTTGGACCTAACTAAGGCAAACAAATCCAAATCAATGGCTCTTAAGTTAGCTGATGATGTT
The DNA here is from genome assembly GCA_023736055.1 of Quercus glauca. NCBI lineage: Eukaryota > Viridiplantae > Streptophyta > Magnoliopsida > Fagales > Fagaceae > Quercus > Quercus glauca. The sequence goes on along the minus strand of CM043319.1, from coordinate 9,121,545 downwards.
GATATTGGTGGATTTGATGATGAGCTTTCTGCTACAGAGATTGCTTACCTTGCCAATAATTTTAGGAATTTCCTTAGAAATACCAACAAAAGGGCAAGAGGTAAGAACACTATTTGAATGTTCAATATGGGTATAAACTACCCTTGAACGTTTAGACCCCAAAATACAAAATATCAATTCAAGCTTAATATCAAACGATTAACGTGTGGAACATGAACATAAGCCAAACACAAAATTGATATACAATGTAAACCAAATATAAACACGTCCACAACAGAAAATAAATGGCAAAGATAAGGAGAAGGAAGATGCAAACACACGGACAACACATGATGTGTTATCGAAGAGGAAACCGAAGCCCTCGGCGTAAAACCTCTCTGCCGCCCTCCAAGCGGTAAATAATCCACTAAAGAATGTAGTTGGAATACATGAACAGCAGAAGACCCTCCAAGTCTAATCTACCCAATGTACCTAAGCCCTCCAAGCTTCTTGCTCCAATGAGGTCGCGCCGAACCTATTTCTTCTTTAGCTTACCGGATTCCGCTATCAACCATAGCATAAACCAATAGACATTAGTTCCTTCCTAACTGCTTCCCAAAAGCACCAAAATAGCCTTTTCACGGATATGGGTATGGTGAAAAAAGGATTTGGTAAAGAACCTCTCAAGGATGTATCAATGAAGAGGAAGAGAGTAGAGGAATTTGAAGAGTCACAAAGGTAAAGATTGTGGATGAATCAATCTTGTTTTTCTCTAGGGTTTCTTTCACAAAATTCTCTCTAGAAGCTCTCTACATTTGGTGGGTATAAGGGTCTATATATAGTGGTGAGTGTTTAGAATACGAAGAGACAGTTTTTCCCAAACAGGGTGGTTTGGCGGCTTGGCCTCACGACTGGTCTGAGTCGCAAGTTCAAGCCGCGAGATAATGGCCTAGCCAGCCTGGGACTTTTGTCCTGTAGTGCGACAGCTGGCGTGACCCTTCACCTCCCCGCATGCTTCTTACGTGTGCTGAAGTTGGCGGCTTGCCAATCGTGAGTCAGCCGCGAGTCCTAGCCGCAAAACTCTGCATCCTTGCACAAACTTGAGATTTTCTTCACATTTTTTCATACATTACCCTTACAAGAATCCCACCTAAATACAGGTTTACTAATTGCTAAATTACAAGAAAATTTGGCGTGGAATAAAGTCAACAAGATGGTTGATTAAATTCAACCTTACAATTTCCCCCTTTGGCTATTCCGTGACAAAACCTTACAACAGACTTTAGACTTAATGCGTGAGTTGGGAACAGTTGAGCAAAACTCACTCACACCTAACTTTAGATTCTGATAAGCTCTTGAAATATATGAACAAGTATCTCCTGAAACACAACAACACAGCAATATCATTGTATGCAGAAAAACTTGAAATGCATATGGAGCAAGCATAATATCATCAAGCAAAAATGGACTTAAGTAATAAAGCAATAAATCATGGCTTGACCAAAAACAGGCAATCACTATACAAAAGTGATCACCATGCTCATTCTCACAAGGAATGAACATCTGGACATGCAAGCTGATAAGCTCATTTGTAGAGTATCATTTGCATGTCTAACACTCAACCAATGCATACAACATATATGCATCTAGGAAAAATCCTACAAGGGAACAAGAGTGAAATACTAAAGAAAAATGCATGACATTTAACATTAAGTACTTAAACCACAAAGCATAAAGGCTGCATAAGCATGGTACAAACCATAAAAGCCTACAAACTACATGGAAACAAACCCTAAAAGCTTACAAAAGCAACATGGGTACAAATGTACCATACAAACTACTACCTGAATAACATCATGTTATAAATAAAGACCAAGGTTTCAAAAACATCCAAGAATTATGAGTTTAAGCCAAACATTAACCAAACATAGTATTAAAGCTATAAACATAACAACATATGATTATGAAAGCCCCCCCTCAAAACAAGCACTCCCCCTCAAGTGCTGCCCCAAAAATTCTACCACTTTTTGACCGGAATGGCCAAAGGGTCATTGCTCCTGGTTGGTGTAGATGCTGTCAAACTTAACTGAGAGTACATCAAGTTGATCCTGCATTGCTGTCATCCTTTCAGTATGCTGATTTTGAACCTCTCTAAGTCGATCAAGCTTCTCCAGGATGATCTGAAATGCATCAGGAGGTACAGCTGATGAAGTAGAAGCCTTGCTCCTCTTTGCTCTGCTTCTAGGTGTGGAAGTCTGTCCTGCAGGCTCAGCCTCAGTCTCCATTGGATCACCTTCTTCTTGATCAGCCCCTTCCTCATCTACATCACCCGGAAGACATACTTGAATTCTTATGATGGTTTGCTTGTTAATAGTTGAGGGTGTAGGCATTAGGCTGAGATCTTAAGGAATTGGAACCCCTTTTGCTCTGAAAATTCACATGATAAGACTAGGAAAAACTAGCTTTGCTCGTGAAGTTGTTCTGGTCTCATCCATTATTGTGTCAAATATATAAGAGCTGATGTCAATGAAGGTTTTCTCCTTGAGCTCCATGAGGAAGATAGCTTTGGCATTAGTAAGAGTAGTCATCTTTCTTATAGGATACAAATTGAATATCATGATGGTGGTCAAACACCTCATGTCAACAGGAAATGCATTAGTGTTGAGACATCTCCCTTCTTTAACTCCACCAATCCGAGCCTGGACAGTATCTAAAGACAACATCTTGTCTTTGTAATTGATGAACTCATACTCCTCTAAACCCTCAAGACCAAGTACCTCATCAATGTCATGTGCATCTAGGGTGAACTCATGTCCTCTTACTCAACAATCTAGCTCATCCTCTCTAATCTTAACATTAGAGTAAAATTCTCTTATCAATGGCTCACACACTCCAGGTAAATCACTGAATAGCTTTTTCCAACCTCTGCCCTCAAAGCAATCCGGAATAAAGGTGTCCTTCAGATCCCTTAAATCCACAAACCTTTCCTGAATGATGGTTCCCTTCATGAAAGAATCTTTATATCTCTCAAAGTGTTGAATAGATCTAAAAAGGTTAGGGTCCATTTTCAATCTTTTGTCAGCCTTCTTAGCAGGAGTCTTCTTCTTTGTAGGTGTGGGAGCCATCTATAAATAAGCAGAAGAGGCCACAACAAGAGCAAAACACAATATGTGGAAATGCACACATATTAGTAACAAGTTAGTTACAAAGAGAGTAATAGAGTGTCAAGACAGGACACAGACCAAGCACAGTTGATAACCAAAGATGGCAAGATCAAATTAGAACTACATCATGTCAAACAAGTTCAATCTGTATTAAAAAATATATATAAGGACAGTGAAAAACCACAGTTAGACAGAAAGAGCATATGCCAATGAGACACGCCTGAATGAATATGAAATGTGCAAGTTAAACCCTTAACACCAAACCCCACACATGATATGACAATTAAACAAAAAAACACATCATTATGAGTCAAACAAACCCAACAACTTAGACAATCTGAAATACCCAAACACATATTCAGAGAAAAACACAAAACCCATATACCCAAAGGGTATAAAAACTATCAAACAGCAAGGCTCAAAACAAAAACTAGTGCAATGAAACTAAATCATGATAACAAACATATTTAGCAACAAAAACAACCAACCCCAATCAGCCAAACCCAACATTTTAAGCAATCCCATGTTTGAACCCTTTAAATTTCAAACCAACATCACAACACACAGATTCAAGAAAATAACACTTAAATCATTAAATATGAAGTGAGAGAGAGAAAACCCATACCTTTTTCTTGAAGATTGAAGTGAAAATGGTACAGAAATGAAGGTTTTTAGAAGAGTGACAAGGAGTGTTTGAAAGAGTGAAATGGAAAAGACAATGAACAGTCACTTAATTTTGAGGGAAGAATTGAAAAGTTTTTGAAAACTGACTTTATACGCAAAACACGCGTTTTTCGCGATTGGGTTAAGCCGCTTGCAAACCGCCAGGGTCAGCTGCCAAAATACTCAAAAGAGAAAAGTTTGAAAATTTTTCTAAGTATTTTTTGCGACTGGAAGGTCTATCCGTGAGAGAGTCGTGAGATGAGCCACGAAAATCTCTATGTACCTCTTGCGACTGGACCTTCCACCTGTGACCAAGTTGCCACAATGACCCGCGAGAAACATAAAAACTCAAAATTTGAAAAATTTTCTAAGTCTTTTTCGTGACTGAGATACTGACCGGCCAGTGAGCTGCGAAAAATCTCGGAGTGGGCTCGCGACTGGGGCGGGCAAAACTGTTTTTGAAAATTTGACATTTTTGTAAAAACAAAATACTTTAAAAAAAAAACTAAAAACACTCAAAAAATCTTTTTGTGTTTGATTAACAAAGATTGAGCATGTGAAAACCCATTTAATCAAGTACAATCACACAAATGAATATGGCATTCATTGAACATAGACTTGTGTGTTATGTGTGGATATCAAAAGATGAGATAGTCCTTAGTCTAATGTGAAACTTCAATGATCAATTCAATCAAGGCATACACAACTAGCACTAGATAATGTGACCTATCTCAATTATAGAAGTATGCATATATGACCTCCCACATAAACTTGATTACATTTCTTGAAACTTTTCATTTGGCTCCATATACATCATATCATTTGAACTTTTTGAATCAATACATCTTATTGTAAGATTGATGCTTGGAATTTTTGATATTTCAATTGATGAGTTAGCTTTTGGCTTTTTGGGCATCATACATTTTATTTTGGTCGCTTTCCCTTTTTCCTAGTCGAATACTAGTATGTGCGACAGGCTTTTGCAGCTCTATATCTCTTTTCATTTGGAGATTTACATTTAGAGAGCTCTTTTAAGCAAAAACAAAAAATAAACAGTGGGAAGATATATAGGCATAAGTCTATGCATGTCTCAAGATCAACAAAACTATTCACTAATCATTCATGACAAGGTTGAAGATCTATTTACAACAGTCATATAGATTTCAAAATTTCTCCTACAATGATATGAGTGCATAGGAAACAAGCTAAGCTCGTAGATGCACAAGACCATTAGTACAAAGGTACAAGACAAAACATGCTTTGAGACAAAACTTAACAAAGTTGATCAAACTTTTTGGATTTTCTACTTTTTATGTATTTTTGGATTTTTGACACAAAAGTAAAACGAAGGTTGATAAAAAACAACAATGTAAAAAACATTTGAAACAAAAAGACAAAAACAACCAAACAGATAATATTTCAAACTTGCAAGAAGCACACAACCAAGCATATACAAAAACCATGGGAAGAATTAATGCATGGACATGTTGTAATGCTTTATGCATGAATATCCTTTGTCACCCACACATCACGTGAGTTTGGGGTGATATCCTTAACGGATTGGGTACGAGAGTTAGGACTTTCAAACCTTCGTGTGAAGGTTTCTAGGTAATTGGTGAAGGCACCGATCATCTTCATTACGTCCATCATTCCGAGATCATCGTTTTAACTTCTCGCTTGCTCACCACTCAAAGACCTCTTGTCATTTCTTCTTCCTCGTGACCGAGGAGAGCTTGCATTGTTTAATGCTCTCAACTTCTGGCAGTTGGGTCTGGTATGTCCTTGCAATCCGTAATAGTGACAAACATAATTCGTTCTAGGACCTCATTGTAGTCTTGGAAGAGATCTTCCTCTAGCTTCAACTCTGGCTTCTGATTGATTACAGGACTTATTAACACCCGTTGATCAGCCATCTTCGTCTTCTTCTCAACCTTAACTTTCTCAGGAGTGGGATCTTCTACAACCGTCTCTTTGGCCTTCACAAATTTCACTTCTTTGGTGACACTGGCCGATGAGCTACTCCTTCCGGTATATCCCAACTCGGACTTATTTGAAAAATGTTTTTGAGATGAAATAACATCTTCCAACTTCTTGGAGGAAACCCTATCTATCTTGGCATGTGCTTGCACTACCTCTTGCTCAAGAAATCTCACTTTCGTATAAGCTTCAGATAGCTCACCATTTAGTGTCTCAATCTCACACTTTGCCTCCTTGTATCTACCCAGGAGACTCTTGTAATCCTCCTCAGCTTTCTTCATCTTCTTCACAGCCGCCTTCACCACCTTTGTATACTGTCCCGATCTCTCAAGAAGTAAGGTGTAGTTCTCTTGAAGGCTAGCTGTATTTTATCCTCTTCAACATCTGATTCCTCAACAATCCCTAGGGATTCATCATCGCTGTGTTCTCCAAGTTCTTGTACAAGTTGATTCAGGTCCTCCGAGGACTCAACATGCTCAATAGCCATAAATGCGGAGTAGTTTCATTCTCCGTCATAGCTATCCTTAGAGTCAGAATTTGATGAGTCCAAGTCACTTAGAGTAGTAGTATAGACCTTGCCCTTCGACTTCAAATAGTTGGGACATTCCTTTTTGAAGTGTCCATGTCCATTACATTCAAAGCACGTAATTCCCTGTGAAGATTGTGAATCTCTACCCTCTTTTCTTTTGAAATCTTTCTCCTCCTTTTCGAAACTCTGAAATTTTCCTTTGTCACAGGATTTTTCACTGTTCTTCAGTTTTAGGAACTTCCGAAAATTCTTCACAAGATATGCCACATCTTTATCTACTGCATCCTCATCCGTAGAGTCATGAGATACTACTCTCTCATCAATTGTTTTAAGAGCAAGCGATTTACTCTTCTTCTGTGTGGGCAGTGACAATTCATATGTCTGTAAGGAACCAACCAGCTCTTGAACTTTAATGTCGTCAAGATCCTTGCTCTCTTCAATAGCTGTTACTTTGGGTTAGAAACTTTCTGGCAGTGACCGAAGGATCTTCCTTACTATTCTCAAATCCTCCATTTTTCCCCCCAAATTGAATTTGCCAACAACCACTTCGTTCAACTTATTATAAAAAGAATCAAAAGACTCATCCTCACTCATTTTTAACTCCTCAAAGCGAGTGGTCAACATCTGGAGCTTGGTGTCCTTCACCTTTTTAGTCCCTTCATAAGTTGTCTTCAGAATCTCCCATGCTTCCTTAGCAATAGTGATATGTGAAATCCGGTTAAATTCTTCTGGAGAGACACCACAGAAGATAGCATTCAATGCTTTGCTATTTGCATTGGCCGCCGAAAGAGCAGCCTTATCCCAAGTGGACTTGGCAACCTCCGGTCTTGTCCAACCCACTTCAACTGCATCCCATATAGCATCATCAATAGAGCATAGAAACGCCCTCATTCGGACCTTCCAAAAAGCATAATTATTACTATAAAAAAAAATGGTGGTATATTAAGAGATTGAGACCTATCCATCTCAACAAGGGGTCAGGGATCGCACTTAGGTAATGAAACCACTAAGAGTGCACCCGCTCTGATACCAATTGAATGTTTAATATGGGTATAAACCACCCTTAAACGTTTAGAACCCAAAATACAAAATATCAATTCAAGCTTAATATCAAACGATTGACGTGCAGAACATGAACATAAGCCAAACACAGAATTGATATACAATCTAAATCAAATATAAACACATCCACAACAGAAAATAAATGGCAAAGATAAGGAGAAGGAAGATGCAAACACACAGACAACACACGATGTGTTATCGAAGAGGAAACCGAAGCCCTCGGTATAAAACCTCTCCACCGCCCTCCAAGCGGTAAATAATCCACTAAAGAATGTAGTTGGAATACATGAACAACAGAAGACCCTCCAAGCCTAATCTACCTAATGTACCTAAGCCCTTAAATCTTCTTGCTCCAACGAGGTTGCGCCGAACCTATTTCTTCTTTAGCTTACTGGATTCCGCTATTAACCATAGCATCAACCAATAGACATTGGTTCCTTCCTAACTGCTTCCCAAAAGCACCAAAATAGCCTTCTCACGGATATGGGTATGATGAGAAAAGGATTTGGTAAAGAACCTCTCAGGGATGTATCAATGGAGAGAAAGAGAGTTGAGGAATTTGAAGAGTCACAAAAGTAAAGATTGTGGATGAATCAATCTTGTTTTTCTCTAGGGTTTCTCTCACAAAATTCTCTCTGGAATCTCTCTACATTTGGTGGGTATAAGGGTCTATATATAGTGGTGAGTGTTTGGAATACGAAGAGATAGTTTTTCCCAAATAGGGTGGTTTGACGGCTTAGCCTTACGACTGGTCTGAGTTGCAAGTTCAAGCCGTGAGATAACGGCCTAGCCAGCTTGGGACTTTTGTCCTGTAGTGCGATAGCTGGCGTGACCTTTCACCTCCCCGCATGCTTCTCACGTGTACTGAAGTTAGCGACTTGCAAGTCGTGAGTCAGCTGTGAGTCCTAGCCGCGAAACTCTGCATCCTTGCACAAACTTGAGCTTTTCTTCACATCTTCTCACACATTACCCTTACAAGAATCCCACCTAAATACAGGGTTACTAATTGCTAAAATACAAGCAAATTTGGCACGGAATAAAGCCAACAAGATGGTTGATTAAATTCAACCTTACACTGTTGAACCTAGAAATTTTAGGAAGAATGATCCCACTAAGGTTAGCAACACTGAAAAACCTAGAGAAAAACTAGGTCAATCTTCTAATAATTCTATGGGTCCTCAATGTTTTGGATGTCAAGGGTATGGTCACATGAAATCTGAATGTCCAACATTCTTGAGGTTTAAGGGTAAAGCTATGGCTGTAACTCTTAGTGATAATGAAGTTTCCGATGATGAGTCAATTTCTGATGAGGATGGAAACTTTATTGCTTTCACTGCTACTGCTGTAGTTAATGAAAGTGTGTCTGTTGAAGAGAACCCTTCTAATGGAGAACTCTCTGAGGATGCAGATCTTCAAGAAGCCTACAATAAACTTTGCAAAGTTGTTGCAAAGGATACTATGAATATTGAACTTGGCTTGAAGAAAATTGCATCTCTTGAGCTTGATAAGAAAAATTTGCTTGTGAAACTATTTAATGCTAATGAACTTTTGAACAATGTGAAAACTAAGAATATGCTATTGCTTGATAAAGTTAAATCTTTGGAACTTGATTTATCTGTTGCTAGATCTGCTAGTTCTAAACTTGATCAAATGCTGAGTGTTCAAAAGTCTCCTTCTGACAAATTTGGATTAGGTTTTGTTGAAAGCATCTCTGTGTCTGCACCCCATTCCACAAACTTTGTTCCTTCTTCTTCCTCTGAACTCCTTGTGAGTGAGGTTGTGAGTGAGACTGTCAAACCTATAGAGGCCACACCTCCTAGGAAGATTAGGGTTGATCTGAAAGAGTCTAAGCCTAAGGAGTCTACCCTTTCTAAGGACAAGTTACATGGTAAGCCTGCTTAGGTTTGTCATTTTTGTGGAAATTCTGGACACATTCGTCCAAACTGTTACAAGCGGCAAGCTGCTAAGAGAGCAAACAAACCAAAAGTACCTATGCCTCAGGCACAAGATCCTATGGTACTCATTGGTGAATTGGTAAAGGCTTTAAACCTTTATTCCAATCCTGGAGTTGGAAATCATTCTCATGAGAATAAGAACTCCAATGCTCATGGTGTATCTAAAAAGTTTTGGATGCAAAAGGCTCAATCTAATTGAGTCTTTCTGACATGGTCCTTGTGCTTCATTGCTCTACTCTTTGCGACCATTGTTCTTTGGTTTTTGTTTTCTTTTTGTTTCTAGGACTTGCATTGCATAGCATTCATGCATTACATTCTAGGACTGTTTTTGTTTCTTCTTTTCAAAAATAAAAAATAAAAAATAAAAAAGGAAAAAGGGAAGCAAATTGTGTTTTGTGTTTATTTTCTTGGTTTTTGAAAACAATGTTGGTCAATTTATTTTCACATAACATGTCTTTGTACCTTGTTTAGCTTGAATGAGCTTATTTATTACACTTTACTAGTGGAAGTTTTGTAGTGCATGTTGTGTGGGAAAGATGTTTATGGTTTTTGATCACTTCATCTTGATCTTGAAGTTATATGTCTTTGACTGCCAGACTTGAACCTTTTGAGAAAGGCATAAATAAAAATCTCACCACTGTTCACTAGTCAATCATGAACACCTTAGTGCATATCGTAAAATTTTGTGCTCATGAAAGTTTAGCACATGCACCAAAAGAGCATAAGGTGTAGCCTCGGTTTAAATGCTTAAAATTGGTGTGTATATTATTGGACTTAAAGTTAAATCAAACAACTAAAATTGGTGTGTACATTATCCCGGCTATTTTAATAAGTTTATGCTAAACTAAAATTGGTGTGTACAATATGAGGCAAAAACAAGAAACTTACATGATTGTAAGCTTATGTTCTAGGAGATGTGGGAGTTATATGATGTAACTCTTTAGGTGATAGTCTCTTTCAAATTCTATATGATGAATTTTGTAGACTTGGTGTTTGATTTCTATTCACATATCATCTCACATGTATCTCAAGTTTTTGCTAGTTGCACACATTACACAAGTTACTCTTTGCTAAACTTTGTACATGTTATTGTGTGTGTTTTTGGTTTGACCAACCGAGTTTGAAAATATCTTGAGTTTTATGCAAAACAGATTTGTTGCTTGAGAATTTAAAGGGAGAATGTTTGAAAATCTTAATTTTGAGAAAACTGGGTTTAAAACTTGTGTTTTTGAAAGACATTTCATCTCATACTCTTGCATTTTGTTTTGAAAATTCAATGCTTTGAGGAGTTTCTGCACAAAATTTCTTTGTTTTTCAAAAATTTGATTTTTCCAGAATTTTGATCGATCGAACTTGTTTTTCGATCAATCGAAATTGTGCTTAAAAATTTTGATGAGTCTCTGTTTGTTTCGATCAATCGAAACTGATTTTCAATCAATCGAAAATTGTGAATAAGGTTTTTAAAAATCTGAATTTGACTTATTCAACTCATCTTTTTCAAAAGTTTTCAAACTTTTCTTTCTCTCTCCGACTTGGACAAGGCTCAATCATCAAATTTTTGTCGTTTTCCTCCCAAAAATTTTGCAAGTTTTTCCTATCTCTAAGCCGATAAGTCCATTTCACCCTTTCTTTTGCATTTATTTTCATGTTTTCATGCATAAATTCATGCATTTTGTTGGGATTTTCAGACCTATTCAAATTTGGGGTTTTTGATGATTCAAGCCTTCTTTTCCAAAATTGACCATTGGGTTTTGTTCCTATAATGTTATAAACATGATCTATGATGTTTAATTTGATCAATTTAGTGTTCTGTGCGAAATTGAAAATTCTAGGGCTTGTATTTACCTGAATTGGGTATTTTTTTCAAATTGAGTTTAATTGATGAAATTGGCTTGTTGGATTGATGTATTTGATCATTATAATCTGTATTCTAACTTGTGTGATTATCGATTGGTCAATTTATTACAAATTGAACAAGTGGATTTTTCAAATTTTGGGGTTTTTGTTAGAAACTCTATGCTCAAGCCAATTTTGTGAATTTGAACTTAAATTGAACTTATTCTCATTGAATTAGAGCATGCATCATGACATTTAACTGTTCATGCATCATATAGATTTTTGTTCTATATTTGTTTTGTACTAACTTGCAGTCTGCCCTTGGTTTTCTTTCTGCTCTTTTTGTATCTGCTTTGTGTCTTTGTCCTTCCCCTAGCACCATGCTTAGGAAGACTAGAGCCCATAGGACACCCTCCACTTCTTCTGAGTCTCCCTCTAGGAGTGAGTTGTTTTGAAGTGACAAAAGCAGAGAGGCTTATGAGACGCTGAATAGTAAGAGAAAGATTTGGGCTGAGTGAAAGGTTGTGTTAGATGAGTTAGATCCTGCCATTAGGGCAAATTTTGAGAGTAGGGGCTGGTTGTCTTTGTTGGAGATAGATCATCCACCCCCGACTGCCCTGATTAGAGAATTCTACTCGAACCTCTCTTGTCACATCTATGATGCCAACACCTTGGTTTGGGGTTGGATACGAGGTGTAGAGTTCACCATTAACCCTAGGATAGTGGCTGAAGCTCTTGGGGTTTCGGTTGTTAGGCGGCCCATCTATCCTTATGCGGAGTCTCCACCCCTTAATGACGTCATGATATACATCATTAGGTCTTCTATCCAATGGGGTTCTGATCCTTGGATCACGTCCACTGAGCTTACTGAGACTACCTATCTCTTCCTTCGGATAGCGTTTCATTCCTTGTGGCCTATTTCTTATCTCCACACCATTCCTATTAAGCGATGTGTGTTTTTGTATGCCCTTGTTTCTGGTGCTTCTATTTCTTTCCCTCATCTGTTTCTTCGTTCTTTGAACAAAGTTCATAGGAGTAGTGCTGTTGGTCATGCTCCTGTTTACCCTATTTTCATTCATAGGATTTTGTTACACTTAGGTTTAACTGGTTTCCTCACGTCTGAGCCCGTACACATTACTGGTCTCATAGGGCTGCTTATCTGAGAGCTAGAGTTGAGCCTTCTGGTGCTATACCCCCTCCTCCCACTTCTACAGGTGATGCATAGGCTGAGGCGTCTGGTGCTGCTGCTACTGCTGGTGATGCTGATGTTCCTCCATCGACTACTTCGGATGATTCAGACATTCGACGTACGTTGGATCATGTCTTGACTGTTCAGGCGGCTCATAGACAGATTTTGGTAGACTTGCTCGATGAGGTTCATGCTTTGCGTGCATAGTTGGTGCATTTTAGAAGATCCCCTTCGCCACCTCCTTTTGATGATAAATTTTGATTGCCCTTTGGCATTCCATCACAAAAAGGGGGAGTAGCATTTGTGCAGCTTGTAGAGGTTGTTTTTTGTTGATAGGGAGAGTATTGATTGTTTTGGAGCCTGTGGTGATTAGATTGTATCTAGGGGTTGCACTTTGTATTTACTTCTTTGGCTCTTGATGTATTTTGATTGGGCTATTCATGTTGGGGGGAGATACATTTATTATGTTACATGTTTCTTGTTTCACTGCTTATTGATTTATATTTATGAGTTATTCATTGATATATATCTTTATTTTGTGTTGTGTGGAAAATACAAGAATGTTCTGTTTAGGGGGAGTCAACATTGTTTTTGATGTATCTAACTTAGGGGGAGAGTTAGTTTGCATATTTGTTGATTTACTGTTTTTCTGTCACACATGCGTTTATGCGTCTTGTTTAGTGTTTCAGGAAATACACATCTTGATTCAATTGAGCTGCTATCTACACTTGCAACTGATGGATAGTAGTTAGGATTAGATTTGTTGTAATGAGCAATTTGTTTTGTAAATGCCTTTTTCTTTGTAAACTTTGAGCTTTTAGTTTGTGTTTTGTCACGGATTGCCAAAGGGGGAGTTTGTTAGATTCTAAGTACTTAGGAACTTATGTATTATAACTTTAATGTATACTGTTGGCAAACCATGATCAAAACATGTTGTTTAGTCTTGTTTAGACTTGCTCAAAGTTGTGTCTTTTATGGAAAGTTGGAATCGAGCTAATGCAAAATTCAGTATGCATTTCAACCTGGCTCGATTGATTGAAGCTTAGGCTCGATCAATCGAAAATCGTGCAAAATGCATTTTTCAGCAGAATTCCAACTCAGCCCTATCTCATTAAAACGTTTAGGGTTTTTATGGTTTTCCCTAGGTATATAAGACAAATCCTAGCCACATTTTTGTGTTGCTCTATTTACTGTTTGTGTGAATCTCTTGTGAGATCTGAGAGGTGCTTGCCTTCACACAAGCTTAGGATTATCAAGAATGAGATTTCTTCAAAAGCTTGATGATCATTCAGTTACTGCAATAAGAGCTTAAAGATACATAAGCGGGTGTGCTTGTGCTTGCTGGAGAATCCAAGAAAAAAGGAGTCCGTGGTCTTGGAGCTTGCACGTGGTTGTGTTAGTAAGTTTCTACTGGTAGGTAGCAATAGGATGTTAGTGGTCTAAGTCGCTATTGTAAACCTTCGATTCTTTTTATAGTGGATTTATGTTTACATTGAGGATAGCTAAGTTAAATCCTCCCCAGGTTTTTTACCGGTTTGGTTTTCCTGGGTCGTCATATCTTTGTGTTCTTTATATTCCGCACTTTACATTGATATGATTATATGATTGTGATAACCTAGTTTTGGAATTTGGACTAAGTAATAACTTGGCTTGTTAATTAGGTTAATCTAATTGTGTTTTAAGGGGTCTAAAAACAAACATAGATGATTTAAAATTAAACCATAGTAGAATATGACTTTACATTACGTACCAAATATTCTCTCTACTTATATACGTAGAACAAAAACTATCTAACCAAATTACCTAAACCTAAATCATATTTAAGCCCCAAATTTAAAAATAAAAAAGAAAAAAAAAATTATCCATAGGGGTTTTGGCGTCTTGATGGTGGTGGGAGGCCAGTATAACAAAGGTGGTGACCTTTTAGATTCCTCTTTCTCTCTCTTTCAAATATTTTGTTAGTCTCAAGCCTTTTATTTTGGTAATATATAGTGAAATAGTGTGTTTTATTTAACAATCTACAATATATTTATGTCTCTCTATTTCTATCTAGGGCCTTATCTGGTTAGTTATTACTATTAGTCCTTACTTATTATTATTATTATTATTATTATTATTATTATTATTATTATTATTATTATTATTATTCCTTTTTTTAAAATACTAAAACAGTAGGTATGCTAAAAGACATGAAGAATAGAGTAATATGTGGTGTAAGTTTAGGCAATTAATGAGATAACAGTAAAATAAGTTAATGTTAACTTTTGGGTAACTGTAAAAAAAAACTTAATGAAAGAGGTAAAAAAATACTAAATGTAAAATTAGAGCGCTACTTAGTAGGACCTCATGCACTCCCACATGAGATTTCTGCTTTATATATATATATATATATATATATATATATATTGATTAGTAAATCTTGTAATATGGTTGCTAGGGTGTTAGCGGCTACTTCTGTTGAAATAGGGGGTGATAAGTGTAATTTTTACATGATTTCTATTATCCTCTTATTTATTAAAATTGTTAGTTTTCCTTTATTTCTTTTGATTTGATTTGATTTTTTATTTATATTTATCTATTCATTTGTGCTTTGAAGGAATGAGAAGAGCAAGGAATCAAAGGAATTTTGCACAAAATCCAAGTCCAATTCGGATTAGGATTCCAGCCTGCACATCAGTTAGTATTTTCAGCATAACTTTGGGCTCAGATATCCAATCGAGATGATTCAAGTTGGGGTGGAAAGTTAACTTAAAGGGCTACAACTTTGTAGTTTACCAAAAGTCCGAATTCTGATATTAAATGGGCCAAAATCGTCAGTTAAGTGAAGCCTAAAAATCTGGGATTTTTTCCAAACGGGAATTCAACTTGTAATAGGATTCCTTGACCTATTTAAAGGGCTCTTTAGGGTAAAAAGAAGGGGAGAGAAAACCTGAGAGGAAAAGGCAGCCCCACATTGAAGATTTTGCTTTTGGGAGTCTTTCTAAAGAGGAGGATCTGAGGACAAAGGCGAGAGCTTCATGTTGATCAACCATCAGATGAAAGACATAAGTTTTATTTGTTTTCTTTTCAGTTTTATTATGAACTAAATTTTATTTTCTAGAGTGTTGATGTAGTCTAGCAATGAACACACAATTTATATTCTGAATTATTTTATTTTTAATATTTCCATGATTGAGTGTTTAATTCTTATTCATAATGCTTACTATTTTTTACAAATTATAGTTTGATCAACTGAATTACAATGAGACCGAGAGGTGATTTGTTATTTTAGTTCTAGAATTAAACACCATTAGTTGAGCAAAAGTAGAGATGCTTTACCGCGACTAGTGTGATTTTTCAAAAAAATCAAAGTACGTAATGAGTCTCCAATTAATTAAATTCACATAGAGATATGGAATTGTTAGTTGAAGATATTTTTGATATTATTCGAGAGAAGATATTGAATACTTAAGGAATTTTTAATCATCAACGGGAGATTATTAGAATTTAATAATTAGGAAGGATAAATTGTGTGGGATTTGTTAGGTGAAATCAATCGCTCTAGATCCATTCTTATCATTTTTTTTTTACACTTTTAGATTTTTACGCTTTGTTAATTCTTTTTCGTGGATTTATTTTTAATTAAATAGTTTAATTTAATTCAGATAGTAGAACGTTCCATTATTTTCGATTTTCCAAATAGTAATTAATTTAGTGAATTTTGGTATTCAATAACATAGTTAATCCCTGTGGGTTCGACATTCGTTTTCTAAAAACACTTTACTACTTGTTACGATTCTGTGCGCTTGCAGATTATTTTACGCGAATAGGGGGCACTCAAATGTGGATAGAAGAGTGTCCACCTTTTATGCAATCCATTGTAAATTCTAAATCTTTTTTTTTTTCCCCTCTAATAAACTATCGTTTCAATAAATAAAAAAAGTAACAAATAAATAAAAGACTAAACCTGGTTTTAATTTACCAAAATGGTACTCTCCTTTTGTGAGGGAATACAGGAACAAGCCTAACATATATCTAATAAATCTTTTATATTTGAGGAATATTACTTACTGTTCTTTTATTTTTGAGTTAGTTTAGAGTGGACTTCAAATCAAAGAGATGGTGTGGAGGTAATGTAATGAATGAGGCTATACATTAGAAGCATCTAAAAAATATTTTCATTTTATAATTATTTTGGAGGCATAGGAAGCCACAAGCCTAGGCCTAAAGCTGGCTTTGAATAAAACAAATAGACTTTTTTATTGCACGAAAATGGTATTATACATCAAGCGTTTAACTTCCGATCAACTTAAAATTTTCTTTTCTTCATTCTTTGTTCGGAATTTAGATAAGCTTCTTTTCATCTCAAAAGAGAATATATAAATTTTTAAAACATCATATTTTAAAGATACAACTATATTATATATATATATATATATATATATATATATAATTAAACTAATAAAATTAAGCTTATTTAAACGCACATTTTATTTATTAAGTTTTGACTTAATTGGAATAATTTTCAATCCAAAAACCTCTTTTTAAAATTAATATTTTGCTAAAGGAAAAGAGGAGTTTATTTCTTGTTTTGAAAATTGTCCTTATTTTCTCTTTCCAATTGTATAATGTGATTATTAATCAATAAAGTCTAAATTTATTTTAATGGAAATATGGTTTAAATCTCCCATCCCTCGCTCCCTCTAACTAGTAACTACTATTGAGTTATAAAAAATAAAATAAAAAAACTAATGTTTTACTTCTTATCCATCCCATGTATTGAATTGGCATATCAGACCAACAACCTTGGGCTTAGGGTGAAACTTTTCAAATAGACACAAGGTCAAGTTGGACGTGAGACTGAGCCCATGAGCAACCCTGGTCAGATGTGTCATTGGGCTAGATTGTGCCATGGTTCAATTTTGTAATAATAAAAAGCTCAAACTTGGAATGGGCTTTAATAAAAAAATAGCCCATGCTATACAAGCAGCTTATGAAATTTGAAGCTTTTAAGTAGAGATGGCAATGGGGCAGGGCGGGGCGGGGCCGAAAGATGGGGTCTTTGCCCTGCCCTGCCCTACCCTGCATGACGGGGAAAATTTCTTGCCCCATCCCCGCCCCTTAAGGCCCCGCGAAGCCTCGCCCCACTCCGTAAAATTTTATTTCTTATTAATTTTCACTACAACTATTACCATTTTTTCAAATAAAATGACATGTTTCAATAATAAAAATCTACTTGAACCTAGTAGTGTGCATTATTTTTTTTTGACTTCGAAGATAGAATTATATTGAAAAAAGGGACTGAAGCCCAAAAACTTACAAAAAGCGAGGATACTAGCAGACAACAATCCTCCAAAAAATAAAATAAAATAAAATAAAGTAACAGATTGTGTCCAAACAAAGAAAAACTTTAAGAAGTATTGGTTGTCTTTTTTTCCTACGTATGTTTAAAAACTAGCACGCTCAGGTCCTCCCTTTTTGTGACTATTTCATAGAGAATGGGATAAAGTCTCAAACCTGTACCTTATAAGTTATAACAGCCAAAGGCCCATACACGCACACAATGACACATACACAAATATTTAGAGTCTCAGACTCAGGCCCAGACCTATACCGCATTTAAAAAAAAATTTATGTTCATGATGAAAAGTAAGTTGAGAAAGACGAATGAATCATAAATGAAATCAATAATTTAATAGTATATAAATTTGTTTCTAATAAAGACAAAAGAAAACGTTAAAATTGGTACATTATTTCTAACTTTGCTAGAGAGAAAAAAGAGGTAGAGAGCCACGTTAGGTAGAATAAAATAAGTTGATAATATTTTTGTTTAAATAGTAGGGTTTTAGGGTATGAAAAATTACAATTTAACCCTTATTAATGCTGGGCGGGGTGGGTCTAAAAAGTGTAAACCCATCCCCGCCCCGCCCCGAGGTGTGGGTCTAAAATCTCGCCCCACCACCTTTGCGGGGCAGGGAAAACCCGCACGGGTTGAAGCGGGGAGGGGCGGGTCAAAGCGGGGCGGGGCAAAATTGTCATCCCTACTTTTAAGCCTTTGATGGTCTTGTTCATAACTTCGTCGAAACTCATTACCTAAATAAATAAAATCCCATCAGAAAAAAAAAAAAAAAAAAAAAATCCCCATCTTCTTTCTTTTTTTTTTTTTCGCCCACTAGATGGAAGACCATTGGTTTTAACCAAATGGTCATGTAGTTTATGAGGGAATAAATGAGTCTAACATATATCTAATAAATCTTTCATATTAATTTGAGCATCACTTAAGATTCTTTTATTTTTGAGTTAGTTCAGAGTGACTTCCAAATAAAACAAATAAAATTTGTATTGCATGGAAATTGTATTTATTGTACATCAGGCCCATCCTTGAACCCACAATATATATATATATATATATATATATATAGGGACAGTTCAAGTTATCTTGCCGTGGATAAGATGGAAGGTAGCAAGAGTAATATATATATATATATATATATATATAGACACACACTATAACTAGGTTAATACTGTCATATTATCATTGTAGTTGTGTACTGTTATGTGTCTTTGGTCTCTCTATATAGTATATGACCTCCTTGGGGTAAAATTCGTAAATACCTTTAATTTCAAAACTATGCAGCAAAATGCTTTTGTTTTAAAACTCAATTTTGACAAAATCGAGTTTTGTGTAAAATTTGATATCCTCAAAATCGAGTTCTATGTGTATATTTAAGTAGACTCAATATTAGCAATGTCAAGTTCCACTTAAATTTTCAAAAAATTTAAGTGGCAAAATATATATAAAATTCAACATTGCTAACGTCGAGATCCTAAAGCATGGGCATTTTACTTAATAGTTTAGGAAGAGGAGAGGATTATTTTGCGAAATAGTCTTAAAATTAAGCGTATTTACCTATTTTTCCCGCCTCATTATGTACATTATTATTCTCCGTTCTAATAGTATTAATGTATTATACATCAATCACATGTACAATTTAATCTTTATTTTCTATCCGACAAGGACAATGGTGGAGGTCATCTCAAGATTCTCAACACAATTTTTTTTTTAAATACAAAAATATAAGCTATTTGATAAAAGACTCTAATAAGTAATGTCCCATGATTATGAGATACGGAACCTCTTAATTTGACCGGTAACTACAGAGTATAAACTACTATATACTATATTATTGTCAATAATTGTTCTCAATATCAGATTCAATCTTGGACATCTTACATATAATATTACAAAACATGGATCATAATTCATAATTAGCTAGAAAGACATTCCGCCAGCTTAATCCTACGAAAGAAAGTTTCCCATGAAACTGTTGCTATTATTAGAGAAACCAAGGATTTGTTAATGGCTTCTAAATTATAATAAAAGCAAGCAGTCCCACATTTTGTTGCTGGGTGACAACACAATTGGTGAGAAAACACAACCCAAGAACAATATTACCAAGAACACCAAGGGAGATTTAGGTAGGTCCAAGGTATCAGGATCCTCTTTATTTTGTGATAGGCCAAAAATGTATTGACCCATTGTAATAAATTAACCAATTGATTTAGCCAAGTTAATTAGTTAATTCAATTTGCATGCAATATGCGTGGCAACACAAACAAATCACCAAATAACTAAATGCAGCGGAAAATAAATCGACACGGTGATTTGTTTACGAATGGGGAAAACCTACACGGCAAAAACCCCACAGTGTGATTTTAAGGTCACCACTCCTGAGAATCCATTATTATCAAAACTAGGGCATAACCCGCGCAATGCGCGGGCTACTTTTATTTATCATTCATGGGAAAATATGTAAAATCATAATAAAATTCTATTAGTAGAACCTTAGTTCTTTCGCTAATTGTCTATCAAACTCTAATAACGTAATCATGATACAAAAATTTTGTGCTAACTCCATTGGCCAATCAAACATCATCATGATATCATAAAAATATTATGATAACTCCATAGACAATTAAAAGAAATATACTGATTTTTTAAAGAAAAAAAAAAAAAACCTTCCCTTCTATATTTATTATTATTATTATTATTATTATTTTAAATGATGAGAAACTCCCTTAAATATGGTCAAATGAAGACATACTGAATAGGGAAAATACAAAAAACCTCAATTATACAAACTATGTTTGTCATGATTACAGGATTCTTACTATAACTATCCAATTTAGACTACACGGATGACAATTAATTTCAAGAATACAAAACCGGGCAAAAGATATATCTTAGGGCAGGGAAAAAAAAAACTAAAACTCTTGAAAAAGTTATATTGTAGAGTTTTATTAACACCAATCACTGTACTGCCCTATTAAAAAAATAATAATAAAAGATGGTAGCACTAAATCAAAGTTACATTTATAAAATATCACAGAGAAATCTGCAGCTACTTGATTCCTTTCCTAAGCCATGTACATCTACTTGATGCTTTTTAGCTCAATCCTTTTCCATAAATTTCTTGGTGCATAAGGATATTGACAATTTTTACCCTCTTCTCAACGTCATTAATAGCCATTTTCTTATTTGTCTCTGGCAGTTTCTCAACTACTCACCCGTTCTTAATAGCAATTAAGACCTAACAAAGTAACATCAACATAAATTAGAGAATGGTGCACTATGTTGCACTCTATAAACTTCAAAGGATTATTATTATCATAAATCATTCAATATATTTGTCACTAACTGGGTATGGATGCAGCAAACACATGCATGTACAAAATTGTGGGTATAAGCAAAAAAAATGCATGTAATGTTGAATGCTCATGGGACCAAGACTAAACTAATTTAAAACGTAAATTCAATGTTTAGCAAGCATTTGGAATAATACATATATATATATATATATATATATATATATATATATTAAAAGCACATTCTATTTGTAAATAATCTGCATATCAAGAATCATAAACTGATTTAGGAATAAGTATCATCTTTAAAAAATAACTAACTCAGAAAAAGATAGATTGTGGATAGGAATTTCAAAGACATTTCCTCAACCCTTCTGCACTCTCCCAAGTAAAGGAGAACAAAATAATTACTTTGAAATAAAACAGACATGCCGTTTTACAATTACTTGGAGCCTATCAAATTAGCCTTTAATTTAATATAATTGCAATCATGATCAAATAGTATTAAAAGGTAAGAGTTTTGAAGTAAAACCAGGTCCACTGAACCTATGGGACAATAGAAATACAAAACATAAACTTCAAATGTACTTTAACAGATAAACAAACTCATTCACAAAAAGAAGATGCGAATTTAAAACTCAATTTTTCTTGATTTCTATGCCAATACTAAACAAAACCAATTCCAACCCAAATGCCTTAATATAAATAAAATCTAACTCCAAACCTAGCTTAAAAACAATTCAACCAAAATACCCAAACTTGAACCTAAATTTATAATAGTATTACATTAATATATTCAACGACAGAAGAAACAGTATCCAACTATAATATAGATGTTACAGGTGTTAGATAGTAAAATGCCAAAAAAAAAAAAAAAACAGTTAATAAAAGGATATATAATATAATTTAATGCAACAATTCAGCCAATAGCAAAACACAGTGCCATTCTTAAAGTAAATAATGAACATAAAGCTAAGGATTCAAGTTTCTACAATGGCCATGATTTCAACACTAAAATCAAGTAATGGCCAAAAGCAAATATCAAAACAACTTGTAATTTTATTTTAAACCAAATCTCCATTGCAACTACTAAATTCTAATGGAGATGAGGAAATAAAAAGCATTAATTCTAAATATGCAAACAAAACCAATTCCAACCCAAATGCAAACCAAAATATAACCCACAAACCTTTAAAAAGAATCCAACCAAAATACCCATAAAACAATTAAAACACACGGTTTAAATACCATTTTACCAAAGGTTCTACTGTTTGATTTTAAACCATTTCAATGTTAATAAAGCACAAAAACAGCATGAACAACAAAAAATCAGATCAAAGGGCAGGGGAAAAATGAAAAAAAGGAAATTTTATTTAGAACAAATCTGTTTTTTTTTTTTTTTTTGGTTGGTTTTAACACAAACAGAACAGCGTTAACAACAAAAAACAGATCGAAGGGTAGGGAAAAAATCGAATAAAAGACCAAAGAAAATATCTGTATTTTTATTTATTTATTTAAGTTCCGGCGAACTTTGTCGCTTTCCCTGTCACCGTATTACAAGTCTTCTGAAGTATTTTAACTGGTTAGTTTTCGTTAATATGAGAGACTTTTTACCATTGTTTTTTTTTTTTTTTTTTGGGTTAAAATAGACCTTAAAAGTAGAAGAGGATTAAGAAAACTGACTGAAGAATCTTGGTACAAAAAAAATAAAATAATCTCTACCATAACCTACAAAGTAATCAATTTTGTACAAAGAACATTATACTTTTAGTTTTCACAAATTATAACATGCAAAACCCAGAAAAACCCACCATAAAAAAATAATAAAATCATGACTTAAAAGTATCTTTTAAAAAACTATCGACTAAAATCAACAATGTATAAATAAAATAATATTATATTTTTAGATTTCAAAATCCCACAATTTCAATCCCAAACAAAACTTGAAAATTAAAGTGAAATGATTTAGTTTAAAGAATTAGAAGGATTTCATTTTGTGGAGGTTTTCCCTAAATTAAACAAATAGAGAGGCAAAGGGAAGAGAATATTAGGAAAAGAAATTGGTAACTTTGCTTTGATGAATTTAGATACTCTAGATTGAACAAAGATTCCACTTCATCTCTGCAGAGAAAGAAATTGAATGATTTAAATTCGAAAGAGAAAAATTCAAACAAACCCATTACCGAAAATATTTAATAAAGATAGTGACATATCAGAATTTCAATTTCGTTAACCCTAATTTCTAGAACCAAACCCAACTGTAATTGTAAAAGTTTGAAACATACCACAAATTAGAAAGAAAAAAAAGTCAGAGAATGGATAGGAAGCCCGTTGGAGGCATTGTTAAAGGCAGAGGGACTAATCTTCCATCCTTTGCATTTTTTTTTCCTGGAATGAAGGGTTTTTGAGAAGAAGAGAGACCCTTGATAGAACGTTTGTTTTTTTTTTTTTACTGTAAACTATGGATATACATCAATCGAAGTTTCAGTCTTTCAAACAACAAAAAAGATATTTGAAAAGGAAAGGAGTATGCTGACCTTCGGTACAAAAAAACAGAGACCATACCGGTGGAGGGTACGGTGGTCTGATGGTGGCAAAGGCCTGACTGTCTTTCCAGATTTTTCTCTCTCCACCATCAATGATAGACTGAATCTCTCTCTATCGTTCTCTTTCTCGATTCTCCCTTTTTGCAACGTATGTCTCTCTAAACCGTATTTTGGGTTTTTATGTTTTTTAGGGTTTGCATTTTTTTTTCTTTTTTAATGGGCGGCTTGATGTTTTTATAGATAAACGTTTGATGAAAGTGAGCCTCTTCAAATGCACCGTATGGTATTTTAAAGTATAAGTTGTATACGTGTCAAAATTTTAAGGGGTTATTTTTCCTAACGTGGCAGCACCTCTTTAAAGGGTTCTACTTTTATATATAGTATTAGACAAGCGGTTACAAGTAAAAGAATCCTAGTTCCTTATACCAACCTACAGTTGAACCCTTACCCCAATACCCAATTGGACTTGTTCTGTAGTGACAATCTCTCCTTTCCAATGCACAGCTCCCAGTATGTGACTAACCAATAGATGCACGGATCTCAGTACACGACTTGATCACCAACTTGAGAAAGATGTTGACTGCAAAGTTCTTCAGTTCATCCAGACGATGAAAACCACGAAGCTCCTTGGTCATAAAACCCTAAGGTGTACAAACATAGCAGCTTTTTCAAGAGAAAGATGAACTACGAAAAATTCAGTCTCCGGTCACAATTTGCATGAACAAGACTTTGCTCTACACTTGTGCAACTGTGCAACCTTTGATAACCCTTAAAATAATCCTTATATATGTTTAGGGTTGTAAGAAAAGAAAACCTAAACACATACTCACAGATTGGATGCAAAACAGAACTGAAAATCTGTTTTTCATAAATCTTGACAAATACCCTATCTATCGAGCTAGCTGTCGAGTTTCGGGCTTCAGCAACTTTTTAAACCTCGATAGATGCTAGCTGTCGAGCTAGTTGTCGAGCTTTAAAAACTAGCACTTCTTCACTTGTTTCTTGGACAGACTTGCATGACTTTAACACTTAATCTTGAAACTTTGTTCCATGAGTATTAAACACATCCTAGATCTACCCAATTACAAGTAAAGTGCGTTTTGTCAAAGGATTAGCCAATCACATAAAATATTGACATATGTTCCTAACATCAAATCACATATGTCCTAACATTTTGTAATTGGGCAAGGTCTTCATGATTGCCTTATTAGTTTCACTTTCAATGATCTAAGGGAATGTTTGGTTGGGATGATTTTAAGGAGGAAGAAAAAAGGGGAGTGGAAAATAGAGGAGAAAATTGGTTAGAGAGATATTTGGTTAGGAAGGGGAGGGGGAGAGCAAAATGGTGGACCCGACTGTTTTTTCTAGGGTCCACCAAAACTCAATCTCCCTAAAATAGAGAGAAAATAAGAGTGAAAATGAGATAAAAAATTTTGGATTAAATGGCCACGTGCATGTTGACAACGTTTCTTTGTTTTGTTTTGTTTTTGTTTTTGTTTTTTTTTTTTTGTGTTTTTTGTGTTTTTTGTTTTTTGTTTTTTGTTTTGGCACCATATGTTTCTTTTAATTTTCCCCATTAGTTTATGTTTTTTGTTTTTTTTTTTGGTTTTTCAAAAAACAATTTTAGGTTATTGAATTTCTTGTGCTTTTTTAAATAAAAAAATTTAAATGAAGTGCCCATTCATTTATATTTTTTTAAAAATAAAATATAAGAATTTTTTTTTTAATTTTATTTTATCTAATATGGATGTGATTGTAAATTTATAAAAATTATACTTGTGGGGCTCAAAAATTTGGCAACCCCGGCCCAATCCATATCGGGCCCAAGGCCCATGCCGAGGAGAGTACAGAATCCGAGGATGAGTGGGAGAGGCCCAAGTCATCAAGGAACTTTGTTGAGGATGCCCACGTCCTCGGCAGGCCGACATTGAAGAAAGGAAGCTGTCATCCACCCATTAAATGTACACAACCAACATTCTGGCTGCATTAATGGTGAATTGACCAGTGAACAGTGATGCCTTGGTTACTTAAACTAACAGAAAGCCTGCAAAGGCGGCTAACGAGACGAGCCCTCAGACACAAGTTCAGATGGCCGACAAGTGGACGGCAGAGATCAACTGAACAAGACTATATAATAGATTGAACCCCCAAAGTTGAGGAGGTTGGTCCTTCGGTTGGGAAGTTAAGAGGTTTTCAGGGCGTTAAAGGACAACCCTTGTATTCATTAGTTCTGAGGGAAGAGCTCTTCGGACTGGGCCGAGGACGAACTTTTCCTTAGAACACTTAGCCAAATCCTGTTTATTGATCTTGTAAACACTCGTCGACTGTTGTATTTTTCGTTAATGCCTAGTCTTTCTACCCACTCTCTACAAATTTATTGTACGGCGTCACCTAGGTGCGGGTCAACTCATCCCCTAGAGGGAGGTGCCCGAACCGGGTCCCTACAATTGGCGCCGTCTGTGGGGAGGACTTGAGCATTAGCAAGTGTGACGGTTGGTGTGGAAAGATCAAGAACAACACTTCTTTCAAGTTCACAAAAAAATATATACAAGCAATGGCAACATACTCATTCAGAAGGCAACCGTCACAGAGAAATAAAAAGATGCAAGAAATAAAAGAAACAAAATGGGGCTACTTCTTTATTAAACGAAGAAAGGTTACATTATACAACAAACGCCTAAGCAGGCTCGTTCTAAAGCTAACTACAAAGGTAAATGCCCAAGCAGGCTTGTTCTAAAGCTAACTACGAAGGTAAATGCCCAAACGGGCTTGTGCTGAAGCTAAAAGAAAAAGAAAAAGAGAAGGGCCTAGGCAGGCATGTTTTAAAGCCAAGCCAAGTGTTGGAGGGAGAGGTGGAGACAGGCCTATGCTAAGACCGTCCACAGCTCCTCAACCAACACTTGCGGCGCTCTAAAGGAGAAGGAAGAAGAGGCCGCGGCGCCTGACGGTTCCACCTCAAGGTTTCTCCTGGTTTCCCTCCCAGTCCTGCGATGACCGGGAGACGGCGAATCACTACCAGCTTAGAGGGCCGATAGATCAGCACACGGAGGAGAGACGTTATGTTCCTTTCGGATCCCCCTCCAAACAGCAAGGGGAGTCCCATCTTTGGCTAGGTTGAAAAGAAGGAGGATTTTCGGCCTCTGCCAATCCCACCTGCATTGTGTCGTCTAGAATCAGAGTGGCATCCTCGGCTCCTGAAAGGGGCTCGGCTTCCTTATCATCGCCCTTTCCCAGGGCCACCTCATCTCCTCAGGCACGAGTTACCGTTCTGGCAAGGCCCTTGAAACGCCCAGAAAAATGTGTGTTTGTGAGATTTGAACCCAAGTGTTTGTGAAGTTTGAAGAAAAGACTACCCCAGAATGCCTTATATAGAAGGCAAGAGCTGGTGAAAGCCAGCCCGCATAGAATCCTAAGAAGAAATTACTGGAGGTATTAACTCCACCCAATTTTCAAGGAGCTTATTAGCCGTTGGATCCTCGTAAATCTGCAAGGACATTAATGGGGAGGCACCTCGTGCACCGAAGCGTCAAATGCGTTACTCGAATAGCCCAAAAGACGCCTTGTAATCAGAAGAGGCGCGCCGGACGAAGGGGCTAGACCGAAGAAGGGTCCTCCCTCGGCGGAGTAAGCTCAAGGCCGCTACCGCTCCAAGGGCAGACTCCTCAACACTGAGGATGAGCTCCCTAACTCCAAGCAGCCAGAAAAACCAAGTACTGGATAGAAACAAGGCCTTGCATGGTCCTCGGACTCAATCCTATGGGGAAACCAGTTACTCAAGAAGAATTAGGTACTAGACAGAACCTAGGTCTTGCATAGTCCTCGGACTCAAACCTATGGGGAAACTAGTTACTTCAGAAGATAAGTGTTAGACAGAACCTAGGCCTTGCATGGTCTTCGGACTCAAGACTATGGGGAAACTAACTACTAAAGAAGAACTAAGTGCTAGACAGAACCTAAGTCTTGCATAGTCCTCGGACTCAAACCTACGGGGAAACTAGTTACTTCAGAAGACAAGTACTGGACAGAACCAAGGCCTTGCATGGTCCTCAGACTCAAGCCTATGGGGAAACCTGTTACTCAAGAAGAACTAGGTACTAGACAGAACCTAGGCCTTGCATAGTTTTCGGACTTAAACCTATGGGGAAACTATTTACTTCAGAAAACAAGTGTTAGACAGAACCTAGGCCTTGCATAGTCCTCGAACTTAAGCCTACGGGGAAACTAACTACTAAAGAAGAACTAAGTACTAAGTACTAGACAGAACCAAGGTCTTGCATAGTCCTCGAACTCAAACCTATGGGGAAACTAGTTACTTCAGAAGACAAGTGTTAGACAGAACCTAGGCCTTGTATGGTCCTCGGACTCAAGCCTACGGGGAAACCAACTACTAAAGAAGAACTAAGTACTAGATAGAACCAAGGTCTTGCGTAGTCCTCGGACTCAAACTTGTAGGGAAACTAGTTACTTCAGAAGACAAGTGTTAGACAAATCCTAGGCCTTGCATGGTCCTCGGACTCAAGACTACGGGGAAACTAACTACTAAAGAAGAACTAAGTGCTAGACAAAACCTAGGTCTTGCATAGTCCTCAGACTCAAACATATGGGGAAACTAGTTACTTCAGAAGACAAGTGTTAGACAGAACCTAGGCCTTGCATGGTCCTCAGACTCAAGACTACGGGGAAACTAACTACTAAAGAAGAACTAAGTGCTAGACAGAACCTAGGTCTTGCATAGTCCTCGGACTTAAACCTACGGGGAAACTAGTTACTTCAGAAGACAAGTGTTAGACAGAACCTAGGCCTTGCATGGTCCTCAGACTCAAGCATACGGGGAAATTAACTACTAAAGAAGAACTAAGTACTAGACGGAACCTAGGTCTTGCATAGTCCTCAGACTCAAACCTATGGGGAAACTAGTTACTTCAGAAAATAAGTGTTAGACAAAACCTAGGCCTTGCATGGTCCTCAAACTTAAGCCTACGGGGAAACTAACTACTAAAGAAGAACTAAGTGCTAGATAGAACCAAAGTCTTGCATGATCCAAGGATTCAAACCTATGGGGAAACTAGTTACTTCAGAAGACAAGTACTGGATAGAACCAAGGTCTTGCGTGGTCCTCGGACTCAAGCCTATGGGGAAACCAGTTACTAAAGAAGAATCAAGTACCAGACAGAACCAAGGCCTTGCATGGTCCTCGAACTCAAGCCAATGGAGAAACCATCCCCCCACGAAATACCAAGTGTTAGGCAGAGCCAAGGTCTTGTATGTTCCTCGGCGTCAAACCTATGGGAAACTAGTTGATTCAAGGGAATCCAAGTATTAGACAGAACCAAGGTCTTGCATGGTCCAAGGACTCAAACCTATGGGGAAACTAGTCACTTAAGGAGGATCTAAGTATTAGACAGAACCAAGGTCTTGTATAGACCGCGAGCCCAAACCTACGGCGAGGCTGACCACTTTGGTACTAGTAGTGAGCACTGTAAGGGACGTTGATCAATGTAATCGGCTGAAGCGCAATTAAAACTAGAATCGTGCAAGTAAAAGAATATATATATATATATATATATATATATAATACAAGCAAAACGGATAAATGGAAACAAAATATGCACTTTACTGAATCTTTAAAAAGTTATACAAGGCAAATGTGCCATTACAATACTAAAAAAAAAAAAAAAAAAAAAAAAAGAAGAAAAACAAAGCAAAGGCGCAACGAAGGATCATTCTTTCGGCTCCATCTCAACTCCCCCATCAGGGGGCTGGGCAGAAGAAGTCTTTGGGTCCTGGTAACCTTTGTTTGGGACTGCAGCCTGGGGAGGGTCAGCCAGATGAGATATCTCCCCAACGAGAGGGGCTTGGACATCAGTTAAGGGGTCCGCAGCCTCCCAAGGCGCATCAGCAGTGGGACCATTGCTTGTCTCAACGGCCCCAGGGGGATCAGCTTCCTTGGTGGGCTTGCCTGAAGTGATAGCAGCTAGGACGCCTTCCTCAGGAACCACCCCAACTCCCTCGACAGCCACCTCGACCTCAGAACTTAAAGGGGCAGCCTCACAGATGGCAAGGGGATAATATACGTTCTCCACCTTCCACAGGTCGGACGAGGCCTCAACCCCAGCTTGTTTAAGGGCTTCACTCCAGACCTGGGAGTAGTAAAGTCTGCACACCCCAGGCACTTGGGCTCTAAGGTTGTCTTCTGTCTCAGCTACGCCTGCTTCATAGACCTCTTGCGTGGCCTTGGCTTTGGAGGCCTCAGCCTCGGCCCTGGCAGACTCAGTCTCATCCTTGGCTTTCAGAACCTCATCCCTGGCAGACTCCGCAGCGCCTCTGGCCCCTTCTGCCTCAAGCACCCTCTTTTCCAGGGTCGCGATCTCCACTTTGGCAACCCTCAGCTGATCCTCCGCCTTAAGCAGGCCCTCGGTTTGGTCTAAGGCCAACTTTTTAGCTGCAGCAAGGGCCGACTTGGCGGTATCTTGAGCCCTCTTCATCTTCTCCAACTGGTCCATCGCCTTTGAAAGATTAGCCTTGGAGGCGTTGAGGGTCCGCACAGCGTCTAGCAGTTTGGTACGCTCCGAGCCCGTGGCCTTGCTTTAGCTACTAGCTATATCCTTCAACCTAAAGGTAGCCTGGATAGCATCGTACAACAGATAAGGAGCCAAGAAACAAGAAGTCATGAGAATCACGAGCAACCAGGAAACTTACCATGCCCAAGTATTGCTTAAGGCCGAGGAAGACCTCCTTACTCCTTAGAGCCTCCAACTGGGCCATGTCCGTAGGGAGTAGTAAGGACCTCCCCAATGCCTCAGCCATGAGTGCACCCTCGCCCCCTTGAGGGTCCCTAAGGGAGGCGTCATTCGTTAGGGGCTTCCCACGGAGCATAGGGGCAAGAAGCCAAGCCTAGGCCCCAGGCTGGATGGAGGCCTGTTTTTCCTGATCTCGACGCCCTATCCTCAGCTGTTTCGATGGCTGCTAAGCATCGCCATCACCTCGGGAAGGATCAACCTCCTCGCCCCCCCTAGGCCTCTTGCTTTTGTCCTTCTTCTCCGAGGGGCTGGTAGGCTTGGACCTAGATGGTGAACTCTGTTAGGGTGGGGAAGGAGGAAGCTTGGGAGGAGACTTCCCTGGCGCATCCTTCCCTAGCTGCCCCTCAATCAGGGCCAGCAAGCTCACCTGGGGTCGCTTTTTGAAACTCATCTTCGACTGGAGAAAGGCTTCTTCGGATAAAAAATCTGCTTCAGTTAAGCTGGGGTCACCTAAATCGCCGAAAGGGTCCTCGGGCGAATGGAACTGTTCGAACACACCAAACTCGTCCTCGGACGGACCTGAGTCAGCAACTTCCTCTTCCCCTAGCTCTCCCCCTTCAGCCTTAGCAGCTTGAGCTGATGAAGAGGTACCCACCAACGGTACGCCCTCGGGAATGGAAGACCCTTCAAGAATCAGAAATCCGTGCTCGACTAGGTGATGCTACACAGCCAAGGATCTTTAGCTCGGATCACGTACTTTGGAGCCGAAAACGATTTTTGGATCAGATCGTATCTTAGGATCTCATGAGCGGCTCCAATTTGGTTGTCGACTTTGTTCACAAAGATCTCCGACCTCAGCACCTTCTCTAAGTCCTCCTTGTTGACCAAGCCAAAGTGACGCTCAAAAGCGCGAGGATCTGCATAAAAGAAAGCAAGTTCCTGTCAAAAACCAAGCAAAGCGAAGCACGAAAACACAAGAACTTAAACCCTCTCCTAGTCTGAATGCCCCACCTGGTGTACCCTCCACTGTTGGACAATGAAGGCCCTCGTGTCACTCTCCGGACACAATAAGGAAGTCTTTATTCAAACCCTTGCTGGACTCAAGGAGGCACTGGATGAGCCGGACCCTATCATCCCGCATCTTCTTGTAATAAGACTTTCCCCTCAGGCGCTGGAGGTTGTAGCACCAGTTTACATCATAGTGGGTTAACCCCAGCCCCATCTTCTCATTCAGGGCATCCACACAGCCTAAGATCCTAAATACATTAATGGCACACTGAGTGGGAGATAAGCCGAAGTGCCTAAGATAATCCCTCATCATCGGCCCCATGGGGATCCTCATACCACCCTCCAGAAAGGCAATCATAGGAATCGCCACCTCACCCTCTTTTCTCCTGGTGCTCCACTCCCCTTCTCCACAATACTTGAAACCCACTATATTGGGGATCTTATAGTCAGCAATGAATTTGTTCATGGCCTCCTCAGACTCGACTAACTTCTTAAACCTACCCATCCTAAAGAGCTAACAAGGGGCTCAGGGAAAATGAAGGAAAGAGAAAAGGAGGAATAAGAGGACAAAGAACTCAGGCAGAAAAGTATGAACCAGAGAGAGAAGAAAACTTATAGAAATTAGGAAAAGCTCCTCGGACAGGCCTTTTATGTTGAAAGGAGGCGTAAGGATGATTGGAGGCTTGATCAAGCTCAGCGTATGTACGCAAGGGCTCTTGAATGCAAAAGTGAAGGGTCAAATTAGTTCGATTGGGTATATATACCCCTAATTAAAAGTAACCGCACAGGCTTCCCGCCCAATGAATCAGAAGTATCCCTACCGTCCATTCATCATCACACCATTGAACGTGGAGGACAAAGAGCCGCCGAAATTTAATGAATGCGCGCTCCAAGTACCGAAACGCCAGGGACATTCTTTGAGCAGTTGAAAGGATTTTGGTACTGACAGGAAGATAAGATTCGCCAGGCCAGGGCAAGGACCCAAGGACATCAAAATCCTCCTCCCCACTCGAGGAGTCTGGCAGCAGAATTTTGAGGGGCTATTGTGGGGCCCAAAGATTTGGCAACCCCGGCCCACTCCATATCGGGCCCAAGGCCCATGCCGAAGAGAGTACAGAATCTGAGGATGAGTGGGAGAGGCCCAAGTCATTAAGGAACTTCGCCGAGGATGCCCACGTCCTCGGCAGGCTGACATTGAAGAAAGGAAGCTGTCATCCACCCATTAATTGTACGCAACCAACACTTTGGCCGCATTAATGGTGAATTGACCAACGAACAGTGATGCCTTGGTTACTTCAACTAACAGAAAGCCTGCAAAGGCGGCTGATGGGATGAGCCCTCAAACACAAGTTCAGATGGCCGACAAGTGGACGGCAGAGATCAACTGAACAAGACTATATAATAGATTGAACCCCCAAAGTTGAGGAGGTTGGTCCTTCGGTTGGGAAGTTAAGGGGTTTTCAGGGCGTTAAAGGACAACCCTTGCATTCATTAGTTCTGAGGAAAGAGCTCCTCGGACTGGGCCGAGGACAAACTTTCCCTTAGAACACTTAGCCAAATCCTATTTATTGATCTTGTAAACCCTCGTCGACTGTTGTATTTTTTGCTAATGCCTAGTCCTTCTACCCACTCTCTACAAATTTATTGTACGGGGTCACCTGGGCACGGGTTAACTCATCCCCTGGAAGGAGGTGCCCGAACCGGGTCTCTACAATAGTTTTTATCCTCTAATTTTTCTTCTCAACCAAACACAAATTTTTTTTTTATCCTTCTACTTTTTCATGCCTACAACCAAATATAAATAAGGGAAACTAAAATTTCCTATATCCTCTCACTTTTTTATCCCCTCTCCATTTGCTATCCTTTTACTTTCCCATCTTCCTAATCAAACAGGCCGTAAAAGTGGGATTAGGGTTCTTCGGAATGTTTAGTATAAATTCATTGTACAATTCCAAAAATTATATTTATATATTTTGAAATATGTGGATTGACTTTTGATGTGTTATCAATAATTTTTTGGTTAAAATATTGTTTTTGTTCCTCAGCTTTACCAAAAATTTGGTGTTCATCCCTAAAATTTTAAATGTTCATTCTTTGTCTCTAAAATTTTCAAAACATACTATTCTATGTCCTTCTATCTACACCTGTTGTTGTAGTTGACAATATTCAACAAATTTAGAATACTACAAAAGCAAGAAAATAAATTATATAATGATGTGTGTGTATGTGTTTGTTTTTTTGTCTTTGGCTTTTTAGTTACTAATGGTAAAAACAAGAGAGTACATGCCGTGCCATGAACAAGGTTAGATTCAACTCATTGTCTCTTCCATAACTCAACGAGCTTGGTTAATGCAACACAAAATGATCCACCCTCACTCAATGCAGCCTTGGACACATCTTTCATAGCAAGGGTCCATTCTGTGGTCGAGTTATCAATTTTTGAGTCCATTAACTCTAGAACTCGCTTCTGCATTCATCCTCATTCATTCCTCCTCATTCATCCTTAAAGCAATTTTCACATCCACCACGGCCAACACTCCTATTGAACCTTTGATAAGGAGTAATCTTGTCTCGGCGAAATGTTAGTCCCGTTTGTGTGCCAATAATTTAATGCCATGTGTCCATGCTTTTTAAAAGAAAATGGTTTGGTAGAATTTATATTTTACATTAGCATTCCGCTACAACAAAATGTATTTTTAGTGATGACGAAAAATTAGTAGATTTTGTCGCTAAAGGTTCTTAGCGACGAAAAACTGAACTTTTAGTGACGAATTTTTTCGTCACTAAAAATACATTTTGTTGTAGTGGAATGCTCAATATATTTTAAATTGAGTTTAGCTCACATCCCCAACAACAAAATTTATTTTTAGTGATGAAAAAATTCATCACTAAAAGTCCAGTTTTTCATCGCTAAGAACCTTTAGCGACGAAACTCATTTCGTCGCTGAAATCTCATTGCTAAAAGTCCTAGTGACAAAAAATTTCGTCACTAAAAGTCCGATTTTTTTTTTAAAACTTTTAGCAACGAAAACGTTTTGTCATTAAATGTTTTCCTCGCTAAAAACATTATTCAGCGACGAAAATATTTCGTCACAAAAAACAATTTAGTTTATTAAATATTATTTAGTGACGAATAATTTCCTCACTAAAACTATTTTTGGGTGCATATAGTGACGAAAAAGTTCGTCACTAAAACTATTCTTAAGAAAATCCAGGCACATATAGTGACGAAAATTTTCGTCACTAAAACCATTTCTTACAAAATTTTGCTACATTTAGCGACGAAATATTTTGTCACTAAAACAATTTAAAAAATAAAACAAGTATCCAATTCAAGCTCCTTCCATACAATAATTGTTTGCAACACATACAATAATTCAAGATGTTTTATAACAATACAAAAAGTGTAGCATAATATAATTAGAACCAACGGAAGATGTCCTCCTACGTCTTCAAGTAATGCCAAAAGTAAATCCCCTAAAAGCCACCAATAAGAAATCTACACAAATATAAAAACAATACTACATTAAAATCATTAAGTAAAAACATTAACTATGTTATAAGAAACATTTCTAACAATGCATTAAGAGTAGCCACACCAATGAATTAAAATCACAACTCCTAATGTATAAGTTGTAGAAAGCAAATATAGATTTTCAAGTGTAATATAATATAATTAGTTTCAAATAATACATAAAAAAAAGTAGTTACACCATGTAGTGTGGGTCAATTGCTAAAATAAAGTACTAACCAATAAGTGTTTTAACCTGAAGATGAACCACCCCCATAGGTAAGAGTGTCATCATAACCGTTGCTCCCCAAAGAGTTAAGAATATTCTTTTGGACCTCTTCTTGCTTAGCTTACGCCTCTTGCTACCTAGCCCGCTCCTCTTCATGTCTTACCTATTGTCATCCAACTTTTATCCATGCATAATGTATTTTAACATCTAAGTCTATAAGCTACTTAGATAAAGTTTTATCCCATTCATGAATGCATAAGTCTATATTAATACTTAAACAAATATACATTGCACAGTCAAACACTCCCAATATGAATTTAAACCACCTTATGACACCATGCATGCCACCCGCTTGCTCCAACACAACAACCCACCACAAAATTAATCACAAACATCACAATTATAGAGTGTTTACAAGTATTGAAATCGAATAAAGTACTATTCATCACATCTAATCAACAAGGTCCATTCACATTTGCAAGAAATTAAAAACACTCCTAATATGAATTTAAACCACCTTATAACACCATTCAAGCCACCCGCTTGCTCCAACACAACAACCCACTACAAAACCAATCACAAACATCACAAGTATAGAGTTTTATAGGTATTTAAATAGATTTTACTTACTATGATCAAGCTAAGCATACAAGTCTGATTTGTTGGCTAAGCTTTGGGCTTTGACTTTCACAAATCTAAGCCTCTTTCTATTCTCCCACAGCAACCCAAACAATCACTAACCTTGTCATCACATTCAACCAAAAACCATTAAATTTCTTCTACAATACATAAAAGATGTTATAATTAATTTGATAGTTCCTAATGAATTCTGCAAATCTCAAAGGGACATTATTTTTTTTTTTTTGAATAAACATTTAGCATTCAGCTAAACACACCAATATATTTACCACTGAGTTAAGCATAAGCCACTGTATTTTTTTAAAATATCCAATTAATAGATTTTTTTTTTATAGTAAATTTATTTGTTTAATCTACTTTCCTTTCCATTGAATTATAATAAATTTATATGTTTTTGCAATAGTTTTATATTTTTAATTTTCCTAATTCATAACAAAAAAAAAAGCTAGTGATGCAAAAATTCTATAAGTTTTAAACCACCTCTGAATTATTGTTGTTGTTATTTATTTATTTAATTTTGTAACAAAAGAAACAAGATCAAATGAAGCATAGCACAAAATCAATTGGAGAACATGTTAGAAATCAACACTAACTCTCTTGTCTCTAGAAATTTCTAGAGTTTCACTCAATTTGCTTCTCTCCGGAATTCTCTAGAGGTTAGTTTAAGCTCAGCCACACATTTTCAAATTGTCTTAAAGGTTTGAGAAAGCCATTATTTTATTGTCAATAAAAAGGAAGAAGCTGGAAGCTTCAAGTAAGTTTCCTAACCGACATAAGACTAGTAGATGTCGTGTGTGTCATAAAGCACCAAGTGAGAGACGTGTGTGAAGTGAGGTGAAGTAAAATGTGAGATGTGTGAGAGACTTATGAAGTGAGTGATCTGAAGCCAAGTGTTAGGTGAAGTGAGTGTGTGAAAGCACCAAGTGAGAGACTTGTAACGTGTGTGAAGTTGTATGAGGTGAAGTGTGTCAGAAAGTAAAGAAAAGATAGTCAAGGAGTGGTTGTGTCATAGTGTTATTAGCTAGGTGTCTAGAAGTAAAGAAGTGAGGTGTGTGCAAGTGTATTTGATGAGTAAGTGCTGTGTGTGTAGTGAAAGAAAGGTGTTGTGTGTGCACTAGTGTTAGTGAGTCAAAGCATTAGTGTTTGTAAAGTGTTGTAATTCAAAGAGTCAAGTTTTTAATAAAAACTCTTTGTTCGGTCTTTTGTTCAACAATCTAATGTCAGAGTTTCTGCTAACTCAACGGAACAAAGTGTTAGTAGCATTTTAATTAAATGGTGATCTATAGTCATTATAAATGGAGTTGACAATATTGATGAGTTTCTACCATCTTTTCCAAGTGAAAAAGAAAATGATTGTGTTTTCAATTTTCATAATGTATTTAGATTATTTGTGATTATCTTGTCAAATTTCTTTTAAGCCCAAATGTTTTTTTGACTTCTAAATGCCTAGATTTTTCATATATAGATATAGCACAAAAGCAAACAAAAAACCAAGTTTCTTAAAGTACAATAAAAAGAATATGGATTAACGTACTTTTGCCACAAATGTCAATCTCAAACTTTAGACATATAACAAAAATAACAAATGTTTCCTCAGTTGAAAGACAGTTTAGACATATAGTGCAGCACGACCCACCGCTTGTAATTTTGTAGTCAACCTGGGATGGCTACCTTATTTTATATAATACTATATATACATTCTAATATAATACCATTTTTTTTATTGTTATTATTATTATTATATTGCTATTGGACCTTTTCTCCAATATATACAAATGAAAAGCAAATAAAATAAGTCCCATCCATTTACTTTCATCTACTTTCTAGGAAACCCAACACTAAAAAGAGCTAACTTCATTTAGCTACCTCAAAATCCGGTTTCCCTTATCAATTTTCTAAAGAAGCAAAGGGAATTCCCTGTAGAGCATTTCGTCAAACACTTTATGTGCATTCACACAATACATGTGAATCACATAAAGACAAAACCATATCTATATTCAAAATAAACCCAGTTGGCTCCTTCACGGCTCTTCCATAAAAAATAAAAAAAGCACAATCACATATTCACACAAACTATAAATGTATAGTGTGGAGAAAAAGCATTAAAGAAATATCGTATCAATTTTTCTCATCATGTTTTATCAACAACCAAACTCTGTTTCAGCAAAAGAAAACTCCTTGTTTCTCCATAACCAAAAAAAATTTAAACAAATGAAAAAAGAGTAGAATAATACAAAGAAAGGGAGTACCTAGACGGCGGTGGTGAAGGAAGAGAGATGGACGGCGGTGGCTAGGGAAAGGAGAGCTCAATGGCGGCGAAGAGACTTGACAACGGCGGCGGCTTAGGGGCTCAACGACTGCGGCGGCGCCTTAGGGACTCGACGGAGAATGGTGGAGAGACTGAGAGAGTGAAAGTGAATAGCGAAGAGAGAGAAAGAGTGAGAGTGAACAGTTGAGGGAAAAAAGCTAGGGTTTGGACTAAAAAAACTGAAGTGGCATATTTATAGTCAAATCTTCAGCGACGAAATATTTTCGTTGCTATTGCCTACTTATTAGTCGCAAAAGGTATTAGGATTTTTTACGCTTTTAGTGACGAATTTAATTTCATCACTATAACATACTTTTAGCGATGAAGTTCAATTTTGTCACTAAAGAACCCAGATTTTGTTAAGATTTTTAGAGACGAAATTCATATTTCGTCGCTATAGCATAATTATAGTGACGAACTGTGATTTCATCGCTAAAAAAATGAAATGAAAAACCATGATTCTTTTTAGCGACAATTATTTTCTGTTGCTAATACTATCCGAAGCAATACCTACAATGACAGAATATTTCCTCACTAAAAATTTCAACTCTTAGCGACAAATATTTTGTCGCTATAGATTAATTAAGTTCCCGCCAAAGTTTTCCCTATTGGCGCCCATTTTTCAGATCACAATAGCAACAAAAATTATATTTCGTCGCTAAATCAGTATTATTAGCGACGAAAAATATTTCCTCACTAATTTTCGTCACTAAAAATACATTTTGTTGTAGCCCTCCCCCCCCCCCCCCCCCCCCCGGGGGCAAAACTCACTAGAGGCAGTCCAAGTTACAAGACTATGAGCTAATATATTAAAAATTGTAGTGATACTGATATGACAAAAAGACCATGCTACAAAGGCATTAGATCTAGATCCTTTCCATTTCTTGTGATCAAAGATGTAGTTTCAGAGATTTATATAAAGATAAGCTTTCAAGACAATTAGTAATTTAATATGGTATCAAAGTAAGAGATGCTAAGGATGTGTTTGTTTCGACTGTAAATAAATTTGGGAAAATATTTTACACACTTGACCCACCCATGAACTGATCGAATTGCCTCCTCTCACTGAACCGTCATCATCGTTGCTCACCATTGCTCCACCGTGACCCACCCACGAACTGATTGAACTGCCTTGACCCACGTACAAACCGATTGAACCATTGTGCCCACGCACCCACTAACAACAACCACCGTGACTAGATCAGACCACCTCTACCTTGACGGGGCCTTTAGATCTCACCTATGATCTCGTTGCCACTACCTCTCTCACTCTCAAGCTTGCTATCACTGCTTCTTTCTTTCTCAAATCTCGTCACTGCCTCCACCTTTCTCTTTCTCGCTGCCACCGCCTTAACCCTCTCTTTTTCTCTCAAATCTCTCTCTCTCTCTCTCTCTCTCTCTCTCTCTCTCTCTCTCTCACGATCTAGTGTTGGATTTGTGGAATTGAGATTTTCGTTTTGTATTTTTTTTTCTTTGGGTTTATATATTGAGATTTTTATTATAATATTTGTTTGGAAGCTGTGAAAATGTGAGAAATGGGTAGAAAATGTGTTTTTTAGAGCATTTTCTGTTAGGACATATGTGATTCACATGTTAAGAACATATATCATACTTTTATGTAATTGGCTAATCCTTTAACAAAACGCACTTTACTTGTATTTGGGTAGATTTAAGATCTGTTGAAATACTTCAAGAAACCATGTTTCAAGATCAAGTATTGAAGCTTTCAAGTTTGTTCAAGAAAACAAGCTGAAAGTGCAAATTCGTTAAAGCTCGACAGCTGCATCTATCGAGCTTCAGTAAAGTTGTTCAAGCCCGTAAGCTTGACACCTGCTCGACAGCTTCTCGATAGCTTCTATCTGTCGAGGTTTATAAAATCAGAATTTCTGATATGATTTCTTGGGATCCGTGAATGTGTCTTTGGGCTTTCTTTTCTCCTAACCCTAGACGTATAAAAAGATTGTTTTAAGGGACGTCTAAGAGTTCACAAGTTGCACAAGCATTGAGCAAAATCTGTTCAAGCAAATTGTGACCGGAGACGAAGTTCTTAACCTAGTTCATCTCTTCTGAAGAAGTTGTTGTGTATATGCAGCTTTGGGTTTTGTGACCAAGCATCTTCTTGATCTTCATCATGTGTATGAATTGAAGAACTTTACAGCCAACCTTTCTTTCTAGTTGGTGATTGAAGTTGCGTACTTGGATCCGCGCAAACTAGTTTGTCACTTACTTGGGAGTTGTGCATCAAAAGTGAGAACTGTCACTACAGAACAAGTCCAATTGTGTATTGGGGTAAGGGTTCAACTGTAGGTTGGTAAGGTACTTGGGATTCCTTTACTTGTAACCGTTTGTTGTGATAATAGTGGAGTTTCGGGAGTTGTGACTTAAAAATCACCCGGTGGGGTTTTTGCCGTAAGGTTTTCCCCATTCGTAAACAAATCACCATTTTATTTATTTTCCGCTGCATATTTAGTTTATTGGTGATTTGTTTGTGCTACCACGCAATTGCATGTCAATTAACTTAATTAATCAACTTGGTTAAATTAATTGGTTAATTAATCACAATGAGTCAATTCGTTTGTGGCCTATCAAGTGGTATCAGAGCAGGCACTCTCTAATTAGGTTTTAATCTTTGCTGTGTGATCTATTGACCCTTGTTGTCATGGAAACTCTTGATTGTTTTAATTTGCATGATCTTATGTTGAATGATGATGATGATATTTAAGATGCCTATTGCAAGCTTTATAATTTTTGTATGAAATCTCTTGAATGTTCTACAAAATTAAAAGCTAAATTTAAAAATGTCAAGCTTGAAAAAGATGATTTGATTGCAAAAATTGGATGAAGCCAATAATTTGAATGAGAATTTTAAAAATCAAATTTCACCTCAGGTGGACAAAATTAAAAGTTTGGAAGAGCAACTAGTTGAATCTAAAACTGAAGTTGAAAAATTAACTAGTGCCAAACTTGTTGTTGAGCCTAACTCAAAAGAAAAAGGATTTTTATATTCCTCCATTTAAAAGGAATAATGAAGAGTTGAAAGCTAATATTGCTAGGATAGACAATGGTAAAAATTCTGATGTTAATGCTAAAGTTTCTAAACCTATGTCTAAAACTCCTCCTAGGAAAAATAAAAATTCTAAATTTGTCCCCACTTGTCATCATTGTCATATTGTTGGTCATATTAGGCCAAATTGTCCTAAGTTAAGGTCTCTGTCAACTTCCAAGGTTAGACCTCCTTCTAGGAAACCGAGTAGTTCTAAAACTACTCATATTTGTCACCATTGTGGTGCTTCTTCTCACACTTGTCCTAATTGTTTCAAATTGTTTCCTCATAAGCAAGTGTCCAATAGGTCTCATCCTTTGTCTAAAGGCTCTGTACCTATTCTTGGTGAGTTATTAAAAGCTTTGAGCTTTTTGACTCAATTTCAGGGGAATTCTAATTCCTCTATGTCCTTTAGTAGTCATACTAGGACACGTGCCTTTTCATCTTCACGGCCAAAGACTCATGCTGTGTGGGTGATAAAGGATCCAAAGACTTAATTGTCTTTTTGTTTGTCCTTTGCTTTAATTCTTTCTATCTAAAGTTGGACTTTCTTTCTTGATTTCTTATTTGTTTTTGGAATCATGCATTCATGCATATGCATCTTTCTTTCATGCTTTCATGTGTTTGTCTGTTTTTGTTTGGTTAGTTTTCAGTTTTGTTTTATTTTGTTTTTCATATAAAATAAAAAAAATTAATAAATAAGAAAAATACAAAAACAGTGTCTGTTTTGTGTACATTGGTACTTGTGTACCTTGGATGGCCATTGAAACAAAGTTTTCTAAACTTTGTATCATTTGTAGCATAGATGAGCATTTCTATGCACAACTAAGCAAGTGAGCTTTGTGACTCTTGTTTATGATGAGTAAGATTAAGTTATCTCTTAGACTTAACACTCATATCACTCTTTTTGACGGGTAAGACTAAAAAATCTTAAAAGAAAGGCATAAATAACCATCTCACCATTGTTGCTCGCCAATTATGAATGACACCTGTATGCTTCGGCATAGCAAAAGTGCAGTGTCTATGACATTTGTGTGCTTTGGCATAGCAAAATTGGAATGTCAAATATCAATGGATATTTCTTTTCTCTCTCTTATATGCCCATGTATGATATGCTTAAAAAGAAAATATGCAAAGAGAATAAAAAGCAAAAAGATCAAAAATGCTTTTAAATGTGATTGCAAGCGTGTATTTTTGGAGATGTGGGAGTTATAAAATATACCTGGAAAGTGATAGTCCCCATCAAACAGTTATGATTGTGTATGAGTTAAAGTGATTTTCTCATATCTCAAATCATTATAACATGTATACACTTATACAATCTTGCAATGTTTTTCACACACGACACGCAATATTCTTTGCTACTCTTGATACATGTGCAGGTACAATGTGATTTGGCCATCACAAGGTTTTACATGTGCTTATGTATGCTCACTAAACTGTCTTGACTTGTTTTTGAAATATAAAATTGGTTAGACTTGTTTAGTGTGTGTGTGTGTGTTTTTGGAGATCCATGTGCTTAAAATTTCTTTTGAGAGATTTTTTTGAGGACCTATCATGTTGATTGGATCACTATTGAGTTGCATGTTGGATTGCATTCATATTTGTGTTTTTCTCTTCTCGAAAAACTATTTTTAAAAGATGGCTTGACACCTCCTCGATACCTGGCTATCTGTCGAGCTTCTCAAGCTTTTTCTTATTGCAATCTCGACACATCCTCGACACCTGGTGGATCGATCGAGAAATCTCCTGTCTCCTCGATAGCTTCTCAATACCTGGTCGATCAATTGAGCTTCTATTCTTGGTTTTGGTGTTCCTTCCTCGATACCTCCTCGACACTTGTATCTGTTGAAGACCATTTCCTCGACACCTACCTCAACGGATGTCTCGATACCTCTCGATACCTGTATCTGTCAAGATTTACTAAGGATCTATATAAGCCCCTCATGCGATCCAGTTCTCATTTTCTTGATCTCTCTCGATCTGTCCGCACCTGTTCACCTCCCAAACTCACTTTTCTCACTCCAAACCTTCAACCTACGTGATTTTCGGCCTTTCTTTGCTTCAAATCACTTGGTATGATCTCTTTTCTTTTCATATTTCATGCATTTCATGATTTTTGAAACTTAGGTTTTTGGGGTTTTTGAAAAAATTTGGGATTTTTTCAAAATTGATGAGTTTTGTTAAAATTTTGGGATGGGTTTTCATTTAAATGTGTTCAAAATCTAATGCATTGCATCACATTTGCATTATAATGGTATTTTCATGCATTTAGATGTGTGTAATCTGTTTGTGAGCTGGTAGGATTGGATTGGGCTGAGCCCATGATGAAATTTCTTTTGCATGTCACATATTCATGCATTCCCCATGCATACATGCTCTCTTTTCAATATAATATGGATATATTTGAAATGCTTTGGGACTTTTCTGATTGTCTCTTTCTCCCTCTCTCTCATTCTGTTTACGTTAGTAGTGTCTATGGCACCTAAACGTAAGTCTGCTCCGTCTCAGAACCCTCTTCGTTCTGGGGCATCATCTTCTTCTGATCCTACTCCTTCCAACATTCGGTTCTGTGATAAGGATACTCGTAAAGCATACTCGGAGAACTTCTGTAGACGAGGTGTTCATTCAGAATGCCGAGTCATTTTGGCGGACTTCGACGATACTGACCTTCCTGATGTCATTCACAGTAGGGGATGGAAGTCACTGTGTGACATCCCGGTCACTTGTCCTCTCGTGATTATTCAGGAGTTTTACTCCAACATACACGAGATTGATTCTTCAGTACCTCTCTTTCACATTCGCATTCGAGGTACACGCTTTGCTGTCACACCGCAACTTGTTGCGGATGTGCTTCAAGTTTTAAGGGTAGAGCATCCTGATTACCCCGGTTGTGAGCATCTGAGGACTGTGCCCAAAGACGAGATGATGTCTGCTTTCTGTGAGAACCCATTTGTTTGGGGTGAGCGTCAGTTTACACCATGTCGGCCTTTTGCTAAAGGTCCTAGATTCATGAACATGGTGATGACTTTTGTGTTGCACCCACTCTCTCACTATAACTCTATCATAGAGCCTCATGCTCGATTTTTTCTTTCTTTATTGGAGCACCTCACTATAGATTTTCCTTCACATTTCATTCTTTCCATCATAGATGTGTTTAGGGATACGGCTACCCGTGATAACCTCATCTTTCCTTCTGCTATCACGAGGATCCTATGCCATTTTTCTGTTCCTTTTCCCTCCTCTGATCACTTCTCTGTCATATGTACCATAGATGCTGCTATCGTAAAACGTAGTGAGGCTCAGTTTAGGTCACGATAGGAGTCAGCAACCCCTCCCTTTGGTTCGACTCCATCTCGTTCAGCACCCTCTCGATCTGCTCCATCTACATCTGCTCCCTCCTCTTCTTTGGGCGATGTGTCTCTTGGAGACATCATGGCGCAGCTACAGCGCATGGATGCTCGCCTTGATACGCTCTCTACTGAGTTGTATCAGGTGAACATTCGTGTTGGTCATATTGCACGACGTCAGGCGACTATGGGTGGTTTTGCTCTTGAGGCTACTCCTTTACCACCTCCTCCAGTGGCTTCTTATTCTGATGCTGAGGATGATGATGATGATGGTGATAATGATGATGCTTCGGATGATGATGATGGAGATGCTAGCTCTACTGATGAGATGTCTACTTGACACTCTACCCTTTGTCACTCGTGACAAAAAGGGAGAGTAATTTTGGGATATGAGAGTAGTCATCTTAAGGGGAAAGTTAGTATAGGACATTTTTAATAGGGGGAGTGTTGATACTTGAGGGATGTAGTGAGGATATGATGTAT
This sequence comes from Quercus glauca, assembly GCA_023736055.1. Lineage (NCBI taxonomy): Eukaryota > Viridiplantae > Streptophyta > Magnoliopsida > Fagales > Fagaceae > Quercus > Quercus glauca. The sequence continues at coordinate 9,076,709 of CM043319.1, read as the reverse complement.
TTTTTTTATATGATGTATCTTTTTTTTTTCCTTCTTATATAGATACATTGTTCTTGTATATTTGGTCTTGTGATCACTTTTACATACATTGTACTTCTCTTTTTTATATGTGGATGTATGTTTTTCTTTCACCTACCTCTTACATGTGTTGTTTCTTTTCTCCTCTTTATACACATGTTTCTTTATTTGTATGCAATCTATTATTTCTGTTTCACACAAAGATGCCTTGATGAGTTTTGTTTAAAGTGTTTTAGAAACACAGGTTGTCAAAGTCTACTTGCCATAAACTCTCTTCTTGCAAAGTTTTTCAAGAGTTTGTGTTAGGATAGATTTTATTGTATTAAACAAGTGAATATGAGTTGAGTGATTTATGACTTCTCTCATATGATCATTTGTTAGTTGTGATTTTGTCACGGATTGCCAAAGGGGGAGATTGTTAGGACATATGTGGTTCACATGTTAAGAACATATGTCATACTTTTATGTAATTGGCTAATCCTTTAACAAAATGCACTTTACTTATATTTGGATAGATTTAGGATGTGTTGAAATACTTCAAGAAACTATGTTTCAAGATCAAGTATTGAAGCGTTCAAGTCTGTTCAAGAAAACAAGCTGAAAGTGAAAATTCATTAAAGCTCAACAGCTGTCTCGACAGCTGCATCTATCGAGCTTCAGTAAAGCTATTCAAGCCCGTAAACTCGACACTTGCTCGACAGCTTCTCGATAGCTTCTATCTGTCGAGGTTTATAAAATCAGAATTTCTGATCTGATTTCTTGGGATCCGTGAATGTGTCTTTGGGTTTTCTTTTCTCCTAACCCTAGACATATAAAAAGATTGTTTTAAGGGCCGTCTAAGAGTTCACAAGTTGCACAAGCATTGAGCAAAATCTGTTCAAGCAAATTGTGACTAGAGACGAAGTTCTTAACCTAGTTCGTCTCTTCTGAAGAAGTTGCTGTGTATGTGCACCTTTGGGTTTTGTGACCAAGCATCTTCTTGATCTTCATCATGTGTATGAACTGAAGAATTTTGCAGCCAATCTTTCTTTCTAGTTGGTGATTGAAGTTGCGTACTGGGATCCGCGCAAACTGGTTAATCACGTACTTGGGAGCTATGCATCAAAAGTGGGAACTGTCACTACAGAACAAGTCCAATTGGGTATTGAGGTAAGGGTTCAACTGTAGGTTGGTAAGGTACTTGGGATTCCTTTATTTGTAACCGTTTGTTGTGATAATAGTGGAGTTTCGGGAGTGGTGACCTGTAAATCACCCGATAGGGTTTTTGCTGTTAGGTTTTCCCCATTCGTAAATAAATCACCGTGTTATTTATTTTCCGCTGCATATTTAGTTTATTGGTGATTTGTTTGTGCTACCACGCAATTGCATGTCAATTAACTTAATTAATCAACTTGGTTAAATTAATTGGTTAATTAATCATAAGGGGCCAATTCGTTTGTGGCCTATCATTTTCAAGAACACAAACAAACACATGAAAATATTTTCCAAAATTTTTTTTGGAATACAACCAAACACCTGAAATTTTTTTCGTTTTCCAAAAACATTTTCAGCTGAAATTATTTTACACAGAAAATATTTTACATGAAGCCAAACACAGTCTTAGTTTGATCCCTGACATAAGTCTACATTTTGTTTAAAATGTTAAAATCTCATTTGTTAGGCCCTACTTATTAAGGGAGAGTTTAGGCCCACACGTGAGGGGAGGGTTAGAACTATAATTAAATGATTAAATTTACAATTTTCTAACAATTTAAGCTTTTGGGAGAATTGGTAATTTATCGGTATATTGTGTCATGTCATTTAAATTCAATCATATCAATTAATGATTGATGACTGATTTTAAATAACATGACACTATATATAATCCTAATTCCTAAACTACTAAAAATTAAATTTGTAATCATGAAATGAACAACTTGTTGCGATATTGAAAACATTTGTATTGGTATATGTAAAGTTGTAATTTTCAATTATGTTTTGTTAGCTTTAATTCCGTGTCAAATTTGATTGTATTAATTCAATCATTTCCTTGTATGTCTGTGGGAGTTAATGTAAGGGTTGTGTGTGTGAAATTTGGTGAAAAATTGTGAATAAAAGACAACTTGTGACTTGCTCACGAGTGAACAATCCGTTAAAGGTCACGTGAGAAGCACATGCTAGAAGATGAAAAGTCAAGTGTCAGGAGGCATCTTGCGATTAGGCCAACTAGCGAGATGACCCGCGAAATGCATTACTAGCCTGTTTTAGTATGCTTTCCTAACTTCTTTACCCACACTATAAAAGCTCACATTACCCATGAAATTATAAGGAGACTTTTAGAGAGAAAACCGTAGAAATACACTTGAGGGTTAGAGATTGTAAACCCACAATCATCTGCACATTTTTCTTAGTTTTTCTCTACTCCTACATCTCTAATTGCAAATCCTTGAGAGACTTTTATCCCAAACACATACCTCACCCAATTTGAGTGTTGAAAGTTGTTTTGGTGTATATGGGAAACATTGGAAGAAGTCATTCTATGGTGGATGCAATTTAGAGCTAATTGTGGGATTTGGATAACTAGTGAAGACATGACTGGGTGAAGTCTGTTGGAAGTTGGAACTTGAAGGGTTCAAGTACAGTGAGCAGATTAGGCTTGGAGGGTCTTCTTGATATCTTTGTACTCCAACTTTATTCACTAGTGGATCATTTCAGCTTGGAGGGCTGCGGAGAGGTTTTTTGCCAAGTATTTCGGTTTCCTCTTTGATAACACGTTTTGGTGTTATTTTGTGTTTGCATCTCTCTTCCCTTACTATTTGTGCTTTATAATTACTTATTGATTATGTTTGTATATGCACTAGGTAGTAGTCCCAATTAATTGTGTATTAATTACTCTTATTCCGCACTTAGTTGAGTAGGTTAAAAGCAATTTAGCCATAAGTTTAAAATTGGAAATCTAAACAAACTTTAGTGTTTTGAACTATTGAGCTTTTAGTATGTTGTGTAAAATGATCTTTGGAAACATTCCTCCATGAAGATAAATTATAATCGTTTTTATGGACTTGTGAAAGATCTCACAAACAAACAATAGGAACAAATAAAACTAGAAAAAAAATAGCTAACCATACACAAGAGAAGACACTATGGATTTACGTAGCTTGACTTTAGGCATACTTCCACAAACATAGGAGAATGAGTTTACTATATATGAGAGAGAGAGATTATAAAGTCTTTACACACTTAAAGAACACCCACAAACAACAAAATCTCCCTCCTAATGGGAGGATTTCTGTACCCAAAGCCACCAAACATTTTCTAGTCTTATCTATTTCAAAAAACTTCAATACTATTTGTTGGTAACAATGACTATTTTCCTTAATGGAAAAGGAATCAATTTATTTTTTTAATAAAGAATATAGTTTTTCCACTTAAAATTAAATAAAATCTTAAATTTAGGAATTTGAGACAATTTCTAATAAATCTCCACCTTCATTAAAATTCCATCAAGAAATCTTCTTCTTCTTTTGGCAAGAGTTCCACCTTAATCCAAAACACATGTCACAAATTGAACCAAAAACTAATAATGAATCCACCTCAACAATATTTACAAACCACCAAAGTTCATGAAATTCTCTCTCCACCTTGGCATGAATCAAGCAACCATACACAAATTCTCTCTCCACCTCTGCCAAAATCTGAGAAAAGAAATGAAAGGCAGGCACAAAGCCCAAGACTTTGAAAACAAAACAGAAAAACAAAACAGAAATAGTGCCGAGAATATTAAGGCCAAGAGGAAAAGTTATATAGTTTTTTTTTTTTACAATCATTTTTGTGCTTTATATATATATATATATATATATATATATTAGATTCACCACAACAAATCAAGCTTCCATTATGACTGTGAAGTAAAAAGAGTTGTTCACCGAAAAAGAAGTAAAAAGAGTTTACTCCACACCCCCATGCCCATTACCACTAGCAGCTTTGAAGTTTGAGCACAAAACCCAAAGTTAGAGAGAGAGAGAGAGAGAGAGGGAGAGATTTTTTGTTGTGTGGGTTTGTGTGATTGTTTCTTTAGAAAGTGGATAATATGAGTAATTGGCTGGGGTTCTCTCTGACTCCACACTTGAGGATTGATGATGGTTTTGGGAGAGACACCCACCAAGACCATGGAGCTTTTCCTCCTCACTTGTCTGTCATGCCCTTGCACTCTGATGGCTCTCTCTGTGTTGCTGCTGACCCTTTTAGGCACTCCAATGTTGCTGATGGTAATCTTGCAAGTTAAATAAAACCTTTCCTTTTTTGTTTTGCATGTTGTTGAAGCTAATGTTTTTGTTTCCCCTGTTTTTGCATGTTACTAAATATGAAACTGAGTCTATGAGTTTTCAAATCTCTTATTGGCAATTATTTTATAGATTGGAGATATGAGCATGCCATGGGTGCAACAAATCCTGATGAAGATGGACCAAAGCTTGAAGATTTCTTAGGCTGCTGTTACTGATCAAACTCACTGCCTGATGAAACCAAAGTCTATTGCCAAACCCAAGAGGACCAAAACCATAGCAATAACAATATCTCCAAAATCAAAGTTAACTTAGCCTCTAACTTCAACACCAATGGTGAAATTGATTCCGGAGACAATAATCTCACAACCCCATCTCCCTTATTCCAACCTTATAACCAGTTCAATGAAACCACACAAGCTCTAATGACTAGTAGTGGCATGTACAAGTCTTGGTTAGGCCAAACACCATTTTCTGATGCAAAATCTTCAACTCAGCCAAATGGGTGCAGTTTTCAGTCTCTAGCTCTCACTATGAGCCCAAGTGTAGAAAATGAAATTGGTGCAATTTCACCTTTGCAAGTGGTAGCTGATGTTGGGTACGTTTTAAAATTAATTTAAAACTAATTGGGTATGTTCAAAGCTTAATCCCATAATATTTTGTTGTAAAGCCCAAGCCCATGCTCTAGAATTTTCCTTGGTTGGCGTGGGAATTTTTGGCAGCAAACAAAACCCTCAATCATCTCATATTTCCTTAGAAAAATAGTCAGCCGCACCTTCCCTTGTTTTGCAGAAAATACATAGCAGCTTGCGGCATCAATTCCTTTATTTTTGCCTCTCTCTTTTCACTCTAATCATCTTTAGCTACTTCCTTTTTCAGAGCTCTAAGACTATCAAAATTATATGATATTAGTTGAAAACTATAAAACACATATTACTTTGATACTTTAGCTCCTCTGTTTTTGTTGAAAATTTTCTCTTAGGCATTTGTGACGAGTTCGAAACTCTGTTTGTGAGTGTACATTAACAAGGTTGCCATTGTATCTGGAGAGCAACTGCTTAAGCCATTTGCACCGACGGATTCATTCCAGTGGGGGCAAAATCGCTTCTTAGGGACAACAGATTTAGTTCCATGCCTCGGCGATAAGTTTTACTTAATCCTTAATTTTTTATGCTTTTGCACTTTGTTTATTTTGCTTATAAGTTAATTTGAGCATATCTTTTTTTATTGATATATTATTGATATTGCTTTGTAACTTTGTTAATCAATTTGGACAATTTTCCAAACTATACTTCCAACAATCTTAAGAAGCGATTTATGTTCTTATTGATTAACAAAATGTACGATGTTCCTAATATTGTCTTAGAATCTGAGGCAACACTTGTTTCGGAAATGAAGTTAGTTAATAACATAACTGATTGGGTAGTGGACACTAGGGCTACTAGACACATTTGCTTCAACAATGAGTTATTTCTTAATTATGAGGAAGTAATAGATGAAGAGAATATTTATTTGGGAGCTCTGGTACTGCAAGAGTTGCTGGAAGGGGAAAGGTACTTTTGAAATTTACTTCAGGTAAGTCTTTAGCCTTGCACTCTGTTCTTCATGTTCCTAACATGTGTAGAAATTTAGTGTTTGGGTTCTTGCTCAATAAGGCAGGCCTAAAAATTGTTTTGAATCTAATAAGATCGTTCTTAGTCAAAATGGTGATTTTGTGGGCAAGGGATTTTTTCATAAAGGCTTATTTGTGCTTGAAATTGATTGTGAGAACATGAATATATCTAGTAACTCTTCTGCTTATATTGTTGAGTCTTTGGATCTTTGGCATGGTAGGCTAGGGCATGTGAATGTTGCAGCTATCAAAAGAATGAAACAAATGAGCCTAATTCCAAACTTAACTAATTTAGAGCATTCAAAGTGTGAAATATGTGTAGAAGCAAAACATTTTAAAAAACCTTTCAAAACTGTTGAAAGGAGCTCTGAAGTTTTAGAACTTATTCATAGTGACTTAGGAGACTTCAAAAATTATATGAGTAAAGGAGGTAAAAAATATTATATGACATTTATAGATGACTACTCCAGATATACAAGAGAATACCTTTTAAGTAGTAAAGATGAAGTTGAAAACATATTCATAAAATTTAAGACAGAAGTTGAAAATCAGAAAAATAAGAAAATTAAAAGGCTTAGGTCTAATAGAGGAGGAGAATATGATTCAAATTTGTTTAAAAAATTTTGTGAAGAAAATGGTGTTATTCATGAAGTCACTGCACCTCGTACACCTGAACAAAATGGAATAGCTGAGAGGAAAAATAGAACCCTAAAGGATATGATGAATGCCATGCTCATTAGCTCTGGTCTTCCTTCCCACATGTGGGGGGAGGCTATCCTTTCTGCATGTCATGTATTAAATAGGGTCCCACATAAAAAAGATTAGAAAAACTCCATATGAACTATGGGAAGGACGTGCACCAAACTTGGGGTACTTGAAGGTGTGGGATTGTTTGGCAAAGGTTGGAATTCCTGAACCACATAAAGAAAAGATAGGTCTTAAAACCAAGGATAGTATCTTCATAGGATATGCACAAAATAGCCCTGCCTATAGGTACTTAGTTTTGGAGACTAACACCATAGTGGAGACTAGGGATGCTAATTTCTTTGAGCATATTTTTCCTATGAAGAGAATGAGACTCACTAATGAGTCCTCATCAGTCATACCCCAAGTGAGATCAAGTTCAAACTTAGATGAAAGCTATACAACACAAGAGTTAAGACGTAGTAAAAGACCTAAAATGGAACCAACTTTGGGCCTGACTTTGTCACTGTTTTTCTCATTGAAGATGACCCTAAAACTTATCAAAAGGCCATGAAATTAGTAGATGCAACCTTTTGGAAGGATGCAATCCATAGTGAGTTAGAATTAATTATGGCTAACCATACATGGGAATTAGTTGAACTCCCTAGAGGATGCAAGACCATTGGTTGCAAATGGATGTTTAAAAAGAAATTAAAAGTAGATGGGTCCATAGACAAATTCAAAGCTAGACTAGTGGCAAAAGGGTATACTAAAAAAGAAGGGATAGATTACTTTGAGACTTATTCACTAGTGACAAGATTAACTACAATTAGGATTCTGATTGCTATGGCTTCAATACATAAATTGATTGTTCACCAAATGGATGTCAAAACATCATTTTTAAATGGTGATTTAGATAAAGAAATTTACATGGACCAACCACGGGGTTTTGTGGTTCAAGGACAAGAAAGTAAAGTGTGTAAACTTAGAAAATCATTATATGGTTTGAAACAAGCTCCTAAACAATGGCATGAAAAATTTGATAACACTTTAATTTCTAATGGATTTGTTGTTAACGAATTTGATAGATGTGTGTATAATAAATTCTCTGGCGATAGTGGTGTTATCATATGCCTAATTGTGGATGACATGTTAATTTTAGGAACTGACATGGATGTTGTAAAAAGTACTAAAGATCTCTAATCTTCAAACTTTGATGTGAAAGACCTTGGAGAGGCTGATGTAATTTTGTGAATAAAAATCATAAGGAATAGTGAAGGGATTACACTTTCCCAATCACACTATGTTGAGAAAGTACTTAAAAAATTCAATCATTTTGATTGTGACCTTGTGAGAACTCCATATGACCCAAGCATACATTTAAAGAAAAATAGAGGGTCTCTTGCTGCACAATCTGAGTATGCTAAAATTATTGGTAGTGTAATGTTTCTAATGAATTGTACACACCTTGATATTGCATATGTTGTTAGTAGACTTAGTAGATATACACATAATCCTGCCTATGAACATTGGAATGTACTAACTCGTCTCTTGAGATATTTGAAAGGCACCATGAATTTGGGCCTTACATATACAGGTCGTCCAATAGTATTAGAAGGCTATTGTGATGCAAATTAGATATTAGATAATGATGAGACCAACTCCATTAGTGGTTATGTTTTCACCCTAGGTGGAGGAGCTATATCTTGGAAGTCTTCTAAATAAATCTGTAATGCTAGATCAACTATGGAGTCTGAGTTTGTTGTTTTAGAAAAGGCAGGTATTGAAGCTGAGTGGCTTAGAAATTTACTTGCTGATATACCAAAATGGGATAAGCCATTACCATCAATATCATTGCATTGTGATTCCCAAGCTACAATTGCATGTGCAAGAAATAAAATTTATAATGGAAAGAAGAGGCATATACGCCTAAGACACAATATAGTGTGGCAACTCATAAGCAATGGTGTAATTGCCATGGAATTTGTACGGTCAAAAAGAATATTGCGGATCCTCTAACCAAAGGGCTAACTAGACAATTGGTCTATGATACATCAAGGGGGATGAGACTTAAGCTCATTGAGTGAATCACCCATGATGACAACCCAACCTATGTCAACAAAGGTTCAATGGGCATCATGGAGAGATTCAAGATAGCATTATTAGTTAGAATGGGATCTCACTGTCCCTCCCTATGGTGTAGATAGTGCTTACTACCAAACTAATGAGGTTGAGTTTAAGACTCTTAATGAATTCATAGCCTTTATAGGTGGTGTGTGGTAGTACACACTTGATGAATTCAACTATGTGGGTGTGGAGGTGGGGCCGCCTCCTATGAGAATGAGGGCAAACTCTCTAGAGCACTCATGAAAATCCAGGTGGGGTGCGTGGCCGAAATGTGCCAAATTGAGAACTTGTCCAAGAATTCACAAGCAAAGGTGTTCGTATTCTTCTAGTTCATGAAACTGGTTTAAGATCTAGTGTCACCAAGTTTTTGTGAATTCTAGAATACAAATACCAACTGTTGATTCAAGTCCACAAGACATCAACACTAATTTCATCTTGTGATTGCCCAATTTTTGAAAAATCAAAAATTTAAAACATGTGGGGGATTGTTGGGTAAGTTTTAAAATTAATTGGGTATGTTCAAAACTTAAGCCCATAATATCTTGTTGTAAAGCCCAAGCCCATATTCTAGAATTTTCCTTGGCTAGCGTCAGAATTTTTGGCAGCAAACAAAACCCTCAATCATCTCATATTTCCTTAGAAAAATAGTCAGCCACACCTTCCCTTATTTTGCAGAAAATACATAGCAGCTTGCGGCATCAATTCCTATGTTTTTGCCTTTCCCTTTTCACTCTAATCATCTTTAGCTACTTCCTTTTTCAATGCTCTAAGAATATCAAAATTCTGCATATATGATATTAGTTGAAAACAATAAAACACATATTACTTTGATACTTTAGCTCCTCTGTTTTTGCTGAAAATTTTCTATTGGGCATTTGTGACGAGTTCGAAACTCTGTTTGTAAATGCATATTAACAGAGTTGCCGTTATATCCTGGAGAGGGATCGCCTGAGCCATTTGCACTGACAGATTCATTCCAGTGGAGGCGAAATCGCTTCTTAAGGATAGCGGATTTAGTTTCGTGCCTCGGCGATAAGTTTTACTTAATTCTTAATTTTATATGCTTTTACACTTGTCTATTTTGCTTATAAGTTAATTTGAGCATATCTTGTTTTATTGATATATTATTGATATCGCTTTGTAACTTTGTTAATCAATTTGGACAATTTTCCAAACTATACTTCCAACAGCTGATCATACCCGCAAAAGAGCTGTGTCAACGTCTTTTGCTAGAGAACCTGTTCCTCGTAAATCCATTGATACTTTTGGTCAGAGAACCTCTCAGTATCTTGGTGTTACTAGGTACTAAGCGAACACTTTTCTATGCTGCTTTATTTGATGAAAGTCTTAGTTTGAATCTTGATAAAGTTAACATTTTTAAGTAATAATTTTCACTTTTTTTGGTGGGTGTCATATGGGATTTTGTGATTTGTTAGACATAGATGGACTGGGAGATATGAGGCCCATTTGTGGGATAATAGCTGCAGAAAGGAGGGACAAACAAGGAAAGGAAGGCAAGGTGAGATTGTGAAGAACATTTTATAGGACTTGTTTGGTTGTCCAAAATGTGCTCTCCTTTTGCATTTTGTTTAGATAAAAAGGAACAACAAAATGTGTTTCTTTTATATTCATGGTCCCCTCATGTATTCATTTTCAACCAAATCCCAGCTAGTTTTCAGTTAAATATTCAGTTTTTATTTGTAACCCAAAACAAAAATGATAGATCCAAACATGCCCTATCCCCCCATATATTTTAACATTTTTTTTTCCTAGTGTTTTTGATTTTTGGGAAGAATAAACTAACGGTTTTTGTTTCGTGGACTGTTTGATTCTTCACCCTGTCACGGCTTCTACTCTGTGCAGTTTATCTTGGTAGGTGAAAGTTAAACTCCCACATCATTCTGCATGTTACTTTGCTTTATTATCTTTGTTGCACCTATTTTTTTTCTTTTTCAGATCAAAAAGAAAAACCAATTAAAGATTTAATAATGTGTTTATTGATTAAATTCTGGAAATCTGAACCATGGGAATACGTGCATGTTAAAAAAATTAAAACTAAAATCTTCATTGGTAAATGATTACCAGGTGGTTATGATAAGGAAGAAAAAGCAGCAAGGGCTTATGACTTAGCTGCGCTTAAGTGTTGGGGTCCAACAACTCACACAAATTTCCCAGTAAGTTTGTTAGGGCTTTCCTCTATGGACACTATTCAAGTTTTCATTTCATGTAACTAAATTTAACTGTTACTATTTTTACCTTAAATGCTCAAATAAGCACTTATGAGAAAGAACTTGAAGAGATGAAGAAGAGGACTATCTGGCCTTTTGCCCTTAATTTTTAAAAAAATTAGCAATATGCTCCTATTTCGAAACTATATAGGGATATGCCCCTGTTTCAATACTTGATTACCCTAAAATCGAGTTTCAATGAAATACTTGATTCATAGAAAATCGAGTTATGCCCGATCAAACTTAAAAAAAAAAAAATATATATATATATATATATATACATATATATATTTGCATGGAACTCGACTTTTAGAAAATCGAGTTCCATGCAAAATTTTTTTTTTATAAGTGTGAGCCCTTTAGTGGCGTTTTTAAGTCTTACAGTAACGTTTTTAAGCCCTATAGTGGCGTTTTCTTGCAAAATTTTTTTTATTTATAATGTGATCACCCCATACCAGGTTCAGGGAGCCCATATAGTGGCATTTTTAAGCTCTATAGTGACGTTTTAAAGCCCTATAGCGGCGTTTTCCTGCAAAAAAAAATTTTTAAGTCTGATCCCAGGTTTAGGGAGCCCTATAGTGGCGTTTTTAAGCCCTATAGTAACGTTTTAAAACCCTATAGTGGCGTTTTTGAACTCGATTTCTATAAACTCGAGTTCCATGCTTTTTTTTTTTTTAAGTTTGATCGAGCATAACTCGATTTTCTATGAATCGAGAATTTCATTGAAACTCGATTTTAAGGCAATCGAGTATCGAAACAGGGGCATATCCCTATATAGTTTCGAAATAGGGGCATATTGCTAATTTTTTAAAAAATTAAGGGCGAAAGGCCAGATAGTCCATGAAGAACATGACTAGGCAAGATTTTGTTGTCAATTTGAGAAGGTACCTATTAGGTTCTAAAAGTTTAGAACAATTAGCAAATCGTGAACACAAACTTGTCTAGACAATGCTCAAGGTGATTCAAGTCAAGATTCAAGAACAAGCAAGTTGCAGAAAAGAGAATTCCAAATTTTCCTGGTTCTCGATCGATCGAGAGACAGGCTCGATCGATCGAAATTTGTATCTGCAAAATTTTAATTAATCCCAAACAGCAGTTTAAGCCTATTAAGGATTAGGGTTTCAGATCTACTTCTCCTAGTATATAAAGGAAACCCTAAGCACATTTTTAAAAGGCTTTTTAGAGAGAGAAGAGTGTGCCTCTTTTATAGATCTAGGGTTTTGTACCCAAAAGCTCTCTAAGGTCTTTGTTGTGCTGTGTGTGTGAATCAATCTAGAAGTGTTTGCCTTCACCTATACTTAGGGTTATCAAGATCTAGATTGATGTCAAGAGCTTGGTGATCAATTCAGTTGCAGATTCAAGAGCTTAAAGATATACAAGCAGGAGTGCTTGTGCGTGCTTGGAATCCAAGAAAGAAGTAGTCCGTGGACTCGGAGCTGTCACGAGGTCGTGGTAGTAAGTTTCCTACTCAAGGTAGCAATAGAATGTTAATGGTCTAAGTCGCTATTGTGTAAATTTCAATTCTTTCATAGTGAATTTGTTTTACCTTGATGATAGCTAGGTTAAATCCTCCCCAGGTTTTTTACCGGTTTGGTTTTCTTAGGTTATCATATTGTTGTGTTCTTTATTTTCTGCACTTTGCAATGATATGATATATTTATGTTAACCTAGATCTGTTTTATTTGACTAAGTAATCACTTGGCTAATTAACTAGGTTAATCTGGTTGTGTTTTAAGGGGTGTAGAAATGTAAAAACGTACAAGTGGTATTAGAGCGGGTTATCTCTTGTGTTTAGAGCGGGTTATCAAAGCGGGTTATCAGAGTGGTAAAAATGTAAAAACGTACAAGTGGTAAAAATGTACAAGTTGTATCATGGATAATTTTAAGTGTCTTACTGTTTTTGATTATGATGATTTGAATAAAAAGGACACTGTTGTTTCTGTTGATCTTATTGATGCTTGTGAAACTTTCCGTAAAGAATTTTTGAAATCTATGAAAATTGCTAAGAAATTCAAGGAATAGTTAAAATTGGCTAATCTACAAAAAGAGGAATTGGTTGTTAGATTAGATGAATCTAATAAAAAGAATAAATTTTTGAGAAATCAAATTTCCTCTCAAGATGAGAAGATGAAAAGCTTGGAACAAGAGTTAGTTGAATCTAAAGTTAAAATTGAAAACTTGACTAGTACCAAGCCTGCTGTTGATAACAGAAGTGTTTCTGTTTCTCTTAAACCTAAAACTGAGAAAGTTTATATCCCTCATTTCAAGAGGAATAATAAAGAAAATGTTTATTTTGCTAGGTTAGGCAAAGGTAAAAGTTCTGATGCAGACGCTGAAGTTTCTAAACCTATGTCTAAACCTACTATTAGAGAGCATAATAAATCTGTTTTTGTGCCTACTTGTCAACTTTTTGGTGTTGTTGGTCATATTAGATCAAATTGTTCTTTGTTAAGGCAAAAACCAGAATCTGAGATTAGATTTGTTGTTAGGAATACTGATGTTCCTAAATTTGTTCCTGCTTGTCACTTTTGTGGTGTCTCCGGTCACATTCATCCTAATTGTCATAAATTGAAATTTAAAAATTCTGTATTTCAATCTAGGATATGTGATGATATTTCTCCTGCCATAAGTCCATATAAATTGTTTCATATTCTTTTGAAAAATTTGAGCTTGTTGGCTTGTGAAAGGAATTTGTAGGATTTCAGTCTTTCTCAGAAGATTGGTGCAATCCCTCAAATACACTCTGCTTCTCATGGATTTTCACCTACAAAGTCGAAGACTCATGCTATATGGGTGAGAAAAGATTCTCTAAGGTGAGTGTTGTTTACTTGTCCTTGATTTAATTCTTTCAATTAATTGTGGACATGTTTTCTTTTAGTTTTTGGTTATTTTATTTTCTTAGGTTGTTTTGTTTTAAAAAAAAAAATCCAAAAACATTGAAAATTTTCAAAAAGACAAAAATATTTTATTTTGTGTCTTGTTTTATTTCTTTTGAGGATTATATGAGTTATGATATCTCTCTCTTAATTTAGAACATACTTGACATTGTGGAGAAACTTGAATAGTATGTGTTATATAAGTGCTAAGCTATTTCTGATTTTGTGTGAGTATGTACTAGTTTGTACATGTACTCATGGGTTAATTAAGAAATTGACAATTCTTGTTTGTGTACCCTCTATAGCTTAATTTAGCACTATCATGCATAGCTTTGCATTGTTCATTTAGCATAATATGTGCTTTTTATTTTTGGTCATAAATTTTTTTTTGGAAACCAAAAAGATCTTTTTGTGTTTTGTATTACACATCATAAATATGTAATTGAGGTTGACATATTATCTTTACATAACGTGTTTATGTACCTTGTTTAGCTTAGATGAGCTTATTTTATTGCATTTTACTAGTTTGAGCTTTGTAGTGCATGTTGTGTGAGAGTTGTTTATAGTTTTTGATCACATGATCTTGATCTTGAAATCACATGCCTTTGATTGTTGGATGTTAGGTTCTAAGACTTTAGGAACTAATGTATTAGAACTTCAATTTGTATTATGTTGGCAAACCATGATCAAAACATTAAGTCTAGGTTTAGACTTGCTCAAAGTATGTTTATTTGTAAAATTGGAATCGAGTGATTGCAGAATTTATTGGACTAAATCAACAAGGCTCGATCGATTGAAAATTAGACTCGATCGATTGAATCACGTGCAGATTTATTTTTCTGCAGAATTTCAGTTCATCCCAAACTCTACCAAATGTATTGGGTTTCAAGTAAAATACTCCTAGTATATAAAGGAAACCCTAAAACGTTTTTAAGTGATTTTTAGAGAGATTAGAGTGCTTCTTGTGCCTCTTTTGTATTTAGGGTTTTGTACCCAAAGGCTCTTTAAAGGTTGCTCTATTTGCTATGTGTGTGAATCTCTTGTGAGATCTGAGAGGTGGTTGCTTTCACACATGCTTAAGATTATCAAGAAGGAGATTTCTTTGAGAGCTTGATGATCATTCAGTTGCTACACTAAAGAGTTTAAAGATACACAAGTGGGTGTGCTTGTACTTGCTGGAAAATCCAAGAAAGAAGGAGTCCGTGGTCTAAGAGCTTGCACGTGGCCGTGTCAGTAAGTTTTACTGGTGGGTAACAATAGAATGCTAGTGGTCTAAGTTCTATTGTACAAATTTCGATTCTTTCATATAGTGGATTCAGGTTTACCTTGAGGATAGTTAGGTTAAATCCTCCCCAGGTTTTTTACCGATTTAGTTTTCCTGTGTCATCATATCTTTGTGTTCTTTATATTCCACATTTTACATTTATATGATTGTATGATTATGTTAACCTAGATTTGGAATTTGGACTAAGTAATAACTTGGCTTATTAACTAGATTAATCCAGTTGTGTTTTAAGGGGTCTAAAAACAAACATTGGACTTAAACTTAATGAGAAAGGCATAAATAACCATTACACCACTATTTACTAGCCAATCATGAATACCTTAGTGCATATCATAAGATTTTGTGCTCGAAAAAGTGTAGCACATACACAAAAAGAACATAAGGTGTAGCCTCGAATTAATAATAAAATTGGTGTGTACATTATTAGGCTATAATAAAGATGACACAATGAAATAAAATTGGTGTGTACATTATTTGGCTAAAATAATAATTTCAAATAAAATAAAATTGGTGTGTACATTATGAGGCAAAATAAGAAACTTACATGATTGCAAGCTTGTTTTCTTGGAGATGTGAGAGTTATATGATGTAACTCTTTAGGTGATAGTCTCTTTCAAATTTATGTGATAAATAATGTAGAAATTGTAATCGATTACTATCTACTTATCACCTTACATATATCTCATACTTTTACTAGTTACACACATTACACAAGTTATTCTTTGCTAAACTTAGTACATGAAATTGTGTGTGAATTTGGTTTGGCCATCCAAGATTATACTTTTTATGGTGTTTGATGCAAAATATGTTTAAGGGTTGGCAAAAATTGTGTTTTTGATGATTAAAAACCTTCTTTTGATGTTCTGGGTTAAAAACTCATGTTTTTGAAAAACATTTAAACTATGTCTCATGCATTGCATTCATGAAATTACTTGGGTTGAGTTGTTTCTGCATAATCTTCTGCAGTTTTTCAAAAAAAAAAAAAAAATCAAATTTCTAGAATTTCGATCGAGCGAATGTGTTTTTCGACTGATAAAAAATCCCTTGATTTTTAATCATTGCTCTCTGCCTGACTCGATTGGTATTCGATCGATGCTCGATTGATCGAAACTGAAAAATTTTCAGTTTTTAAATATTTGACCAAATTTTTTTTCATGCATCAATTGTGTTTAGGATTCACATGCATTGCACTTTTTTTTTGTATCCATCTTGTAGTTTTGTAGTCATATCTCTCATTGTTTTCATACATAACATGCATACACTTTGCTAAATTGGGTACTCAACTTGATTTCAAAATTGATTGATTAATTTTTGAGTCCTTTGTACATTTTAGTATATGCTATTTTTATGTGTGAACTGCAGAAAATATTTTTCTTAAGAGATATGATGGATAATCAATGTGCAAATATTTTCTCTACTCATACAACTATTTATGGGTCACATAGTGTCAGGTTTGCATATATTGAAAGAGAGAATATTTTTTCTTCAAGTGAATCCTCATTTTTTTTTTGAGTTTGGTTTGTGTCTTTTTATTTATCCCCACCTCCTAAATTTTCCTCTAAATTGTTTTGCCCAAAACTTGTTTTGTTTTTCCTATTTTTATAGGGGGAGAGAGATGTTTTTAAAACTTATGTTGATCATAGGGGGAGTTGTTTCCTTGATTCTCTATTTCCTCTTATCATTTGTTATGTATATTTACTGTTTACTCTTTGAATGGGTTGTCCTTGTCAATACGTGACAAAAAGGAGGAGAAATAGATGAAATGTGGGAATCCTATTTGTTTTGTTTAGGGGGAGTTGAAATTGTTTTTTGAAAGGGGGAGAATATAAAAACTTTTTGATGTATCTAACTTCGGGGGAGAGTTAGAATTTACTTTTATTTTTATATTGTGTTTCATATTATTTTGGTTTACTTGTATTTTCCACACATGCGTTTATGGTTTGTTTAGTGTTTCAGGAATTTACAGGTTAATTCATTCGTAGCTGCTATCTATTCTTGCAACTGATTGTTAGTAGTTAGTTTGAATTGTAATTTGGGCAACAATGTGTAATTGGGCATTTTATTGTATTGGGTTGTTCTTGTATTTGAGCATTTCATTTTGTATGCAAGTTTTGTCATGAATTGCCAAAGGGGGAGATTGTTAGATTCTAAAAGTTTAGAACAATTGGCAAATCGTGAACACAAACTTGTCTAGACAATGCTCAAGGTGATTCAAGTCAAAATTCAAGAACAAGCAAGCTACAGAAAAGAGAATTTGAAATTTGCCTGGTTCGACCGATCGAGAGTCAGGCTCGATCGATTGAAATTCATATCTGCAGAATTTTAATTAATCCCAAACAGCAGTTTAAGCCTATTAAGGATTAGGGTTTCAAATCTACTTCTCCTAGTATATAAAGGAAACCCTAAGCATATTTTTAAAAGGCTTTTTAGAGAGAGAAGAGTGTGCCTCTTTTATAGATCTAGGGTTTTGTACCCAAAAGCTCTCTAAGGTCTTTGTTATGCTATGTGTGTAAATCTTTTGTGAGATCTAGAGGTGTTTGCCTTCACATACACTTAGGCTTATCAAGATCTAGATTGATGTCAAGAGCTTGGTAATCAATTCAGTTGCAGATTCAAGAGCTTAAAGATATACAAGCGAGAGTACTTGTGTTTGCTGGGAATCCAAGAAAGATGTAGTCCATGGACTCGGAGCTATCATGTGGTCGTGGTAGTAAGTTTCCTACTCGAGCTAACAATAGGATGTTAGTGGTCTAAGTCACTATTGTGTAAACTTCAATTCTTTCATAGTGGATTTGTTTTACCTTGAGGATAGCTAGGTTAAATCCTCCCTAGGTTTTTTACCAATTTGGTTTTCCTAGATTATCATTTTGTTGTGTTCTTTATTTTCCACACTTGACAATGATATGATATATTTGTGTTAACCTAGATCTGTTTAATTTGACTAAGCAATCACTTGACTAATTATCTAGGTTAATCTGGTTGTGTTTTAAGGAGTCTAAAAACGTACAGTACCCATTTGGTAATTCCATAAACTATTACTTCTATTTGTTTTTATTTTATATTTTAATATTAGATTTTTTATTAATTAGTTTTTTTTTTTTTTAAATGTGTATATAGGAAGAGAGTGGGTTTTCAAGAGGGGCATCCATGTATAGAGGAGTGACAAGGTATGGCAGACAGCGGTGGACTTTAATAATAGAGTTACTATAATTTACTGCATTTGCAGCCTTTTCAATTATCATATTGGCGGCAGTAATAGGCAACACTATTATGTATTTGTATATGATATATTGAACATGTATATTTTGTAGTACATTATTGAAGGCCCTTATTGAAATCTATATCTTTCTTCTCTCTTATGTTGGTGTGTTTTTGTTTTTGGGTGTCTTGGCACACACCATCAGCATGGAAGGTGGCAAGCTAGAATTGGAAGGGTTGCTGGAAACAAGGACTTGTACCATGGCACATTTAGTAAGTTTCAACTCATTTATTTAGGGCACTCGTTAAGAATCCAGTTAAAGAAAGTTTTTATGGAAAAAGAAATAAAAGTAATTAATGTTTTAATAGCTTTTTTCATTTTTCATAAAAGTGATGTTAAAACTTTTCTAAAATGGATTCTTAACGAGCGCCCTTAAGGCACTCGTTAGCATGACCAACTTTCACTTAGCATAATCCATTTACACACTTAAAAGCCTCACTTTAGTAAGGTCAGTGATGTTATAGTTTTTATTGATGGGGATTGTACTAATCTAATCAGAGTCCTCTAAGATTTGAAAGTCCAAATTAGTTGTTTCTTGTAATAATTGAAACACTCACTCAATAATAAATAAATCATGCTCCAGTTATTTCCAACTGTTACATGAACTTCTTCAATTTAGGTGTGCTACATCTTCAGACCAATTTATGTCTCACATTTATTGTCCATGACTCATGGCGACATATTCGAGGACAAACTATGTAGTCTCTTATACAAATTTAATCAAACTCAATTTAGTTTCCACATCTTCAAGTGTTATAGTTTGGTGCTCAAAGAGCTTTACACATTTCCTTAGCACACACGTAGAGGGAGAGGGGAACCATGGGGCTACCTTTGACTAATTTAATCCTCTGCATATATATTAAATTGCATAGCTGTTCTATCTATATGACCATAACCTCAACTATTGCTACTTGGACATTGCAGAATTTTGGTTTTGATGGGAAACTGGTGGATAATTATGCTTGTTCCATGACATGGATTAATTAGTTATTTTTTATTTTTTTTTCCTCATAAAACATTTTTAAAAATATTTTGAAACTAATACCCTTAAGATATCCGTTAACTTTTTTTTCTATTTATGAATTACATTCGTTTTTACTATTTTTTATTTCTCCTTGCTCTGCTAGTAGCTATTATCATTCAGACCACCCCACCCCCAAAAAGGAAAGAGTAATACAAAATTAGGAACAAAATTTAAATAAAAAAATCAAGATCTCTCCTGTCATTGATTTTAAGAGGCAGCTAATTTTGCAGAAACTGGGATTATTACTTCCATAGAGGCAAGGAAACACGATTTGCCTGTAAATTGAAGATTATGATTAGAATTTAGGAGATGGAGATTGGAACTGAAAGTTTAGATTCATATAATCATTCAAGTTGAAGCAACACTTTTACTGCCTAAGGTGTGTTTCGTATACAAGCTGTAATTACCTACTGATTGACATTCAATACATTATGATGCATAGCTAAAAGGTGTTGATGCTAACTGTTGACATTTATTTTTCTTTTGTATTCTTAAGGCTGTCGGCCCTTAACCATGCATTCATCTTTCCTAGACTTTTAGTTGGTGAAAATTGCTCCATGTGGGAAAATTTTTTCTAATGATACCAAAAATTGACTTATAATTCTTTGTTGGTAGTTCAGTATTATTGTCTCATTAAACAAAAATATTATCGCATTGCATTTCAAAGCTGACAGTTACAATGTCCCATAAATTTTGTCTAGTGATAGCAGAAATTGACTTACCATCCTTTGTTGGCAGAAGTCTCATTGAAAAAATTTTACTGCATTGTATTTCAAAGCTGTCATTACCATGTGCCATAAATTTTGAAAATTAAATACACCATTAATAAGTTGTGTCCTTTGCTTCAATGGGGATTGCAATCAATGAAGTGGAATGCATTATTGATGTATGAAATAATCTTGCGTGTATGCCTTGTCAATTGGCTGAGTGGCAGATTTGGTCTTTGCAATCAAATAAAAGAGTTGTATACAATACACAAAGCTTTCACTTTTAAGGTGTGTTTGTTTGGAGGTGAAATAGAGTAAATGAAAAACTTTGGAGAGAAAATAGAAATGAAAACTTTTTTGGAGTGTGTTTAGTTGGGTGGGGAGAAAGAAAAATAAATGATAGGGCCTTGATATTTTTTTCCCTGGGCCCACCAAAATGTTTTCTCTCCAAAATGGAGAGAAAACTGAAGAGAGAAATTGGGCAACATTTTTGGACGAAAATGCCCATGTACAATTGCACCTTCGCCCACATTGCTTTTTTTTTTTTTTTTACTGGGCAATGTTGCCTACCTCCTCGATTTTTTCTTTT
This sequence comes from Quercus glauca, assembly GCA_023736055.1. NCBI lineage: Eukaryota > Viridiplantae > Streptophyta > Magnoliopsida > Fagales > Fagaceae > Quercus > Quercus glauca. The sequence goes on along the minus strand of CM043319.1, from coordinate 9,056,038 downwards.
CTTTTCTTTTCTTTTGATTTACTAGGCAGGCTTCTCCAGTATTTTTTTTTTTTTTTTTTTTTGCTTTCTTATATATATATATATATATATACATATTGTTTAGATGTGTTTTTTTTTTTTTTTTCTTTATGGACATGATTTTTATTTTTTAATAAATTTAGGTGATTGGTTTTTTTTTTTTTGGTTGTTTATCACTTTGTTGGTTTTAATTGGACATAATTTTTTAACAGGGGTATATGCATAAATTTATACAAACTCACTTTTTTCATCCCTCCATATTCTACTCCCAACCAAACAAAAATGAGAGAAATTAAAATCTTTTCTATGCTCTCTCTTTTCCATCCTCTCACCATTTTATATCCTCCTACTTTTCCACTCCTCCAACCAAACGGACCCTTATGGAGTTTAAAAGAGGTCATGATAGGTAGTCTTACCTCCAATTTATTTTCAGGCTTATTCTCAAACTCAAACCTACGATCTATTGCTTTTTGTGGAAGACACTTACTATCATACCAAGGTTCGATTTCTGGTTATTACAGTCTAATGCAACGCAAAATTCTCACAGCAAACATAATTGCAAAGGAAAAATGAAAAAATAAACCAAACAAAACAAAAAAGATTGAAAATAAATAAAAATTAAATGTCAGCCCATAAAATTTTTAGAGGTGCTCTAAAAATAGCACATAAAATTTTTATTTCTAAAGTAAGCAATATTTTCCTTCCCTTTTAACAAATTAATTTTTCTTTCTTTTAATAATTTCACTTGTATTTGAAAAAAAAAAAAAAATTCACTTCAAGAACACATGGCAAAAAAAATGTAAATGATACCTAAAGGATGAAAATTACAAAATACTTTGCGTGAATGAGATAACTACCGGTATACCCCCATTTAGGGTGAGTTTGATTCAACTTTTTGCTTTTGGATGTTTTGAAAAAAATGGGGATTTGCAATTGCTGCTTAGAGGATACAACTTGAAAAAACACTTTCACGTTAACAAGACTAAAAAGTATGATTTTGAAATTTGACCAAACATACTATGGTCACATTTTCAAATTACCAATGAGATTTTGGCGAATAATAAAGCTCTAACTAAACAGATACTTAGAGCAATTTCAATTTTTCATCCTGTTATGTTTAACCCATAAAAACTTAAAATAAATGACATTGTAGCTAAAAGGAAGTGGGGGGGGGGGGGGGGGGGGGAGGAATTACGTTTAATAAAAATGCAAATTTTGCATTTTAATAAAAATGACTTCGCAAAAAACCCAAAAAGAAAGAAAAAGAAAGGGAAAAAAAAAAAAAAGATGCAGATGTTCTACGGAACTGGTGGTGACAGTATTGGAATATGAATTTGGTATTTATGAATTAGACATGTCTTTTTTTCCTCGGATTTTTTATTGTTGTGGTTGTCATATTTTTTTCCTCCCTCATATGGTTGCATTTTTTGTTGTTGATTTTATTTAGCATTACCGGAGTGCTTTTATGGAATTGGCAAGCAAAATGATTGAAAGAGAGGTTGAAAGTAAAATGAGACAGCGTTGTTACATCACAAATGAGAGTGAAAGTGACTTGTTGAAAATACGTTGCTTTGATTTTGAAGTGGTTGAGAGTGAGACTATGGATGTAAACTACATTTGTGAAGTAGATGATATATATATATATATATATATATGTGGTGTAGATTGCAACCCACTAGAATTATTAAAGAAGAAGAAGAAGAAGAAGAAGAAGATGGTTGCATTTTTTGTTGTTGATTTTATTTAGCATTACCGGAGTGCTTTTATGGAATTGGCAAGCAAAATGATTGAAAGAGAGGTTGAAAGTAAAATGAGACAGCGTTGTTACATCACAAATGAGAGTGAAAGTGACTTGTTGAAAATACGTTGCTTTGATTTTGAAGTGGTTGAGAGTGAGACTATGGATGTAAACTACATTTGTGAAGTAGATGATATATATATATATATATATATGTGGTGTAGATTGCAACCCACTAGAATTATTAAAGAAGAAGAAGAAGAAGAAGATAAAACCTAAGAGTTAGTGTCCAAGAATACTTGAAATTAGCACGAAACCGTTACAATAATTTTATTACTCATTCAAAATGTACAAATACTGAACTTGGGGATTTTCTAATTGCATCGAAATCAAATAATTGGAATTCAATTGATAATATGGTGGTTCTGGCATTTTTAGTATAAATTATTCACTTTTACAGAAAGGAATGAGGACTCTTTCCATAGGAGTGAATAATTTCTCCTCCCTTTCTTCACTTTTTATCTAGCAAAAAAGAAACCAAATAACTTCAAAATCAAGTATAAAAAAGAAAATAGCTTTTTAACTGATGACGTCGAAAATCGTCAATAAGCTGTACAGTTCTTATGTGCTCCAGAAAAAACTTGCACAATAAAGAAGAAAGAAAACCTTAAAGAGAATACCGGTGTGGTACAGGCCAAATACCCTCCGATGGTTAAGTCAGAGAATGTCACAACTCAATAGTGCCAAAGCTAGGGTAAATTATGCGTACCTTATTTTCTGAGAGTTTTGGGTTTTATAACAGCACAGAATCGACCTTCATTTCATAGCTCCCAAGGTGTTTCCTTATGGAGAAGATCCTTATAAATGTACGTATTTTACGGGATTCTTCCCATATCAGGTCACCATTGTGTAGGGTGAAAGATAATTCCATTTAGGGTTCCTTGGAGACCACTTAAGCTACGTGATGCCACATGGCTCAGCGTTTCATTATCCCGTTGTTTGATGCTGATCAGCTATGCAGTGGACTTCTCAAACCTATGCCCCCCGATTAAGTGTGAAGCAAACTGTCTGCTCAACTCTTTAAAGGTGCTGACGGAGTTTGGCGCCAACTTGCTGAACCACACCCTTACGGGACCCTTCAGCGTAATTAGAAAGGCTCGGCACATGATTTCGTCTGCCACGCCTTGCAAGTGCAAGAGAGTCTTGAATGACTCCAGGTGATCTAAGGGATCCTTTGACCCATCATAGGCTTCTACCTGTGGCATGCGGAACTTCGATGGAAGGGGAAATGAAGTGATGGGTGTGGTAAAAGGCAAATCCGTCCGGTGGACTAACTCGTCAAGGTCACTTGACACCCTTCTTTGAAGGGCGTTCATCATATAAAGTCCATCCTCTCCATCATCATTTGCATCTCTGCTATAATGCCCCAAAATCATAAGCAATAAAAGTCTATTTAATCTGAATGATCCATAAAAAAATATATTAAATAAAAGAACCAGCAACCTTAAATCTCATCACAAATGTCAAATCTCTAATTCACCAAAGATAAAACATCCTCGAAATAATTCTTCAATACAATGTTTAATGCCATAAAAATAATAATAAAATCCTCAATTTCCGCAAGATAGTTTGCAATTGCTATCTCCCAAGAATCTCTATTCCAATAATCTCTCTAATGTATCTATAAGGGGAAAAATAAAGGGGGGGTGAGATAACTCAATAAGTGAAATTCACTAACATTGGGGTGTGGGAACAAACCTTTCAAATAAATAATTTTTGCAGCAATTTCATAAATTGTAACTCATCAATATTTCATCATCAAATATTTCATATGTAAAAAGAAAATATCTTTATATTGTGAGCCATCAAATACATATATCAATACTATCATATAAACAATTTCCTAGGCTTTTCTCGTAGTCAACGCTTACACCCCGTTGACAGGATTATGCTGTCCCCTTTTTGACTGGAACCTCCTTTTCATCCCCTTTCTTAAGGATGGCTCTTTCGGAACCTAAAGGTGCACTCCCTTGCTAAGGAGCTTCCTTTTTGGATCCTCAATAGTATACTCCCTTGCTAAGGAGCTATCAAATGTGCATTGTCCCCTTTTCTAGGATTGTCCCTTGCTAAGAACTAACTGCAGTATGATGGTCCCTTGCTAAGGACTAAATACAATACTAAGCTTTTAATCACAACTTGCCATAGGTTTTCAAAACACATTTCAATATGCTCACAAAAATAATCCATTCATAATTCTCAAAATATAAAGATATATTCACACATACAAGTTTAAATAAATTTAGGTTATCCCACAAGTTTTTCATAAAACGAATAGTCAATGTGCACATCAAACATTTATAAAATATCAATTTATATATAGAATGTCAACATATTTCTTTGATATAGAATAGTTTGATAATCAACACTGTTTTGGAAAAACCCCCAAAATTAGTAAACACCACTTACCTCTTAGTTGCAAAAATAAAGGAAATCAACCTCCCTTGAATCACAACAATTCAGTAGAATTAGAACCTTTAGTCTCCACTCACAGCCACAGTGAAGCAAAGCAAGGTTCAGTAGTGTGAAGCGGCTGAAGCGAAAGGAAGCCCCATCAGTAAAATACACATGTGACTAAAGAGGAAGAAGGCTAGGATTTTTTTTTATTTATTTAAAGATTATCAAGGCCCATATATTTACTTATGCCATTTCATTTGGGCTTCATATTCCATAGTATTTATCTTATTTTTAATATTTTAAGCCCAATTCAATTTAATCTATTTAATTATGGGCCTCCTTATAATTTACTTATAATAATTAAATTGGTGTCAAAATTATGGGGTGTTACATCTATTGTAGTGACCCTAAAAGGGGGGTCTTACATTCCATGGAATCCCACATCGCCTAGGGAAGCACATGGGAATGTGTTTATAAGGAATGACCTCCCTTTAATGTGTAGAGGCCTTTTTCCCCACTGTTGTGTGCTTTGGGAGAAAACAAAACCGTGAGGGGTATAAGACCCCAAAGCAAACAATATCTACACAGGTGGGGTGTGGTCGTTACAGATGGTATCAGAGCCATACCTTAGCGGACAATATCTACAATATCTACACAGGTGGGGTGTGGTCGTTGCTGCCTTACAATCCTTCTCGGTCCCTTCTTTCAGCGCTGGTGCCCTCATGTCCCTTTTTGTGACTGTTGGGCCCTGCATCCCTTTAGTGCAGCTGTTCTTCCAGGTCAAAGGCAGTAGTGCGTGGTTCATCTCCATTGTTGTTGTTGGTAGTTGCCATCGAGCGAGTAAATATCATGCAACATTTTGTCTGGGAAGCGGTAGTATGGCTTACAAGATCTCTTTCCTACAAACGATGCCAATTGATGATGCCAAAAATCATCAGTAAGCTGCACAATTCTCACGTGCTCCAGACAAAACCTACGCAATAAAGAAGAAAGAAAACCTTAAAGAGAGTACCGGTGTGATACCGGCTGAATACCTTCTGAGAGCTGAGGTAAATTATGCGTACCTCATTTTCTGAGGGTTTTGGGTTTTTATAGTAGCGCAGAACTGACCTTCGTTTCTTGGCTCCTAAGGTGTTTCCTTATAGGGAAGCTCCTTATAAATGTACGTATTTTTTGGGATTCTTCCCATATCGGGTCACCATTGTGTAGGGTGCAAGATATTTCCATTTAGGGTTCCTTGGAGACTATTTAAGCTACGTAGATGCCACGTGGCTTTGATATCCGTCCTCTTTGTGTCCGTCTAGCTAGAATCCATCCACTATGGAAAATCAATCCGTCCCATATATCCTCCGTATTAACCCGTCGCCTATGGCAAGTTTTATTGAACGAGTCAGTATTCCTCAATTTTATCATCTTCACTCACCAAGTAAGGAAAGAATAAATCAAAAGACACATCCAATTACATTAAATATGAAATTCAAAAACATGAAATTACATTCAAAAACTTGAATAATATGAAATTCAAAAACATGAAATTACATTCAAAAACTTGAATTAAATTTGCAAAATCATTTGACCTTTGTTTTTTTTTGATAAATAACGAGTTGATTTGTTAGGTATGTTACATTTAAATCTAAGTATCTACTTAATTCTTTCAGTTTCAGTAGGTGGAAAATAATAAGTGACTCTGAGCTCTAATTAATGTGTGTACCCAGTTGTACATCGTAGATAAGGCAGCTTCTTTGTTGTGCAACTGAAAATGACTTGCAATTTTATTTTGCATGTGGTTTCACAATATGTACCTTCATTGTCAGATAGAATGTGACATAACAGACAAAATGGTATTCTATGGAATGTAAATTCCAATTCTGAATAGATTATAATAGAATGCAAGATCGTTCTATTTCTTTGGCTTTCTGATAGTTGGACCTGATTTCATGTAAGCTTGACAATTAATCTTTTATAAGAATCTCTGTTGGGTTTTAGACCCCTTAAAAACAACCAGATTGCGTAGCCTAGTTAATTAGCCAAGTTGTTACTTAGTCAAATTAAGCAATTCTAGGTTAAAATAATCAAATAATCATATCAAGCATATCAAGCAGCGGAATAATATATACCACATGATATGATGACCCAGGAAACCACACGGTAAAAACCTAGGGAGGATTTGACCTAGCTATCCTCAAGGTAAACCTGAATCCACTATGAAAGAATCGAAGTTCATACAAAAGGACTTACAAGCTCCCCACTCGACTTCCTAATGCTACCTACCAGTAGAACTTACTGACACGACCACGTGCAAGCTCCGAATCCACGAACTCCTTCTTCCTTGGATTCTTTAATCAGCTACAAGCTCCCCGCTTGTTTTTCTTTAAGTTCCAATGGTTGCAACTGTGTTGATCATCAAGATGTTGAAATAATCTCTACCTTGAAAGCCCTAAGTTTTGTGTAAAGGAAAGCTCCTTAAAGATCTCACAAGAGATTCACACAAAACAGCAATGTATGAGCAATAATACAATCTGAACAACCTCTAAAAACGTGGCTAGGGTTTTGTTTAAATACCTAGGGTAAAAACATAAAACCCTAAACATTTAATGAAGTAGGGCTGAGTTGGAAATTCTGCAGAAAACATAACCTGTGCGATTTTCGATCAATCGAGCCAGGTCGAAAGTCACAAAGACTTCTGCAGCCACTCGATTCCAACTTTACAATAATTCATCAACTTTGAGCAAGCCTAAACAAGACTAAATACATTGTTTTGATCATGGTTTGCCAACATTACAAATTAGAGTTCTAAATACATAAAATCCTAAGTTTTCAGAACCTAACAAACTCCCAATTTGGCAATCCGTGACGAAACACAAACTAAAAGCTCAAAGTTTACAATAAAAAGCCCTTTACAAAAGGTAATGCTCATAAACCAAATTCAATCCTAACTACTATCCATCAGTTGCAAGTGTAGACAGCAGCCAAATCGAATCTACCTGTATATTCCTGAAACACTCAACAAACGCATAAACGCATGTGTGACAGAAAAACAGTAAATCAACAGATATGTAATCTAACTCTCCCCCTAAGTTAGATACACCAAAAATAAACACATTCTTGAAAGTTCACACAACATATAATAAAGACATATATCAATGAATAACTCATAAATATAAATCAATAAACAGTGAACATATAAAATCAAGAATGATATATATAAAAAATGTATTTCCCTACAAGAATATCCCAAAAGAAAGTATACATGGTGAAGTACCTAGATACAATATAATTCCAAAAACTCCACTAGCTCTGCAAAAAGTAACAAGAACTCCCCCTAACTACAAAAACTCCTCTACAAGCTCCAAACTCTACTCCCCCTTTTTGTGACAGAATGCTAAAGGACATCACAGGCCATCATCAAAAGGAGGTGGTGAGGATGAACGAAGATGCGCCAAATCCGAATCTCATCGAACAAGTCCACCAAAAGCAGACCATGAGCCGCCTGAACGGTCATGACAGTCTCCAAGGTACGACGTACATCGAAGTCATCCGAAGGAGGTGGAGGAATAGCAGCAGTAGCACCAACAGGATCAGGAACAGCCTCACGAGTAGGACCTGTAAAAGAAGAGGGGGGTGCGGTACCAGAAGGCTTAGACCTAGCGTGTTTAGAGCCAGTTCGAAGATGAGCAGCCCTCTGTCTAAGGAAAGAGGCACCTGTAGGAGCAATCACATGAACGGGCTCAGAAGAAGGGAAATCATCTAAACCAAGTTGAAGCAAAATCCTATGAATAAAGATAGGATGAACAAGAGCATGAGCTGTAGATGAACTCCTATAAACTTCGTTCAAAGAACGAAGAAATAGATGAGGAAAACTGATAGGAGCATCAGTGACAAGAGCGTACAAAAATACACACCTCTCGAGAGGAATGGTGTGCAGATGAGAAATGGGCCAAAGAGAATGACACGCTATCCTAAAGAAGAGATAGACAGTCTCAAGAAGCTCAGCAGTGGTGATCCGAGGATCAGAACCCCACTGGATAGAAGACCTAGTGATGTAAGACATGACATCACTCAACTTAGATGACTCATCATAAGGATAGACAGGGTACTGTACCAAAGGTACCCCTAGAGCATCAGTCACGACATCAGGGTCAATGGTGAACTCTACACCTCGTATTCAACTCTTAACTAAAGTGTTGGAATCATAGACGCGGATAGAGATGTTCGAAAAGAACTCTCTAATCAGGGTAGCTAGAGGAGGAGGATCAGAAACATCCAGCAGAGGTAACCAGCCCCAACGCTCAAAGTTTGCCCTAATGGCAGGATCAACCTCATCTAAGGTGACAAATCGCTCAGCCCAAACTTTTCTCTTAAGGTTCAGCTTCTCGAAAATCTCTTGGTTTTTCTCACTCGGAAACCTCTCACTATCAAAAGAAGGTGGGGGAGGAGAAGGAGAGGGAACAGACCTACGGGCTCTAGTCTTCCTAAGCATGATGCTAAGGAAAGGACAGAGACACAAGGAAAAACCAAAAAGAATAAAACAAAACCAAGGGCAGACTACAAGTTAGCACAAAAAACAATAGAATAAAAATCTATATGATGCATGAACAAATACAATGCGATGATGCATGTACTAATGCAGTAAAATATTAAGTTCAATTGAGATCAAATTTGAAAAAATTGGCTTGAGCAGGGAATTTCTATCAAAAACCCCAAAAATTGAAAACCACTTGTTGAAATTTTTTAAACAAATTGATGAATTGAGCATTACAAAACACAGCACATAGATTGTAATGCCTAATTTCATCAAAACAACAAGCCAGTTTCATCAAATTCAACTCAATTTCACAAAAGCCTCAATTCGGATCAAGAACAAACCCTAGATTTTCAATTTTTCATCAAACTCAAAATTGATCAAATTAACAAGCAAGGATCATGTTTATGACGTGTCCCCACAAAAACCCAATGATCAATTGCACAAAATAGAGCTTGAATCAACAGAAAATCCCAATAATGCTAAGTCCGAAAATCACCCTCAAATGCGTGGATTTATGCATGAAAACATGAAAATAAATTCAAAAGGAAGGGCAAAAGTGTCTTACCAGCTTGAGGAAAGAGAAACCTTGCAAAAATTTCAGAGGAAAACAACAAAAATTTGACTGTGGAGCCTTGTTGTTTTGATGAAATTAGGCATTACAATCTATGTGCTGTGTTTTGTAATGCTCAATTCATCAATTTGTTTAAAAAATTTCAACAAGTGGTATCAAAGCGGATAGCTCTTCTGTTCTAGATTTTTTGATTTAAGAGCTGATCCTTGACCCCTGTTGTCATGGATAATTTGAAGTGTCTTACTGCTTATGTTTGTGATGTTTTAAATAAAAATGACACTATTGTTTCTGTTGATTTTTTTTATGCTTTTGAAACTCTTCGTAAGGAATTATCTAAATCTTTGAAAATTTTTAAGAAATTCAAGGAAGAGTTAAAATTGGCTAATCTTGAAAAAGAGGAATAGATTGTTAGATTAGATGAATCTAATAAAAAGAATGAATTTTTGAGAAATCAAATTTCCTCTCAAAATGAGAAGATGAAAAGCTTGGAACAAGAGCTAGTTGAATCTAAAGCTAAAATTGAAAATTTGACTAGTACCAAGCCTGTTGATGATAACAGATGGGTTACTGTTTCTCTTAAGCCTAAAACTGAAAAAGTTTATATCCCTCCTTTCAAGAGGAATAATAAAGAAAAGGCTTATTTTGCTAGGTTAGACGAAGGTAAAAGTTCTGATGTAGACGCTGAAGTTTTTAAACCTATGTCTAAACCTACTATTAGAGAACATAATAAATCTGTTTTTGTGCCTACTTGTCACCTTTGTGGTGTTGTTGGTCATATTAGACCAAATTGTTCTTTGTTGAGGCAAAAACCAAAATCTGAGACTAGATTTGCTGTTAGGAATACTGATGTTCCTAAATTTGTTCATGTTTGCCACTTTTGTGGTGTCCGTGGTCACATTCGTCCTAATTGTCGTAAATTGAAACTTAAGCATTCTGTATGTCAATCTAGGATATGTGATGATATTTCTCCTGTCATAAGTCCATATAAATTGTTTCATATACTTTTGAAAAATTTAAGCTTGTTGGCTTGTGAAAGGAATTTGCAGGATTTTAGTCTGTCTCAGAAAATTGGTGTAATCTCTCAAATACACTCTACTTCTCATGGATTTTCACCTACAAAGCCGAAGACTCGTGCTATATGGGTGAGAAAATATCCTTTAAGGTGAGTGTTGCTGACTTGTCCTTGTTTTAATTCTTTCTATTGTTTGTGGACATGTCTTGTTTATGTTTTTTGTTGGTTTTTTTTTTTTTCTTAGGTTGTTTTGATTATTCAAAAAAAAAAAATCCAAAAACATTGAAAATTTTTCAAAAGACAAAAATATTTTATATTGTGTCTTGTTTTATTTGTTTTGAGGATTACATGAGTTATGATATCTCTCTTGATTTAGAACATGCTTGACATTGTGGAGAAACTTGAATAGTATGTGCTAAGCTATTTCTGATTTTTTGTGAGTATGTACTAGTTTGTATATGTACTCAAGGGTTAATTAAGAAATTGATATTTCTTGTTTGTGTACCCTCTATAGCTTAGTTTAGCACTATTATGCATTGCATTTGCATTGTTCATTTAGCACAATGTGTGCTTTTTGTTTTTGGTCATAAATTTTTTAAAAATCAACAAGTGGTTATAAATTCCTTTTTAAACCAAAGAGATTTTTGTGTTTTGTATTATAGATCTTGGATTTATAATCAAGGATTGGCCATATTATCTTTACAAAACATGTTTATGTACCTTGTTTAGCTTGGATGAGCTTATTTTATTGCACTTTACTAGTTGAAACTTTGTAGTGCATGTTGTGTGGGAAGATGTTTATAGTTTTTGATCATTTTGTCTTGATCTTGAAATCACATGCCTTTGATTGTCGGACTTGATCCTTTTGAGAAAGGCATAAATAACAATCTCACCACTATTCACTAGCCAATCATGAACACCTTAGTGCATATCGTAAGATTTTGTGCTCGAGAAAGTGTAGCACATGCACAAAAAGAACATAAGGTGTAGCCTCAATTAATTCTTTTAATTAAAACTGGTGTGTACTATTAGGCTTGATGCCAATTCACTTAATTAAAACCGGTGTGTACTATTAGGCTTGATGCCAATTCACATAATTAAGAGGCAAAAATTCAAGAAACTTACATGATTGCAAGCTTTTGTTCTAGGAGATGTGGGAGTTATATGATGTAATTCTTTTGGTGATAGTCTCTTTCAAATTCTATGTGATGAATTGTGTAAACTTTGTGTTTAATTGCTATTCACATATCACCTTACATGTATCTCTAGCTTTTGCTAGTTGTACACGCTACACAAGTTACTCTTTGTTAAACTTGGTACATTTTATTGTGTGTGATTTTGTTGTGGCCATCCAAGATTAAAAGTTCCTTGATCTTATGCAAAATGTGTTTAAAGTTTGAGAAATTGGATTTTCTAGAGCTTGTATTGAATTTGAATTGGGGATTTTGTTCAATTAGGTTGAAATTGATGAAATTGGCTTGTTGTTTTGATGTAATTAAGCATTATACTCTGTGTGTTGTGTTATGTGATGCTCAATTCATCAATTTGTTTAAAAAATTCAACAAGTGGTTTTCAATTTTGGGTTTTTTGTTAGAAACCCTATGCTCAATCCAATTTTGTTAATCTGAACTTAAATTGAACTTTGTTTTACTGCATTAGAGCATGCATCATGACATTGTGATTGTTTATGCATTATTTGTGTTTAGGACCCCTTAAAAACAACCAGATTGCGTAGCCTAGTTAATTAGCCAAGTTGTTACTTAGTCAAATTAAGCAATTCTAGGTTAAAACAATCAAATAATCATATCAAGCATATAAAGCAGCGGAATAATAAATAACACATGATATGATGACCTAGGAAACCACACGGTAAAAACCTAGGGAGGATTTGACCTAGCTATCCTCAAGGTAAACCTGAATCCACTATAAAAGAATTGAAATTCATACAAAAGGACTTACAAGCTCCCCGCTCGACTTCCTAATGCTACCTACCAGTAGAACTTACTGACACGACCACGTGCAAGCTCCGAATCCACGGACTCCTTCTTTCTTGGATTCTTCAATCAGCTACAAGCTCCCCGCTTGTTTTTCTTTAAGTTCCAATGGTTGCAACTGTGTTGATCATCAAGATGTTGAAATAATCTCTACCATGAAAACCCTAAGTTTTGTGTAAAGGAAAGCTCCTCAAAGATCTCACAAGAGATTCACACAAAACAGCAATGTATGAGCAACAATACAATCTGAACAACCCCTAAAAACGTGGCTAGGGTTTTGTTTAAATACCTAGAGTAAAAACATAAAACCCTAAACGTTTAATGAAGTAGGGCTGAGTTGGAAATTCATAAGAAAACACAACCTGTGCGATTTTCGATCGATCGAGCCTGTCCTTTGATCGATCGAGCCAGGCCGAAAGTCACAAAGACTTCTGCAGCCACTCGATTCCAACTTTACAATAATTCATCAACTTTGAGCAAGCCTAATCAAGACTAAATACATTGTTTTGATCATTGTTTGCCAACATTACAAATTAGAGTTCTAAATATATAAAATCCTAAGTCTTCAGAACCTAACAATCTCTGTCAGGAAGGACCCCATCATTTACTTCATCAAGTTGACTCTATTTAATAAGGGTCACCTAACAAGTTACAGTCCATAGCATGGACTTCATTGTTCTACATGGAATTGTACAATAGGTTACAGAATGAAAGGGATTCCTTTAGAATCACAAAATTACAAACCTTGCATGGTGTTTCATCATCAAGTTATTTTCAGAGATGAAGAAGATGCTTTAGATTGAGCATGTAAATTCAAAAATACATCATGATTGAATCATGATGTGTGCAACTAAGAACTGTCAAAGTCTTTAACAGATCCCAGCTTGCATTTATAGACAAAGGCATTTGCAGATGTCCTAATAATTGAAGGGAGAAAGGCAACAAAACCACACCTAGTGTGGATAGCAGTAGTACTTTTAGCAAATATGACCACCCATCTTTAAGTACACTACCAAGGACAAAGGTTGGTAGGTTGAGCTTTAATGAGTTCAAATATCAAACTTATTTTGCGAGTAAAATTAACCATTTGGTAACAGATTTTTATAGAGATGTAATTTCTGACTTGGATATAACGTTTGTGGTAGAGATAATTGGATTGAAAGATGAGAGGAATGATGCGTCTCTTTCCTTGCTTTCCGAATATGTACATTACTGCAATTTAACCCAAAAAAAAAAAACAAGAAAATTAGGCTAATTGATTCTGCTAAACACATATATTAGTGCCTTGCAAAAGTTGTCCCATTAAAAGTTAAAGATATCATGTGTCCTTGAACGTAGCCAATCAAATGCATCCAGAGAAAAAGAGACAGGAAATCCATAAAAGAGAAGGATTTTCATACCAACTGTGGCGGCAAGCTGTTGTTAGTTTTCACATTGGACTATTACTGTTAAGAACTTGCTACGTCAACGGTTTGTGAAAATAATTCTAAATATATAGACTTATTATAGCCATAATATGGCTGGGAAAAGTTTCAGAATGAAAAGTCCCAACTCTTTTGTGGTGAAATGAAGAAAGAAAAAAGAAAAAAATAATCCGATTATAGATTCAAAAGCTTTTCCTAATACAGTAACCTATATGCCTTTCGGGCTTTCACAAAGTGTTATGCAGTAATCATCTGGACATGAGAATGCTTTGTCTTCTTTGTCGGCCTTTAAAATGTTACAAATTATCTTAGCACAAATATTAATTAATGAACATGAGCCACACATGGCCTTTTGTCTCATCATGCTTATATGCTTTAACCCTTGTCCACAATAATGTGGACAATTCCTTTCTCACTTTTATCATAGCTGTTTATTACTATATATCTTTACACCATTGTTTCCATCACCAAAGCTGTACTGTCATCGATTAAGAACTAAATGCCAAAACTTTCATTACCATCGTGCTTTTCATATTTCTATTGCCTAGGTTGCTAGCCATCAGGGACGGAACCAGGATTTAAACCTGGGGGCCAAAGCTTAAACAATTTTTTTTTTTTTTTTTTTTTATGAAAATAAAAACTAACACTTATTTCATATTCAACAAAATACTACATATAAAATAAGTGTTTCTTAAACATTTGATATTATAAAAATGTCGACAAAGTATAACATACAAAATAAGTTTTTTTTTAACATTTCAACACATTTATCAAAATGGAACTCGACGCTCTTTTAAGTTTCGAAAGTCATCTATGATTGGAGATTTTCAAAAACTGGGACATCAACGCTAGGGGTTGGCAATCTTGCATCATCAGCTATGACTTCAAAATGATTTAGATTTTTTCTTTTGAAAAAAATTAATATTGTAGTGGACTTACTCATAATCTACAATTTAAAAAAAAAAAATGTTTCATTATTTCCATATTTCGTAGTTCTATACACCAACTAAAAAAAAGGGACTTATTAACCACAAAAAAAAAAAAAAAAAAATGTAAAACTAAAATAATCATAAACAGACAAGCACAAGTTTATATATATTACTAATGTTAGCCACATCACACAAATTAAGTGATAAAGATAAAGTTCACAAGTTCATATATATATATATATATATATATATTACAAATATTAGCCACATCACACAAAATGACAAAGACAAAATTTTTGATAAAACCAAAATAATTAGACCAAAGACTTGGTCAATTGGTCTCACAAAAAAGTCACTTATGACTTACCATTTGCCTAAGACTAGTTTTCACAATTTTAAGTATTCACAAATGACAAAACAATGACTACCAAAGACTCCTCCCACAAATTCACCATAACAATTCAGTACTCACAGTCTCACATCCTACCGTCTTGGTCCTACTTTATTCCTTTATAGATAAAACAAAAAAGAAAAAAGAAAAAAAGTAACAAACACTGAAAGTCTGAAAGTGAAACCGGTCCACACAATCACAAAAAACCACAAAATACAAAGCCGCACAAACACAAACTAGTGACTAGTCTACGGTCCACTGTCCACATGACACAACACACCAACCTATAAAATAAAATTAAAAAGCCACAATTCACAAATACCACTATATCTGTCAACACGGTTCATAAAAAAAATGCAGAGGGAGGGCAGAGCAGATGGCTATTCGGGTGGCAGAGCACGCAAAGACAAAAAAACAAAAATATTAACTTGAGAGAGGAGAGAAATTTCTTAGATTTACCGTTTGTGAATGTGATCAAGGAATTGAGGAGGAGCAGCAGCAGCAAGTCAGCAACACTCTGGATCTGATCAAAGATTTGAGGAGCAGCAGCAGCAGTAGCAGTGATGGAGGAGGTGTTGATGCTTGATGAGGTTGAGTGGAGGAAGAGTGAGGTTAGGGTAAAATTTTGAGAATTAAAATTTAAGTTTTCAGTTTTTATTTATTTTTTATTTTGCCGGTTTTTTTTTTTTTGGGGGGGGGGGTACTAGCGCTTCTTTTTTCCATGGCCAGGTTGGTATGCAATGATTGATGTAGAAGGAAACGAAAAGGAAATTTAACTTCATAAAATGGTAAGGACTAATTCATGGAAGTAATTTACAGTTCAGCACATCTAAGAGCTGATACTCCACCAAATTCATGAAGAACTTAGAAGAAAAAAAATAGAGTTATTAAATGAATTATTATTTATTACATACACCCTACTGATTAGGCTTGATGCCAATTCACTTAATTAAAACCGGTGTGTACTATTAGGCTTGATGCCAATTCACATAATTAAGAGGCAAAAATTCAAGAAACTTACATGATTGCAAGCTTTTGTTCTAGGAGATGTGGGAGTTATATGATGTAATTCTTTTGGTGATAGTCTCTTTCAAATTCTATGTGATGAATTGTATAAACTTTGTGTTTAATTGCTATTCACATATCACCTCACATGTATCTTTAGTTTTTGCTAGTTGCACACACTACACAAGTTACTCTTTGTTAAACTTGGTACATTTTATTGTGTGTGATTTTGTTGTGGCCATCCAAGATTAAAAGTTCCTTGATCTTATGCAAAATGTGTTTAAAGTTTGAGAAATTGGATTTTCTAGAGCTTGTATTGAATTCGAATTGGGGATTTTGTTCAATTAGGTTGAAATTGATGAAATTGGCTTGTTGTTTTGATGTAATTAAGCATTATACTCTGTGTGTTGTGTTATGTGATGCTCAATTCATCAATTTGTTTAAAAAATTCAACAAGTGGTTTTCAATTTTGGGTTTTTTGTTAGAAACCCTATGCTCAATCCAATTTTGTTAATCTGAACTTAAATTGAACTTTGTTTTACTGCATTAGAGCATGCATCATGACATTGTGATTGTTTATGCATTATTTGTGTTTAGGACCCCTTAAAAACAACCAGATTGCGTAGCCTAGTTAATTAGCCAAGTTGTTACTTAGTCAAATTAAGCAATTCTAGGTTAAAACAATCAAATAATCATATCAAGCATATAAAGTAGCGGAATAATAAATAACACATGATATGATGACCCAGGAAACCCCACGGTAAAAACCTAGGGAGGATTTGACCTAGCTATCGTCAAGGTAAACATGAATCCACTATGAAAGAATTGAAGTTCATACAAAAGGACTTACAAGCTCCCCGCTCGACTTCCTAATGCTACCTACCAGTAGAACTTACTGACACGACCACGTGCAAGCTCCGAATCCACGGACTCCTTCTTTCTTGGATTCTTCAATCAGCTACAAGCTCCCCGCTTGTTTTTCTTTAAGTTCCAATGGTTGCAACTGTGTTGATCATCAAGATGTTGAAATAATCTCTACCATGAAAGCCCTAAGTTTTGTGTAAAGGAAAGCTCCTCAAAGATCTCACAAGAGATTCACACAAAACAGCAATGTATGAGCAACAATACAATCTGAACAACCTCTAAAAGCGTGGCTAGGGTTTTGTTTAAATACCTAGGGTAAAAACATAAAACCCTAAACGTTTAATGAAGTAGGGCTGAGTTGGAAATTCATCAGAAAACACAACCTGTGCAATTTTCGATCGATCGAGCCTGTCCTTCGATCGATCGAGCCAGGCCGAAAGTCACAAAGACTTCTGCAGTCACTCGATTCCAACTTTACAATAATTCATCAACTTTGAGCAAGCCTAAACAAGACTAAATACATTGTTTTGATCATTATTTGCCAACATTACAAATTAGAGTTCTAAATATATAAAATCCTAAGTCTTCAGAACCTAACAATCTCTGTCAGGAAGGACCCCATCATTTACTTCATCAAGTTGACTCTATTTAATAAGGGTCACCTAACAAGTTACAGTCCGTAGCATGGACTTCATTGTTCTACATGGAATTGTACAATAGGTTACAGAATGAAAGGGATTCCTTTAGAATCACAAAATTACAAACCTTGCATGGTGTTTCATCATCAAGTTATTTTCAGAGATGAAGAAGATGCTTTAGATTGAGCATGTAAATTCAAAAATACATCATGATTGAATCATGATGTGTGCAACTAAGAACTGTCAAAGTCTTTAACAGATCCCAGCTTGCATTTATAGACAAAGGCATTTGCAGATGTACTAATAATTGAAGGGAGAAAGGCAACAAAACCACACCTAGTGTGGATAGCAGTAGTACTTTTAGCAAATATGACCACCCATCTTTAAGTACACTACCAAGGACAAAGGTTGGTAGGTTGAGCTTTAATGAGTTCAAATATCAAACTTATTTTGCGAGTAAAATTAACCATTTGGTAACAGATTTTTATAGAGATGTAATTTCTGACTTGGATATAACGTTTGTGGTAGAGATAATTGGATTGAAAGATGAGAGGAATGATGCGTCTCTTTCCTTGCTTTCCGAATATGTACATTACTGCAATTTAACCAAAAAAAAAAAAAAAAAACAAGAAAATTAGGCTAATTGATTCTGCTAAACACATATGGTAGTGCCTTGCAAAAGTTGTCCCATTAAAAGTTAAAGATATCACCTGTCCTTGAACGTAGCCAATCAAATGCATCCAGAGAAAAAGAGACAGGAAATCCATAAAAGAGAAGGATTTTCATACCAACTGTGGCGGCAAGCTGTTGTTAGTTTTCACATTGGACTATTACTGTTAAGAACTTGCTACGTCAACGGTTTGTGAAAATAATTCTAAATATATAGACTTATTATAGCCATAATATGGCTGGGAAAAGTTTCAGAATGAAAAGTCCCAACTCTTTTGTGGTGAAATGAAGAAAGAAAAAAGAAAAAAATAATCCGATTATAGATTCAAAAGCTTTTCCTAATACAGTAACCTATATGCCTTTCGGGCTTTCACAAAGTGTTATGCAGTAATCATCTGGACATGAGAATGCTTTGTCTTCTTTGTCGGCCTTTAAAATGTTACAAATTATCTTAGCACAAATATTAATTAATGAACATGAGCCACACATGGCCTTTTGTCTCATCATGCTTATATGCTTTAACCCTTGTCCACAATAATGTGGACAATTCCTTTCTCACTTTTATCATAGCTGTTTATTACTATATATCTTTACACCATTGTTTCCATCACCAAAGCTGTACTGTCATCGATTAAGAACTAAATGCCAAAACTTTCATTACCATGGTGCTTTTCATATTTCTATTGCCTAGGTTGCTAGCCATCAGGGACGGAACCAGGATTTAAACCTGGGGGGCCAAAGCTTAAACAATTTTTTTTTTTTTTTTTATGAAAATAAAAACTAACACTTATTTTATATTCAACAAAATACTACATATAAAATAAGTGTTTCTTAAACATTTGATATTATAAAAATGTCGACAAAGTATAACATACAAAATAAGTTTTTTTTTTAACATTTCAACACATTTATCAAAATGGAACTCGACGCTCTTTTAAGTTTCGAAAGTCATCTATGATTGGAGATTTTCAAAAACTGGGACATCAACGCTAGGGGTTGGCAATCTTGCATCATCAGCTATGACTTCAAAATGATTTAGATTTTTTCTTTTGAAAAAAATTAATATTGTAGTGGACTTACTCATAAAGTCATAATCTACAAATTAAAAAAAAAAAAATGTTTCATTATTTTCATATTTCGTAGTTCTATACACCAACTAAAAAAAAGGGACTTATTAACCACAAAAAAAAAATGTAAAACTAAAATAATCATAAACAGACAAGCACAAGTTTATATATATTACTAATGTTAGCCACATCACACAAATTAAGTGATAAAGATAAAGTTCACAAGTTCATATATATATATATATATATATATATTACAAATATTAGCCACATCACACAAAATGACAAAGACAAAATTTTTGATAAAACCAAAATAATTAGACCAAAGACTTGATCAATTGGTCTCACAAAAAAGTCACTTATGACTTACCATTTGCCTAAGACTAGTTTTCACAATTTTAAGTATTCACAAATGACAAAACAATGACTACCAAAGACTCCTCCCACAAATTCACCATCACAATTCAGTACTCACAGTCTCACATCCTACTGTCTTGGTCCTACTTTATTCCTTTATAGATAAAACAAAAAAGAAAAAAGAAAAAAAGTAACAAACACTGAAAGTCTGAAAGTGAAACCGGTCCACACAATCACAAAAAACCACAAAATACAAAGCCGCACAAACACAAACTAGTGACTAGTCTACAGTCCACTGTCCACATGACACAACACACCAATCTATAAAATAAAATTAAAAAGCCACAATTCACAAATACCACTATATCTGCCAACACGGTTCATAAAAAAAAATGCAGAGGGAGGGCAGAGCAGATGGCTATTCGGGTGGCAGAGCACGCAAAGACAAAAAAACAAAAATATTAACTTGAGAGAGGAGAGAAATTTCTTAGATTTACCGTTTGTGAATGTGATCAAGGAATTGAGGAGGAGCAGCAGCAGCAAGTCAGCAACACTCTGGATCTGATCAAAGATTTGAGGAGCAGCAGCAGCAGTAGCAGTGATGGAGGAGGTGTTGATGCTTGATGAGGTTGAGTGGAGAAAGAGTGAGGTTAGGGTAAAATTTTGAGAATTAAAATTTAAGTTTTCAGTTTTTATTTATTTTTTATTTTGTCGGTTTTGTTTTTTTTTTTTTGGGGGGTACTAGCGCTTTTTTTTTCCATGGCCAGGTTGGTATGCAATGATTGATGTAGAAGGAAACGAAAAGGAAATTTAACTTCATAAAATGATAAGGACTAATTCATGGAAGTAATTTACAGTTCAGCACATCTAAGAGCTGATACTCCACCAAATTCATGAAGAACTTAGAAGAAAAAAAATAGAGTTATTAAATGAATTATTATTTATTACATACACCCTACTGATTAGCATGAACTGCACCAAATTTATGAAGAGAAAAAAAAGGTCAAACAGTTTATGAAACATCACTGAAGCCCTGATCAAGTTCAAAGAATTGGCTGACCCACTCTAAATTAAAAGTAGTTTCATTAGAGAAATCAAAAAATTCATCCACATCAAAGTCACTTTTTGAGTCATCAACTCCTTTAGATGTATTCTCCTCTCCACTCATTTCTTCATTGACTTTCTCTTCCTCCCTATTTTCCTGAACAGTATAGCCATCTCTTGTTGCAGCTCCACTTTGCTTCTCCTTCTGCCTTAACTTCTTGCTCAAATAAGAATTCCAGTAGTTCTTTATCTCATTATCTGTTCGCCCCGGTAATCTTCCGGCTATCAAAGACCACCTAAGGTAATTAAAAACAAACAATTATAGAAAAATCCAACCTTGACCATGTTCAACTATACGAACATAGAAGTTAGAACAACCATGTTAATATATATTGGTCTATGTTTGACATGTGAATTAATTAACCTGTTTCCAAGTAGTTTGTGGAGCCTAAGTATCAAATCCTCTTCTTGGTCTGATATGTTTCCTCTCTTGATGTTAGGCCTCAAGTAATTCAACCATCTTAGCCTGCAACTCTTGCCGCATCGGTTAAGACCTACAATAAGCAAAGACTTATTAAGCCTTTGATCAAAATTTAGGAACATCATTTTCATAACAAATATAGTATTGAAGTTAGCAAGTTTAGAATTCAACTTGGTGAAATTGAAAATGACCTGCTTTTGTAGCAATTGTCGTCCACCTTATAGCACCACGGATTGCAATAACCTCAGCCAGTTTTCTATCTTCCTCAGCTGTCCATGCTCCCTTGTTGACTTCCTTCTTAGTTGAAACATTATTAATGGCTTCCATTGCCTTCACTTCTCTTTTAATAGACCTATCTGCCATGGAAGCCATTAGCTTTTGTTTGTGTTTGTCTAAATTCAACGTGCCCTATAGTTTTTATTGAGTCAATCATTGACCATAATGAGGTTTCATTCAACGTGCCCTAGAGTTTTTATTTAATGGGTTTGGTTACTGAATTCAGAGATACTGAATGAGAGAAAGATCACATGCAGTGTACAGGGAAACAGAAAATAATCAAAATTAATGTGTATTAATTAATTAACAAAACCAACATTGTTAGAGGCCAATTTTTTTGACAGATTAGTCTGAATAATGTCAAACAGCAAAACCATAGTGTAAAATAAATAAATATATATGATGCACGGTTTACAAAGAAGGGACCCATTCAGATGTTCAATATTTTTCTTTACACAAACAGAATCAGACAAGGATTCTTTCGAGATTATGACCAATTAATATTTCACCCCAAAACGCTTCACTTTCTTTTTGTAATATTGAAACAGCTGCTAAAGTAGTATTAAAAAAAGAGAGCTCAAGAACAGTATGCAGCAATGAAACTTTGGTTTATTCTTGGTCTTAACTCATATATTGTAGATAATATAACTTTGAATAAAGCTTTTTCAAGTAAGTCTTACAGTCAATTTTATTTGTTATAACATTATGATTGAATGTTGTTTTAGAGGCTAAGGCTTATTAAATATTTTAATTTAATTACGAGTTTATCCAAATATTAAGCACATGTTTAAGAAATTATACAAGATGTTTAAGGAATAATATGATTTTAGCAATAAGATAAGACAACTTTTTATGCTGAGGGTGAGAGATGTTTAAAGAATCTAATTAATGGGTTTGGAGTTTGGACCTAACAATTTATATCCTTACTAACTTTTTTTATTTTTGTTCGTTAGCTAAAAGCTTAGTTATATAGGAAAATAAAAGTTTTTTTTTTTTTTTTTTTTTTTTTACTTCTTTTATAATTTTAAGAGTGCTAATTAAGGTTAATAAGTCACTCATTATTCTATCTCAATTAAAAGGGTTTGGACTCGTAAAGAGACTTGAAGTTCAACTAATTGGTATATTTTGATATTTTAATAGAAATATTCAAAGTTCAAATACTTTAACCACCACCTATTTAATTATAAAAAGTAAAAAAAGAGTTTGAATTCAATTATGTTTGTTGAGAACTCAAACTCAATATGTGAGGACTTAATATTGAGATATAATCACAAACATACATCACAAGTATTTCCTTAAATGAACAGGACATCCCTTAACAAAAATCCTAAATTTATTACTCCAACATGGTTAAATGAAACATTGATATAACACTAACATCTTAAATGAGACTTATGTTTGGTTATTAACTTTTGTATTCGACAGCAATTCATGGAGTAACAGTGACAAAAAAAAAAAAAAAAAAAAAAACTCTTGTATTTCCAAGGGCATGTGAACAAGTTACGTACAGAGCTAGCAAGCCAAAAGACATTCTGTTCAGATTCTTCAGAATGACCCTTGTGTAGCACAAAAAAAATACTCTACTTTCTTGTTTGCACTTTGCACACCCCAAAAAAAGAGCTTATTTTAGTGTCTACTCGAACTTATAGTTTTTAGACCCTGACAGTTCAAAAAACTGGTAAAAAAAGAGGTTAAAGGTTTTTAAGGTCGGACTGAGGTTTGACCAAGGTCAAACCACGACGACGTCATAATTACTTTAATAATTAATTAAAACTCAAATATAGATATTAAATTTATAAAACTAGCAAAATTGACTAATATGTCTATATATGTGAGGAAAATTTAATTATTTTCAAGCATATATTTACAAATTAAATAAGAAAGTTAATAAAATAACATAATAACCATGAAAACATTAAAATTTATGATTAATTTTTGAAGTAAAATTGAATATCTTTAAAGGATTTTAAATATAATTTTTTTTTATTCCTTTTAAGTGATGGGTAGTTTAATTAAGTAGAATAAAATTGTATTAAGTTGTTTTTATAAATAAAAATAAAATAAATAAATAAATGCATTAAGTTTACTTCAAGTATTTTTTTTTTTTTTTTAAATTGTTGAGCATCAACTTACAAGCTTAGTTGAGTGGTTAGACTGTAGCTCTAGCTCTGACCGTGCCTAGATTCTAAACCTGGTAAAGCGCACTTTTTTGATTTTTTTTTTCTTAATTAACAAGCATGCTTGAACTACGGTTGGACCGCACGGTTCATGCCACCGGTCTGCATGAGCCATGCAATCCAACCGCAGTTTAAGAGGTTCACGAAATTTCAAATAAATTTGGTTCTCTATGTTTAAAAAACTGAAATTCAGTCCAGTTTTCGGTTAACCTGGTCGGACTACCTGGTTCGGTCTGGGTTTGACAACCTTGCAAGAACTACTAGTAAGTGCATGGAGCAAGCTGAAAACATTTTTTTTTTGAAAACGAGTTGAAAACTTTTCAATGATAATTAGCATTGGAAAATAAGTTAATGAATGTTTTAAAGATATAAGTTTAGAAAATATATTATGGGAGAAGAAAAAATTAATTTAACAACTTTTTATATTTCATTTAAAATTGTCCATTATCAAATGCTTTAAGAACATATAATTCTAATTTTAACCGAAGAAAAAATAATTATTTTAGTATAAATGTATGAATAATACTTTATCATGTATTATTCATACATGAAAAAGTATTATTCATATGACCTACGTACTAGATTATTAACTTTTCCTTTTTCTTTGTCGGAAGTTGCATTAAATTATCTAAAGAATAGCTACAGCAATGTCTATCATATATATTATCGTTATCATGTCTATATCTCAAAAGCAGTAAAGTACCCTCTCCTTGCTACAGTTTGGCTCGTTCCTTTTCGTCTTTCAACCCACCCCCACCCCCCCAAGGGTTAACTCTCACGTAAATGGGTTGATCTTATGATAATTTTTAATTTGACACCACTTTTATGAGAAATATAAAAAATTGTTACCTTAATGTATTTGTTAACTTTTCCCTTTAATTTAATAGAATTTTTTTTGATAATTTAAGCTTTTTTTTTTTTTTAGAAAAATAATTTAAGTTGAGCTTTAAGTTTCACTAAAAAAAGAAAAAAAGAAAAAGAAAGAAAGGTTGAGCCTTTAGAAGTTTATGCTTTTATATCTAGTCTTTTTTTTTTTTTTTTTTTTTTATAGGAATCTATAGTCTCTACTGGTAAAAATGAATATCATGGACTCCAATTTTCAATTCAAAGTGCTTGTGCTAGCTGCTGTTTAAGCTAGGACATATTAAAGACTAATTGACTTGATGAGTTGAACCTTAAAAAGAACAAATTTAATAATCTGATGATTCTGATTTTAAAAACCTATAATTAGAGTACCAATATTAATTAAATTAAGTTTGATACTTATATTAATGAAATTAAAAATGTATTTTTTTTCCCTCTAATTTTTTTGCAGCTAGCCATGAATCAAAAAGCCACATCCATTAGTTATAATGAAAAGTCAGTTTTTTCTATTGTGGGACCTTTTTGTCAATGTATTTATTTATTTTTTGATAGAATTTCAACTTATAGTTTTCGTTCCATGATAATTGTTTTTGTTAATGCATTTATTATCAACCTTTAAGCTAACATTTGGTTACATTAGGTACATGTTTAGATGATCTATACATTATGTTGTCATGTGAGGTATTTGTCCCGTTATAATTTAATTAACCATGGTCATTTCCAATATGGTGATAATTAAATGAGAAAATTTTTCTTAATTTTATTTAATCACATATATATGTCTTGAAAAGTTAACTGAAATGGAAAAAAAGAAAAAAGAAAAAAGAAAAAAAGATCACCTAACGAAGTAATGCCATTTTAAAATTATTGTCTTTCAAATAATTATGATGAGACTTACAAAGACAATTTGAGTCGCTTTTACAACTCAAACTAAGAACTGGAAGGAGTCTAAAACTTTAAAGTCATTTAGTATTTGTAAAGGATATTATAATTATCACTAGAATGTTGGGGCGGAGCTGCATGTTAGGCCCCCCAAAATTTTTGAAAATATTTTTATACTATATAGAAATATCTAATATTTTAAAACTTAGCCCCCAAAAATAGGACTTGGCCCTCCAATTATTTGAGTTAGTCCAATAATTTTCTTAAGAAAAATTGTCCAATTGGTCATAATAGTTATAGAGAATATTTTGTTTCTCAAAATTATTTTTTGTTGCAAAATGTATTCTCGTATTTCTTAAAGTTTTGGATCATTTATATCTGAACACTTCATTAGTTCAATTGAAAATTTTTTACTTGCAATGGTAGACAATCAGGTAACTTATATTGAAAATAAAAATTTTAAGGATTTCACTATAGAATATGGTGAAAGATGAATTTAACTCTATAAAACATATAATTTTAAGGATTTCACTATGAAAGATATTAAATTGTGTGTGTGTGTATAGATGTATGGGATTATGTATATGTATGGAAGTTTGTATAGACAGCAAATTAGTAACACAAATTGGCCTCCCAAACAAAAATTTCTAACTCCGCCCTTACTAAAATGTAATGCCCTTTAAACTTAATATTGCTCCCCAAGTCTTTCATGATGAATAAGATATGTTAGTTTTAGTATTTCTTCATGCATATTGAAACATTCATGACTTCTAAGCAAGTATTTTTTCTAATCTATACTTCTTGTTTTTCAAGCCTTTGCTGAATTACTTCAAAAATATCACGAGGGAGCAAGTTTGTCACTAATACTATTATTTAGTCCAGCACTAATAGTCTAATACTATTTATATTATTTTCACGTTCTATATGCAATATGTATCTATAACCCTCTTTCGCATATCAACCAAGAGTGGATACATTCTATTTTATCATTACTATCATTACTATATGATCCATTCTAGATTATTGTTGGTATCTAAGACCAAATATATGCTTTACAATGTCTAAAACTGGTTCCTTTACGCCAAATATTTGCCTAACTTCGGCTCAAAAACTGGTTGATGATATAAACTTTAAAGCAAATACATGTATATGAGTTCACAACAGTTAAAAATAAAACAACACACAATAATAATAATAATAGGAAAAAAATACAAAAGACTTAATGAAAAAAAAGAGAGATATAATGATATAGACATGTATGCTTTCTCAATATATAATACAAACATACCTTACAGACTCTAAAAGATAGTAGTTAGCTCCTTCCACACTAGCTGAAAAACTTTTAAAAGAAAAAGGCTTTCTACTGTTTGGGAAGTATGTGTTACAGTACTCGTTGATTCTTATAAAGCCAGTTTGTTCTCCTTTTATAGGAGGAGAGAATTCGAGTAGAAGAAGACAAGTACATCAAGTTATTGCTATCTACCACTGTTTGACAAATGAAAGTATCTATTATGTTTGATTAAAGGTGCCATGTACAACAAAAACTACCACCTATATCTGTTTGCTTTGGGTGGTCCAGTCTCAGTTGTGGCACCACCTTATGGTCAGGGTGGTCCCACCTGACTTGGAAAAAAAAAAGTTTATATATAATAATTTAAAATTTTATATTTATTTACCTTTAAAAAAAATTGTGGGACCAACTTGAATTTTTTTTATGCTAATAA
Organism: Quercus glauca; assembly: GCA_023736055.1. Classification (NCBI taxonomy): domain Eukaryota; kingdom Viridiplantae; phylum Streptophyta; class Magnoliopsida; order Fagales; family Fagaceae; genus Quercus; species Quercus glauca. Next base: position 9,028,934 of record CM043319.1, on the reverse strand, counting down.
AATTAAATTTTGGTCCATAATTTGAGCAACTTAATAATATATTAGGATTTTTCAAGCAAAAAGAAAAAACTAAAAAAAAAAAATTTGAACTAAAATCTGAAAAAAAAAATTTATAATAAAACTATTAAAAGCTGGGCAGTGGCTTGATTCCTTGACTAAGCACACTGCCCAATACAACACAAATTTCAACTTTTTATTATTTTTTATTATTATTTTTCCTCACTAAATATATATTACTTCTCATTTTTTTTAATTTTTTCCTCTTGTTTATTCTTAACCACACATGTCTTCATGAGTGTCATGTATTTGAGATTTGACTTTTGTGCTACCATTATAATCCTCTTATTTTTAAGTAAAAATTCCTCCTCAACACCATCTATTGGTAGAGACCTAAGGCCGAAATAAGTAAATTTTTGTTGTCCATTTGTTATTTTGAGTTATATTTTTCTTTTTCTTTTTTTATTTATGTCTTTGTTTTTTAGAATCCTATTTCTATTTATACTAGTTTGTAATCTCATACGTATGCATGAATATACTTAAAAAATATACATTAAGATACATAGTATAATTCTTACATATATAAATTTAAATATTATTGATAGTCATTCTTATATTTTTTTTAACTCTTTAAAAAGTCTTGTAAGAATCTTATTAGTTGGAAAATGTAAATTGTCCATTTTTTTAATTTTTTTTTTTTTTTTATGTTCATTAATTTTATACTCTTTGGTTTTTTTATGCAATAACTCATTTGGATAAATATTTATAATGTGATCTCATATTTGACTCCAAAATTAAGAAATAAAACTCTCTCTAAAAATTAATAATTTAGAACACATAGCGCAAAATTAGACTTCAATTATAGATATATAGATTTCACTTAGTACCACCATAGTGAACTACATTATGTTATCTCCAATTAATATATTGAAACCACAAAATTTACACCTTAAAACTCAATAATTTGATTTAAATTTCTGTCTTTGTTTTTTTTTTTTTGATCTCATAACAACAAGAATTCGATACTAGACTATTTTTATTTCTGTCTTTGGACGAGGTGCGTTGTGAGACGCTCTTATTTCGTCAATAATTTGATTTGTGTTAAAAACAATTGTTGCTTTAATAAGTCCAGCATGTCCCTCATCCTTGAGTTAATTAGGCAGAAAAAAAAGCCTCAACATAATTTCTAAAGTTATGATTTTAAAACTTTTTTTTTTGTAAGCATACAATTTTATTAATGACTAAAGATTTATGTTCTCAAAAAATAAATATTTATATTATTACAAATATTAACAAGGTGGGTACAAGCCATTTTTCAATTTTTTTATCAAATGGAACCCACATTAGTGCAACATTAACAAGCACCACACGGTGCTTGTTAACATTTGTCATATGTAGAAATCATTTTTCTAAGGGATGTATGTGATATATATAATAATTCTCTTAGTTCTACCTAAAACAAGCAAGAGACTAGTGCTGAAGGGAGTGAAGCAGTTATACCATTGGAACTAAGCCTATTTACATGGATATGAAGAAATAAATTCCATATCTACGAATCATATATGTTCTAATCTTATTCAGTGAGTTAAAAGACTAGGAAGAATATATCTCCTCCCCAAGGGCGTAGCCAAAAAATTTTACTTGGGGGGCTGAATTGTAATATTAATATATTAACCATAGTTCATATTAAATACAAAATTATTAACTTTGATATATTGTTATATTCTTAAATATTAATGAACATACAAGTTTCTCAAAAAATAAAAAATAAAAAATGAACGTACAAAAATTATATAGTTTATTATAGACAAATACAAAAAAAAAAAAAAAAAAAAAAATCCAATAAAAGATAAGTTCATATCAAAATTATGCCCAACAATCTTTAATTGGATAAAGATAGCAATCTGAAAATGTGAACAAAAAAAATATTAAATACACTTGTGCATATCAACACACACATAGTGGCAGAAGAAAGAAACAAAAAAAATACTAATGGTAAAATAACAATGATGATTGATAAAAGAGAGAGAAAAGAAAATGAACTTGCATATTCACTTCTATAAAGAGTCAAGAAGATGATGTTGCGCCAGAAAAAGATAGATTAATAATTTTGGTTGAGATAGGAGTTTTGTGTTGAGAAGAAAGAAAATGCGGTGATGGGCTGGCACTAACAACTACAATAAAACTCCGTAGGTACCTAAAAATGAAAAAAAGAATTGAAATTATATTGAGAAATGGGTTGTCATTAATGCTAGAGAGGAAATTATTATTCATTAGATTAATTATAAATCTTTTGGACTAACTATAAATTTTATGAATAATTTGGGTGGATAGAAATAATTGGAATAATTTTGTTGCTGGGGGGGGGGGGGGGGGTCTAATGTAGCTCTGCCCCTGCAGTCCTAGCTATCTCTGCACTGCACTGACCACATCTGTAAGCTATTCTGTACGAGGAATTTCCTCTTGAAAGTAGTAGGCTGACGTGAATTTTTTTGGTGCTTGCTTGCCTATGCCTTCGTTTCTTGTTTCTGATACAGTTTTTGTTGCCTGTCAAAAAAAAAAAAAAAACACAAGCTAAAAAGCCGTGAACTAATTTGGTATGACTCAAATTCCAAATTCCTGATATTGTACTTTTGGTTACATACTAGAACATCAAATGGAATTTTTGTTGTCATTTTATTAACGGGTACCGTTTAGTGTCCGTTAACACCACCTTATTATATAATCAGAGTGAGTGACAGATAGACAGACGAAGAGATAGTATGAAACCCATCAAACAGAAGCTCCAAAACTCACTTGGAAATTTTCGTATGTGTTACGTAAGAACTGTAGATGAGTTTATTCTTAATAGCTTATTTTGACTTAAAATAGCTGTACATCTGTCCTTTAAAGAAAATACAATTTATATATATATATATATATATATATAATATCCAATTATAAGGTAAGCCAAACATTATTATTATTATTATTATTACTTTTTTAAAAAATAACATATGATACTCAAAAAAAGATGTTACAAGAAATCCATTATACCTAGCTATCTGAAGAAGCCTATTAATACAAGCATGAAGTAAAACTCTACAAAAATTGCTATCACTCAAATTTTTTACAATAACGGAACCCTGCTTGTATATTATATATGAGCAACATTAGAGATATAAAAAAATTTTATACAGTTTGTTAAGATAATAAATTTTTATTAAAATAACATATTACTTTTGTAGGGATTTATTACTGATACGATATCTATTATATAAATAAATAAATCAATAAATCATACCAATTTTTTTTTTTTTAAATCACTATAAATCTATTGATTAATTATAGTCGTATAGCAACTTGTCATTGATAATAATATTATCCACTACTTGTATAAAACTACATTATGGATCTGTCAATTCTATAGTAAATAAACCAAGGTGAGGCCATGACTATAGTAAATAAACCAAGCCTATAAAACTACTTGAATGCTCGAAAATGTGTTGAAAACACAAGAGCTATTTAAACCCCTAAATAAAAGTTACGGCTCGATTGATTTTACACTAATTACAAAGTGCGGAATAGTGTAAATGCGAGCGGATAAGCAAACAAACTACTCTAATCCATAATCATGGCAACACAGCAGTAAAATGGAATGTAAAAGAGTAGGGAAGAAAGATGCAAACACAAGATAACATGCCGATGTGTTATCGAAGAGGAAACCGAAGAACTCGGCGAAAAACCTCCCCGCCGGCCTCTAAGCGATAATCGATCCACTAGACAATCAGTTGGGATACATGGGTTAGCAAGAGACCCTCCAAGCCTAATCTACCCAATGTACCTAAGCCCTCCAAGTTCCTACTCCAACAAGGCTTCTAGGAACAGTGTCTTGTCTAGTTCTCCGGATCCCGCAACAAGCTTCATGTTGCATCTGCCATCCTTGGCTTCTTCCAATACTTCCCAGCAGCGCCAAAACTTCACTTGATACTCTGAAAGGGTGTGGTAAGTGTTTGGGCTATCAACCTCTCAATGGTATGGAAATGGAGAGGTAGGAGTTAAGGAAATTCCACAAGCAAATGTGTAGAGAATTGTGGGTATAACAATCTCTAACTCTCAAGGTGTTTGGCTAGGGTTTTCTCTCAGAAGCACTCCTTAACATTTGTGGGTAATGTGGGTATATATAGTATAGGCACAGAAAGAGTGGATCAGAATGGACAGTTTGGCAGAACAGAATGTTTCGCGGGTGTCTCACTGGAAGGCCTTACCCGCGAGGTACTCGCGAAACACAGCTGTCTCCATCCTGGCCTAACTCTTCGCATTCCAGCATGTGCAAAGCATATAAGTCACTTCGCGGGATGTTAAGTTGCGAGCTACCCGCGAAAACTCTTCTGTCTTCAATTGCTTGAGTCTTTACACTTTCTCTTTCTAACACACAACCCTTACAATCAAATCCCACAATAAATACAGGGTACACAAGATTGAATAAAATTACAATCAAATTTGGCATAGAATAAAAGCCAACAAAACACATAGTTGTAAATAACAACTTTACAATCTTTCCCTTCGGCTATTCCACGACAAAACCCCTAAAACAGACTCTATACTTAAACATGAGTTTGGGAACAGTGGCAAAACTCACTCACAGCTAATCTAGAAGTTGTGAAGCACTTGCACGTATATACCTGTAACCTGAAACATTTGCACATAAACAAAACTTTCATTACGCTTATGACAAGTTGAACACAAGGTACATACATGAACAAGTAAAATGACTACAATGAACACTATAAAACATGTAAGCATATCTTGATCATGTAAAAACAGTCATCAAAGAATGACTACAATGAACATTTAGCAAGTAAATGCTCATCTGGACACGCAATGCAATTAAGAACAATCCCTAGGATCAATTGCATGTCCAACACTCAACCAATGCAAAATACACTAAGTATTTGCATTTAGGATACATAATCCTACTAGGGCACAGGAGTGAGGTACTTAAGACATATTAGCAATATCTTAAAGTACAAAAAAATGCTACAAAGCATAGAGATAGACACATGCTGAAAATAAACTGAAATTAAAATAGAGTATTAAAGCTTTAAATAAAAGCAAATAAAAACAACAAAACCAGCAGTTATAAAAACTAAAAATAAACAGAAGTAAACCGCCTGTGAACCAATAACCAATGTTTCTAAGCCTAAACCTATGCTCCCTCTAACATTGTGCAAGCTCTTCCTCAGCTCCCCTTCAAAATTTTCTCCCCCTTTTTGACCGGAATGGCCAAAGTGCTAGAACTAATCTGACTCTAAATCTAATCCCTGCGCCATGGGCAAGTCTTGGATCTGTGAAGACAATGCAATGATCTGTCCTTGGAGGTATGCAAACTGGGTCGCGGTGTGTTGCACATGGGAATCAAGCAGTGTAGACATCTGGTCCATTTTAGCTAGTAATCGATCAAGTTTGCTTAAACCTTGTGCTGGTGCAGAAGATGATGGCTGAGCTGCAGGCTCTGGAGCAGAAGTAAATCGATCAATCTCTTCTTCTGTATCACCACCCTCGTCCTCAACACGATCATGTGGTATCGTATGCACACCTGTCTTGGATCCCTTGATGTGAGATGTGCTCCTAGTAACTGTGTGCGCACCAATGAGATAGTCCCTCTGAACCACAGTAAGATCACTTGGAAGTTTCAGCTTCATCTTAGCTATTAGTCCCATAATCGGAGAGGGAAAAGGCATTACAGTCCTTGAATTCTACTTCGTAATGCTCTTTTTCAGTATATGGATGATATGGCCACAAATATCTATCTCCTTATGGGTAAAGAGATCTTACAAAAATCTTGTTCTTGGAGCTAACAGTGTAGTGAGGTTAGTAACCGGATATAGGTTGTGAATCATCACATATGCCAAAGCTCTCATCTCCGGTGAAAATGGTATTGTGTTCATGGATGATTTCTTCAGTGTGCCACCAAGCAGTTTTATCATCTCATCAGTAGAACCCAATCTATCCTCATACGGTACTGTAATTGGTTGTGAGAGAGGACGAACTTCCAAAAAATCTTGGATGATCTCTCTTGTAATCACAAATTCTTTGTGCCTTACCCAGCAGTCGATACGATCTCCTTCGACAGCAGCATTTGAGAAAAACTCCTTGATTATCTCCAAATAAACAACCCCAACTGGTTCAACAGCTTGGTCCAAGTTCTTTCTTTAAACACCTCAGGTATAAAAGTGCCATCAAGTGATTCCAGTTGCACGACCCTCTCCATGATGATCATTTTGTCCTCAGAGCAGTCATTATACTTCATATCAGCTTCAGCAGACTTGAAATGATCAGAATCAGTGCGTGCACGCTTTGAGGATGATTTCTTGGTGGCTGCATGCTTAGTGTGAGCCATCTGTGCAAAGTAACACAAAAACATGCAAGAAACATGTGCAAAAACACAAAACAAAACGCAAAACTTTATTAGTTTCAAGTTAGTCCTAAAACAAAAGTAGAACAACCTCAAACAGAGCAAAATAACTCAAAAACAACATGCTAAAGTATATGAATCATGTAAACAGAACCAAAATGCGTGTATTCCATTACAATGCATGTGTGTGACTGTGTTGTGCATGTGTGTGCATGTGCTGATGCATGAGGAAGCAACATGAGATGCATGAAGTGTGCACAGAGGATGCCCAGGTGTGTGCCTAGTGTATGCATGTCATGGCATTGAGACACACAAAGAGCAAAGTGTGTAAAACACACAAACCATGACCAAAACAAGTTAAACAAGGTCACATAAGTGTAAATCCAGAAATTGGAAGTCACTTGAATCCAATTTATTACAAAAATATCACTGGGACATTTTGTCAAACACTTGACATGCAACAATGCACAACAGATATGGATAATGCATGAACATGGTGAAATCTAGCCTTAATGCATGCTAAAATGCCACAATGGGCCAACACAGATATAGAAATACCAAATGGGACTCAGCCCAATCAAAGAATTGAAAAAACTTTCACATAATTTAGAACTCCAACCCATTTTCAAAAAATCCCCAAAATTTGGAACCCTAACTTAAATCTCTGCTAAATCTTAGGAAAACATGAAGAAAAAGTTTTAGAAAACATACCTTGAAGTTGAAATTGCAGAATAGAACTTGAAATTGATGGGGTTTTGAAGAAAAATTGATTTTGGGTTGAGATAGGTTCGAGAGAGGTTGAGCGAGGGAAATTTCAAGTGTTTGAAAAACTGTCACATCTGCTACATAAAAACTGAAAACATGCATTTTTCGCGGGTTAGGCAGTAGCGACACAGTCACGAGAAAGACCACTGAAACTTAAAAGCTTTTGCGAGAAGCTTTAAGTCGCGAGACAGTAGCAATACAGTCGTGATAGAATCTGTCTGATTTTGGAAAAATCCAGTTTTGGTCAAACAGCATTTTGCGAGAAGCTGTTGGTCACGAAATAGTCGCGATACAATCGCGAGAGTCTCTGAGTGAAAAGTCAGAAAAATTATTTCCCTTAAGCTCTTCTCGCGGGAAGCCCTAAGTCGCGAGCTTCTCGCGAGACAACCTCTGAACCAGTTTTTGATGAAAAACACAAAAATGCATTTTGAACAAAAACTAAAAACATGAAAGTATAAAAACACTTTCAAAAACAAATAAAACACTCAAAAATATTTTGGGTTTGATCACAAATAATTGAGACACATCACATTTGAACATGTACAATCACACAAATGAGATACGCATTAATTGAATCAAAGTCTTGTGTGTTGTGTGTGAGTATCAAATGTGGAATAGTCCTTAAATCAGAGTGAAGCTTCAATGATCAATTCAATCAAGTCATACACAACTAGCACTAAGTCAAGTGGACTATCTCAATTATAGAAATGAGTATATATGACCTCCCACAAGAGAATGATTACATATCAAAGAAGCTTTTCATTTGGCCTCTGCATAAAACATAACTTTTGATCCTTTTTTTTTTTTTTTTGGATGATATATCTCTTTTTGAGATCGGTGCTTGAAATTTTTTATATTTCAACATTGATAGTTAGCCTTTGGCTTTTTGAGCACCTTAAATTTACATTAAAAGAGTCGCTTTCCCTTTTCTCTAGTCAAATACTAGTATGTGTGACAGGCTTTTGCAGCTCAATATCTCTTTTCATTTGGAGATTTACATTTGGTGAGCTCTTTTGCAAAAAAAAATATAAAAATAAAGTGGGAAGAGATATAGACACAGGTCTATGCAAGTATCAAGACCAACAAGACTATTGACCAATCATTCATGACTAGCTTGAAGATCTATTTACAACAGTCACACATAGTTTTCAAGATTTCTTCCACATAGAAAAAGGTGCATACATAACAAGCGAAGCCCGTAAATGCACTACGCCATTAGTACGAATGTACTAGACCAAACTCACATGATATATGCACAATACAAGCGATCAAACTTTTTAAAGATTTTTCAATTTTTATGGGTTTTTGAATTTTTGAACCCAAAACAGAACAAGAAAAGTAAGATCAACAAAACTGGTAAAAACCAAACAAGTATCTGATCTCCAAGAATCTAATCTTTAAGTAAGCTTTTGATAGCTCACCATTCAACTTTTCTATTTCACATTTGGCCTCCTTATGTCTGACTAAGAGACTCCGGTAATCTTCCACTGCTTTCTTCATTTTCTTCACAACCGCCTTTGCCACCCTTGCATACTCCCCGATTTCTCAAGAAGTAAGGCGTAATTCTCTCGAAGACCAACTGTATCTTCATCCTCTTCAGCATTTGATTCTTCCACAATCCCCATGGATTCTTCATCGCTATACTCCCCAAGTTCTTCTACAAGTTTATTCAAGTCCTCCGAGGACTCAACATGTTCAATAGCCATAAAGGCAGAGTAAATTCCTTCTCCATCACAGCTCTCTTCGAAGTCAAAATTGGAAGAATCTGTATCATTGAGTGTTGTGACATAAGTCTTGCCTTTTCCTCTCATAAAATTGGGACACTCCTTTTTTAGATGTCCTTGGCCATTGCATTCATAGCAAACAATGCCTTGAGGAGATTGAAACTCCTTTCCCTCTTTCTTCTTATACTCTTTCCTACCACCTTTGGAGGATGAAAATTTTTCTTTATTGAATTGTTTCCCACTATTTTTCATCCTCAGGAATTTTCGAATGTTTTTCACAAGAAATGCTACCTCCTTCTCCACACCTTCTTCTTCAGAGGAATCATCCATTCTTCTGGTGATGGTTTTAAGTGTGAGAGATTTACTCGACTTATGAGAAGGCAGACCCAGCTCATATGTTTGGAGAGACCCAATTAGCTCTTGGATTTTGATCTCATCCAACTCTTTACTCTCTTCTATGGCTGTGACTTTTGCTCTAAAACTTTCCAGAAAGGACCTCAAAATCTTTCTAACCACCTTAGTATCTTCAATTTTCTCACCAAGATTGAGTTTAGCAATTACAATTTCGTTAAGCTTCCCATAGAATGAATCAAAAGGTTCATCATCACCCATCTTGAGCTCTTCAAATTTGGTGGTAAGCATCTGGAGCTTTGTGTCCTTAACTTTCTTTGTACCTTCATAGGTAGTCTCCAAAATCTCCCAAGCTTCCTTGGCAACTGTCATGTAAGAGATCCTATGGAATTCATCTGGAGACGCACCACAGAAAATAGCATTTAAAGCTTTACTATTAGCATTGGCTACCGCAAGAGCTGCCTTATCCCAAGTGGATTTAGCAACCTCCGGCCTAGTCCAACCGACTTCAATCGAATCCCAAATGGTATCATCAATAGAACATAGAAATGCCCTCATTCGGACTTTCCAGAAAGCATAATTGTTACCATAAAAAAATTGTGGAACATTTAGGGATTGAGACCTATCCATCTCAAATAGGGTCAAGGATCACACTCAAGTATTTAAACCACAGCGAGTGTACCCGCTTTGATACCAATTGAATGCTCGAAAATGTGTTGAAAACACAAGAGCTGTTTAGACTCCCAAATAAAAGTTACGGCTCGATTGATTTTACACTAACTTATTACAAAGTGCGAAATAGTGTAAATGCGAGCGGATAAACAAACAAACTACTCTAATCCATAATCATAGCAACACAGTAGTAAAATGAATGTAAAAGAGTAGGGAAGAAAGATGCAAAAACAAGATAACACGCCGATGTGTTATCGAAGAGGAAACCGAAGAACTCGGCGAAAAACCTCCCCGCCACCCTCCAAGCGGTAATCGATCCACTAGACAATCAGTTGGGATATATGGGTTAGCAAGAGACCCTCCAAGCCTAATCTACTCGATGTACCTAAGCCCTCCAAGCTCCTATTCCAACAAGGCTTCTCGGAACCGTATCTTGTCTAGTTCTCCGGATCTTGCAACAAGCTCCATGTTATATCTGCCATTCTTGGTTTCTTCCAATGCTTCTCAGTAGCACCAAAACTTCACTTGACACTCTGAAAGGGTGTGGTAAGTGTTTCTGTTAGGTTCTAAAGGTTTAGGATTTTATGTATTTAGAACTCTAATTTGTAATGTTGGCAAACCATGATCAAAACAATGTATTTAGTCTTGTTTAGGCCTGCTCAAAGTTGATAAAATATTGTAAAGTTGGAATCGAGTGACTGCAGATGCATTGGGGCATTTCGGCCTGGCTCGATCGATCGAAGGTTAGACTCGATCGATCGAAAGTCGGCCCAGATGCGTTTTCTGCAGAATTTCCAACTCAGCCCTAACTCTTTAAACGTTTAGGGTTTTATGTTTTTGCCCTAGGTATATAAGGCAAACCCTAGCCACGTTTTTCAGAGTTGCACAAGTTGTATTGTTGCTCATACATTGCGGTTTTGTGTAAATCTCTTGTGAGATCTAGAGGAGCTTTCCTTTACACAAAGCTTAGGGTTTTCAAGATTGAGATCACTTCAACATCTTGATGATCAACTTGGTTGCTGCCTTTGAAGCTTAAAGAATATCAAGCGTGGGTGCTTGTAGCTGATCAAGGGATTCAAAGAAAGAAGTAGTCCGTGGACTCGGAACCTGCGCGTGGTCGTGTCAGGAAGTTTTACTGGTAGGTAGCATTAGGAAGTCAAGCGGGGAGCTTGTAAGTCCTTTGGTAAGAACTTCAATTCTTTCTTAGTGGATTCCGTTTTGCCTTGAGGATCGGTGGGTAAAATCCTCCCCAGGTTTTTCCGTGTAGTTTCCTGGGTGATCATATCATTGTGTCTTTTATTATTCCGCTGCTTTATATGTTTTATATGCATGATATGATTTTGTGATTGTTTTAACCTAGAATTGCTTAATTTGACTAAGTAACAACTTGGCTAATTAATCTAGGCTACGCAATCTGGTTATTTGTAAGGGGTCTAAACCGTTCAAGTGGTATCAGAGCGGGTTGCTCTTCTGTTTGAGATTTTTATCTCTGAACTGATCCTTGACCCCAGTTGTCATGGAGCATGGACACTCTCTGTTTGTTCCTCCTCACTTTGATGGGAACAATTATGCTTACTGGAAAGTAAGGATGAAAGCATTCCTAAAATCCATAGATGAGAGGGTGTGGAATTCCGTTGAATACGGATGGGAGAAGTCCACTACTCCTGTGAGTGAGTGGCAAACTTCTGAAAAAGAAGCAGCAGGCTTCAATAGCAAAGCTATGAATGCCATCTTCAATGCTGTTTCAATGGAGGAATTTAAGAGGATCTCTAATGTTGAGGTTGCTCATATTGCTTGGAAAATCCTCCAAACTGTGCATGAAGGCACAAAGGATGTTAAGATAAATAAATTGCAGCAATTAACTTCTAGGTTTGAAAGCATTAGAATGTCTGATGATGAAACCTTTGATGAGTTTTATGCTAAACTTAATGATATTGTTAATTCTGCTTATAATTTGGGTGAAGTCTATGATCAACCTAAAGTTGTTAGGAAGATACTTAGATCCTTAACTGAAGACTTTAGACCCAAAGTGACAGCCATTACTGAGAGTAAGGATGCTGACTCCATCCCTGTGGATGAGCTTGTAGGATCTCTTCAGTCCTATGAGTCTGACTTACCCAAGACTATCAAATCTAAATCAATGGCACTTAAGTCTGTTGATGATGTTGAAGCTGGTGGATTTGATGATGAGCTCTCTCCCACGGAGATAGCTTACCTTGCCAAGAACTTTAGAAATTTTCTCAGAAACACTAATAGAAAGGCAAGGAATACCAACACTGTTGAACCTAGAAACTTTAGGAAGAATGACCCCACTAAGGTTAATAATTTTGAAAAACCTAGAGAACAAGTAGGTCAATCTTCAAATAACTCTTTGGGTCCTCAGTGTTTTGGTTGTCAAGGGTATGGTCATGTCAAATCTGAATGTCCTACTTTCTTGAGAAATAAGGGTAAAGCTATGGCTGTAACCCTTAGTGATAATGAGGTTTCTGATGATGAGTCCGGTTGTGACGAGGATGGAAACTTCATTGCTTTCACTACTACTGCTGTAGTCAATGAAAGCATATATGCTGAGGAGAACCCTACTGATTGGGAACTCTTTGAAGATGCAGATCTTCAAGAGGCCTACAACAAACTTTGCAAAATTGTTGCAAAGGATGCTATGAAAGTTGATTTAGGCCTGAAGAAAATTGATGCTCTTAAGCTTGAAAAGAAGAATTTGCTTGTAAAACAGTTTGATGCGAATGATCTTTTGAATAATGTTAAATCTGAAAACATGCTTTTGCTTGATAAAGTTAGAACTTTGGAACATGATTTATCTGTTGCTAGATCTGCTAGTTCTAAACTTGATCACATGTTGAATGTTCAAAAGTATCCTTCTAATAAAGCCGGGTTAGGATATGTTGAAAGCATCTTTGATTCTGGACCCCATTCCACTGTCTTTGTTCCTTCTTCTTCTTCTGTACCTTCCGTGAGTGAGGTTGTGAGTGAAACTATTAAACCCCCTATGAGTGAGGTTGTTAAACCTGTAGAAGTTTCACCACCTAAGAAGATTAGGGTAGACTTAAGAGAATCCAAACCTAAGGAGCCTACCAAACCTAAGGACAAGATGCATGGTAAACCTGCTTGGGTTTGTCATTATTGTGGTAAGTCTGGACATATCCGTCCTAACTGTTACAAGCTTCAAGCTGATAAGAGAGCAAAAAGACCAAAAGTGCCTATGCCTCAAACACAAGATCCTATGGCACTAATTGGTGAATTGGTGAAGGCGTTAAACCTTTATTCCAATTCTGGAGTTGGGAATCACTCTAATGTGAATAAGAACTCCAATGCTCAAGGTGCATCTAAAAAGTTTTGGATGCAAAAGACTCGAACTAACTGAGTCTTTCTGACATGGTCCTTGTGCTTCATTGCTCTATTCTGTTGTAACCATTGTTCTTTGGTTTTTATATTTTTTTTGTTCTAGGACTTGCATTGCATTACATACATGCATTTCATTCTAGGATTTATTTGTTTTCTCTTTTAATAATAATAATAATAATAATAAAAAAAGGAGAAAGCAAAATCTTTGTTGAACACTATTTTTCTTGATTTTTTGAAAACAAGGTTGGTCTTTCTTTTTACACACGTCATGTCTTGTGTACCTTGTTTAACTTTGATGAGCTTATTTACTGCACTTGACTAGTTGAAACCTTGTAGTGCATGTTGTGTGGGAAAGATGTGTGTGGTTCTTAATCACTTTGCCTTAATCATGAAGTCACATGTTGTTGACTGACGGACTTGATCCTTTTGAGAAAGGCATAAATAACCATCTCACCACTGTTCTCTAGCCAATCATGAACACCTTAGTGCATATCATAAGATTTAGTGCTCGAGAAAGTGTAGCACATGCACAAAAAGAACATAAGGTGTAGCCTTAATTAAAATTAAAACTGGTGTGTACTATTAGGCTTGATGCCAATTCACTTAATTCAAACCGATGTGTACTATTAGGCTGAATGCCAATTCATATATAAATAAGAGGCAAAAATGCAAGAAACTTACATGATTGCAAGCTTTTGATCTAGGAGATGTGGGAGTTATAGGATGTAACTCTTTAGGTGATAGTCTCTTTTAAATTCTATGTGATGAATTGTGTAGACTTTGTGTTTGATTGCTATTCACATATCACCTCACATATATCTCAAGTTTTTGCTAGTTTCACACACTACACAAGTTACTCTTTGTTAAACACTGTACATGCTAGTGTGTGTGTTTTTGGTCTAACCAACCAAGTTTGAAAATATCTTGAGATTTGTGCACAACATATTTGTTTGCTTGAGAAAATTAAATGCGAAGATGATTGAAACTTGTGTTTGAGAAAATTAGGTTTAAAATTTTTGGTTTTTGAAAAAGCATTTCATCTCATACTCATGCATTTTGATTTCATTGTTCAAATGCTTTGAGGAGTTGTTTTCAAAATTGGGTTTGCATTTTTCAAAACAGTGATTTTTCTCAAAATTTAGTGAGCCTCTGCCTATTTCGATCGATCCAGTGTGTTTTTCGATCGATCGAAAAAGTGTCTCAGAATGTGTTAAAATGACTGTCACATTCGATCGATCGAATGTATTTTTCGATCGATCGAAGATCGTGGAGAAGCCTGTTTAAAAGAACAAATCTGACTTTTTCAAAGTTATTCAAACTTTTTCAAAAACTTTTCCTTTTCTCTCTCCGACGAGGCAAGCTCATTTGGTCAATTTTTTGTCGTTTTCCTCCGGATTTTTTGCACAATCTCTCTTTCCTCAAGCCGGTATGTCTGTTTTGCCCTTCCTTTTCAATTTATTTTCACATTTACATGCATTTTTCATGCATTTTAAGGGAGTTTTTTCGGAACTTTCTCTATTTGGGATTTGTGATGATTCAGACCTAATTGTATGAAATTGATCAATGGGTTTTGGTGGGGACACACTATAAACATGTTCTTAATAGTTTAATTTGATCAATTTTGAGTTTTGTGATCAATTGAAAATTCTAGGGTTTATGTTTGGTCCGAATTGGGGCTTTTGTGAAATTGAGTTACAATTGATGAAATTGGCTTTGTGTATTGATGTATTTAGGCATTATAATCATTGTATTGTGTTTTGTAATGCTTAATTCATCAATTTGATGCAAAATTTTTCAAGTGGTTTTCAAATTTTTAGGGTTTTTCTTAAGAAACTCTATGTTCAAGCCAATTTTATGAATTTGAACTTAATTTGATCCTGGTTACTGCATTAGTTCATGCATCATAACATTGTTAATGTTCATGCATCATATAGATTTTTATTCTATATTTTTGTGCTAACTTGCAGTTTGCCTTTGGATTTGTTTTTGTTCTTTTTGGTTTTCTCTTTGTGTCTTTGTCCTTTCCTTAGCACCATGCCTAGGAAGACTAGAGCCCGTAGGTCTATTCCCTCTCCTTCTCCACCCCCACCTTCCTTTGATAGTGAGAGGTTCCCCAGTAAGAAGAACTAAGAGACCTTTGAGACTTTAAACCTCAAGAGAAAGGTTTGGGCTGAGCGTTCTATCATATTAGATGAGCTAGATCCTGCCATTAGGGCAAATTTTGAGCGTAGGGGTTAGTTGCCTTTGTTAGCTATGTCTGACCCTCCACCTCCGGCTACCTTGATTAGAGAGTTCTTCTCGAACCTCTCTGTCCACGTCTATGATTCCAACACTCTAGTT
Organism: Quercus glauca; assembly: GCA_023736055.1. NCBI lineage: Eukaryota > Viridiplantae > Streptophyta > Magnoliopsida > Fagales > Fagaceae > Quercus > Quercus glauca. Next base: position 9,013,328 of record CM043319.1, on the reverse strand, counting down.
AGGAGTTGGATATGAGGTGTAGAGTACTCCATTACTCCTGATGTAGTGGCTGATGCTCTTGAGGTACCGTTGGTTAGGCATCCTGTCTATCCCTATGATGAGTCACCCGAGTTGAGTGATGTCATGTCTTACATCACTGGGTCATCTATCCAGTGGGGTTTTGATCCTAGGATCACCACCGCTGAGCTTCCTGAGACTACCTATCTCTTCTTTAGGATAGCCTGTCACTCACTCTGGCCCATTTCTCATCTGCACACCATTCCTCTTGAGAGGTGTGTATTTTTGTACGCTCTTGTTACTGATGCTCCTATTAGTTTTCCCCATCTTTTTCTTCGTTCTTTGAACGAAATTTATAGGAGTTCATCTACTGCTCATGCCCTTGTCCATCCTATTTTCATTCATAGGATTTTACTTTATCTTGGTTTAGAGGATTTCCCTGCTTCTGAGCCTGTTCATGTTATAGGTCCTATAGGTGCGTCTTTTCTTAGACAAAGGGCCGCTCATCTTCGAGCTGGTTTTAAACACCCTAGGTCTGAGCCATCTAGTAGCGCTCCTTCTCCTCCTTCTTCTTCTACAGGTCCTGCTGGTGAGGCTGTTCCTGATCCTGTAGGTGCTGCTGCTGTTCCTCCACCTCCTGCCGCTGACTTCGATGTTCGTCGTACTTTGGAGACTGTCATGACCGTTCAGGCGGCTCATGGTCAGCTTTTGATGGATCTGTTCGATGAGATTCGTGCTCTGAGAGCGGATTTGGCGCAACTTCATTCCTCCTCACCACTTCCTTTTGATGATGGCCTATGATGCCCTTTGGCATTCCGTCACAAAAAGGGGGAGTAGAGTTTTGACACTTGTAGAGGAGATTTTGTTGATAGGGGGAGATTTTTTGTTAGCATGGGATATTTTTTTTGTGGAGTTTATTAGATTGTATCTAGGTGCTTCACTTTGTATATCATTTTTGGGATATTCATGTTAGGGGGAGTAACATTGATTGATATATTGATATACATATTTTTCTTTTGATTCTTGTTGTCTTATGATTCACTGCTTAGTGATTTATATTTATGAGTTGATTCATTGATATATATCTTTATTTTGTGTTGTGTGAATCTTACAAGAATATTATACCTATTTATATACTATTTCCTGCCACACATGCGTTTATGTGTTTGTTGAGTATTTCAGGAATATACAGGTTGATTCAACAAAGCTGCTGTCTACACTTGCAACCGATGGATGGTAGTTAGGGTTGAATTTTTAGTTTATGAGCATTATTTTGTAAAGGGCTTTTTACTTGTAAACTTTGAGCTTTAAATTTGTGTTTTGTCACGGATTGCCAAAGGGGGAGTTTGTTAGGTTCTAAAGGTTTAGGATTTTATGTATTTAGAACTCTAATTTGTAATGTTGGCAAACCATGATCAAAACAATGTATTTAGTCTTGTTTAGGCTTGCTCAAAGTTGATAAAATATTGTAAAGTTGGAATTGAGTGACTGCAGATGCATTGGGGCATTTCGGCCTGGCTCGATCGATCGAAGGTTAGACTCGATCGATCGAAAGTCGGCCCAGATGCGTTTTCTGCAGAATTTCCAACTCAGCCCTAACTCTTTAAACGTTTAGGGTTTTATGTTTTTGCCCTAGGTATATAAGGCAAACCCTAGCCACGTTTTTCAGAGTTGCACAAGTTATATTATTGCTCATACATTGCGGTTTTGTGTAAATCTCTTGTGAGATCTAGAGGAGCTTTCCTTTACACAAAGCTTAGGGTTTTCAAGATTGAGATCACTTCAACATCTTGATGATCAACTTGGTTGCTGCCTTTGAAGTTTAAAGAATATCAAGCGTGGGTGCTTGTAGCTGATCAAGGGATTCAAAGAAAGAAGTAGTCCGTGGACTCGGAGCCTGCGCGTGGTCGTGTCAGGAAGTTTTACTGGTGGGTAGCATTAGGAAGTTAAGCGGGGAGCTTGTAAGTCCTTTTGTAAGAACTTCAATTCTTTCTTAGTGGATTCCGTTTTGCCTTGAGGATCGGTGGGTAAAATCCTTCCCAGGTTTTTCCGTGTGGTTTCCTGGGTGATCATATCATTGTGTCTTTTATTATTCCGCTGCTTTATATGTTTTATATGCATGATATGATTTTGTGATTGTTTTAACCCAGAATTGCTTAATTTGACTAAGTAACAACTTGGCTAATTAATCTAGGCTACGCAATCTGGTTATTTGTAAGGGGTCTAAACCGTTCAGTTTGGACTATCAACCTCTCAATGGTATGGAAATGGAGAGGTAGAAGTTGAGGAAATTCCACAAGCAAATGTGTAGAGAATTGTGGATATAATAATCTCTAACTCTCAAGTGTTTGGCTAGGGTTTTCTCTTAGAAGCACTCCTTAACATTTGTGGGTAAGTGAGTATATATAGTGTGGGCACAAAAAGAGTGGATCAAAATGGGCAGTCTGGCATAACAGAATGTTTTGCGGGTGTCTCGCAGAAAGGCCTTACCCGCGAGGTACTCGCGAAACACAGCTGCCTCCATCCTAGCTTGACTCTTCGCATTCCAGTATGTGCAAAGCATATGAGTCACTTCACGGGATGCTAAGTCGCGAGCTATCTGCGAAAACTCTTTAGTCTTCAATTGCTTGAGTCTTCACACTCTCTCTCTCTCTCTAACACACAACCTTTACAATCAAATCCCACAATTAATACAGGGTACACAAGATTGAATAAAATTACAATCAAATTTGGCACGGAATAAAAGCCAACAAAAACACATAGTTGTAAATAACAACTTTACACTACTTATATAGCCTATGGGTGAGGCCATGACACTTCAAATTCAAACTGCCACCGCCTACGTTCTTTACTGTGAGCCTACATGGGAAATTTATTGGGCAGTGTCACTATGGAGCTATTAATATGTTTTTAAATTCTGATAAATCTTAAAATATTACAAATTTAATAACTAAATTGAAGTGGTTAATTACTAAGAACATTAGTATTAGTGGTGTTAAATTGCTAAAATGTTATTTTTAGCACCACAAACTACAAAAACTGAGCTACATTGGTGGCGTTATATGTAAACAAATTTGACAACTTGCTATAGTAAACTGGTACTAGTAACAACTCACTGTAGCAACCGGTATTTTCTATTTTATTGGGTTTTATTGTCTATCTCTTCACTCTAACTCTCTTCTCTTTCTCATGCTTGTCCCTCTTCCTCCCTCTGACTCTCTCTCTCTCTTGCTCCTCCCTCTCTCTCTCACTCACGCTCTTTGGTTGGTGGTCAAATCACTGTGGCAATAGTGGTGATCGTCACTGTCGTCAGCTTCGATAGGCCCATTTGAGTTGTGATCCGTTTGATCTTTTACGGAGTTGGGTCGTGGGTCATGATTTGGGTCACGGTAGTGATGCGGGTTATGGGTTTGATCACGGTGGTGATGCGGTGGTGGGCATGGCTGTTGCTAGTTAGTTGTGTTGTGGTGGTCTTTGGGTTGTGGAGGTGGTTGTGTTTGTTTCTTATGGTGGCTGGTTTGGCAGTGGGTGGTTGCTATGGGTGTATTTTATGTTATTTTAATGATTGTTTATACTAATTTAATGTTTTGTATGCTAAAATAAAACCATTGATATTAGGTATATTGTAAAGTGTGGTGGTCAAATAGATAAAGTAGATATTTGAATTGCTAAAAAATATAACTCCACTAATGTGAATGCTCTAAGGTGTTAAGTCACACTCTTTAGAAGGAGAAAAAATTCTCTCTCATTCACACACTTTTATATATATATATATATATATATATATATTCTACGCATAACAAAACTTAACTACAATTCCTTAAATTTTGTATTATATTGATCAATGAATCACATACTTGTTTGAAAAAACAAAAATCTATTGTGTTGAAATAGGAATACAAGTCATATGGTTTAATATACTCAACCATCTCAATTAATAAAACTTAGCACCATTAATGAATTTTTGACTTGACACTTGGATGTGGGACTAAGCCTATGAGCAACCCTAGTCAGATGTGTTATTAAGCTGGGTTGTGCTATGGGTCAATTTTGTTAAGCTAAATTCTTTTTTTTTTTTTTTTTTTTTGAAAAGTAAGATTTATATCATAAAAACTAGGAAGACAAAAACATAGAGGCTACAACAGCAGGCCCCTAAACCAAATACAAAGAGCCACTATGGACTAACAAAGAAACTACAGGGGGGGAAACCCCATTCCACAAGCATGTAGATTCCTCTCTCCGAGCCAGCTGAGCCAACTCATGAGCAACAACATTGAAATCTCTACTTACATGCTTAAAAATGCAGAACTCAAAGGAATCACACACCAGTAGAATTCCTTGTAATATATATCCTAACTCACTTCCTATGGAGTTATCATTCAAGGCTTGGACCACAGCGAGGGCATCACTCTCCAAAATGACCCGTGGCAAATGCAACTCTTGAGCAAGTAAAATCCCTTGCTCCATTCCTAAAGCTTCCACCTGGTCAGCAACAAATCGGCCTGGCAGATATTTACTAAGAGCTGCTACAACATGGCCAAGGCAATCCCTAATAATCACTCCAATGCTGGAGTTTCTTCCTTAGTTAGATGTAGCCCCATCAACATTAACTTTGAAAACACCCTGAGAAGGAGCCTCCCACCTATTTTGAGAAAGCCTTGGGGAAAGGATGTCTAAGGAGGCAACAACCTTTTTGAAGTCCTCCAAAGTGTTGATTGCCAAGCACCAAACTTAAGATGGGGAAAGCAGAGAATCATTATGCACTAATTTGTTTCTGTTAGACCAAATGGCCCAAGATAAAACAAAAAATAAATCCAGGACCTGTGAGGCATTTGAATGATTTAAATGCAAGGCCATGTCTAAGAAAGACCAATGGTGACCTTGGGGAGGTCTGGGATAATCCAACCATAAACTCCAAACAAGGGAGACTGCCTCACAATGTAGGAGAGTGTGATTGATATCCTCGGGTACCAAACCACAAATGGGGCAAGCAATGCTGCAATTGATTCCTCTTTTACTTATATTGTCATAGGTAGGCAAACCATTGACACAAGCCCTCCAAGCAAAAATTTTAATTTTCGCCGGGAGGTTTAGATGCCATAAATTCTGCCAAAGTTGTCTATAAGGATCCCCAGAAGAGCTTTCACCTTCTTCAGAAGCATCAATCATACTATGGGTAACATGATAAGCACTTTTCACCGAAAATTCACCTTTCCTATTTCCAATCCATATAAGCTTGTCTTCCGGCAAGTTATAACTTAGCGGAATCTTCAGAATGGTTTCCACCTCAAAAGGAAGAAAAGTGGCACGAAGAACCTCTGCTTTCCACCATCTAGAGTCCGGATCAATGAGAGATGAAACCATAGGAAATTCAAAATTTTGTATCTGGGGAGAGATAACCTTATAGGTGGAAGGTGTTGGGAGCCATCTATCCTCTCATATATGAATTTGCTTCCCATTACCAACTCTTTACTGGGTTCCCCACCTTATAACTTCTAAACTACTATGGATGCTCTTCCAGGAATAAGAAGGGGAAGAACCAAGCTTAGCATTTAATAGATTACCTGTGGGGAAGTACCTAGCTTTAAGCACTCTTGCAACCAACGAGCTCAGATTATTGAGAATTCTCCAAGCCTGCTTGGCAAGCATGGCTAGATTAAAAGCTTTCAAATTCCTGAACCCTAACCCACCTCTTGCCTTTGGATTGCACATCCTCTTCCAGCTAACCCAACCCAATTTTGTTTCCTGCTACCTTTAGCCCCACCAAAAGTTTTTCATCATTGTTTCCATGTCATCACATAGGCCTTGAGGAAGTAGGAAGAAACTCATAGTGTATGTTGGAATAGCTAGAGCCACTGCTTTGATAAGAATTTCTTTCCCACCCATAGAAAGAAGCTTACGTTTCCAACCCGCAAGTTTTTGACCAACCCTCTCCTTTAAAATTGCAAAGACTTGCTTTTCTGACTTACCAATAAGAGAGGGGAGACCAAGATATTTAGTATGTCTCAAATTCTGCATAGGGCCAAGGATATTAAAAATCTCATCTCTAGTTGCTTGGGCTGTATTAGGACTAAAGAAGATAGAGGATTTTTCCGTGTTTACTTTCTGTCCCGAAGCTTCTTCATATTCCATCAGGGTAGATCTTAGCAAGCGGCATTCTTCCAATGATGCTTTACAAAAAAGTATGCTGTCATCGGCAAAGAAAATGTGGGTCACCTTTGGGCAACCCCTAGTAATGGAGATGCCTGTGATGAGCTTATTCCTGGTAGCCTAGTGAATAAGTGCTGAAAGACCTTCAGCACACAAAAGAAACAGGCTCGGGGAGAATGGGTCACCTTTACGGAGGCTTCTCGAAGGATGGATGTTTCCATGAGCAACCCCGTTAATAAGGACTGAGTATGATACTAATGTAATACATTGCATAACCAAGTCTCTCCATCTACTACAGAAACCCTTTTTTCCATGACTTTTGATATGAAACCCCACTTAACCCTGTCAAACGCCTTGCTCATGTCAAGTTTGCAGGCCAAAAAACCCTCCTTCCTCGCTGTTTTGTGGTCTAAGTAGTGCATCAACTCAAAAGCCACTAGCACATTATCTATGATAAGCAGCCCCTGCTGCTGCTTAGCCGAGGCCTTGGAGCAGCCCCTGCTACTGCTTAAAGACATGGCTACACTGCAGACCATGAGGCAGCAGGATCTTTTTCTGTTCCTGAAGAGGGACTTGGCCTTGGTAAGCTTCTTTTCGTGCCCTCCTAACTTCATGCCAAGTTGTCTGTCCCCATTTTTTTTTTCTTTTTTTCTTTTTGACATAGCATTCCCTTGTTGTTTTTACGTAGGCCATCCAGGAGATATTCATGGCTAAGAAGTGAGTGAAAGACACCCCCAACGAAGCTAGGGTCGAGGCTAACCTGCACGCCGAGACCAGCAAGGCCTTGGGTGCAGCGGAGCAAAAGAACAAGGAGCTGACTGCAAAGCTGACGGCTAAGGAGAGGGAGAGAAGAAGCGCCGAGGTCGGCCTCAAGAACACTCAAGACTAGGCTAAGGAGCAACGCAAGAAGCTCCATTACGCTGAGATAGAGCTAGCCACGGCCAAGCAGCAGGTCGCGGACTTGAAGGCAGAGCTAGGGAAGGCAAAGGAGGCTGTTCGGACGGCCAAGGAAGCTGCGAAGGCTTCAGAGCAGGCATCTTATGACCTTGGGGTGCAGGAAACTGAGGTCCGCTTGGCGGAGGAGCTGGCGAAGGTCTGTAGGGATTGCTGCCAGGAAGTGTGGGCAAAGGCGCTCAACATGGCAAGAGTCCCTGCGGCTTCGGAATGGAGGAAGGTTGAGAACATATACTACCCTCCAGACATCTGTGAAGTTCCATCTGGACTCCCTCCTCCTACTGCCCCTACACCAACCTCCTCTAAGCAGCCCTTTACCACCCAGGCCTCTCTTCCTCCTCTTAAGGTCCTCGAGATGCCTAGTAAGGCTAGTGACTAAGGCCAGGGGGTTAAGGTGGCTAAGGGTAAGGGGGCTAGCCAGGGTGGTTCTCGGCCAGAGGATAAGGACAAGGGCAAGGGTCCAGAGGCCAAGGGTCCAGAGGCTACCCTCAAGCTCAAGGATGCTACTCCCAAGGCCAAAGATGCTGCTTCCAAATACAAGGAAGTTGATCCTAAGGCCACAGGCCCACTCATCTCCCAGCCAGTTGAGCAACCATTGCCTTCTTGTCTTACAGCGTTAATACCGGATACCACCAAGGAAGATCGAAGAGCTATCCTCGGCACAGCTCCTGCGCTAGCAGAAGAGTGAAGCGCTGTAAGGTTCAATGGTCACTTATGTAATTATGCTTCCTTAAACCGATAGGTAGTTTAAGCTGTTAATTCAATAGAACTTTCTGAGCTTAACTCCTTAATAAAACCCCAAGTAAACTAAGGAGCTCATTGCTCTAAATCCCCCCGATGGGGACTTTAGGGGGGTAACGGTCCATAAATGAGCTATGAGTTCTGAGTTATAAGCCTAGTAGGAATACCAATGAGCTAATGCCTTAATACAGTTCTATTTGAGCCCTTTCATCCATCGAGAATAGGGCTTTTATGGAACTCTCCTTAAGGAATACCACTCTTAGGGAGCTTACTGTTTCACTAATCCCTTATGGGAAGGTAAACAATAGCCTCCCCCTCCACCGAGCGAGGGCTGCTGCCACTCTAATTCACCATCGATATAGGCATGGAGCCTCGCGAAAAAGCATGTGTTAAGCAGAATGCCATCTCACATAACTCTTTCGATGAAGTTAAACAAGCGAAGCGATAGATTAGAGAGTGAAGCGGAGGAATAGTATGTTCTGGCCAACAGCCCCTAGCGAACAAGGGCTAGTCCGACTAGCCCGTAGCCGAGTGCTTGCATCAAGTGTAAGGGCCCGTAGGATGTCCTACATCCGAAGGGATGAGGGAGGTCCTGCTCTAGCCAAGGCATGGTTTAGGATCTTTTTCTTTTACTTTTTTGTTTTTTGTTTTTGTACCTTTTCTTGTATATTTTTTTTTACATGTAATTTTTTTTTGGCTATGATAGTCTACCATGTCTAAGATGTATCTCCTTTTTGAATCAATGAAAAGACATGGACCTTTGCTTTATGAACTTTTATTTTTCTCGCAATATTTATCTCTGGTTGGCTATAGTCATTGTTCTGCCCTTTGCTGAGACTTTAGATTGATGATGCCTTTAAGGGTGAGCACCCACTCTTTTAATAAAAGCAAATAGTAACGATTTGTTGTTTAACTCAAGTAAGTCAAACCTGTGTAAACAGTGAGAAAAATGACTATGTGTTGGTACTGAAAACTGTGTAATCAACAGGGAGGTCCAAGTCTTTAGGGACAAACAAAATACTTAGTAGGACAAGAGGGTGTCTGAGGTATCTCATTCTAAGGGTACCTTACAAATGTACCCTCAAAATCCTTTAACCCATTCCCAGCGTGAGTTGGCTAAGTGTTAATTTACCCAAGGCCTATGATCCGAGGAACCAGACGTAGCCCAGGTTCTGTTTAACATTTGAAAAAGTAACGAAGAATGTTAATTTACCTAAGGTATGTGGTCCAAGGAGCCAGCATGACCAATGTTCTGTTTAATATTCAATCAAGTAATGAAGAGTGTTAATTTACCCAAGACATGTAGTTCGAGGAGCTAGGTATAACCAAGGTTCTATTTAACACTTTAACAAATAACCAAGAATATTAATTTACCCAAGGTATGTGGTCTGAGGAGCCAGGCATGACCAATGTCCTGTTTAATATTCAAACAAGTAATGAAGAGTGTTAATTTACCCAAGGCATATGGTCAGAGGAGTCAGGCAAAACCGAAGTTCTGTTTAACGCTTAAACAAATAACCAAGAATATTAATTTACCCAAGGTATGTGGTCCGAGGAGCCAAGCATGACCAAGATTCTGTTTAATATTTACACAGGTAATAAAAACAACGCATAATTCTAGAAAGAAGAACATGGCAGAGCTGCCTTTCATTAATAATAATACCTTCGTAGGTTATTTACATTCTAGGGGCATGGTACAACATTTTTGTCCAGGTCCTCTAGGAAGTATGCACCTATCCCAGCTACCGAGGTGTTACGGTATGACCTTTCCCAATTGGGCCCCAACTTTCCCCATGCTGGGTTTTTCGCAATACCCACAACCTTCCTCAGTACCAAGTCCCCTAGGGCTAATGGTCTTAACTTCACGCTTGAGTCATACCCTTGCTTGAGCTTCTGTTGATAGTATACTAATTGAACCATGGCATTTTCTCTCCACTCTTCAACCAAATCCAGACTCTTCTCCAATAGGTGGTCATTGCTGTTTGGGGTAAACGAGCTTGTCCTTAGTGTTGGGAATCCAGTCTCTAGAGAAATCACGACCTCAGCCCTATAGGTCATTGAAAAGGAGGTCTTCCCTGTTGACCTACGAGGGGTGGTCCGATACGTCTAGAGAACGTGTGGCAACTCTTCCACCCATCTACCCTTAGCATCATCCAACCTCTTCTTGAGTCCATTCACCATGACCTTATTGATAGCTTTAGCTTGCCCGTTCTCCTGTGGATAAGCCGGGGTGAAGTACCTATTCTTAATGCCTAAATCACAACAGTACCTCTTGAAGGCTTTGCTATCAAACTGACGACTATTATCCCAGATGAGGGTGTGAGGGATCCCAAACCGAGTGACAATATTTCTCCACACAAATCTCTTGGCGTCCACATCTCTAATATTTTACAGGGGTTCAACTTCAACTTCAACCCACTTGGTAAAGTAATTAGTGCTGACCAACAATCACCTCCTGTTTCCTGCCACTTTGGGGAAGGGCCCCACAATGTCCAAGCCCACTGGGCAAAAGGCTAAGAGCTAGACAAAGGATTGAGGACACCCCCTGGCTGATGAATATTTGAGGCATACCTTTGACATTGGTCATACTTCTTCACGTATTCCTGTGCTTCCTTTTGCATACTTGGCCATCAATACCCTTGGGTAAGGGCCCTATGAGACAGTGACCTACCCCCTATATGACTTCCACAAATCCCTTCGTGTAGCACTTCTAAGAGTGGGACCACTGCCTCAGGATGAACGTATAGCAAATACGGCCCAGAAAAAGAGCGCTTGTATAACTTTTGATCCTCGAACAACCAGAACCGAGGAGCTCTTATCCGTACTTTATCAGCTTCACCCTTCTCCTCGGGCAAGATGTTATCCTTGAGAAATTGCACAATAGGATCTATCCAACTAGGCCCCACCCTGGTCTAGTGGATAAGGACGTTTTGCTTTCTCGTCTTGGTAGGCTTGCATAGATCCTCAACTAGGATAATCCGAGGTAAACTCTGCGCCAAGGAGGTTGCAAGGGTGGCAAGAGAATCAGCATGCGTGTTTCTGCTCCTTGGGATTTGTTGTAAGGAGAAGGATTCGAACCCTGATTTCAAGTGCCAAACTTAATTCAAGTAGTCTCGTATTTTCACGTCCCTGGCTTCTAGTTCTCCCTTTACTTGGCCTACAACCAGTCTCGAATCTAAAAATACCTTCATAGTTCTTCCTCCCATTTTCTGAACCATAGTCATTCCTACCAACAAAGCTTCGTACTTAGCTTCATTGTTCGTGGCCGAGAAGTTCAGCCTTAAGGATTTCTCAATGGTGATCCTTTTAGGAGATACCACAATTAGCCCCACTCCTGATCCCCTTTCATTTGTTACACCGTCAACGTACACCTTCCAAGATAGGGGTTCTTGCAAGGAGATCATCCCAATTGATTTTCCAACCACGTTCAGCCCTCTGCCATTTTCTTCTAAGGAAGGCTCAGCAAACTCAGCCATCAAATCTGTAAGGACCTGACCCTTTATAGAAGTGTGAGGCATGTACTTGATATCGAAAGCTCCTATGATTGTTCCCCATTTTGTAATCCTTCTTGTGTAATCAACTTTCCGAAGCAGTGATCGAAAAGGGAGTTGGGTTAAAACCACAATAGCGTAAGCCTAGAAGCAGTGTGGGAGCTTCTGTGTAGCATGTACTAAAGCCAAAATGGCCATGTCCAATGGTAGATAGTGAACCTCTGCCTCACATAGTGATTTTCTCACATAATAGACTGGTTTCTGTACCCCCATCGTCAAGTCGTATTAGCACCAGACTTACCGCGTGTGAGGCTACAGCAATGTAGGCTAATATAACTTCCTTCTCCTCGGGTTTGGACATAGTATGTGGCCGAGAAAGATATTCCTTCAATTGTTGGAAGGCCGAGGAACATTCCTCTGTCCATTGAAATCCCTTCCACTTATGCAACAACTAGAAGAAAAGTCTACACTTGTCTGCTGACCGAGAGATGAATCGGTTTAAGGCGGTAGTCATTCCTGTCAACTTCTGAACCTCCTTGGGATTTCGAGGAGGTTGCAAGTTGTTAATTGCCCTAATTTGATTAGGGTCAACTTCAATTCTGCCATGGGTAACCATATAACCCAGAAAGTTGCTTGAGCCCATGCCAAAAGAACACTTAGCGACATTAAGGCGCAGTTTGTGTTTTCTCAGTATTTTAAAGATATTCCCAAGGTCATCTATATGCTCGGACTCTACTTTACTCTTTACCACCATATCATCTATATACACCTCGATATTTTTGCCTAACTGAGGCTCTAACATCCTGGTCATCATCCTCTGGTAGGTTGACCCTGCATTTTTCAATCCAAAGGGCATTACCTTGTAGTGGTAGCCTTGGAAGGCGTCCAAAAAGCTCATCCGAGGATGGCCTGCCGTTGCATCCATCAATTGATCTATCCGAGGTAGGGGGAAAGGGTCCTTTGGGCAAGCTTTATTCAAATCTATAAAGTCAACACATACTTGCCACTTCCCAGTTTTCTTTTTTACCACCATTGTGTTGGCCAGCCACTTAGGGTAAAACACCTCTTTTATGGCCCCAGCCTGTTTGAGCTTGAGTACTTCCCCCTTAACAACGTCAAAATGTTCCCTAGATAAGCGTCGAGGTGGTTGCTTCTTACAGATGGCAGAAGAATTGACGTTTAAACGATGGCAAATGAAATTCGGATTCACCCCAAGGGTTTCGTAGGTACTCCATGCAAACACATCAACATTCTTTCTAAGAAAATCTATCAGCTCTTGCCTTTCCTGAGGAGGCAGCTGAACTCCGACCTGAAAGAACTTCTCATTATCATCGCCAATGACAACTCTTTCCAATTGCTCGCATTTTGCCCCTTCTCCCTTTAACTTCGTGAACAGCACTGGCACCTTTGATTGCGATAAGTCCCACCCCGCAAAGGCTGAGGACTCACCTTCGGTCTGATGTCTAATTGCGGCCACCATGCATTGCTTGGCCATAGATTGGCTCCCCACCAACTCCCCAACCCGGTCCCCAGACAGGTACTTCACCTTTAGGTGTAGGGTGGAAGGTACGGCTCCCATGGCATGAAGCCAAGGCCTTGCCACAATAGCATTGTAGGGGAAGTAGGCATCTATCATGATAAAGTTTACCTCTACGACCTCTATCCCTGTCTAAACGGGCAATCGGATTTAGCCTTTTGGAAAGGCAATCTTCCCATCAAACCCTATTAAAGGGGAATCATAGCAAGTCAAGTCCTCGGACCTCAGCTTCAGCGCCTTAAATAGGTCAGGGTATATGATCTCTGCGCCACTGTCTTGATCTACCAATACTTTCTTCACATCGTACCCCCCTATCTTGAGGGTAACCACCAGGGCATCATCATGTGGCTGTAAAGTTCCAACCTTATCCTCATCCAAGAAGCTCAAAGTCAGCCTGGTCTCCATTCTACTCCTCTTTGGATTGAAGGCCAAGCCTTCTACAGATGGCTGAGCCACGGACATCACCAAGGATAGCCGAGAACCAGTCCTGCCCCGAAGCAGTAAGGATGACACTGATTGTACCTAGAGGTGGTCTTGTAGAAGCATCCCTCGAAGCCCCCAACCCTGCCTGACCATTCTGCACGTGGGGCTAATATAGGAATTACCTCAACTTTCCTGCCTTAACTAATTGCTCCAGGTGGCTCTACAAAGTCCTACAATACTCGGTAGTATGCCTTCGTTCCTGGTGGTACTAGCAGTGAAGACTTTGGTTGCGCTTCGTGGGGTCTTCCCCCCATCCTATTTGGCCATTGAAAGTATGGCTCATTCTTGATTTTTTATAGGATTTGGTGTACTAGCTCTCAGAACACAATATTGACTACTTAAGTAGTAATAGATCTGGAATGCCCCGTAAAACCCTCCGAGCCGGTTGTTATTGTACCTATCCGACCTAAGATTCCTTTTGTCCTAAGGGACACCTTAGCCTTCCCCTTTCCCTGTTGCTAGTCCTTTTCGACCCACTTATATTCATCAATATGGTCCATGAGCTGACGCACGTTCCTAACTGGTTTCCAAGTCAAACACTTCGTCAGATTGTGCTCGGCGAGCAAGCCGACCTTGAAAGTCCTTATGGCTATGTCGTCAAAGTTCTCATCTATCTCATTGAACTTCCCCCAGTACCTGTCAGAATACATCTTCAAGGTCTCCCCCTCTTACATGGTCATAGATAGCAGGGAATCCAAGGGCCGGGGAGCTCTACTGCAAGTCAAGAAACAGGCCCCAAAGGCTCTAGTAAGCTCTTTGAAGGAACTGATAGAACCCTCTTTCAGACCGTCGAACCATCTCATCACCACGGGCCCCAAACTAGATAGGAACACCTTGCACATCAAGGTCTTATTCTTCGAGTGAACAATCATTCTCTGGTTGAAGTGGCTAACGTGCTCCACCGAGTCCGTCCTGCCATTATACATGGTGAATGTTGGCTGGGTGAACCACCGAGGAAGTCTTCCTACCTCTATCCTACGGGTAAAAGGTGACTTGAAAATCTAGTTCAGAGCCCTACTCATAGCATTGTTGCCCAGGCCTTTATGAGACGGGCTATTCCCTCTCCGCCTATCGTGGTGCCTCTCGTCGCACGAAAAAGACTCACTAGGAGGAGTCCTTGACCTGGGCCGGTAGCTATTATCACTATCATCACCCGAAGAACGATCAGAACTCGAAGGAGTCCCTTGGCGTTGCTTATGGCGTAGTATCCTTCGTAAACGGTCTATCTCCCGCTGCAGGCTCCTAGTGTTTTCTTCACGAGAAATGTGACACGCCTCGAGACTAGCTCCTACTAGTTTGAGTGGTTTGTATACTAACTTCACGATCTCTCCTACACTCAAGGTTAAGGAAGTGATCTTGGCGCCGGGAGCTGATAGATTCTTCCCGGTCAAGACCTGGTTCCACCATAGCTGAACACTGATCTCACCGAAGCTCAAGTACTCCCCACAGATGGCGCCAATTGTATGGAGGCACTTTGATCCCTGAGCCCAAAAGGTGGAAGGATTCAAGCCCAAAGAGCCCGATACAATGAATTTATAGAGAGTGAACTCAAAAACTAGGCTTCGATGGGTTAAATAGCACGCACAGTGGACTAAAGACCATAATAAAACAAAGAAAGATAAGCTTTATGTAAGGGAACCCTTCCTCGGCGAAGTCCAAGAAGAATGGTTTTAGTATATAGTTCTTTCAGACTTGAATATGTTTTCAATTCTTGTTGCTACAATGTTTTTTCTACAGATTTTTCGATCCCCTTTCCCTGGTGGATCTCTCACATTATATATGCCCTTCTCTTTGATCCTGGCCCTCCATTTGTTGATTATGCAGGCCACTACTTGAGTGCTTGTCCCATCAGACGCCCTCCCTAGTCTTCTGTGAGTTGCAGCAACCAAGACAACACTGTTCAGGGATCTTCTCCACATAAATGCAGACAGGGGGTTTGGTGAGATGCATTAAATGGGGTGGCAACTACCACCCCTCCAGTCACGTCAGGACTAACTCCCTCTCTGAAGTTCCTCTTCAATAGCATGGCCCTTCTCTAGTAATGTGCCATCAACGTGGCCATGGCTTGCCCTTTTGGCTTTACCGTCTGAGGGTATGGGCTTCTCAGCACTGTATTGGGCTCTTCGGCATTGGGTATGACACGTGGCACAATTACCTTATTAAATTTCTATACTCCACAATATATATAATATCCAATTATAAGGTAAGCCAAACATTATTATTATTACTTTTTTAAAAATAACATATGATACTCAAAAAAATATGTTACAAGAAATACAAGCATGAAGTAAAACTCTACAAAAATTGCTATCACTAAAAAAATTTTCAATTATGGAATCTTGCTTGTATATTATGAGAAACATTAGAGATATAAAAAAGTTTTATACAATTTGTTAAGATTCTAAATTTTTATTAGAATAACATATTACTTTAATATGGATTTATTAATGATACTATATTTATTATATAAATAAATCAATAAATCATACCAAATTTTTTTTAAAAAAATCACTATAAATCTATTGATTAATTATAGTCGTATAGCAACTTGTTATTGATAATAATATTATCCACTACTTGTATAAAACTACACCATGGATCTGTCAACTCTATAGTAGATAAACCAAGGTGAGGCCATGACTATGGTAAATAAACCAAGACTATAAAACTACTTATATAGCCTATAGGTAACGGCATGACACCTCAAATTCAAACTGCCACCACCTGCGTTCTTTTCTGTGAGCCTATTAAAAGAAAAATGCCTTTTAGCAACGAAGAATTTTTGACGGACCCAAAAAACCCTCTCAAAAAAATCCTATTTCTGATGGAAAAATAATGTCATCGTAAATACTTGGTAAAATGTGAAACATTTGTGACCAACAAAAAAAGCTGTCGCAATTATATGTTGTTGGCGTCACAAATGCTAATATTTTGGAGGGAAATTTTCTCTCCATATTATTTGCGAGGGACAATTAAAAATCTCTCACAAAAAGTGTATTATTTGTGACGGTTAAAAAAATGCCGTCACTAATACTAAATTATTTGCGAGGGCCAGGATCGACCTTCACAAATAATCATTAAAATGTCAAATATTTTGGAGGGAAATGCTCCCACCAAATTATTTCTAAGGGACAATAAAAATCCCTTGCAAAAAGTTTATTTTTTGTGTGAGTTAAAAACATGCCCTCACTAATACTAAATTATTTGCGAGGGCCACGATTGGCCTTCGCAAATAATCATGAAAATATTAATTTTCTTTGGAGATAAAAGTTATTCTAAAATTCAAAGAAAAATAAAAAGAAACACATAAACATATAGCACTTTGTATTCTTTAGATGAACCTTTTGTTTACAGCCTAAAAAAAATGCCTTTTATATGAATCATATATATGAAAGGTCTGTCCTTATTTTTTAATAAATTTTATTCATAAAAAAATGGAAGCACTTTCAACTTCAAAATGGTAGCCTAAAATTCAAAAATAGCAGCCTTTTGTACTCTCTCTTTCTCAAAAGTGAAAACAAAAAATTTCTTCCCATCAAGGAAAGCGAGCTTGTCCAATTGAAATGTAAGCCAATCACAATATAAACATTATCAAATAAGTCACGTCTTTTTTTCTTTTCTTTTTTTGAGATAAAAAGGATAGAAATGCTTTATTAGAAACAAAGAAGAATTACATTAAATAGTCCTTTTAACACAGAAGCATGAAGAAATTTTTAGCAATTACAAACAAACAACATGTGTTTCCTTCTCATTTTGTGAAAAATGCTTATTAGATAGATGTCCAACATCAGATTTGTCCTACAAATATATCATACCCGAATGCATACTATCATGTAAAAAAATGCATACTTCAGGCATTTTAAGTCTCCATGCAAGATAAGAATAATTTTAGGCAATTACAAATATATTAGTGACCTTAACATAGGAAATTCACTTACATTAAATAGTCCTTTTAACACGAAAGCATGAAGAAATTTTAGGCAAATACAAACAAACAACCTATGTTTCCTTCCCATTTTGTGGAAAATGCTTATTGGATAGATGTCCAATATCAGATTTGACCTACAAATATATCATACCCAAATGCATATTGTAAGGACCCTTTTTGTAGCCCAAGTCCAAGGTGAGTGAGACCTTGGCCCAGTGAGCCCAATACAATAGAATTTGTAGAGAGTGTGTTGAAGAATTGGGTCCTAGTGAAATTAGTAACGGCTATTATGGATTTAAAGTGAAATCAGACAATAGCAAAATCAATAATACTTAATATATATGATGTCTAAGGAGATCAATTGGATTATAAATCTTCTTTAGATGATTACAGATGAAACTTTAATTGCTATAGTGTTCATCTTCTCTTTTTCTCCATCCCCCACTTCGTGGAAGGGTTTTCATCTTATATAGATCCATTGGATCATCTTCACCTTACACTTGTCAATTATCTGTGTCCTCACTTGAGTACCTATCCCATCAGACATCATCTCTGGCTTTCTGTGAGTTAGGGTGATCAAGGCAACACTGTTCAGGGGTCTTCTCTGTTAGGATTGGTGCCCTTAAATCCTATTGTAAGATGCTATGTATGATATTAAGTATGACATTGTGTTTGACATTATGTATGACTTAATATTATGTTTAATAAATTTGTTTTATTATTATCTGAAATAATGGTAACATGAATATTCGGACATTATCATATAGTCCATGAGATGCATAGTATGTGATTTATGTGAAGAGTCACAGAAGATATAAATCACAAGTTCTTTGTAAACTCAGAATTATAGTTCGTAGTCGGTGATGAAATTGGGCATTTCATCTGCGAAGATTATAACATATCAACTACGATGATTTATCTTGATCATGGAAGTGAAGACTTCTAGTTGATGTGTTAATATGTTTTAAGAGTTAAGACATATTGAACTGGACCGCCATGAGATTTATTATTTGCCTAAGGACTGTCAAATGAATAATAAATCTCATGACTTGTATTTGCATGAACTCTTAATCCTGAGAGAATAATGAACCTGATCATGAGGTGTAGGTTGCTTTGATATATTAGGAGTGAGATCTAAAGTAATGGTCAAAACCTCAGTATGTTGGGCAGCCACATTAAGTGTTGATGGAACATGTATTCTCAAGATGGAATTCATAGTCTCTTAACGGAGATATAAAATATTCCCTTGAGATAAGTTTAATGGATTTGTTATTCAGAGAGTTAGGCCTAACCACTTTAATAAGTAGTTACTAAAGTATATATTTATGAAATAGGATTTCATAAATATATAATGAATAACATTAAAGGATTAAACTGGGTACTCAAGGATTAAGATGTAGTAATTTACAAAGTGGCAGTCTATATTAATAACTTTGTATTACTACGAATATTTTATGAAGGGGTTGCATGTATAATAAAGTCTTGGGATATAATATATAGATAAGACCTAGAGTGCAACTATATTTATATAGTGGTATTAAATATAGTTAATGGTAACTTTGGGCTTGTCAAGAGTTGACAGAAAAGCCCAAGGCCCATTGGAGCTAGTGTTTTATTGGTCCCTTTTGGTCCCACTCCAAGGTCCCACTCCAAGCCACACACTTAAGCCCAATTGGTAAGGCCCAAAAGGCTAGCCCAATTAGATATATTGGTTAGAAACAAAGGGAAAAATGTACAGAAATATATTGGTAAGAAAATCACCATTGTAGTGGTGTGGAAGTGAGTTTTTTTGGTACTCACACATCATCCCTTTGTTACCAATTTGAGAGACCACACATCTTGGGCGATTAGTGGAATTGGAGTGAAGATTAAGAGTATTCTCAAGTGCTTCAATCTTCGGTTTTGTAATTCACCGCTTCAAGGTACGATCTCTTGTTCTCAAATTCTGAAATTTACTTTATGCATGTTAACAATATAGAATGAAGTAGATCCGTTCAAAACTTACTTTTCCGCTGCGCACTCATTTAATTCCATCATTCTCCACATAACTGCGGCCAGTAAAATAGGTGCAGGGCATTAAATGCAGCGGTAGCAGCTTTTCCCTTAGATATTTCTGGGTTCTTATCTCTTCTGTACGTGTATGAGGATCATCCTTGTTGTGGAAATCTCTTGGAGGATCACCTAAATAGTTGAAGTATAAAGCCGACCAGTTTTTAACCTTATCCGAGAAGGAACATCTCCTCGGACCATCTTACTCCATTCCATCTTTTATAATTTTGAACTCAGGGTTTTCTCTTAATTACTTACCCTCTTCGGACACACCATATCCTCAGATACAGCCCAAGGCCTAATATATCATGCCAGGCTTTTACCCCCACAATAACCCTTCAAAATTTCGGTTTTTCCCTCACATCTGAGGAGAAAATATGGGATTTTGATTTATTGAGAATTAAGAATATTAAATCCCTTTTTGGCACGTGTGAGAGTGCGGTTTTATGCTCCTCATAATTACTTCTAACGCTTTGAAGACCGTGAGGCGTCATTAATTGCTCCATGCGGCGCTATGTCTCTTGCATTTGATGGTGAAGCGCTCATCCAACAGCTGACCTTTTCCCTTGAGTTTTAAGTGTGGTAACTCCCCCCAGTTTTGTCTTCTATATAAAAAGTCTTAAGGGAAACCGCTTCTCTTCACTTCGTATACTTTCAAGTTCTCCAGAGATTTCAAACATTCAAAACCACCAAACTTCCTAAATTGCTAGGCTTTCCACACTGTTTTTCTTAGAAATCTTGAAGATTTTCTCTAAAGTTTTCAGCGACCACTATTCGTCCTAGTTCTCGTAAGTTCTAGTATCTTTAAACCTTTCTTTTCTCCTCGGCCAACCTTCTCGGCCTTCCAATTATTATTTCTCCCACTGTCAATTTCAGTAGTTTTTCTCTAGTCTACTAAAATGGGTAGATTTGAACATTTAGTTGACTCCCCTGCCAAAATAGAGGCCTTTAAGAAGAGATACCATATACCACAGGAAGTCGCACTGAGATACTATTCCCCAGAGCATATAGTAACAGATCAAAGAGAGGGAGAGGTCATAATCCCCATGATAGCTTTCATAGAGGGGGGAATGACCCTTCCTATGGGTAGGATAACGAGAGACTATCTTTTTAACCGTAGGATATGCCCTCACCAATACGCACCTAACC
This sequence comes from Quercus glauca, assembly GCA_023736055.1. NCBI lineage: Eukaryota > Viridiplantae > Streptophyta > Magnoliopsida > Fagales > Fagaceae > Quercus > Quercus glauca. The sequence continues at coordinate 8,992,849 of CM043319.1, read as the reverse complement.
TTTTTAGGATCCTAGGAAGTGTTGATACTCTAAACGAGTATCTGGACTTAAGACTTACATGGCATGATGTGGTTCACATGTATGAGTTCCACAAATAAAAAGGGGCGGGGCTTTACCTTAAATCCCGATCGAATATTGTTAGGCTCATATCGTGCCTCCCCAAGTCTAATAAAGGGATGAATAACGACTACTTGATTGCTTCGGGGGCATGGCATGATGGTCTTCATTGTCCAGTCCAAGAGGGAGAGCCAGGTGGGATGCCTTAGAATTAGCTTTTCTAACAATAGATTTAGATTCTTTAAAACTGACATTGCTCACTTCTTTTTGCTTTGCTTTTTCTTACTAATAGATTTTGAGTTTCTAATTGCGCTTCGTTCTTTGTTTGTGCTCATAGATAAGAGACATATAGCTCTAAAGATTAGTCTGACTAACGTCCAAGCTCTTAATTCCCTACTTAGATCCGAGATCTTCATAAGCACAGATAGGCAACTGCGGGCCGTCCACCTAATATTGGATTTTAAGCTGATCTCAGAGATATTCCAAGAGGTCAGCCACGCCATAAGAGCAGGTGACCAAAGGATAACTCGAATTGACATATCTTGGCCCAATTTCCTGGCCCCCTACAATCTTCCACCAGTAGCACATCCATACCAACAGAACCTTCCTCTGGTTGTCTAACCAGTTCACCAAGTCCCTCAAGAAGTAACAGCAGCCGAAGAAAGGATTGCATCCTCAAACCCCTCGCTTGACAAGGAAATTGATAAATTCCAATTCGAAGAGGAGGAAGACCAGGGAATAAAAGTGATCTCAGTATCGGACGCTGAGGATGAGCCAGATCAACACTCCAGTATTCACGCTCCTTCCTTGGTGATTACTCGCCCAGACGGTTCTTCCAAGGAAGAAGAAGAAATGTCTTTGAACAAAGGAGGCAAGAGTCTGAGGGTACTTCTGGCCGCAAGGGGCAAAGATTCTGCCCCAAAGGAGACCGATAAGCCCTAAGTCCCAGCAAATCTTCCACCTCCCCCCCCCCTCTCCCAGTGACCTCAACCGGATTGCTCTCCAATCCTGATTTGAAGAGAAAAAGGAAGGATCCGGAAGTATACGAGGTAGAAGAGGGTAATATGATCCCTCAAAAGGGGGCAAAGCAGCACAGACGTGTAAAGGACAAATGAGCACCCTCCGTGGAGAGTAGGGAGGGCTCTCAAGGCGTCGATTTGCTTTGTTCTTCAAACACATGGTCCCCCAATCGAGAAGTGGATGGTGCCCCTATTGATGGAATTAAAGATAAGTGCAGCAGAAAATAAGTTTTAAACGGATCTACTTCTTTCGATATTGATAACACGTACTAAGTAAATTTCAGAATTTTGAGAACAAGAGATCGTACCTTGAAGCGATGAATTTCAAAACAAAGATTGAAGCACTCGGGAATACTTTTAATCTTCACTTCAATTCTACTAATCGCCCGAGATGTGTGGTCTCTCAAATTGGTAACAAAGGAATGACTAGTGAGTACCAAAAACTCACATCCACACCATTACAATGATGTTTTTCTTACTTATAAAATTCTGTACGTTTTTCCCTTTGTATCTAACCAATATATCTAATTGGGCTGGCCTTTTGGGCCTTACCAATTGGGCTTAAGTGTGTGGCTCGGAGTGGGACTAAAAGGGACCAATAAGACACTAGCTCCAATGGGCCTTGGGCTTTTCTATCAACTCTTGACAAGTTCAAAGTTACCATTAACTATATTTAATACCACTATATAAATATAGTTGCACTCTAGGTCTTATCTATATATTATATCCCAAGACTTTATTATACATGCAACCCCTTCATAAAATATTCGTAGTAATACAAAGTCGTTAATATAGACTGCCACTTTGTAAATTACTACATCTTGATCCTTGAGTGCCCGGTTTAATCCTTTTAAGTTATTCATCATATATTCATGAAAACTAATTTCATAAATATATACTTTAGTAACTACTTACTAAAGTGGTTAGGCCTAACTCTCTGAATAACAAACCCATTAAACTTATCTCAAGGGAATACTTTATATCTCCGTTAAGAGACTATGAATTCCATCTTGAGAATACATGTTCCATCAACACTTAATGTGGCTGCCCAACATACTGAGGTTTTGACCATTAATTTAGATCTCACTCCTGATATATCAAAACAACCTACACCTTATGATCAAGTCCATTATTCTCTCAGGATTAAGAGTTCATGCAAATGTAAGTCGTGAGATTTATTATTTATTTGACAGTCTTAAGGAGAATAATAAATCTCATAGCGGTCCAGTTCAATATGTCTTAACTCTCAAAACATATTAACACATCAACTAGAAGTCTCCACTTCCATGATCAAGACAAATCATCGTAGTTAATATGTTATAGTCTTTGCAGATGAAATGCCCAATTTCATCACCGACTACGAACTATAATTCTGAGTTTACAAAGAACTTGTGATTTATATCTTCTGTGACTTTTCACATAAATCACATACTATGCATCTCATGGACTATATGATAATGTCCGAATATTTATGTTACCATTATTTCAGATAATAATAAAACAAATTTATTAAACATAATATTAAGTCATACATAATGACAAACACAATGTCACACTTAATATCATACATAGCATCTTACAATAGGATTTAAGGGCACTAATCCTAACAATCTCCCACTTGCCCTAAAGACTATTATGCACTAATCTAACTCCCATTCTCTCCAAATGTGACTCGAAAGTCCTTTGAGGCAAGGCTTTAGTAAATGGATCTGCCAGATTGTTTGCACTTTCAATCTTTGCTACCACCACATCTCCACGAGCAACAATATCTCGAATGATATGGTACTTCCTCTCAATGTGCTTTCCTTTCTTATGATTCCTTGGATCTTTAGATTGTGCAACTGCTCCACTGTTATCACAAAACAATGTGATTGGAACTTGCTCCATTCTTATTACACCAAGGTCAGAAAGGAATTTCTTGAACCATACAACTTCCTTTGCTGCTTCACAAGCAGCAACATATTCTGCCTCCATGGTGGAGTCTGCAATACAAGATTGCTTAATACTTCGCCAACTAATGGCTCCACCTCCCAAGGTGAAAACACATCCTGAAGTGGATTTTTTGAAATCTAGATCCTATTGAAAATCTGAATCTGTATAGCCAATGGGAATCAAATCCTCACAATGGTAAACAAGCATATAATCTCTCGTTCTCCGTAGATACTTGAGAATATGCTTTACAGCTTGCCAATGTTTTGGTCCTGGATTTGATTGATAACGGCTAACCATGCCAACTGAATAGCAGATATCTGGTCTAGTACAAAGCATGGCATACATGAGACTTCCTACTGCAGAAGCATAAGAAACTTGTCTCATCATATCTACTTCCTCTTGAGTCTTAGGCCTTTGGTCATCAGACAGAGGAACTCCATGTCTGAAAGGAAGCAATCATTTCTTGAAGTTTTGCATGCTAAACCGTTCTAGAACCTTATCTATATATCCAGCTTGTGATAAGCCTAACATCTTATTCTTGCGATCTCGCCAAAGCTTGATCCCTAGAATAAAGTTAACCTCACCCAAGTCCTTCATATCAAACTGGCTTGACAACCAAACCTTTACAAATGACATTACCCCTACATCATTTCCAATGAGTAGAATATCATCAACATAAAGTACTAGGAACATTACTGTTTTATCTTGATGTCTTTTGTACACACATGGTTCATCAAGATTTTGTTCAAAACCAAATGTTTTGATTGCTTGATCAAATCTGATGTTCCATGATCTAGATGCTTGCTTAAGTCCAAAAATGGACCTTTGCAACTTGCATACCATATGCTCTTGGTTCTTTGCTATGAAACCTTCCAGTTGCATCATATAGATTTCCTCTTCAAGATTGCCATTAAGAAATGCTTGCCAAATCTCATAATCAAAATGAGCAGCAATGGATAAGAGAATTCTGATAGATTTAAGCATTGCAACTGGAGAAAATGTTTCATCATAATCAATACCTTCTTTTTGAGTATACCCTTTCGCCACTAGCCTTGCTTTAAAGGTTTTAACCTTTCCATCTATCCCTCTCTTTCTCTTATAAACCCATTTGCAACCAACAGGTTTAATGCCGTTAGGCGCCTCTACAAGATTCCAAACTTGATTGGAATACATGGAATCTAATTCAGATTTCATAGCTTGGATCCAATGATGTGCATCTATATCATTTATTGCTTCATCATATGTGTAGGGATCCGATTCAACATCTTTAGAGATAGCTTCATAAGCTTCTCCCAAACCTATGAATCTTATAGGAGGCCAAACAATTCGCCCACTACGACGAGGCACTTGAGTACTAGACATGTCATGAGTAGTATCTTGTGGTGTATCTAATACAGCCACATCATCCCTAGTTTCATCTATTGGTTGTTCATTTACAGATTCATTCATTTCAGCCAAAACAACTCTACTTTTAGGAGTGTAATCATTCATATAGTCATTTTCCAAGAATTTGGCATTTGTGCTAACAAACACTTTATTACCTTTATGACTATAGAATAAACCTCCAACAGTTCCTTTTGGATACCCAACAAAGAAAACCACTTCTGTTTTAGACTGTAACTTGTCAGACTTCCCTTTTAACACATGTGCTGGACAACCCCAAATATGGAGATGTCTCATACTAGGCTTACGTCCATTCCACAATTCCACAGGTGTTTTAGGAACAGACTTCAAAGGTACTAAATTCAGAAGATACATTGCTGTGTTTAATGCATATCCCCAAAAGGAAATAGGTAGAGTTGAATAACTCATCATGGACCTAACCATATCTAAAAGAGTCCTATTCCTTCTTTCTACTACACCATTTTGTTGTGGAGTTCCAGGTGCAGTCAGTTGGGATACAATCCCATTCTTAGCTAAGTAATCCTTGGAATCCCAAGAAGGTATTCGCCACCTCGATCAGATCGAATGGCCTTTATGTGTTTACCTAATTGATTCTCAACTTCAGGCCTAAACTCTTTGAACTTTTCAAAGGTTTCGGACTTCCGTTTCATTAGGTACACATAACCATATCTTGAGTAATCATTAGTGAAAGTAATGAAATACTCATGGCCGCCTCTTGCCTGGATTGACATAGGACCACAAACATCAGAATGCACTAGCTCTAGCAAATCTTAGGCTCTTCTACCTTTTGCATTAAAAGGTCGTTTGGTCATTTTACCTTCCAAACAAGATTCACAAACTGGAAATTCATCAAAGTCCATGGGCTCTAAGAGTCCATCTTTGATCAATCTTTGAATCCTATTTGAGTTAATATGACCTAAACGTAAGTGCCAAAGATATGCATCACTAGTAGAAGGAAATTTTCTCTTTAATGATTTTACATGAGAGTCGTTATCTAATTCAGAATTATATAATTCATGCTTATCAGGAGTTAAAATATAAAAACCATCCACAATATTGCCAGAACAGATAAACACTTTATCCTTCTTTATTACAACATTGTCTTTAAGGATAACACAATATCCATGTTTACCTAAGTAAGTAGCAGAAATTAAATTCCTACAAACATTAGGTACATACAATCAGTCTTCTAATATTAGAACTCTAGATTGAAAACATAAATTATAAACACCAACAGCTACAACTGGAATCCTGCTCCCATCAGCCAAAGTAAGAAACAACTCCCCTTCTTTAAGCTTTCTGGTCTCCTGAAACCCCTGCAAAGAATTGCAGATATGATTAGTACAACCTGAATCCACACACCAGGAATCCGTGGGATTCTGTACCAAACCTATTTCAAGAAGGAATGTATTATTCATACCTTTACTCTTGGCAGCCTTGAATATTGGACAATTTCTCTTCCAATGTCCTTTCTCACCACAATGGAAACACTTTCCTTTGATCTTCTTTCCTTTGTCAGCAACCCCTAAGGCAATTTGTTTACCCTCTTGTTTGGTGAAGTCCTTCTTCTTCTTCTTCTTACCCTTGCCTTTCGACTTAGGTTGAGAAGTAGAAGCTTCACCAACATTGGCTTCAACATTGGAAGTACCAAGAATGGCTTCTGCCGCTACCAATTCATTCATTAATTCAGACTAAGTATAAATCTTTTTGTTCATATTATAGTTCAGTTTGAATTCCTTGAATGATTCTGGTAGCGACTGGAGTATCATATCCACTTGGGATTCTCCATCTATATCGGCACCTAAAACTTCCAATGTATTCAGATTATAGATCATTGTAAGACAATGCTCTCTTACTGAACTTCCTTCAGCCATTCTGGTATTATAAATTTGCCTCATGGTCTCTTGCCTTGCAGAACGGCCTTGCTCACCAAACATCTCCTTCAGACTTAGCATGATGTCTGAAACTAGTTCTACATCCTGCATTTGATGCTGTAGAACATTTGAGATAGATGCTAGGATGTAGCACTTGGCCATTCCATTAGATTTCTGCCAACGATCATATCGTTGTTTTTTCTCAAGAGGAGCATCTAATGAAGGAAAGTTAGGACATGGTTTAGTAAGAACATACTTATGCTCTTCAGCAGTGAGAACTATGTCCAAGTTTCATTTCCAGTCAACATAGTTGGATCCAGTCAGTTTGTTTTGATTAAGAATAGTTACAAGTGGACTAAATGATGCCATGTTCTAAATTTGAAAACAATAAACATGAATATAATCAATAAACTGTACATTATCAATTTAGCATATAAACATATAGTATGGAACCTTAATAAAACCATAATATAATATATGCAACGACAGCCCAATCCGATATTCAATATCCCTCAGCATAGAGTGAATATAAAATATTATGATTGATTGAGAACTATTCTCATCATTAGTGCTATCATGATAACTCTTATCAAACACTAATAATATGCCGTTATATATATTTGGCCTCTAAATAATGATAGTAAGAACTCAGCATAGAGGATACGATAATATTTAGTCTAGTGTACACCACTGTCTAGAATTATGTGTAGCCACATTTCATCCCCTTAACAAGCTTATTTTGTAGTACCATGATACAAAACACCCTCCGCATGGAATGCAAAGCTCGAGGGTAAGACAAGGTGTTTGATCAAACCACTATAAACCAAGAAATTCAATCTTGTAGTACCATGAAATAAATGCTCTCCGCATGGAATGCTAAGCTCAAGGCAAAGACAAAGTATTTATTCCATACTACTATGAATCGACAATGGAGGCCGTGAGATCCAACCCTTGTATCTCTCTCCCACTAGATGTTTTAAAAGAAAGGTTTTTAGTTTTAAAACATGCATAATTTAATTACACATTGTCTTACTTTTTAAACATGTGAAAACACTTAGAAAAATTTCTGATTTTCTTTCTTTTGATCGATCGAAAGTGCTCCTCGATCGATCGAAAAAATTAAGAAATTCAAACTTGATCATCTGACTCTTTCGATTGATACTCGATCGCCTCTCGATCGATCGAAAAATAGATTCGATCGATCGACTAGCAATCGAAAATCAATTAATCTAAAAAATCTGATCACTGTCTCATTCGATCGATCGGAAGTGATTTTCGATCGATCGAAAATCGCGAATTTCAAATCTCCAGAATTTTTCTAAGGCAGTTTTCTCCTTTTTTCATGAACAAACATTCAACATATGAACATTACAGACAGAGATTGATGTCAAAACTGAAATTCATTAATGCTAATGCCTTAAGATTCAATTTAACATACTTAAATTTAAATCTAAACAACATCATAATATCAATTTCAGTCTTCATCAAATCATAGTTTCAACAACATGCAGAAAATTAAGAAACATAATCTTCTAACAATATGAAACTACCATCTCTAATTCTAAAACTCACAAAACATGTTATACAATACGAAATTGAAGACCGCTCTGATACCATTTGATGGAATTAAAGATAAGTGCAGCGGGAAATAAGTTTTAAACGGATCTACTTCTTTCGATATTGATAACACGTACTAAGTAAATTTCAGAATTTTGAGAACAAGAGATCGTAACTTGAAGCGGTCAAAGATTGAAGCACTCGGGAATACTTTTAATCTTCACTTCAATTCCACTAATCGCCCGAGATGTGTGGTCTCTCAAATTGGTAACAAAGGGATGACTAGTGAGTACCAAAAACTCACATCCACACCATTACAATGATGTTTTTCTTACTTATAAAATTCTGTACGTTTTTCCCTTTGTATCTAACCAATATATCTAATTGGGCTGGCCTTTTGGGCCTTACCAATTGGGCTTTACCAATTGGGCTTAAGTGTGTGGCTTGGAGTGGGACCAAAAGGGACCAATAAGACACTAGCTCCAATGGGCCTTGGGCTTTTCTGTCAACTCTTGACAAGTCCAAAGTTACCATTAACTATATTTAATACCACTATATAAATATAGTTGCACTCTAGGTCTTATCTATATATTATATCCCAAGACTTTATTATACATGCAACCCCTTCATAAAATATTCGTAGTAATACAAAGTCATTAATATAGACTGCCACTTTGTAAATTACTACATCTTGATCCTTGAGTGCCCGGTTTAATCCTTTTAAGTTATTCATCATATATTCATGAAAACTAATTTCATAAATATATACTTTAGTAACTACTTACTAAAGTGGTTAGGCCTAACTCTCTGAATAACAAACCCATTAAACTTATCTCAAGGGAATACTTTATATCTCCGTTAAGAGACTATGAATTCTATCTTGAGAATACATGTTCCATCAACACTTAATGTGGCTGCCCAACATACTGAGGTTTTGACCATTAATTTAGATCTCACTCCTGATATATCAAAACAACCTACACCTTATGATCAGGTCCATTATTCTCTCAGGATTAAGAGTTCATGAAAATGTAAGTCGTAAGATTTATTATTCATTTGACAGTCTTTAGGAGAATAATAAATCTCATAGCGGTCCAGTTCAATATGTCTTAACTCTCAAAACATATTAACACATCAACTAGAAGTCTCCACTTCCATGATCAAGACAAATCATCGTAGTTGATATGTTATAGTCTTCGCAGATGAAATGCCCAATTTCATCACCGACTACGAACTATAATTCTGAGTTTACAAAGAACTCGTGATTTATATCTTCTGTGACTTTTCACATAAATCACATACTATGCATCTCATGGACTATATGATAATGTCCGAATATTCATGTTACCATTATTTCAGATAATAATAAAACAAATTTATTAAACATAATATTAAGTCATACATAATGTCAAACACAATGTCACACTTAATATCATACATAGCATCTTACAATAGAATTTAAGGGCACTAATCCTAACACCTATCTCCTTGGATGCCTCAGTCCACAACTTCCAAAGGGGGCATGCAGGCTATATTGCTGAAGCCCTTGAGTGACCACTTCTCCTGCCGAGAGATATAGAAGCTTATAGACGTTTCAAGCAGCCCAAGCTCTTTCTGTCCTTGAAGAGGGACCTGACTATGGTAAGTGTTTAAGCATACTTTTACATTCCATCCCTAGTTACTTCATTTACCATCCATATTCATTCCCTCTTCCTTTGGTTGTTTTTGCACAGATTACCCAACAAGTCTATGTGGCCGAGGAGTGGGTCAATAGTAAGGCCAATCAAGGCAGAGCGGAGGCCCATTCTCGTGCCGAGACCGAGAAAACTCTGGGAAAGCTTAGAGAAGAGCATACAGCGTTATTCGAGAAGCTAAAGGAGTCGATCCAGCCTAGAAACAGTGTCGAGGCAGGCTTAAAGATAGCAGAGAAATAGGCCGAGGATCAGCACCAAAAGCTGCATGTAACAGAGATAAATTTGGCCACAGAAAAGTAGCTGGTCCTGGATCTCAAGGCTAAACTCCAGAAGGCCAAGGATGCTGCCTAGTTGGCTAAAGAGGCAACGGAGGTTGAGAAGTCAGCGTCTTATTTGCTCGCCATGGAAGAGACGCAAATAAGACTGGCCAAGGAACTTGCAGGAGTTTTCCGGGAATACTGCGCAAAATCATGGGGTAAGGCCCTTGACGCTGTAGGACTTCCATCAGACTCCGTTCTGAGGCAACCTAGGAGTATATACTATAATACAGAAATTCGCGAACTCCCAGGTTCTGACTCTTCTCCCCTTGAGCATGTTACGAAGGTATCTGAGCAGCCCCTTACCAGCCAAACTGTTCCCACTCTCCCCGAGGCTTCAAAGGGGTCCAGCCAGGCAACTAATCAAGGCAATGAGATTGAGGGAGCCAAGGACAAGGACAAGGTCCAGGAAGAAGAAGCTACATCCAAGGCAAAAACGATAGAGGCTAAAGGTAACAAAGCTGATCCCAAAGCCAAGGATGCTGCTTCTTCCCAACTGAATCAAGCCATCAACCCCCCAACCTCTAAGACCCAGACTTAGTTGTTAGGATCTTTTGTAATGATTCAGTCTTTTTTTTTTCTTTTTTTTTTTTAATGAATGTACTTTTCCTTTTTGATTAATGATTGGTTATTTCTTTCTATCTTGTGTGTTATTGTTTCATATACCTTTAATTTTACCACTGTTACATATGAACTAGTTTTGCTGTTAACTTAGCTTCCTCAGACTAACCAAAAAAAACACCCTCCCAATGCGAATAATTTGACTAAGTGTTAAATGACAAAAGTTCTTACTTCACAGTGATATTATGAAGTATTCAGTAATAAACCTATACTTGGCTAAATAATCAAGGCATTTAACTTACTCCAAACCATTAATCTGAAGAACTGATAATTGTTATAGATCAGTTTTGACACTTAGTGAAAAACAAATAGATATATAAAAGATGTCGTACTGTGTCAATCTCCCCATATCATCTGGTCCGAAGACTTCAGGCATGAATAAGGTTTAATTTAAACACTTATAAAAGATGTCATACTGTGTTAATCTGCCCTTATCATTTGATCCTAGAACTTCAGGCATGAATAAGGTTTAGTTTAAACACTCATAAAAGATGTCATACTGTGTTAATTTCCCCTTATCATCTGGTCCGAGGACTTCAGGCATGAATAATGTTTAATTTAAACACTTATAAAAGATGTCATAGCGATAAATATAATGACAACACAAATTGATAAAGGAAACTCTTATTAATAATAATACATTTTCAGGTTGTTTACATTCCACGGACGTGGTATTACATGTCCATCCAGATCTTCTAGAAAATATGCTCTTATACCAGCCACCGAGGTGATGCGGTATGGTCCTTCCTAATTAGGCCCTAGCTTTCCCCACGATGGATTCTTTGTCGTACCTAGAACCTTCCTTAATACCAGATCACCAAGTGCTAATGTTCTTAACTTAATGTTGGCATCATAACCTTGCTTGAGTTTATGTTGGTAGTATGCCAACTACACCATTGCCCTTTCTCTTCTTTCTTCAATAAGGTCCAAACCTCTTTCTAGCAATTCATTATTACTACTCAGATTGAAGGAACTAGTTTTGAGTGTAGGGAAGCCAGTTTCTAGAGGAATAACAGCCTCGGCCCCATAAATCATTGAGAAAGGGGTTTCTCTGGTTGAACTACAAGACGTAGTTCTGTATGTCCATAGGACATGTGGTAGTTCCTCCACCCAGTTTCCCTTTGTGTCATCCAACCTCTTCTTGAACCCACTTACAATGACCTTATTAGCAACTTCTACTTGTCCATTTTCCTAAGGATAAGCTGAGGTAAAGTATCTATTCATAATTCCCAGATCACAACAGTATCTTCTGAAAGATTTGCTGTTAAATTGAAGATCATTGTCTGAAATGAGGGTACGAGGGACCCCAAAATGTGTAACGATGTTTTTCCAAACAAATTTCTTGGCATCCACGTCCCTGATGTTTGCCAAGGGCTTAGCTTCCACCCACTTGGTGAAGTAGTCTGTGCTGACCAGTAAATATCTCTTATTTCCTGCTGCTCTAGGGAAAGGATCAACGATGTCTAAACCCCATTGAGCAAATGGCCAAGGGCTGGATAGGGGGTTTTGGACTCCACCAGGTTGATGTATGTTGGGTGCAAATCTTTGGCATTGATCACACTTCTTGACACACTCATGTGCATCTTTCTGCATATTTGGCGACCAATAGCCTTGAGTAATGGCTCTGTGAGACAAAGATCGGCCCCCCGTATGGCTTCCACAAATTCCTTCATGCAGCTCTGAATGTTCAAAATGGGCATGAACCACCCTTGAACGTTTAGACCCCAATTACAAAAATACCAATTCAAGCTTTATATCAAACAATTAATGTGCGGAACATGATAACAAGCTTATAACAGAATTGATAAACAATCTAAGCCAAATATAAACACATCCACAGTAGTAAATATAAGGCAAAGATAAAGGAAGGAAGATGCAAACACACGGACAACACACGATGTGTTATCGAAGAGGAAACCGAAGCTCTCGGCGTAAAACCTCTTTGCCTCCCTCCAAGCGGTCAAATAATCCACTAAAGAATATAGTTGGGATACATGAACAGCAGAAGACTCTCCAAGCCTAATCTACCCAAGTACCTAAACCCTCCAAGCTTCTTGCTCCAACGAGGTTACGCCGAACCTATCTCTTCTATAACTTACCGGATTCCGCTACTAGACCATAACATCAACCAATGTAGATTGGTTCCTTCCTAACTGCTGCCCAAAAGTACCAAATAAACCTTCTCACAAACGTGGGTGTGGTGAGATAAGGATTTGGCTAATGACCTCTCAAGGGTATGACAATGGAGAGGAAGAGAGTAGAGGAATTTGTAGAGTCTCTAAGGTTAAGATTGTGGATGAATCAATCTTATATTTCACTAGGGTTTCTCTCACAAAATTCTCTCTGGAAGCTCTCTCCATATCGTGGGAATGAGGAGTATTTATACTGGAATGAGAATGGAATGTGAAACATCAGATTTTCCCAAACAAGGCATTTTAGCGACTTGACCTCGCGACTTGGTTTAGTCGCGAGTTCAAGCCGCGAGCTAACGGCCTGGCCAGCCTGGGACTTTTGTCCTGTAGTGCAACAACTGGTGCGACTCTTCAGCTTCTAACATGCTTGGCACGTGTGCAACTTCTGGCGACTTGCAAGCCACGAGTCACCCGCGAGATCCAGTCGCGAGATTCTATTTCTTTGCACAATCTTGAACATTTCTTCACACTTTCTCACTCACTACTCTTACAAGTTTCCCACCTAAATACAGGGTTACTAAGTGCTTAAATTACAAGCAAATTGGCACGGAATAAAGCCAACAAGATGGTTGATTAAATTCAACCTTACAATCTCTCCCTTTGGCTATTCCATGACAAAACCCTACAACAGACTCTAGACTTAATGCGTGAGTTGGGAACAGTTGAACAAAACTCTCTCACATCTAACTTTAGATTCTGAAACGCTCTTTAACATATGAACAAGTAACTCTTGAAACACAACAACACAATAATATCATTGTATGCAGAAAACTTGAAAAAACATATGGAGCAATAGAAGCATGATCAAGCAAAAATGGACTTAAGCAGTAAAGCACTAAATCATGGCTTGATCAACCAAGCAATCACTATACAAAAATGATCACTATGCTCATTCACACAAGGAATGAACATCCGAACATGCAAGGTGATAAACTCAATTGAAGAGTATCATTTGCAAGTCCAACACTCAACCAATGCATATAAACATATATGCATCTAGGAACAATCCTACAATGGCACAAGAGTGATGTATTGAATTGAAATGCATAGCATTTAACATCAAGTACATAAGGCACAAAGCAAGGCTACAAAACAAAGAGATTGCATTGCATGGTACAAACCATAAAAGCCTACAAAAGCATAAGTGCAAGGAAACAAACCCTTAAAGCTTACAAAAGTAACATGGGTACAAACACATAAACCATAACACAATAAAACTAACTGAATAACCATCAACAATATATATAAATACCAAAGTTCCAAAAGCCATCCAACCAATGCAAAAGTTGTGAGTTTAAACAGACAACAACCACAGTGTATCAAGCCTATACAAGCATCAATTAAACAAAACATAATAATCAAAGCTTTAAACATAATATGAAGGCTAAACAAAACAAATATGAAAGCTCCCCCTTAAAATAAGCACTCCCCCTTAAAAGCTGCCCAAAAAGTCTCCCCCTTTTTGACCGGAATGGCCAAATGGTCACTGCTCCTTGTTGGTGTAGATGCTATCAAACTTTGCCAAGAGTACATCAAGCTGATCTTGCATTGCTGTCATTCTTTCAGTGTGCTGATCTTGAACCTCTCTGAGTCCATCAAGCCTCTCCAAGATGATCTGAAAGGTATCAAGAGGTACAGCTGATGAGGTAGAAGCTCTGCTCCTCTTGACTCTCACTCTTGGTGTGGAAGATGGTCCTGCAGCCTCTGCTTTAGTCTCCATAGGATCACCTTCTCCTTGGACACCCTCATCTTCTTCACCTGGAAGACGACTTTGTATCCTTGTGAGAGTAAATTTGTTAATGGCTGATAAAGGAGGCAAAGGACTGACATCCTGAGGGATTGCAACACCCTTTTCTCTGAAAATCCTCATGAGAAGACTTGGAAATATCAGCTTGGGCCTCGAAGTGGTTCTAGTCTCATCCATTATAGTATCAAAAATGTGAGAACTGATGTCAATAAAGGTTTTCTCCTTAAGTTCCATAAGAAAGATAGCTCTGGCATTTGTCAGTGTAGTCATCTTCCTTATAGGATATTGGTTGTACATCATTATGGTGGTTAAACACCTCATGTCTTTAGGAAAATCAGAAGTGTTGAGACATTTCTTTTCTATAACCCCACCAATTCTTTTCTGGACAGTTTCTAGAGAAAGCATTATGTCCTTGTAGTTAGTGAATTCATAATCTTCCAATCCCTCCAGCCCTAGAATTGTATCAATATTATGAGCATCTAAGGTAAATTCCTTTCTTCTCACCCAACAACTCAACTTTTCCTCCCTTATCACAGCATTTGCATAGAATTCTCTGATTAGAAGTTCACAAACAAGGGGAAGGTCACTCAGTAATTTTTCCCAACCTCTACCCTCAAAATAGCCTAGAATGAAGGTGTCCTTCAATTCCCTAAAATCAACAAATCTTTCCTGAATGATGGTTCCTTTTGAAAAGGAATCCCTATATCTCTCAAAGTGTTGAATAGACCTAAATAGGTTAGGGTCCATTTTCATTCTCTTGTCACATTTCTAAGCAGTTGTCTTCTTCTTTGTAGGAGATACAGCCAACTGTAAACAAGCAGAAAAGGCCACAACACGACATAGCACAGAAGGGGGAAATGCATACACATTAGTAACAAGTTAGTTACACAGTGAGAAACAGAGTGACCAGACACAACACAGAATAAGCACAGTTGATAACCAAACTTGGATAGAACAAGTTAACCAAATTTAAATTGTATGTATGCACACAAATTCAGATAGATTTGAGCAAATGACAATGAGTCATGACCCATTGGGTATGAATAGTGCAGAAAGAGGAACACATGCCGCAACACTTCCAAGATATGATGATTTAAAAATCAAAATAATGCTAACTAAAAAACACCAAAAGCACAACTAAACAGACATCCTTAGAACCACAATAAAAATTGCAGATATCCCCACATCCATACGCTCAAAAACGAACTTTCAAATATCAATGCTCAGACTAAAGATAAGCAAGCTGATAGAAACTAATAACCTTAAACACACCATTGCAACAAGAGCAAATAACATCACACACTCAAACTTAACAATATAGGCAAACCCATGTTCGAGCCCCTCAACAACACGAACCAACAACACAACACCCAGATTCAAGAGAACAATAATGAAATCATGATGAATGAAGTGGAGACAAGAAAACCCATACCTTTTTCTTGGTGTTTGACGAAGGCATGATGCAGAAATGGAAAGCTTTTGCAAACAGACACGGAGTGTTGAGAGAGAGATTTTGGGAAGAAGATGAACAGACACTAATATCGAGGGAAAAACTGAAAAATAATTTTAAAAACTGTCTTTAAAACACAAAACACGCGTTTTTCGCGACTGGATCAAGTCGCCAGTCAGTCGCCAGGTTAAGCCGCAAAACATTGAGAAAACAAGATTCTTGACAAATCTTCTAAGTGTTTTTTGCGACTGGAAGATCTACTCGTGAGGGAGTCGCGAGCTGAGCCGCGAAAATCTCTGAGTAACCTCACAATTAGACCTTCCACCCACGAATAAGTCGCCAAACTGAGCCGCGAAAAATGCAACAACTCAAATTTTGAAAAAAATTTCTATGTCTTTTTCGCGACTGGGATACTGACTCGCCAGTAAGCCGTGAAAAATCCTTGAGTGGGCTCGCGACTGGGGTTTGCGACTAGGATAACCCGCGACTTAGTCGCCAAAACAAGGGAAACAATTTTTGAAATTTTTGATATTTTTGTAAAAACAAAATACTTTCCAAAAACAACTAAAAACACTCAAAAATCTTTTTGTGTTTGATCAAACAAAGATTGAGTATGTGAAAACACATTTAAACAAGTACAATCACACAAATGAATATGGCATTCATTGAACATAGACTTGTGTGTTATGTGTGGATATCAGAAATAAGATAGTCCTTAGTCCAATGTGAAGCTTCAATGATCAATTCAATCAAGTTATACACAATTAGCACTAGATAATATGACCTATCTCAATTATAGAAACATGCATATATGACCTCCCAGATAAACTTGAGTACATTTCATTGAAACTTTTCATTTGGCTCCATATTCAACATATCATTTGCACTTTTTGAGCAAAGAAAATCTCATTGTGAGATAGATGCCTGTAATTTTTGATATTTCAATTTATGAATTAGCCTTTGGCTTTTTGGGCATCAAACATTTTATTTTGGTCGCTTTCCCTTTTTCCTAGTCAAATACTAGTATGTGCGATAGGGTTTTTCAGCTCTATATCTCTTTTCATTTGGAGATTTACATTTAGAGAGCTCTATTAAGCAAAAACAAAAATAAAGAGTGGGAAGATATATAGGCATGAGTCTATGCATATCTCAAGATTAACAAAACCATTCACTAATCATTCATGACAAGGTTGAAGATCTATTTACAACAGTCACATAGATTTCAGAACTTCTCCTACAATGATACGAGTGCATGAGAGACAAGCTAAGCTCGTAGATGCACAAAGCCATTAGTACAAAGGTACAAGGCAAAACATGATTTGAGACAAAACTCAACAAAGCCGATCAAACTTTTTGGATTTTCTACTTTTTATGTGTTTTTGGATTTTTGACACAAAAGCAATAAAAGATTGATCAAAAACATAACAAAAAAAAATGTAAAAACATTTAAACCAAAGAGAGATGCACACACAAAATAACAACCTAAATACTAGCAAGAAGCACACAACCAAGCATATTCACAAACATGGGAAGTATTGATGCATGGACATGTTGTAATGCTTATGCATGAGTACCCTTCGTCACCCACACGTCACGTGCGTTTGGGGTGATATCCTTAACGGATTGGGTACGAGAATTAGGACTATCAAACCTTCGTGTGAAGCTTTCAAGGCAATTGGTGAAGGCACCGATCATCTGTTAGGATTAGTGCCCTTAAATCCTATTGAATGATGCTATGTATGATATTAAGTTTGACATTGTATATGACATTATGTATGACTTAATATTGTGTTTAATAAATTTGTTTTATTATTATCTGAAATAGTGGTAACTTGAATATTCGAACATTATCATTTATTCCATGAGATGCATAGTATGTGATTTAGTCACAGAAGATATAAATCACAGGTTCTTTGTAAACTCAGAATTATAGTTCGCAGTCGGTGATGAAATTGGGCATTTCATCTGCGAAGATTATAACATATCAACTACGATGATTTGTCTTGATCATGGAAGTGGAGACTTCTAGTTGATGTGTTAATATGTTTTAAGAGTTAAGACATATTGAACAGGACCGCTGTGAGATTTATTATTTGCCTAAGGACTGTTAAATGAATAATAAATCTCATGACTTGTATTTGCATGAACTCTTAATCCTGAGAGAATAATGAACCTGATTATGAGGTGTAGGTTGCTTTGATATATTAGGAGTGAGATCTAAAGTAATGGTCAAAACCTCAGTATGTTGGGCAGCCACATTAAGTGTTGATGGAACATATAGGTAAGGTTTGGATAGCACAACTTTCTGCTTAAAGTCAAGTTGCGTTTTCCCCTTTTTTTTTTGGACCGGCTTTTTTTACTTTGGGGGACAAAATGTACTGTGCATGAACAGTGCGGCACTATTCACGAACTGTTCATGCACTGTTCATACATTAAAAATATTAAAAATGGGATCTACGGTACTATTCACACATTTAAAAATTATTTTGCTACAGTGTTTTCAGCAACAATCAGTTTTCAGCAACTTTCAACAACAATAAGCTCTATCCAAACGGACTCATATTCTCAAGATGGAATTCATAGTCTCTTAACGGAGATATAAAGTATTCCCTTGAGATAAGTTTAATGAGTTTGTTATTCAGAGAGTTAGGCCTAACCACTTTAGTAAGACTAAAGTATATATTTATGGAATGGGATTTCATAAATATGTAATGAATAACATTAAAGGATTAAACCGGGTACTCAAGAATTAAGATGTAGTAATTTACAAAGTGACAGTCTACATTATTGACTTTGTATTACTACGAATATTTTATGAAGGGGTTGCATGTATAATAAAGTCTTGGGATATAATATATAGATAAGACCTAGAGTGCAACTATATTTATATAGTGGTATTAAATATAGTTAATGGTAATTTTGGACTTGTCAAGAGTTGACAGAAAAGCCCAAGGCCCATTGGAACTAGTGTCTTATTGGTCCCTTTTGGTCCCACTCCAAGCCACACACTTAAGCCCAATTGGTAAGGCCCAAAAGGCCAGCCCAATTAGATATATTGGTTAGATACAAAGGGAAAAACGTACAGAATTTTATTGGTAAGAAAAACATCATTGTAATGGTGTGGAAGTGAGTGAAAGTCACTCTCTAATAATCCCTTTGTTACCAATTGAGAGATCACACATCTTGGGCGTTAGTGGAATTGGAGTGAAGATTAAAAGTATTCCCAAGTGCTTCAATCTTCGGTTTTGAAATTCACCGCTTCAAGGTACGATCTCTTGTTCTCAAATTCTGAAATTTACTTTATCCATGTTATCAATATTGAATGAAGTAGATCTGTTCAAAACTTACTTTTCTGCTGCGTTCATCTTTAATTCCATCAAATGGTATCAGAGCGGTCTTCAATTTCGTATTGTATAACATGTTTTGTGAGTTTTAGAATTAGAGATGATAGTTTCACATTGATAGAAGATTATGTTTCTTAATTTTCTGCATGTTGTTGAAACTATGTTTTGATGAAGACTGAAATTGATGTTATGATGTTGTTTAAATTTAAATTTAAGTATGTTAAATTGAATCTTAAGGCATTAGCATCAATGAATTTCAGTTTTGACATCAAACTCTGTCTGTAATGTTCATATGTTGAATGTTCGTTCATGAAAAACGGAGAAAACTGCCTTAGAAAAAATTCTGGAAATTTGAAATTCGCGATTTTTGATCGATCGAAAATCACTTTCGATCGATCGAATGAGACAGTGATCAGATTTTTTAGATCAATTGATTTTCGATTGCTAGTCGATCAATCGAATCTGTTTTTCGATTGATTGAGAGGCGATCGAGTATCAATCGAAAGAGTCAGATGATGAAGTTCGAATTTCTTAATTTTTTCGATCGATCGAGAGGCACTTTCGATCGATTGAAAGAAAGAAAATCAGAAATTTTTCTAAGTGTTTTCACATGTTAAAAGAGTAAGACAATGTGTAATTAAATTATGCATGTTTTAAAACTAAAAATCTTTCTTTTAAAACATCTAGTGGGAGAGAGATACAAGGGTTGTATCTCATGGCCTCCATTATTGGTTTAAAGTAGTGTGATTAAGCACCTCGCCTTGGCGTATATGCCTTGCTCCTTTCGGAGGGTGTTTGATTCATGGTACTACAGGTTAAACTTCTTAGGGATAGATGAAATGTGTTTTTACACTGAGAACGACCACGCATCCGTGGAGTTACTTGGTTATTCACATTGATTCTAGGAAATGGTATACACTAAACTAAGTGTGATGTTAACCTCCCTTCGAAGCTATGTCATTATTACTTAGAGGCTGAAGGGAAAACGACAAATTATTTTTGTTTGGTAAGAGTTACCATGATAGCATTAATAATGAGTATGTTTCTCACCTAATCATAGTGATTGGTATAACCTCGCTTCCGAGGAATATTAATTGCGGGATTGGGTTGTCGTTGCATATATTATATTATGGTTTTATTAAGGTTCCATACTATATGTTTATATGCTAAATTGATAATGTCCAGTTTATTGATTATATTCATGTTTATTGTTTTCAGATTTAGAACATGGCATCATTTAGTCCACTTGTAACTATTCTTAATCAAAACAAACTGACTGGATCCAACTATGTTGACTGGAAAAGAAATCTGGACATTGTTCTTACTGCTGAAGAGCATAAGTATGTTCTTACTAAACCATGTCCTAGCTTTCCTTCATTAGATGCACCTCCTGAGGTAAAACAACGATATGATCATTGGCAGAAATCTAATGAGATGGCCAAGTGCTACATCCTAGCATCTA
The DNA here is from genome assembly GCA_023736055.1 of Quercus glauca. NCBI lineage: Eukaryota > Viridiplantae > Streptophyta > Magnoliopsida > Fagales > Fagaceae > Quercus > Quercus glauca. The sequence goes on along the minus strand of CM043319.1, from coordinate 8,972,179 downwards.
TCTCAAATGTTCTATAGCATCAAATGCAGGATGTAGAACTAGCTTCAGACATCATGCAAAGTCTGAAGGAGATGTTTGGTGAGCAAGGCCGTTCTGCAAGGCAAGAGACCATGAGGCAAATTTATAATACCAGAATGGCTGAAGGAGGTTCAGTGAGATAGCATTGTCTTACAATGATCTCTAATCTGAATACATTGGAAGTTTTAGGTGCCGATATAGATGGAGAATCCCAAATGGATATGATACTCCAGTCGCTACCAAAATCATTTAAGGAATTCAAACTGAACTATAATATGAATAAAAAGATATATACCTTGTCTGAATTAATGAATAAATTGGTAGCGGCAGAAGGCATTCTTGGTACTTCCAATGTTGAAGCCAATGTTGGTGAAGCTTCTACTTCTCAACCTAAGTCGAAAGGCAAGGGTAAGAAGAAGAAGAAGAAGGACTTCACCAAACAAGAGGGTAAACAAATTTCCTTAGGGGTTGTTGATAAAGGAAAGAAGATCAAAGGAAAGTGTTTCCATTGTGGTGAGAAAAGACATTGGAAGAGGAATTGTCCAGTATTCAAGGCTGCCAAGAATAAAGGTATGAATAATACATTCCTTCTTGAAATATGTTTGGTACAGAATCCCACAGATTCCTGGTGTGTGGATTCAGGTTGTACTAATCATATCTACAATTCTTTGCAGGGGTTTCAGGAGACCAGAAAGCTTAAAGAAGGGGAGTTATTTCTTACTTTGGTTTATGGGAGCAGGATTCCAGTTGTAGCTGTTGGTGTTTATAGTTTATGTTTTGTATCTAGAGTTCTGATATTAGAAGACTGTTTGTATGTACCTAATGTTCGTAGGAATTTAATTTCTGCTACTTACTTAGGTAAACATGGATATTGTGTTATCCTGAAAGACAATGTTGTAATAAAGAAGGATAAAGTGTTTATCTGTTCTGGCAATATTGTGGATGGTCTTTATATTTTAACTCCTGATAAACATGAATTATATAATTTTGAATTAGATAATGATTCTCATGTAAAATCATTAAAGAGAAAATTTTCTTCTACTAGTGATGCATATCTTTGGCACTTGCGTTTGGGTCATATTAATTCAAGTAGGATTCAAAGACTGATCAAAGATGGACTTTTAGAGCCCATGGACTTTGATGAATTTCCAGTTTGTGAATCTTGTTTGGAAGGTAAAATGACCAAACGACCTTTTAATGCAAAAGGTAGAAGAGCCCAAGATTTGCTAGAGCTAGTGCATTCTGATGTATGTGGTCCTATGTCAATCCAAGCAAAAGGAGGTTATGAGTATTTCATCACTTTTACTGATGATTACTCAAGATATGGTTATGTGTACCTAATGAGACGGAAGTCTGAAACTTTTGAAAAGTTCAAAGAGTTTAGGGCTGAAGTTGAGAATCAATTAGGTAAACGCATAAAAGCCATTCGATCTGATCGTGGTGGTGAATACCTTCTTGGGGATTTCAAGGATTACTTATCTCAAAATGGGATTGTATCCCAATTGGCTGCACCTGGAACTCCCCAACAAAATGGTGTAGCAGAAAGAAGGAATAGGACTCTTTTAGAAATGGTTAGGTCCATGATGAGTTGCTCAACTTTACCGATTTCCTTTTGGGGTTATGCCTTAAATACAGCAACACATCTTTTGAATTTAGTCCCATCAAAATCTGTTCCCAAAACACCCGTGGAATTGTGGAGTGGGCGTAAGCCTAGCATGAAATATCTCCACATTTGGGGTTGTCCTGCACATGTGTTAAAAGGGAAGCCTGATAAATTGGAACCAAAATCAGAAGTATGTTTGCTTGTAGGTTATCCAAAAGAAACTATGGGTTATTTAGTCTATAGTCATAAAGATAACAAAGTTTTTGTTAGTACAAATGCTAAATTCTTAGAAAATGACTGTATGAATAATTTTACTCCTAGAAGTAGAGTTGTGTTGGCTGAAATAAATGAACCTGTAAATGAACAACCAATAGATGAAATTAGGGATGATGTGGCTGTATTAGATACACCACAAGATACTATTCATGACATGTCTAGTACTCAGGTGCCTCGTCGTAGTGGGAGAATTGTTCGGCCTCCTATAAGATTCATAGGTTTGGGAGAAACCTATGAAGCTATCTCAGAAGAGGTTGAATCGGATCCCTACACATATGATGAAGCAATAAATGATATAGATGCACATCATTGGGTCCAAGCTATGAAATCTGAATTAGATTCCATGTATTCCAATCAAGTTTGGGATCTTGTAAAGGCGCCTAACGGCATTAAACCTGTTGGTTGCAAATGGGTTTACAAGAGAAAGAAAGGGATAGATGGAAAGGTTGAAACCTTTAAAGCAAGGCTAGTGGCGAAAGGGTATACTCAAAAAGAAGGTATTGATTATGATGAAACCTTTTCTCCAGTAGCAATGCTTAAATCTATCAGAATTCTCTTATCCATTGCTGCTCATTTTGATTATGAGATTTGGCAAATGGATGTCAAGACTGCATTTCTTAATGGCAATCTTGAAGAGGAAATCTATATGATGCAACCGGAAGGTTTCATAGCAAAGAACTAAGAGTATTTGGTATGCAAGTTGCAAAGGTCCATTTATGGACTTAAGCAAGCATCTAGGTCATGGAACATCAGATTTGATCAAGCAATCAAGACATTTGGTTTTGAACAAAATCTTGATGAACCATGTGTGTACAAAAGACATCAAGATAAAGTAGTAATGTTCCTAGTACTTTATGTTGATGATATTCTACTCATTGGAAATGATGTAGGGGTAATGTCATCTGTAAAGGTTTGGTTGTCAAGCCAATTTGATATGAAGGACTTGGGTGAGGCTAACTTTATTTTAGGGATCAAGTTTTGGCGAGATCACAAGAATAAGATGTTAGGCTTATCACAAGCTGGATATATACATAAGGTTCTAGAACGGTTTAGCATGCAAAATTCCAAGAAAGGATTGCTTCCTTTCAGAAATGGAGTTCCTCTGTCTGATGACCAAAGGCCTAAGACTCAAGAGGAAGTAGATATGATGAGACGAGTTCCTTATGCTTCTGCAGTAGGAAGTCTCATGTATGCCATGCTTTGTACTAGACCAGATATCTGCTATTCAGTTGGCATGGTCAACCGATATCAATCAAATCTAGGACCAAAACATTGGCAAGCTGTAAAGCATATTCTCAAGTATCTACGGAGAACGAGAGATTATATGCTTGTTTACCATTGTGAGGATTTGATTTCCATTGGCTATACAGATTCAGATTTTCAATCGGATCTAGATTTCAGAAAATCCACTTCAGGGTGTGTTTTCACCTTGGGAGGTGGAGCCATTAGTTGGCGGAGTATTAAGTAATCTTGTATTGCAGACTCCAACATGGAGGCAGAATATGTTGCTGCTTGTGAAGTAGCAAAGGAAGCTGTATGGCTCAAGAAATTCCTTTCTGACCTTGGTGTAATAAAAATGGAGCAAGTTCCAATCACATTGTTTTGTGATAACAGTGGAGCAGTTGCACAATTTAAAGATCCAAGGAATCACAAGAAAGGAAAGCACATTGAGAGGAAGTACCATATCATTCGAGATATTGTTGCTCGTGGAGATGTGGTGGTAGTAAAGATTGAAAGTGCAAACAATCTAGCAGATCCATTTACCAAAGCCTTGCCTCAAAGGACTTTCGAGTCACATTTGGAGGGAATGGGAGTTAGATTAGTGCACAATAGTCTTTAGGGCAAGTGGGAGAATGTTAGGATTAGTGCCCTTAAATCCTATTGAATGATGCTATGTATGATATTAAGTTTGACATTGTATATGACATTATGTATGACTTAATATTGTGTTTAATAAATTTGTTTTATTATTATCTGAAATAGTGGTAACTTGAATATTCAGACATTATCATTTAGTCCATGAGATGCATAGTATGTAATTTATGTGATTTAGTCACAGAAGATATAAATCACAGATTCTTTGTAAACTCAGAATTATAGTTCGTAGTCGGTGATGAAATTGGGCATTTCATCTGCGATGACTATAACATATCAACTACGATGATTTGTCTTGATCATGGAAGTGGAGACTTCTAGTTGATGTGTTAATATGTTTTAAGAGTTAAGACATATTGAATGGGACCGCTGTGAGATTTATTATTTGCCTAAGGACTGTTAAATGAATAATAAATCTCATGACTTGTATTTGCATGAACTCTTAATCCTGAGAGAATAATGAACCTGATCATGAGGTGTAGGTTGCTTTGATATATTAGGAGTGAGATCTAAAGTAATGGTCAAAACCTCAGTATGTTGGGCAGCCACATTAAGTGTTGATGGAACATATATTCTCAAGATGGAATTCATAGTCTCTTAACGTAGATATAAAGTATTCCCTTGAGATAAGTTTAATGAGTTTGTTATTCAGAGAGTTAGGCCTAACCACTTTAGTAAGACTAAAGTATATATTTATGGAATGAGATTTCATAAATATATAATGAATAACATTAAAGGATTAAACCGGGTACTCAAGGATTAAGATGTAGTAATTTACAAAGTGACAGTCTACATTATTGACTTTGTATTACTACGAATATTTTATGAAGGGGTTGCATGTATAATAAAGTCTTGGGATATAATATATAGATAAGACCTAGAGTGCAACTATATTTATATAGTGGTATTAAATATAGTTAATGGTAACTTTGGACTTGTCAAGAGTTGACAGAAAAGCCCAAGGCCCATTGGAGCTAGTATCTTATTGGTCCCTTTTGGTCCCACTCCAAGCCACACACTTAAACCCAATTGGTAAGGCCCAAAAGGCCAGCCCAATTAGATATATTGGTTAGATACAAAGGGAAAAACGTACAGAATTTTATTGGTAAGAAAAACATCATTGTAATGGTGTGGAAGTGAGTGAAAGTCACTCTCTAATAATCCCTTTGTTACCAATTGAGAGACCACACATCTTGGGCGTTAGTGGAATTGGAGTGAAGATTAAAAGTATTCCCAAGTGCTTCAATCTTTTTTTTTGAAATTCACCGCTTCAAGGTACGATCTCTTGTTCTCAAATTCTGAAATTTACTTTATCCATGTTATCAATATTGAATGTAGTAGATCCGTTCAAAACTTACTTTTCCGCTGCGTTCATCTTTAATTCCATCATCATCTTCATCACGTCCATCATTTCTGGATCACGGTTTTGAGTTCTTGGTTGCTCACCGCCCCAAGACCTCTTGTCATTTCTTCTTCCTCATGACCGAGGTGTGCTTGCATTATTGTTTGCTCTCAGCTTTTGACAGTTGGGTCTAGTATGTCCTTGCAATCCGCAGTAGTGACACACATAATCTGTTCTGGGACCCCGTTGTGGTCTTGAGAGAGATCTTGCTCTACCTTCAAATCTGGCTTCTGATTGATTTCGGAACTTGTTGCCCACTCGTTGCTCAGCAAGCTTCTTCTTCTTCTTAACCTTAACATTCTCAGGGATGGGCTCTTCTACAATTGGCTCTATGGCCTTCACAAATTTTACTTCTTTGGTAGCTTTGGCAGATGAGCTACTTCCTTCGGTATAACCCAAACCAGATTTGTCAGAGAAGTGTTTTTGAGAAGAGATAACATCTTCCAGCTTCTTGGAGGAGACCCTTTCTATCTTGGCTTGTGCTTGCACCACTTCTTGCTCAAGAAATCTTACTTTGGTATAAGCTTCCGATAACTCGCCATTTAGTGTCTCAATTTCACACTTTGCCTCCTTATATTTAGCCAGAAGACTTTTGTAGTCCTCTTCAGCCCTTTTCATCTTCTTCACCGCTGCCTTTACAACCCTTGCATACTCACCCGATTTCTCAAGGAGTAAGGCGTAACTCTCTTAAAGACCCGATGTACCTTCATCCTCTTCAGCCTCCAATTCTTCAGCAACTCCAATAGACTCCAAATCAGAATGCTCACCAAGCTCCTTCACAAGTGTATCCAAAACATCTAAGGACTCCACATGAGCAATGGTCATGAATACGGAGAAATTTCCTTCTTCATCACAGCTCTCTTCAGAGTCAAAATTTGATGAGTCCGAATCACTTAAAGTAGTGGCATAGGCTTTTCCCTTCGACTTTAAATAATTGGGACATTCCTTTTTAAAATGCCCATGTCCATTGCATTCGAAACACGTAATTCCTTGTAAGGATTGGGAATCTCTACCATCTTTTCTTCTAAACTCTTTCTTCTCTTTTTCGGCACTCTGAAATTTTCCTTTGTCACCGAATTTCCCACTGTTTTTGAGCTTTAAGAATTTCCAGAAGTTTTTTACAAGATATGCCACATCTTTGTCTACTGCATCCTCTTCTGAAGAGTCATGAGACACCATTCTCTCATCAATTGTCTTAAGCGCAAGTGACTTACTCTTCTTCTATGTGGGTAGGGACAACTCATAAGTCTGCAGAGAACTAACCAGCTCTTGAACCTTAATGTCGTCAATATCTTTGCTCTTTTCAATTGCTGTAACTTTGGCTCGGAAACTCTCTGGTAGAGACCAAAGGATCTTTCTTACAATTTTCGAGTCCTCAGTCTTTTCTCCCAAGTTAAATTTTCCAACAACAATCTTGTTCAATTTGCTGTAAAATGAATCAAAAGACTCATCCTTACTCATCTTTAGCTCCTCAAAGTGAGTGGTCAACATTTGAAGTTTGGTGTCCTTCACTTTCTTAGTCCCTTCCTAGGTTGTCTCCAGAATTTCCCATGCTTCCTTAGCAATGGTGATATGTGAAATCCAGTGAAATTCTTCTGGAGAGACACCGCAAAAAATAGCATTCAATGCCTTGCTATTTGCATTGGCCGCCGCAAGAGCAGCCTTATCCAAGGTAGACTTGGCAGCCTCTGGCCTTGTCCATCCTACTTCAACTGCATCCCACACAGCATCATCAATAGAACACAAAAACGCCCTCACACGGACTTTCCAAAAAGCATAATTATTACCGTCAAAGAACGGTGGTACATTAAGAGATTGTGACCTATCCATCTCAAAGGGGGTCAGGGATCACACTTAGGTATTTAAACCACAACAAGTGTACCCGCTTTGATACCAATCGAATGTTCAAAATGGGTATGAACCACCCTTGAACGTTTAAACCCCAATTACAAAAATATCAATTCAAGCTTTATATCAAACAATTAATGTGCAGAACATGATAACAAGCTTATAACAGAATTGATAAACAATCTAAGCAAAATATAAACACATCCACAGCAGTAAATATAAGGCAAAGATAAAGGAAGGAAGATGCAAACATACGGGCAACACACGATGTGTTATCGAAGAGGAAACCGAAACCCTCGCCGTAAAACCTCTTCACCGCCCTCCAAGCGGTCAAATAATCCACTAAAGAATATAGTTGGGATACATGAACAGCAGAAGACCCTCCAAACCTAATCTACCCAAGTACCTAAGCCCTCCAAGCTTCTTGCTCCAACGAGGTTACGCCGAACCTATTTCTTTTTTAGCTTACCGGATTCCGCTACTAGACCACAGCATCAACCAATGTAGATTGGTTCCTTCCTAACTGCTTCCCAAAAGCACCAAATAAACCTTCTCACAGACGTGGGTGTGCTGAGATAAGGATTTGGCTAAAAACCTTTCAAGGGTATGATAATGGAGAGGAAGAGAGTAGAGGAATTTGTAGAGTCTCTAAGGTTAAGATTGTGGATGAATCAATCTTGTATTTCACTAGGGTTTCTCTCACAAAATTCTCTCTGGAAGCTCTCTCCATATCGTGGGAATGAGGGGTATTTATACTGGAATAAGAATGGAATGTGAAACGTCAGATTTTCCCAAACAGGGCATTTTGGCGACTTGACCTCGCGATTGGGTTTAGTCGCGAGTTCAAGCCGTGAGCTAACGGCTTGGCCAGCCTGGGACTTTTGTCCTGTAGTGCAAGAGCTGGCGCGACTCTTCAGCTTTTGACATGCTTGACACGTGTGCAACTTCTGGCAACTTGCAAGCCGCGAGATCCAGTCGCGAGATTCTGTTTCTTTGCACAATCTTGAGCATTTCTTCACACTCTCTCACTCACTACCCTTACAAGTTTCCCACCTAAATACAGGGTTATTGAGTGCTTAAATTACAAGCAAATTGGCACGGAATAAAGCCAAAAAGATGGTTGATTAAATTCAACCTTACACTCTTCAAGGAGTAGCTCCGATGCCTCGGGCTGAATGCAGAGTAGGTATGGCCTAGAAAATGAGCGCTTGTACAACTTTTGGTTCTCAGATAACCAAAAACGAGGTGACTTTCTCCATATTTTGTCAGCTTCTAATTTATCCACTGGCAAGGTATCTTTTTTCAGGAATAGCATTATGGGGTCCATCCAGCTAGGACTTACTCTGACTTGGTGAACATGGATTGCCTCCTTGTTCAACTCTATAGGATTATACAAATCTTCTACGAGGATAACTCGGGGTAAGCTTTGGGCCGAGGAAGTTGCAAGTGTGGCCAAGGAGTCTGTATGTGTATTTTCACTTCTTGGGACATGTAGTAGGTTGAAAGACTCGAAGCTTGACTACAATCTCTTAACCTGACTTAGGTAGTTTTGCATCCTTTCGTCCTTGGCTTCAAATTCCCCCTTTACTTGGCCGACAATCAGCCTTAAATCCGAGAACACCTGTACAACTTTTCCTCCCAATTTTTGAATCATGGTCATTCCCATCAACAGAACTTTATACTCGGCCTCGTTATTTGTGGCCAAGAATCCCAGTCTTAATGACTTTTCGATGGTGATCTTTTCAGGTGAAATAAGGACTAGCCTCACTCCAGACCCTTTCTGGTTCGCTCCACCACCGACATACACTTTCCAGGGTAAATGAACCTGTTGTGAGATTGTGCCAACCAATTTTCCATCCATGTGTTATGCTTCTGCTGATTCTTCTAACGGGGGTTTAGCAAACTCTACTATCAAATCCGCAAGTACTTGACCCTTGATAGAGGAGCGAGGCACGTACTTGATGTCAAAAGCCCCTAGAACCGTGCCCCATTTGGCAATTCTCCCCGTGTAATCAATACTTCGAAGTAAGCGTTAAGTGGTTGCTGAGTCAGAACAACGATAGTACGAGCCTGGAAGTAGTAGGGGAGTTTTCTTATACCATGCACCACTGCCAAAATGGCTTTCTTCAGTGGTAGATAACGCACCTCGGCTTCATGCAGGGACTTGCTTACATAGTAAACTGGTCGCTGTACACCGTTGTCCACTCGTATTAGCACCAAACTTATGGCATGAAGGGCCACAGCGATATAGGCGAACAGGACTTCATCCACCTCAGGGCTAGACATGATGGGTGGCCGAGATAGATACTCTTTAAGTTGCTGAAAAGCCAAAGCACATTCCTCAGTTCACTCAAACCCTTTCCACTTATTCATTAGTAGGAAGAATGGTATGCATCTATCCGCTGATCGCGAAATAAATCGGTTCAAGGCAACAGTCATCCCTATTAGCTTTTAAACCTCTTTGGGGTTCCGAGGTGGCTTTAGGTTAATAATCACCTTGATCTGATCTGGATTGACTTCAATTCTTTGGTGAGTGATCATGTAACCCAAAAACTTGCCTGATCCGACACCAAAAAAGCATTTGGAAGCGTTGAGGCACAACTTGTGGTTCCTTAGGATTTCAAAGATATTTTCAAGATCTTCTACGTGCTCAGACACTATCTTACGTTTTACCACAATGTCGTCTATGTAGACTTTGATACTCTTGCCCAACTGTGGCTCAAACATTTTAGTCATCATTCTTTGGTAAGTGGATCCTGCATTTTTTAAGCCGAAGGGGATCACTTTGTAATGGTAGTTTCCGGTGGGTGTAGCGAAGGCTGTTTTTTCCTGATCATCCAATGCTAGTGGTATCTAGTGGAATCCTTGAAAGGCATCTAAGAAGCTCATCCAAGGATGGCCTACTGTTGTGTCCACCAATTGGTCTATCCGAGACATAGGGAAAGGATCCTTTGGGCATGCTCTATTTAGGTCTGTGAAATCTACACACACTCGTCATTTCCCATTTTTCTTTTTCAGCACCATTGCCTTGGTCCACTAGCACTCTCTTCATATCATATCTCCCAATCTTGAGGGTAACCACTAAAGTATCGTCGTGAGGTTGGATGGTTCCGACTTTATCTTCATCCAAGAAGCCTAAAATTGGTTGGATTTCTAGTCTAGCCTTCTTTAGTTCTGACTTCGCGTCCTCGGTGAACATCCTAGCCACAGACATCACCCTGGAAAGGCAGGCTCCAGTTCTCCTTGGTGCAGTGAAAATAACATTTATTGTTCCCAATAGGGGCCTTAAAAAACTATCTCTCCAAGAACTTGAGCTTGCCTGGCTCCCCTGGCCACTAGAGTGGTGCAAGAGTTGTTTTAACTAGCCCTCACGGACGAGCTGATCCAAGTGGTCCCACAGACTCCTACAATCCTCCGTGGTATGTCCATGATCCTAATGGTATTGGCAGTAGAGGTTGTGGTTGTGCCTCTTAGGATTTCCCACCATTTTACTTGGCCGTTTAAAGAATGACTCATTTTTAATCTTCTCCAAAACTTGGTGCATTGGCTCTCGGAACACGGCATTGACTGTCTGAAGAGTCGTCGACCTTGATTGTCCAACAAAATCTCTCCACGGTCTATTGCTATTGTACCGATCCGACCTGAAATCCCTCATCTCTTGAGGGATAACCTTATCCTTTCCTTTCCACTGCTGCTGATCTTCTTCAACTCTTTTATACTTATCAATCTGGTCCATGAGCTGGCGCACGCTGGTGACAGGCTTACCAGTTAGTGATTTCCTCAAGTCGTGACCGGCGGGAAGCCCAAGCGTGAAGGTATTGATGGCTACATCATTAAAGTCACCATCTACCTCATTGAACATCTCCCAATATCGATCTGAATATATTTTCAAGGTCTCCCCTTCTCGCATGCTTATGAACAATAGGGAAGCCAAAGGCCGTGGAACCCTGGTGCAAGCGACGAATCGAGAGCCAAAGGCCTGTGTGAGCTATTGAAAAGAATTAATGGAATCTGCTTTGAGATCGTCAAACCATCTCATTACCACTGGTCCTAGACTGGATGAGAAAACTTTACACATCAAGGCTTTATCTCTGGAATGGACAACCATTCTTTGATTGAAGTGGCTCACATGCTTAACAGGGTCCGTTTTGCCGTTATACATGGTGAAAGTGGGCTGATGGAATCGCCGAGGGAGTGCCTCTCCATCAAACCTTCTTGTGAAAGGCGACCTGGAAAGTTGGTGCAACGCCTTACCTATAGTGTCACTTCCCACCCCCCTCCAGGTTGGACTCCGAACCTTCCGTTCATGTCGCTGCTCTTTTTCATAGGAGAAAGACTCATTAGACGGGGTTCGGGACCTTTGCCTGTAGTTAGCGTCCCTTTCGCCATCGGAAGAGGTATTAGAGTTGGAAGGGGCTCTTCTGCGTCGTGCATGGCGCAACTTCCTCTTCAATTGGTTGATCTCTAATTGCATACCTTTGTTGCTCTTTGCATGGGAGATGTGGCTTCCCTCTCAAGACTGGCTCTTCTCAGTATGCGTGGTGTGTACACTTCCTTCGCAATTACCTCTTTGCTTTAGGTTGATAGAGGGATCACCATGTTGGGACTCCAAAGACTCTGCTTCGTGTGGACCTGATCCTACCATGGTTGACCGTTGCTTTCACTGTAACACAAGTTCTTCCCACAGACGGCGCCAATTGTAAGGACCCTTTTTGTAGCCCAAGTCCAAGGTGAGTGAGACCTTGGCCCAGTGAGCCCAATACAATAGAATTTGTAGATAGTGGGTTAAAAAATTGGGTCCTAGTGAAATTAGTAACGGCTATTATGGATTTAAAGTGAAATCAGACAATAGCAAAATCAATAATACTGAATATATGTGATGTCCGAGGAGATCAATTGGTTTTGTAAATCTTCTCTAGACGATTACAGATGAAACTTTAATTGCTGTAGTGTTCATCTTCTCTTTTTCTCCATCCCCCACTTCGTGGAGGGGTTCTCATCTTACATAGATCCATTGGATCATCCTCACCTTACACTTGTTGATTATCTGTGCCCTCACTTGAGTACTTATCCCATCAAACATCATCTCTGGCTTTCTGTGAGTTGGGGTGATCAAGGTAACACTATTCAGGAGTCTTTTCCACATAAATGCAACCAGTAAAGTAAGTGCAGGGCATTAAATGCGGTGGTAGCAGATTTTCCCTTAGATATTTATGGATTCTTATCTCTTCTGTACGTGTATAAAGATCATCATTGTCGTGGAAATCTCCTGGAGGGTCACTTAAATTGTTGAAGTACATAGCCGATCAATATTTAACCTTATGCGAGAAGGAACATCTCCTCGGACCATCTTACTCCATTCCATCTTTTATAATTTTGAATTCGGGGTTTTCTCTTAATTACTTACCCTCCTCGAACACACCATATCCTCAGATAAAGCTCAAGGCCTAATATATCATGCTAGGTTTTTACCCCCACACATACTATCATGTAAAAAATGCATGCTTCAGATATTTAAGTCTCCTTGAAAGATAAAAATCTGTCAGATTTTTAATTTAAAGCTTTAATGAATATATATATATATATATATATATTTTGAGAAGAAAGACAGTATGTTATATTATTAAGGGAGGCTGTTGAAATTAGCCTGGAGAATAGGAATAATGTCATGTGGAACATCTTCCATCTAGACTACCATATGGGAGGAGTGAATAGCTCTCCACGCAAATGAGTGTGCACACAGTATTACAAAACCTATGTACATGAGAAAAACAATAATCAATGAAAGACTGGGAGGCTATGTGCTGCAAATTAGCAGCTAAGTGACCAAACTGTGCCAATGATCTACATCCATGTTGTAAGGTGTTGATGAGTATCTCAAAGTCCCTTTCCAATACAATCCGATGCAAACCAAGTTCTGCAGCAAATTCTACTACCATCACCAAGCCTTGCTCATTCCTTATTACTACCCCGACAGTGAATGGGAGAGGTATTTTTTGAGAGAAGGATGCCATCACCGAGCCTTGCTCATTCCTTATTACTACCCCGACACCTACACAGTTTCCTTTAACAAAGAGGGCTCCATCAAAATTTATTTTATACCATGATGCATCTGGAGGACGCCAAGCAGTTGCTATAGGGATACCTTGAGTCTAAAATTATTATAAGCTCATTCAAATTCAATAAAATCATATTTATGCATATAAAAGTGATTGTTCATTCAAAAAAGAAGATTATTATATATCATTTATCCATGTCTACGAATGCATACAACTGTACATGCCACTATATACAAAATAATCTAGTTAGAGTCGTAGGTAAAGAAATAAGAGAACATTAAAATGTCAAAATTCATTAGCAATGAGAGAAACATAGAAACTGCTTAAGGGTCCGTTTGGATGGAGAAGTGGAAAAGTGGGAGGATGAAAAATTGTGAAAGGATGGAAAAGTGGGAGGATAGAAAATATTTAGTTTTCCCTCTTATGTGTTTGGTTGGAGGGGTAGAAAAGTAGAAGAGTAGAAAACTCTTTTGTTTGGTTGGAGAGGAAAATGGAAGGATGAAAAATGTAATTTATATAAATTGACTATTATATCCTTGTTATATAATATGTAAGAAATAAATTTATTTGTACTCATTAAATAATATAAAATTTAGCACATCTTATATATAAATTTATGTTATTATTTTTATTATTATAATGTAAAAATTACAGTAATTTATCAGGTCACGTTGAAAAAAAAAAAAAAAAAAAAAAAAAAAAAAGAGAAAAGAGAACTTGGGCAGCTGGATGTTAGTGTGCTGTGAAGGTAAGATGAAAAGAGGCAAAAGTGATAAGAACAAACGCATCAGTTTGTTTTAAAAATTTTGTCTATTTTACACAGAAAATTATTTTTTTATTTTACACCATCATTTTTATAAAATACCCAAATCAATTTATCTATTATACACACCTTTTTTATTAAAATAATATTTCTTCCCTACCCTTTTTTATTATTTCCCAACTACCCCAACTAACCCCTCCTCCTTTTTTTTGATTCATAATAACACCTTATTTCTCCTCTTGTCTCTATCTTATCTAATATCTCTATCTTCTCCGCCTCTCTTTCTTCTCCTTCTTCTTCTTTTTTTTTTTTTTTTTTTTTTTTGTGTGAGGAGTTGGGGGTGGATGGCCAGATGGAATTTGGACTAAAGTTTTTGGATGAACATGGGTTTATCTCTATCTCCGGCTCTCTTTCTTCTCCTTCTTCTTTTTTTTTTTTTTTTTTTGTGAGGAGTTGGGGGTGGATGGCCAGATGGAATTTGGGCTAAAGTTTTTGGATGAACATGGGTTTGTCAAAAATAAAATGATATCTGGGTGCTATGACTTGTGATTGTAAGAAAAGGGTGATTGACGGTGAAAATTTTTTTTTTTTTTTTTGAGAATCTTTTTCTTTCCTCCTCTTCTTTTACAATTTGAGTTTTATGCTTTTATTATAGATGATGATTTTGGGTTGGGTTTGATTTTGGGTAGTGATTTTGAGTTGGGTTTTCTAATTGTTTTTCCGTTAATTTTGGGTTAATTTTTTGTGCTAGGTTGCTGTGTTTGGTGGTGGTGCTGAGTTTGGTGGTTATTTTCTGCTTCCTTCTTCTTGCCGCGCTGGGTTGTTGTAAACGTTGGAGAGGGTATTTTTGTAAAAGTGCTGTGAGGGCACTTTCTCTCCAGCGTTTTCCTCCCAATTTGGGAGGATGAATTTTGTGGGCCCGGGAGAGAAAATTTTCTCCCGGTTTTCCTTCCCCATTTTCCCTCTTTTGCCAAACAGGAGAAAACAGTGTTTTCTACCCTATTTTCCTTCCTATGTTTTCCATCCCCCCTAAATTCACCCCAACCAAACACAGTGTAAATGAACGAATTAAACATACAATAAGCCAGTTAAGAACAAGTAAAAAGAAGGGGGTAAGGAAGGAAAGAAAATCCCAGAAACCAATCTAAGCAACAATAGCAGTCATTTAACACACAGCTCAGCAAAAACTAAAAAGCTTATGACAGGAAATACGAAAGCCACAGTTAGAAGTATTCATGAAGATCACATGGTCTATCATCTGTTGGCCAAAACAATATTGTTTCAACTTAAGTATAAAATTTAGAACTTACCCACAATTATAATGTAACGCCCTAGCCCAAGTAAAAAAAAAAAAAAAAAAAGGGTGGTCAGATTTTTGACTCACGTGAGCCCCACCCACCTAACCCTTAATTCCCCACCACTCCTTTTCTCTCAAAATTTCTCCCCTTTGGCTGGCTGGCTCTCCTCTCTTCTCACTTTGCTCTCATTTTCATTTTCATTTTGTCTCAAACACCCACAATCCTCTCTCACACTCCCTCACTCTCCCACCGATGCATCACTCCACCACCTCCACCATTATCTTCCGGCGAAAAAGCTCCATAAAAACCTCTTAGGATCCTACATCTCATCTTATTTAAGGTAAGAGCTTTTATACTTTTTGTGGGTTTTCATATTTTGCTAGAGGTTTTTTTTTGTAATCTAAGTTTTGAAAGTGATATTCTTGTGATAATGATTATGGGTTTTGCTTTGGTGGACTTAAATGGGTGAATGGTAGTGGATTTTGTACAATAGTAGCCATTTGAGATTTACCTATAGTAAAGATTTGGGGGTTTTGACTTTCTAATGTGAAACAATTGATGAATCTAATTTTTATTGTTTATTTGGAGCTAGTGGAGGATTTACATATGGGGTTTATAATGGTGGATATGGTTATATATGTTGTTGTTTTGTGGGTCTTTTGAAGATGACATATACATTGAGGAAGAAATTCATAGTGTTGGGATCTCATATGGTAAAGAAAAGGCTTTGAATGATGTGATTATAAATTGGAGTTTAAGCCTTGTAAATGAAATTGTTGATAAACTTTGAAAGTGAAATACATTATTTGTGAGGTTAAGTACTTAGGCCTGCCTAATTAATTTCTTATCTAGCGATTTATAATTCATAGCTAGATAAAATGTCAAGGTTTATGCTTATTGTGATAAGTTTGTTTGGTATTATTTAGATTCTAACTAATCTCCTTTGTAGTTTTGGAACTAAGCTTTTTGCAGGTTGCAAGGTAAGTAGCTTTTAGTGAGATTTTTGGAAAATAATCATGTTGTATAAACTTTGTTTTTGGGTCAAACACATTTTGGAAAATTAAATATGGAACTATTTTTTTCTAAAACAAAAAGATGTGTATTGTGACCCTACTATTTATGATTATATATGAAAGTGCATATTCTTATTGTATATGGGGAATTGCATAATTTGTTAGTATGGAAAAGATAAGCACATTTTATAAAATTCTTGGGAATGGATTTTATAAATTTATTGCATTATTTTTAAATTCTAAAGATATTTTATCCTAGCTTGTATTATTTGAGAAATTCTCGCAAAATACTTATGACAAGAAATAGTTTAGAGGACTTTGAGAATATTGTGGCTATTTGGTTATTGATATATTTTATGAAACTACTTGGAAGTGAACTGTATATTTTAAATACATTAACTTGTGAACTTTTGACATGGTTTTGTCATTGTACCATGATATTGGTGATTACCCCGTCTGTGTGACGACCCGTCTTTGTGACGACTTGTCTGTGTGACAACTTGTCATGTGGCCTTGGGTGACGTTTTTTGATTTAAAATGGTATTGGATATTTTATGGCTCACAATGAATAATATGTAGTTTCATAGTTACTTTGGGAAACTTGGTGCTACAATGTCTATCATTCTTGTCATGATGTTAAGGAAATTTATTTTGCAGAATTCAAATGGAAATTCCCAAATTTTAGCATGTCTATAAAATGTTCATTGTTATAAAACTTGTATTTCCCCCACCCCCATTAATTATGCTACTTACTGGGCTCTGTCTCATCCCATTATTTTATAAACTTTTAAAAGTAGGCAACAGTCTTTTGAGACAGCTTTTTTGTGGCTAACAGTAGTTAAATTAACTACTGATAGAAGCTGAACTTTTGTAATGGATATATTAGATGGTGTACATCTTAGAATAGGCTTGACTCATTCTTTTGTATATTATAGTGGTTGTGTCGTTATTTCCACTGATAGGACAAGTTGATGATATGTAATTAATTATTCAGACCTCTATTCTTTTGTGGCCATTGGTCATTCTAATTATTGCTTAGAGCTCTGATTTACTTTGAGAGTATATTCAATGGAATTATTATGATAATTATTGATGTTGGTACTTGATATGCTTTCTGTGGATTGAATTGTCAAAAAGGAAGAAAAAAAAATCTGCAGGTACTTTGAGAAGTATTTCTCACGCTTTGGACCTTTTAGAGTTTGGGGCGTGACATATAAAGAGCATTATGTATCAAATTAACCCCACTCCTCCTGTCAACAACTGGCAAAAAGCATTCATCCATAACAGTCAGTGCAACAGCTAGCTTAGAATTGCCTTCCACCCTTTGAGGAAGCCCTCGATGAGATGTGTCTGAGTCTTTGTCCATTCTATGAATAAGAGACCAAGAAAAGCCTACTTCCAGTTCATGTTTGACTCCAAGATACTTCTGCAAATGCTCAAAGATCTGTAGAAGCAACAGAATACAATTCAAGACAGTGCCATACATGTCGTAAAATGAGAGATAGATATAAAACTATAACTAGCGAGACACACAAGAAAACCAAACAAAAAACTGCTATATTTGTGAAATATCAAAAAGAGAAAATTCTAGATTTTTTTTGATAGGTAAGAATAATTTTAATGCATCGAAAGTACTTCATGAAAAAATACATGAAGTAGCCTAAAGTCTAAAAAATTACAGAGAAAATTCTGGATATTTGAATGTTGGAAGGGACAGAATTGAGAATACACACAAATTCCCATACCCGATGTCATTAGATCTAAAACCTCAGAAATAATGCAAAAATAATAAAGATTGATGGGTGAAGCCACATCAAGAATAGGGTAACGTGATTTGCACACAAGATCAGCAGAAGGTCCATTAAAAAAGAACCCGTGTATTATATAAGATCACAAGGGGAGGCTGGAGGTAAAAATCCACCTCTCCCAAAAGTTTCTCTGTGTCTAAGAAAGCTCTTGCTCCTCCTAGAACAGTAGAATAGTTCTGTCCCTTCTTGTAAAAGGTGTCTTTTGTTTTTTTCCTTAAAATAACAAGGCTCCTAGAACAGTAGAATAGTTCTGTCCCTTCTTGTAAAAGCTGTCTTTTGTTTTTTTCCTTAAAATAACAAGGTTATTTTAAGGTTTGTTGGTTGTTTTTCTTCATGGGGTGGGGAAATACTTTAGTTTTTTCTTTTGCATTACCTTTTTTCGAGTTTTATCCCAGGTCTTTTCAATTCATCTGGAGGATTTGCTCTCTAGATAAGCGAAAAAGAGGTCCAAGACGGGAATATAAGGCACAGGTTCTGAGGGGGAGTGAAGTTTTTCAAAAACAGAGTGCCGGACATACCGGCGCCGGTGGGGAACAAGAAAGCTGTCAGTTAAAGCCGTATTATTTACGGCAAAAATCACAGAAGGAAAGAACAAGATGTGCATCAGTAATGGTAGTGTCATTTATTTCCTGAGAGGTCTTGCCAGCTAGCGACAATCCCGAATCCTAAGAGAGGGAGATTACGAGTTTTGTACTTCAAAGAGATCAACAACTCAGTGAGTTTATCATGGCAGCACAATTCCATGGTGTTCAGCCACAGTCAAGTGCTTCGGTGAGAGAGGGGGAGGGAGGTTCGGTGGTGGTGCAACCAGCAAAGGGGATGACAGAAGGGGGCGATGATGATGAGGCGTAGGAAATTAATTGTGTGGAAGTGGCAGACACGTTACAACCAATTCAAGGAATCCAACAGCTTTTGGACTCCTTATTACCTCCTATTAATGCTCCTAATAATGAGGGAGTTACTTTGGAGTCTGAAATTTCAGTTCCTAATTCGGTTTCAGAGGCTAACTTATTTGATTTACAAAGAAGGGAAAATGATGAGGCTTTAAATACGTATGGGGAAAACGCTGAAATTAACGGAATTAAATTTGATGTAATTAATTCCCACTCAATTTCTCCAGTCAATCAAACCGTGTCTGATGAGAGGGAGAAAGCTAGCCAGGCTAGCAGTAGGGCAACACGAGGAAAACAATATGGTCAATTGAATGCGGGGAATGATGACAGCTCACCAATTATTGCTCCTATTAACTCTAATTCCCAGCAATCCCAACAGTAAGTGTTTAATATGGTCAATATTTCAGACAAGGAAAAAAGTGCAACAACAACAATGAAGGGTAATGAGCCAGAACAGTCCAATCAGCCTCCACACCGTGCCATTTGGAAACCACCTCCATGGCCGATCATGAAGGTGAACTCTGATGATGTGATTTTCCAGGAACAAAATTCTGTGGATGTTGTTTTGGATATGGAAGGTGGATTAGTGTTTTTTTGGAGATCGACTATTGATGTAATTGTGGAGGGTTCGGGCACAAATTATATCGATATAATATTTCAAGAAGAAGATAGGGCAAAGATTGGAGTGATCATCCGAGAATGCCAAGGAAAAGGCTTGGCACACATGGTCGGAATCATCCCTCTCCCCTTAACTGTCATAGAGCTTGAAACTTTGGCTATATTGAAGGCTTTACAGTTTGATACTAATCTGAGTTTGGAAGATGTCACCCCAGAGGGAGATTCAGAGATTGCAATGAACACTTTGAATGCAGATTCACAGTCTTTGGAATCCTTTGATTTACTTAGTCGTGATGTTAAATGTTTTGCAAGTTTATTTCATTGTATTAGGTTTTCACATGTTCGTAGAGAATGATTATTGTATTCTCACATTAAGAGAAACGACAATGGAGTTGCTCATAGTCTGGCTAAAAATGCATTCTGCATACCAGATTTTCAAGTATAGATGGAAGATGTCCCATCTCATATTGGTTCGATTTTACAATTAGATGTAGTTGAATTTTATTAATAAAATCCATCAGTTTCTTTCTCAAAAAAAAAAAAAAGAAAAAAAAAGAAGAAGATCACAAGGAAAAGTATCAATAAATGTATGCAGGTTGTAATATGTCATTGACACTCAACATTAACGCTAAATGTAAGATGGGAAAGCTAACTAGCCATGGCATTAACTAATCTTTTGTCAAAAATAAAAGAAATAGTAATTTCCATATCCTAATCAACTCATTAGGTACAAAATTCGCCTCAAAAGTGCTTTGCAACACCTAAATAAAAATTATTAGTTATTTGATCATCCCATCCCAAGCTGATTACATTAGCCCAACAGTGTTGAAAATTAAGTTGGTTTGTCATGTACTATACAGAGAAACAGTGCAATAAGCCATTCACTATCCTTGCCCTGCCATCTTTGAAACAGTCACAGTGGCCAGTTGGTGAAAAAGACTCATCTTTTTCAATTTCACCTGGCATTATTCACCTTTGTGGTTCTGGAACACCCAATAGCTATTTAAAAACAGTAAACATGCATCTCAGGTTGGGCTAGAGACTCATAAGATGACCAACAAATGAAAATAAATATTAAAACTGAAGCACAATGATGCATCAAAAAACAATACAAGGAATCACTACTTTTCTAATGAACATCTATTTTTTAACATAAAAGTTACCACAAAAACAATAATATAAGAAAATGTTTTTTATGTTTTTCCCCCAAGTTTTTAGCAAGAGTAAAATAATGATACTAGAGAGAGAGAGAGAGAGAGATCGTTTACTATTAATCAAGGTTTACATTAGGCTATTTCAAAATCAAATGGATTTGCACCAAGTTGACACAGCATTAAGCGTATGGAAGCCAAATTTCTTAATAAAAAGGCATAAATGAAATTTCAGGGATATATTAGCTTACTTGATTCCCAAATCAATGTGCACCTGAATACCAAACCCAAAACATCCAGTATCACTAAAGTTCCTTCGCAGCAGCTCATATTCCTTCACCTTAAAACCGCTCACCAAAAGCTGCATTGCCTTCTCACCCATAACAGTGACATAGCATGCAATCTTTTCATTACGTCTGATACCAAAGGACCTCACAGTGTACATTAGTATCATGCACACAGATGCCTAAGAACAAGCTTACCAGCCACTGTGTCTTGAGAAATAGTCATAATCCAGAGATATAGCAAGAGCAACAGCTACCGCTCTCTCTGACAGAGACAGTGGACGGGCAACTTCCAACTGTTGTATCTGTCACCAAAGACTTCACATATAAGATTAGAGAAATCAATAAAATCATAAGGAAAATAATTCCTTTTTTGTTTCCTGAATAACGTAAAAACTGAAAACAAGATAACAATAGAAGCCAACAGTAAAAGCATCCTCAAAAGCCCACAAAATATGCTCCACCTTTGACGCCACTTTTACAATCAAAGAGAAGCATATGCCATGGGTTTAGAAAGCTAATTTTTCCCACCAAATCACTCAAACTGAAACCAATTAAAGAAATAAAGATTGAAATATTAACAAAAGAATCCCCCTCTACCACCCTTAACAACCCTCAGAGCAAAATTGAGTCTGCACCATGACAATTTTACAAGCATGAAATTTCGTTATGGTGGATTAGCTTTTGTAACTCTGCCAGTTTTTCAGCACTAAAAACCCAGTCTTCTAAGCAAGTACATTCAGTTACAATTTTACTTAATTCTGAATTGCAAAGCGGATCCACCTTCTTGGTGTCACCCCATAGGCTTTACTTTGAAATTTCTCAGGCCCCCAACTGCCAAAATTGTAGAGTAAACATGAATGACATGAGCGTATTTTATAATTCTGTAGACACCAACTGACTAGCCACACCCCCTTTTTTTGTGCAGAATCATTAAACTTTATTTCATTGTGAGAAAAAGAAAGTGGAAAAAAATACTATAAGCTATCAACATATTTACCTTAAAAAATGCACTAAATTCAATATGTATATCAGCAACACCATTTAATGTGTGATCATTGACCACACATTACACAGAGATTAGCCATACAATCCCTCTTTAGGAATTCTGGTAGCAAAATTTTTTTTATTTTCTTATTAGATTTATCTTCTTCATCAGCAGGTTCAAGTTATTTCTTCTGAATTTTCAAGTTCATCACTAGCAACAACAAGGCTTTCCATTGGTTTAACAAGTAAATCAGCAAAGGCAATAGGCAAATCAACATTTTCTAATACTCTCATACCATCATTTTCTAGAAATCTGCTGTACCATAATCCAATACATCACTAAGCTGGAAATATGAAATGATTCAAGAAGTTCTCCATACCACTCAAAGAAACATAATCTGCAACAAAGATTGAAGTGATAAAATTAAGAGAGAAGCCAGGGACAATCAACGCATGGCTTCTCTTCTCAATCAATGTGTAGATAATTTCATCCAAAAGTTTAAATAAAAATTCTAAATCCAATGCGAAAAGCTCCAATAATATTTTAAATAAATTCATATTTATCAGGATAGTTGTTTTAAAAATAAAAATTAATAATTTTGAGAGACCTGTGGGGTTCCAATTTCTGCTTCTGCTATTGCTCTTCTGCCGCTGCCCTGCCTCTCACTCTCCCAGGTCTCACTTAGAAAGTTGGGTATTCTTTTTTTCAATTGTCTTGATCTTTAGTCGCTTCTCTCTTTTTTTTGTTTTTTTTTTTTTTTTTTTTGTTTTTGGGTGTCTTGCCGCGCAGTTGCGTGCTGTCAGTTGGCGCGAGTTGGGAGGGTTAAGAGGGAAAAGTGAAAAATTGTAGAGGGAAAGGGGAATTGTGTTCCGAGGGAGTTGGGAAATTGATGGACATGTGGCGCTAAGGTTTAAAGTTTTTTTTTTTTTTTTTTTTGGTAAACCATAAAAATATCATTAAACTTAGAAGTTAACAAGTCTATTACAGGTTTAAAGTTTTATAAGAAATTGCGTGTTATAAAAAACTTCTTTTTGTTAATTTAAATTTTAGAATATATGTAGTGGCATGTGGTTTGAAGTTTATAAGGTTTAAAGTTTAAACCATTAGTATAATTTTTTATAATAAACAAGAATAAATAGGAGTATGTATATGAAATACATAGGTTAATTAATGAAATAAATTAGATATAATTCATAAATTGAATAGCTCCCCAAAATTAGATAGTAAAAAAGATTATATGTCATATGTTAAAAGAATAATATGAAATATCCACAATGAGCTATATCAAATACTATAAAATAACAATATAGTTTAGCTATTAAATATTAAAACAAATGATGGGTTTGCTTATATGTAAAAATGGTTTAATTTGAGCTCGACCTAGTTGTTCAATTGAGCCTAAATTTCATCAACACCAATATTTTAACATGCTATGCAAATCCAACAGTAAGAATTGGAATCTAAATTGGCACATAAAGGTTATATGTTGTGTACCCATACTTTGATCGGTCCACTCTCACAATCAAACCATCCAATCACACCCTAATTTCACCAATACCCATTCTTTACCGTGCTCTTCCCATCCAATGGTTGGACTTTGAATTTGGTGTCATTTTCAAAACTGTCAAATTGTAGACCCACGCCCTTGCAAAGCTGGCCTAAGGCACCCACCACAAAAGGCTCAAAATTTTACTCCTAAGAAAAAAAGGCATTGTCCCCTATTATAAAAGGCTCAAAATTTTATAAAATTATATATGTGTGTATGTGTATATGCATGTATTTATATATGTGTAGGTGTGTGTGTGTGTGTACATATAATGGTTGCTTACCTTTTTTATTATTATTAATGATACTAAGGATAACACAAATTTACTATATGATTACAAATTGACATGTTACCTATCACAGAAAAGAAATTTAAACATTCATAATTAGGTTGTTGAAGTTTATCGATCATAATCATTTTCATATTATATTGTGAACATTTTTTAGTACCATTAATGCATTTTTCCTTTTCATTTCTATCAAGACTTCCAAAATACAAGACCAATAGCAACCTAACCGAATTGAAACACTAAAATGTTTCAAAAAAAAAAATGTTACAAATGTGTTAAATTACCAATTATAGATAAATCTCTCTCTCTCTCTCTCTCTCTCTCTCTCTCTCTCTCAAAAACAAGTAATAAAATTAAAAATTAGATTACAATTTTACTTAACTATACATTGTCATATATCCAAAATAAAGTATCTTTTTTTAATTGACATATACTTTTATTTCTTTTTATTAAAATTTATGGTTCAACTATGATATTAAATTTTCTGTATGAAATTAACATTAGTTAAGTTCATATTATTCTTCAAATTAAGTATTTAATATTGTATCAAATTAACCTTGATTTGATTAGTATTAAATAATTTTATTTCATTAATATTTATATATAAAATGCTTCACATGAATTTTCGTCTTAAGCCCCAAATTATGTTGAGCCGCCTCTGCGCCCCTAAACCTATCCCCTAGGGAAAAACTTTGACTACCTTGACCAAAAAATCCAATATACATCCTTTAAAATTTTGTTTAAAATCCATTTTTTCCCCTTTATTTTTGAAAAATCTCTTTTAACGACAAGATACTAGTAGGCATCCCATGGATCACACATAAGAGTGACCAAGGTAGCCCTCACACATTGAGATTTTTATTTTATCTCAACATTAACCCTCCCTAGTCATGGGTTTTTTAAAAAGAATTTAAAGCAAGGACATTTTCCCCCTCTAAAATCAAAACCATTTATATCTAAGCACATGTATTATTCTAAATGCATGTGTAGGGGGTTGGGGCCCAGAAGGCCCGTGTAGGCCCGCTTAATTAGAACCCAAAATAAGGCCCAAGGCCCATTGGAACAATTCACTATGGCACGCGTAAAGGGAGTTGACCTCGAACCTTATCATAGTAAGCCCAACCCTAAGGTCGAGGTGAGGCAAAGGGACACCACCCTGAGGGAGTTTTAGGTGGTCAGCCTAAATATTGACGAGCAATGAGGGAACTGAGCATAGGGCACGAACATGGCGAGATCGGTGACCGAGGGCTTGTAGTGTCATTGGGGAAGTTCACCACCGAGGACTCTTTAACGTCTAGAACAAGTACCAAGGGAATCCTCTAAAGACGTGAGGATCCCTTAGGATTCTGATGAATGTGAGAGTATGTGTGAAGTGGGGGAAAATAATGATTACCTCACTGACAAGGGACGATAAAAGGAAGAAGTGGGTAAAGGATCAAGGTTGGGAAAACATTCTGAGAAAGGAGATATAGAGGGAGTATATTAGGAAACACAGGGGGAAGGGAAAACACGGTGAGGGAGGTGCATTAAAGCCAGGAGAAGGCAAACTAGGTGAAGCTCAAAGCCCAATTGGTAGGACTGTGACAAAGCCCACATACAAATTAACTGGGGGCCCAAATGCCATCGTTTAAGTAGGATCTGGTGCTTACAGCATGTATGAGATCATGGGGCATATGTCCTCAAGATTGGGCAAGTGCCTTGTTTAATCTATGTTGCACACATTTTAAAGGGACAATCAAAATTAGGTCTTGAATATGGTCAGGCTCCTAGTGATGAGCAATCGAGCTCATTCGTGGAAGAGTTGGATATACTATTCAACCTAAACGTCATTGAAAACTCTCTTATCTATATATTTTTCTTATTGACATAATTTTTTAATTTTGTAACAACTAGAATTGTTTATAGCAATTTTGAATTTATTTTCTCCAAAAAAAAAAAAAAAAACAATATTGGATTTTATTTCTCATTAAAAATGGGTATTTAATAAATTCTTTTGGGCTTTTAAAAATGAATTCTCCTTTAAGTGGGCCAGGCCCAAATGAAAGCCCAATCCTGCAAAACTAAAACATCCATTGTCCCAAGCGTTTCACTAGAGAAAACATAGAATGCAAAAACGGTGCGTTTTCCTTCTTCTTCTTCTCTGAACCGAAGAGAAACCCTAAAATCACAGCTCTGTAATCCAATGGAATATAGATTCAACAGAATAAGGTACAGAATTTTCTTCAGAATTTAAATTCCAAAAATTTACCCTTTATAGTTTATTTGCTTAATTCTCAGTTGGGTTTTGTTATAGGCATTTGCGTGGTTTGAATTGTGAAGAAAGAAACAGGTCATCGTAAAATGGGAGACATTGAGAACGGAGAAAAGGCAAGGAAAACAGTTTTTGTAACCGTGGGAACGACTTTATTTGACACTCTTGTAAGAGCAGTGGCTAGTTGGGAAGTTAGTAAGAGTTGTTGAAAAGAGGGTATACCAATCTTGTCATGCAGATGGGTCGTGGATCCTACACACCCACGAAGGTATTGTATGTGTTGTTGAAACATTGCTTCTTTAGTTTGAAATTGAGTGAGATAAATGCATTTTAATCTTGAAGATTTTTTTCAGATTGTTTCCATCTGTTATGCTCTGTCACAAAATTTTTTTATTGAAAATTTGAGATTTATATATAAATTTTAGGATACCTATTGAGACTTTAGACCCAAAAAGTGTGACTAACACCCTATGATGTACGGGTACAGGTACGGATACGAGTATGGGTACAGGTATGGGAATATAACTTTTTTTTTGAAAAACTTAGGGTACAATACATTAGGGATACATGTATTAATAATTTATTAAATATAATTTTTTAAATATTTTTAAGCATTTATTTTATATATTGTTAGACATATATCAATTTAAAAGCAATAATGGATAATTAAGTGAATCCATGGCCATTAGATGATGTTTAGAATACAAACCAAGATCAAAAGAGTAAATAATAGATAACTAGGTAAGTGTTTAACATTGAAACCAATACATAAAACATATAAATAAAAATTCTTACAAGTTTGGGCTATCTCTCACTATCGAGGGTTAGTTTAGACCAATATCCAAGTCATATCACGGTTGTATCCTAGATGTATTGTTATTTATTTATTTATTTTAAATGATTGTGTATGTATCTTAGATGTATCTAGTATGATACCGGTACAATACGTATCGGATACAGGTACGTGAGCAAAAATGGAGTATCCGTGCATCCTAGCTAACACCTGTAATCACCAGAGATGGGAAGGGGCTACAAATAATTATAAAAACGAGTATACTGTAAGGTGATTTAGCGTTAAAGAATTAAATTTTGAATTCAACTTGGCAAAAATAAGTTCAAGAAGAAGAAGAAGAAGAAGAAGAAGAAGAAACATATTAACAATAATTTGAGTTCTTGCTGAAGTTGGCTTATTCTCTTCTTGTAAGAACAAGGCGGTGGTTGCTTTAAGTACTTGTTTTCTTTAAGTACAAAAAGAAAGAAGATCGTTACAAGAATGGTCCTTCCTTCGTTCCTACATCTTTTTGGAAAGAGATGGTGGATAAATGGATGGTGGGAGATTGGGAGATTGGGGGGTGAGTATAAATGAAATACATGTCATAAATTCTCTCACTCTCTCTCTAACCATTATTTGTTAATATTTTCATAGAAACTATTGTTCTAGTGTATGAATTATGTGTGCAGGAGATAAGTTCGACAAATAAGGATAACAGAAATAAGTCTAAAATTTTCTCCACTACAGGTTTTGTACCAATGGCCAAGTATAGATATGAAATGGTATATTATATTATCATCAAATAGTTTTACATTTTATTGTTTATTTACATAGTTTAATAACTTTACCAATGTTTTTTTTTTCTTTTAAATATTGCAGTATCTTGAAACGGGCTCTGAGCCTAGCCCCATTGATTACTTTAAGAAATTTCACACAAAGAAGGATGGCAAAGAATGGGCAACTGATCATGTTAAGACATTATATGTATGCTACTTATATCAAAATTTTAATTTTGTTATCAACTTTAGTTTTTTTGTTGTTTTGATTATCCACATGGTTTTTATTTGTGTGTAGGAAAAATTGATGCCAGAAAGGCCAAAGCTGTTTCTGAAGGTACTAAGACAAATGATTATCAGATCTTTCGTGAAGTGGTTGGTGAACCAAGTCATGGTAGTATTCTTGGCATGGTAGTAGGTATTAAGGCAAAGGATGTGTACAGCTTGACTTCATCTAGTAAAGGTTGTAGCAAACATTGCAGAGAAGATTTTACAAAAGAAAAAGAAGATTTGGAGGCATGTCTTAGAGAGAAAATGGATTCCAAACTTGGTTGTGGAGAAGCTTGAGGAGAAGTTTGCACAAAAGTTGTAATTGATGGGCATACCACAACAATCTAACATAGATCCAGCCACCACAGTACAATCTCAAACTTATGCTTTTGCCTCTTGTATCTTCTACAACTTTCTATTGGTTTGTTGTGGTTTACAGCTTGCAGCTATTATAATATTATATTATTTTATATTTAGTTTTGATAAATGATAATAGGACTATGATACTATCTACTGTTTTGACAATTGTATATAGGTTTTGTATTTAATTTTGTATATTATGTGTTTTGTGGTTTACGTTTTTCATAATTGTTATATTATTTTAATTTATATTTAATTTTGATAGTGGTTCAAGTAATCAATTAAGTTATTATTATTTTTAAACTAGTCCATACATATTTATTGGCTTTATTGCTTTAAGTACTTGTTTTTTTTTTTTTTTTTTTGGGTGCGAAACAATTGTCACATTTTTGGGAACATGCAAACCATATTGTCCTTTTTATTTGGGGTTTGAGTCTTATTGTAAGTATGTGGGTTACCGTTTAGGAAAAATCACGCGTGCAATACTAACAATTGTTTTTGTTTTCTGGGTACAAAACAGTAACATTTATAAGAACCAAACAAAACCTTGTGATTTCTTCCATGTATGGTTTCATTGAAGCTCATGTTTTGCCTAGACCATATATGTTTACATTGATTGCTTCTTGTTTTGTTTCTACCAGTAAAACCACAGCTCTGAACCCTTGTTTTCATGCACTGTTAAGGGTCTCTCCTTGATGATCATGAAGTGCCTTGGTGTTTTTTTTTTCACTTGCAAGACCATCATAGAAGCATCCTTGTTTGATAATTTGGCCTATCCTATCTTTTAGTTTTAGGACAAAATTACTGCTGACAATAATTAATAGTATTGGCCAAGGTTTGCATTGGGTGAACCTGTTGTAACCAGTGGCTAGGTTTGGACTTGAAGTTTCACTTTTGTTAACTTCAAGGGCCAAGATATATCCATTCTGACTTTAAGCTTTGGATTGTGTGGAGGGCCATGCTGGCCGTTGCACATAAATCTGGAATTGTTATATTATCTTAGTTTATATTTAATTTTGATAGTGGTTTAAGTAATCAAATTAAGTTATTGTTATTGTTAAATTAAAAAAAAAAAAAGTTATTACTGTTGTTTATGATATGTTATTATATGATTAGATTTGATATGGTACATGAGTACTTATTTATTGAAGCATTGATACAATTACAAATTCACTTTAATTGTTTCATTTTAACTAATGTTTAATGTTTTTTTATTTTTATTTTTATTTTTAAGGATGGTACTAGCAAAGATAAAGGGGACAACTCAAACAATAACATAGAAGTCGAAAATAGCTTGGAGGGTGACTCAGAGGAAGACTAATATAGATCTTGTCAAAATTCTAGTTGTTTAAGTTTAAAACAAGGTTTAATTTCAGGATTTCTTTGTATATTTTATATTTTAAAGTTTGAACTTATATGAATTTTTATGTTTCGATGGATCAATTTTTAGTAATTATTGGACTATTGTATCAATTTGTAGTAATTATTGTACTATTGTAACATGATAGTTAAACAAAAATGATATAAAATAAATTATAAATAAATAAATAATAAAATATTTCAAAAATTATATAAAATATTACCACTGATGACATAAAAATTTGGTCATAAATAACTTTATAGTGACGACAAAGTCCCTCGCAATTTAAAGTCACTATTATTCCTAACTAATTGTGAGGGGTTAAAATCCTTTGCAAATAAATTTTAGCAACGTCATTATTTGTCTCGTCGTTAATTTGAAATTCGCAAATAACTAATTGCAAGGGCATAAAGGTCCTCACAAATAGTTATTAACAACGACTGTTTTCCCTCGCTAAAAATAAGTTACGAGAGGTTAAAAGCCCTCACAAGTAAATTTAGCAATGCCATTATTTGTCGCTAAAAAGTATGTCGTCAATTTGGAATTCGCAAATAACTAATTTCATGGGTATAAAGATCCTCACAAATAGTTGTTAATGACAACTGCTTCCCCTCGCTAAAAATAAGTTGTCAACTTTTCTGGTCATTTGGTAATATATTTGTGAGGGTAGATTTGTTCAGTAACGACGGTGAATTGCTCTCGTAAATTATCTATTTGCGAAAGTATGGTCGCAAAATCTCTTTTAGCAACAAGACCAAATACGACGGCTTTCGATGGACATATGCCCTCACTAATAACCTTTTGTGACGATATTACATGGGAAATTTATTGGGCAATGTCACTATGGAGCTACTAATATGTTTTTAAATTCTAATAAATCTTGAAATATTACAAATTTAATAACTAAATTGAAGTGGTTAATTACTAAGAGTATTAGTATTGATGGTGTTAAATTGCTAAAATGTTATTATTAGCACCACAAACTACAAAAATTGTGCTACATTGGCCAGTGGTGCTATATGTTAAAAAAAAAAATGACAACTTGCTACGGTAAACTAGTACTAGTACCAGCTCAATATAGCAACTGATATTTTTTATTTTATTGGGTTTTATTGTCTAACTGGTATTTTTTATTTTATTGGGTTTTATTGTCTTTCTCTTCACTCTAACTCTCTTCTCTTTCTCTTGCTTGTCTCTCTTCCTCCCTTTGACACTCCTTCTCTTGCTCCTCCCTCTCTCTCTCACTCACGCTCTTTGGTTGGTGGTCTAATCATTGTGGCGATAGTGGTGGTCATCGTTGTCGTCAGCTTCGATTGGCCCATTTGAGTTGTAATCCATTTGATCTTTTATGGAGTTGGATCGTGGGTCACGGTGGATCACGATTTGGGTCATAGTGGTGATGCGGGTTGTGGGTCTAATCATGGTGGTGATGCGGTGGTGGGTGCGGCTGTTGCTGGTTAGCTATGTTGTGGTGGTCTTTGGGCTGTGGTGGTGGTTGCAGTTGTTTGTTTCTTATGGTGGCTGGTTAGGCAGTAAGTGGTTGCTATGGGTGTGTTTTCTGTTATTTTAATGCTTGTTTATGTTATTTTAATGTTTTGTATGCTAAAATAGAATCATTAATGTTGGGTGTATATATATATATATATTATCCTTAAATTTTGTACTATATTGATCAATGAATCACATACTTGTTTGAAAAAACAAAAATCTATTGTGTTGAAATAGTAATACAGGTCATATGGTTTAATATACTCAACCATCTCAATTAAAGAAACTTAGCTCCATTAATGAATTTTTGACTTGACACTTGCTCAAGGAGAGGAGGTCTTCATTGGTGGCTGCTGCTGCCTAGTTAAGCCAGGCATGTAATTTGTGGTGAACTTAAAATTTTCTTTTATTAAAGTTTATATATTTGTTTATTAAATGTTTAATTAATCTTTGCAACAATTTTAAATTTATGGGATTGAGTGATTGACCCTTGCTCAAGGACTGAATTAATAACCAAATGGTCCAAATCCATTTTCTAAGTGAATTTAATAGTGAACAGAGACATCATTAAAGGCGACGGCAGCATTTTTTTAGTAAAGATTTGGGTTACCTCCAATACTTTTTTAACTATAAATCTCCTTTTGTTTTAAATACACAATGACAAGAGGTAGTGGATTTTAATCTCCACATTTAATTTAGTTAGTAAGTGATGTGGTAGTTTCTCATTAAAATAAAAGGAGATTCCAATTAAAAAGTACTAGAGGTAAGCTAAACATTTTTAGTAAAGCATGTAACTTTTGGTCAACTTAAAATTTTCTTTCCTTTATTGCTCATTTGGATAAGATTATGGACAAAGTTTCACTACAAACTTAATTATAGCCAAAGCCTACAACTTCACTTAATATCATTTTATTGGCTGTAAATTTTGACAAATTCACTATTGGATTACATTTCTTCTTATATCCTCAATGCAAACAAAATTTCCAGAAAATCAAAGGTTAGTAGCTATGTCATCAATCAATTGTTTAAATTATAAATCATAATCTAAAATTATGCATAAAATATAAGTTTATGGATCATATAGTAAATAACATCCGATTGATAAAATTCGACATATGTATTAAGAGCGTAAAGAACATGCAATCTAATGGTTAGATTTTCAAAATATGTAGCAATGCTAATTTTTTTTAAGGAAATTGTAGCCTTAGGCTACAACCAAGTTTGTAACCAAACTTTGTCCAAAGTTTTTTTTTTTTTTTTTCATTAAACGAGGTTTTTCTCCAAACTAGTTTTGTGAAAAAATCTTCAAACTCTTCTTATTTCTTTTTATTGGATGTAAAACTTAAAAATCTAACCGTTGAATTGCATGTTATTTATATTCTTAACACGCATGTTAAATTTTGTTCATATTGGATGGTATTTACTATTCGATCATTAAACTTATTTTTTATGCATAATTTTAGACCAAAAAAACTTGAAAGTTAAACATTTAATTAATGACATATCTATTGATCTTTAATCTTGTTAAAATTTTGCAAGCATAGAAGATATAATAAGAACATGCAATCACCATTGCACACTTTTCGTGCGATGGTCATTCCATAAGTATAAATGCTTGTGGGGTGTGGGAGGCAATTGTCAGGGTTCAAGTCTTTAGGAAGGAGTTTCACACATATATATACTGAGATTAGGCTAGAGTAGAATTTCTATTTTGTACAAAAAAAAAAAAAAAAAGAACACGCAATTCAACGGTTAGATATTCAAAATTCACATCTAATAAAAAGATATATAAGGAATTTAAATGATTTCTCTCTAAACTAATTTGGAGAGAAACCTTTTCCATTTTCATCTCAAAATAGAATATACAAGTTCTTAAAACATAACATATTTCAAGATGTAACTATGATTCTATATAAAATAAACCGATTAGTTCATCGAAATGTACATAAATTATTTATTAAGTTTTGACTTAATTGGAATAATATTCAGTCAAATAAAAAACCCATTAGAATAAAACTAAGTTTTTTTTACATTTTATATATCCCCAAGTATTGGGGGAGATCAGACCCATAACCTAGGGCTTAGGGTGAAAAGTGAAAATTTTTAAAATAGACCCAAGGTCAGATTGGATGTGGGACTGAGCCTATGAGCAGCCCTAGTCAAATGTATTATTGGGCTGGGTTGTGCTATGGGTCAATTTTGTTAAACTAAATTCTGAAGGTTGGACAGGCTTTGATAAAATTCTAGTCCATGCATTCAAGAAGCAGCTGTTACTAGCTTTTTTTCTTTCTTTTTTTTTTTTTTTTTTTGGCTGAATAGCTTTTACTAGCTTTCGAAATTTAACATTTTAGCCATTGATTGTTTGATAGTCATTCAAAACTTGGAAACTCATTACTCAAAAGACTAAACCATGGTTTTGAGTAGGGATGCCAATGGGGCGGGGTGGGGCTGTAGGATGGGATCTTCATCCCCGCCCCGCATAGTTTTGTCTTGCCCCATCCTCACCCCGCCCCGCATGATGGGGAAAATTTTCTCAACCCATCCCTGCCCCTTGGGGCCCCGCGAAGCCCCGCCCCACCCCTTAAAACTTTACTTTTTGTTAATTTGTCCTACAATTAATACAATTTTTTTAATGAAACCTATTTCATTAATAAAAGTATACTTAAAATTATAACTAAATTTATCCCATCAAATCAAATCAATTTTTAGAAAAAATTGAATAATATATCCAAGCGTTTAACAAGACAATCACAAAAAAAAAAAAAAAAAAAAAAAAAAAAAAAAAAAAAACTCATAGTATAACACATAACAAAATAAAGGCAGAGAATTACATTGGGTAGAATAAAATAAGCTAATATTGATATGTTATTTAAATAGTAAGGTTTTAGGGTATGAAAAATATACAATTATAACCCTTAGCAACTCGGGTAATGCAGGGCGGGGAAAACCCGCGCGGGGCGAAACGAGGGAGGGGCGAGTTAAGCGGGGCAGGGCAAAATTGTCATCCCTAGTTTTGAGTTACCAAAATGGTACTTTCCTTTATGAGAGGGAATATAGGAACAAGCCTAACATATATCTAATAAATCTTTTATATTTGAGGACTTACTGTTTTTTTTTTTTTTTTTTTTTGAGTTAGTTCGGAGTGGTCTTCAAATCAAAGAGATGGTGTGGAGGTAATGTGTAATGAATGAAGCTATACGTTAAATGTTAGGGTTTGTGCCCTAAAATCCAATTTATTGGCATGTCATAAATAATTAAATTGTTTAATCATATGAGACTATTTATGAACTAATGAGACATTATCTTAGTCCATAAGATGCATAGTATGTGATTTATGTGAAAAGTCACAGAAAGATATAAATCACAAGTTCTTTGTAAACTTATAGTTTTAGTTCGTAGTCGGTGATGAATTTGGACATTTCATCTGCGAAGACTATAACATATCAACTACGATGATTTGTCTTGATCATGGAAATGGAGATTTCTAGTTGGTATGTTGATATGTTTTAAGAGTTAAGACTTATTGAACTGGACCGCTGTGAGATTTATTATTCTTCAAATGACTGTCAATTGAATAATAAATCTCACGACTTCTATTTACATCAACTCTAAATCCTGAGAGAATAATGGACCTGATCATGAGATGTAGGTTGCTTTGATATATCAGGAGTGAGATCTATTAGTTATGGTCAAAACCTCAGTATGTTGGGCAGCTGCATTTAATATTGATGAAACATATATTTTCAAGATGGAATTCTAATCTCTTAACAGAGATATAAAATATTATCTTGAGGTAAGTTTAATGGGTTTTATTATTCAGAGTGTTGGGCCCAACCACTTTAGTAAAGAGTTACTAAAGTATATATTTATGGAATTGGATTTCATAAATATATGAATAACATAAATGATTAAACCGGGTACTCAAGGATTAAGATGTAGTAATCTTCAAAGTGACAGTCTATATTTATGACTTTGTATTACTACGAATATTTTAATGAAGGGGTTGAATGTACAATAAAGTCTTGGGAAATAATTTATTGATAAGACCTAGAGTGCAACTATATTTATATAGTGGTATTAAATATAGTTAATGGTAACTTTGGACTTGTCAAGAGTTGACAGAAAAGCCCAAGGCCCATTGGAGCTAGAGACCACACATCTTGGGCATCAAGTGGAATTGGAGTGAAGATTAAAAGTCTTCCCAAGAACGTTTGATTTTTGTTTTGAAATTCACTGCATCAAGGTACGCTTTCTATTCTTTATTCTAGAATTCATGGTTACATGTTTATCTTTCATGATTGAAGTAGATCCGTTTTTTTTTGTTGCTTCCGCTGCGTGTGTTTTTGTATGAGATACAAAAAACCAGATATTTACCAACAAATGGTATCAGAGCGGTCTTCAATATCATGATTGTATAACATGTGATTGAATTTTAGAATTAAAGAAAAATCGTTCTCTTGTTGATTTAATTTTCTGCAGTAAAGTTTCTGCATAATTTTATTCCAAAACCAATGATTGTTTAAACCAGATGCCGTGTGTTTCTAATCTTTGTATTAAAGTGGAACACGGTGGTTATGAATTGCTATGTTTCTTATCAACATAGATTGTCAAGGTGGGTATACGGTTATGAGAAACAATATACATCTGACAACGTTGATTACACTTTATTGAATATAGAATAGCGGTTTTACTTTTTTGTCTCTATATTATATTAATAATGTTTCAATGAATTCGCTTACATGATGATGTTCAACATTGTTTCATTGATATTGTTTATTAATATATATGTGGATTCATGTGAGTATGAGTCTAATTTATAGATTTTCACATGATGTTTTCTTAGTTACGGTGCCATGATTATAGTTATTGAATGTAAGTGGAATAACTGTCAAGTGCGTGAATGATGCATTGCACCACTTTGATCCTTCATTGCATGGCTTGGTTGTCATTGCACCGCTTGGATAAAGATATATATGGATTCATAAGCATTCAGATTATTGATATAAGGTAGTGATACAATGTTTCTAGCATGTGTTAATTGCCTTGGATGCCTTGGATCCGTTTGCTAATTTTGAATGTTTGCATTCATAGAATTAGAGATAATAATTTCATGTCGTTAGAAAATAAAGCATTTAATTTTTCTGCATGGACATTGAAATTATTGTTTGATAAAAACTGATATTGATGTTATGATATTGTTTAAATTTCAATTTAAGTATGTTAAATTGATCTTTAAGGCTATAGCATCAATGAAATTCAGTTTTGATATCATTCTCTGACTATCATGTTCGTATGTTAGTTGTTTGTTCAAGAAAAACTGTAGAAAACTGCCTTAGAAAATTCTGGAAATTCGAGTTTCACGAGTTTCGATCGATCGAAAATCACTTTCGATTGATCGAGTGAAACAGTGATTAGTCTTTTTAAGTAGATTGATTTTCGATTGATAGTCAATCGATCGAATTTGTTTTTCGATCGATCGAGAGGCAATCGAGTATCGATCGAACAAGTCAGGTGGTCAAGTTCGAATTTTTTAATTTTTTCGATCGATCGAGAGGCACATTCGATCGATCGAAAGAAAAAAAATCAAAATTTTTTCTAAGTGTTTTCAAGTTTTTTAAGAGCAAGATAATGTGTGATTAGATTACACATAGTTCTAACTAAAAGACCTAATGAGATCAAAGATGTTAGTTAAATAGAACTCTTGATACTAAATTATTTTATGATTAAAAGTCCTTAATTTATTTTAATTAGAGGTTTTTAATGAGATTAAAATTCTAATTAAAGTTATATAGTTTCTAATGAGATTAGAATACTTTATCTAGTAAATTAAGGATAGAGTTCTATTTAACTAATTTTTGATTCATTAGTGTTTAAGGAATCCTAAATAGTTTAGGACTTCCATTTTAATTAGTGATTCTAATAAGATTAGAGTCTTCAATAAGTGCAAGGTTATTAGTTGTGATGGGATCACAATTATTTAAGAAAAACCCAAATAATGAGTGGGAGTTCTTGAAATAACCCTTTTGTTAAGTTTATTGTAATGTGAGTAGATACCTTGTCTTGACTTCGAGTCTTGCATTCCATGCGGAGGGTATTCACTTCACGGATTACAAGGTTAAACTTCTTTGTGATTGCGTGAATGTTCGTTACGCTATAGTGACGTGACATAGTTACATCACATTGAATTTAAACAATTAAACACATTTGATGTGTAGGGTTAAAATTGTGATTAGATCACAATGATTTCAAAACAATCCACTTGTTTTAAAATATCTAGTGGGAGAGAGATTCAAGGGTTGATTCTCACGGCCTCCATTGCTGGTTTATAGTAGTATGATTAGGCACCTCGCCTTGGCGTATATGCCTTGCTCCCTTCGGAGGGTGTTTAATTCATGGTACTACAGATTAAACTTCTTAATGATAGATGAAATGTGTTTTTACATTAAGAACGACCACGCTTCCGTGGAGTTACTTGGTGACTCACATTGATTCTAGGAAATGGTGTACACTAGACTAAGTGTAATGTTAACCTCCCTTCGGAGCTATGTCATTATTACTTAGAGGCTAAAGGAAAAGTGGCAAATTATTTTTGTTTGGTAAGAGTTACCATGATAGCATTAATAATGAGAATAATTCTCGCCTGATCATAGTGATTGGTATGACCTCGCTTTTGAGGAATATTAATTGTGGGATTAGGTTGTCGTTGCACCTAGTATAGTATGGTTTTCGGGTTCCGTATTATATGGTTATGGATGCAAAATGATAATGTTCCTGTATTTAAGTTCATGGTCTCAATATAAAGTGGTCATAAATTTTTTCCTCTAGCTACTATTTTAGTTGAATCACATTAACTAAGAAATAATTTTGGACATAGTGCTTAAAGGAGCTGAAGTACATTTTCATGTTTTGATTCAGCATTGTCATAATTTCCTATAATTGATGCATTTAATGGAAGATAGCTTATGATGTGATCATAGTCTCCATTGAAATGCTAAAATGTTTCATTGGCTTCTATCTCAATTGTACTACAGCATGAGATGCAAGAGTTAGTACTAAAACTTAGACTTTATATTAAGTCTAAATGAGATGTTTGGTATGAATCATATTGAGTGCTAAGAAAAGCTTAAGAAGTTCCAATTCTATGTCATTTTATAAAAATATTTTATTTTTAAAATGAATTGGAATTCTTGGATGTAGAGATTAAATGTTAATCTCATGTGGATATGATTCACAAGTCCTTGTTAGAATCATTGGATCAATTCAGATTGTTTTGAAAATAAATTCTTATTATATTATCTGAATTGATGAGTGAGTTCTATGCAACGAAAGACATCTTAAAAGCTAAGGCTAAGATCAATATGATTTAATTCAAATTCTTAGCCTGAACTGAAAGGTAAGGGTGATAAGAAGAGGAATTAAAATACCAAACAGTTGGACAAATTAATTGCCCTAGTAGTTGCCAAAAGGAAATTAGACTCAAAAGCATGACCAAAAAGGAAGTGTTTCAGATTTTGGTAAAGCTAAGCATTGTTCATAATTGTCTTCTAGATGGAAATTTACATGTTTTACTTTTTAAAGAAAAAGTTTCCATCTTTTGGTTTTGTATGTTTTGGCACTTATGTCTAGATCTTATTAATCTAAATAGTATACAAGATTGGTGAAAGATGGGCTTTTAGAACCATTATTTTATTATATTCACAATCTATGAATTCTATTTAGATGATAATATGATCTAGGGTTCCTTTTTGTAAAGGAACAAAGTTCCAATGACTTTTTTAAGTTAGTACATACATAAAGGAGGAATAGGGCTCTTTTAAAGTAAATGTAGATTATTCTAGAAGAAAAATGTCAAAATTTGTTATGCGACAACTATAAAATACATTTAGAAATGAAATGGTTGTATTAGATACACCACAAGACATTATTCTAGATATATAGCTAGTACACGGGTACAATATCATAGTGGGAGGATTGTAAATTCATAGTTTTGGGATAAACTTTTGAAGTCATTCCACAAGGATATGAATTTGATCCTCGGTCCTACGTAAAGGCAATAGATGATATGAATATGGAATACTAATTCAAGGTTATGTGAATAGAATTAGATTCTATTTAAAGTCTAGAACTTGTAGAGGCGCTTAATTGCAAGCCTATTGTTTTCAAATAGGTCTACAAGTAAATGAGATTGATAGATTTGAAGGTGCAAACCTTCAAAGTCAAGACTAGTGGCGAAAAGATCTATTCAAAAAGAAATGGTTCGACTATGAAAGATTTTTTCACCAATAGTTAAGTTTGACTCTATCTAGATTCTCTTATTCATTATATTTCATTTGGATGAAATATGGCAATGGATATCAAGAAAGCTTCTTTTAGTAGCAATCTTGAGGAAGACATCTATATGATGTAACTAGACTTGTTCATAGCAAAGAACCAGTTGTGATTAACATGCAAGTTGATTAAAGTCCATTTATGGACTAATGCAAGCATCTAGGTCATAAATATCATCTTTGATCAAGTAATCAAATTGTTTGATTTTGATCAAGTATTAAAAGGCCTTAAGTGTGTAAAAGTTATATAAAATAACAAATTTCTTAATGTATGTTGATGACATTCTAATCATTTAGGATGATATAGAGTTATTGTCATCAATAAAGTTTTGGTTGTCTAGTCCAGTTTGATATAAAGTACTTGGGAAAGATTGGTCACATCCTAAGAATTATAATTTTGTTAAAATTCAGAAATTAAGATGTTGGGTCTATCTCAAACTGCTTAAATAGATTAGATTCTAGCCAAGTATAGCATGTAATACTTCAAGAAAGGATTCTTTCCTTTTAAGTTTGAAGTTCCTTTATATAGGATTATAATCCTAAGACATATAAAAGGAAGAGCATATTAAGACGGTTCCTTATACCATATCAAAAGAAAGTCTTTGTGCTATGCTATATACTAAGCTAAATATCTATTTTGCGGTGGGCATAATAAGAATATATCAATAGAATCAAAGATCACTTAATTTAGTGGGAGTAAAGCATATACTCAAATATCTTAGGAGAATGAGGAATTATATGCTTGTCCACAAAAGTGAAGTTTTGATATTTACTGGTTGTACAAATACTGATTTGTAGTTTGATTGTGATTCATGAAGTTGGACTTCAAGATATGTGTTCATCCTAGGTGGTGAAGACACACATTAAGCGTAAGTATTATCTCATTAGAGAGATATGAGTACGTGAGTAATAGTAGTCGAAAAGATAATTTATGCAATAAATCTGACTGAAACTTGTTTCCAAACTTTGCCTTAGAGTGGCTATGAATTACTCTAAAGGGAGATAAGTGTCGGATATGTGATAAATTGTCTTTGAGGGCAAGTGGGAGATTGTTAGGGTTTGTGCCCTAAAATCCAATTTATTGGCATGTCATAAATAATTAAATTGTTTAATCATATGAGACTATTTATGAACTAATGGGACATTATCTTAGCCCATGAGATGCATAGTATGTGATTTATGTGAAAAGTCACAGAAAAATATAAATCACAAGTTCTTTGTAAACTCATAGTTTTAGTTTGTAGTCGGTGATGAATTTGGACATTTCATCTGCAAAGACTATAACATGTCAACTGCGATAATTTGTCTTGATCATGGAAATGGAGATTTCTAGTTGGTATGTTGATATGTTTTAAGAATTAAGACATATTGAACTGGACCGCTGTGAGATTTATTATTCTCCAAATGACTGTCAATTGAATAATAAATCTCACGACTTCTATTTACATAAACTCTAAATCCTGAGAGAATAATGGACCTGATTATGAGATGTAGGTTGCTTTGATATATTAGGAGTGAGATCTATTAGTTATGGTCAAAACCTCAGTATGTTGGGCAGCCGCATTTAATGTTGATGGAACATATATTTTCAAGATGGAATTCATAATCTCTTAACGGAGATATAAAATATTCTCTTGAGATAAGTTTAATGGGTTTTTTTATTCAGAGTGTTGGGCCCAACCACTTTAGTAAAGAGTTACTAAAGTATATATTTGTGGAATTGGATTTCATAAATATATGAATAACATAAAGGATTAAACTGGGTACTCAAGGATTAAGATGTAGTAATCTTCAAAGTGGCAGTCTATATTTATGACTTTGTATTACTACGAATATTTTAATGAAGGGGTTGAATGTACAATAAAGTCTTGGGAAATAATTTATTGATAAGGTCTAGAGTGCAACTATATTTATATAGTGGTATTAAATATAGTTAATGGTAACTTTGGACTTGTCAAGAGTTGACAGAAAAGCCCAAGGCCCATTGGAGCTAGTGTCTTATTGGTCCATTTTGTTCCCACTCCAAGCCACACACTTAAGCCCAATTGAAAAGGCCCAAAAGGCCAGCCCAATTAGATAATTGGTTAGATACAAAAGGGAAAAACGTTCAGAATATTTTATGAGAGTAACATCATTGTGAAATGGTGTATATGTGAGTTTTTGTCACTCTCTAATCATCCTTTTATTACCAATTGAGAGACCACACATCTTGGGCATCAAGTGGAATTGGAGTGAAGATTAAAAGTCTTCCCAAGAACGTTTGATTTTTGTTTTGAAATTCACTGCATCAAGGTACGCTTTCTATTCTTTATTCTAGAATTCATGGTTACATATTTATCTTTCATGATTGAAGTAGATCCGTTTTTTTTGTTGCTTCCACTGCGTGTGTTTTTGTATGAGATACAAAAAACTAGATATTTACCAACATTAAAAGCATCTAAAATTTATTTTCATTTTATTAATAAATTGGAAGCCACAGGCCTAGGCCTAGACTGGCTTTGGATAAAACAAAATAGACTTTTTATTGCATGAAAATGGTATTATCCATCAAGTGTATAACTTCTGATCAACTTAAAATTTTCTTTTGTTTATTCATTGTTCAAAAGAGGATATACAAATTTTTTAAACATCGTATTTTAAAGATACAACTATGTTTTATATAACAAACAAATTAAACTGATAAAATTAAGCTCATCTAAACTCATACCTTATTTATTAAGTTTTGACTTAATTGAAATAATATTCAATCCGACAAACTCATCTTAAAATTAATATTTTGCTAAAAACCTTGCAATTCAACTAACACTTTTTAATGCTTCAAATGGAAATGTCTATGGTTTAAATCTCATCTCCCTCACTAAAACTACTATTGAATTATAAAAAATAAATTTTTTTTTTTTTTTACTTCTTATCCATCCCAAGTATTGAATTGGCAATTCGGCATATCAGACCCACAACCTTGGGCCTAGGGTGAAACTTTTTAAATAGACCCAAGGTCAAGTTGGACGTGAGACTGAGCCCATGAATAACCCTGGTCAGATGTGTCATTGGGCTAGGTTGCCATGGTTCAATTTTGAAATGCTTAAAAAAACTCAAACTTGGACTTGGCTTTAATCAAAACTAGCCCATGCTATACAACCAGCTTTTAGTAGCTAGCTTTTGGAATTGAAGCTCTAAGGTTTAAGCCTTTGACGGTCGTTCATAACTTTTTTTTTTAAGAAACAAACATTACCTAAAGACAAAACCATCCTAACTAGAAAAATAAATAAAATCCCGTCCAAAAAAGAAATAAAAGAAATAAAATAAAATCCCATCAGAAAAAGAAATCCACATCTTCTTTCGTTTCAATTTTTTTTTTCGCCCACTAGATGGAAGACCATTGATTTTAACCAAAAAATGGTCATTTTGTTTATGAGGGAATAAACAAGTCTAACATATATCTAATAAATCTTTCGTATTAATTTGAGCATCACTTAAGGTTCTTTTATTTTTGAGTTAGTCCAGAGTGACCTCTAAATAAAATAGATAAAATTTACCACCACTTATTTAGAAGCTGTCAAATGTGTTCTTAG
Organism: Quercus glauca; assembly: GCA_023736055.1. Taxonomy (NCBI): domain Eukaryota; kingdom Viridiplantae; phylum Streptophyta; class Magnoliopsida; order Fagales; family Fagaceae; genus Quercus; species Quercus glauca. The sequence goes on along the minus strand of CM043319.1, from coordinate 8,929,271 downwards.
ATATGTTAGAGGGACTTTGCATCATGGGATTCATTTCTCCCTAGGCCCTCTCACTTTGTCAGCTTTCTCAGACGCTGATTGAGCTGGTGACCCTATTGACAAGAAGTCCACCACTAGTTTGTTGGTTTTTCTTGGCTCTAGCCCCATTTCTTGGTCCTCCAAGAAGCAATCTATAGTCTTTCACTCCTCCACTGAGGTTGAGTATCGTGTCTTGGCCACTATTGCAACAAAGTTAGCTTGGCTTCGCATCTTGTTCAAAGAACTTCGTTTATTTCTTCACCATATCCCAGTTCTCTGGTGTGATAATGTTTCAGCTTTTGCATTGGCTTCAAACCCTGTTTTTCACTCCAGAACAAAAACACATTGAAGTAAATTTTCATTATGTTTGAAAGAAAGTGCTTCAGCGCGATTTGTGTGTTAGATTCATCTCTAGCAAGGATAAATATGTTAATATCTTTACTAAGCCTTTACTAGGTCCCCATTTTCTATTTCTTCGAGGCAAACTCTTGGTGGATTCCTCCTCCTTTTGTTTAAGGGGGGACGTTAAACCAGAAACTAAAACAAAGCATCAACAGCTACAATGGCTATGTCCAAACGATGCTATTTCAGTTAGTGACAAGCCACGTGTATAATGATCACTTAAATGATGTCATGCTGTTAAGTTAAAATTCAATTACAATAAGGCAAGAAAATTATTCAAATGGCTCCAACTGTTATGCTCAACAGACTCCACTTTTCCCGAATCAATTCTGTATTTCTTGGAATTTTAATTATTCTATTATTGCTAGATATCACTATGATATCTAGGACTGAGTGTAGATTATAATTAAACTAGATTAATACCAAGAAATTCTCTCTCTCTCTCTCTCTCTCTCCCCCTCTCTCTCGTGTATATATATATATATACACACACACGCACACACACATACATATTCTACACAAAACAAAACTTAACTACAATTCCTTAAAATTTATACTATATTGATTAATGAATCACACATACTTGTTATATATATATATGTTAGGTTCTAAAGACTTAGGATTTTGTATTTAGAACTCTAATATGTAATGTTGGCAAACCATGATCAAAACAATATGTTTAGTCTTGTTTAGGCTTGCTCAAAGTTGTCTTATTGTTGTAAAGTTGGAATCGAGTGGGTGTAGAAGTCTTTGTGACTTTCGGCTTGGCTCGATCGATCGAAGAATAGACTCGATCGATCGAAAGTCGGCCAGAATGATTTTTCTGCAGAATTTCCAACTTAGCCCTAGCTCTTTAAACGTTTTGGATTTTATGTTTTTGCCCTAGGTATTTAAACAAAACCCTAGCCACATTTTTGAGAGGTTGTTCAAGTTGTATTGTTGCTCATATTTTCTGTTTTGTGTAAATCTCTTGTGAGATCTTTGAGGAGTTTTCCTTTACACAAAACTTAGGGTTTTCAAGGTAGAGATTATTTCAACATCTTGATGATCAACTCGGTTGCTACCATTGGAGTTTAAAGATAAACAAGCGGGGAGCTTGTAGCTGATTGGAGAATCCAAGAAAGAAGGAGTCTGTGGATTCGGAGCTTGCACGTGGTCATGTCAGTAAGTTCTACTGGTGGGTAGCATTAGGAAGTCAAGCGGGAAGCTTGTAAGTCCTTTTGTATGTGTTAGGTTCTAAAGGTTTAGGAATTTATGTATTTAGAACTCTAATTTGTAATGTTGGCAAACCATGATCAAAACAATGTACTTAGTCTTGTTTAGGCTTGCTCAAAGTTGATAAAATATTGTAAAGTTGGAATCGAGTGACTGCAGATGCATTGGGGCATTTCGGCCTGGCTCGATCGATCGAAGGTTAGATTCGATTGATCAAAAATCGGCCCAGATGCGTTTTCTGCAGAATTTCCAACTCAGCCCTAACTCTTTAAACGTTTAGGTTTTTATGTTTTTGCCCTAGGTATATAAGGCAAACCCTAGCCACGTTTTTAAGTGTTGCACAAGTTGTATTGTTGCTCATACATAGCGGTTTTGTGTAAATCTCTTGTGAGATCTAGATAAGCTTTCCTTTACACAAAGCTTAGGGTTTTCAAGATTGAGATTACTTCAACATCTTGATGATCAACTTGGTTGCTGCCTTTGAAGTTTAAAGAATATCAAGCGTGGGTGCTTGTAGCTGATTGAGGGATTCAAAGAAAGAAGTAGTCCGTGGATTCGGAGCCTGCGCGTGGTCGTGTCAGGAAGTTTTACTGGTGGGTAGCATTAGGAAGTCAAGCGGGGAGCTTGTAAGTCCTTTTGTAAGAACTTCAATTCTTTCTTAGTGGATTCCGTTTTGCCTTGAGGATCGGTTGGTAAAATCCTCCCCAGGTTTTTCCGTGTGGTTTCCTGGGTGATCATATCTTGTGTTCTTTTATTATTCCGCTGCTTTATATGTTTTATATGCATGATATGATTATTTGATTGTTTTAACCTAGAATTGCTTAATTTGACTAAGTAACAACTTGGCTAATTAACTAGGCTACGCAATCTAGTTGTTTTTAAGGGGTCAAAAACCGTTCAGTATGAACTTCAATTCTTTCATAGTGGATTCAATTTTACCTTGAGGATAGCTAGATCAAATCCTCCACAGGTTTTTACCGTGTGGTTTCCTGGGTTATCATATCATTGTGTTATTTATATTTCCGCTGTTTTATATCCTGATATGATTATTTAATTGTGTTAACCTAGATTTGCATGAATTGGACTAAGTTAATCACTTGGCTAATTAACTAGGTTAATCTAATTATGGTTTAAGGGGTCAAAAACCTAACAAGTGGTATCAGAGCGGGTAGCTCTTCTATTTTAGATCCTTTGATTTTTGAGCTGATCCTTGACCCCTGTTGTCATGGAACACGGACACTCTCTTGTTGTTCCTCCTTGTTAGGACATATGTGTTCACACTTAAGAACATATGTCATATTTAATGTAAATTGGCTAATCCTTTGACAAAACGCACTCTACTTGTAATTGGGTAGTTCTAGGTGTTTTTAATACTTCAAGAAACAATGTTTCAAGATCAAGTGTTGAAGTCATCAAGTCTGTCCAAGAAAAAGCAAGTTGAAGTGCAGAATTTTTAAAGCTCGACACCTGCTCGACACCTACCTCGACACCTGCTATCTGTCGAGAATTAAAAAGTCAGATTTCTGTTCTGATTTTCTTGGGATCCGTGAATGTGTTTTTGGGCCTTCTTTTCTTCTAACCCTAAACATATTTAAGGAGTGTTTTAAGAGCTGTAAACAGAGACACAAGTTGCATAAGCATTGAGCAATCCTTGTTCAAGCAAATTGTGCTCTAAGACGAAGTTCTTAACCTAGGTCATCTTCTTCAAGAAGTTGCTGTGTATTGTGCACCTTAGGGTTTTGTGACCAAGCATCTTCCTGATCTTCAATTGCATAGGATGATCTGAAGAACTCTGCAGCCAACCTCTCCTTCTAAAGTTGGTGTTTGAAGTCGCGTACTGGGATGCGCGCATCTGATTAGTCACGTACTTGGGAGCCGTGCATCAAAGGTGGGAACTGTCGCTACAGATCAAGTCCAATTGGGTATTGGGGTAAGGGTTCAACTGTAAGTTGGTAAGGTACTTGGGATTCCTTATTTGTAACCGCTTGATTTGATAATAGTGGAGTTTCGGGAGTGGTGACCTGAAAATCACCCGGTGGGGTTTTTGCCGTTAGGGTTTTTCCCCATTCGTGAACAAATCACCGTGTCTTTTATTTTCCGCTGCATATTTAGTTATTCGGTGATTTGTTTGTGCTACCACGTATTTGCATGTTAAATTGATTAATTAATAACTTGGCTAAATTAATTAATTAGTTTAAATCACAAGGGGTCATTCAATTTGTGGCCTATCAAGTGGTATCAGAGCGGGCACACTCTGATTAGGTTTAATCTTTGCTGTGTTTGATCCATTGACCCCTGTTTATCATGGATAGAGGACAATCTCTTATTATACCTCCTTTATTTGATGGGACTAACTATGCCTACTGGAAAGTACGCATGAGAGCTTTTTTGCAGTCCTTAGATGAAAAGGTGTGGCAAGCTGTAGAGATTGGCTGGACCAAGCCAACAGAAGCGCCGGCTGACTGGGATGAAGCCAAGATCAAGGCGGCGAACTTCAACAGCAGAGCGCTGAATGCTCTATTTAGCGCTGTCACAAATGAGGAGTTCAAGAAGATATCCTCAACAGAAACTGCCAAGGAGACGTGGACCATCCTCCAGACAACCTATGAAGGAACAAAGGCTGTCAAGGATTCAAAGCTACAAAGGCTCACTACTAGCTTTGAAGAAATTAAGATGAAGGAGGATGAGTCGTTCGATGAATTCTATGCCAAGCTGAAAGACATAGTGAACTCAGCCTTCAATCTTGGGGAAACCATCCCTGAACCCAAGGTTGTAAGGAAGGTGCTCAGATCTCTACCTGAGAGATTTCATGCCAAGATTACGGCAATTGAAGAATCAAAGGACATTGATAAAATTCCTTTGACTGAGCTGGTTGGGAACTTGCAGACCTACGAGCTAGGGTTATCAAGAATAGGCAAGTCAAGCAAAGGCAAGAGCATGGCCTTGAAGGCTAAGAGCAGTGATACAGATGAATCTTTCGATGATGAAGATTCAAAGATGAAGTCCTACATTACAAGGCAGTTCAAGAAGTTTATGAAGAATGCCAATGGGAGGAGCTTCGACAAGGACCGAAGGCAATCCAGTTCTTCACAGTTCAAGAGCCAAGACAAAGGAAGAAAGGATGCCAAGGATGGCGGTCAGTACACTGTTCCGGCAGGACCAAAGTGTTTTGGGTGTCACAGGTTTGGACACATGAAGAATGAGTGTCCTACATATCTAAAGAGCATTGGGAAGAGCAAGGCTCTAGCTGCAACCCTTAGTGACACTGAGCATGAAAATGATTTCGATGATGAGGATGACGGAATCCTAAATGCCTTCACTGCTTCAGTCAATTCTACTGATGGGATTGTTGAAGAAGAAGAAGAAGAATTGGTGGACACTGAATGTGAAAAGATGGATGACAAAGATGATATCCATTCAGCCTATGAGAAGCTTTACAAGCTCTCTGAAAAGCATGAGAAGTTATACAGGCTGGCCACCAAGAAGCTCAGTGATGTGGAACTCGATAGAGAAGAATTGTCCACAAAGTTTGATGAGGCGAATCAAACTATTAGTGCACTGAGGTTTGAGAATAACTTCCTGGCTGAGAAGACCAAGAAGCTTGAAGCAGAGCTGTTTCAAGTCAGAGCTCAACTGGAGAGGACTTCAAGTGCAAAAATTGATGAGATGCTCAGCAACCAGAAATCTGCTTCAGATCGAACAGGTTTAGGGTATGGTCTTTCTTTCTCTAACTCTGCTTCTACTAGTTCTACTGTTTTTGTTCCTCCTGCTAATACTGTTAAAATTGAGAACAATGATGATAAAACTGAATTAGCTAGTGAGAACATAGACAAGGAAAAATCCATCTTAGGAGCACCCCCTAAGTTAGAAAAGAAAGAGGCTAAACTCCCTAGGGATAAGAAGGCTAACTCTTAGAAGCCTAAACAAAAGAAGCAGCATCTCTGTTATCATTGTGGAGCTGCTGGTCATACTAGACCTAATTGCTATAAGTGGCTAGCCACCTAACAGAGCAACAGTATGACAGCATCTGGAAGCCAAAGTCAGCTTCAATCCTCTCTTGCTCCTCTTGGAGATCTTCTGAAAGCCATCATGTTCCTTTCGAACTTGAACGGTTTCAATTCTTCCCCCTCACCGCCGGTTCAAGGTTTTAACCAAAGGAAAGGCTCTTCCAAGGTGTGGAAGAAAAAGGAACATTGCATGTGTGTGGAAAGGCTCTTCTCCCTTCTTATTTTTTCTTGTTTGTTGCATTGCATGTGTGTGTTTTGCATTTTTATTGAGTCAGTCTAGTTTTATGCATTGTTTTGCTTTGTTAACATGTTTTTGTGTGTTTACTTTCAGTTTTGTTTATTTTGTTTTTGATATAAAAATAAAAAAAAATAAAAAAATTGAAAAATTGAAAAATACAAAAACAGTGTGTGTTTTGTGTACTTTGGTACTTGTGTACCTTAGATGGCCAATGAAACAAAGTTTTCTAAACTTTGTATCTCTTGTAGCTTAGATGAGCATCTTTATGCACAACTAAGCAAGTGAGCTTTGTGGCTCGTGTTTGTGATGAGTAAGATTAGGTTATTTCTTAGACTTAACACTCATATCACTCTTTTTGACGGGTAGGACTAGAAAATCCTAAGAGAAAGGTATTAATAACCATCTCACCACTGTTGCCCGCCAATCATAAATGACATCTGTATGCTTCGGCATAGCAAAAGTGTGATGTCAATGACATTTGTGTGCTTAGGCATAGCAAAATTGAAATGTCAAAATATCAATGGGTATTTCTTTTCTTTCTCATAAGCCCATGTATGATATGCTTTAAAAGGAAAATATGCAAAGAAATAAAAAGCAAAAAGATTAAAATGCTTTATAATGGTTGCAAGCTTGTATTCTAGGAGATGTGAGAGTTATAGGATGTACCTCAAAGGTGATAGTCCCCATCAAACAGTTATGATTGTGTGTGAGTTAAAGTTATTTTCTCATATCTCAGATCGTCATAACATGTATACACATATGCAATCTTGCGATGTTTTTCACACACAACACGCAATATTCTTTGCTACTTTTGATACATGTGCAGGTACAATGTGATTTGACCATCATAAAGGTTTACATGTGCTTTTGTATGCTCACTAAACTGTCATGACTTATTTTTGAAATATAAAATTGGTTAAACTTGTTTAGTGTGTGTGTGAGTTTTGGGAGATCCATGTGCTTAAATTTTGTTTGAGAGAGGTTATTTGAGAGCATTTTATGTTGATTGGATCATGGTTGAGGTGCATGTCTTGATTGCATTCATGTTTGTGTTTTTCACATCTCGGAAAACTGCTTTGAAAAACTGGCTCGACACCTCCTCGATACCTCCTCGATACCTGGTCAGCTGTCGAGCTTCTAAGCCTTTTTCTTATCGCAATCTCGACACTTCCTCGACACCTGGTGGATCGATCGAGGTTCTCTCTGTCTCCTCGATACCTTCTCGACACCACATCGATCGATCGAGCTTCTGATATTGGATGAGCTGTTTGGTACCTCGACACCTCCTCGATACCTTATCTGTCGAAGGCATAAATCTTGATACCTATCTCGATAGCACCATCGATACCTCTCGACACCTCAGCTGTCGAGATTTACTGAGGTGTCTATATAAGCTCTGTCGCGATTTTCTCTCTCATTTTCTCGATCTCTCTTCGATCTGTCCGAGGCGGTTCGTCTTCCTGTGCACTTTTCTTCAATCCAATCTTCATCCCAAGTGATTTTTAGCTTTTCTTGCTTCAAATCAAGTGGTATGATCTTCTTTTCCATTCCTTTTCATGCATTTCATGGTTTGAATCTTAGGTTTTGGGATTTTTTTTGAAAACTTTGGGTTTTTTCAAAATCTTTGAGGTTTTATTGAAATTTTGGGTTGGTTTTTCAATGAAAAGTGTTTAAAATGTCATGCATTGCATTCCATGTGCATTAGAATGATATTTTCATGCATTTAGTTGTGTGATTCTTGTATGTGTGCTGCTAGGATTGGATTGGGCTGAGCCCATGATGCTTTTTATGTTTGCATGTAACATGATCATGCATTCCCATGCATACGTCCATTTTGTTCAAGATATTGTCATATTTGAACTGTTTGGAACTTTTCTGATTGTTTCCCTCTCTATCTCTTTTCTCATTCTTTTACGTTAGTTGCATCTATGGCACCTAAACGTAAATCCACTCCGGCTCGGAACCCTCTGCGTTCTGGAGCTTCTTCATCTTCTGATACTGCTCCTCATACTCTTCGGTTCCGTGATGTAGATGCCCAAAAGGCGTTTACTGAGAACTTTTCTAAACGAGGTGTTCATTCGGAACGCCACGTTGTTCTGGCGGACTTCGCCGACACTGACCTTCCCTCTGTCATTCACAGTAGGGGATGGGAGTCACTGTGTGACGTCCCGGTCACTTGTCCTCTCGTACTTATTCAGGAGTTTTACTCCAACATGTACGGGATTGATCGTTCAGTACCTCTCTTTCATACTCGCGTTCGAGGTACGCGCATTGCTGTCACACCGCAGCTGGTTGCAGATGTGCTTCATGTCCCTAGGATAGAGTTTCCTGACTATCCTACTTGTGAGCGACTGAGGACTGTGTCCAAGGATGAGCTCATTTCTGCCTTTTGTGAGAGCCCTTCTGAGTGGGGTGAGCATATGTACACATCATGTAGACCTTTTGCTAAAGGTCCTAGATTCCTTAACATGGTGATGACTTTTGTACTTCATCCTCTCTCTCATTATAACTCTATCACAGAGCCTCGTGCTCGTTTCTTGCTTTCTCTACTTGAGCATCTTACGATAGATTTTCCTTCCCACTTCATTTTCTCTATCATAGATGTTCATTTAGATGCGGCGTCCCGTGATAAGCTCATCTTTCCTTTCGCTATCACGAGGATTCTACGCCATTTTTCCATCCCTTTCCCTGTGTCCGACCACTTCACACACATATCTGCCATAGATGCCGCTACCGTAAAACGTAGTCAGGCACAGTTCAGGTCGAGACAGCCGGATTCCACTCCGCCCTCCCGTTCGGCTCCATCCAGATCTGCTCCATCTACATCGACTCCTCTCCCTTCCTCCAGCGATGTATCTCTTGGAGATATCATGGCGCAGCTGCAGCGCATGGATGCTCGCCTTGATACACTCACCACTGAGTTGTATCAGGTGAACGTTCGTGTTGGTCGTATTGCACGACGGCAGGCGACCATGGGTGGTTTTGCTTCTGAGGCTTCTCCTCCACCACCTCCTCCAGTCGCTTCAGAGTCTGATGCTGAGGATGATGATGATGATAGTGATGAGGATGATGCTTCAGATGATGATGATGGAGATGCTAGCTCTACTGATGAGATGTCTACATGACACTCTACCCTTTGTCACTCGTGACAAAAAGGGGGAGTAGTTTTGGATTTATGAGAGTAGTCATCTTAGGGGGAGAGTTAGTATAGGACATTTTTGATAGGGGGAGTGTTCATACTTTTTGAGGGATGTAGTGAGGCTTATGATGTATCTTTTCTTTTCATTCTTTATAGATACATTGGTCTTGTATATCAGTTTTACATACATTGTACTTATCTTTCTATATATGTGGATGTATGTTTTTTTCTTATTCACCTATCTCTTCATGTGTTGTTTCTTTTCTTTCTTTATACACATGTTCTTTATATTTGTATGCAATCTAGTTAATTTTGTTTCACACAAGATGCCTTAAGAGTTTTGTTTAAAAGTGTTTCAGAAATACAGGTTGTCAAAGTCTACTTGCCATAAACTCTCTTTTTGCAAAGTTCTTCAAGAGTTTGTGTTAGGATAGATTTTATTGTATTTAACAAGTGAATATGAGTTGAGTGATTTATGACTTCTCTCATATGTTCATTTGTTTGTTGTGGTTTTGTCACGGATTGCCAAAGGGAGAGATTGTTAGGACATATGTGTTCACACTTAAGAACATATGTCATATTTAATGTAAATTGGCTAATCCTTTGACAAAACGCACTCTACTTGTAATTGGGTAGTTCTAGGTGTTTTTAATACTTCAAGAAACAATGTTTCAAGATCAAGTGTTGAAGTCATCAAGTCTGTCCAAGAAAAAGCAAGTTGAAGTGCAGAATTTTTAAAGCTCGACACCTGCTCGACACCTACCTCGACACCTGCTATCTGTCGAGAATTAAAAAGTCAGATTTCTGTTCTGATTTTCTTGGGATCCGTGAATGTGTTTTTGGGCCTTCTTTTCTTCTAACCCTAAACATATTTAAGGAGTGTTTTAAGAGCCGTAAACAGAGACACAAGTTGCATAAGCATTGAGCAATCCTTGTTCAAGCAAATTGTGCTCTAAGACGAAGTTCTTAACCTAGGTCATCTTCTTCAAGAAGTTGCTGTGTATTGTGCACCTTAGGGTTTTGTGACCAAGCATCTTCCTGATCTTCAATTGCATAGGATGATCTGAAGAACTCTGCAGCCAACCTCTCCTTCTAAAGTTGGTGTTTGAAGTCGCGTACTGGGATCCGCGCATCTGATTAGTCACGTACTTGGGAGCCGTGCATCAAAGGTGGGAACTGTCGCTACAGATCAAGTCCAATTGGGTATTGGGGTAAGGGTTCAACTGTAGGTTGGTAAGGTACTTGGGATTCCTTATTTGTAACCGCTTGATTTGATAATAGTGGAGTTTCGGGAGTGGTGGCCTGAAAATCACCCGGTGGGATTTTTGCCGTTAGGGTTTTTCCCCATTCGTGAACAAATCACCGTGTCTTTTATTTTCCGCTGCATATTTAGTTATTCGGTGATTTGTTTGTGCTACCACGTATTTGCATGTTAAATTGATTAATTAATAACTTGGCTAAATTAATTAATTAGTTTAAATCACAAAGGGTCATTCAATTTGTGGCCTATCACTCCTCACTTTGACGGGAATGACTATGCCTATTGGAAAGTAAGGATGAAAGCATTCCTGAAATCTATTGATGAGAGAGTTTGGAATTCCGTTGAGTACGGATGGGAGAAGCCCACTACTCCTGTAAGTGAGTGGCAAACTTCTCAAAAAGAAGCAGCTGCATTTAATAGCAAAGCTATGAATGCCATCTTTAATGCTGTTTCTATGGAGGAATTTAAGAGAATCTCAAATGTTGAGGTTGCTTATACTGCTTGGAAAATCCTCCAAACTGTGCATGAAGGCACAAAGGCTGTCAAAATAAATAAGTTGTAGCAATTAACTTCTAGGTTTGAAAGAATTAGGATGCCTGATGATGAATCCTTTGATGAATTTTATGCCAAACTGAATGACATTGTTAATTCTGCTTTTAATTTGGATGAAGTTTATGATCAACCTAAAATTGTTAGGAAGATACTTAGATCCTTAACTGAAGACTTTAGGCTCAAAGTGACTGCCATTACTGAGAGTAAGGATGTGGACTCCATCCCTATGGATGAACTTGTAGGATCTCTTCAGTCCTATGAGTTAGACCTACCAAAAACTAACAAATCCAAATCAATGGCTCTTAAGTCTGTTGATGATGTTGATGTTGGTGGATTTGATGATGAGCTCTCTGCTACAGAAATAGCTTACCTTGCCAAGAACTTCAGAAACTTTCTTAGGAATACTAATAGGAGGGCAAGGAATACCAACACTGCTGAACCTAGAAATTTTAGGAAGAATGATCCCATTAAGGTTAGCAACATTGAAAAACCTAGAGAAAAAGTAGGTCAATCTTCCAACAATTCTTTGGGTGCTTAATGCTTTGGTTGTCAAGGGTATGGTCATGTTAAATCTGAATGTCCAACATTCTTGAGGTCTAAGGGCAAAGCTATGGCTGTAACCCTTAGTGATAATGAGGTTTCTAATGATGAGTCTGGTTGTGACGAGGATGGAAACTTCATTGCTTTCACTGCTATTGCTGTAGTCAATGAAAGCATATCTGCTGAGGAGAACCTTTCTGATAGGGAACTCTCTGAAGATGCAGATCTTCAAGAGGCCTATAATAAACTTTGCAAAGTTGCTGCAAAGGATGCTATGAATGTCGAACTTGGCCTGAAGAAAATTGAATCTCTTAAGCTTGATAAGAAAAATTTGCTTGTTAAGTTATTTGATGCTAATGATCTTTTGAACAATGTGAAAACTGAGAATATGATGTTGATTGATAAAGCAAAGAAATTAGAACTTGATTTATCTGTTGCTAGATCTGCTAGTTCTAAACTTGATCAAATGTTGAGTGTTCAAAAGTATCCTTCTGACAAATCTGGTTTAGATTTTGTTGAAAGCATCTCTGTGTCTGCACCCCATTCCACGATCTTTGTTCCTTCTTCTTCTTCTGAACCTTCTGTGAGTGAGGTTGTGAGTGAAACTGTTAAACCCCCTGTGAGTGAGGTTGCCAAATCTGTAGAAGTTTCACCACCTAAGAAGATTAGGGTTGATTTGAGAGAGTCTAAACCTAAGGAGCCAACCAAATCTAAGGACAAGATGCATGATAAACCTGTTTGGGTTTGTCATTATTGTGGAAAGTCTAGACACATTCGTCCTAACTGTTACAAGCTTCAAGCTGCTAAGAGAGCAAACAAACCAAAAGTGCTTGTGCCTTAAGCACAAGATCCTATGGCACTAATTGGTGAATTGGTAAAGGCGTTAAACTTTTATTCCAATCCTGGAGTTGGGAATCACTCTAATGTGAATAAGAACTCCAATGCTCGTGATGCATCTAAAAAGTTTTGGATGCAAAAGACTCGATCTACTTGAGTCTTTCTGACATGGTCCTTGTGCTTCACTGCTTTATTCATCTGTGACCATTGCTCTTTGGTGTTTTTTTTTTTTTTGTTTTAGGACTTGCATTGCATTTCATTCTAGGATTTATTTGCTTTCTCTTTTAATTAAAAAAAAAAAAAAAAAGAGGAAGCAAAACTATGTTTGACACTATTTTTCTTGATTTTTGAAAACAAGGTTGGTCAATCTATTTACACATGTCATGTCTTGTGTACCTTATTTAGCTTTGATGAGCTTATTCTTTGCACTTTACTAGTTAAAGCTTTGTAGTGCATGTTGTGTGGGAAAGATGTTTATGGTTTTTATCACTTTGTCTTAATCTTGAAGTCATATGTTTTTGACTGTCGGACTTGATCCTTTTGAGAAAGGCATAAATAACCATCTTACCACTGTTCACTAGCCAATCATGAACACCTTAGTGCATATCATAAGATTTTGTGCTTGAGAAAGTGTAGCACATGCACAAAAAGAACATAAGGTGTAGCCTCAATTAATTCATTTAATTAAAACTGGTGTGTACTATTAGGCTTGATGCCAATTCACTTAATTAAAACCGGTGTGTACTATTAGGCTTGATGCCAATTCACATAATTAAGAGGCAAAAATTCAAGAAACTTACATGATTGTAAGCATCTGTTCTAGGAGATGTGAGAGTTATAGGATGTAACTCTTTTGGTGATAGTCTCTTTTAAATTCTATGTGATGAATTGTGTAGACTTTGTGTTTGATTGCTATTCACATATCACCTCACATATATCTCAAGTTTTTGCTAGTATCACACACTACACAAGTTACTCTTTGTTAAACACTGTACATGTTAGTGTGTATGTTTTTGGTCTGACCAACCAAGTTTGAAAATATCTTGAGAATTGTGCACATCATATTTGTTGCTTGAAAAATTTCAATGGAAGAATGATTGAAACTTGTTTTTTGGAAAATTTGGGTTTTTGAAAAAGCATTCCATTTCATCTCATACTCATGCATTTTGTTTCTTAAATTTTAAAGCTTTGAGTAGTTGTTTTCGAAAAGTGGTTGTTGTTTTTCAAAACTTGTGATTTTCTCAAAATTTAGTGAGCCTTTGCCTGATTCGATCGATCCAAACTGTTTTTCAATCGATTGAAAATAAGCTTCATTTTTTTATGAGTCTCGGATTGATTCGATCGATCGAGTGTAATTTTCAATCGATCAAAGATCACGAAAAAGTTTTTTTTAAACTCAGATCTGACTTTTTCAAAGTTACTTTTCAAACTTTTTCAAACTTTTTCTTCTCTCTCGACTTAGCAAGGCTCCACAACGAATTTTTGTCGTTATCTTCCAAAATTTTTGCAAGGCTTCTCTTTCCTCAAGCCGGTAAGACATTTATACCCTTCCTTTTGCATTATTTTTCAAGTTTTCATGCATTTTTTTCATGGAATTAAGGGTAATTTTCGGACTTTGCATTATTGGGATTTTCTGTTGATTCAAGCCCTATTTTGTGCAATTGATCATTGGGTTTTTGTGGGGACACGTTATAAACATGATTCTTGCTTGTTAATTTGATCAATTTTGAGTTTGGTGAAAAATTGAAAAATCTAGGGTTTGTTCTTGATCCGAATTGGGGCTTCTGTTCAATTGGGTTGAATTTGATGCAATTGGCTTGTTGTTTTGATGACATTAGGCATTATAATCTATGTACTGTGTTTTGTAATGCTCAATTCATCAATCTGTTTAAAATTTTAATAAGTTGTTTTCAATTTTGGGGTTTTTGTTTATAGAAATTCCTTACTCAAGCCAATTTTGTCAATTTGATCTCAATTGAACTTAATTTTTACTGCATTAGATCATGCATCATGACAGTTTATTTGTTCATGCATTATATAGATTTTTTATTTATTGTGCTAATTTGCAGTCTACCCTTGGTTTTGTTTTTGTTGTTCTTTTGGTTCTCTTTGTGTTTCTGTCCTTTCCTTAGCATCATGCCTAGGAAGATTAGAGCTCGTAGGTCTGTTCCCTCTCCTTCTCCTCCCCCACCTTCCTTTGACCGAAAGAGGTTCCCTAGTGAGAAAAAAACAAGAGATTTATGAGAAGCTGAACCTTAAGAGAAAAGTTTGGGCTAAGCGTTCTGTCACCTTAGATGAGGTTGATCCTGCCATTAGGGCAAACTTTGAGCGTCGGGGCTAGTTACCTCTGCTGGATGTTTCTGATCCTCCTCCTCTAACTACCATGATTAGAAGGTTCTTTTCGTACATCTCCATCCACATCTATGATTCCAACACTTTAGTAAAGAGTTGGATACGAGGTGTAGAGTATGTCATTACTCCTACGATAGTGGCTGATGCTCTAGGGGTACCTTTGGTACAGCACCCTGTTTATCCTTATGATGAGTCACCTTTGTTGAGTGATGTCATGTCTTACATCACTGGGTCTTCTATCCAGTGGGGTTCTGATCCTCGGATCACCACTGCTGAGCTTCCTGAGACTATCTATCAGTTCTTTAGGATAGCGTGCCATTCTCTTTGGCCCATTTCTCATCTTCACACCATTCCTTTCGAGCGGTGTGTATTTTTGTACGCTCTTGTCACTGATGCTCCTATCAGTTTTCCTCATCTGTTTCTTCGTTCTTTGAACGAAGTTTATAGGAGTTCATCTACCGCTCATGCTTTTGTTCATCCTATCTTTATTCATAGAATTTTGCTTTATCTTGGTTTAGATGATTTCCCTTCTTCTGAGCCTGTCCATGTGATTGCTCCCATAGGTGCTTCTTTCCTTAGACAGAGGGTTGCTCATCTTCGAGCTGGCTCTAAACACTCTAGGTCTGAGCCTTCTGGTACTGCACCCCCTTCTTCCTCTTCGGGTCCTGCTCGTGAGGCTGTTCCTGATCCTGTTGGTGCTGCTACTGCTGCTGTTCCTCCACCTCCTTCGGATGACTTCAATGTACGTCGTACCTTGGAGACTGTCATGACCGTTCCGATGGCTCATGGTCAACTTTTGGTGGACTTGTTTGATGAGATTCGTGCTCTGAGAACTGATTTGGCGCATCTTCGTTCATCCTCACCACCTCCTTTTGATGATGGCCTGTGATGTCCTTTGGCATTCCGTCACAAAAGGGGGGAGTAGAGTTTGGAGCTTGTAGAGGAGTTTTTGTAGCTAGGGGGAGTTTTTATTTCTTTTTACGGAGCTAGTGGAGTTTTTGAGATTAGATTGTATCTAGGTGCTTCACCATGCATACTTTCTTTTGGGCTATTCTTGTTGGGAAATACATTTTTTTTATATATGATTCTTGATTTTGTGTTCACTGCTTATTGATTTATATTTATGAGTTATTCATTGATATATGTCTTTATTATGTGTTGTGTGAACTTTCAAGAGTGCTTTTAATTTTTGGTGTATCTAACTTAGGGGGAGAGTTAGATTATATATCTGTTGATTTACTGTTTTTCTGTCACACATGCGTTTATGCGTTTGTTGAGTGTTTCAGGAATGTACAGGTTGATTCGATTTGGCTGCTGTCTACACTTGCAACTGATGGATAGTAGTTAGGATTGAATTGTGTTTTATGAGCATTATTTTGTAAAGAGCTTTTTATTTGTACACTTTGAGCTTATAGTTTGTGTTTTGTCACGGATTGCCAAATGGGGAGTTTGTTAGGTTCTAGAGACTTAGGATTTAATGTATTTAGAACTCTAATGTGTAATGTTGGCAAACCATGATCAAAACAATATGTTTAGTCTTGTTTAGACTTGCTCAAAGTTGTCTTATTGTTGTAAAGTTGGAATCGAGTGGCTGCAGAAGTCTTTTTGACTTTCAGCCTGGCTCGATCGATCGAAGAATAGACTCGATCGATCGAAAGTCGGCTAGAATGATTTTTCTGTAGAATTTCCAACTCAGCCCTACCTCTTTAAACATTTTGGGTTTTATGTTTTTGCCCTAGGTATTTAAACAAAACCCTAGCCATGTTTTTGAAAGGTTGTACAAGTTGTATTGTTACTCATATTTTCTGTTTTGTGTGAATCTCTTGTGAGATTTTTGAGGAGCTTTCCTTTACACAAAACTTAGGGTTTTCAAGGTAGAGATTACTTCAACATCTTGATGATCAACTCGGTTGCTACCATTGGAGCTTAAAGATAAACAAGCAGGGAGCTTCTAGCTGATTGGAGAATCCAAGAAAGAAGGAGTCTGTGGATTCGGAACTTGCATATGGTCGTGTCAGTAAGTTCTACTGGTGGGTAGCATTAGGAAGTCAAGCGGGGAGCTTGTAAATCCTTTTGTACGAACTTCAATTCTTTCATAGTGGATTCAAGTTTACCTTAAGGATAGCTAGGTCAAATCCTCCCCAGGTTTTTACCGTATGGTTTCCTGGGTTATCATATCATTGTGTTATTTATATTTCCGCTGCTTTATATCTCGATATGATTATTTAATTGTGTTAACCTAGATTTGCATGAATTGGACTAAGTTAATCACTTGGCTAATTAACTAGGTTAATCTAATTGTGGTTTAAGGGGTCAAAAACCTAACAATATATATAAAAAAAAAAATCTATCGTGTTGAAATACTAATACAGTCATAAGATTTAATATACTCAACCATCTCAATTATTGAAACTTTGCACCATTCATGAATTTTAGACTTGAAACTTGCTCAAGGAGAGGAGGTCTTCAATGGTGGCTACCTTTGCGTAGTTAAGCCAAGCATGTAACTTGTGGTCAAATTAAAATTTTCCTTTATTTAAGTTTATGGGTCATGCTAACGAGTGCTCTTAGGGTATTGGTTAACAATCTAGTTAAAAAAGTTTTTATCACAAAATAAAAAAGAAAAAATTAATGTTTTGACGGCCTTTTTCATTTCCCATAAAAGTGATGTCAAAACTTTCCTAAAATGATTTGTTAACTAATGTCCTAAGGGCACTCGTTAGCATTTCCCTATGTTTATATATTTGTTTATTAAATGTTTAATTAATCATAATTGCAACAATCTTAAATTTGTGGGATTGAGTGATTGACCGGACCCTCGCTCAAGGATTGAATTAATAACCAAATGGTCCAAATCCTTTTTCTAAGTGAATTTAATGGTGAACAGAGACATCATTAAAGGCTACGACTGCCTTGTTTTAGCAAAGCATGTAACTTTTGGTCAACTTAAAATTTTCTTTCCTTTATTTCTCATTTAGATAAGTTTATTTTCATCAAACAAGTTTCTTTCAAAATTAGTTTGGAGAGAAACTCTTTAAACTTCTCCTATATATTTTTATTGGATATGAAACTTAAACATCTAACTGTGGAATTATGTGTTATTTACGTTCTTAACACACATATAAAATTTCATTCAAATTGGATGATATTTATTATTTAATCGATAAACTTGTTTTATATGCGCAATTTTAGAGAAAAAAACTTTAAATTTAAACATTTGATTAATGATATATCTATCATTCTATTGATCTTTAATTTTCTTAAAATTTTACAGTAGTAAGATATTTAAAATTCACATCTAATAAAAAGATATATGAGTAGTTTAAAGGGTTTCTCTCCCAAATTAGGGTGAGAAACCTTTTTCATTTTCATCTCAAAAGAGAATATACAGGTTCTTAAAACATAATATATTTCAAGATATAACTATGATTTTATATAATTAAAAAAAAAACTGATCGAAATGTACATAAATTATTTATTAAGTTTTAACTGAATTGGAATAATATATGGTCTAATAAAAAACCCATTAGAATCAAACTAATTTTTACTTTGGGTCTGTTTGGATACCGCTTATTTTGCTAAAACTAAAAACTTATTGCTGAAAGTACTCTAGATAAAGGTAAAAGATAGTTGAAATAGTACAATGGAGCCCATGAATAGTACCAAAAAATGCAGTGAGGCCCATGAATAGTAACAAAAATAAGTTGAATAGTGAAATAATTTATAATTTTCATTGCTTCCCAAACGCACACTTTATATCCATCCCCAAGTATTTGGAAAGATCAAACCCATAACCTTGGGCTCAAGATGAAAAGTGAAAACTTTTCAAATAGACCCAAGGTCAGATTGGATATGGGACTGAGCTTATGAGCAACCATAGTCAGATGTATTATTAGGCTGTGTAAGGTTGAATTTAATCAACCATCTAATTGGCTTTATTCCGTGACCAATTTGCTTGTAATTTAGCACTTAGTAACCTTGTATTTAGGTGGGAAAATTGTAAGGGTAGTGTGTGAGAAGATGTGAAGAAAAGCTCAAGAGTGTGCAAGAAAAATAGAGCTTTGCGGCTAGGGCTCGCGGGTGGATCGCGACTGGCAAGCCGCCAAACGCAGGCACGTGAGCTGCACACGGGGAAGCTGAAAGGTCGTGCCAGTTGTCACGCTACAGGACAAAAGTCCCAGGCTGGCCAGGCCATTACGTCGTGACTTGAACTCGCGACTTGGACAAGCCGCGAGACCAAGTCGCCAATTTGCCCTGTTTGGTAAAAACTGACGTTTTGCATTCCCTTCTCACCTTACTATATATACACCCTTATACCCATCATATTGGGAGAGCTTCCAGAGAGAATTTTGTGAGAGAAACCCTAGAGAAAAACAAGATTGCCTCATCCCTAATCTTTACCTTAGAGACTCTACAAATTCCTCTACTCTCTTCCTCTCCATTGTTATACCCTTGAGAAGCCTTTAGCCAAATCCTTATCTCACCACACCCACGTCTGTGAGAAAGTCTATTTGGTACTGTTGGGAAGCAGTTAAGAAGGAACCAATTTACATTGGTTGATGCTATGGTCTAGTAGTGGAATTCGGTAAGCTAGAAAAGAAAAAGGTTCGGCGCAATCTCGTTGGAGCAAGAAGATTAGAGGGCTTAGATACCTGGGTAGATTAGGCTTGGAGGGTCAATTGCTGTTTATGTATCCCAACTACATTTTCTAGTGGATTATTTGACCACTTGGAGGGCGACGGAGAGGTTTTACGCCGAGGGCTTCGGTTTCCTCTTCGATAACACATCGTGTGTTGTCCGAGTGTTTGCATCTTCCTTCCTTTATCTTTGCCTTATATTTACTGCTGTGGATGTGTTTATATTTGGCTTAGATTTGTTATCAATTCTGGTATAAGCTTGTTATCATTTTCCACACAATAATTGTTTGATATAAAGCTTGAATTGATATTTTTGTATTTGGGGTCCAAACGTTCAAAGGTATTATATACCCATATTGAACTTTCAATTGGTATCAAAGCAGGTACACTTGTTGTGGTTTAATTACCTAAGTGTGATCCTTGACCCCTCGGTGTTGTTTGAAAAGTGTCTTTGTTAAAATCAACGTGAAGGAAAGCAAAGATGTTTGCGAAAAAGACTCTATGAGTATTTTTGAAGATTGTTCTAGTAATGTGTTTTTAGAGCTATTTAAGTCAAAGAAACATGCTAGAATTTTCTGTCACATGCTGAAATCTCTAGTTCATAGAAATTATGATATTCATAACAGCTTATGTGAGTCAAAGTTCTTAGTCTATGAGTATAAGAGGAGGAATAGACATTTATGTGATAAACTTGACCGTCTAAAAGGAAAACTTCACTCATCCTTGAATGAAATAAAGGAAAATGAGTCTTGCTTCGAGGGTCAAGAATGTCTCTCGCAAGCATGTCTTTTTGTTCATACCGCTTTGAAAGTATTTAATTCATGTTTGTGGTACCTTGACAGCGGTTGTTCAAAGCATATGACTGGAGATAAGTCTCTGTTCAAAACTCTTAAAAAAAAGGAAGATGGCTTTATGACATTTGGAGATGGCAGTCATTCACAAGTTCTTGGAAAGGGAACGGTGGACATTCTGGGACTGCCACTGTTGACAGACGTGTTGTATATTAAGGGATTGAAAGTGAACTTGCTGAGTATTACTCAGATTTGTGATAACGACTTCTTAGTTCAATTCTCAAAGAAAGGGTGTTTAATCTTGAATGAAGAAGGTGTTCAAGTTTTGAAGGGACTTAGGACCACCGATAATTGTTATGGGGTCATTCCCAAACCAAGTATAGCTTGTTGGAGTGCCCAGGTAGATCTCTTGGAGTTGTGGCATCAACGACTTGGACATGCCAATTATACAAGTGGCCAAAGTCTCGAAGCTTGAAGCAGTGGTTGGTTTACCAAAGTTTGGGAAAATTGAGAAGAATGTTTGTGGTTCATGTCAATTAGGAAAACAGACAAAGTCAAGCCATCCGAAAGTGAATGTGGTTGCAACCTCTCGCCCTTTAGAGTTACTGCGTGTGGATCTCATGGGTCTAACAAGAACAGAAAGCATGGGTGGAAAACGCTATATTATGGTGGTGGTTGACGACTTCTCAAGGTATTCTTGGGTGGACTTTCTTAGAGAGAAATCAGAGGCATGTGACAAGATGGAGAAATTGTGCAAGAGACTGATTAATGAAAAAGGAGTACCTATTGTCAAGATCAGAAGTGACCACGGAAAGGAGTTTGAAAATGCGAAGTTTGAAGCATTTTGCGATGAACACGGCATCAAGAAAGAATTCTCAGCCCCAAAGACTCCACAACAAAATGGAGTAGTAGAAAGGAAGAACCGAGTAATTTAAGAAATGGCTCGAGTAATGTTGCTCAACAAAAACCTTCCACAGAAGTTTTGGGCTGAAGCGGTGAATACGTCATGTCATATTGGGAATAGGATTTACTTCCGAGCAGGGACAAAGAAGACATCGTATGAAATTTGGAGAGAAAAGAAACCGAAGGTAAAATATTTCCGAATCTTTGGAAGCAAATGCTATATTCTCAATGATAGAGAGAATCCCGGAAAATTTAATGCTAAAAGTGATGAAGGGATATTTCTAGGCTATGCATTAAATAGTCGAGCGTATAGGGTGTTCAATAAGCGCACTAAGACCGTAATGGAGTCTATAAATGTGGTGATTGATGACACAATATCTGAAAAAGAAAGTGATGATGATGATGGGTCAAACCTGAAGAAGGGGGAGGTTGAGGACAACATGTCACAGGATGAGGATATTGAGAAAGAATCACCAGGAAAAGAGTCCACACCCCCTATACCAAGAAGGGAGACTAGATCGACACAAGGAACTTCTAGCCCTCTCACTCCTCCAGAACTTCATCCTCCCATTTCCCGGAATGATGAAGTCTCCACATCAAAGAAGCCATCATCAAGAGTGATTAAGAACCATCTGGATATTAATATCATTCGATCATTAGATGAAGGTCTTCGACTCAGAAAAGGAAACGTACTCCTGGCTAATCATGTCACATACCACTGCTACCTTGCCTAATTCGAGCCAAAAAGGGTAGAAGAAGCTCTTTAGGATGAAAATTGGGTAGAGTCAATGCATGAAGAGCTGAACCAATTTGTGAGAAATCATGTATGGGAACTTGCACCAAGACCTGAAAATGTTCATGTCATCGGTACCAAATGGATATTCAAAAACAAGACAGATGAAGATGGAGAAATTATCAGGAATAAGTCTCGGTTAGTGGCTCAAGGATACGCTCAAGTAGAAGGAGTAGACTTTGATGAATCCTTTGCACTTGTTGCTAGACTTGAGTCCATTTAAATTCTCATGTCCATTGCTTACAGTATGAACTTCAAACTCTATCAAATGGATGTTAAATGTGCGTTTTTAAATGGATATCTGAATGAGGAAGTTTTTGTTGAACAACCTAAAGGCTTTGAGGATCCTCACTTCCCTAACCATGTGTTGAGATTGAAGAAAGCCCTTTATGGCTTAAAACAAGCTCCTAGAGCTTGGTCTGATCGGCTCATCCATTACCTCCTGGAAAGAGGTTTCAAAAGAGGTTATGCTGATCGAACTCTGTTTGTCAAGAATGATGAAGACTACCTTCTGGTGGCTCAGGTGTATGTTGACGACATAGTATTCGGTGCTACTGTTGATGAACGAGCCATAGAGTTTTCTGAAGAGATGAAGAAAGAATTTGAGATGAGTATGGTGGGAGAACTTACCTTCTTCATAGGCCTTCAAGTCAAACAAAAGAAGGAAGGCATATTCGTTTCACAAGAGAAATATGCTAGAAACATTGTCAAAAAGTTCGGACTAGACTCTAAGAAGCATGCCTCCACTCCTATGAGTTCGTCCACAAAATTGAATGTTGATTCTTCCGGGGAGGAAGTGAGTCCAACCTTGTATAGAAGTATTATCGGGAGCTTACTCTATCTTACTGCAAGTAGACCGGATATTGCATTTAGCGTCGGTGTTTGTGCTAGATATCAAGCCGCTCCTAAGCAATCTCACCTGACAGCAGTAAAAAGAATTTTACGCTACATCAATGGCACTCCTGATTATGGGTTGTGGTATTCCAAGGACTCAAATGCTTGTCTTGTCGGATATTTAGATGCAGACTGGGCTGGGAGTATAGATGATCGAAAGAGTACTTCAGGAGGTTGCTTCTACCTTGGTAACAATCTTGTCTCTTGGATGAGCAAGAAACAAAACTCAGTGTCTCTTTCTACAGCTGAAGCGGAGTACATTGCAGCT
The DNA here is from genome assembly GCA_023736055.1 of Quercus glauca. NCBI lineage: Eukaryota > Viridiplantae > Streptophyta > Magnoliopsida > Fagales > Fagaceae > Quercus > Quercus glauca. The sequence continues at coordinate 8,906,424 of CM043319.1, read as the reverse complement.
GGAAGTTGCTGCACACAACTTCTTTGGATGAAGAAACTTCTTCATGATTACGGGATTCCTCAAGATACTATGTGTGTTTTCTGTGACAACACTAGTGCCATAAATCTCTTAAAGAATCCTGTTCAGCATTCGAAGTCAAAACACATAGAGATACGCTATCATTTCATTCGTGATTTGGTGGAAGAAAAAGTTGTCTGTCTTGAATTTATACACACTGATAATCAAAAGGCAGATATCTTCACCAAGCCTCTCGATGGTCCTCGGTTTGAATCTCTCCGCATAACCATTGGTGTTGGTGCAATCCCTTGAAACTCATGTGTGCTGTATGCTTTACCTCTTTATATTGAGCTATCATATTTGTAGGGCACACATTCTCTTGTGGTCTTTTATGCATTGCATCCATTGGTTCAAATGTTTCTACATTTTTTTTTATTTATTCTTTACTGCTTTTGTGTCAAAAATTCAAAAACACATAAAAAGTAGAAAATCCAAAAAGTTTGATCAACTTTGTTGAGTTTTGTCTCAAATCATGTTTTTCCTTGTACCTTTGTACTAATGGCTTTGTGCATCTATGAGCTTAGCTTGTCTTCTATGCACTTGTATCATTGTGGGAGAAATTCTGAAATCTATGTGACTGTTGTAAATAGATCTTCAACCTTGTCATGAATGACTAGTGAATGGTTTTGTTGATCTTGAGACATGCATAGACTCATGCCTATATATCTTCCTACTATTTATTTTTGTTTTTGCTTAAAAGAGCTCTCTAAATGTAAATCTCCAAATGAAAAGAGATATAGAGCTGCAAAAGCCTGTCGCACATACTAGTATTTGACTAGGAAAAAGGGAAAGCGACCAAATAAAATATTTGATGCCCAAAAAGCCAAAGGCTAACTCATTAATTGAAATATCAAAAATTTCAGGCATCTATCTTACAATGAGATTTTCTTTGCTCAAAAAGTGCAAATGATATGTTGAATATGGAGCCAAATGAAAAGTTTCAAAGTATGTAATCAAGTTCTTGTGGGACGTCATATATGCATGTTTCTATAATTGAGATAGGTCACATTATCTAGTGCTAATTGTGTATGCCTTGATTGAATTGATCATTGAAGCTTCCCATTGGACTAAGGACTATCTTATTTTTGATATCCACACACAACACACAAGTCTATGTTCAATGAATGCCATATTCATTTGTGTGATGGTACTTGATTAAATGTGTTTTCACATGCTCAATCTTTGTTTGATCAAACACAAAAAGATTTTTGAGTGTTTTAGTTGTTTTTGGAAAGTACTTTGTTTTTACAAAAATGTCAAAAATTTTCAAAAACAGTGTTGCCCTGTTTTGGCGACTAAGTCGTGGGTTGGCCTAGTCGCAAGCCCCAGTCGCGAGCCTACTCAGAGATTTTTCGCGGCTCACTGGCAAGTCAGTACCCAAGTCACGAAAAAGACTTAGGAAATTTTTCAAAATTTGAGTTTTGCATTTTTCGCGGCTCAGTTTGGCGACTTATTCGCGGGTGGAAGGTCCAATCGCGAGGGTTACTCAGAGATTTTCGCGGCTCAGCTTGCGACTCCTTCGTGGGTAGACCTTCCAGTTGCGAAAAACATTTAGAAGATTTTTCTAGAATCTTACCTTCACAGTGTTTCGCGGCTTGCCCTGGCGACTTGGTTAAGTAGCGAAAAACGTGTGTTTTGCGTTTTAAAGACAGTTTTAAATTTTTTTTTTTTCAATTTTCCCTCAAATATCAGTGACTGTTCATTGTCTTCTTCATTCTCTCACTCAAACACTCCATTTCTCACTGAAAAAGATTCATTTTTTTTCATCATGTCGTCATCAAACTCCAAGAAAAAGGTATGGTTTTCCTTTCTGTACTTTATTCTTTATGTTTTGATGTTTAGTTTATTGTTTTCTGTTAGGTGCATTTGTGTATTACATTACATTGTGTTCTGATATGGGTTTGCCCAAAATGTTGAGTTTGTTTGTTTGTAGAGTGTTTCTCTCTTGTTGATGAGTTAACTAAGTATCTTGTTAATGCATATTATTGCTTGTTTTTGCTCTGAGCATGGTCTTTGATATCATTATTTCTCATTGGACATATGGGTTTGGTGTTTTTCTATGGGTCTCTCTGAATGTGGTTTGTGGGTTGTTTAGTCTTCATGAGTGGTGTGAGCATTAGCATTGTGTTATGCTACATCGGGGTGTTCATGCTCACTTCTTTCTCAACATATCATGTTCCTATGTCTATTGGTTCTTTCCAAGTACATTTCTTTTTAACTGCCTTATAACTGAAACTAATCAATTTGATGGTTGCCTCTTGTGGTATTGTATTTGGTCTGTTTCTGTGTGTCTTCTGTGTTGCAGTTGACCCGTTGTTCATCCAGAGGCAAAGGCATTGCAATTGATGATTCGTCAACCCCTGTTGCCAAACGGACACGATTATCGTCTAAGTCTTCTAGAGACTCAACCATTGAGAGATTTAGGACTCCCATTGACTTAAAGACCTACATAGACATTTTCAAAGAATCCTCTCCTATTGTGGAACGAGCCGTCAAGTTTGATACCCTTGGAGAAACCTTTATCCCCAACATCTTTAAAGACAGAGATTGGGCTGACCTTTTTGGAAACTTTGAGGACCCAATTGGAGAACTGGTTAAGGAATTCTACTCCAATGCCAGATTTACAGGTGTAGAGTTAAAATGTTGGGTTCGAGGAACAGAGTTTATCCTAAATGCAGACTACATTGCTAAGGTACTCCGCATTTCTAGACCACATAATATGGATCGAACTCCATACGACGACAGGGTGCTTCAGGCACAAGACATCCTCCAAGTTCTTGGGAATGAGCATGTGGTGGGTAGCACAGGGTCCTCAATAAGCACTGCATTATTTTCACCAGAATTGACAACCTTGAAGCTGATCATGTTTTTCAATCTCTACCCTCTGTCAAATACTACCTTCATCAACCTTGGAAGGGCTTAATTTCTATGTGATCTCATCACTGGTGCCCCAATTGACATCTGTGCTCATATATTCCAAATCATTAGGAAAACATCAGCTCGATCGGGAACACGAACAATTCTTCCATTCTTTAGTTTAATTATGAAGATTATCCTCCGTGAAGGTGTTAGTCCTTCATCTGATGAGAAATTCTTGTCTCGTCCTCGAGCTATATCTCTGTACTCTCTCCAAGCAAGCAAGAGTCACTCTTCCAAGAAACTTAAGAGTGAACCATCCACTCAGGCATCTCCAATTGCTCATGCTACAGCTACTCCTGTACAGTCAACCAGAACACCATCTATTCCTCCTGGATTCCAAATGCCCAGACAAAGTCACTTCATTGAGAATGTATTTCAGCAGATTTCTGATTTGGAACGGCTTCTCAACTCCTTTCACAGTCAAACTCAAATGCGTCTCAGAGCCATTGAGTTACAATTAGATAACATCCAACAGAAGCTCGAAGAAAGCCTTTAGCTATTCGTGTCAAAAAGGGGGAGAGCAGCTTAAGGGGGAGAAAGAGCTTAAATCTTGAAAAGGAGGGTTCATATTGAAAGGGGGAGTGGTTTTATAGTTGCTTAGTTGCTATTTTAGTTTTATATAAGCTTGCTATACAATTTTATACTTTTGGAAAACTTGTGGTACACTTGTTTTATACTTTTGGAAAACTACTTGTGGTAGTTTTGTAAAACTTGTGGTACACTATGGTTTAAGTCTGTTTTTAAACCCACAACTTTTGGATGGCTGTGAAACTGTGGAAATTACTTATATATAATGATGTTTTTCAAATATTTCAGCATTGTTTTATCTTTTTGTACCCATTGTTGCTTTTGTAAGCTTTAAGGGTTGTTTCTTGCACTTATGCATGGTTTGTAGGCTTTTATGGTTTGTGCCATGTATTTGCAATTCTTTGCTTATGCAGCCTTTATGCATTGTGCTTTGGTACTTATTAATGCCTTGCATTATCTTAAGTACAACACTCTTGTGCCCTTGTAGGATTATTCCTAGATGCATATATGTTTGTATGCATTGGTTGAGTGTTGGACTTGCAAATGATACTCTTCAATTGAGCTTATCAATTTGCATGTCCGGATGTTCATTTCTTGTGTGAATGAACATAGTAATCACTTTTGCTTAAGTGAATTTTGTTTTTGATCTTGCCATGAATTATTGCTTTAATGCTTATGTTCTATTTTGCTTGATCATGCTTATTTTGCTCCATATGCATATTAAGTTTTCTGCATACAATGATATTGCTATGTTATTGTGTTTCAGGAGTTACTTATTCATATGTTCAAGAGCTTTATAGAATCTAGAGTTAGGTGTGAGTGAGTTTTGTTCAACTGTTCCCAACTCACGTTTTAAGTCTAGAGTCTGTTGTAGGGCTTTGTCACGGAATAGCCAAAGGGGGAGGTTGTAAGGTTGAATTTAATCAACCATCTAATTGGTTTTATTCCGTGACCAATTTGCTTGTAATTTAGCACTTAGTAACCCTGTATTTAGGTGGAAAAATTGTAAGGGTAGTGTGTGAGAAGATGTGAAGAAAAGCTCAAGAGTGTGCAAGAAAAATAGAGCTTCGCGACTAGGGCTCGTGGGTGGATCGCGACTGGCAAGCCGCCAAACGTAGGCACGTGAGCTGCACACGGGGAAGCTGAAGGGTTGCGCCAGTTGTCACGCTACAGGACAAAAGTCCTAGGCTGGCCAGGCCGTTACGTCGCGACTTGAACTCGTGACTTGGATAAGCTGCGAGACCAAGTCGCTAATTTGCCCTGTTTGGCAAAAACTGACGTTTTGCATTCCCTTCTCACCCTACTATATATACACCCTTATACCCATCATATTGGGAGGGCTTCTAGAGAGAATTTTGTGAGAGAAACCCTAGAGAAAAACAAGATTGCCTCATCCCCAATCTTTACCTTAAAGACTCTACAAATTCCTCTACTCTCTTCCTCTCCATTGTTATACCCTTGAAAGGCCTTTAGCCAAATCCTTATCTCACCACACCCACGTCTGTGAGAAGGTCTATTTGGTACTGTTGGGAAGCAGTTAAGAAGGAACCAATTTACATTGGTTGATGCTATGGTCTAGTAGCGGAATTCGGTAAGCTAGAAAAGAAAAAGGTTCGGCGCAACGTCGTTGGAGCAAGAAGCTTGGAGGGCTTAGGTACCTGGGTAGATTAGACTTGGAGGGTCTATTGCTGTTCATGTATCCCAACTACATTTTCTAGTGGATTATTTGACCGCTTGGAGGGCGGCGAAGAGGTTTTACACCGAGGGCTTCGGTTTCCTCTTCGATAACACATCGTGTGTTGTCCGGGTGTTTGCATCTTCCTTCCTTTATCTTTACCTTATATTTACTGCTGTGGATTTGTTTATATTTGGCTGAGATTTGTTATCAATTCTGGTATAAGCTTGTTATTATTTTCCGCACAATAATTGTTTGATATAAAGCTTGAATTGGTATTTTTATATTTAGGGTCCAAATGTTCAAAGGTATTATATACCCATATTGAACTTTCAGGCTGGGTTGTGCTATGGGTGAATTTTGTTAAGCTAAATTCTGAAGCTTGGACTAGGCTATTATGAAATTCTAGTCCGTGCAATAAAGAAGTAGCTTTTACTAGCTTTTGGAATTGAACATTTAGCCTTTGAATGTTTGATAGTCGTTCAAAACTTGGAAACTTATTAGTCATTACTCGAAGACTAAACCATGGTTAGATTTTGGCACTATTGTGGAGGATATCTGTGATTTTTGTAATTATTTTTACCATATTTCTTTTAAGGCAAATGTTAATCAATGCCTACGGACAATAGTTTAGGAACTATTTTTAGAAACATTTTATTGAGAGAATGATAAAACAATAAATGTTGTTAACAACTTTTTATATTTCCCATGAAAGTGATGTCAAAACTTTCATAAAATAGATTGTTAACCAATGCCCTAAGGGCAGTCGTTAGCATTTTCCTATTAATAATTGTCCTAAGAGCATCCATTAACATGACCATTCTTTTAATGTAACTAGTAAGTTGCCAGTGCAATGCACAGATAATTTTGTGATATTTTATGTAAGATGGTTTTAGATAATGTTGTACATATATTATAAAGAAAAATTAAATTAAATTAGAGTAAAGAAACATACACATTTTTGAGATATTTAAAATTAGTTTAGTTGTTTCACTGTATTTGTAGCCTTCTTAAGGTGAGATTTTTTTTTTTTTTTTTTTTTTTTTAAATCATGAAATCAAAAATAAATGCAAAAGAGTAACGGGACCATGAAAATCTACTAATTTGTGTTATGTTCACATATTTCATTCCATGAAATGAAAGTATGCCCAACTCTCTGACCGTATTTCACTCATCGATAGTGCGACATTAAGACATGGTGTGGGCAAGTGTATATACATGTGTCTTATAGATGATTTAAAATTAAACAATAGTAGAATATGACTTTATATTACGCACCAAATTACCTAAACAAAAATTATCCAACCAAATTACCTAAACCTAAATCATATTTAAACCCTTAATTTAAAAAGAAAAAAGAAAAAAAAATTACCCGTAGGGCTTTTAGTGTCTTGATAGTAGTGGGAGACCAGTATAACAGAGATGGTGACCCTTCAGATTCCTCTTTCTTTCTCTTTCAAATATTTTGTTAGTCTCAGGTCTTTTATTTTTGTAATATATAGTGAAATAGAGCCCGTTTGTTTAGGCGTATTGAGAGAGCTAAACGCCCGTTTATCAAATTGCAGAAATCAGGATATGTTTGGCTGGGCGAAATTTATGGGATTGTGTTTTTGAATCAGCAGATTTTTGCGTTTCAGGAAAGGAAATTTCCCATTGAAATTTCGATATATCGAAATTTGCAAATCGTGATTCCGCCAATATTTTTTGCTGAAAACCAAAAATAGCCTCCAGTCCTCTCCCTTTACCATTGCATCTCCAGTCCTCTCCCTTCACCATATATATCCTCAGTCCTCAGCCCTAATGCATCAGCTTCACAAGGATAGGTTCTCTCTTCTTTGGTTTTGCTTTGCTCCGTGTATTGTCGTTCTTCATCGCTGTAAGGTTGAATTTAATGAACCATCTTGTTGGCTTTATTCCGTGCCAATTTGCTTGTAATTCAACAATTAGTAATCCTGTATTTAGGTGAGATTATTGTAAGGGTAGTGTATGAGAAGATGTGAAGAAATGTTCCTCAATGTGCAAAGATGCAGGGACTCGCGATTGGAACTCGCGGGTGGCTCGCGGTTGCAAGTCGCCAAATGAGAGTCACGTGCCAAGCATGTGGGAAGCTGAAGTGTTTTGCCAGTTGGTGCACTACAGGATAAAATACCCAGGCTGGCCAGGCGTTACCTCGTGGCTGGAACTCGCGACTCAGACCAGTCGCGAGGCCAAGCCGCCAACCAGTCCTGTTTGGGAAAAACTGACTCTTTGCATTCCTTTCTTACCCCACTATATATAGACTATTATACCCACTAAATTGAGAGAGCTTCCAAAGAGAATTTTATGAGAGAAACCCTAGAGAAAAACAAGATTGATTTATCCACAATCTTTACCTTAGAGATTCTTCACATTCCTCTACTCTCTTCCTCTCCATTGTTACATTCATGAGAGGTTTTTAGCCAAAATCTTTTCTCACCAAACCCATATCCATGAGAAGGTTTATTTGGTGCTATTGGGAAGCAGTTAGGAAGGAACCAATTCACATTGGTTGATGCTATGGTCTAGTAGCGGAATCCGGGAAGCTAAAGAAGAAATAGGTTCGTCGTAACCTCGTTGGAGTAAGAAGCTTGGAGGGCTTAGGTACATTGGGTAGATTAGGCTTGGAGGGTCTTTTGCTGTTCATGTATCCCAACTACATTCTTTAGTAGATTATTGACCGCTTGGAGGGCGATGGAGAGGTTTTACGCCGAGGGGTTCGGTTTCCTCTTCGATAACGCATTGTGTGTTGTCCGTGTGTTTGCATCTTTCTTTCCTTTATCTTTACCTTATATTTACTGTTGTGGATGTGTTTATATTTGGCTTAGATTATTTATCAATTCTATTGTTTGGCTTATGTTCATATTCCGCACATAAATTGTTTGATAATAAGCTTGAATTGATAATTTGTAATTTGGGGTCTAAACGTTCAAGGGTGTTTCATACCCATTTTGAACATTCAATTGGTATTAGAGCGGGTACACTTGCTGTGGTTTAAATACCGAGATGTGAACGGTTTTAGACCCCTTACAAACAACCAGATTGCGTAGCCTAGTTAATTAGCCAAGTTGTTACTTAGTCAAATTAAGCAATTCTAGGTTAAAGCAATCAAATAATCATATCAAAAATATAATGCAGCGGAATAATAAATAACACAGTGATATGATCACCCAGGAAACCACATGGAAAAACCTGGGGAGGATTTTACCCACCGATCTTCAAGGCAAAACGGAATCCACTAAGAAAGAATTGAAGTTCTTACAAAAGGACTTACAAGCTCCCCGCTTAACTTCCTAATTCTACCCACCAGTAAAACTTTCTGACACGACCACGCGCAGGCTCCGAGTCCACGGACTACTTCTTTCTTGAATTCCTTAATCAGCTACAAGCACCCACGCTTGATATTCTTTAAGCTTCAAAGGCAGCAACCAAGTTGATCATCAAGATGTTAATGTAATCTCAATCTTGAAAACTCTAAGTTTTGTGTAAAGGAAAGCTCCTCAAAGATCTCACAAGAGATTTACACAAAACAGCAATATGAGCAAAAATACAACTTGTGCAACTCTGAAAAACGTGGCTAGGGTTTGCCTTATAAAAACATAAAACCCTAAACGTTTAAAGAGTTAGGGCTGAGTTGGAAATTCTGCAGAAAACGTATCTGGGCCGATTTTCGATCGATCAAGTCTAACCTTCGATCGATCAAGCCAGGCCGAAATGCCCCAATGCATCTGCAGTCACTCGATTCCAACTTTACAATATTTTATCAACTTTGAGCAAGCCTAAACAAGACTAAGTACATTGTTTTGATCATGGTTTGCCAACATTACAAATTAGAGTTCTAAATACACAAATTCCTAAACCTTTAGAACCTAACAAACTCCCCCTTTGGCAATCCGTGACAAAACACAAATTAAAAGCTCAAAGTTTACAAGTAAAAAGCCCTTTACAAAATAATACTCATAAACACAAATTCAACCCTAACTACTATCCATCGGTTGCAAGTGTAGACAGCAGCTTTGTTGAATCAACCTGTATATTCCTGAAATACTCAACAAACACATAAACGCATGTGTGGCAGAAAATAGTATATAAACAGGTATAGCATTCTTGTAAGATTCACACAACACAAAATAAAGATATATATCAATGAATCAACTCAGAAATATAAATCAATAAGCAGTGAATCATAAGACAACAAGAATGAAAAGAAAAACATATATATCAATATATCAATCAATGTTACTCCCCCTAACATGAATATCCCCAAAAATGATATACAAAGTGAAGCACCTAGATACAATCTAAATAAACTCCACACAATCTCATGCTAACAAAACAATATCTCCCGCTAACAAAAAATAACTCCCCCTATCAACAAAATCTCTTCTACAAGTCAAAACTCTAATCCCCCTTTTTGTGATGGAATGCCAAAGGGTAATCCCAAGTCGCCATCAAAAGGAGGTGGTGAGGGTGAATGTAGACGCGCAAGGTCGGCTCACAGAGCTCGCATCTCATCAAGCAAATCCACCAAAATCTGACCATGAGCCGCCTGAACGGTCATGACAGTCTCCAGGGTACGACGAACATCAAAGTCGGCCGAAGGAGGTGGAGGAACAGCAGCAGCAGCCACATCAGGATCAGGAACATCCTCACCAGCAGGACCTGTAGAAGATGAAGGAGGAGGAGGAGCGCTACTAGACGGCGCAGACCTAAGGTGTTTAGAACCAGCTCGAAGATGAGCGGCCCTCTGTCTAAGAAAAGACGCACCAATGGAAGCTATCACATGAACAGGCTCAGAAGTAGGGAAATCCTCTAAACCAAGATAAAGTAAAATCCTATGAATGAAAATAGGATGAACAAGAGCATGAGCTGTAGATGAACTCCTATAAACTTCGTTCAAGGAACGAAGAAAAAGATGGGGAAAACTAATAGGAGCACCAGTGATAAGAGCGTACAAAAATACACACCTCTCAAAAGGAATGGTGTGCAGATGAGAAATGGGCCAGAGAGAGTGACAAGCTATCCTAAAGAAGAGATAGATAGACTCAGTAAGCTTAGTGGTGGTGATCCTAGGATCAGAACCCCATTGGATAGATGACCCAGTGATGTAAGACATGACATCACTCAACTCTGGAGACTCATCATAGGGATAGACAGGATGCCTAACCAACGGTACCTCAAGAGCATCAGCCACTACCTGAGGAGTAATGGAGTACTCTACACCTCGTATCCAACTCCTAACTAGAGTGTTGGAATCATAGATGCAGATCAAGATGTTCGAGAAGAACTCTCTAATCAAGGTAACCGGAGGAAGAGGGTTAGACACAGCTAATAAAGGCAACCATCCCCTACGCTCAAAGTTTGCCTTAATGGCAGGATCAAGCTCATCTAGAATGACAGAATGCTCAGCCAAAATCTTCCTCTGAAGATTGAGCTTCTCATAGAGCTCTTGGTTTTTCTCACTCGGAAACCTATCTCGGTCAAAGGAAGGGGGGGAAGGAGTAGGAGTGGGGATAGTCCTACGAGCTCTAGTCTTCCTAGGCATGGTGCTAAGGAAAGGACAGAGACACAATGAGAAAACCAAAAAGAACAAAAACAAAACCAAGGGCAGACTGCAAGTTAGCACAAAAAAAAATATAAAATAAAAATCTATATGATGCATGAACAATCACAATGTTATGATGCATGAACTAATGCAGTAACCACAATTCAAATATTAAGTTCAATTTCACAAAATTGGCTTGAACATAGAGTTTCTTAACAAAAACCCTAAAAATTTGAAAACCACTTGAAAAATTTTGTACCAAATTGATGAATTAAGCATTACAAGTGTTAAACAACAGATTATAATAACTAATTTCATCAATTCCACATGCCAATTTCATCAATTAAACTCATTTTCACAAAAAGCCCCAATTCGGATCAATTATAAACCCTAGAATTTTCAATTTTTCACAAAACTCAAAATTGATCAAACTAACCAACAAGGAACTAGTATATGATGTGTCCCCACAAAAACCCAATGATCAATTGCAAGAAAAAGAGCTTAAATCAACCCAAATCCCAATATATGTAAAGTCCGAAAATCACCCTTAAAATGCATGAAAAATGCATGAAAAAATGAAAATAAAATCAAAAGGAAGGGCAAAAGAGTCTTACCGGCTTGAGGAAAGAGAGATTTTGCAAAAAATCTGGAGGAAAACGACAAAAAATTTGAACTTTTGGGCTTGCCTCGTCGGAGAGAGAAAAAGACTTTGAAAAGTGAGTTGAAAAAGTCAGATTTGAAGTTTTAAAAAACCTTTTCCACGATCTTCGATCGATCGAAAATTACATTCGATCGATCAAATGTGACAGTCATTTTGACACATTCTGAGACACTTTTTCGATTGATCGAAAAACACACTGGATCGATCGAAATGGGCAAAGGCTCACTAAATTTTGAGAAAAATCACTGTTTTGAAAAATGCAAACCCAATTTTGAAAACAACTCCTCAAAGCATTTGAACAATGAAATCAAAATGCATGAGTATGAGATGAAATGCTTTTTCAAAAAAACCAAAATTTTAAACCCAATTTTCTCAAAGACAAGTTTCAATCATCCTCCCATTCAATTTTCTCAAGCAACAAATATGTTGTGCACAAATCTCAAGATATTTTCAAACTTGGTTGGTCAGACCAAAAACACACACACTAGCATGTACAGTGTTTAATAAAGAGTAACTTGTGTAGTGTGTGAAACTAGCAAAAACTTGAGATACATGTGAGGTGATATGTGAATAGCAATCAAACACAAAGTATACACAATTCATCACATAGAATTTAAAAGAGACTATCACCTAAAGAGTTACATCCTATAACTCCCACATCTCCTAGATCAAAAGCTTGCAATCATGTAAGTTTCTTGCATTTTTGCCTCTTATTTATATATGAATTGGCATTCAGCCTAATAGTACACACCGGTTTGAATTAAGTGAATTGGCATCAAGCCTAATAGTACACACCAGTTTTAATTAAATTGAGGCTACACCTTATGTTCTTTTTGTGCATGTGTTACACTTTCTCGAGCACTAAATCTTATGATATGCATTAAGGTGTTCACGATTGGCTAGAGAACAGTGGTGAGATGGTTATTTATACCTTTCTCAAAAGGATCAAGTCCGACAGTCAAAGAACAAGTGACTTCATGATTAAGGCAAAGTGATTAAAAACCACACACATCTTTCCCACACAACATGCATTACAAAGTTTCAACTAGTCAAGTGCAGTAAATAAGCTCATCAAGGTTAAACAAGGTACACAAGACATGACATGTGTAAAAAGAATGACCAACCTTGTTTTCAAAAAATCAAGAAAAATATAGTGTCCAACAAAGATTTTGCTTTCTCCTCTTTTTTTTATTTTTATTTTTTTCTTATTAAAAGAGAAAACAAATGCAAGTTCTAGAACAAAAAAAAAAAAAAAAAAACACAAAAACCAAAGAACAATGGTCACAACAGAATAGAGCAATGAAGCACAAGGACCATGTCAGAAAGACTCAATTAGTTCGAGTCTTTGCATCCAAAACTTTTTAGATGCACCCCGAGCATTGGAGTTCTTATTCACATTAGAGTGATTCCCAACTCCAGAATTGGAATAAAGGTTTAACGCCTTTACCAATTTACCAATTAGTGCCATAGGATCTTGTGCTTGAGGCACAGGCACTTTTAGTCTTTTTGCTCTCTTATCAGCTTGAAGCTTGTAACAGTTAGGACGGATATGTCCAGACTTACCACAATAATGACAAACCCAAGCAGGTTTACCATGCATCTTGTCCTTAGATTTGGTAGGCTCCTTAGGTTTAGATTCCCTTAAGTCTACCCTAATCTTCTTAGGTGGTGAAACTTCTACAGGTTTAACAACCTCACTTATAGGGGGTTTAATGGTTTCACTCACAACCTTACTCACCATAGGTTCAGAAGAAGAAGAAGAAGGAACAAAATTCGTGGAATGTGGTCCAAAATCAAAGATGCTTTCAACATATCCTAATCCAGATTTATCAGAGGAATACTTTTAAACATTCAATATGTGATCAAGTTTAGCACTAGCAGATCTAGCAACAGATAAATCATGTTCCAAAGATTTAACTTTATCAAGCAAAAGCATGTTCTCAGATTTAACATTATTCAAAAGATCATTAGCATCAAACAATTTTACAAGGAAGTTCTACTTTTCAAGCTCAAGAGCATCAATTTTCTTCAGGCCTAGATCAACTTTCATAGTATCCTTTGCAGCAATTTTGCAAAATTTGTTGTAGGCCTCTTGAAGATCTGCATCTTCAGAGAGTTCCTCATCAGCAGGGTTCTCCTCAGCAGATATGCTTTCATTTACTATAGCAGTAGCAGTGAAAGCAAAGAAGTTTCTATCCTCGTCACAACCGGACTCATCATCAGAAACCTCATTATCACTAAGGGTTACAGCCATAGCTTTACCCTTATTTCTCAAGAAAGTAGGACATTCAGATTTGACATGACCATACCCTTGACAACCAAAACACTGAGGACCCAAAGAATTATTTGAAGATTGACTTACTTGTTCTCTAGGTTTTTCAAAATTATTAACCTTAGTGGGATCATTCTTCCTAAAGTTTCTAGGTTCAGCAGTGTTGGTATTCCTTGCCTTCCTATTAGTGTTTCTAAGGAAATTTCTAAAATTCTTGGCAAGGTAAGCTATCTCAGTAGGAGAGAGCTCATCATCAAATCCACCAGCCTCAACATCATCAACAGACTTAAGAGCCATTGATTTGGATTTGATAGTCTTGGGTAAGTCAGACTCATAGGACTGAAGAGATCCTACAAGCTCATCCACAGGGATGGAGTCAACATCCTTACTCTCAGTAATGGCTGTCACTTTGGGTCTAAAGTCTTCAGTTAAGGATCTAAGTATCTTCCTAACAACTTTAGGTTGATCATAGACTCCACCCAAATTATAAGCAGAATTAACAATATCATTAAGTTTAGCATAAAACTCATCAAAGGTTTCATCATCAGACATTCTAATGTTTTCAAACCTAGAAGTTAATTGCTGCAATTTGTTTATCTTAACAGCCTTTATGCCTTCATGCACAATTTGGAGGATTTTCCAAGCAGTATGAGCAACCTCAACATTAGAGATCCTCTTAAATTCCTTAATTGAAACAGCATTGAAGATGACATTCATAACTTTGCTATTGAAGCCTGCTGCTTCTTTTTCAGAAGTTTGCCACTCACTCACAGGAGTAGTGGGCTTCTCCCATCCGTATTCAACGGAATTCCAAACCCTCTCATCTATGGATTTCAGGAATGCTTTCATCCTTACTTTCCAGTATGCATAGTTGTTCCCATTAAAGTGAGGAGGAACAAACAGAGAGTGTCCATGCTCCATGACAACTGGGGTCAAGGATCAGCTCAGAGATAAAAATCTCAAATAGAAGAGCAACCCGCTCTGATACCACTTGAACGGTTTTAGACCCCTTACAAATAACCAGATTGCGTAGCCTAGTTAATTAGCCAAGTTTTTACTTAGTCAAATTAAGCAATTCTAGGTTAAAGCAATCAAATAATCATATCAAAAATATAATGCAGCGGAATAATAAATAACACAGCGATATGATCACCCAGGAAACCACACGGAAAAACCTGGGGAGGATTTTACCCACCGATCCTCAAGGCAAAACGGAATCCACTAAGAAAGAATTGAAGTTCTTACAAAAGGACTTACAAGCTCCCTGCTTGACTTCCTAATGCTACCCACCAGTAAAACTTCCTGACACGACTACGCGCAGGCTCCGAGTCCACGGACTACTTCTTTCTTGAATTCCTCAATCAGCTACAAGCACCCACGCTTGATATTCTTTAAGTTTCAAAGGTAGCAACCAAGTTGATCATCAAGATCTTGATGTAATCTCAATCTTGAAAACCCTAAGCTTTGTGTAAATGAAAGCTCCTCAAAGATCTCACAAGAGATTTACACAAAACAGCAATATGAGCAACAATACAACTTGTGCAACTCTGAAAAACGTGGCTTGGGTTTGCCTTATATACCTAGGGCAAAAACATAAAACCCTAAACGTTTAAAGAGTTAGGGCTGAGTTGGAAATTCTATAGAAAACGCATCTGGGCCGATTTTCGATCGATCGAGTCTAACCTTCGATCGATCGAGCCAGGCCGAAATGCCCCAATGCATTTGTAGTCACTCGATTCCAACTTTACAATATTTTATCAACTTTGAGCAAGCCTAAACAAGACTAAGTACATTGTTTTGATCATGGTTTGCCAACATTACAAATTAGAGTTCTAAATACACAAATTCCTAAACCTTTAGAATCTAACAAGATGGATAGGTCATAATCTCTTAATGTACCACCATTATTTGACGGTAATAATTATGTATTTTGGAAAGTCCGTATGAGGGCGTTTTTGTGTTTTATTGATGATGCTGTGTGGGATGCAATTGAAGTAGGTTGGACAAGACGGAGGCTACCAAATCCATTTGGGATAAGGCTACTCTTGCAGCAGCCAATGCAAATAGCAAAGCCTTGAATGCTATTTTCTGTGGTATTTCTCCAGAAGAATTCCATAGGATTTCACATATCACCATTGCGAAGGAAGCATGGGAAATTTTGGAGACAACTTATAAAGGAACTAAGAAAGTGAAGAACACCAAACTTCAGATGTTGACCACTTGCTTTAAGGAGCTAAAGATGAGTGAGGATGAGTCTTTTGATTCATTTTATAGTAAATTGAATGAAGTGGTTGTTAGGAAATTTAATTTGGAGGAAAAGACAGAGGACTCGAAAATAGTAAGGAATATTCTTCGGTCACTACCAGAGAGTTTCTGTGCCAAAGTTACAACCATTGAAGAGAGCAAAAATCTTGACGACATTAAAGTTTAAGAGCTAGTTGGTTCCCTGCAGACATATGAATTATCCCTGCCCACACAGTAGAAGAGTAAATCACTTGTTTTTAAGACAATTGATGAGAGAATAGTGTCTCATGACTCTTCAGAAGAGGATGTAGTAGACAAGGATGTGGCACACCTTGTAAAGAACTTCCGGAAATTCTTGAAGCTCAAAAACAGTGGAAAATCTAGTGACAAAGGAAAATTTTAGAGTGCCGGAAAAGAGAAGAAAGAGTTCAGAAGAAAAGAGGGTAGAGTTTCCCAATCTTCACAAGGAATTACATGCTTCAAATGTAATGGACATGGGCATTTTAAAAAGGAATGTCCCAATTATTTGAAGTCGAAGGGAAAGGCCTATGCTACTGCTTTAAGTGATTCAGACTCATCAAATTCTGACTCTGAGGACAGCTGTGATGGAGAAGGAAACTACTCCACATTTATGGCTATTGAGCATGTTGAGTCCTCGAAGGACCTGAATCAACTTGTACAAGAACTTGGAGAACACAACGATGATGAATCCTTAGGGATTGTTGAGGAATCAGATGCTGAAGAGGATAGAAATACAACTAGTCTTCAAGAGAATTACACCTTACTTCTTGAGAGATCGGGAGAGTATACAAAGGTGGCAAAGGCGGCTGTGAAGAAGATGAAGAAAGCTAAGGGGGACTACAAAAGGCTCCTGGCCAGATATAAGGAGGCAAAGTGTGAAATTGAGACACTAAATGGTGAGCTATCGGAAGCTTATACCAAAGTAAGATTTCTTGAGCAAGAAATGGTGCAAGCACAAGTCAAGATAGAAAGGGTCTCTTCCAAGAAGCTGGAAGATGTTATTTCATCTAAAAAACACTTCTCAGATAAGTCCGGGTTGGGATATACCGGAGGAAGTAGCTCATCGGTCAATGCCACCAAAGAAGTGAAATTCGTAAAGGCCAAAGAGACGGTTGTAGAAGAGCTTGTTCCTGAGAAAGTTAAGGCTGAATAGAAAAAGAAGGTGGCTGATCAACGGGTGTTTAATAAGTCCTGTAATCAATCAGAAGGTAGAGTTGAAGCTAGAGGAAGATCTTTTCCAAGACCACAGCGGGGCCCTAGAACAAATTATGTTTGTCACTATTGCGGATTGCAAGGACATACCAAACCCAACTGCCAGAAGTTGAGAGCATTGAACAATATAAGTGCTCCTCGATCATGAGGAAGAAGAAATGACAAGAGGTCTTGGTGTTAGGTTCTAAAGACTTAGGATTTTATGTATTTAGAACTCTAATGTGTAATGTTGGCAAACCATGATCAAAACAATATGTTTAGTCTTGTTTAGGCTTGCTTAAAGTTGTGTAATTTATGTAAAGTTGGAATCGAGAGGCTGCAGATGTATTAGTGCATTTTGGCCTGGCTCAATCGATCGAAGGACAGACTCGATTGATCAAAGGACAGACTCGATCGATCAAAAGTCGGCCAGATTGCGTTTTCTGCAGAATTTCCAACTCAGCCCTATCTCATTAAACGTTTAAGGTTTTATGTTTTTTCCCTAGGTATATAAGGCAAAACCCTAGCCACGTTTTGTGAGTTGCTCCTGTTGTATTGTTACTCATACTTTTCTGTTTTGTGTAAATCTCTTGTGAGATTTAGAGGAGCTTTCCTTTACACAAAACTTAAGGTTTTCAAGGTAGAGATTACTTCAACATCTTGATGATCAACTCAGTTGCTGCCATTGGAGCTTAAAGAAAAACAAGCAGGGAGCTTGTATCTTATTGGAGAATCCAAGAAAGAAGGAGTCCGTGGATTCGAAGCTTGCACGCGGTCGTGTCAGTAAGTTCTACTGGTGGGTAGTATTAGGAAGTCAAGCAGGGAGCTTATAAGTCCTTTTGTATGAACTTCGATTCTTTCATAGTGGATTCAGGTTTACCTTGAGGATAGCTAAGTCAAATCCTCCCCAGGTTTTTACTGTGTGGTTTCTGGGGTCATCATATCTTGTGCTCTTTATTTTCCGCTACTTTATATATTCTTGATATGATTGTGTGATTATGTTAACCTAGAATTGCATAATTTGACTAAGTTAATCATTTGGCTAATAACTAGGTTAATCCAATTGTTGTTTTTAGGGGTCTAAAACTCTACACTTGGGGTGGTGAGCAACCGAGAAGTCAGAATAGTGATCCCGGTATGATGGACGAAATGAAGATGATCGGTGCCTTCACCAATTTCCTGGAAAGCTTCACACGAAGGTTTGAAAGTCCTAACTCACGTACCCAATCCGTTAAGGATATCACCCCAAACGCACGTGACGTGCGGGTGACGAAGGGTACTTATGCATAAGCATTACAAATGTCCATGCATTAATACTTCCTATACTTTGTGTACATGCTTGGTTGTTTGCTTTTTGCAAGTTTGAGTTGAAAACTTTGTTTGTAAGTGTTGTTTAAAATGTCTTTTACATTGCTATTTTGTTTTGATCAACTTTTATTTTCTCTTGTGTCAAAAATTCAAAAACTCATAAAAAGTAGAAAATCCAAAAAGTTTGATCGACTTTGTTAAGTCTTTTCTCAAAACATATTTTGCCTTGTACCGTTGTACTAAAGGCTTTGTGTATTTACGAGCTTAGCTTGTTCCCTATGCATTCATATCATTGTGGGAGAAATTTTGAAATCTATGTGACTATTGTAAATAGATCTTCAACCTTGTCATGAATGATTAGTGAATGGTTTTGTTGATCTTGAGACATACATAGACTCATGCCTCTATATCTTCCCACTCTTTATTTATTTATTTTTTTTATGCTTAAAAGAGCTCTCCAAATGTAAATCTCCAAATGAAAAGAGATATAGAGCTGCAAAAGCCTATTGCACATACTAGTATTCGACTAGGAAAAAGGGAAAGCGACCAAAATAAAATGTATGATGCCCCAAAAGCCAAAGGCTAACTCCTCAATTGAAATATCAAAAATTTCAGGCATCAATCTCACAATGAGATTTTGATTCAAAAAGTTCAAATGTCATTATGTATATGGAGCCAAATGAAAAACTTCAAAGAATGTAATCAAGTTCATGTAGGAGGTCATATATGCATGTTTCTATAATTGAGATAGGTCACATTATCTAGTGCTAGTTGTGTATACCTTGATTGAATTGATCATTGAAACTTCACATTGGACTATGGACTATCTTATGTTTGATATCCACACACAACATACAAGTTTATGTTCAATGAATGCCAAATTCATTTGTGTGATTGTACTTGATTAAATGTGTTTTCACATGCTCAATCTTTATTTGATCAAACACAAAAAAGATTTTTGAGTGTTTTAGCTGTTTTTGGAAAGTATTTTATTTTTACAAAAATGTCAAAAATTTCAAAAACAATTTTGCCCTGTTTTGGCGACTCAGTCGCGAGTCAAGCTAGTCACATGCTCGCGAGTCTGCCTTGGCGACTTGTTCGCGGGTAAAAGGTCCAGTCGCGAGGGGTACACAGAGATTTTTGCGACTCAGCTCGCGACTCCCTCGTGGGTAGACCTTCCAGTCGCGAAAAACACTTAGAAAATTTTTCAAAACTTTCAGTTTCAAAGTGTTTCGCGGCTTACCCTAGCGGCTACTGGTTACTTATTCTAGTCGCAAAAAACGTGTATTTTGCGTTTTTAAGTCAGTTTTCAAAAACTTTTTAGTTTTTCCCTCGAAAATTAGTAACTGTTCATTGTCTTCATCATTTCCCTCTCTGAAACACTCCGTGTAGTTTTTCAAAAATCCTCAATTTCTGCACCATTTTGTCTTCAATCTTCAAGAAAAAGGTATGGGATTTCTCTCTCTCACTTCAGATTTCATGATTTTAGAGTTATTTTCTTGTTTCTGTGGGCAATGTTGATGACATTATGTTTTGAGTTAAAACATTTTCGTTCATGTCTTAGTTTCAGTCTGTTGAGTGCTATTTGGTTAAGAGTTAACTCATTTTGAGTGGTTATTGATTATATTAATGAAGTTTTATGGGGTTTTGTGCTCTTTGAAATGGTTCATGTCTATATTGATGTTTGCATATCATGCTCATGGGAGTTTATCATTATGTTAGTATGTGTCCTTAGGATATTTAGTGATCACTTGACACTGTGTTGTATCTGATCATTCACCATTTCTGTTCACATATTCCACACAAAACTTCAACATTGCCTATGATTTATTAATTTTGAAATCTCTCGGATTCACATTTCTATCTAAATCTAATCAAGTTGTTGTTGGTGCCTTGTGGTATTGTTTTTGGTTCTTTGCTGTATATCTGTTCTTTTGTAGATGACTCGTCGTTCATCTAAAGGCAAAGCCATTGCAACCGATGATCCTTCAACCCCGGTTGCTAAAAGGACACGGCTTTCATCTTAGTCATCTAGAGACTCTACCATTGAGAAATTCAGGACACCCCTTGACTCAAAGACCTACACAGATATTTTTGTAAAGGCTACTCCCATTGTGGAACATGTTGTCAAGTTTGACACCCTAGGGTCAACATTCATTCCTAAGATCTTTGAAGAGAGAGATTGGGCTGATCTTTTTGGTAACTTTGAGGATCCAATTGTAGAATTGATTAAAGAATTCTACTCCAATGCCAGATACACAGGGGTCGAGTTAAAATGCTGGGTTCGAGGAATAGAATTTTCTATAATTGCAGACTATATTGCTAAGATCCTTCACATCATCAGACCCGAAAATGCAGATCGAACTTTGTATGATGATAGGATTCTTTAGGCTCAAGACATTCTTCAAGTTCTTGGGAGTGAACATGAAGTGGGAAGCACAGGTTCATCTATAGGCACAACATCTTTTTCGCTTGAACTGACAACTCTAAAGTTGATCATGTTTTCCAACCTCTACCTGCTGTCAAACACTGCCTTCATCAGTCTTGGGAGGGCCAAATTCTTGTGTGACCTCATTACTGGTGTTTCGATTGACATCTGTGCCTACATATTTCAGATTATTGGGAAAACAGCAGCTTGATCAGCAACTCGAATGAATCTTCCATTTTGTAGTCTCATCATGAAGATCATCCTTCGTGAAGGTGTCAATCCTCCATCAGATGGAAAATTTGCATCTCGTCCTTGATCAATATCCCTATACACTCTTCAAGCAAGTAAGAGCCATTCCTCTAAAGCTCCTAAGAGTGAACCAATCACTCCCTCTGGCCAACGCTCAGCTACACCTTTCCAATCAACTAGTGCTCCATCTATTCCCCCAAGATTTCAAATGCCAAGGCAAAGCCACTTGATTGAAACTATAGTCGAGCGGATCTCTGAATTACACCAGCTTATCTACACAACTAACAATCAAGTTCAAGTGCGTCTCACGGCTATTGAAACACAATTAGATGCTATTCAGCAGAAGTTAGAGGAGAGCCTTTAGCTATTCCTGACAAAAAGGGCGAGAGCGTTAGCATATAGTATGGGGGAGAACGACACAGGAAGAAGGAAGGATAAGGAGAATTTGTGCATATTGGAAGGGGGAGTTATGTGTTCAGGATATACTTTTCATAGATTTTTGGATAAACTAACAAACTTATGTTTCATGTTTATATCTATCTGTTTATATCTATCTGTGTGGATACAATTTTTAACACTTTGGTTTATTTATATATTGATGATGTTATTTAGTTAATTGTGTTTATGGTTTTTCTTTGTACCCATGTTGCTTATGTAAGCTTTAAGGGTTTGTTTCCATGCACTTATACTTTTTGTAGGCTTCTATGGTTTGTACCATGCAATGCAATCTTTTTGCTTTGTAGCCTTGCATTGTGGCTTATGTACTTGATGTTAAATGCTATGCATTTCAATTCAGTACATCACTCTTGTGCCCTTGTAGGATTGTTCCTAGATGCATATATGTTTGTATGCATTGGTTGAGTGTTGGACATGCAAATAATAATTTGCATATAAGCTTATTAGCTTGCATTTTCGGATGTTCATTCCTTGTGTGAATGAGCATTGTGATCACTATTGTATAGTGATTTCCTGTTTTGGTCAAGCCATGGTATATTGCTTTATTCCATTTTTGCTTGATCTCATTATGCTTGCTCCATATGTATTTCAAGTTTTCTGCATACAATGATGTTATTGTGTTGTTATGTTTCAGGAGATACTTGTTCATATGTTTCAAGAGCTTTTCAAAATTTAGAATTAGGTTTGAGTGAGTTTTGTTCAACTGTTCCCAACTCACGCGTTAAGTCTAGAGTCTGTTGTAGGGTTTTGTCACGGAATAGCCAAAGGGGGAGATTGTAAGGTTGAATTTAATCAACCATCTTGTTGGCTTTATTCCGTGCCAATTTTCTTGTAATTCCTCAATGTGCAAAGATGCAGGGACTTGCAACTAGAACTCGCGGGTGGCTCATGGGTGCAAGTCGCTAGATGAGAGTCACGTGCCAAGCATGCGAGAAGTTGAAGTGTTTTGCCAGCTGGTGCACTACAGGACAAAATACCTAGGCTGGCCAGGCCGTTACCTCGCGGCTGGAACTCGTGACTCAGACCAGTCGCTAGGCCAAGCCACCAACCAGCCCTGTTTGGGAAAAACTGACTCTTCGCATTCCTTTCTCACCCCACTATATATAGACCCTTATACCCACTAAATTGAGAGAGTTTCCAGAGAGAATTTTGTGAGAGAAACCCTAGAGAAAAACAAGATTGATTCATCCACAATCTTTACCTTAGAGATTCTTCACATTCTTCTACTCTCTTCCTCTCCATTGTTACATTCTTGAGAGGTTTTTAGCCAAATCCTTTTCTCACCATACCCATATCCATGAGAATGTTTATTTGGTACTGTTGGGAAGCAGTTAGGAAGGAACCAATTCACATTGGTTGATGCTATGGTCTAGTAGCGAAATCCGGGAAGCTAAAGAAGAAATAGGTTTGGCGTAACCTCGTTGGAGCTAGAAGCTTGGAGGGCTTAGGTACATTGGGTAGATTAGGCTTGGAGGGTCTTTTGCTGTTCATGTATCCCAACTACATTCTTTAGTGGATTATTGACCGCTTGGAGGGCGGTGGAAAGGTTTTATGCCGAGGGCTTCGGTTTCCTCTTCGATAACACATCGTGTGTTGTCCGTGTGTTTGCATCTTCCTTTCCTTTATCTTTGCCTTATATTTACTGCTGTGGACGTATTTATATTTGGCTTAGATTGTTTATCAATTCTGTGTTTGGCTTATGTTCATATTTCGCACATAAATTGTTTGATACTAAGCTTGAATTGATAATTTGTAATTTACGGTCTAAACGTTCAAGAGTGTTTCATACCCATTTTGAACATTCAATCACAATTCTAGGTAACTATTCTCCATTACCCATCTTTGAATTTATGATATAGATTTGGGCTTTTGGCATGTTGGTTTACACTATTTGAACTCAGAATATAAGAATTCAGAGATTTGTTGTTGTTGTTGTTGTTCTTTTTGCTATGCTTCGTTTATCATCGTTTTGATCCAAAAATTACAAAATCTTAGTAGATAGGGACAAATTTCTGGTTGATGTTCAAAGGAGATATGGATTCTATCTTCTTAGCATTAGATAATAGCAATTACACAGTATGATGAATGTTTTCCTCAAAAGAAAATGTTGGAACACTGCCCTCTGTGGTTTGCTAGTTTTTGAATGTTTGCCTCAGAATAATCTTTTAGAAAAGATAAAATGAACTAAAATTCTTGTGCTATCTTTTGCTCATGGATCTTAACTCTGCTTGGACACTCAAATTTTAGTGGCTGTAGTGATATATTAGATTCTAATGTGGCATTGCTTACCCTGTCTTGCATTTCAGTTGAATTTTTCCTTTTGAGTGATTATTAGGGAAATTCAGTTGGGTTTTGTGCATTGAGTGGCTGCGATAAAAATTAGAGTTTTATGGTTCTGTTGTTAACACAAGTTGAAGTTTTTGGTGTCCTGTTGCCATTGTGTGTATTAAATCTTATGCAATCATCTTCATATGTCTCTTCCCTTGCTAATAGTACTGGAAATAAAAATCACACAGCCAAAGAATTTCTCTCCATTTTCAACTTTGTCACCATTCTCTGTTTGTCAAAACTTTTGAGCTTATATATTTTATCACACAGATCATTTGTATTACCATTTGTAAATAGACAGTCATCACACAGACCATCTTCATAATGTAGTATATCCATTAGGAATAACCAGTAGAGTTTGTTCAATATATTTGGCATGTATGTTGCACCACGAGTAATATCTCCAAAAACTGATTTTCTTTTCTTCCACTGCATGATTACATTCAAATCTAGGAATTCTTGTTTGATTCTTTGGTTGAAACTGTTTGATTCTTTGTGGCTATAGAACTTACCTAGGAAACTTACTCCTACTATGCAATTTTCTCATGGGTTTGGTTGTAGAACTTGCTGTATTTGGCTGAACATTAATATTAACAAACTTATGTTTTTCTTAGATGGGTAAGCCATCCCAAAATAGCTTAAATGTTAGAGCTCAATGGCCATTAAGGGTAACAACTATCTTTTGTGAAGCTTGTGTGGATGAGGTATTTAAGGGTAATCGACCTAATACCCACTTTAGTAAAAAGGGTTGGACAAATATTATAGCAACCTTTTAAAAGAAAATTGGAAAGGAATATTCTACGGCGAAGTATAAGCATAAATGGGATAGTTTGAAGAAAGATTGGGTACTTTGGAATAAGTTGAAGGGAAGTGAAATTGGATTGGGATGGGATGCAGCCAAAAGAACAATAGCTACAACTGATGAGTGGTGGGAGAGGAAACTAATGGTATGTTTTGTATAACCCATTGTACATATTTTGTATTAGTAGATAAACCATGCTACTTGAGTTATTAATGAAAATATTCAAAATTGTAGGAGGTTCTTGAAGCTGCAAAATTTCGAGAGAACGGTTTGGAGAACGTTGACTTATTAGATATTATGTTTAAGGACATTGCGACCACAGGAGATTTAGCATGGCCCCCACTTCAGGTGTTTTACGTGATGATCTTGAGACACCTAAGGAGGGGTTAGGTGATACTTTTGTTGACTCATCTTCTCCAAATGATGATGACAATGTTCATGAAGACGAGACTCCTAACCTCACACAACCACCTAACCCAACACAAAAGAAAGGAAAGAAGCGAGTTTTACCATCATCCACACAGAGCAGAGGGAAGAAAGGAGGAACGGCATTACAGTTGACACAACAACTTAGTCGTATCTATGATGTTATGGAGTTAAGGAACTCATATTTTTCAATGGAACCAAGTATTACTATTCGTAATGTCATGGAATGCGTGTGCACCATAGATGGCATTAAGAAGGGTTCTGAACTCTACCTAATGGCAGCACGTATTTTTCAAAAACGAGAGAAGAGAGAGATGTTTGTCATGATGGAAGAACCATATTTACAACTTAAGTTTCAGCAAGAGGAGGCAAGATTGTTAGGAGGGCACTACTTTGGCACTTAGGGTGTTTTTTGTTTTATGGAAGAGAGATGTTTAATGTTTTATTGTTTTATCATTTGAATAATGTGGCTGTTAGGAAGGTCACTACTGTGGCACTTAGGGTGTTTTATGTTTTATCCTTTGAATAATGTTTTAAGAAAGAGAGAGATGTTTTTAACATTTTATTGTTTTATTAATTGCCAAGGCTTCTGAGGAACTGAATACCTTCGAAGCTAAACTGAGTATGAGAAATTGATTTTGATGAAAGCTGAAAATTATGATTTCATTGATTGATTCAATAGCTATACAACTATATATATACTCTAAAACACAAGGCAAGATCTCTGGACTTCTACTTGAAGCTTCAATCTAAGTTTCACTTGTTCTTGTATCATCTGGCAATTGATTTTCTTGTCCGACTTGGTCCAGTGCATGTCTGGGCAGCTCTGATGCACGAGCTGCTGCACTGGGTGGCATGCTGTGCTGCACTAGTGTGACAGTTGATGTTGCATCACCTGGTGCACTAGCTGCTGCACTATGAGGCAAGCTGAGCTGCACTGGTGTAGCAGCTTATGACGCACCCTCTGGCTTTTTACACTGAGGTTCTATGAGCTGCAGCACCATGATTGAAAAAGGCTTCCTTATACCTGCAAATAAAAGACTGAGATGTTAGGACTACTTCAAAGGTTGGAAACTTTTGAAGATATTGAGCTTTCCTTATCCCTGTACTCATTGAGGAGTATAACTTCCTTGAGTATTTTCTAGATTCATTGGTGAGTTTGATATGAAAACTATAACCGGTTGGTTCTGTTATGTTTGAAATTAAAGTGAAGGTTCTTGTAAACAGTTCCTTCTCTTGGACTTGCAATAGAAATTTCCTGGTGCTCATTTCTTTCAATTTTAAGTGTTTAAGTGCAAATTTGAAAGTGTTGACCACTTGTTGCTTCATTGTGCATTTGCTAAGGAGTTATGGTCCCTCATTTTCTTTTTGTTTGGGGTGCAATGGGTGATACCTGGTAGGATGATTGAGCTGTTGGAATGTTGAAATGGGGACTTTCTCCAAGGGGGTTCAGGTGTCCTTTGGAGGGCTGTACTTCCATTGCCATCGCCATTCCCATTCCTCTTTCTAAGATTTATTTGATTGCTGTAATGCACTTGAGGCTGCCATCTAGTGCGCAGCTTGTGTATTGTTAGGCATCTTCCTTTTTTTAGCATTTTAATAAAAACTTTCCTTACTTATAAAAAAGGCTTCCTTAGCTACTTTCAGTTTATAGCAAGTCAGTCATCTTTTTGAAATTCATATTGACTGATTGACAATTATGTATTATAATTATAAAAAATGCTTTACTATTATTAGTTTGTCATGTGACATTGAATCACTTTACATGTAAATTTTGATGTTGTTTGATATTATTATAATCGATTGTCTAGTGTTGATATTGTTGGCAATTAACATTTTAATATAATTATTTTTCTAATCAGTTTAATATCTTTTTCTTGGTGAGTTATTTTTAATATTTTAAATTTGATAAACTTCTCTCCATGAATTTCAACAACGAAAACATCATTATTGTTGTTATTATTAATGTAATTGTTAAGCTTAATTACATATTTTCAATAATAAAAAAAACACCGATCACAGGAAAAATGACAATATACACTTTTTAAAACAGCTTCAAAAAATAGTTAAGTCCTTTTTTGGAATTTACACTCAAAACAGCTATTTTTAAAACAGCTTATCTAAATGCTTAATATGGCTTTAAAAATAGAAAACGCATATTTTCACATTTTTACCAAACACTTATCTGTGTTTTTTAAGTGGAGTTTTCAAAACGGACGTTTTAAAAATGCTAGTTTTTAAAACGCACCTTTTGAAACAGCTTATCCAAATAGGCCCATAGTGTGTTTTAGTTAACAATCCACAACATTTTTGTGTCTCTCTATCTCTCTCCAGGGCCTTATTTGGTTAGTTATTATTATTATTTTTAAATTCTAAAACAGTAGGTATGCTAAAAGACATGAAGAATAAAGAAATGTGTGGTGTAAGTTTAGGCAATTAATGAGATATTAATGAGATAACATTAAAATAAGTTAATGTGAACTTTTGGGTAACAGTAAGCAAAACTTAATGAAAGAGGTAAAAAAAATGTAAAATGCAAAATTAGAGCGCTACTTAGTAGGACCTTATGCACTACCACATGAGGTCTCTGTTTTTATATATATATTGATTAGTAAATCTTTTAATATGGCTACAAGGGTGTTAGCGGCTACTTCTGTTGGAGTGGCACTCAAATGTGGATAGAAGAGTGTCCACCTATTATGCAATCCATTGTAAATTCTAAATCTTTTTTTTTTCCTCTAATAAACTATCGTTTCAATAATAATAAATAAATAAAAAGGACTAAACCATGGTTTTAATTTACTAAAATGGTACTCTCCGTTTGTGAGGGAATACAGGAAAAAGCGTAACATATATCTAATAAATCTTTTATATCTGAGGAATATTATTTACTGTTCTTTTATTTTTGAGTTAGTTTAGAGTGAACTTCAAATCAAATAGATGGTGTGGAGGTAATGTAATGAATGAGGCTATACGTTAAAAGCATCTAAAAAATATTTCCATTTTATAATTATTTTTGGAGGCATAGGAAGCCATAAGCAAGCCTAGGCCTAAAGTTGGCTTTGAATAAAACAAATAGACTTTTTTATTGCACGAAAATGGTATTATACATCAAGCGTATAACTTCTGATCAACTTCAAATTTTCTTTTGTTTATTCTTTGGAATTTGGATAAGCTTATTTTCATCTCAAAAGAGAATATAAAAAATTTTAAAGTATCATATTTTAAAGATACAACTATATTTTATATATATAAAAAATTAAACTAATAAAATTAGGCTTATCCCCTTCAAAAAAATAAAATTAAAATTACGCTTATCTAAATGCACACGTTATTTATTAAGTTTCGACTTAATTGGAATAATATTCAATCCAAAAAACTCTTTTTAAAATTAATATTTTGCTAAAGAGAAAGAGGAGTTTATTTCTTGGTTTGAAGAATGTACTTATTTTCTCTTCCGAATTGTATAATGTGATTATTAATCAATAAAGTCTACCATCGATTCCCCTAAAAAAGAAAAAGAAAAAAAGAAATATGGTTTAAATCTCCCATCCCTCCCTCCCTCTAACTAGTAACTACTATTGAGTTTAAAAAATAAAAAAATAAATAAAAACCTAATGTTTTACTTCTTATCCATCCCAAGTATTGAATAGGCATATCAGACCCAAGACGTTGGGCTTAGGGTGAAACTTTTCAAATAGACCCAAGGTCCAGTTCGACGTGAGACTGAGACCATGAGCAACCCTGGTCAAATGTATCATTGGGCTTGATTGTGCCATGGTTCAATTTTGTAATGCTAAAAAGCTCAAACTTGGACTGGGCTTTAACCAAAACTAGCCCATGCTATACAAGTAGCTTTTGGAATTTGAAGCTTTAAGAGCATCTCCAATAGGCTCTCTAAAGCCTAATTTGGAGAGCAAACACACAAAAAAACTCTTCCAACTGCCTCTCTATCTCCAATTTTTTTTTTATAGATTTGCTACAGTAGCTCTCTAGGCATGGAGAGCATTGTAGCAATTACTGTAGCAACTCTAAACAATATTATCCCTTAAAATAATACCCGATCAAATAAAAAATGACTTTTTTCTCTTTCCTCCCTTTCACTTTCTTCCTCACTCTCTTTCTCTCTTCTTTATCTCAACGGCTACAAAATGCAGAATACAATCCAAACACGAAAACAATTTTTATCATAAACCAAATGAAATCAGAAAAAGAAAAAGAAAAAAAAAAGAAAAAGAAAAAAAAAGAGAGAGACCTATTCATGAGCAAAAGAATTAATTCAATCTCAATAATCACAACCGATTAAAATTTTTAATTTTCACTCAATAATCACAATGGTAACAACAGAACTATTCTTGATCTTTTCTCTTAAACATCTCTAAACTCAGTCTCAATCAATTAAAACTAATCAAATTAGAACAAAAAAAAAAAAAAAAAAAAAAAGGAAAAAAAAAAGAAAAAAAGAAAAAAAAAAAAAAAAAGCAAAGCTGACCCATCTAAGCCTCGATGGGGAGGAGGATATGCGGTGGTGGGAGAAGGACCAGCAGACGATCTTTATGTGTGAGAGAGAGCTCCAGCTGAAGTGCTACTAGAGAAGAAAAGAAAAAAGAGAAAAGTGCTCCTAGTGCTCCAGACGAAGTGCTAGAGAAGATAGAGATAAGGGAAAGGTGTGGAGGAGAAAAAAAAAGGAAAAAAGAAAAGAAAAGAAACATGTGGAGGAAAAAAAGAGATAAGAGAAAAATTAAATAAAGAATAAGAAATTAAAATTGAGAAATGCTACTACAATATTTTCATAATATTTTCACAATAAATCTTAAGTGGTGGGTTGTTACTAACTAATACTGATGAAAGAAAAAAATTTAAGTGACGTGTTCGAATTAAAATCAGTAATAACTTACCACATATGATCTATTGTGAAAATATTGTAAAATGTTAAGAATGTAGCATTTCTCATTAAAATTAGATAAATGAAAGAAGTTTGAAAAAGAAATATTAAAGAAAGAATGAAGAAATGATATTTAAATGGGACAGAGAAAATGATAGAGGGTCTGTTGAAAAGTGTATTTGAAAAAGTAGGTAAGCAAAAGGTAAAATGAATTGCTCACTCTCCAAACAGTAAAATTATTTAAAGAGCTTGCTGGAGATGCTTTAAAAGCCTTTGACGGTCGTTCATAACTTCATCGAAACTCATTAACTAAATAAATAAAATCCCCATCTTCTTTCTTTTTTTTTTTTCGCCCACTAGATGGAAGACCATTGGTTTTAACCAAAATGGTCATGTAGTTTATGAGGGAATAAACG
Organism: Quercus glauca; assembly: GCA_023736055.1. Taxonomy (NCBI): domain Eukaryota; kingdom Viridiplantae; phylum Streptophyta; class Magnoliopsida; order Fagales; family Fagaceae; genus Quercus; species Quercus glauca. The sequence continues at coordinate 8,875,998 of CM043319.1, read as the reverse complement.
AGTCTAACATATATCTAATAAATCTTTCATATTAATTTGAGCATCACTTAAAGGTTCTTTTATTTTTGAGTTAGTTCAGAGTGACTTCCAAATAAAACAAATAAAATTTTTATTGCATGGAAATTGTATTTATTGGTGTACATCAGTCACATCCTTAAACCCACAGTGTGTATATATATATATATATATATATAGACACACTATAACTAGGTTAATACTGTCATATTATCATTGTAGTTGTATACTGTTATGTGTCTTTGGTCTCTCTATATAATATATGACCTCCTTGGGGCAAAATTCGTAAATACCCTTAATTTTAAAACTATGTAGCAAAATGCCCTTATTTTAAAACTCAATTTTGACAAAATCGAGTTTTGTGTAAAACTCGATATCCTCATAATCAAGTTCTATGTGTATATTTAAGTAGACTCGATATTAGCAATGTCGAGTTCCACTTAAATTTTCAAAAAAATTTAAGTGGCAAAATATGTATAGAACTTGACATTGCTAATGTCAAGTTCCTAAAACAGAGGCATTTTACTAAATCGTTTAAGAAGATGAGTATTTTATGAAATAGTTTTAAAATTAAGAGTATTTACCTATTTTTCCTGCCTCATTATGTACATTATTATTCTCCGTTCTAATAGTATTAATGTATTATACATCAATCACATATACAATTTAATTTTTATTTTCTACCCGACAAGAACAATGGTGGAGGTCATCTCAAGATTCTCAACACATTTTTTTTTTTTAATTCAAAAATATAAGCTATTTGATCAAATACTCTAAATAAGTAATGTCCCATGATTGTGAGATACGGAACCTCTTAATTTGACTGGTAACTACGAAGTATATACTACTATATACTATATTATTGTCAATAATTGTTCCCAATATCAAATTCAATCTTGGACATCTTACATATAATATTACAAAACATGGATTATAATTAGAAAGACATCCCGCCAGCTTAATCCTACGAAGGAAAGTTTCGCATGAAACTGTTGCTATTATTAGAGAAACCAAGGATTTGTTAATGGCTTCTAAATTATAATAAGAGCAAGCTGTCCCAGATTTTGTTGCTGGGTGACAACACAATTGGTGAGAAAACCCAACCCAAGAACAATATTACTACCAAGAACACCAAGGGAGATTTAGGTAGGTCCAAGGTATCAGGATCCTCTTTATTTTGTAATTGGGCAAGGTCTTCATGATTGCCTTATTAGTTTCACTTTCAATGATCTAAGGGAATGTTTGGTTGGGATGATTTTAAGGAGGATGAAAAAAGGGGAGCGGAAAATAGAAGAGAAAATTGGTTGGAGAGATATTTGGTTGGGAAGTGGAGGGAGAGAGAAAAATGGTGGACCCGACTGTTCTTTCTAGGGTCTACCAAAACTCAATATCCCTAGAATAGAGAGAAAATAAAAGTGAAAATGAGGTAAAAAATTTGGACTAAAATGGCCACGTGCATGTTGACAATGTTTCTTTGTTTTGTTTTGTTTTTTTTTTTTTTTTGGTTTCTTCTTCATATTTTTTTCATCAGTTATTTTTTATTTATTTATTTTTTTTGGTTTTTTAGAAAACAATTTTAGGTTCTTGAATTTCTTATGCTTTTTTAAATAATATTTGTTTGAATGAAGTGCCCATTCATTTATATTTTTTAATTAAAAATATAAGAAAGGTTTTTTTTTTTTTTTTTTTTAATTTTATTTTATCTAATGTGGATGTGATTGTAAATTTATACAAATTACATTTTTTATCCTCCTATTTTTTTTCTCAATCAAACAAAAAAGTTTTTATCCTTCTACTTTTTCACGCTTGCAACCAAATATAAATAAGGGAAACTAAAATTTTTTATATCCTCTCACTTTTTTATCCCTTCTCCATTTTTTATCCTTTTACTTTTCCATCTCCTTAATCAAACATGCCGTAAAGGTGAGATTAGGGTCTGTAAGGTTGAATTTTATCAACCATTTTGTTGGCTTTATTCCGTGCCAATTTGCTTGTAATTTAAGCACTTAGTAACCTTGTATTTAGGTGGGATTATTTGTAAGGGTAGTGTGTGAGAAGATGCAAAAAAAAGCTCAATTATGTGCAAAGAAGCAGAGGTTCGCGGCTAAGGACTCGCGGGTGATTCGCGGCTACAAGCTGCCAAATGCTGGCACGTGAGAAGCACGCAGGAAAGCTGAAGGGTCGCGCCAGCTGTCGCACTACAGGACAAAAAGTCCCAGGCTGGCCAGGCCATTAGCTCACGGCTTGAACTCGCGACTTAACCCAGTCACAAGGCCAAGTCGCCAAAACACCCCGTTTGGCAAAAACTGACGTTTTACATTCCTTTCTCACCCTACTATATATATACCCTTATACCCACCATATTGAGTGAGCTTCCAGAGAGAATTGTGTGAGAAAAACCCTAGAGAAATACAAGATTGATTTATCCACAATCTTTACCTTAGAGACTTTACAAATTCCTCTACTCTCTTTCTCTCCATTGTTATACCTTTGAGAGGTCTTTAGCCAAATCCTTATCTTACCACACACACGTCTGTGAGAAGGCTTATTTGGTACTGTTGGGAAGCAGTTAGGAAGGAACCAATCTACATTGGTTGATGCTATGGTCTAGTAGCGGAATCCGAGAAGCTAAAGAAGAAATAGGTTCGGCGTATTCTCGTTGGAGCAAGAAGCTTGAAGGGCTTAGGTACTTAGGTAGATTAGGCTTGGAGGGTCTTTTGCTGTTCATGTAAGCTTGGAGGGCGGCGGAGAGGTTTTACGCTGAGGGCTTCGGTTTCCTCTTCGATAACACATCGTGTGATATCTGTGTGTTTGCATCTTCTTCCCTTTATCTTTGCCTTATATTTACTGTTGTAGATGTGTTTATATTTGGCTTAGATTAGTTATCAATTCTCTTATAAGCTTGTTATCATATTCCGTACATTAACTGTTTGATATAAAGCTTAAATTGGTAATTTTGTATTTGGGGTCTACACGTTCAAGGGTGTTTCATACCCATTTTGAACTTTCAATTGGTATCAGAGCGGGTACACTTGTTGTGGTTTAGCTACCTAAGTGTGATCTCTGACCCCCTTTGAGATGGATAGGTCTCAATCTCTTAATGTACCACCGTTCTTTGACGGTAATAATTATGCATTTTGGAAAGTCCATATAAGGGCGTTTTTGTGTTCTATTGATGATGCTGTGTGGGATGCAGTTGAAGTAAGATGGACAAGGCCAGAGGATGCCAAGTCTACTTGGGATAAGGCTGCTCTTGCGGTGGCCAATGCAAATAGCAAGGCATTGAATGCTATTTTCTGCGGTGTCTTTCCAGAAGAATTTTACCGGATCTCACATATCACCATTGCTAAGGAAGCATGGGAAATTCTGGAGACAATCTATGAAGGGACTAAGAAAGTGAAGGATACAAAACTTCAAATGTTGACCACTCGCTTTGAGGAGTTAAAGATGAGTGAGGATGAATCATTTGATTCGTTTTGCAGTAAATTGAACGACGTTGTCGTTAGTAAATTTAACTTGGGAGAAAAGACGGAGGACTCGAAAATTGTAAGGAAGATTCTTCGGTCACTACCAGAGAGTTTCCGTGCTAAAGTTACAGCCATTGAAGAGAGCAAAGATCTTGACGACATCAAGGTTCAAGAGCTGGTTGGTTCTCTGCAGACATATGAGTTGTCCCTTCCTTCAGCGAAGAAGAGCAAATCCCTTACTCTTAAGACAATTGATGAGAGAATGGTGTCTTATGACTCTTCGGAAGAGGATACAGTAGACAAAGATGTGGCGTATCTTGTAAAGAACTTCCGAAAATTCTTAAAGCTCAAAAACAGTGGAAAATTCGATGACAAAGGAAAATTTTAGAGTTCCGGAAAAGAGAAGAAAGAGTTCAGAAGAAAAGAGGGTAAAGATTCCCAATCTTCACAAGGAATTACATGTTTTGAATGTAATGGACATGGGCACTTTAAAAAGGAATGCCCCAATTACTTAAAGTCGAAGGGAAAGGCCTATGCCATTACTTTAAGTGATTCGGACTCATCAAATTCTGATTCTGAAGAGAGCTGTGATGGAGAAGGAAATTTCTCCGCATTCATGACCATTGCTCATGTGGAGTCCTCGGAGGACTTGAATCAACTTGTACAAGAACTTGGAGAACATAGCGATGATGAATCCATAGGGATTGTTGAAGAATCAGATGCCGAAGAGGATAGAAATACAGCTAGTCTTTAAGAGAATTACACTTTACTCCTTGAGAAATCAGGTGAGTATGCAAGGGTTGCAAAAGCGGCTGTGAAGAAGATGAAAGGGCTGAAGAGGACTACAAAAGTCTTCTAGTCAGATATAAAGAGGCTAAGTGTGAGATTGAGACATTAAATGGGGAGATTTTAGAAGCTTACACTAAAGTGAGATTCCTTGAGCAAGAGGTAGTGCAAGCTCATGCCAAGATAGAGAGAGTCTCATCTCAGAAGTTAGAAGATGTTATATCATCTCAAAAACCTTCCTCAGACAAGTCCGGTTTGGGATACACCGGAGGGAATTGCTCATCAGCCAAAGTCACTAAAGAAGTAAAGTTTGTAAAGCCTAAAGAGACGGTTGTAGAAGAGCCTACTCTTGAGAAAGTTAAGGAGGTAAAGAAGAAGAATGTGATTGAGCAACGGATGGTGAATAAGCCCCGAAATCAATCTGTGGGCAGACACGAAACTAGAGCAAGATCTCTCTCAAGACCACAACGGGGTCCTAAAATAGATTATGTGTGTCACTATTGCAGATTACGAAGACATACTAGACCCAACTGTCAAAAGCTGAGAGCAGACAACAATGCAAGTGCACCTCAGTCACGAGGAAGAAGAAATGACAAGAGGTCTTGGGGTGGTGAGCAACCAAGAAGTCAAAACCATGATCCAGGAATGACGGACGTGATGAAGATGATCGGTGCCTTCACCAACTATCTTGAAAGCTTCACATGAAGGTTTGATAGCCCTAATTCTCGTACCCAATCCGTCAAGGATATCACCCCAAACGCACGTGACGTGTGGGTGACGAAGGGTACTCATGCATAAGCATTGCAACATGTCCATGCATTAATACTTCCCATATTTTATGTATATGCTTGGTTGTTTTGCTTCTTGTAAGTCTGTGCTGAAAATTTTTGTTTATGAGTTTTTGGTTAAATTGTTTCTCACTTTGCTGATATTGTTTTTGATCAATTTTTTCCTTTTATGTCAAAAATCCAAAAACATATAAAAAGTAGAAAATCCAAAAATTTTGATCAACTTTGTTGAGTTTTTTTTGTCTCAAATCATATTTTGCCCTGTACCTTTGTACTAATGGCATTGTGCATCTACGAGCTTAGCTTGTCTTCTATGCACTCGTATCGTTGTGGGAGAAATTCTGAAATATATGTGACTGTTGTAAATAGATCTTCAACCTTGTCATGAATGATTAGTAAATGGTTTTGTTGATCTTGAGACATGCATAGACTCATGTCTATATATCTTCCCACTCTTTATTTTTGTTTTGCTTAAAAGAGTTCTCTAAATGTAAATCTCCAAATGAAAAGAGATATAGAGTTGCAAAAGCCTGTCGCACATATTAGTATTTGACTAGGAAAAAGGGAAAGCAACCAAAATAAAATGTTTGATGCCCAAAAAGCCAAAGGCTATCTCATAAATTGAAATATCAAAAATTTCAAGCATCTATCTCACAATGAGATTTTCTTTGCTCAAAAAGTGCAAATGATTAATTGAATATGGAGCCAAATGAAAAGTTTCAAAGAATGTAATCAAGTTCTTGTGGAAGGTCATATATGCATGTTTTTATAATTGAGATAGGTCACATTATCTAGTGCTAATTGTGTATGCCTTGATTGAATTGATCATTGAAGCTTCATATTGGACTAAGGACTATCTTATTTTTGATATCCACACACAACACACAAGTCTATGTTCAATGAATGCCATATTCATTTGTGTGATTGTACTTGATTAAATGTGTTTTCACATGCTCAATCTTTGTTTGATCAAACACAAAAAGATTTTTGAGTGTTTTTAGTTGTTTTTGGAAAGTATTTTGTTTTTACAAAAATATCAAAAATTTCAAAAACTGTTTCCCCTGTTTTGGCGACTAAGTCGCGGGTTAGCCCAGTCGCGAGCCCATTTAGAGATTTTTCGCGGCTTACTGGCGAGTCAGTACCCAAGTCGTGAAAAAGACTTAGAAAATTTTTCAAAATTTGGGTTTCGCATTTTTCGCGGCTCAGTTTGGCAGCTTTTTCGCGGGTGGAAGGTCCAATCGCGAGGGTTACTCAGAGATTTTCACGGCTCAACTCGCGACTCCTTTGCGGGTAGACCTTCCAGTCGCGAAAAACACTTAGAGAAATTTTCAAATTTCTTACCTTCAAAGTGTTTCGTGGCTTAACCTAGCGACTAACTGGCGACTTGATCAAGTCGCGAAAAACGCGTGTTTTGCGTTTTTAAGACAGTTTTCAAAAACTTTTTAGTTTTTCCCTCGAATATCTGTGACTGTTCATTGTCTTCCCCATTTCTCTCTCTGAAACTCGCCGTACCCATCTTTGATAATCCTCCATTTCTGCATTATTTCCTCTTCAATCTTCAAGAAAAAGGTATGGGTTTTCATTTCCTTACTTCATTTGTTATGATTTGAATATTTTTTTCTTGAATATGTGAGTGTGCTGTTACTATTGTGATCTGCGAAATGTAGTGTTCGAACATGGGTTTCTCTCTATATAAAATTTGGGTTTTGCAGAATACCTGTGTGCTTGGTTTGGTTGTCAAATACTGCTATGATTGTATGTTACCACATCATGTGTTTGGCTCTGTTCTGGGTTTTGCTTGCGTATCTTATACCCATTAAGTTATGCCTCATTGTCAAATACTCTTTTTGTTAGTATGTGGTTTACACTGCACATGTTTAATTTTTTATAACTTGTTCAAATATGCTTCTATACAAACTGTTCATGCTTAAGTTGCTGAAATATCATGCTTGATCTATGTATTAATCTGTTACTCTATCTGTTAGTCACTTGTTACTAAGTTGTGTGCATTTCCACAAATTGTGTTTTGTTCGTGTTGTGGTCTCTTCTGCGTGTTTACAGATGGCTTCCACATCTTCAAAGAAGAAGACTCCTGCTAAGAAGGCTGATAAAAGGATGAAAATGGACAACAACCTGTTTAGGTCTGTCAAGCATTTTGAGAGATAAAGAGATTCCTTCATGAAGGGAACCATTATCCAGGAGAGATTTGTGGATTTACATGACCTGAAGGATACTTTCATTCCAGAATGTTTTGAAGGCAGAGGATGGGATAAACTACTGGGTGACTTACCTTTAGTATGTGAGCCCTTAATAAAGGAATTCTATGCAAATGTGAACATAAGGGATGAGGAGATGAACTGCTAGATTAGAGGACATGAGTTCACCATAGATGCTCATGTCATTGATGAGGTTCTAGGGCTTAAGGGTCAAGAGGATTATGAGTTCATCAACTACAAAGACAGGATGTTGTCTTTAGATACTGTCCAGGCTCGAATTGGTGGTGTTAAAGAAGGGAGATGTCTCAACACTAATGCCTTTCCTGCTGACATGAGGTGTTTGACCACCATCATGATGTTCAACCTGTATCCTATAAGAAAGATGACCACTCTTACTAATTCTAGAGCTATATTCCTCATGGAGCTCAAGGAGAAAGTCATCATTGACATCAGCTCACACATATTTGACACTATTATGGACGAGACTAGAACCACTGCTAGGCCCAAGTTGGTTTTTCCTAGCCTCTTTATGAGGATCTTCAGAGCAAAGGGTGTTAGAATTCCTCAAGATATCAGTCACATGACTCCATTATCAGCAATAAACAAATTCACCATCACAAGGATACAGAGTCGTCTTCCAGGTGATGAAGAGGAGGGTGACCAAGGAGAAGGAGATCCAATGGAGACTAAAGCAGAGGCTACAGGACCGTCTTCCACTCCAAGAGTAAAAGTCAAGAGGAGTAGAGCCTCTACCTCATCTGCTGCACCTTCAGATGCATTTTAGATCATCCTGGAGAGGCTTGATACACTCAGGGAAGTTCAGAATCAGCACACTGAAAGGAAGATAATAATGCAGGACCAGCTTGATGTACTTTCTGCCAAGATTGATAGCATTCACACTAGCCAGGAGCACTGACCCTTTGGCCATTCCGGTCAAAAAGGGGGAGGATTTTTTGGGCAGCTCTTGAGGGGGAGTGTCTATTCTGAAGGGGAGTTTCATTATTATATGTTGTTTTCTTTATAATTTTGATACTATGCTTGGATAACTACTGTTGTTATAAGTTTGATACACTGTGTTTTTTTTCTGTTTGTTTTAAACTCACAACTTTTGGTTGGCTGTGAAACTATGGTATTTATTTATATATATTGATGAGGTTATTTCAGTTATTTCAGCATATGTCTTTATCTGTTTTGTACCCATGTTGCGTTTGTAAGCTTTAAAGGTTTGTTTTCATGCACTTATGCTTTTTGTAGGCTTTTATGGTTTGTACCATGTATTTGCGATACTTTTCTTATGCAGCCTTTATGCATTGTGCTTTAGTACTTGTTAGTGCTTTGCATTATCTTAAGTACAACACTCTTGTGCCTTTGTAGGATTGTTCTTAGATGCATATATGTTTGTATGCATTGGTTGAGTGTTGGACTTGCAAATGATACTCTTCAATTGAGCTTATCACCTTGCATGTCCGGATGTTCATTCCATGTGTGAATGAGCATAGTAATCACTTTTGTATAATGATTGCTTGCTTGATCTTGCCATGGTCTACTGCTTTATTCTATTTTGCTTGATCTTACTTTTATTGCTCCATATGCATTTCAAGTGTTTCTGCATACAATGATATTGCTATGTTGTTATGTTTCAGGAGATACTTGTTCATATGTTTAAGAGCTGTTCAGAATCTAGGGTTAGGTGTGAGTGAGTTTTGTTCAACTGTTCCCAACTCACGTTTTAAATCTAGAGTCTGTTGTAGGGTTTTGTCACGGAATAGCCAAAGGGGGAGATTGAAAGGTTGAATTTTATCAACCATTTTGTTGGCTTTATTCCGTGCCAATTTGCTTGTAATTTAAGCACTTAGTAACCCTGTATTTATGTGGGATTATTTGTAAGGGTAGTGTGTGAGAAGATGCAAAGAAAAGCTCAATTATGTGCAAAGAAGCAGAGGTTCGTGGCTAAGGACTCGCGGGTGACTCGCGGCTGCAAGCCGCCAAATGCCAGCACGTGAGAAGCACACAGGGAAGTTGATGTCGCACTACAGGACAAAAAGTCCCAGGCTGGCCAAGCCGTTAGCTCGCGGCTTGAACTCGCGACTTAACCCAGCTGCGAGGCCAAGTCACCAAAACACCCTGTTTGGCAAAAACTAACGTTTTGCATTCCTTTCTTACCCTACTATATATATACCCTTATACCCACCATATTGAGTGAGCTTCCAGAGAGAATTGTGTGAGAGAAACCCTAAAGAAATACAAGATTGATTCATCCACAATCTTTACCTTAGAGACTCTACAAATTCCTTTACTCTCTTCCTCTCCATTGTTATACCTTTGAGAGGTCTTTAGCCAAATCCTTATCTCACCACACCTACGTCTGTGAGAAGCCTTATTTGGTACTGTTGGGAAGCAATTAGGAAGGAACCAATCTACATTGGTTGATGCTATGGTCTAGTAGCGGAATCTGGGAAGTTAAAGAAGAAATAGGTTTGGCGTAACCTCGTTGGAGCAAGAAGCTTGGAGGGCTTAGGTACTTGGGTAGATTAGGCTTGGAGGGTCTTTTGCTGTTCATGTATCCCAACTATATTCTTTTGTGAATTATTTGACTGCTTGGAGGGCGGCGGAGAGGTTTTACGCCGAGAGTTTCGGTTTCCTCTTCGATAATACATCATGTGTTGTCCGTGTGTTTACATCTTCTTCCCTTTATCTTTGCCTTATATTTACTGCTGTGGATGTGTTTATATTTGGCTTAGATTAGTTATCAATTCTCTTATAAGCTTGTTATCATATTCCGCACATTAACTGTTTGATATAAAGCTTGAATTGATAATTTTGTATTTGGGGTCTACATGTTTAAGGGTGTTTCATACCCATTTTGAACTTTCAGGGTCCTTTGGAATTTTTAGTATGAATTCATTGTAAAATTCCAAAAATTATATTTATATATTTTGAAATATGTGGATTGACTTTTAATGTATTATCAATAATTTTTTGGTTAAAATATTGTTTTTGTTCCTTAGCTTTACCAAAACTTTGGTGTTCATCCCTAAAATTTTAAATGGTCATTCTTTGTCTCTAAAATTTTCAAAACATACTATTCTATGTCCTTCTGTCTACATCTGTTGTTGTAGTTGACAATATTCAACAAATTTAGAATACTACAAAAGCAAGAAAATAAATGATATAATGATATGTGTGTATGTGTTTTTTTTTTGTTTTTTGTTTTTGGCTTTTTAATTACTCATGGTAAAAACACTAGAGTACATGCCATGCCATGAACAAGGTTAGATTCAACTCATTGTCGCTTCTACAACTCAACAAGTTTGGTTAATGCAACACAAGATGATCCACCCTCACTCAATGCAGCCTTGGACACATCTTTCATAGCAAGGGTCCATTCTGTGGTCAAGTTATCCATTTTTGAGTCCATTAACTCTAGAACTCACTTCTGTAACTTTATTTCACTCACTACCTGTTCTCTTCCTCCTCATTCATCCTCAAAGCAATTTTCACATCCACCACGACCAACACTCGTATTGAACCTTTGCTAAGGAGTAAGGACCGTAAGGAGTAATCTTGTCTCGGTGAAATGTTAGTCCCGTGTGTGTGCCAATAATTTAATGCCATGTGTCCATGCTTTATAAAAGAAAATAGGTTAGACAAAAGGATGCAAAGTAAAACAATTTTGTAAGTTTAGGTGTAAAACACTAACCTTTTGAAGTTTAGGGATAAAAACCAAATTTTTGTTAAGGTTTAAGAATGAAAACAATATTTTAGCCTAATTTTTATAGGTATGAAGCTTTACGACACAACAAGCTACAAACTATTCAACAAACTATTTTTTAGTTACCCTTCAACATGCACAACTAGATTATGAGAACGATTAGAGTATTTGGAAGGTTTTCTTGGAAATCCTAAACAGATCACAACTTGAAAATAAGGTTAATAGCACTTTTAGAAGAAAGAAAAACTAGGAATCTACACTTCGAAAGAAATATTTAGAAAATAAACTTTCAGAAAGCGGATTTAGATAAAATTTCTCTAGTTTCTAGCTTAGGGGGTGGTGTCGTACAGCCTTCTTCCATCCCAAAGACGCTCCTTAACTTAAAAAATCTCACCATGTGGTCATAGTTCACTCATTACTTTTTCATAACTGCTGCAAAACTCGAACAGAATGGTGCATGCAGTATTTTACTTTCATCACTGATTTACTGTGGTCAGGGACTCGAAATAATTAACTAGTACAAAATGAAAATGGGGTGTTTGTCGCTAAGCTAATAGACTAGAATAATTGATTGTGGGATACAAAAGATAGTCTCTTTTATGGATAGATAATAGTAGAAGAAAATTCTTCGTAAAAGAAGGTTACTTAGTGCATCAACAACTGTGCTTCCAGACCAATAGTACTTGTTTGGGATTTTCGTTTTATTAAGAAGGCAAGCAATGTGTTAGCCTATAATGTGACACTGTGAGCAACTTCTTATGGGGTTTTGGGAATCTCTTGCTGTGGCAGTGATGGTACTGTCTTGCAATGGCAGTGATTGTACAAATCCTTTGTAGCACTGGGCTTGTTTCTCTTGGTTTTTTAATAAATTTAAATTAAGGGGAAAAAATTGAGTTTAGCTCACATCCCCAACAGCATCAGCGGTTTTATGAAAGAGAGATGACAGCCAAGTTGCAAGACTATGAGCTAATATATTAAAAACTTTACGGATATGACAAAAAGACCATGCTACAAAGGCATTAGATCTAGGTCCTCTCCATTTCTCGTGATCAAAGATGTAGTTTCAGAGATTTATATAAAAATAAGTTTTCGAGACGATTAGTAATTTAATATGGTATCAAAGTAGGAGATACTAAGGCTGTGTTTGTTTCGACTGCAAAGAAATTTGGGAAAATATTTTACAATCTTGATGGTGTTTGGGTAAACGTGAAAATTTGGTCAAATTGAAAATAAATTAAGTTGATCAGAAAATATGGTGACGTGGAGTGTAATATGTTTTACACTTCCAAATTACCTTTAAATAATTTTCTACTCTCTTCACATCATACATCTTCTACCAAATTACCTTCAAATCATTTTCCACTCTCTTCACATCACACATCTTCTAGCCGAAGGAAAGAGAGAGAGCTTACCCGTGGCTCCACCGCAAGTTCATGCCTCCTCTCATCGGACCGTCGTTGTCGTCACTCACCATTGCTCTACTGTGACCCACCCACGAAGTGATCGGACTGCCTTGACCCATCCACAAACCGATCGAACCATTGTGCCCATGCATCCACTAACAACAACCATTGTGACTAGATCAAACCACCTCTACCTTGACGGGGCCTTAAGATCTTGCCTATGATCTTGTTGCCACCGCCTCTCTCTCTCAAGCTCGCTATCACTGCTTCTCTCTTTCTCAGATCTTGCCACCACCTCTACCTTTCTCTTTCTCGCTACCGCCGCCTTAACCCTCTCTTTTTCTCTCAAATCTCTCTCTCTCTCTCTCACGATCTAGTGTTGGGTTTGTGGAATTGAGATTTTCGTTTTATATATATATATATATATATATATTTTTTTTTTTTGTTTCTTTGGGTTTATATATTGAGATTTTTATTATAATATTTGTTTGGAAGCTATGAAAATGACAAAAATGGGTAGAAAATGTGCTTTTTAGAGCATTTTCAAGAACACAAACAAACACATGAAAATATTTTCCAAAACATTGTTTGGAATGCAACCAAACACCTGAAAATATTTTCATTTTCTAAAAACATTTTCAGCTGAAATTATTTTACACTCAGAAAATATTTTACATGAAGCCAAACACAGCCTAAGTTCGATCCCTGACATAAGTCTACATTCCATTTAAAATGTTAAAAATCTCACGTGTTAGGCCTTACTTATTAAGGGAGAGTTTAAGCCCACACGTGAAGGGAGGGTTAGAACTATAATTAAATGATTAAATTTACATTTTTCTAACAATTAAAGTTTTTGGGAGAATCAGTAATTTATCAGTATATTGTGTCATGTCATTTAAATTCAATCATATCAATTAATGATTGATGATGAATGTTTAATATAGGTATGAAACACCCTTGAACGTGTAGACCCCAAATTACAAATTATCAATTCAAGCTTATTATCAAACAATTTATGTGCGAAATATGAACATAAGCCAAATCCAGAATTGATAAACAATCTAAGCCAAATATAAACACATCCACAGCAGTAAATATAAGGCAAAAATAAAGGAAGGAAAGATGCAAACACACGGACAACACATGATGTGTTGTCGAAGAGGAAACAGAAGCCCTCAGCGTAAAACCTCTCCACCGCCCTCCAAACGGTGAATTATCCACTAAAGAATGTAGTTGGGATACATGAACAGTAGAAGACCCTCCAAGCCTAATCTACCCAAGTACCTAAGCCCTCCAAGCTTCTTGCTCTAACGAGATTACGCCGAACCTATTTCTTCTTTACCTTTCCAGATTCTGCCACTAGACCATAGCATCAACCAATGTAGATTGGTTCCTTCCTAACTGCTTCCCAAATAGCACCAAATAAACCTTCTCATAGACAGGTGTGGTGAGATAAGGATTTGGCTAAAGACCTCTCAAGGGTATGACAATGGAGAGGAATAGAGTAGAGGAATTTGTAGAGTCTCTAAGGTAAAAATTATGGGTGAATCAATCTTGTATTTCTCTAGGGTTTCTTTCACAAAATTCTCTCTGAAAGCTTTCTCAATTTAGTGGGTATAAGGGTCTATATATAGTGAGGTGAGAAAGGAATGCGAAGAGTTAGCTTTTCCCAAACAGGACTGATTGGCGACTTGGCCTCGCGACTGGGCTGAGTCGTGAGTTCAAGTTACGAGCTAATGGCTTGGCCAGCCTGCGACTTTTGTCCTGTAGTGCAACAGTTGGCTCGACTCTTCAGCTTCTGACATGCTTGGCACGTGTGCAACTTCTGGCGACTTGCAAGCCGCGAGTCACCCGCGAGATCCAGTTGCGAGTTTCTGTTTCTTTGCACAATCTTGAGCATTTCTTCACACTCTCTCACACACTACCCTTACAATTATCCCACCTAAATACAGGATTACTAATTGCTTAATTACAAGCTATTAGGTTCTAAATGTTTAGAACAATTGGCAAATCGTGAACACAAACTTGTCTAGATATAGATCTTAGAGTCTATAGGTTTTATTAGACAATGCTCAAGGTGATTCAAGTCAAGATTCAAGAACATACAAGCAGCAGGAAGAAGACTTCATATTCTGCCTGGTTCGATCGATCGAAGAATAGGCTCGATCGATCGAAAATCGTATCTGCAGAATTTTAAGTCGGCCCAAATAGCAACTTAAGCCCATTAAGGATTAGGGTTTCAGATCTACTTCTCCCACTATATAAAGGAAACCCTAAGCCACGTTTTTGGGATTTTTGTGAGAGAGATTAGAGTGCATCTTGTGCCTCCTTTTATTTTTAGGGTTTTGTACCCAAACCTCTCTAAGTCTTTGTTGCTCATATTTGCTGTTTATGTGAATCTCTTATGAGATCTTTGAGGAGCTTTCCTTCACATAAACTTAGGGTTTTCAAGGTAGAGATTATTTCAACATCTTGATGATCAACTAGGTTGCAACCATTGGATCTTAAAGAATATCAAGCGTGGGTGCTTGTACTTAATTGAAGGGTCCAAGAAAGAAGGAGACCGTAGATTCGGAGCTTGCACGTGGTCGTGTCAGTAAGTTCTACTGGTGGGTAGCATTAGGAAGTCGAGCGGGGAGCTTGTAGTCCTTTTGTATGAACTTCGATTCTTTCAGAGTGGATTCATGTTTGCCTTAAGGATCGGTGGGTCAAATCCTCCCCAGGTTTTTACCGTGTGGTTTCCTTGGTGATCATATCATTGTGTCTTTTATTATTCTGCTGCTTTATATGTTTTATATACATGATATGATTATTTGATTATTTTAACCTAGAATTGTTTAATTTGACTAAGTAACAACTTGGCTAATTAATCTAGGCTACGCAATCTGGTTGTTTTTAAGGGGTCTAAAACCCAACAAGTGGTATCAGAGCAGGTTGCTCTTCTTGTTGTAGATCTTTTGATCTAAGAGCTGATCATTGACCCCTGTTGTCATGGATAATTTGAAGTGTCTTTCTGATCATGTTTCTGCTCATGCTTCTACTGATTTTATTAATGCCTGTGATGTTTTGAATAAAAAGGACACTGTTGTTTCTGTTGATTTTTTTGATGCTTTTGAAACTCTTCATAAGGAATTATCTAAATCTTTGAAAATTTCTAAGAAATTCAAAGAAGAGTTAAAATTGGCTAATCTTGAAAAAGAGGATTTAATTGTGAAATTAGATGAGTCTAATAAAAAGAATGAATTTTTGAGAAATCAAATTTTCTCTCAAGATGAGAAGATGAAAAGTTTGGAACAAAAGTTAGCTGAGGCTGAAGCTAAATTGGAAAATTTGTCTAATACCAAACTTGCTAATGATAACAGAAGTGTTTCTGTTTCTCTTAAGCCTAAAACTGAGAAAGTTTATTTCCCTCGTTTTAATAGGAATAATAAAGAAAAGACTTATTTTGCTAGGTTAGACAAAGGTAAAAGTTCTGATGTAAACGCTGATATTTCTAAACCTAAGTCTAAACTTACTATTAGAGAGCATAATAAATCTGTTTTTTTGCCTACCTGTCACCTTTGTGGTGTTGTTGGTAATATTAGACCAAATTGTTCTTTGTTGAGGCAAAAACCAAAATCTGAGACTAGATTTGTTGTTAGGAATACTGATGTTCCTAAATTTGTTCCTGTTTGTCACTTTTGTGGTGTCTCTAGTCACATTCGTCCTAATTGTCATAAGTTGAAATTTAAGCATTCTGTATGTCAATCTAGGATATGTGATGATATTTCTCCTGCCATAAGTCCATATAAATTGTTTCATATGCTTTTGAAAAATTTAAACTTGTTGGCTTGTGAAAGGAATTTGCAGGATTTTAGTTTTTCTTAGAAGATTGGTGTAATCCCTCAAATACACTCTGCTTCTCACGGTTTTTCACCTACAAAGCTGAAGTCTCGTGCTATATGGGTGAGAAAAGATTCTCCAAGGTGAGTGTTGTTGACTTGTCCCTGATTTAATTCTTTCAATTAATTGTGGACATGTCTTGTTTTTTGTTTTTGGTTGTTTTTTTTTTTTATTTAAAAAAAAATCCAAAAACATTAAAATTTCAAAAAGACAAAAAAATTTTATTTTGTGTCTTGTTTTATTTTTCTTGAGGATTACATGAGTTTTAATATCTCTCTTGATTTAGAACATGCTTGACATTGTGGTGAAACTTGAATAGCATGTGTTATAAAAGTACTAAGCTATTTTTGACTTTATGTACTAGTTTGTACATGTACTCATGGGTTAATTAAGAAATTTATATTTCTTGTTTATGTACCCTCTATAGCTTAGTTAAGCACTGTCATGCAATGCATTTGCATTGATCATTTAGCACAATGTGTGTTTTTTGTTTTTGGTCATAAATTTTTTTCAAAATCTCAACAAGTGGTTATAAAGTTTGTTAAAACCAAAAAGATTTTTGTGTTTTGTATTATAGATCTTGGATTTATAATTAAGGATTGGCCATATTATCTTACATAACATGTTTATGTACCTTGTTTAGCTTGGATGAGCTTATTTTATTGCACTTGACTAGTTGAAACTTTGTAGTGCATGTTGTGTGGGAAAGATGTGTGTGGTTTTTAATCACTTTGTCTTAATCTTGAAGTCACATGTTCTTTGACTGCCGAACTTGATCCTTTTGAGAAAAGTATAAATAACCATCTCACCACTGTTCACTAGCCAATCATGAACACCTTAGTGCATATCATAAGATTTTGTGCTCGAGAAAGTGTAGCACATGCACAAAAAGAACATAAGGTATAGCCTCAATTAATTCATTTAATTAAAACTGGTGTGTACTATTAGGTTTGATGCCAATTCACTTAATTCAAACCAGTGTGTACTATTAGGCTTGATGCCAATTCACATATATTATGAGGCAAAAATTCAAGAAACTTACATGATTGCAAGCTTTTGTTCTAGGAGATGTGAGAGTTATATGATGTAACTCTTTAGGTGATAGTCTCTTTTAAATTCTATGTGATGAATTTTGTAGATTTTGTGATTGCTTACTATTCACATATCACCTCACATGTATCTCAAGTTTTTGCTAGTTGCACACACTACACAAGTTACTCTTTGCTAAACTTGGTACATTATATTGTATGTGATTTTGTTGTGGCCATCCAAGATTAAAAGTTCATTGATTTTAATGCAAAATGTGTTTCAAGTTTGAAAAATTTGAAAATATAATGAGATTTATGCACAGCATATTTGTTGCTTAAGAAAATTCAATGAGAAAATGATTGAAACTTGTTTTTTGAGAAAATTGGGTTTAAAATTTGGGTTTTTGAAAAAGCATTCCATCTCATACTCATGCATTTTGTGTTCGTTGTTCAAATGCTTTGAGGAGTTATTTTCAAAATTCGGTTTGTGTTTTTCAAAACTGTGATTTTTCTCAAAAATTTTGTGAGCCTCTGCCCAGTTCGATCGATCCATTCTGTTTTTCGATTGATCAAATAAGTGCTTTAATTTGTTTAAAAATGACTGTTTCATTCGATCGATCGAATGTATTTTTCGATCAATCGAAAGTCGCGAATCAAGTTTTTAAAAAGGGTTCGTTCTTGATCTGAATTGGGGCTTTTGTGAAATTGAGTTGAATTCGATAAAATTGGCTTGTTGTTTGGATGTAATTAAGCATTATACTCTGTGAGTTGTGTTATGTGATGCTCAATTCATCAATTTGTTTAAAAAATTCAACAATTGGTTTTCAAATTTTTGGGGTTTTTGTTAGAAACTCTATGCTTAAACCAATTTTGTCAATTTGATCTCAATTGAACTTAATATTTTACTGCATTAGTACATGCATCATGGCATTGTATCTGTTCATGCATCATATAGATTTTTATTCTATATTGTTTTTGTGCTAATTTGCAGTCTGCCTTTGGTTTGTGTTTAAGATTCACATGCATTGCATTGATTTCTGTATCCATCTTGCAGTTTTGCAGTCATATCTCTCATTGTTTTCACACATAGCATGCATACACTTTGCTACATTGGGTACTCAACTTGATCAAAAAATTGATTGATTAATTTTTGAGCGATTTACTTTCTTGTATATGCCTTTTTTATGTGTGAACTGTAGAAAATATTTTTCTTAAGAGATATGATGGATAATCAATGTGCAAATATTTTCTCTACTCATGCAACTGTTTATGGGTCACATAATGCCATGTTTGCACTTTATTGAAAGAGAGAATTTTTTTTTTTCATGTGTATCCTCACCTTAGTTTTTAACTTTGGTTTGTGTGTTTTTAACTTTGGTCCTGTTGGTGAGGATGTTCCTGATCCTGTTGGTGATGCTACTGATTTCCCCCCCTTCCTAAAGTTTCCCCAAAACTGTTTTTTCCAAAACTTGTTTTGTTTTTCCTATTTTTATAGGGGGAGAAGCTTATTTTTAACTTGTGTTGTTCATAGGGGGAGCTGTCTCTATTTTCTATAGAGTTGGTTTGTTCTGTATCCCCTCGATTCTCTGTTTTCTCTTATCCTTTGTTGCGTGTGTTGACTGTTTACTCTTTGTATGAGTTGTCTTTGTCAATATGTGACAAAAAGGGGGAGAAATTATTGATTTATGGGAATCATGTTTGTCTTGTTTAGGGGGAGTTGAAATTATTTTTGAAAGGGAAGAAAATAAAAACTTTTTGTTGTATCTAACTTAGGGGGAGAGTTAGTTTACTTATGTTTTCATTTCTGTTTCTTGTTTCACTTCTTATTGATTTATACTTATGAGTTCTTCATTGGTATATATCTTTATTTTGTTCTATGTGAAATCAATAATTTATTTTTGTTTACTTGTATTTTCCACACATGCGTTTATGCATTTTGTTTAGTGTTTCAGGAAATATACAGGTTGATTCAATTGAGCTGCTGTCTACACTTGCAACTGATGGATAGTAGTTAGGTTGAATTTGTTGTAATGAGCATTTTATTGTATTGGGTTGTTCTTGTATTTGAGCATTTCATTCTGTATGAAAGTTTTGTCACGAATTGCCAAAAGGGGAGTTTGTTAGGTTCTAAATGTTTAGAACAATTGGCAAATCGTGAACACAAACTTGTCTAGATATAGATCTTAGAGTCTATAGGTTTTATTAGACAATGCTCAAGGTGATTCAAGTTAAGATTCAAGAACATACAAGCTGCAGGAAGAAGACTTCATATTCTGCCTGGTTCGATCGAAGAATAGGCTCGATCGATCGAAAATCGTATCTGCAGAATTTTAAGTCGGCCCAAATAGCAGCTTAAGCCCATTAAGGATTAGGGTTTCAGATCTACTTCTCCCACTATATAAAGGAAACCCTGAGCCACGTTTTTGGGATTTTTGTGAGAGAGATTAGAGTGCCTCTTGTGCTTCCTTTAATTTTTAGGGTTTTGTACCCAAACCTCTCTAAGTCTTTATTGCTCATATTTGCTGTTTATGTGAATCTTTTATGAGATCTTTGAGGAGCTTTCCTTCACATAAACTTAGGGTTTTCAAGGTAAAGATTATTTCAACATCTTGATGATCAACTAGGTTGCAACCATTGGAACTTAAAGAATATCAAGCGTGGGTGCTTGTACTTGATTGAAGAGTCCAAGAAAGAAGGAGTCCGTGGATTCGGAGCTTGCACGTGGTCGTGTCAGTAAGTTCTACTGGTGGGTGGCATTAGGAAGTCGAGCGGGGAGCTTGTATTCCTTTTGTATGAACTTCGATTCTTTCATAGTGGATTCAGGTTTACCTTGAGGATCGGTGGGTCAAATCCTCCCCAGGTTTTTACCGTGTGGTTTCCTGGGTGATCATATCATTGTGTCTTTTATTATTTCGCTGCTTTATATGTTTTATATACATGATATGATTATTTGATTGTTTTAACCTAGAATTGTTTAATTTGACTAAGTAGCAACTTGGCTAATTAATCTAGGCTACGCAATCTGATTGTTTTTAAGGGGTCTAAAACCCAACACAAGCAAATTGGCATGGAATAAAACCAACAAGATGGTTGATTAAATTCAACCTTACAGATGACTGATTTTAAATAACATGATATATCATCCTAATTCCTAAACTGCTAAAAAATAAATTTGTAATCATGAAATGAACAACTTGTTGCAATAGCGAAAACATTAATATTGGTATATGTAAAGTTATAATTTTCAATTATGTTTTGTTGGGTTTAATTTCATGTCAAATTTTATTGTATTTATTCAATCATTTCTTTGTATGTTTGTGGGAGTTATTGTAAGAGTTGAGTGTGTGAAATTTGGTGAAGAACTATGAAGAAAAGACAACTCGTGACTTGCTCATGACTAGCTCGTGAGTGGACAACCTGTGAAAGGTCATGTGAGAAGCACATACTGGAAGCTAAAAAGTCAAGTGTCAGGAGGCATCTCACAACTAAGCCAACTCGCGAGATGACTCGCGAAATGCACTGCCAGCCTATTTTAGTATGCTTTCCTAATTTCTTTAACCACACTATAAAAGCTCACATTACCCATGAAATTATAAGGAGACTTTTAGAGAGAAAACCCTAAAAATATGCTTGAGAGTTAGAGATTGTAAACCCATAATCATCTACAAATTTCTCTTAGTTTTCCTCTACTCCTACATCTCTAATTACAAATCCTTGAGAGGCTTTTATCCT
Source organism: Quercus glauca (assembly GCA_023736055.1). Classification (NCBI taxonomy): domain Eukaryota; kingdom Viridiplantae; phylum Streptophyta; class Magnoliopsida; order Fagales; family Fagaceae; genus Quercus; species Quercus glauca. The sequence goes on along the minus strand of CM043319.1, from coordinate 8,854,969 downwards.
AAACACATACTTCACACAATTTGAGTGTTGAAAGTTGTTTTGGTGCATGTGGGAAACATTGGAAGAAGTCATTCTATGGTGGATGTGTTGTGAAATTTTAAAGTACTCGCAAATGTACGAACCGTACCGAAGTATAGTTTGATAAGAACGAGGTCGAACCCATAGGGACTTGAATGAATGCAGGAAAATTAATCAAATTTTAACCAAATTAATCCTAATCTAGTTTAATAAAAATTGGTTGTTTGCAATTAAATATACTAAGCAAATAATTAAACTAAGCAAAAGATATAAAACAGTAAAAAGATGTAAATAATCAAGAGAAAGGAATTAAGGTTTTGGAATCCGCTTGTTAATTCATATCAGAATATATTTATGATCATTAATTTTTCCCAACTATTGCATGATAATCTATAAATCAATCTTGCTATCATGGAAAATATTCTCATTAAAATCCTTGTTTTAAAAATCAAAAGAATATTCTTCTTCGCTTCTTAAGTATAAAATTAAATCATCAATTGTATCTATTGACAAACAAATCACAAGAGATATCCAATTTTATAATCAAGAAATAATAAACCGGGCATTCAATTAATCAAAACAAATCCTAAATCATGAGAAAAACATGATATAACTCATATCTAGAATCTCATCTTAGTTAATTGATATGAAGCAAGAACAATTTAAATCATTAAAGAACAACTATTGTGGGAAAAATCAAATCACATAAATATTATTGATAATCTTTAAGAAAGTTTTATCCTCAACCCTAATTATAAATTTAACTACTCATATTAATTGAAATAAAACACAATAATAAAATACTAAATATTAAACTAGACAAATAAATAAAACTTATTGTCATGGAAGAAAACCAAAGAGGTAGCCACAGTCGCAACTCCCTATACATTCAACTCTCAGCCCTAGTACTAGCCTTCTCCTCCTCTGAATTTTTCCCTAAAGAGTTTTTAAATAGGTCAAGAAATCCTATTACAAGTTGAATTCCTATTTGGAGAAAATCCCAGATTTTTAGGCTTCACTTAACCAAAGGTTTTGGCCCATTTAACTTCAGAATTATGACTTTTAGTAAACTACAAAGTTGTAGCCCTTTAAGTTAACTTTCCAGCCCAACTTAAATCATCTCAATTGGATGTCTGAGCCGATGGTTATGCTAAAAATACTAACTGATGTGCAAGCAAGAATCCTAATCCGAATTGGACTTAGATTTGGTGCAAATTTCCTTTGATTCCTTACTCCAATTGGACTTAAATTTAATTGGGTTGGCCTTCTTTAACTTCATCATGGCCCTTGTAAAAGTAAAGTCCATTAGTTTTTTTCTTTGCACAAATCCACTTATTTAATTCCATTCTCCTACAAAAGATAAATTCACGCAATAAAATTCAATTGAGCAAAAATTTGATTATTTAACATTATTCCAAAACCAAATATAAAATGCATAAAATAACTCAAAATAAGTATGATAATGCTTTATAATAATGATATAAATATGCAAAATTAAGCTATTATCAATGCATATTAGGATTCAATTTAGAGCTATAATTGCGGGATTCGGATAACTAGTGAAGACATGACTCCGTGAAGTCTGTTGGAAGTTGAAACTTGGAGGGTTCAAGTACAGAGGGTAGATTAGGCTTGGAGGGTTTTCTTGATATCCTTGTACTCCAACTTTTTTCACTAGTTGATCATTTCGACTTGGAGGGACGTGGAGAGGTTTTTCGCCAAGTATTTTGGTTTCTTCTTCGATAACACATCTTGGTGTTATCTTGTATTTACATCTCTCTTCTCTTACTACTTGTGCTTTATAATTACTTATTGATTATGTTTGTATATGCACTAGGTAGTAGTTCTAGTTAATTGCGCATTAATTACTTTTATTCTGCACTTAGTTGAGTAGGTTAAAAGCAATTTAGCCATAAGTTTAAAATTCGAAGTTGTTGAGGTACAAAATTTCAGGCCCTAATTTCATTAGCCCACTCACAAAAATAACCACACAAGCCCATAAATTATTTTAAGCCCACAAAAATATTTCCCACATATTACCCAAATATTCTCTATGTTATTGGGCTTCCGCAAATATTCCATACACAAGCCCATAAATTGCCTTGGGCTCTCTCACAAATATTACCCATTACAGCCCATATATTATCCAACTTGGGTTTCACAAAATACTCACCATATTGCTATCATATTGAGCCACAAAATTATACCATCTCTATAAACAGCCCAAAAGCGTTAACCTTGTGGTGAAATCCAAAAAGCCCAATAAGACCCACTCCAAAGCTCGTTGCTACATGGCACCTTTACAAAACCCATTGCTACACGGCACCTTTACAAAGCCTGTTGCTACATGGCACCTCTAAAACCCCGTTGCTACACGGCACCTCTAAAGCCCGCTACGATGCGGCATCTCTAAAGCCCATTGCTACACGGCACCATTGACTAAGCCCGCTACGATGCGGCATTTTTAAGCTCGTTGCTACACGGCACCTCTAAAACCCGCTACGATGCGGCATCTCTAAAATCCGTTGCTAAACGACAATATTTTTACAAAAATCTCAAATCATTTTACAAAGCCCAAATACTAATTTGGCACCTATTTTTACAAAGCCTAAATGCTAATTTGGCACTATTTTCACAAAGCCCAAATACTAATTTGGCACTTATTTTTACAAAGCCCAAATGTTATTTTGGCAACTATTTCATAAAACCTAAATACTATTTTGGCACATATTTACAATATCAAATATTATTTTGACACATATTTTACATATGCTAAAGTCCCTCACTTATAGGAAATATAATTACTCATCTCCCAAAAATATTTCTTTTACAAAATTCATGGGAACTATACTTATTTTCCCATAATTAACTAACTACAAAAGCCCATGTGTATTACCCATGGCAAAAACCATTCATTTTTGTAAGGATGACCAAGCTCAAAGGAGCTCAACTACAAAGCCCAGCTGGGTCAGGCCAGCTCACACACAAAACCTAGCAACTGAAGGTCACGTGAGCTGACTAGCCAAATTTCAGTACAATCAAACAGCTGGAACCCCTTCCCATCAAGTCCCAACTTGTCCAATCAGATCAGAAGAGGACACGTGTCCACCAGGGGTTAAACCCTTACTCCACAAGCTGAAATCCCATCATTTCTCATGTGACATAAAGTTGAAACTGATGTGACAGAAAGCTGAAACTGATGTGACAGAAAGCTAGGAAGCTTCAGCTAGCTATCCTTTCTTTCTTCTCTAGCCCATCCAGTCAAAGAGCAGCCATGACAAGGCCCTTAAAGCTCCTGAAGCAACATGAAATTAGTTCATTTTCATACTAAAAACGTGTATTCTCTAGTTTATGGACCAAGCATATGAACCCCAAATGGAGAAACTTAGGGAAATGTGATTTGGAGGGCACCAAGGGGATCCCAACAGAGTTCCTAGCAAGGGCTCCAAGGTTGACACCTGGCTTGGGGTGGTCCAATCTGCCCTAGGGAATTCTGATTCTAGTAGCAGCATATCCAAGATCATTAGCCTAAAGCATGCTCTAATCCCATTAGCCAAGGCTAATCAACATTCAATGCTAAGCCAGAATCCCAGCTGTTATTGCCCAAAACAGCAAGAACCTTCTGAAAGTTAAACTTACCACTCTTAGCTAAAATCCTAAGAACGGTTCTCTAAGAATTTTCTGAAGATTGAGAAAGATTTAGCAAAAATTATTTGCTAATCACCACCCCCCCCCCCCCCCCCAAAAAAAACCCAAATATAAATGGAACTCTCCATTAATGCTTCAACAACAGATTAAGACAAAAAGATACACTAAGACAGACACCAGAAAAGAATTTTCCTTAACTTCTCTGATTAAGCTTTCTCCGAGCTTTGAAAAAGTCACTAAGCTCTTAGTTTCAAGCTTAGAAACTAAGTTCCCCCAGCTCCTAGCTTACAAACATTTCTCATAACTTTACTCATAAACACTTATCTACTCCCAGCAGAAAGTTCCAGCAACCTTACTGTACACTCTCACTCACTACTCATACTACTCACAAGTGGCTCCTCCTACTCACTACATATACTATATCCATGAGCATGCCATGGCACCATAATGATCTTGCTGCGCTAGCTGAGATCTCTCTCTCTCCCTTCATATCACACTAAGTTTTCTCCATTATTTGTTATTATGGAACCCATGATATTTACTTATTTATTTACTATTGATGGCTATGATGTAACTGTTACTATAAAATTTTTCCCTCATATTGTTGTATTAGAAGACTCTTCTCCAGAGCTAACGGTTGATTAGTCTGAAAATGTAGATATTTTCCTTAATCTGTGAAATAGCTAACAGCTGAAAGTTTATTCTGTTTTGTATTACTTTACCGCTGGGACATCTTACCGCTGGGCTATTTTCTACAAAAACATTTTACTGCTGGGCTACTTACTGCAGAAATGTTTTACTACTGTACATTTTTTTTACCATTTTGACGTGTCTGCTGTAGGGATTGTCTATGGGCCATTCTTGTCAGTCTCAACTTAAGCCCAAGGCATAAAATACAGTGAATTCTTTGGATCTTCACCGATAGCCTTTCGGTTGTGCATCAAACCCATCATTGAGTTTCGCTTTAGACCCCCAACCCGATATAAATCTCATTTGTCGGAAGGAAAACTTTTTCGTCCCCAACAGAAGTCTAAACAAGTTTTGGTGTTTTGCACTATTGAGCTTTCAGTATGTTGTGTAAAATGATCTTTGGAAACATTCTTGCATGAAGATAAATTGTAACAAATAAAACTAGAAAAAAAAAATAGCCAACCATACATAAGAGAAGAACACTATGGATTTACGTAGCTTGACTTTAGGCATATTTCCACAAACACAGGAGGATAAGTTTACTATATTAGAGAGAGAGATTATAAAGTCTTTACACACTTAAAGAATACCCATAGACAACAAAATCTCCCCCCTTATGGGAGGATTTATGTACGCAAAGCCACCAAACATTTTCTAGTCTTATCCATTTCAAAAAAACTTGAATACTATATCTTGGTAACAACGACTATTTTCCTTAATGGAAAAGGAATCAATTTATTTTTTTAATAAAGAATATAGTTTTTTCCACTTAAAATAAAATCAAATCTTAAATTTAGGAATTTGAGACATTTTCTAATAAATCTCCACCTTCATTAAAATTCCACCAAGAAATCTTCTTTTTCTTTTGGCAAGAGTTCCACCTTAATCCAAAAAAACAATGTCACAAATTGAACCAAAAACTAATAATGAATCCACCTCAACAATATTTACAAACCACCAAAGTTCATCAAATTCTCTCTCCACCTTGGCATGAATCAAGCCACCATATACAATATCTTCATACATCTCTAACTTGGCGGGACTTCTCTCAAGAGAGATTACAAAGAATTGCACTCTCTCACAAACTAACAAAATCTCTTTAGAGCTAACTTAAAATCTCTCTACCCATGCAAGAGTACCACCCTTGGGCCAAAAGCTACCAACCATTTGTAGTATTGTTTATTTTTAAGATCAAATTCCTTTTTACTAATGGCAATGAATACTTTTCTTTTAGTGGGTAAGGAATATCCATTCATTGATTTAATAAAGAAATTTTTTTTTATTCCACTATAAAAACAATAAAGTCAAATTAATAATTTTTCACAATTTCTAACATTATCACCATTTTTTCAAAAACAAAAAGTGATTTATCAAAAATTGTCATTTTCCACTAAAAAGGATTTGGAGTTTGATGTAAAGTTTTGGATTGTTTCAGTTTGGTTAGGGAAATGAAAATTTTCAATACCAATTAGTACTAATATACCATTTTGAAATTATCGTGATCATTCATATAGAAAGAGAGGTTAATTTGTGAATAAGTTTATGTTTTATAGTGAATATAATATACTTTTCTGGTTGAACTTGGAAAAAAAATGAAATTTGCATATTAAATGTTTTTAGATTTTTAACATCTTTCCATGAGAGAGAGAGAGAAATTTGTGCAAACCCAACTAGCCATCATCTTACCATACTTGACAAATAATCTTAGTCATCCATCTCTAAAATCCCAAAACCCTCTCTCTCTCTCTCTCTCTCTCTCTCTCTCTCTCTCTCTATGTATTTTCTTCTCCACAACCGTCTCCTTAAAGGCCAAACACACCTGACATCTTCTTCTTCCATGATGTCAAATTACTCAAAAAACAAGAACACTAAAAGCCAAATCAAAGCAAGGGAGAAAGAGGTGGGAGGGTCTTACAAAAGAAAGAAGAGCACAATAGGAAATTGTGCATCAAATCTAATAAAGAGTTTATTTAATTTTGGGTACTAAGTCAATTTCTAATTACAGGCTGAAACACCCAATACATTCAACCTAGTATTATTCAATATTTAGGATAAACATTTCAAAAGAGTTATTTACGCTTGATCACATGTCAATACGAAAAATAACGACCAAACCAGCGATACAGTAAAGTATCGACAACTTTGTTTTGATGTCCCTTTTATTTTTTTGACATGCTAGCTTTCACTCTCGTTAAATCCCTGCCATGTGTGAAAACCTAAAAATTCTATTAGTTTGGAGGACCCACATCGAGTGTTGTTGTAAATGCAAAGTTCATACCTTCAACTCGTACGTACCATATCAGAGCCCAATTCAATTTGACCTCCCTGTCTTTTATTTCCTTTTCTCTCGTCTACATGTCATGGCCAGTGGCCACCTCTGCCAAAACCTGAGAAAAGAAATGAAAGGCAGGCACAAAGCCCAAGACTTTAAAAACAAAACAGAAATGGTGCCGAGAATAAGGCCGAGAGGAAAAGTTATATAGGTTTTTTTTTTACAATCATTTTTGTGCTTTATATATATACATACATATATATATATATATATATATATTAGATTCACCACAACAAATCAAGCTTCCATGATGGCTGTGAAGTAAAAAGAGTTTACTCCACACCCCATTACCACTAAGTGGATAATATGAGTAATTGGCTGGGGTTCTCTCTGACTCGACACTGGAGGATTGATGATGGTTTTGGGAGAGACACCCACCAAGACCATGGAGCTTTTCCTCCTCACTTGTCTGTCATGCCCTTGCGCTCTGATGGCTCTCTCTGTGTTGCTGCTGGCCCTTTTAGGCGCTCCAATGTTGCTGATGGTAATCTTGCAAGTTAAATAAAACCTTTCCTTTTTTTGTTTTGCATGTTGTTGAAGCTATTGTTTTTTGTTTCCCTTTTTCTGTTTTTGCAAGTTACTAAATATGAAACTAAGTCTATGAGTTTTCAAATCTCTTATTGGTGATTATTTTATAGATTGGAGATATGAGCATGCCATGGGTGCAACAAATCCAGATGAAGAAGGACCAAAGCTTGAAGATTTCTTAGGCTGTTGTTACTCAAACTCACCCCCTGATGAAACCATAGTCTATTGCCAAACCCAAGAGGACCAAAACCATAGCAATAACAATATCTCCAAAATCAATGTTAACATAGCCCCTAACAACTTCAACACCAATGGTGAAATTGATTCCGGAGACAATAATCTCACAATTCCATCTCCCTTATTCCAAACTTATAACCAGTTCAATGAAACCACACAAGCTCTAATGACTAGCAGTGGCATGTACAAGTCTTGGTTAGGCCAAACACCATTTTCTGATGCAAAATCTTCAACTCAGCCAAATGGGTGTAGTTTTCAGTCTCTAGCTCTCACTATGAGCCCAAGTGCCGGAAATGATATTGGTGCAATTTCACCTTTGCAAGTGGTAGCTGATGTTCGGTATGTTCAAAGCTTAATCCCATAATATTTTGTTGTAAAGCCCAAGCTCATACTCTAGAATTTTCCTTGACTGGCATGGGAATTTTTGGCAACAAAAAAAACCCTCAATCATCTCATATTTCTTTAGAAAAATAGTTAGCCGCACCTTCCCTTGTTTTGCAGAAAATACATAGCAGTTTGTGGCATCAATTCCTTTGTTTTTGCCTTTTCCTTTTCACTCTAATCAACTTTAGCTACTTCCTTTTTCAGAGCTCTAAGACTGTCAAAATACTGCATATATGATGTTAGTTGAAAACAATAAAACACATATTACTTTGATACTTTAGCTCCTCTGTTTTTGCTAAAAATTTTCTCTTGGGCATTTGTGACGAGTTTGAAACTCTATTTGTGAGTGCACATTAATAGAGTTGCTGTTGTATCTGGAGAGCAACCGCCTGAGCCATTTGCATCGACGGATTCATTCCACTAGTGGCTAAATCGCTTCTTAAGGACAACAGATTTAGTTCTATGCCTCGGCGATAAGTTTTACTTAATCCTTAATTTTTTATGCTTTTTCACTTGTCTATTTTGCTTATAAGTTAATTTGAGCACATCTTTTTTTATTGATATATTATTGATATTGCTTTGTAACTTTGTTAATCAATTTGGACAATTTTCCAAACTATACTTCCAACAATGTTAAGAAGCGATTTATGTTCTTATTGATTAACAAAATGTATGATGTTCCTAATATTGTCTTAGAATCTGAGGCATCACTTGTTTTGGAAATGAAGTTAGTCAATAACATAACTGATTGGGTAGTGAACATTGGGGCTACTAGACACATTTGCTTCAGGAAGGAGTTATTTCTTAATTATGAGGAAGTAATAGATGAAGAGAATGTTTATTTGGGAGACTCTGGTACTACAAGAGTTGCTGGAAAGGGAAATGTACTTTTGAAATTTACTTCAAGTAAGTCTTTAGCCTTGCACTCTGTTCTTCATGTTCCTAACATATGTACAAATTTAGTGTTTGGGTTCTTGCTCAATAAGGCAGGCCTAAAAATTGTTTTTGAATCTAATAAGTTCGTTCTTAGTCAAAATAGTGATTTTGTGGGCAAGGGATTTTGTCATGAAGGCTTATTTGTGCTTGAAACTGATTGTGAGAACATGAATATATCTAGTAACTCTTCTGCTTATATTGTCGAGTCCTTGGATCTTTGGCATGGTAGGCTAGGGCATGTGAATGTTGCAGCTATCAAAAGAATGAAACAAATGAGCCTAATTTCAAACCTAACTAATTTAGAGCATTCAAAGTGTGAAATATGTGTAGAAGCAAAACACTTCAAAACACCTTTCAAAATTGTTGAAAGGAGCTCTAAACTTTTAAAACTCATTCATAGTGACTTAGGAGACTTCAAAAATTATATGAGTAAAAGAGGTAAAAAAATATTATATGACATTTATAGATGACTACTCTAGATATACAAGAGTATACCTTTTAAGTAGTAAAGATGAAGCTAAAAACATGTTCATAAAATTTAAGACAGAAGCTGAAAATAAAAAAAAATAAGAAAATTAAAAGGCTTAGGTTTGATAGAGGAGGAGAATATGGTTCAACTTTGTTTAAAAAAATTTGTGAAGAAAATGGTATTATTCATGAAGTCACTGCACCTCGTACACCTGAACAAAATGGAATAGTTGAGAGAAAAAATAGAACCCTAAAGGATATGATGAATGCCATGCTCATTAGCTCTAGTCTTCATTCCAACATGTGAAGGGAGGCTATCCTTTCTACATGTCATGTATTAAACAGGGTCCCACATAAAAAGATTAGAACAACTCCATATGAACTATGGGAAGGACGTGCACCAAACTTGGGGTACTTGAAGGTGTGGGGTTGTTTGGCAAAGGTTGGAATTCCTGAACCATATAAAGAAAAGATATGTCCTAAAACCAAGGATAGTATCTTCATAGGATATGCACAAAATAGTACTGCCTATAGGTGCTTAGTTTTGGAGACTAACACCATAGTGGAGACTAGAGATGCTAATTTCTTTGAGCATTTTTTTCCTATGAAGAGAACGAGACTCACTAATGAGTCCTCATCAGTCATACCCCAACTGAGATCAAGTTCAAACTTAGATGAAAGCCACTTAACACAAGAGTTAAGACGTAGTAAAAGACCTAAAAAGGGAACCAACTTTGGGCCTGACTTTATCAGTGCTTTTCTCATTGAAGATGACCTAAAAACTTATCAAAAGGACATGAAATCAGTAGATGCAACCTTTTGAAAGGATGCAATCCATAGTGAGTTAGAATTAATTATGGCTAACCATACGTGGGAATTAGTTGAACTCCCTAGAGGATGCAAGACCATTGGTTGCAAATGGGTGTTTAAAAAGAAATTAAAAGCAGATGGGTCCATAGACAAATTCAAAGCTAGACTAGTGGCAAAAGGGTATACTCAAAAAGAAGGGATAGATTACTTTGACACTTATTCACCGGTGACAAGATTAACTATAATTAGGATTCTGATTACTATGGCTTCAATACATAAATTGATTGTTTACCAAATGGATGTCAAAACAGCATTTTTAAATAGTGATTTAGATGAAGAAATTTACATGGACCAACTAGAGGGTTTTGTGGTTCAAGAACAAGAAAGTAAAGTGTGTAAACTTAGAAAATCATTATATGGTTTGAATCAAGCTCCTAAACAATGGCATGGAAATTTTGATAACACTTTAATTTCTAATGGATTTGTTGTGAACGAATCTGATAGATGTGTGTATAATAAATTCTCTGGTGATAGTGGTGTTATCATATGCCTATATGTGGATGACATGTTAATTTTAGGAACTGACATGGATGTTGTAAAAAGTGCTAAAGATCTCTTATCTTCAAACTTTGATATGAAAGACCTTAGAGAGGCTGATGTAATTTTGGGAACAAAAATCATAAGGAATAGTGAAGGGATTACACTTTCCCAATCACACTATGTTTAGAAAGTACTTAAAAAATTCAATCATTTTGATTGTGACCCTGTGAGAACTCCTTATGACCCAAGCATACATTTAAAGAAAAATAAAGGGTCTCTTGTTGCACAATATGAGTATGCTAAAATTATTGGTAGTGTGATGTTTCTAATGAATTATACACACCCTGATATTGCATATGTTGTTAGTAGACTTAGTAGATATATACATAATCCTGCCTATGAACATTGGAATGCACTAACTTGTCTCTTGAGATATTTGAAAGGCACCATGAATTTGGGCCTTACATATATAGGTCGTCCAACAGTATAGAAGGCTATTGTGATGCAAATTGGATATCAGATAATGATGAGACCAACTCCACTAGTGGTTATGTTTTCACCCTAGGTGGAGGAGCTATATCTTGGAAGTCTTCTAAACAAACCTATAATGCTAGATCAACTATGGAGTCTGTGTTTGTTGCTTTAGAAAAGGTAGGTACTGAAGCTGAGTAGCTTAGAAATTTACTTGCTGATATACCGAAATGGGATAAGCCACTACCATCAATATCATTGCATTGTGATTTCCAAGCTGCAATTGTATGTGCAAGAAATAAAATTTATAATGGGAGGAAGAGGCATATACGCCTAAGACACAATATAGTGCGGCAACTCAAAAGCAATGGTGCAATTGCCATGGAGTTTGTACGGTCAAAAAAGAATCTTGCAGATGCTCTAACCAAAGGGCTAACTAGACAATTGGTTTATGATACATCGAGGAGGATGGGACTTAAGCCCATTGAGTGAATCATCCATGATGACAACCCAACCTATGTCAACAAAGGTTCAATGGGCATCATGGAGAGATTCAAGATAGCATTATTAGTGAGAATGAGATCTCACTGTCCCTCCCTATGGTGTAGGTAGTGCTTACTACCAAACTAATGAGGTTGAGTTTAAGACTCTTGATGAGTTCATAGCCTTTATAGGTGGTGTGTGGTAGTACACACTTGATGAATTCAACTATATGGGTGTGGAGGTAGGGCCACCTCCTATGAGAGTGAGGGCAAACTCTCTAGAGCACTCATGAAAATCCAGGGCCGAAATGTGCCAAATCGAGAACTTGTCCAAGAATTCACAAGCAAAGGTGTTCATATTCTTGTGGTTCATAAAATTGGTTCAAGATCTAGTATCACCAAGTTTTTGTGAATTCTAGAATACAAATACCAAGTGTTGATTCAAGTCCACAAGACATCAACACTAATTTCATCTTGTGATTGCCCAATTTTTGAAAAATCAAAATTTTAAAACATGTGGGGGATTATTGTGTATGTTTTAAAATTAATTGGGTATGTTCAAAACTTAAGCCCATAATATTTTGTTGTAAAGCTCAAGCCCATGCTCTAGAATTTTCCTTGGCTGGTGTGGGAATTTTTGGCAGCAAACAAAACCCTCAATTATCTCATATTTCCTTAGAAAAATAGTCAGCCGCACCTTCCCTTGTTTTGCAGAAAATACATAGCAGCTTGCGGCATCAATTCCTTTGTTTTTGCCTTTCCCTTTTCACTCTAATCATCTTTAGCTACTTCCGTTTTCAGAGCTCTAAGACTATCAAAATTCTGCATATATGATATTAGTTGAAAACAATAAAACACATATTACTTTGATACTTTAGCTCTGTTTTTGCTGAAAATTTTCTCTTGGGCATTTGTAATGAGTTTGAAACTCTGTTTGTGAGTGCACATTAACAAAGTTGCCATTGTATCTTAGAGAGCAACCGCCTAAACCATTTGCACCGACGGATTCATTCCAGTGGGGGCAAAATCGCTTCTTAAGGATAGTGGATTTAGTTCCGTGCCTTCGCGATAAGTTTTACTTAATCCTTAATTTTATATGCTTTTGCACTTGTTTGCTTATAAGTTAATTTGAGCATATCTTATTTTATTGATATATTATTGATATTGCTTTGTAACTTTGTTAATTAATTTGGACAATTTTCCAAACTATACTTCCAACAGCTGATCATACCCGCAAAAGAGCTGTGTCAAAGTCTCTTGCGAGAGAACCTGTTCCTCATAAATCCATTGATACTTTTGGTCAGAGAACCTCTCAGTATCTTGGTGTTACTTGGTGCTAAACGAACACTTTTATATGCTGCTTTATTTGATGAAAGTCTTAGCTTGAATCTTGATAAAGTTCATATTTTTAAGTAATAATTTTCACTTTTTTTGGTGGGTGTCATATGGGATTTTGTGATTTGTTAGACATAGATGGACTGGGAAATATGAGGCCCATTTGTCGGATAATAGCTGCAGAAAGGAGGGACAAACAAGGAAAGGAAGGCAAGGTGAGATTGTGAATAACATTTTATAGGACTTGTTTGGTTGTCCAAAATGTGCTCTCCTTTTGCATTTTGTTTAGATAACAAGGAACAACAAAATGTATTTCTTTTATATTCATGGTCCCCTCATGTATTCATTTTCAACCAAATCCCAGCTAGTTTTCAGTTATATATTCAGTTTTTATCTGTAACCCAAAACAAAAATGATAGATCCAAACATGCCCTATCCCCCCATATATTTTAACATTTATTTATTTTTCCTAATGTTTTTGATTTTTGGGAAGAATAAACTAATGGTTTTTGTTTCATGGACTGTTTGATTCTTCACCCTGTCACGGCTTCTACTCTGTGCAGTTTATCTTGGTAGGTGAAAGTTAAACTCCCACATCATTCTGCATGTTATACTTTGCTTTATTATCTTTGTTGCACCTATTTTTTTTCTTTTTCAGAACAAAAAGAAAAAACCCATTAAAGATTTAATAATGTGTTTATTGATTACATTCTGGAAATCTTAACCATGGGAATACGTGCATGTTAAAAAAATTAAAACTAAAATCTTCATTGGTAAATGATTACCAGGTGGTTATGATAAGGAAGAAAAAGCAGCAAGGGCTTGTGAGTTGTGACTTAGCTGCACTCAAGTATTGGGGTCCAACAACTCATATAAATTTCCCAGTAAGTTTGTTAGGGCTTTCCTCTATGGACACTATTCAAGTATTCATTTCATGTAACTAAATTTAACTGTTACCATTTTTACCGTAAATGCTCAGATAACTGATAAGCACTTGTGAGAAAGAACTTGAAGAGATGAAGAACAGGACTAGGCAATAATTTGTTGCCAATTTGAGAAGGTGCCCATTTGATAATTCCATAAACTATTACTTCTATTTGTTTTTATTTTATATTTTAATATTAGATTTTTTATTAATTAGTTTTTTTTTAATGTGTATATAGGAAGAGCAGTGGCTTTTCAAGAGAGGCATCCATGCATAGAGGAGTGACGAGACAAGGTATGGCAGACAGCGGTGGACTTTATTAATAGAGTTACTATCATTTACTGCATTTGCAGCCTTTTCAATTATCATATTGGCGGCAATAATAGGGAACACTATTATGTATTTGTATATGATATATTGAACATGTATATTTAGTAGTACATTATTGAAGGCCCTTATTGAAATCTATATATCTTTCTTCTCTCTTATGTTGGTGTGTTTTTGTTTTGAGAAAAGAAAACGTTTTGTCCGGAGCTGATAGAAAAGTGGCTATTTACGCCACCAATCAGGAACTGTCACGTCAGATACACATTGAGGTCTCAATACACTCTATCCCATAGGATTGTAGCTCAAACAAAACCAAAATCCCCAAACACGTTCTGTTCAAAAGAAGCCCTTCCCTGGAGAAAACAGAGTCTGGTGCCAATGCCTCCTCTCCTTTGCTCCTTTGACCAACAGAGCTCCTCCCCGTCATAGGAGCTGCCGCGTCGTCGATCTGAGCCAACACCCACGCACCAAATACTGCGGTTTGTTCCGATTTCCCCTTTATTGTTTGATTAGTTATCTCCCAATATTTAGGTTTCGAAATTTTGATGGGTTTGGGTTATTTTTTGGATATCAATCTGTTCATATTGGTATAGGTTTTGTTGATTTATATGGATTTTTCCTTTTTTTTTTTTTTTTCTTTTTTGGGGTATTTCATGGGTTTTGATTAGATTCTTAAGTGATAGGCCACCCACTTGTACAGACTTAAATTTCTTGGAAGTTCATGGATTTCTGTTTTAATGGATACATTCTAAAATTTCTTGCACCACTCTTGAATTTGGCATTGATTCACTTCTTCTTCCTTCATTTTGTAAATTAAGTATATAATAAAAAAGTTGAGCTTCCTTTCTTCCTGCTGTCAATTAGAACTGCAATCTGTTACAAGAAAGCCATACACAAATGATAAGTAACTAGCAATCTGTTAGATTTTTCTTTTGGACTCAATAAGTCAATTGAGATTGATGGAGCAAAGCAGAAGTTACATGAGCTTTATGGCAAGAAAAAATGGCCTAAGCCTATTTACAGGTACGAGCTTCTTTATTATGAGCAGTGAAGCAATAGAGAGTATGTGTGTGTGTGCGCATTCTGAATTATTTGATGATGAGCTTGTTAGTTTTGTGAGTTGAACCACGATCAAGCCTTCTGTATTCTCTCTCCCCCTCCCTCCCTCCCTCCCTCCTCTCTCTCCCATGGGCCATAGTTTATGATTTAGGATTTCATAAGGATGGCATGGAATGTTTTGAAGAGCTTGATTACTGGGTTCACAATGATTGGAACCAGGAATATTGATCTCCATGGCATGTCAAATGAACATAAACTAGTAGGCTTTGTAGTTTGTTCTATTGGCTTGTGGGCACTCACACATTCATTGCAGTTTTTAATCTTGCAATGAAATGCTTTTTTTAATCTCCTCCATGTGTGTACCGTTAAACCACCACCTATGTTGGATATAAAATTTTCATGCTTTTCTTCTCAAGTATTCACTGTTTTTTCAAATTCTCACTTTCATATCTATATCGTAAGATATTGAATCTGAATATACTTTTGCTATAACTTGCAACCTTGAGAAGCATGAGGGTCCACCACACGACAGAAAATATGTTTCGTTAGTTCAAATACCAACAGTTGATGGTATTTTTTATATAGAGGGAGATGAAAAGTCAAGAGTAAAGGAAGCACAAAATTCTGCAACTTCCTGGATTGTTCGTACCTTACAAGAATCTAATTATATATAATGCTGCTCCTTTTTTAGAAGAATATCAGTGAAGAACAATTAGAATGGTTGGGTTTAGTTTAGAAGAATATCAGTGAAGAACGGTAAGAATGACTTGGTTAATGGCTACAGCTAAAGTACATGGAATACTTTATGGAATTGCAAGTAGACCCATGTGATATAGGGGTTAAATGAATTATGTTCACTTGATTGCTTGGGCATGATTAGTTTATGCCACTAGATTTTTAACTAAAATGTACCTATTTAACAGTTTAACAATTAACATTAACACTTAACAGTATAAAGTGAAAGTTCCATATGTATCAATCACTCCCATTGTTGTATGCAACCCAGTTGATTGCTTGCTCTGTCTTTTATTGCTAAAGCTGCTTATATTCTTTATGTATCACCCACTCTCATTGTTCCCTATACTGATTAAGGAAGGTACTTTATATGCATCATATGTGCTTTCTTTGCTTAAAACACAGTTATATTGAAAAGGTTAATCATTCTTTTGCACAGCTGCACACAGTTTTGCATCTTTATCTAGAGCTAAGAGCTAAATTTGTTGATATTATTGTGATTCCATAATATCTGTGTCTGATCAGATCAGTACTTAAATGGTTTAAATATATGACGTTGTTCAATCAATGAAATAAATGCATTACGTTTTATTTTGTGAGTTTTAAAGCATTAAAAATAATCTTTCATGGATACCCTTGTTTCTCAAAAAAAATGTAAAAAACATGATCGAATGAATATATACAAGACCCCAAAAAAAAAAAAAAAAAAAAAATTCTATATGCATTTTTTTGCTCTGACTTCACAGGATAATGACATATACCCCCCCACTTTTTTTTTTTTTGAAAGCAGAGTTTCTAATTGACAATAAAACTTGTCACATTTTGCAATAGAAGTTCTTAATTGACAATACATTCACCTGAAATAAAACCTGTCATGATTCAGAATATAAAAAAAGAATCATAAGATTACAAATAGATCTGAAATAAAACCTGTCACAAATTTTTTTTTTAAGTTTCTAATTAATAATACATTCACCTGAAATAAAACCTCTCATGATTCAGAACAAAAAAAGAGAATCATAAGATTACAAATACATTTGAAATAAAACCTGTCACAAATTTTTTATAAAATTTTCTAACTGACAATACACTTACCTAAAATAAAATATGTCATGATTCAAAATACAAAAAGAGAATCATATGACTTAAGATACATCTTAAAATAAAACTTGTCTCAATTCAAACTACAAGAAGATGGTTCTATCCACAACAATAAAAATATTGTATAGCAAAAAATATTTGCTTCCTAATGCATTCTCTTGGTCACAAAACTTGTTTGAACATCAGCTTTCTTGGAATTTTTGTAATAGATCCTACATAAAAGAACGTACAACCAAATACAAAAAAAGAAAAAAAAAAGAAAGAAAGAAAGAATGAGCACAGTTAAAAAAGAAATTCAAATAAATTCCACATAAGAACAACAGAGGCAGGGTACATTTGAACATCCTGCTCAACAACTCAATAAACACTACATAAAACAAATCAAACTATATCTTTAATTGCACTCTGGTACATATATAGAGCAAATTGACATTACAAGTAGTATAAAATTATATTTGAAGCTAAGCATATGATAATATCTATCAAATAAATGATACCAGCTATGTCCCTGAGGCCTAGGTTCACGGTGGAGAATTCAACAACCACAGTAAAAAAAACTTGTCGAAAAGGCACCTATAACAAAAAACAAAATTCCCATTCAATTAAATTCATTTTAGTGTTGGATTCTGAATTGAACAAGCTCCCAAGAAAAGCAAATCCAAAAAATTTAAGTCAAGGTTTAAAAAAAAAAAAAAGAAAAAGAAACACAAACTGAAAATTAAATAAATATGACAGTATAATGACGATGGGGCAACCTAGAAATAGTTATTTTTGCCTGCACTTAATACCTGTTTTACCTGTTTTACTTATTTTTTCCTGCACTTAATAGTTATTCAAGAATGGAAGATGTGAAATAGTTCATGCTAGTCTCAGCCATAAATAAATAGAGTTAAGAAAATATCTTGAATTAAGAAAAAGCACAAATTCAACCATCATACAAGTACTTAAAAAATAAATGGTAGGCATTGATCCAAGTTGAAAAAATTTGTACAAGGAAATTCAATATCATTTGAACAATAAGCCTTTTGATAACATAATAGAAAGGACTACCACCTTTCAAAAACAAGAAAAAAAAAAAAAAAAAAAAAAAAAAAAAAAGATATCCAATGAGGTTTATAATCCAATAGTATTACTATATATAGTTCAGAAAATTGAGAAACACAAAATCCTAGCTACGAACAAGGAGAACAATCAAGCTCATCAACCAAACAGATAAAGAAAAAGAGCCTCACCAGTTGAATAGTAGCTTTGATACATCTCAATAAGGATCTGGTAACATTTAAAAATAAAATAAGTGTTACTAATTTTAGTCAAAGTTTATAAGATTGTATATTTGTATTTGTATCCAACTTATAAAGGAAAAATTCTTGATTTCATATTCAGATTCCCCTTTTATGTTTGGATACGGTAGTTGTAATGTTAGGAATCAGAGGTATCCATTGTCAAGAACTAAAACCAAAATCAAAATCTCTATAAGTTTCACATTTATACATTTGCTAAAGGATATTTTAGTGGACAAATTTCACATGGGTTACATTATACTTTTGCTGTGCTGTAGTATTATCCTGTTCTGCAATATTTGTACTTCTAAAACTTAAATCTTGCACCATTGGGAGTGACATGAAATTGTTTTCCTTTTAGTTGATTAGATAAAATTGACAATTTGTCAGATCAATGGTAGCTAGTTACTTATCATTTGTGTATGGCTTTCTTGTAAGAGATTGCAGTTCTAATTGACAGCAGGAAGAAAGGAAGCTCAACTTTTTTATTATATACTTAATTTACAAAATGAAGGAAGAAGAAGTGAATCTATGCCAAATTCAAGAGTGGTACAAGAAATTTAAGTCTGTATCCATTAAAACCGAAATCCACGAACTTCCAAGAAATTTAAGTTTGTACAGGTGGGTGGCCTATCACTTAAGAATCTAATCAAAACCCATGAAAATACCCCCCCCCCCCCAAAAAAAAGGCAAAATCCATATAAATCAACAAAACCTATACCAATATGAACAGATTGATATCCAAAAAACAACACAAACCCATCAAAATTTCGAAGCCTAAATATTGGGGAGATAACTAATCAAACAATAAAGGGGAAATCGGAACAAACCACAGTATTTGGTGCGTGGGCGCCGGCTCAGACCGACACCACGGCGGCTCCAGCAGCGGGGAGGAGCTCCGTTGGTCAGAGGAGCAGAGGAGAGGAGGCGTTGGTTCAGGTAAGGGCTTCTTCTGAACAAAACGTGTTTGGGGACTTTGGTTTTGTTTGAGCTACAATCCTGTGGGACCTCAATTTGTATCTGACGTGACAGCTCCTGATTGGTGGCATAAATAGCCCCTTTTCTGCCAGCTCCAGACAGAACGTTTTCTCTTTTGTTTTGAGAAAACAGAATTGGAAGGTGTTGCTGGAAACAAGGACTTGTACCTTGGCACATTTAGTAAGTTTCAACTCATTTATTTATCATTAAACACCCACCAACTTTCACTTAGCATAAACCATTTACGCACTTAAAAAGCCTCACTTTAGTAAGGTCAGTGATGTTATAGTTTTCATTGATGGGGATTGTACTAATCTAACCAGAGTCCTCTAAGATTTGAAAGTCCAAATTAGTTGTTTCTTGTAATAATTGAAACACTCACTCAATAATAAATAAATCATGCTCCAGTTTTTTCCAACTGTTGCATGAACTTCTTCAATTTAGGCGTGCTACATCTTCAGACCAATTTATGTCTCACATTTATTGTCCATGACTCATGTCGACATATTCGAAGACAAACTATGTAGTCCCATATCCAAATTTAATCAAACTCAATTTAGTTTCCACATCTTCAAGTGTTATATTTTGGTGCTCAAAGAGCTTTTACACATTTCCTTAGCACACACGTAGAGGGAGAGGGGGACCATGGGGCTACCTTTGACTAATTTAATCCTCTGCATATATATTAAATTGCATAGCTGTTCTATCTATATGACCATAACCTTAACTATTGCTACTTGGACATTGCAGAATTTTGGTTTTCATGGGAAGCTGGTAGATAATTATGCTTGTTCCATGACATGGGTTAATCAGTTACCTTTTTTTTTTCCTCATAAAATATTTTTAAAAATATTTCGAAAACTAATACTCTTAGGACATCAATTAATTTTTTTCTCTATTTATGAATTACATTCGTTTTCACTATTTTTTTTATTTCTCCTTGCTCTGCTAGTAGCTATTATCATTCAGACCACCCCACCCCCAAAAAGGAAAGAGTAATTCAAAATTAGGAACAAAATTTAAATAAAAAAAATCAAGATCTCTCCTGTCATTGATTTTAAGAGGCAGCTAATTTTGCAGAAACTGGGATTATTACTTCCATAGAGGCAAGGAAACACGATTTGCCTGTAAATTGAAGATTATGATTAGAATTTAGGATATGAAGATTGGAACTGAAAGTTTAGATTCATATAATCATTCAAGTTGAAGCAACACTTTTACTGCCTAAGGTGAGTTTCGTATACAAGCTGTAATTACCTACTGATTGACATTCAATACATTATGATGCATAGCTAAAAGGTGTTGATGCTAACTGTTGACATTTATTTTTCTTTTGTGTTCTTAAGGCTGTCGGCCCTTAACCATGCATTCATCTTTCCTAGACTTTTAGTTGGTGAAAATTGCTCCATGTGGGAAAATTTTTTCTAATGATACCAAAAATTGACTTATAATTCTTTGTTGGTAGTTCAGTATTATTGTCTCATTAAACAAAAATATTATCGCATTGCATTTCAAAGCTGACAGTTGCAATGTCCCATAAATTTTGTCTAGTGATAGCAGAAATTGACTTACCATCCTTTGTTGGTAGAAGTCTCATTGAAAAAAAATTTACTGCATTGTATTTCAAAGCTGTCATTACCATGTGCCATAAATTTTGAAAATTAAATGCACCATTAATAAGTTGTGTCCTTTGCTTCAATGGGGATTGTAATCAATGAAGTGGAATGCATTATTGATGTATGAAATAATCTTGCGTGTATGCCTTGTCAATTGGTTGAGTGGCAGATTTGGTCTTTGCTATCAGATAAAAGAGTTGTACACAATGCACAAAACTTTCACTTTTAGGGTGTGTTTGTTTAGAGGTGAAATAGAGTGGATGGAAAACTTTAGAGAGAAAATAGGAAGGAAAACTTTTTTGGAGTGTGTTTGGTTGGGTAGGGAGGAAGAAAAATAAATGATGAGGCCCTGATATTTTCTCCTTGGGCCCACCAAAAAGTTCTCTCCAAAATGGAGAGAAAACTGAAAAGAGAAATTGGACAACATTTTTGGACGAAAATGCCCATGTACAATTGCACCTTTACCCACGTTGCGCTTTTTTTTCTTTTTTTTTTTTTTTTTTTTTTCTTTTTTTAAACTTTTACTTTTACTTTTGATTTACTGGGCAATGTTGCTGCCTCTTCAAAAAAAAAAAATTTTCTTTTCTTTTCTTTTGATTTACTGGGCAGGCTTGTCCAGTATTTTTTTTTTCTTTCTTATATATATATATATATATATATTTTTTTTTTGTTTAGATGTGTTTTTTATTTTTTTTTTTATGGACATGATTTTTATTTTTTAATAAATTTAGGTGATTGGTTCTTTTTTGTTGTTGTTGTTTATGACTTTTTTGGTTTTAATTGGATATTATTTTTTAACAAGGATATATGCATAAATTTGTACAAACTCACTTTTTTCATCCCTTCATTTTCCACTCCCAACCAAACAAATATGAGGGAAATTAAAATCTTTTTTATCCTCTCACCATTTTATATCCTCCTGTTTTTCCACTCCTCCAACCAAACGGACCCTTATGGAGTTTAAAAGAGGTCATGATAGGTAGTCTTACCTCCAATTTATTTTCAGGCTTATTCTCAAACTCAAACCTACAATTTATTGCTTTTTGCGGAAGACACTTACTATCGTACCAAGGTTCGATTTTTGGTTATTACATTCTAATGCAACGCAAAATTCTCAAAGCAAACATATTTGCAAAGGAAAAATGAAAAAATAAATGAAAAAAAAAAAAACCAAACAAAACAAAAAAGATTGAAAATAAATAAAACTTAAATGTCAGCCTATAAAATTTTTAGAGGTGCTCTAAAAATAGCACATAAAATTTTTATTTCTAAATTAAGCAATATTTCCCTTCCCTTTTAACAAATTAATTTTTCTTTCTTTTAATAATTTCACTTGTATTAGGAAAAAAAAAATCACTTCAAGAACACATGGGAAAAACATGTAAATGATACCTAAAGGATGGAAAATTACAAAATACTTTGCGTGAATGAGATAACTACCGGTATACCCCCATTTAGGGTGAGTTTCATTCAACTTTTTGCTTTTGGATGTTTTGAAAAAAATGGTGATTTGCAATTGCTGCTTAGAGAATACAACTCGAAAACACACACTTTCACATTAACAAGACTAAAAAGTGTGATTTTGAAATTTGACCAAACATACTATGGTCACATTTTCAAATTACCAATGAGATTTTGGCGAATAATAAAGCTCTAACTAAACAGATACTTAGAACAATTTCAATTTTTCATCCTGTTATGTAAAACCCATAAAAACTTAAAATAAAGAGAAATGATATGTCTACAATATCTTTACAACATTTTTACAACAAATCCTAAGTGGCAGGTTGTTACTGGGTGGGGCAAAAAAGTAATCTTATTTTTACAACAAATCCTAAGTGGCAGGTTGTTACTGAGTGGGGCAAAAAAGTAATCTTAGTGTTAGTTTCAAATTTGAACCAATAACAAATAATCACCTGTGATTTGTTGTAAAATTATTGTAGACGTAGCATCTTTCTAAAATAAATAACATTGTAGCTAAAAGGAGGGGGGGGGGGATTACGTTTAATAAAAATGCAAATTTTGCATTTTAATAAAAATGCAAATTTTGCATTTTAATAAAAATGACTTTGCGAAAAACTCAAAAAGAAAGAAAACGAAAGGAAAAAAAAAAGATGCAGATGTTCTACAGAACTGGTGGTGACAGTGTTGGAATATTTATTTGGTATTTATGAATTAGACATGTCTTTTTTTCCTCAGATTATTATTATTTTTTTTTTTATTGTTGTGGTTGTTATATTTTTTTCCCCCTCATATGGTTGCATTTTTTGTTGTTGATTTTATTTAGCATTACCGGAGTGCTTTTATGGAATTTGCAAGCATGCAAGCAAAATGATTGAAAGAGAGGTTGAAAGTAAAATGAGACAGCGTTGTTACATCACAAATGAGGGCGAAAGTGACTTGTTGAAAATACGTTGCTTTGATTTTGAAGTGGTTGAGAGTGAGACTATGGATGTAAACTACATTTGTGAAGTAGATGATATATATATATATATATATATATATATATGTGGTGTAGATTGCAACCCACTAGAATTATTAAAAAAGAAGAAGAAGAAGAAGAAGATAAAACCTAAGAGTTAGCGCCCAAGAATACCTGAAATTAGCACGAAACCATTTCAATAATTTTATTACTCATTCAAAATGTACAAATACTGAACTTGGGGATTTTCAAATTGCATCGAAATCAAATAATTGGAATTCAATTGATAATATGGTGGTTCTGGCATTTTTACAATAAATTATTCACTTTTACAGAAAGGAATGAAGGCTCTTTCCATAGGAGGGAATAATTTCTCCTCCCTTTCTTCACTTTTTATCTGGCAAAAAAGAAACCAAATAACTTCAAAATCAAGTATAAAAAAGAAAATAGCTTTTTAACTGATGATGTCGAAAATCGTCAGTAAGGTGCACAGTTCTCATGTGCTCTGGACAAAACCTGCGCAATAAAGAAGAAAGAAAACTGTTGGGAAATTTAGACCCCAGTTGATAGAATTAACAAGTTTTAAACCCAAGTTGTTAATTAGATTTATTATCAATAAAACTTGTTAAAACAAACAAACATCAATATCATGTCAAAATAATATGCAGCGGAAAAAATAAATAAGACAAGATATGATGACCCAGGAAAACCAATGAAACCAACCAGTTTCACAGTAAAAAACCTGGGGGGAAACCTTCCCGAAAAGCAATTCACTATAGTAAAGAGAAGTTTCAGATCTAGTACAAAACCTTTGTCCCTAGACTCTACAATCCCCGTAGATGAACTCACAGCAGAAACCTTCTACCGCTTCAGAACCTCTGAACTCTTCAATATATGAACGCCACCCTTTGATGCACGAATCCCAATACGTGACTAACCAATTGCGCGGATCCCAGTACGCGACTTCAATCACCAACTAGAAGAAGATGTTGGCTGCAAAGTTCTTCACTTCATCAAGAATGAAGATCAAGAAGCACTTGGTTACAAAACCCTAAGGCGCAAAAGACGCAGTAGCTTCTTTCAGAGAGAATAACCTTTTTCATATGTTTAAAACCTTGTATTCTCTTATTCTCTTGTGATACGGCCTCCAAAATAAGCCTTATATAGGTCTAGGGTTGTGAGAAAAGAAACCCTACACAAATACAAAAGCCTGGCCCAAAAATCAAAAAGCTGAAAATTCTGATTTCCCGTAACCTCGACAGATAGCAGCTATCGAGGAGGTGTCGAGCAGGTGTCGAGGTTTAATGAACCTCAACAGATACAGCTATCGAGGAGGTGTCGAGAAGGTGTCGAGGAGACAGAAACTTTCTCGATCGATCGACAAGCTATCGAGAAGCTATCGAGATTGCGATAAGAATCAGCTGAAGATCTCGACAGATAGCCAGGTGTCGAGGTAGGTGTCGAGGGCTATCTATCCGCAGGTGTCGAGATATCTGTCCAGCTTTATTGAACACCTTTTCTTCACTTGTTTCTTGGTCCAATCTTCATGGCTTTAATACTACACTTGAACAACATGTTCCTTGAAGTATTAAACACATCCTAGATCTACCCAAATACAAGTAAAGTGCGTTTTGTCAAAGGATTAGCCAACTACATAAAAATATGTCCTTAACAATCTCCCCCTTTGGCAATCCGTGACAAAACCACAACAAACAAATGAACATATGAGAAAAGTCATAAATCACTCAACTCATACTCACTTGTTGAATACAATAAAATCTATCCTAACACAAACTCTTGAAAAACTTTGCAAGAAGAGAGTTTATGACAAGTAGACTTTGACAACCTGTATTTCTGAAACACTTTAAACAAAACTCATCAAGGCATCTTAGTGTGAAACAGAAATAATAGATTGCATACAAATAATAAGAAACATGTGTATAAAGATAGAAAAGAACCAACACATGTAGAGATAGGTGAAAGAAACATACATCAGCATATAAAGAAGATAAGCACAATGTATGTAAACATGGTCACAAGACCCAAGGTACAAGAAGAAGGAAGTAAGCACTCCCCCTAACAAGATGAAACACAACTCCCCCTTACAAAGGAATGTAAGTCTCCCCCTAACTTGTAGAATCTCAAACTCCACAAATTCTCCCCCTTTTTGTCATGATTGACAAAGGGTACAAGAAGCTAGAAAGCTTCACTCGAGAAACATAAAGATGATCAAGGATGATCATGGGGGCATAAAAATCCATATAAATGCATGAATGTAATGAAACAACATACTATGGATGACAAAAGAAAGATGCAAAACACACACACATACTAAACAAGTCTAACCAATTTTATATTTCAAAAACAAGTCAAGACAGTTTAGTGAGCATACATTAGCACATGTAAACCTTAGTGATGGCCAAATCACATTGTACCTGTACATGTATCAAAAGTAGCAAAGAATATTGCGTGTTGTGTGTGAAAAACATCGCAAGATTGCATATGTGTATACATGTTATGACGATCTGAGATATGAGAAAATAACTTTAACTCACACACAATCATAACTGTTTGATGGGGACTATCACCTTTGAGGTACATCCTATAACTCCCACATCTCCTAGAATACACGCTTGCAACCATTTTAAAGCATTTTTAATCTTTTTGCTTTTATTTCTTTGCATATTTTCTTTTTGAACATATCATACATGGGCTTATGAGAAAGAAAAGAAATACCCATTGATATTTTGACATTTCAATTTTGCTATGCCTAAGCACACAAATGTCATTGACATCACACTTTTGCTACGCCGAAGCATACAGATGTCATTAATGATTGGCGGGCAACAGTGGTGAGATGGTTATTTATGCCTTTCTCTTAGGATTTTCTAGTCCTACCCGTCAAAAAGAGTGATATGAGTGTTAAGTCTAAGAAATAACCTAATCTTACTCATCACAAACACGAGCCACAAAGCTCACTTGCTTAGTTGTGCATAAAGATGCTCATCTAAGCTACAAGAGATACAAAGTTTAGAAAACTTTGTTTCATTGGCCATCTAAGGTACACAAGTACCAATGTACACAAACACATACTGTTTTTGTATTTCTGATTTTTCAATTTTTATTTTGAAAAACAACAAAATAAAGACTAAACAACCAAACAAAAACAGACAAACAACATGAGAGCATGAAAGAAAGATGCATATGCATGAAGGCATGATAGAAAAATGCAGATGCATGAAAGCATGATTTCAAAAACAGATAAGAAATCAAGCAAAGAAAGTCCTACTTTAGATAGAAAGAATTAAAGCAGAGGACAAACAAAAAGACAATTAAGTCTTAGGCTCCTTTCTCACCCACACAGCACGAGTCTTTGGCCGTGAAGATGAAAAGGCACGTGTCCTAGTATGTCTACTAAAGGACATAGAAGAATTAGAATTCTCCTGAAATTGAGTCAAAAAGCTCAAAACTTTTAATAACTCTCCAAACAAAGGTGTAGGTCCTTGAGAAGAAACCTGTGACCGTTTGGACAATTGCTTATGAGGATACAACCTAAAGCAATTAGGACGAATATGTCCAGAAACACCACAATGGTGACAAACATGAGGTTTAACAAAGGATTTAGATTTCATACCTTTATTACCTTTCTCAAATTGGGGCACAAAGACAGTCCTTGATCCAGAAGCTGTGGATGAGGAGGGGCTGGAGGAAACAGCATATCCTAAGCCAGTCTTGTCAGAACTAGGCTTTTGAGCACTCAATACCTCATCAAGCTTTGCACTAGACATCCTCTCTATTTGAGTTCTAGCTTGACTAAGCTCAACCTCAAGATTCTTGACCTTCTCTTCTAATGAGGTGTTCTCCACAACAAGAGTCTCAACTAACCTTGTAGTCTCATCAAGTTTGACTAACAGATCAGCTTTTTCAATTTTTACCTCATTAAGCTCTTTTCTACAAAGATGAGAAGTCTTTTCAGACTTTATAAACTCAGTGCATAGCTTTTCATAGGCTTCCTGAAGGTTCAACTTCTTGGATACTTTATCAGAAGAATCCTCACTGTCACTAGCACTCTCCACAATCACTTTATCGGTTGTGGCAGCAAAGGCCATAACGTGACGACATTCATCTACATACTCATCAGAAGAGTCATCCTCAGTGTCACTCCAAGTAGCAACCAACCCTTTATCTTTTGACTCCTCGGTCTTTTCCTTCATGAGGTAGTTTGGACACTCTATCCTCATATGACCAAAACCTTTGCACTCATGGCATTGAATAAGGGGTTTTTCATTCTTGCCCTTCCTAGAGGATTTAGGTTTCCTAGGAGGTTTGCCCTTATCCTTTTTCCTAAACTGAAGAAGCTTGATAATCTCATCAGTTATGAAGGTTAGATCCTCATCCTCATCTTCACTTTGATCTTCATCTTCAGAATCTTCAGTCTCTTCCTCTATACCCTTAAGAGCCAAGTTTTTGCTCTTTCCACCTTTTCCCATTGAGCCTAATCCCATCTCATAGGTTTGAAGGTTCCCTACAAGCTCAGTCAAAGGAATTTGATCAATGTCCTTGACTTCTTCAATGGCAGTGATCTTGGCATGGAATTTTTCAGGTAAGGACCTAAGGATTTTTCTAACAATTTTGGATTCTGCTATAAATTCTCCAAGGTTGAAAGCAGAATTCACAATATCCTTGAGTTTGGCATAAAACTCATCAAAGGTCTCATCCTCCTCCATCCTTATTTCTTCAAAACTACTAGTGAGTTGTTGAAGCTTCACAGTCTTTACTGCCTTGGTACCTTCGTAGGTGGTCTCAAGAATCATCCAAGCTTCTTTGGCAACTTCTGTGGATGATATTTTCTTGAATTCCTCATTGGTCACCCCACAAAACAGAGCATTCAGGGCCCTACTATTGAAATTTGCAGCTATGGTTGTTGCATCATCCCAATCCATAGGCGCTTCCTTTGGCTTAGTCCAGCCAACTTCAACAGCTTGCCATACTTGTTCACCTAAAGCCTGCAAAAACACTTTCATACGAACCTTCCAGTACGCATAATTAGTGCCATCAAATAAAGGAGGTATATATAAAGATTTTCCTCTATCCATGACAACAGGGGTCAATGGATCACACTCAGGAAATTAATCCAATCAGAGTGAACCCGCTCTGATACCACTTGTTGGGAAATTTAGACCCCAGTTGATAGAATTAACAAGTTTTAAACCCAAGTTGTTAATTAGATTTATTATCAATAAAACTTGTTAAAACAAACAAACATCAATATCATGTCAAAATAATATGCAGCGGAAAAAATAAATAAGACAAGATATGATGACCCAGGAAAACCAATGAAACCAACCAGTTTCACAGTAAAAAACCTGGGGGGAAACCTTCCCGAAAAGCAATTCACTATAGTAAAGAGAAGTTTCAGATCTAGTACAAAACCTTTGTCCCTAGACTCTACAATCCCCGTAGATGAACTCACAGCAGAAACCTTCTACCGCTTCAGAACCTCTGAACTCTTCAATATATGAACGCCACCCTTTGATGCACGAATCCCAATACGTGACTAACCAATTGCGCGGATCCCAGTACGCGACTTCAATCACCAACTAGAAGAAGATGTTGGCTGCAAAGTTCTTCACTTCATCAAGAATGAAGATCAAGAAGCACTTGGTTACAAAACCCTAAGGCGCAAAAGACGCAGTAGCTTCTTTCAGAGAGAATAACCTTTTTCATATGTTTAAAACCTTGTATTCTCTTATTCTCTTGTGATACGGCCTCCAAAATAAGCCTTATATAGGTCTAGGGTTGTGAGAAAAGAAACCCTACACAAATACAAAAGCCTGGCCCAAAAATCAAAAAGCTGAAAATTCTGATTTCCCGTAACCTCGACAGATAGCAGCTATCGAGGAGGTGTCGAGCAGGTGTCGAGGTTTAATGAACCTCAACAGATACAGCTATCGAGGAGGTGTCGAGAAGGTGTCGAGGAGACAGAAACTTTCTCGATCGATCGACAAGCTATCGAGAAGCTATCGAGATTGCGATAAGAATCAGCTGAAGATCTCGACAGATAGCCAGGTGTCGAGGTAGGTGTCGAGGGCTATCTATCCGCAGGTGTCGAGATATCTGTCCAGCTTTATTGAACACCTTTTCTTCACTTGTTTCTTGGTCCAATCTTCATGGCTTTAATACTACACTTGAACAACATGTTCCTTGAAGTATTAAACACATCCTAGATCTACCCAAATACAAGTAAAGTGCGTTTTGTCAAAGGATTAGCCAACTACATAAAAATATGTCCTTAACAAAAACCTTAAAGAGAATACCGGTGTGGTACAGGCCAAATACTCTCCAAAGGTTAAGTCAAAGAATGTCATAACTCAATAGTGCCAGAGCTGGGGTAAATTATGCGTACCTTATTTTCTGAGGGTTTTGGGTTTTATAACAGCGCAGAATTGACCTTCATTTCTTGGCTCCCAAGGTGTTTTCTTGTGGAGAAGATCCTTATAAAAGTACGTATTTTACATGATTCTTCCCATATCGGGTCACCATTGTGTAGGGTGCAAGATAATTCCATTTAGGGTTCCTTGGAGACCACTTAAGCTACGTGATGCCACGTGGCTTGGATATTCGTCCCCTTTGTGTCCGTCTAGCTAGAATCCATCCACTATGGAAAATCAATCCGTCCCATATATCCTCCGTATTAACCCGTCGCCTTCTCCTAATATTTGGATCATCCATTATCCCAGTACCGCCACCTATGGCAGGTTTTATTGAACGAGTCCGTCTTTCTCAATTTTATCCTTTTCAGTTACCCCCTCACTCAATGGGTCCATCGCCTTTTTTTTCAGACGGACCCATGGAGTGACAGCCTAACCCTACCTTTGGGAGAAGCGTTCTGATTGACAGGCTAGCCTAGAGCCATTAACACAATAGGGGCACGTGTCATGTTTCTAATGGCCTATCACTCGAACCGAAGCGTCCCTTCATCTTCCGTGTTGTTCCCTCTCTCTCTCTCTATATACATATATATATATATATATATACATATATATATATATATATATATACTAGTGTTTAACCCGCGCAATGCGCAGGATCAATTGAAATCTCATAAGTAAAAGAGAAATTTGGCTAATAAAATCAATTTTTAAAGAAAAAATTTGTTGCAAAGTGTGTCAGATACAGTAGTTATCAATTTTTTTTGTTTAATTAATCCAAACAATTCCATAATTCCATTTACCAAGTAATTATTATTACTACACATTCTAAAGACACTCAGTCATCACAACCCAAACTTTGGTGGTATTTACAAAGGATCCTGACATATTACATTAACAGACATAAACAAACTACTCAAAACTAACTCATATTTTTTCGTTCATAACCAAATCAAGGGAAAAGAAAAAAGAAAAAAAAAAAGAGAAAAAGAATTGTAACATTCAATTTCAACTGAAAAAAATGCTGCTTGTGGAGCTAATAGACTCCCTTGTGGATACCATCAACGGGTGTTGAAGATCCGGATGGATGCATTTTGCCAGCAGCAAAACTGTACCTACTCACCAAAATGAGTCTATACAACATCTTTTACATATACAATAATCTAATGAGCTTATGCAGATAGCCGAACACATCATACTTCTAACTTTTCAGCAACAGAACAAAAGGGGAAAATGTATTTATTTTAATCATTTGATCATGCTGTTAAAAATGATAGCAAATCAAGTGTCAAAGAGAAAATATAATAAAATTGTACAATAGAAATACAACTTCACATTTTGAACTTTGGTGGTATTTACGGAGGAGCCTGACAAATTACATTGAAATAAAACAAACATGCCTTTCCACTACACAACTAACCCAACCAAAAAACTTAAATCAAAACTAACTCATTTTTCTTAGTTCATAACCAAATCAAAGGAAAAAAAAAAAAAAAAAACTGTAGCATTCAATTTCAACTGAAGTAAATGCTTCTTGTGGAGGTAATAGACTCCCTTGAGATCCTAAAATGGAAGATTTTAATCGAATTAGTGCAGGAGAAACAGATCGGGCACCATCAACTGGTGTTGAAGACCCGAATGGATGCATATTGCCAGCAGCAAAACTGTACCTATTCACCAGAATGATTCAATACATCATCATTTACATACACTTTCAAAACTACATTAGAGATTCTTGGTTGAATGGAAACTATCTACATCGATAGTTTTTTTTTTTTTTTGCTAAGATAGTTCTATAGAATAAGAATTTAGCATTAAATTATAAT
Organism: Quercus glauca; assembly: GCA_023736055.1. Classification (NCBI taxonomy): domain Eukaryota; kingdom Viridiplantae; phylum Streptophyta; class Magnoliopsida; order Fagales; family Fagaceae; genus Quercus; species Quercus glauca. The sequence continues at coordinate 8,823,390 of CM043319.1, read as the reverse complement.
TTATTCTAGATTTTCCACCTTACCAATATCATAATGTTTTCCTTTATTTTAACTCAATAAGAAACTTTGGAAGTGAACAACCTTACATATGGCTAAAGCAAATTTGAGAGAAGCCAGGCTAGATGGATATTTTGTAAATCTCCAAAGCTACCATCTTTCAAGTTGAAAACATGAGTTCCATTTTGATCATATAGCGGAGGCAAAAACAGAACCAACTTCAATGACAAAATTGAAAAAATTATCATATTAATATGGAATTGAAAAGAGTAGAAGTCAAAAGGATAAGAATGATAGTAAGGCTGTCCTAACCTGTTAGCTTTATCTAGCAATGTTTCTTGAGAACACTTGGTGAATGTTACAAATCTGAATTTTAACGAAATAACAAGATAAGAAAATTTGTTAAAATTACCAAAATTTCAAATTTTAAACAGTTAAAAACAAAAACATATGTATATTGGAGATTTAATATGATAATTCGTAACGGAAATATGGCAGTCGCAGTAACTTACTAGTACATTCAGTTTACCCTTCTAAAGAAATAATTTTTTTTTTTTTTAACAATATAATGAAATACATAAAGACTCAGAGTAAGGTAGTATATACATTAGAGCTCAGATTTTTTTCTTCTTTGATGCAATTTGCTTAGTACCCTTTTGACGTTTTTGAAGCATTTGGAGCAGCATTCTTTTATGACCAGTTTTTCCATCTTTAGTAGTTATAGGAGCAGTTAATTCAGGTCTTTCAACATATGTTTCTCCTATTTCTATTTTTTGACTGGCTATGTACTTGTCCTTCTTTGATTTTCTTACAATTTCCGCCATTGTGTCCTGCAATAATTTGCATTCTTATGTATTAGTTAGATATGTATTGTAAATTATGTGTAGACTAATGTTTGCATCATATAGTAAGCAAGGTGAAGTAAGTATGCTTCAATTTTGCTTATGTTCTTCAACTTTACGTGAGTCATTTTGCTTATGTGAAATTTCCATCTCCAAAATCTTCGAAACCGTGTAATTTTCTTTGCCATACTTCAAATTATATTCATCAAGATGCAGTTGGAACAAATATTCATTGCCAATTATTTTTTGAATCTCTTTTGGTAAAATATTCTCATCTAATTTCAAGATATGTATGAACAAAGTATCATACCAAAATATGTATATATACATGCATCATGTCTTGTGCAATTAGTTTTTTTTTTTTTTTTCAATTTTTTTAAAAACAGAAAATGGTGCATGTATATGTGTGTGTGTGTGTGTGTGTGTGTGTGTGTGTGTGTGTGTGTGTATAACATTGGTAAGAAAGTATTAAAACTTCAATTTTCAAATAATAAAGATATAGGGCTGACATTTATATATGAAATTACCTCTTCTAGCATCTCTGCAAGTTCTTTTGCAGTTTTAGATATAATTTTCTCAGCTCCTTTATCAAACAATATGAATGTGGTTGACCCGGTCTCATCTTGTACTTGGACTTGTAATCTATAGCTATTTTAGATACAAAGCTGTTAGTAGAATATTATATATATTTTGTGTGTTAGTGAATTTACAAATCATTTTTTTTCATTACCTTGGGACTGCAAAATTTGGCTCTACGTTCACACCATAGAACTCACTTGTTTCACTTTCGTCTTGCATATAAGACATGCAACATAATACCATCCATATTTGTTGTTGATATTAATGATTTTGGCATTGTATGTTACCAGCAAGTCCTATAATACAAAGTTTAGTCAGTTTATAAAATTATTTCTTATTATGAAACACATAAACAGTTACTAATTACGATAAATTAATAATGTAAGAGAATAGTTGATACCTTTGTGAATGGTTTTAGACCCCTTAAAAACAACCAGATTGCGTAGCCTAGATTAATTAGCCAAGTTGTTACTTAGTCAAATTAAACAATTCTAGGTTAAAACAATCAAATAATCATATCATGCATATAAAACATATAAAACAGCGGAAATAATAAAGAACACAAGATATGATCACCCAGGAAACCACACGGAAAAACTTGGGGAGGATTTGACTCACCGATCCTCAAGGCAAACCAAAATTCACTATGAAAGAATTGAAGTTCTTACAAAAGGACTACAAGCTCCCCGCTCGACTTCCTAATGCTACCCACCAGTAGAACTTCCTGACACGACCACGCGCAGGCTCCGAATCCGCGGACTACTTCTTTCTTGAATTCCTTAATCAGCTACAAGCTCCCTGCTAATTTATCTTTAAGTTCCAATGGTTGCAACTATAATGATCTTCAAGATGTTGAAATCATCTCTACCTTGAAAACCCTAAGTTTTGTGTAAAGGAAAGCTCCTTGAAGATCTCACAAGAGATTCACACAAAACCGCAATGTATGAGCAACAATACAATATGGAGTCTCTTCAAAAACGTGGCTAGGGTTTTGTTTATATACCTAGGGTAAAAACATAAAACCCTAAATGTTTAATGAAGTATGGCTGAGTTGGAAATTCTGCAGAAAAATCAACCTGTGCAATTTTCGATTGATCGAGCCTATCCTTCGATCGATCGAGCCAGGCCGAAAGTCCCAAGTACTTCTGCACCCACTCGATTACAACTTTACAATAATGAACCAACTTTGAGCAAGTCTTAACAAGACTAAATACATTGTTTTGATCATGGTTTGCCAACATTACAAATTAGAGTTTTAAATACATAAAATCCTAAGACTTTAGAACCTAACAAACTCCCCCTTTGACAATCCGTGACAAAACACAAACTAAATGCTCAAAGTTTACAATAAAAAGCCCTTTACAAAAAGTAATGCCCAAAAATCAAATTCAATCCTAACTACTATCCATCAGTTGCAAGTGTAGACAGCAGCCAAGTCGAATGCACCTGTATATTCCTGAAACACTCAACAAACGCATAAACGCATGTGTGACAGAAAAACAGTAAATCAACAGATATGTAATCTAACTCTCCCCCTATGTTAGATACATCAAAAATAAACAATTCTTGAAAGTTCACACAACACATAATAAAGACATATATCAATGAATAATCATAAATATAAATCAATAAACAGTGAACACAGAGAATCAAGAATCATATATATAAAAAATGTATTTCCCAACAAGTATAGCCCAAAAAGAAAGTATACAGAGTGAAGCACCTAGATACAATCTAATCTCAAAAACTCCACTAGCTCCTCAAAAATAACCAAAACTCCCCCTAGCTACAAAAACCCCTCCACAAGTATCCAAACTCTACTCCCCCTTTTTGTGACGGAATGCCAAAGGACATCATAGGCTATCATCCAAAGGAGGTGGTGAGGATGAATGAAGATGCGCCAAATCCGCTCTCAGAGCACGAATCTCATCGAACAAGTCCACCAAAAGCTGATCATGAGCCCCTGAACGGTCATGACAGTCTCCAAAGTACGACAAACATCGAAGTCAGCCGCAGGATGTGGAGGAACAGCAGCAGCAGCACCTACAGGATCAGGAATAGCCTCACGAGCAGGACCTGTAGAAGAAGAAGGGGGTGCGGAACTAGAAGGCTCAGACCTAGCATGTTCAGAGCCAGCTCGAAGATGAGCAGCCCTCTGTCTAAGGAATGAAGCACCTATGGGAGCAATCACATGAACGGGCTCAGAAGAAGGGAAATCCTCTAAATCAAGATGAAGTAAAATCCTATGGATGAAAATAGGATGAACAAGAGCATGAGTAGTAGATGAACTCCTATAAACTTAGTTCAAAGAACGAAGAAAAAGATGAGGAAAACTGATAGGAGCATCAATGACAAGAGCGTATAAGAATACACACCTCTCAAGAGGAATGGTGTGCAGATGAGAAATGGGCCAAAGAGAGTGACAAGCTATCCTAAAGATGAGATAGACAGTCTCAGGAAGCTCAGCGGTGGTGATCCTAGGATCAGAACCCCACTGGATAGAAGACCCAGTGATGTAAGACATGACATCACTCAACTCTAGTGACTCATCATAGGGATAGACAGGGTGCTGTACCAAAGGTACCCCAAGAGCATCTGACACTACTGTAGGAGTAATGACATACTCTACGCCTCGTATCCAACTCTTAACTAGAGTGTTGGAATCATAGACGTGGATAGAGATGTTCGAGAAGAACTCTCTAATCAGGGTGACTGGAGGTGGAGGATCAGAAACATCCAGCAGTGGTAACCAGCCCCTACGCTCAAAGTTTGCCCTAATGGCAGGATCAATCTCATCAAAGGTGACAGAATGCTCAACCCAAACTTTTCTCTTAAGGTTTAGAGTCTCATAAACCTCTTGGTTTTTCTCACTAGGGAACCTCTCACTATCAAAGGAAGGTGGGGGTGGAGAAGGAGAGGGAATAGTCCTACGGGCTCTAGTCTTCCTAGGCATGATGCTAAGGAAAGGACAGAGACACAAGGAAAAACAAAAAAAAAAACAAAAACAAAACCAAGGGCAGACTGCAAGTTAGCACAATAAACAATAGAATAAAAATCTATATGATGCATGAACAATAACAATGTTATGATGCATGAACTAATGCAGTAAACAAGTTCAAATTAAGTTCAATTTCACAAAATTGGCTTGAACATAGAGTTTCTTAACAAAAACCCTAAAAATTTGAAAACCACTTGAAAAATTTTGCTATAAATTAATGAATTAAGCATTACAAAACACAACACAAGGATTATAATGCCTAATTACATCATCACAACAAGCCAATTTCATCAAATTCAACTTAATTTCACAAAAGCCCCAATTCGGATCAAATAGAAACCCTAGAATTTTCAATTTTTCACCAAACTCAAAATTGATCAAATTAACATGTAAGAATCATGTTGTAGACGACTAAATTTCTTAGTTCGAAATAAATTAAACAAGTAAAATAGTTGCACAAATACGAAATTGTATTGATGATTGTGGTATAATTCTCTGTGTTTACAAAAGAGTGATCCTCTGATTCGATTCTCCTTGCAAGACTTATTGATTTGGATTTGTCGTAATGTGATTGTGACTTGAACACAAAATATCCTTCAATTTGGTTGAAGGATGGATCGAAGATTGCTAAAACGGAATTACAATGAATCTCTGGCTATGAGCTTGTTAGAAATCCTTTGTTCTTCGTGTTCTTCGTGTGTTCTTCGTGTTCTTGGATTTGTGGTGGAAGTTCTTCGGGGCTTTAGAGGCTTGAATCCATAGAGCTTCACTGATTTGTGGTTTGTTGATGTTTTCGGACACTTTAGGCTTGATTCCCGCGGACTTTTGGATCTAGGCAGATGATTTTGATGATTTCTCTTCGAATGTTCTTCTTATTCGAAGGTTGAAGTTCTTGAAGTTCTTGGAGGCTTTTAGAGCTTGGTTCCAGCAGAGCTTCTGTACTTCTGGTGCTTCTGAATCTTCTCTGATGCTGCTTGTGCTTCAGATGGCTTGGGTCATCGCTTACACGTGCGAGGTCGCTTGGTCATCGCTTACACGTGCGAGGTCACTTGGGTCATCGCTTACACGAGCCGATGCATGATTGGTTCTTACATGACACTTGGCAAACCTCTGTTGGCTTCTGAACAGCAATAGTAAAACCTAGCAGCAGTACGTGGCGCTTTGTAATTGGCTGTATTTTGTGGACTTGGTAGTATAACGTGTCAGCTTGTGATAGGTCGGGAATTTTCCTTCTCTACAAATGCCCCCTCGAGACTCGTTCACGCACACAGTTTCAGAGTGTGGTGTGGGAATGAGTTTCGAAAATAGATTTTTACATTTGGCTCTTCAAATGAAGTAATTGAAGGTGGTGGAGCTTTCAGCAGGATGAGATAATTTTCGAGGAGTAGACCCACCCATATGAAATGTTTTGATGAGACTAAAAAGGGGTCTGCCAGTATTTGAATGTACTCGCATAACTGAGCCTTCTCAGCAGAGGTTAAGTTGAAGTAACTTTAGAAGTATGTTTTGGATCGTTGGCGGCGATCACAAGGTATAGAAGATAGGGAGGATATGAGGATGGTGGCTGGGTACAACATACAGAGTCATGGGGCTAGCCTTGTGTTTTTAAGAACCGCTGGTGAAGTTATCTCAGAAAAGTATACTTCGGATTACGGCGAGGCCATGTGGGAAAGTGGTTGAATGCACATGTGTAATTGTTTCACTCAAGTTAAGCTGAGGTAATTTCAGAAGTTTAGGGATTTTGGTGATGCTGATGTTGGTGGTGAAGAAGACGGGGATGAAGCAAAGCGAATGGGTGAAACATACACCACCATGGCACTGGCCCTGTACGTCGGGGATCCCCTGGTGTAGATGTTTCTGGGAAGTACAACTTTGGATCCGGGACTGACTGTATGTTGCTTGGGGTCTGACGGTAAGTCATTGAATGTGCTTGTGTAATGGGACCAGACCGACAGACATTAAGTTGAAGTAATTTCAGAAGAGTACTTTCTGAAATACTTCAAGCTAGCTTTAAGTTGGAGTAATTCCAGAAAATGTGTTTTGAGGTACCAGCAACGATGACCTTTGAGTCCCATAGTGGTAGGAACATGGAATAAGGCTCTGGAAACCATTTACCGGCTCCAAAGGCCGAACTCTGACGAGCTAGTGCCTTGAAGGTTGCCTCAAATGTTGGATGAAAGACAATTTGTAGGATAACCCAACACTTTTTACCATCTTCATTCACTGTTTCTTGTTGGAAAAGCACAAAAAAATGAAAGATGGGGCTAACTTGTGATTCTGGTCTTAAAAACCAGCCAAGTTGCTATTTGTTCCGAACTACTGCTTCTGCTGGAAGACCAAACAATTGGAGAGAGACTATAGGAGACCTGAGGTTAGGAACAGGTGTCTCAGCTGGACTTGGATTTCCTGGCCAACCAAATTCACGGAAGCATGGAAGGCCGACACAGACCTTGTTATGAGTAATTTTATGGACAACTGTGGTCGTTAAGGGGAGAAACAAAATTTGTTTGGATCTCAAAACTACAATGATGTTGTGAAGAGGGTTTCTATCGAACCATGAGAGGGTTGATTTCAAACGGATTATGAAGCAATACTGGTTGCTAAGTGTTGAGAATGATGAAGCCATAGTGAGAAATGGCTGTGAGAAGGAGGACTTGAAAATTTGAAAGAAGCAAATCTTCATTTCATAACTCAATGTGTTTTTCTGGATGAGTTCTTGATGAATTCGGCCCTTCTATTTATAGTGGAGAGACGAAGAATGCTAGATGGGCAATTGAGAATGGCGGATGTGAATTTTTGGTGAGACCGATGGATGAGAATGGTAGGTGAGAGACCGGTAGGGAACGAGAATGGTAGTTGAGAGAGATGAAGAATGGTAGGTGGGAATGTTTGGCACCGAAAGGGGAATGGTGAGTTGAATGGATGACCCGATGTGATTTTAAATTCAAGACACACTTGTGAGAGTTCATCTGTACTTTGAAAGGGAAGCCTTGATGAAGTCTGGAGAATAACCTTGAAAGGGTCCAGACCAAGTGGATGAATCTCAAATTTTGATTTTGAGAGCTTTAGTTTTGGACATTGTCAGTACTTCGGAGATGTGAGTTAGATTGGTGATTTCCAAGTCGCGAAAAACTATGCAAGACAAGTCTGGCTTGAAAATCTTGGCTTTGGGTTGATTTTAACACAAAAGACAACTATCTTGGAATTGAGTTATTTGTGCAATTTCTGAGTCTCAAATGATGGAACGGACTCCAAAATTGGAATGTACACGAAAAATTGAGCAAGATAGGTCCATCTTAAAAATTTTGACTTTCGGTCAACATTTACGCAAAAGTCAACTTTTTGGAAATTGGACGTTTGCACAATTTCCGAGCTTCGAATGAAGAAACGGATCCCAAAATCGGAATGTACTCGAAAAACTGAGTGGGACAGGCTCCTTTTGAAAATTTTGACTTTTTGGTCAAAGTCAAAGGTCAAACTTGGTCAAAGTATTTTTTTATTAAATTTTTTTTTTCTCTTTTTTTTTTTAATTTTTTTTTAAGGTTCGGACCGGGTCAGATTTTCGGGTCAAACCGATCCGGTCTGGTCAAACGGGTCAGGTCAGTGGGGAATGACGTCAGCCATGACGTCACAAGGCAGGCGTGTGGCACGTGTGGCGCGTGGGATAGAAGCCCGGCGCGTGCGAGCGCGTGAGGACTGAGGGAGGTGCGTGGAAGCGCGTGCTCGTTGAGGCAGTGACCGCCGGAACTTCTGGTGGCGCGTGGAGGCGCGTGCCGTACTCTTTGGGCCTGAAATTTTCAAGTTTTGCAGTTTTGAAGCCGTAGAAGACCCCTGTAGTGTCAGTTTTGCAAAATTGTGAACAGATTTTCACATTTTTTAGAAATTATACACGCGGCGCGTGGTAGCTCCATTGTTGATCATCTTTTTGGGTTTTGTAGATCGAGGGCCGTTTGAGATTTTTGTGGTTTTAGTTTCGTGAAATGATGTCTGGATTTTCCCAATTCTGAATGAGAAAGCCACGGATCTTTGTTGGACTTATGGCCTTTTTTTGGTCTAATTTTGCGGTGGCTGCTCTGATAGGATGGTGCTAGGATTCACATTTGTGAGGTCGGTAATGAGCCAATATTTTCTGTCTCCATGGCTGAACATCCTCCCTCATTTCAAAATTTGGTGCAGTCTTTTTTGACTTTGAGTGCATTTGAGTTGCAAAATCTGACTTTGAACTCTACAAACCTCTCTATATAAGGCCATCCGGACATGAACTAAATTGCACAAGCAGAGTTTTCATGAGTAGCATAATACTCTTAAGTTTGAGAAATTATGCCTTTTCTTCTTCCTTTTTTTTTATTATTTTTTTATTTTATTGTATTTTTTTATTTTTAACATGCTTATTTTGTACTAACTTTTTTTTTTTTTTTTCCACAGGCTAGAAATTACAATTGAAGCTTTCTCTTTCTTTGATTTTTTTTATTATTTTTTTTTGGTTGAGACATGCCATGAGATTTTCTACTCACAAGTTCTTTGTTGTTGCTCGTTTTTGTCTTGCAGCATGCTTTCCTTGGCAATTAAGCCGCACCAACACTTGTCTTTGCAGCCATCTCAAGAGTCTTTGCAACGTAGCCATATCAAGAGTCTTTACCATGAAGATATGCCAACATTTGTCCTTGTACTGAAGCCATGCCAACATTCATCTTTGCCATGAAGCAATATTTGCACTTACATATGTCATGAAGTCGCACCACCATTTGCACTGAAGTCGTGTCAACATTCATCTTTGTCATGCAGCCACGTCAACACTTCATTTGCACCGAAGCCGTGTCGACATCCATCTTTGCCATGAAGCCTCGACAACACTTCATTCACACCGAAGCCATGCCAATGTTCATCTTTGTCATGTCAACACTCATCTTAGCCATGAAGCCATGTCAACAATTCATTTGCACCAAAGCCGTGTCGACATCCATCTTTGCCATGAAGCCTCGACAACACTTCATTCACACCGAAGCCATGCCAATGTTCATCTTTGTCATGTCAACACTCATCTCAGCCATGAAGCCATGTCAACAATTCATTTGCACTAAAGCCGTGCCGACATCCATTTTTGCCATGAAGCCACGACAACACTCCACACTAGCACTTGCACTCGCATTTGAAGTCGCACCCATATTTGCCTTTATAATAAAGCTACAATAGCATCAATTTTCAGAGGCAACATAGCTCAGACATCGAGGTGCATAGCACTGTAGCTAGACATCAGGATTTCAAAGATGCCAACAAGACGTTGAAGATGCAAGGAAAGGCCAACAAAACCTTGAAGATGAGGGAAAGAATGGTGCCAATACTTTGAAGATGTCAGAACATGCCACCAGGAATTCACCACTGCATGAACATGCCCATAGAGGAGAGATGATGCAACACCGACTTCAGATATATAATCAATCATCATTCTGGAGGAAGTTGACGTCATCCAAATTTTAGAGACATGATGTAAAACGACACTACTCAGAAGGGAGATGATGTAGCTTATACTTGTAAGGTACAAGAAGATGCCCCCAGGAGATAAGTGATGCAAAGCATACTTCAGAGACGTTGGAGAATGTCCATAGAAGATGGCCAATGCCATGCAGACTTCATTTCTTGCAAAAGATGTTGAAGATTTTATTTTGCTCCACAACCAAAAAGCAACGCCTTACAGCCTTCATCTTTGACTACAACGACCTTCGATCATCCTATTGAGCAGTTGACTGTCTTTAAGCAATGCCTTGCTGACCAAAGGGGCCTTAAAAGCATATTGACAACCATTGCAAGATTCTTCAAGCCAGACTGACAATCCTTCTTCTTTTCATGTGACTGAACTTAGTGACAAGCACAAAGCTGCCTACGTACCCCGGAGAGGGATCAAGTCATCACGTAGTTCAAAAGAAATTTTTTTTTTTGATAATTTTTTTTCTTGATGATTTTTTTTTTGATATTTTTTTTTTATATTTCCTTTTTGGATGATTTCTTTGCTTTTGTTTTTTTTTTTTTTTCTTTTTTTTTTTCTTTCTTTTTTTTTTTTTTTTTGGTTGTTTTTTTTTTTTGCAAAAAAAGGGGGCTCAGTGTGTAATAATGGGTATCACCACTGATTGAACCCGAGACCTCTCAAGGGTGACTTGGGCATCCAACCACTACGCCACACTAGCAATTGGTGACATAGAGTGGGATTAATTTCTTCTTATTGGTACGCTTTCAGAGATAATGGAAAGACATCATGTACTCTTGCAGCGTTACGGTGGGCAGTTTAAACTCTTACCAAGGAGCAATCCTCGACTTTCAAGCATAGAAGCGTTTGAGGAACTTCCCATTGATGGGGCCGATCCTTACACCATCATTATCAATCAACTTGTAAGCTCCATTGGTGTAGACTTCTTGCACAACATAAGGTCCATCCCATTTTGAAGTGAATTTATTGCCTGTACGATGAGTTGTGATGATAGGTCTTTGAACGGCAAGGACTAAGTCACCAACTTGGAATGATCGTGGTTTAACTCTTTTATTAAAGGCGCTTGAAAGACGAGCTTGATAGCACTCAAGGCGTTGTTGGGCCTCGAGCCTTTTCTCATCAAGTGCCTCTAATTCTTGCAATCTGAGCTTGGCATTTTCTTCTCCAGTCAATCCTTCTTGAATGGCGATTCGTAATGATGGGATTTGACGTTCCAAAGGAAGGACGGCTTCCACTCCATAAACAAGAGAATATGGTGTTGCTTGAGTAGGCGTTCGAAATGTTGTTCGATATGCCCATAATGCTTCTCCGATTCTTTCATGCCAGTCTCGCTTTGTCTTGGATACCACCTTTTTCAACAAACTGCCAAGTGTTTTGTTAAATGCTTCAGCTAGTCCATTTGCCGGGGCATTGTACATGGAGGAGTTGTATTGTTTAAACTCAAACTTCTCACATAGTTCTGTCATCAGCTTGTTGTAGAATGGTTTGCCGTTATCAGTTATGATATACCGCGGAACACCATACCGATAGATCAAATGAGTTCGAATGAAATTGACCACCGTCTCTTTTTTCACTTCCCTAAGGGGCACAGCTTCCGCCCACTTTGAGAAATAATCAGTTGCGGGCAAGATGTACAAATGGCCACCGGATGACTTTGGTAATGGTCCTATTGCATCAAGCCCCCACGCATCAAAAGGCCAAGAAGCTACAGTTGGGTGTAGAGGTTCTGGCGGCTGGTGGATGAAGTTCGCATGATACTGACAAGCTTCACATTTCTTAGCGCACTCCATGGAATCTTGCACCATTGTAGGCCAATAGTAACCCATTCGTTTGATCCTATAATGTAACTTAGGACCTGACTGATGTGCGCCGCATATTCCTGAGTGAGCCTCCTCTAAGGCTTGTTTAGCCTCTTCCTCTCCTAAGCAACGAAGAAACAATCCATCAAATGAACGGCGGTAGAGAGTGTCTTTATAGTAAATGAATCGAGCAGCCCTTCGCCAAACTTCACTCCTGTGGCGTTTATCATCCGGGAGTTTTCCATGTTGAAGGTATTCAATGATCACTTGTCGCCAATCTTCTTTTTCAACAAGGCATACTGAAATGATGTTGGCTTGCTCTTCTTCTTCTTCTTCGATCACGAGAGGTACCACCCACCTTTGGGAAATAGCGACTTTGGTGGTCTCTTCTTGGGATAATGCCAAGGCGGTAGCCAAATTAGCTAAAGCATCGGCCTGTCTATTCTCCTTCCTTGGTATATGCTCCAATGTGATGGCCTCAAAATTTGTTAGCAATTTCTTTGCATATTTGCAATAGGGGATGAGGTCTTCCTTCTTGACGTCATACTGCTCCAAGACTTGGTTGATAATTAATTTGGAATCCCCAAAGATCTCAAGTTGCGATATGCTCATCTTAATGGCCATTTGTAGACCAATAATCAATGCTTGATATTCGGCTACGTTGTTAGAGCAAAGTTCGCTTAATGAGAACGAGTACAGAAGTATTTGCCGTTGTGGAGAAACAAAAACTACACCTGCCCCCGCTCCTTCTCGACGTGCAGCCCCATCGAAAAACATCATCCATGGTGGCATTTCCTCAATGTAAAACACGTCTTCATCCGGAAAATCATCGGAGAATTCCCAATCAGATGGAACTGGGTAGTCAGCTAAGAAATCTGCCAATGCTTGTCCTTTGATAGCTTTTTGTGGAACATATGCAAGGTCATATTGTTGTAGCAAGACTGCCCATCGAGCTATACGACCCAAAACCACTGGCCTAGAGAGGACATACTTAATCGGGTCTGCTTTTGCTATCAAACGAACTGTGTATGCTTGCATGTAGTGCTCCAGTTTGTCTATGGCAAAGAAAAGAGCGAGGCACATCTTTTCGATAGGAGAATAATTTAATTCAGCCCCATTGAGAGTTCGACTTAGATAATAAAGGGCTCTTTCTTTCCCCTCTTCATTTTCTTGCGCCATTAGAGCACCCAGAGACTTTTCTAGTGCCGCAATGTACAACACTAAAGACTTTCCTGGAATAGGAGCACCCAAAACTGGAGGATTAAGCAAGTATCTTTTGATGCGCTCAAAAGCATTACTACAGGCCTCATCCCATTCAAAGTGCACATCCTTCTTCATCAATCTATTGAAAGGTTGACATCGACCAGCCAAGTTCGAGATAAATCGTCGTATGTAGGCTAGTTTTCCTTGCAAGCCTCTAAGTTCTTGCAGATTCTTAGGCTCTGGCATTTTCTGGATAGCTTCAATTTTGGATTGGTCAATTTCAATACCGCGGTGTCTCACAATGAAACCAAGAAATCTCCCAGATGTTATGCCAAAAGCACATTTGCGAGGGTTCATCTTAAGCTGATACTTTCTTAGGTGATTGAACACAGATCGCAGATCTACCAGATGGTCCTCCCTCCTTTTTGTTTTCACCACCAGATCATCGACATAACACTCCACGTATTTATGAAGTACATTATCAAAGATCTTTGCATGGCCCGTTGATAAGTAGCACCAGCGTTTTTTAGTCCAAAAGGCATCACTTTGTAACAGTAAATGCCCTTAGGGGTACGAAAAGTTGTGAGCTCTTCATCCTTAGGGTTCATTCAAATTTGGTTGTAGCCTGAAGAACCATCCATGAAAGATAAAGCTTCATGACCAGTAGTGGCGTCAATCATGGCCTCAGTGATGGGTAATGGAAAATCATCCTTAGGACATGCATTGTTCAAATCACGGAAGTCAACGCACACTCGGATTTGTCCATTCTTCTTTTTGACAGGGATGATGTTAGCAATCCATTCCGGGTACTGTACTTCACGAATGAAGCCTGCCTCGATTAGCTTATTAACCTCAGTTTCTATTTGAGGGATAAGCTCCGGCCGAAAGCGTCTTTGGGCTTGTTTAACTGGGCGCACGCCTTTCTTTACTGCCAAATGGTGTAAAGCAATACTTGGATTGAGCCCGGGCATTTCCTTGTAAGTCCAAGCAAATACATCTTTGTATTCTACTAGGAGCTTGAGGTACCCTTCTTCTTCTTCAAGGGTAAGAAGCGCACTGATGAAAGTTGGCCGAGGTTCTTCAACAGTTCCTAAATTGATCTCTTTAAGTTCATCAACTGTAGCTTGTCCTCCATCTTCCAAGGCTGGAGGAGCTTCATCTACCTCTTCATTGGCTGTTTCAGCATCTGAAAGTGTATCTTCTTCAATTGTAATGTGAAACGAGGATGATACCTCTTCAATTTGCTCATTGTGGATGAGTGACTGACTTGTGTGCACAATCGTTCGTCTTTTGACTCTGAGCGATCCTTCAGTGCTGATATCTAGGGTAGAGTTACGTTTCATGCGTGAAGGAACGCTACTGCAGATCTCATCATTAGCTTTTTTCTCCCCTTGAACCTCAAAGTTTATTGAATTTTGAGACTGACTATCAACAGGCCTTTTAGTTGCCCCCAATCTATCAAAGACTGATCTATAAGCAAGAGTGTCATGATTTTGTGTTAAGCAAGTTGTATTTAACCTGTCGAACACTGTAACTCGTGATGATGATGCCTCGATGTGATCAAACACTGAGATACGTGATGAAGAGTGATCTTTTCTTTGATCCAAACTTTCGCCGACCTCCACTGTTATGTATTGGGAACTTGAAGCATTGGTTCTCCTCTTGATCCATATCTGGGCTGGTTGTTCTGGAGTATAACCTAATCCGGCCTTTGGGATAGGAATCTTATGCCCTTCAAGCCGCATTTTCCTTTGTGTTTTGCTAAGGCCGTGCATCTTTTCTCCGGTGGCTTCTGGAATTAGTTCCCCTAAGTCGCCTGGTTTTGAGGAATCGTAGCCTGCTTTGGCTAACAGTCTATATGCCTTTGAGTCAAACCATTCTTTCGTCCGCTCACTTGGTAGAATACCATGCTCTGTCAGATTTTGTGAAGACCTCACGAATCCATTTAGTGGCTTTGAGGGCAAAGGATTTATGGATGAAGTTAAAGGCATGACATGATTTTCTTTCAATATGACTACATCCTCCATTGTGAGCTTTGCAGGAGGCCTTCCTATGTCTTTTGTAGATTGAAGGCATTCTGCGAATGGTGATTGTCCATTCTTGCGGTGTGATAATGGTACATACCGAAGGAATGGCGGGTTATTGGAAGGCGTTGAAATTTCCGCTCTCACTGTATTACTGGTAGATTCACTAGAATGATCATTCCCATATTCTGGACCTTTCTTTGAGGAAGGATTTTCCTTTTCAGTGATGAATCTAACATGCTTCTTTTCAATCTGCTTGCTTTCCATAGACGGGATTTCAACTGGGAGAACTTCACTAGCAATGTTATCTTCTACATAAAATTTTGCGTCAGCAAAATGAGCTTCAGTCTCAGCAAAAGGCTTTAAGTCGGCATTGACCTTCTTTATTCCACCTTGAAGATATTTGAAACATTGATGCAAAGTTTATGGCACAATTCCATTTCCATGGATCCATGGACGTCCTAACAACATGTTGTAGGTTGTCTTGGCATCAATGACATGGAACAAAATGTTACTTGTCAATTCTCCAATGATTAATTCCAAGTGTATCATGCCGATTGTGTGTTGTCCTCCTTGGTTAAAACCTTGAATGACTAAACGACTATGTGATAATTCCTCCATAGCAAGACCAAGTCGTCTCATCGTCATTTTTGGTAGTATATTAACAGCTGAACCTCCGTCAATGAGAATACGATCGATCTTTTGTTCACGAGTATAACCAGAGACATAAAGTGGACGATTGTAGGGCTTAGAGCCTAACAATAGATCCTCATCAGTGAAAGTTAAGTCTGGAGAACACGCGTAACATTCCTGGGTTTGTTGAAGCATGTTGGTAGGAGGAGTGTATATCTCCGGCTTTTCAAGAGCTTGAGTGAGTGCTTCTCTTGATAAAATGGAGGATTGCAAGGGTTCAACTTCATCAACTCGAGATGGGAGTTCCTCCGCAGACGGCAAAGTCTCATTTGGACCGTCATGGTCAACATCCTCCCTTTCATCCTGAATTTCGCAACGAGAGACTGTGTGAACAGCCTCGGCTAAGTCATTTTGAAAGAATTTTCTGGAGAAGAATTCTTCCAATGTGATGAGATTTCGAAGTTTTTGGGTTTGTGCTGAATTGTCAGACATTTTTGTTCCCAGTCTTTCTTGCCTTTTATTACTCCTTCTTCTTGACCAAGGCTGAATTTGGTTTTGTGCTTTTCTAGACTCTTGGGAAATCAAATGAAGAGGGAATGTACGTCTCTTCTTCCATCTCCTACGAGTAACCACCGTCCAGCCTTCTTCCTCATCCATTGTTGACATTTTATCATCATTTGAATTATAATCAGATGCCTTTTGTGAGAGCTGAACTTGAACAGGTTCTAGAGAACCAAACTGAATGAGAGTGGTATTTGCCCCCTGCTTAGTAGTTGGAGACATGCAACTAGATAACCCACAAGCAAAGGTTGCAAGGTTTGACTGAGCAACATCATTAAAATCCAAGTCGATTTTCCTTTCCTTGGCGAGCTTCATGATAAGTTCTTTAAGAACAAAGCATTTTTGGATTGGATGGCTTATGATGCGATGGTATTTGCAATAGTTTGGGTTATCAACTTTTCCCATCTCTTCCGGTCGTTTGCATTCTGGCAATTCAATTAATTTCAACTTGAGCAGTTGTTCTAGCATTTCTGGCATATCAGTATCTAGGAAAGGATACACCTTTTGTTCCCATTCCTTAAGTGATGAGCGTCGCATCTCACGCTGTTGGCCTACCTCGGGCCTCCTCTCGTTGGTCTTCACATTTTTTGTTGAAATTTTGATTGGGGTAGGGTTGACATTCATTGAATCTTTGACATTACTTTTCGGATTCCTGTCATTTTTCCTTATTTCCCGTCTTTCTTTCCTTTCTTCAGGTACGGGAGGTTTTGTATTTCCATGGCTAGAGATACTCAATTCCATGTCATGCGCACGAGTTGCTAATTCCTCAAATGTTCGGGGCTTTATTCCTTGAAGGATGTAAAGAAGTCCCCAATGCATGCCTTGGACGCACATCTCTACGGCAGATATTTCAGAAAGTCTATCCTTGCAATCTAGACTCAAAGAACGCCACCGATTGATATAATCAACGACGGGCTCATCTTTCCACTGTTTGGTATTGGTAAGCTCCATCATGCTTACTGTGCGCCGTGTGCTATAGAATCGGTTAAGAAACTCTCTTTCAAGTTGTTCCCAGGTATCGATTGACTCGGGTTCTAGGTCTGTATACCAATCAAAGGCATTTCCTTTCAGTGAACGAACAAATTGCTTTACAAAGAGGCCTCCTTGAGTCCCTGCATTCTCACACATTTCTATAAAGTGAGCCACGTGTTGCTTAGGGTTTCCTTTACCATCAAATTGTAAGAACTTGGGGGGTTGATAACCATTTGGCATTCTCATATTATCGATGCGCTTTGTATAGGGCTTCGAATATATGAGAGAACTTGTAGAAGAACCTCCATATTGTGCTCGTGTGGTGTTCGTTATCATGTCCTGCAATTGTTGGACAGATATCGAAGCCATTGAGGTGAAATGTCCGTGTTGAGAAGTGCCTTCACCTCCTTTTTCCTTATCACCCTTAGTATTTTCTCCTTTTAAGGTAAAGCCAGGTGGACGTTCAGGGCCATGACTTGATTCACCCGAATCTTCTATCTCCAGTTTGTTCATTAGGGTTGCAATTTTAACGTCCTTTTCTTCCAGTGATTTTGTGAGGAGGATGATCCTTTGTTCCATTTCAGCCATCTTTTCTTCCATGGTAGAGGCGTTAGTCATCATTACTGGCATGACCTCTAGATATGATGGAGAAAATGATGAAATAGGATGAGTCAAAGGTACTTTATTCCTTAAGTTTTTCATCACGGGTGAAGAGTTGATAGAAAAGGTCTTTGTTGGGGATGATTCATTACTGCTCTCCAAATCTTTAGAGACAGATGAATCCTTATTGGTAACTTTCCTATTTGCAAGAAAGTCTAGAGAGATGACGGTAGAAAGCTCGCCTTCTTTGGTTGGTTGAGGCTGAAGAGCTTTTGATCGACTACGAATGATTGGGCCGACATAGTCATCGACACTGGAAGCATCAACTACTGATTTTTGGACATTCTTGCTAGAGGCCATTGAAGTCGGTAGCAAAAAAAATGATGTCGAATTTCTTTTGAAGGAGAAAGAGATGAGAGGCAGAGATGTCCCACTGGGCGTGCCAGAATATGTAGACGACTAAATTTCTTGGTTCAAAATGAGTCAAACAAGTAAAATAGTTGCACAAATGCGAATTTGTATTGATGATTGTGGTATAATTCTTTGTGTTTACAAAAGAGTGATCCTCTGATTCGATTCTCCTTGCAAGACTTATTGATTTGGATTTGTGGTAATGTGATTATGACTTGAACACAAAATATCCTTCAATTTGGTTGAGGGATGGATCGAAGATTGCTAAAACGGAATTACAATGAATCTCTGGCTATGAGCTTGTTAGAAATCCTTTGTTCTTCGTGTTCTTCGTGCTCTTCGTGTGTTCTTCGTGTTCTTGGATTTGTGGTGGAAGTTCTTCGGGGCTTTAGAGGCTTGAATCCATAGAGCTTCACTAATTTGTGGTTTGTTGATGTTTTCGGACACTTTAGGCTTGATTCCCGCGGACTTTTGGATCTAGACGGATGATTTTGATGATTTCTCTTCGAATGTTCTTCTTATTCGAAGGTTGAAGTTCTTGAAGTTCTTGGAGGCTTTTAGAGCTTGGTTCCGGTAGAGCTTCTGTACTTCTGGTGCTTCTGAATCTTCTCTGATGCTGCTTGTGCTTCAGATGGCTTGGTGTCCTCCTAAATGTCTCAGGAAGGCTTCTATTTATAGGAGTTTTAGGGTGGATGAGCGACACGTGGCGGAGTCTGACTGGTGACACATGTCACAATCTGATCGGTCCGCTTGTGTCATTGCTTACACGTGCGAGGTTGCTTGGGTCATTGCTTACACGTGCGAGGTCGCTTGGGTCATCGCTTACACGTGCGAGGTCGCTTGGGTCATCGCTTACACGAGCCGATGCATGATTGGTTCTTACATGACACTTGGCAAACTTCTGTTGGCTTCTGAACAACAATAGTAAAACCTAGCAGCAATACGTGGCGCTTTGTAATTGGCTGTATTTTGTGGACTTGGTAGTATGACGTGTCAGCTTGTGATAGGTCGGGAATTTTCCTTCTCTACACATGTTTATGATGTGTCCCCACAAAAACCCAATGATCAATTGCACAAAATAGAGCTTGAATCAATCAGAAAATCCCAAAATGCAATGTCCGAAAATCTCCCTAAAATGCATGATTTTATGCATGAAATCATGAAAATAAAAGCAAAAGGAAAGGTAAAAGAGTCTTACCGGCTTGAGGAAAGAGAGATTTTGCAAAAGATTTGGAAGAAAACTGAATGGTTTTAGACCCCTTACAAACAACCAGATTGCGTAGCCTAGTTAATTAGCCAAGTTGTTACTTAGTCAAATTAAGCAGTTCTAGGTTAAAGCAATCAAATAATCATATCAAAAATATAATGCAGCAGAATAATAAATAACACAATGATATGATCACCCAGGAAGCCACATCGAAAAACCTGGGGAGGATTTTACCCACCAATCCTCGAGGCAAAACGGAATCCACTAAGAAAGAATTGAAGTTCTTACAAAAGGACTTACAAGCTCCCAGCTTGACTTCCTAATGCTATCCACCAGTAAAACTTCCTGACACGACCACGCGCAGGCTCCGAGTCCACGGACTACTTCTTTCTTTGAATCCCTCAATCAGCTACAAGCACCCACGCTTGATATTCTTTAATCTTCAAAGGCAGCAACCAAGTTGATCATCAAGATGTTGAAGTAATCTCAATCTTGAAAACCCTAAGCTTTGTGTAAAGGAAAGCTCCTCTAGATCTCACAAGAGATTTACACAAAACCGCAATGTATATGCAATAATACAACTTGTGCAACTCTTAAAAAACGTAGTTAGGGTTTGCCTTATATACCTAGGGCAAAAACATAAAACCCTAAACGTTTAAAGAGTTAGGGTTGAGTTGGAAATTCTGCAGAAAACGCATCTGGGCCGATTTTCGATCAATCGAATCTATTCCTCGATCGATCGAGCCAGGCCGAAATGCCCCAATGCATCTGCAGTCACTCGATTCCAACTTTACAATATTTTATCAACTTTGAGCAAGCCTAAACAAGACTAAGTACATTGTTTTGATTATGGTTTGCCAACATTACAAATTAGAGTTCTAAATACATAAATTCCTAAACCTTTAGAACCTAACAAACTCCCCCTTTGGCAATCCGTGACAAAACATAAATTAAAAGCTCAAAGTTTACAAGTAAAAAGCCCTTTACAAAAATAATGCTCATAAACTTAAATTCAACCCTAACTACTATCCATCGGTTGCAAGTGTAGACAGCAGCTTTGTTGAATCAACCTGTATATTCCTGAAATACTCAACAAACGCATAAACGCATGTGTGACAGAAAATAATATATAAACAGGTATAACATTCTTGTAAGATTCACACAACACAAAATAAAGATATATATTAATGATCAACTCATAAATATAAATCAATAAGTAATGAATCATAAGACAACAAAAATCAAATAAAAAAAATGTATATCAATATATCAATCAATGTTACTCCCCCTAACATGAATATCCCCAAAAAATGATATACAAAGTGAAGCACCTATATACAATCTAATAAACTATACAAACTAACAAAAACAATCTCATGCTAACAAAAAAATCTCCCCCTAACAACAAAAACTCCTCTACAAGTCAAAACTCCACTCCCCCTTTTTGTGACGGAATGTCAAAGGGCAATCACAAGTCGCCATCAAAAGGAGGTGGTGAGGGTGAATGAAGACGCGCAAAGTCGGCTCGCAGAGCACGCATCTCATCTAGCAAATCCACCAAAATCTAACCATGAGCCGCCTGAACAGTCATGACAATCTCCAGGGTACGATGAACATCGAAGTCAGCCGAAGGAGGTGGAGGAACAGCAGCAGCAGCCATATCAGGATCAGGAATATCCTCACCAGCAAAACCTGTAGAAGAAGAAGGTGGAGGAGGAGCACTACTAGATGGCTCAGACCTAGGGTGTTTAGAACCAGCTCGAAGATGAGCGGCCCTCTGTCTAAGAAAAGATGCACCTATAGGACCTATCACATGAACGGGCTCAGAAGCAGGGAAATCATCTAAACCAAGATGAAGTAAAATCCTATGAATGAAGATAGGATGAACAAGAGCATGAGCTGTAGATGAACTCCTATAAACTTCGTTCAAAGAACGAAGAAAGAGATGAGGAAAACTAATAGGAGCATCAGTCACTAGAGCGTACAAAAATACACACCTCTCGAGAGGAATGGTGTGAACATGAGAGATGAGCCAGATGGAATGACAAGCTATCCTAAAGAATAGATAGTGCAACCCGGAGAGCTCAGCAGAAGTGATCCGAGGATCAGAACCCCACTGGACAGTAGTCCCAGTGATGTAAGACAAAACATCGCTCAACTCGGGAGACTCAGCGTAAGGATAGACAGGATGACGAACCAACGGTACCCCAAGAGCATCAGCCACTACATCAGGAGTAATGACATACTCAACGCCTCGTATCTAACTCTTAACTAGAGTGTTGGAATCATAGATGCGGATTGAGATGTTCGAGAAGAACTCTCTAATCAAGGTAGCTGGAGGTGGAGAATCAGACACATCTAACAAAGGCAACCAGCCCCTATGCTCAAAGTTTGCCCTAATGGCAGGATCAAGCTCATCTAGTATAATTGAACGCTCAGCCCAAACTTTTCTCTTAAGGTTTAGAGTCTCATAAATCTCTTGGTTTTTCTCACTCAGGAACCTCTCACTATCAAAGGAAGGTGGGGGAGGAGAAGGAGAGGGAATAGTCCTACGGGCTCTAGTCTTCCTAGGCATGGTGCTAAGGAAAGGACAGAGACACAAAGAGAAAACCAAAAGAATCACAAGAAAACAAAACCAAAGGCAGACTGCAAGTTAGCACAAAAACAATAAAATAAAAATCTATATGATGCATGAACAATAACAATGTTGTGATGCATGAACTAATGCAGTAAGCACAATTCAAATTAAGTTTAATTACACAAAATTGGCTCGAACATAGAGTTTCTAACAAAAACCCTAAAAAATTTGAAAACCACTTGAAAAATTTTGCAACAAATTGATGAATTAATCATTACACAATGTTGAAAACAGTTTATAATAACTTATTTCATCAATTCCACAAGCCAATTTCATCAATTAAACTCAATTTCACAAAAAGCCCCAAATCGGATCAATTAGGAACCCTAGAATTTTCAAATTTTCATCAAACCCAAAATTGATCAAATTAAACCACTAAGATCATGTCTATGACGTGTCCCCACAAAAACCCATTGATCAATTTCACAAAATTAGGTCTGAATCATCACAAATCCCAAATAGAAAAAGGTCTGAAAATCACCCTTAAAATGTATGAAAAATGCATGAAATATGGAAATAAACTCAAAAAGGAAGGTCAAAACAGACTTACCGGCTTGAGGAGAGAGAGATTTTGCAAAAAATCCGGAGGAAAACGACAAAAATCTCTATGTGGAGCCTTGCCAACTCGGAGAGAGAGAAGAAAAAGTTGAAAACTTTTTTGAAAAGTGAGTTGAAAAAGACAGATCTGATGTTTTAAAAAAGCTTCTTCACGATCTTCGATCGATCGAAAATTACATTCGATCGATCGAATGTGACAGTCATTTTGACACAATCTAAAGCACTTTTTCGATTGATCGAAAATCAGACTGGATCGATCGAAATGGGCAGAGGCTCACTAAATTTTGAGAAAAAACACAGTTTTAAAAAACACAGTTTTGAAAAACACAAACCTAATTTTGAAAACAACTCCTCAAAGCATTTGAATAATGAAATCAAAGTGCATGAGTATGTGATGGAATGCTTTTTCAAAAACCCAAATTTTTGAACCCAAATTTTCTCAAAAACAAGTTTCAATCATTCTCCCATTTAATTTTCTCAAGCAACAAATATGTTGTGCACAAATCTCAAGATATTTTCAAACTTGGTTGGTTAGACCAAAAACACGCACACTAGCATGTACAATGTTTAACAAAGAGTAACTTGTGTAGTGTGTGAAACTAGCAAAAACTTGAGATACATGTGAGGTGATATGTGAATAGCAATTAAACACAAAGTCTACACAATTCATCACATAGAATTTAAAAGAGACTATCACCTAAAGAGTTACATCCTATAACTCCCACATCTCCTAGAACAAAAGCTTGCAATCATGTAAGTTTCTTGCATTTTTGCCTCTTATTTATATGGAATGGCATTTAGCCTAATAGTACACATCGGTTTGAATTAAGTGAATTGGCATCAAGCCTAATAGTACACACCAGCTTTAATTTAATTGAGGCTACACCTTATGTTCTTTTTGTGCATGTGCTACACTTTCTCGAGCACAAAATCTTATGATATGCACTAAGGTGTTCATGATTGGCTAGTGAATAGTGGTGAGATGGTTATTTATGCCTTTCTCAAAAGGATCAAGTCCGTCAGTCAAAAACATGTGACATCAAGATTAAGACAAAGTGATTAAAAACCACACACATCTTTCCCACACAACATGCACTACAAAGTTTTAACTAGTCAAGTGCAGTAAATAAGCTCATCAAAGTTAAACAAGGTACACAAGACATGACATGTGTAAAAAGATTGACTAACCTTGTTTTCAAAAAAAATAGTGTCCAACATAGATTTTGCTTTTCCCTTTTTTTTTTTTTTTAAATTATTAAAAGAGAAAACAAATAAATCCTAGAATGAAATGCATGTATGTAATGCAATGCAAGTCCTAGAACAAAAACACAAAAACCAAAACAATGGTCACAACAGAATAAAGCAATGAAGCACAAGGACCATGTCAGAAAGACTCAGTTAGTTCGAGTCTTTTGCATCCAAAACTTTTTAGATGCACCCCAAGCATTGGAGTTCGTATTCACATTAGAGTGATTCCCAACTCCAGAATTGGAATAAAGGTTTAACGCCTTTACAAATTCACCAATTAGTGCCATAGGATCTTGTGCTTGAGGCACAGGCACTTTTGGTCTGTTTGCTCTCTTATCAGCTTGAAGCTTGTAACAGTTAGGACGGATATGTCCAGACTTACCACAATAATGACAAACCCAAGCAGGTTTACCATGCATCTTGTCCTTAGATTTGGTAGGCTCCTTAGGTTTAGATTCTCTTAAGTTTACCCTAATCTTCTTTGGTGGTGAAACTTCTACAGGTTTAACAACCTCACTCACAGGGGGTTTAATGGTTTCACTCACAACCTTACTCATGAGAGGTTCAGAAGAAGAAGAAGAAGGAACAAAATTCGTGGAATGTGGTCCAGAATCAAAGATGCTTTCAACATATCCTAATCCAAATTTATCAGAAGGATAATTTTGAACATTCAACATGTGATCAAGTTTAGCACTAGCAGATCTAGCAACAGATAAATCATGTTCCAAAGATTTAACTTTATCAAGCAAAAGCATGTTCTCAGATTTAACATTGTTCAAAAGATCATTAGCATCAAACAATTTGACAAGCAAATTCTTCTTTTCAAGCTCAAGAGCATCAATTTTCTTCAGGCCTAGATCAACTTTCATAGCATCCTTTGCAGCAATTTTGCAAAGTTTGTTGTAGGCCTCTTGAAGATCTGCATCTTCAGAGAGTTTCCCATCAGCAGGGTTCTCTTCAGCAGATATGCTTTCATTGACTACAGCAGTAGCAGTGAAAGAAATGAAGTTTCCATCCTCATCACAACCGGACTCATCATCAGAAACCTCATTATCACTAAGGGTTACAGCCATAGCTTTACCCTTATTTCTCAAGAAAGTAGGACATTCAGATTTGACATGACCATACCCTTGACAACCAAAACACTGAGGACCCAAAGAATTATTTGAAGATTGACCTACTTGTTCTCTAGGTTTTTCAAAATTATTAGCCTTAGTGGGGTCATTCTTCCTAAAGTTTCTAGGTTCAACAGTGTTGGTATTTCTTGCCTTCCTATTAGTGTTTCTAAGGAAATTTCTAAAGTGCTTGGCAAGGTAAGTTATCTCTATAGGAGAGAGCTCATCATCAAATCGACCAGCCTCAACATCATCAACAGACTTAAGAGCCATTGATTTGGATTTGTTTACTTTAGGTAGGTCAGACTCATAGGACTGAAGAGATCCTACAAGCTCATCAACAGGGATGGAGTCAATATCCTTGCTTTCAGTAATGGCTGTCACCTTGGGTCTAAAGTCTTCAGTTAAGGATCTAAGTATCTTCCTAACAATTTTAGGTTGATCATAGATTTCTCCCAAGTTATAAGCAGAATTAACAATATCATTAAGTTTAGCATAAAACTCATCAAAGGTTTCATCATCAGACATTCTAATGCTTTCAAACCTAGAAGTTAATTGCTACAATTTGTTTATCTTAACAGCCTTTGTGCCTTCATGCATAGTTTGGAGGATTTTCCAAGCAGTATGAGCAACCTCAACATTAGAGATCCTCTTAAATTCCTCCATTGAAACAGCATTGAAGATGGCATTCATAGCTTTGCTATTGAAGCCTGCTGCTTCTTTTTCAGAAGTTTGCCACTCACTCACAGGAGTAGTGGGCTTTTGCCATCCGTATTCAACGGAATTCCAAACCCTCTCATCAATGGATTTCAGGAATGCTTTCATCCTTACTTTCCAGTAAGCATAGTTGTTCCCATCAAAGTGAGGAGGAACAAACAGAGAGTGTCCATGCTCCATGACAACTGGGGTCAAGGATCAGCTCAGAGATAAAAAAAAATCTCTAACAAGAGAGTAACCCGCTCTGATACCACTTGAATGGTTTTAGACCCCTTACAAACAACCAGATTGCATAGCCTAGTTAATTAGCCAAGTTGTTACTTAGTCAAATTAAGCAGTTCCAGGTTAAAGAAATCAAATAATCATATCAAAAATATAATGCAGCGGAATAATAAATAACACAGTGATATGATCACCCAGGAAGCCACACGGAAAAACCTGGGGACGATTTTACCCACCGATCCTCAAGGTAAAACGGAATCCACTAAGAAAGAATTGAAGTTCTTACAAAAAGACTTACAAGCTCCCCGCTTGACTTCCTAATACTACCCACCAGTAAAACTTCTTGACACGACCACGCACAGGCTCCGAGTCCACGGACTACTTCTTTCTTTGAATCCCTCAATCAGCTACAAGCACCCACGCTTGATATTCTTTAAGCTTCAAAGGCAGCAACCAAGTTGATCATCAAGATGTTGAAGTAATCTCAATCTTAAAAACCCTAAGCTTTGTGTAAAGGAAAGCTCCTCTAGATCTCACAAGAGATTTACACAAAACCGCAATGTATATGCAACAATACAACTTGTGCAACTCTTGAAAAATGTGGTTAGGGTTTGCCTTATATACCTAGGGCAAAAACATAAAACCCTAAATGTTTAAAGAGTTAGGGCTGAGTTGGAAATTCTGCAGAAAACGCATCTGGGCCGATTTTCGATCGATCGAATCTATTCCTTGAACGATCGAGCCAAGCCGAAATGCCCCAATGCATCTATAGTCACTCGATTCCAACTTTACGATATTTTATCAACTTTGAGCAAGCCTAAACAAGACTAAGTACATTGTTTTGATCATGGTTTGCCAACATTACAAATTAGAGTTCTAAATACATAAATTCCTAAACCTTTAGAACCTAACAAAAACGACAAAAAATTGACTGTGATGCTTGCCTCGTCAGAGAGAGAAAGAAAAAGTTTTGAAAAAAGTTTGAATAGAACTTTGAAAAAGTCAGATATGAACTTTTAAAAAAGTTTTTCCACGATCTTCGATCGATCGAAAATTACATTCGATCGATCGAATGAGACAGGCATTTTGAAACAATTGAGAGCACTTTTTCGATCGATCGAAAATCAAACTGGATTGATCGAACCAAGCAGAGGCTCACAAAAATTTTGAAAAAAAAAAACACAGTTTTGAAAAATGCAAACCTAATTTTGAAAACTACTCCTCAAAGCATTTGAACAACAAAATCAAAATGCATGAGTATGAGATGGGATGCTTTTTCAAAAACCCAAAATTTTAAACCCAATTTTCTCAAAAATAAGTTTCAGTCATTCTCCCATTGAATTTTCTCAAGCAACAAATATGTTGTGCACAAATCTCAAGATGTTTTCAAACTTGGTTGGTCAGACCAAAAACACACACACTAGCATGTACAGTGTTTAACAAAGAGTAACGTGTGTAGTGTGTGATACTAGCAAAAACTTGAGATACATGTGAGGTGATATGTGAATAGCAATCAAACACAAAGTCTACACAATTCATCACATAGAATTTAAAAGAGACTATCACCTAAAGAGTTACATCCTATAACTCCCACATCTCCTAGAACAAAAGCTTGCAATCATGTAAGTTTCTTGCATTTTTGCCTCTTATTTATATGAATTGGCATTCAGCCTAATAGTACACACCGGTTTGAATTAAGTGAATTGGCATCAAGCCTAATAGTACACACCAGTTTTAATTTAATTGAGGCTACATCTTATATTCTTTTTGTGCATGTGCTACACTTTCTCGAGTACAAAATCTTATGATATGCACTAAGGTGTTCATGATTGGCTAGTGAATAGTGGTGAGATGGTTATTTATGCCTTTCTCAAAAGGATCAAGTCCGACAGTCAAAGAACATATGACTTCAAGATCAAGACAAAGTGATTAAAAACCACACACATCTTTCCCACACAACATGCACTACACAGCTCAAATTAGTAAAGTGCAATAAAATAAGCTCATCCAAGCTAAACAAGGTACATAAACAAGTTATGTAAAGATAAAATGGCCAATCCTTGATTATAAATCCAAGATTTATAATACAAAACACAAAAATCTTTTTGGTTTTAACAAACGTTATAACTACTTGTTGAGATTTTGAAAAAAATATTAATGACCAAAAACAAAAAACACACATTGTGCTAAATGATCAATGCAAATGCAATGCATGACAGTGCTTGACTAAGCTATAGAGGGTACACAAACAAGAAATATAAATTTCTTAATTAACCCATGAGTACATGTACAAACTAGTACATAAAGTCAAAAATAGCTTAGCACAAACTATTCAAGTTTTTCCACAATGTCAAGCATGTTCTAAATCAAGAGAGATATTAAAACTCATGTAATCCTCAAGAAAAAATAAAACAAGACACAAAATAAAATATTTTTGTCTTTTTGAAATTTTTCAATGTTTTTGGATTTTTTTTTAATAAAAAAAAAAAAAAAAAAAAAACCAAAAACAGTAACAAGACATGTCCACAAACTATTGAAAGAATTAAATCAGGGACAAGTCAGCAACACTCACCTTGGAGAATCTTTTCTCACCCATATAGTACGAGTCTTCGGCTTTGTAGGTGAAAATCCATGAGAGGCAGAGTGTATTTGAGGAATTACACCAATCTTCTGAGAGAGACTGAAATCCTGCAAATTCCTTTCACAAGCCAACAAGCTCAAATTCTTTAAAAGAATATGAAACAATTTATATGGACTTATGGCATGAGAAATATCATCACATATCCTAGATTGACATACAAAATGCTTAGGTTTCAATTTACGACAATTAGGACGAATGTGACCATGGACACCACAAAAGTGACAAACAGGAACAAATTTAGGGATATCAGTATTCCTAACAGCAAGTCTAGTCTCAGATTTCAGTTTTTGCCTCAACAAAGAACAATTTGGTCTAATATGACCAACAACACCACAACGGTGACAGGTAGGCACAAAAACAGATTTATTATGCTCTCTAACAGTAGGTTTAGACTTAAGTTTAGAAATTTCAGCGTCTACATAAGAACTTTTACCTTTGTCTAACCTAGCACAATAAGCCTTTTCTTTATTATTCCTCTTAAAATGAGGGATATAAACTTTTTCAGTTTTAGGCTTAAGAGAACAGAAACAATTCTGTTATCATCAGCAGGCTTGGTACTAATCAAATTTTCAAGTTTAGCTTTAGACTCAGCTAACTCTTGTTCCAAGCTTTTCATCTTCTCATCTTGAGAGGAAATTTGATTTCTCAAAAATTCATTCTTTTTATTAGATTCATCTAATCTAACAAGAAATTCCTCTTTTTCAAGATTAGCCAATTTTAACTCTTCTTTAAATTTCTTAACAATTTTCAAAGATTTAGATAATTCCTTACGAAGAGTTTCAAAAGCATGAAAAAAATCAGCAGAAACAATAGTGTCCTTTTTATTCAAAACATCACAGGCATCAATAAAATCAGCAAAAGCATGAACAGAAACATGATCAGAAAGACACTTCAAATTATCCATGACAACAGGGGTCAAGGATCAGCTTTTAGATCAAAAGATCAAAAACAGAAGAGCTACCTACTCTGATATCACTTGAACGGTTTTAGACCCCTTAAAAACAACCAGATTGCGTAGCCTAGATTAATTAGCCAAGTTGTTACTTAGTCAAATTAAACAATTCTAGGTTAAAACAATCAAATAATTATATCATGCATATAAAACGTATAAAGCAGCGGAAATAATAAAGAACACAAGATATGATCACCCAGGAAACCACACGAAAAAACCTGGGGAGGATTTGACCCACCGATCCTCAAGGCAAACCAGAATTCAATATGAAATAATTGAAGTTCTTACAAAAGGACTACAAGCTCCCCGCTTGACTTCCTAATGCTACCCACCAGTAGAACTTCCTGACACGACCACGCGCAGGCTCCAAATCCATGGACTACTTCTTTCTTGAATTCCTTAATCAGCTACAAGCTCCCTGCTTGTTTATCTTTAAGTTCCAATGGTTGCAACTATAATGATCTTCAAGATGTTGAAATCATCTCTACCTTGAAAACCCTAAGTTTTGTGTAAAGGAAAGCTCCTCGAAAATCTCACAAGAGATTCACACAAAACCGCAATGTATGAGCAACAATACAATATGGAGTCTCTTCAAAAACGTGGCTAGGGTTTTGTTTATATACCTAGGGTAAAAACATAAAACCCTAAACGTTTAATGAAGTAGGGCTGAGTTGGAAATTCTGCAAAAAAATCAACCTGTGCGATTTTCGATCGATCGAGCCTATCCTTCGATCGATCGAGCCAGGTCGAAAGTCCCAAGTACTTCTGCAGCCACTCGATTCCAACTTTACAATAATGAACCAACTTTGAGCAAGCCTTAACAAAACTAAATACATTGTTTTGATCATGGTTTGCCAACATTACAAATTAGAGTTCTAAATACATAAAATCCTAAGACCTTAGAACCTAACACTTTGTTTCTGAGTTCCATTCCAAATCCTTTATTTCAGCAACTGTTTTTTATTATGTAAGGCAAGTTCTCCATCTTGTACTTTAGGTAGTCCCTTTGGCAGTATTTCTTTTGCATTTATGTCCATTGTGGTGTTCATTCTATGTATCAACGTTAACATTAGTTTATATATGTATATATATATATTTCTTTTTTTCTGAATATTCAACTTTTTAGCATATTCGTACAAATCATAAAAAGGAATAGATAGTATCTAACCAATATTAATACACATATAGGAGTATCTAACCAAAAATTAGGTATAACTCATTAAAACAATAACATAACAGTTTCTACATATTTAGTTATTGATATCTAGTATTGCATTCAAAACTTTTTTGCCTCATCATTTTCTATATGTATATATGTCTAAACAAACTGAAATAAACATGTCTTTCTTAAAGACACTTGTTGGTCTCTCTCTTCTTCTTCTTTTCTTTTTTTCTTTTTTTTTATTTATTTATTTATTTATTTTTTTAACTTCTATAGCATTTGTTTTATACAATTTTATGTTATCTATCATTTAAGAAGTATCACAAAGTAGGTACACCCTCGAAAAGAAAAAGTGTAATAGTAGTTACTTGTTTCTAATTTTTGCAACTTCTGGAATGTCTAAATTGACATACAGCATTGTTGCAAAAGTGGATGATAATTGATAGTCACCTACAAAAAAGTTGTAAAAATTTATAAGCATTATAGATACATATTATGTATTTGACTAATGATTCAATCAGTTGTTACCTCTAAAAGTTTTCACAATAGTTGAAGTGACTATTACAATGAATGGCCCTTTATTTGTTTTGTAGAAATCATCATCTATTTGTTGTGTAGTATTTCCCCCACAAAGTTGTTTGAATTGATTTGTTCCTAAAGTTGTTCATATGTAAGTTTGAGTTATTTGAAAATTATAACATATGAGTTTTTTAAAATGTATATATATCTTACTCTTCTAACAATAGTTGAATGGTTCTTATCTTTTTTGGACGCCCTCTTGTTTTGATCTCCTCAATGGCTCCAATGTAGTCCAATATGCCAATCACATCTGGAAAGAACACATTTAAAAAAAAAAAAATAATAGTTAGTATTAAGTTATGAATTGCATTATTTTTTAGCTTTGTAAAAGTAGATGCTTGGATTGTAAAACAATTAGAATTACCAATCAAGTAAGTAGTGTCATAGCAACGGGAGGCTATTGTTCCATAATCAGCAAATTCAAATTGGGATTGAGGTATTGAATGATCAAATCCGCTGAATCTTGAGACTGAAGTTGTTGAATTGAAAAGTATTTTGAGTTTGTTATGTACTAGAAAATAGTTCCCTTTATTTTCTTCAACCAAGAAATTTGTAATTGTATATATGCTCCCTTCATTTAGTTGTGGACGATAACTTTGAGCAAGATTCTTTTTGATGCTTGAATGTATCAATGTTCCCTACAAACATTTTAAATGAATTATCCCTTAATCAATAGGACTAGTACATAACAATCAATTTATATTAACTGGCTGCAAATTTTGATAAAATAATATTTGTAAAATTTATTCTAAAATGAAATCAATTATGAATTTACCTCTTTGTCAACCATTATCATATCGATGCTGATTAGATCATGGTTGTTTGCTATATTAATTGCATCCCACATTTGAAAAACTCTAACTCTCACTTTTGAGTTATCTTTGTCCCTCGATATCTGCTTCAAAGTTGTGTGCTCCATATTCGTATGAATTTGTATTATCTGCACAATTTAAACATTAGTAAAATTTATATATCATTATAGAGTAAAATCTATCATTTGCAACATAAGTGACAATCTAACTTATATTATTGATAGCTTCAAATTAATTTACAGTATTTATTATGTCTGTGTAAACCATTCAATGTAAGGGGATAAATTAATTGGGACATAATAATTATACATCTCAATTTAATTCAAAATAAATTTTTAATTGAATCAAAATAAAGATGACATAAACATGGAAAAAATTAGGCTATTCCAACGTTTCAGTTTGATTTTCGTAATAAAAATCTGTAAAACAAAAATAATATTTACACAATACAACAATCGAACAAAAAGAACTCAAGAAATTGAAAATATAAATGGAAAATTAAAGAAAAACGTTGCCAAGCCTTAAACCTTATTGAGTAATGCAGCAAAATAGTATTTAATATGCAGTAAATAATTTTAGGGAAATCATAATTTTAATTCAAGAAAAACCATCAACAAATCTACACTTTTCAGTATTCGACAAAACATAAAGACAATCGGGCAAAAAAAGAGCAAACCTAACAAAAATCTGCCAAACAAAAATCAAATCTAACTTATACAACAATCGAAGAAAACAGAACTTAATAAACTAAAAAAAATAAATGTCAGAAAAGAAAAATGAAAAAAAAGGAGAAAATTAGAACTCATATTTTTTTCAATAGAGATAAAGGAAGAACCGTAGAAAATTAAATTCAATAGAGGGAAAATGATCTGTGGGCAGTTATAGACAATTCGGAACGGTAATTGAATAGAAAGAAAGAATGCTCACCTTCTAAATAGTCGGTTGTTGCAGAGAAGGCTTCTGAATAGTTTACTGTTGTAGTGAAGGAATGGCAATTGAAACAATTGAGGGAGCTTAGGGAGGGATTCTCTATTTATGTTTGTGTGTTTGGCCGAATAAGGTTAGCGTTTGAAGATTTAAGTAATCGCACCACTTGAATGGTGTTTATATAGTTTAGCGGTTTTTTTTTTTTTT
The DNA here is from genome assembly GCA_023736055.1 of Quercus glauca. Taxonomy (NCBI): domain Eukaryota; kingdom Viridiplantae; phylum Streptophyta; class Magnoliopsida; order Fagales; family Fagaceae; genus Quercus; species Quercus glauca. Next base: position 8,790,304 of record CM043319.1, on the reverse strand, counting down.
TTTTTTTGGTGCGTTCTTTCCTGGGAGCTTCACAGGTTTTAAAATATATTTTTTGGTTTTCCAAAAAAAAAAAAATCTATTTTTAAGAAAATAAAGAATAACTAGCCCCACGCACGTGCTGAGAGGCTCTTCTATTTTTTGGGTAAAGATTAATAATTTGCATTTATTATAATTTGAGATTTCTACTTTTTCCAATAAAAAAAAAAAAAAAAAACCTAAGGGTTTGATGAAGAAATTATTTCCCCCACAAATACATAAATCAATACTACCAAGAATTTTGGAAGATACCTGTTTGCTTAACGAATGGTTTGAGTCTTAGTTGCATTTGCCAATCTCAATTCCAAACCTCATAAAATGTGTCCCTAAAATCAAATCCATTGAAGTCATCAATTAGTTGCTAAAGTTTGGCTTAATTTTAAAAAATAACCATTGAAAAGCACAAATTGAAAAAATTGTCTAAAAAGGAGGACAGAAGAAACAAATACGTCGTGATGAAGTAAAAAAAGAAAAAAAGAAAAAAAAAAGAATACAGGAGTGAGTTTTGTAGATTGAAGGAGTTTTAAAACTAACAAAAGAGTGATCCTATTTTGTAGGAAGTTAGAAAGTAGAAGTAGGAATTTAAACCAACGTAAAAGTAGGAGTTTATTAGAAGCATGAAGACATTTCAACATAGAAGTAGGAATTTATTATTTTTGTCAATTTACTATGTTAACCCCATTTTTAAGTTTTTGATAGGGGTATTTTTGACAATAAAAAAAGCAATAACTAACTTTTTTTTACCAATTTACTATTTTAACCTCATTTTTAAGTTATTGGTTAATTAATTTATGGGTATTTTTGACAGGAAAAAAACAATAACTAACTTTCTAAATTCTCTTAATAATAATGATCATTTTGTAAGGATTCACAGATAAATGGCTACATATTAAAAATAATTAGTATCTGAAAAAGTAAATATATTCAAATAATTTAAGGTAAATATTTGAAGTGAATATTTTATATTAGTATTAGTTAAATAAATTTAATTAAATAAGTATGTAACTATTGTATTAGAAATTATAAAATTTTAAATTAAAGATTTTAAAATAGCACTCAAAATGTCAAAACCAAAATCAGGATTTAAAAATAATTTATCATCGTGGGTTTAATATTTTTTAAATCTTAAGATTTCTCTCTCTCTATCTCTCTTATATGTATTATCTTTTCATTTCTTTTTTTTTTTTCTTTTTTTTTTTCCCAAAAAGGCAGTAGCTTGCCAAGTAATATAATTCTTGTTGAAAACTTGAATTTTTTTTATACTTTGACAGCATTATTTGCCCATTTGACACATTGTAGGAGTTTAAAATAACCATAAAAGATATTCCTTCAATAATTTAAAAATATAAATATTAAAAAAGAAAAAGGTTACAATGTTTGGTTGCTAAGAGAATTAATCATAAACTAAACTACAATTACTGCATCAAGTTCCACAGGAAGATTATAAATTCCAGAATTTGTTGCTAATATGCCAAATTCATGAGACATTAGTGTCTAGATTGGCATGGCAATCAAATTCGTTCATTTTGCAAACTTTAAAAATTATTTACTTATGAAGCGCTTCTAATTAATACCACGTTTATGTCCCTTCTTCAACCTGGATTTTTGTGCAAAATATGGAGTTTGGACCCATCCATTCAACACACTATTATTTTAATCTTTTCAACTTGTGGGGGAAACTACAAATTTGAAGTACAGGTAGAAGCATGAACACAATTTTCCGCAAGCCATATATATATATATATATATACACACACAAAATATCATATTGTCTCTACCAGTACCCACATTTACATTCCACACCATCCAGCTAATTGCTTTCACATGTTAAATAAATGGTGAAAATAGCACTAAGTTAAAAATTCCATATGATGATTGACAGACAAATTTTAAAATGGTCTTTAACCATAATTAGCTGACCTTGATAATTATGTTGATAGAGTGGAATATTAACTAAAATCTAAGGGATAATCAACTTTGTATAAAAAACATTACACTTTCAGATTTTAAAGTTCTACCATTTCATCACTCTTAAAAAACAACAGATCAAGTAGGATGGAAAATAGAAACTAAAAACTAAATTGAATTTTACAGTTGCTATTTTTCCTTCTGATCTTAGCGTGCTAGCCGTTGCATCATTTCGAATAGTGATAACGCTTTCTCTTTCTCAGCGCTCCGCCCCCCCCCCCCCCTTGAATAGTAAGCAGCAAGTCAATGGTTCAAATCCAAAGCATTGGTAAGTCCTTTGTTGTACTGGGGATCCCTAAGCAAAGAATACCCACTGCACCACAACCATACACGTCCCACTAAATTTAGTTCAAAATAAGATCAATAGGATGCAAAAGAAAAAAAAAGAAGTGTAATAATCATGTGATCACAAAAATGAACCCCTCATTTTAAGTAGTCAGTAATTTTCAGATTCTAAAAGGCCAAAAAACTACGCTACAAATCATATTAAAAACAAAACAAAAACTCTTCCCTTTCACAATCAAACATCCCTCTTGACCCATGTATCAATAGATCAAGGAAATCTCAATCCTGGCATAGAGGCATCAATGTACTTATTCTACTGATAAAATAAGTTTATGTACTTAAAATTCCAAAAGCTTATATCAGTTGCACTTATATACACAATATTCAGTAAATAACTTCCTTAATATGCGAACAGATGAAATCATGAAACTCCATTAACTCATTCTATTACCCACTGGTAGATACTTTTTAAGTAGGAAATCAATCAGACATATAGATCATGATAGCATATTTCAATATCATAATTACAAAATCAATCGGTACCAAAATATTCTGACCAACCAATCCAAAGAAATTAAAAAATCAATACAAATATTGTAAGGTTCAAACAGTGATATAATAATTGGTAAGAATTAAACCACAGCCACAACAGCTGAGCTAAACACTTCATCATTTTTCTCTTTGACTCTAAGATTTTCGTAAAATTAGTAATCTTCTTCTTACTACTAAATCTGAGATATCTTGTACATCATCAGCATATATTATATGAGAAAGATAGAGTAAAATTGGTGTACACACAAATTATAGTTTCATGTGAAGTGTATATATCCATACTCTATACCTCTACAGAGCTTATGCAGATAGTCAAACACATATAACTTAAAGCATGGCCATTTGATACCTGCTATGCATAATGCATTGTTGACATGAAAAAGGGCAAACGCAAAAGTTGAAGTAGTGAATTTTACAACTTTTAAAGGAAAATTCTTCTGTTAACTTATGATTGACAGCTCGTGTACGCCTCAGCTTGCATGCAGAAGTTCACCAAGAACTTCCACGTGGCTTTAAGGAAAATTTCATTTTCAGTCCACTGGTTCTTTTGAGTAGCTGGTGGCAAGGTTTCAATGTTTAATCCCCTCCCCCCTTTCCCACCCCTCAAAAAGAAAAACTGATTATTAAGGAGTTTCTTTGGGTTATTTGGCTTAGGATAAGGTAACATACTTAGGCTATTGCTGGAAATACCCAGCCAGTATTTCTTGACCATCTTTTATTTCAATTGATTTCTTATATTCTACTTCCCAATCCATCTCGACATTTACTTATGAAGTACCCAAATAAAATAAAAGAAAAATAAAAAGAAAAGGAAATCATCCATCTCAATGATTGCTTTGTATTTAATATTTCTGTTCTTTCAAGCCTTTTGTCTCGCGCGCGCGTGTGTGTGTGGGCTTCTCTAGCTTCCGAATATAATGTTTAGTTTCAAATCACTTTATTGTCCACATATCTCTCATATATTTCTAATCTCACATCTAACAATTCAATGCGCCTGTTTAGACTTTACCTTTGATGGTTAACTGATGCATGATATGTAAAATCTGATTGCAGGCCCACATAGTGCTGGAGATGAGCTATACTGAGCAGTAACTTATAGCAGCTGTGGTTTCTGATAGATTGAAACCAGTTCTTGCTGGTTCAGAGTTGGGTGCTCCGTCAAGTTTGTTGTTGTTAGGACATATGTGTTCACATGTTAAGAACATATGTCATATTTTATGTAAATTGGCTAATCCTTTGACAAAACGCACTCTACTTGTAATTGGGTAGTTCTAGGTGTTTTTAATACTTCAAGAAACAAGGTTTCAAGATCAAGTGTTGAAGTCATCAAGTCTGTCCAAGAAAAAGCAAGCTGAAGTGCAGAATTTTTAAAGCTCGACACCTACTCGACACCTACCTCGACACCTGCTATCTATCGAGAATTAAAAAGTCAGATTTCTGTTCTGATTTTCTTGGGATCCGTGAATGTGTTTTTGGGCCTTCTTTTCTTCTAACCCTAAACATATTTAAGGAGTGTTTTAAGAGCCGTCAACATAGACACAAGTTGCATAAGCATTGAGCAATCCTTGTTCAAGCAAATTGTGATCTAAGACGAAGTTCTTGACCTAGTTCATCTTCTTCAAGAAGTTGCTGTGTATTTTGCACCGTAGGGTTTTGTGACCAAGCATCTTCCTGATCTTCATTGCATAGGATGATCTGAAGAACTTTGCAGCCAACCTCTCTTCCTAAAGTTGGTGTTTGAAGTCGCGTACTGGGATCCGTGCATCTGGTTAGTCACGTACTTGGGAGCCGTGCATCAAAAGGGGGAACTGTCACTACAGATCAAGTCCAATTGGGTATTGGGGTAAGGGTTCAACTGTAGGTTGGTAAGGTACTTGGGATTCCTTATTTGTAACCGTTTGATTTGATAATAGTGGGGTTTCGAGAGTGGTGACCTGAAAATTACCCGGTGGGGTTTTTGCCATTAGGGTTTTCCCGATTCGTGAACAAATCACTGAGTTATTTATTTTTCCGCTGCATATTTAGTTTTGGTGATTTGTTTGTGCTGCCACGCGTTTGCATGATAAATTGATTAATTAATAACTTGGCTAAATTAATTAATTAGTTTAAATCACATGGGGTCATTCAATTTGTGGCCTATCAGTTGTCTCCGATACAGAGGTGTTGGGTAGAAAATCAAACAGTACCAAAATATTCTGACCAACCAATCCAAAGAAATTAAAAGATCAATACAAATACTGTTAGGTTCAAACAGTAATATAATAATAGGTAAGAATTAAATCACAGCCACAATAGCTGAACCAAACACTTCATCATTTTTCTCTTTGATGCTAAGATTTACGCAAAATTAGTAATCTTCTTCTCACTACTAAATCAGAGATAACTTGCACATCAACAGCATATATTATATGAGAAAGATAAAGAGTAAAATTGGTGTACACAAATTATAGTTTCATGTGATAAGTCAGCGCTATAGTAGGGAAATGTTTTTTATACAATTAGATAGTAAAGTATTTTACAGAAGGGGGCAATTTTTGGTAAGTTTCTGTTGCTGCCCATTCCATAAACAAAATTCTTTCCTAGCCCAAAAATTTAGAAAATTTCCTCCTTTCTCACAAACCCGAGAGGGCTAAGATCATCAATAACTCCCCATAGTAGATATGGAAAATGTTTTTTAAACTTCTGTATCCATTTTTTTTAATATTATTTTCTTTTTTAAAAAAAACTTTTAAACTTATCTATAAGTCAACCGAAATCATAGCAATATTGATCAGATCATGGTTGTTTGCTATGTTAACTGCATCCCACATTCATTGATATTTGCATCAAAGTTTCATCGTTTTTCTCTTTGACACTAAGATTTACGCAAAATTAGTAATCTTGTTCTTACTACTAAATTTGAGATATCTTGCACATCAACAACATTGATTATATGAGAAAGATAGAGTAAAATTGGTGTATACACAAATTATAGTTTCATGTGAAAAGTCAACTCTATAGTAGGGAAATGTTTTTTATACAATTAGATAGTAAAGTATTTTACAGAAGGGGGCAATTTTTGGTAAGTTTCTGTTGCTGCTCATTCCATAAATAGAATTCTTTCCTAGCCCAAAAATTCAGAAAATTTCCTCCTTTTTCACAAACCCAAGAGGGCTAAGATCATCATTAACTCCCATAGCAGATATGGAAAATGTTTTTTAAACTTCCGTATCCATTTTTTTTTAAAATATTATTTTTTGTTTAAATTTTTTTTTTTTAACTTACCTATAAGTCAACCAAAATCATAGCAATATTGATCAAATCATGGTTGTTTGCTATGTTAACTGCATCCCACATTCACTGATATCTGCGTCAAAGTTTTGCACTTCATTGTGATATGGATTTGTAATATTAGAACATTCTAAACATTAGTAAAATTTATATATAACAATGGAGAAAAACCTATTGTTTACAATATAAGTGACAATCTAGTTTACACTATAAACAATTTGAAATAATTTTAATAAATAGTATGTGTTACCTTTAGGCAAATTATCGAATATTTCTTTGTAGGCAATATTTTTTGCATGAAAATGATCACCATAACCATTTTCTACAATAAGTATCCTAAGGCCATCTTTATTTATAACTCTGGATACGGAAACATATAACAGTCCATGACTGAAAATTGGTCTATCTATATAAAGTCCAACATGTTGCAAAGATTGACCTTGACTCTTATTAATTGTCATAGCAAAGCAAACAAATACTGGAAACTGCCTTCTTTTTAGAACAAAGGGCCATTTAGAATCAGAAGGAGATAAGACTATTCTTGGAATAAACACTTTTTCTCCAATATGAGATCCTGATATTATTTGAGCCTCCAAAACCCATTTTGATAATTGAGTGACTAAAAGTCTAGTACCATTACAAAGTCCATTACTTTGGTTTAAATTTCGAAGTAACATTATTGGTAGACCTACTTTCAATCTGAGTTTATGGTTTGGAATACCAGGGAACTTCAATGAATTAAGGAACTCTATTGGATACATGACATCTTGGTCTACAATGTTGCTTGAAGCTTTACATAATGAATCTGCACTAAGATAGGTCTCTTCATCAGCATTAATAAGATCAATCATGTAACCATTTATGTCTTCAACTACTTCATTTGTTGGAGCTAAAATTGCTCTCTCTTCTAAATACTTGGAATCGTTGAATTTTGTAGTGAAGTCAGGATAGGTAGCATTTACAATATCGTTGAAAGGATGAGCACCAGGCTGAATTAGTAAATCACGTGGTATTTCAATCAATGCTTCACCTTCACTATTACTAAGTTCACCATCACCAATTTTCTATATCCATTCAACAAATTCCCTTGCTGCAATATCACCTAGGTTTTGTGTCAACCTCATATTTTTTGTTAGAATGAAAACTTTGCTACTGTTCCATAATGAAGACTTGTTAATTGACGCCTCAACTATTTATTCTCTTCGTCCTTTAGATACCACTGGTAATATTTGTCGGAAATTACCACCAAGAACAATTGTTTTTCCTCCAAAAGGTGTCTCCCCACTATTTAAGTTAGAAAAACGTAATATATCTCTTAATGATCGATCAACAGCTCTAAAACAATTTTGGTGTGCCATAGGAGCTTCATCCCAAACTATAAGACTTGCTTTTGTCATAAGTTCTGCAATTTGTGAACCCTGTTTAATACCGCAAGTGGAACTGTCTGTTACATTTATTGGTATTTGAAATCTTGAATGAGCTGTTCTCCTTTTAGGCAACAATAATGCAGCAATTCCAGACGATGCAACTGCAATGACAATCTTCCCTTCTGAGTGCAATCAGCATATAATGGTTTTCTAGAGATAAGTCTTTCCAGTTCCTCCATGCCCATACACAAAAAAGAAACCACCTTTATTCTTTAAAACGGAATCAATTACTTCATCATATAAATATTTCTTTGATCAATATTAAGACCATTAAGAAGTTTAATATGTTTAGCTGCCAAAGAGTTTCTATCATAATCCAATTCTTCTTGTAATACTCTATTTTTACTTTGTCTGAGGAGTAATGTGTTTGGATATGGTATTGTCTCACATTCGTGCAAAGACCTGCTACTCATTATCAAAATCTGTTCAATCTCACATAGTGCATAGTTTTGTAATTGGAAGTCATCAAGATGTAGGTTGTCATATCGTAAAATTGTTCTTTGACGATGCAGAATGTCTTCACATAACAATTGCCAATTTGAAATCCAAAATTTATATGGATCTGCAACCTCACAAAAAATCAACATTGTAACAAAAAGTTCTCATAGTTGTTTCCCTGAAGCCCAATACGATGTATGATTCAAAGCTTCATGCCACTCTTTATCATCATCAAGCAAACCAAGTGCATAACATGCTGATCTGAAAGTTGGATATACAACATTATTTATAGTTTGCATTTCCTCAAATGATCTAGCTCCTTTGATAACATTGAGTAGCATCTGCAAATAAAACCGTTCTCCACTTGCAGGATGAGCATTGTATATACGCCCTATACATCTTCCTGGTTTTCTCAATTTTCATTCTTTGTCTTTTCTATGCCAAACACATTTAGTAGGGAATTCAGAATAAGTTAATTCCCTTGCTTCTTCATACAATGCATTTGCTTTCATCCACTCCATAAATGTACTTTTTCCAATATCTAGGTTGTCCACAACATTATCTGAATAATCAGTATCTTTAAAAAAAACTAGTTGTTTGTCCTCATTGTGAAAACTAAGTCTTTGAACAGCAGGTTCTTGATGGTGAATTGCAAACTCAAATATCCTCCAACATGCCTTTATGGCAGACACATATCTACAATTTAAATATGTTTTAACTTCATCAGTATCTATCATATGTTGCATTCCAGTAGAAGAATCAATATGTAAATTTTCTTCAAGAATCAAAGTTGCACGATCAGGTTCTTTTGTTATATATTTAAATAAGTACTTGATAGATCTTGAACGATTACACCACTCGACATTTATATGTGCTTGAAATTTCACCAATAAGTCAATATTGTGTGGAACTATAAATCAATTATCAAGTTTGACTTCATTTCTTTCAACAAATCTTCCGTTATTCCTTCTTCTATATATTGGGAAGCCATCTTCATCAACATTAGTTTGAGAACAAAATTTTTTAGGGAAGTGCTTTGTACATTTGTTTTCAATCATACAACCTGCCCTTGAATTTATAGAGCCACAAGGACCATGGACCATATATTGTTTGACAATTTTATAAGCTAAAGGTTCTTCATTCAAATCTGGAATTTCTGCTGAAATTATTCTATCAATTTCTGCTGCTGTAGGATGCTTGCCATCATGATGCAAAAAAAGTAAAATGTGCGCATAAGGTAATCCTCTCTTTTGATATTCAAAAGTGTAGACAACTGCCACCAAAATAGTAAGTTAGTTACATATATTTAGATTAATTATTAAGCCAAGTAAAGAAGAAGGGAAAAATGTTTAAAATGTAAAGTTTAGAATGCTTGCAATTACTTTCCCAAAGTGTTGTCCATGCTTTAAATCATGTAAGAGTTGATCAAGCTTTGTCTTAAACACTCTTGCAACCACATTAGGCCGATCTTCTACTTTTTGTCCAGGTTTCCTAGATAGGAAAAGATCAATTTCTAGCCATTTTGTGTTGCAAGTGAAGGTAATAAATAGGTCCGGATAACCTGCCCATCTACAGATTGCCATTGCATCTTGATAGTTTTCAATCATATACCTCGGACTTCCTATGAAACTTGAAGGTGGCACAAATCTTTTGCCAGAAGATGCAGGGGTGGTATCTCCTCTCATAACTGCATCTCTCAGTCCTTTATACAATTCTATCCTTAATTTTTCTTGGTTCTGTTTTACCCACATAAGCCGGATTTCTTCAATACATGTGTAGGCATCTACATCAAATTGTTGAAACAATCTACCGCCGTATACCAAAGTATGTCCCTCATGTTCACGTTCTTGCAATCGATATGCATAATATTCTCTCATTGTAACAGAATCAGTTGTATCAGATCTGATTCCATCTACATTACTATACAAAATGCCAAGCCTAAAACCATCCTCGCCATATAGGAACAATAGGGGATATTATAATGCCAAGTATGAAGGATGCAAGACATTAATACGTTGTAACCCTCCTTCTTTTAACTCAACAATAATATTGTGATGTGCATTCTCAGCACCAATGATAATTGCTACAATTTCTGAACATGTAGGCAGCTTATATTCTCTTCCATCTGTAGTTCGGGAGCCAATAAGACATAATCTTAAACGGTGAATATCAGTATCAATGAAACGGTCTCTAGACATTCGAAATATCTTCACCAAACTGTTTGATTCATCAAACATTTGGATCAATGCATCAACAATAGAAGGATCAAGGTCACTATACCACTGCTAAAGACGTTCATTCTATGTTGATCTTCATTCTCAGTATCATAGAAATATAATTGAACAAATTGTGGATCTTGACCATCATTAGGAAGAAGAGTTCCAATTCTATGGCGGTTTTGGTCATTAAGTTTGAAAATCTAAGGGCCTCATCCATCGTTAATTCTATTATCCACCTTGCCACCCATAGATGTCATTGCGGACATTGCATTATAACTTCTGATCAAAGTTCTGAATGTTTTAGATCGTTGATTACCAAGAGGATCTAAAAGCTCATCAATAAGAGAAGGTGCTTTCTTTAGCAAAGGCAACTTAACCTTACCCTCCATACAACAGAGAGAAAATTTTGGGTTCTTAGGCCTCTTAGATTTGACTGTTCTCTCTTTATACCATAAAATTGAATCGCAATGCACGCATACGTAAGAAGGCGGGCCAAAATTCCAAGGTTCAGTAAATTTTCCTATATGAATTTTAAAATATGAGAAAAACAATAATGATATAAACGAAAAAAATTCTTCACCACCACTCTCATTTTCTAATTCATGGATTTCTTGAGGTACATCACAATAATTGAATCTATCTTGTACCAAAATATCATCTGTACTTATGTTCAATCTAGTTTCTTCAAATGATCCATGTCAACATCAATATCTAATAATCAAATGAGAATTGAAAGTTTTATTCTTAAATTTTTATGAAGCAATGTTTAAAGAATTTATAAATACAAAGTGGTAGAAAAAGAAACAAACCTCTTGACACATAAAAGTCCATGTTTGTACCAGGTGAATGCAACATAGAGCAGTCATGAGTTAATGTCGTTCTATCCCTCCTTTCTTTTTCCTTTTTTTAGCAATGACAATTTCCCTAGATTTCCTAGCCTGGGTAAGTTTATTTTGTAAACTATTTTTTCTTTCATGCCATTTTCTTTTGGATCGCTTCTCAAACTTTAGCATCCGTCTTTTTAGGCGCGCTTGTCTTGCATTTTCCATTTTTTTATAAGTCAGAAATGTCTGATCTGAATTAACATGTGGGGGAATAAATGTCATTATGAATACAAAATTTCTAATAAGAGTCAATATAAATGAGCTGCTACAAATTGAGTTCCTATAAAACATGTGGTTGTGTGTTATATAATCAATTATAATTATTTAAAATTCAGAAAACGTGGCAGATTTATATAAATGAAACATTACAAATTTTGAATTAACACCAAACGAACACTGGTGAGGAAAAAAGCAAGAGACCGAAATACATATATAAACAATGTTGTCCCAATCTGCAAGTATGTTTGATCATATATAAAACAAATTAATAAAGTACTAATATACGTCATCGATATAGCCAATCTTTCTTTAAAAGACTGATTTTCAAGTGGTAATCTTAGTCATAGTTTATTTATGAAGTTTTTTACTAAAATTAAATATTGATTAAAGAGTAATTAACACTGCTGCAAATGTTTGATACCCCTTTGCAGCTTTAGCTTTGTGGTCATGCCACATTGGCTGCTGCACACACAATTATGAAATTTTTAAATTTTCACCTACGGTTTGTCTTTTGTAATAAATAAAAGTATCACGTACATTTTACAGAATATAAGCTATTCATATATAAGAGCCGGAGTTAATAATTGGAAATTTTAGACAAATTAAGTTTTATATGGATCGTGATTTGGCTATTACAAACCCTTCATTTAATCTAATAATCCTTCCTCTTGAACTTTTTGCTTAACACTTTCATGAAAGCCAAATCATAAAGAAACAAAAGCACCTAAACATAAGCACTCAATAAGACAACAAGAATCAAGATTAATTATACTGAAGAATCAAGATTAATTAGATTATAAACACACCCAAATTATGGAATTCATGAAGCTTTTCACCCATTATTATGTAATCTTCTATTCGTAAAATAAATGAATAAAATTAAAGCGTCTATAAGCACTCAATCCAAAACACTAAGACATACACAATAAAAACAAATGAATTAAGAAAATAAACAATGCTAACCACAACAACATTTAAAAAACCTACCAATAAATTAAGCCTATTAGCCTGAGCAGTACAAAAATTAAAAGAAACAAAGTCTAATAGAACAATTTTGAAATATATGAGAAATTATTATTAACGCAAAAGAAAAGCGTAAGATGCTCCAAAAAAATAGAACAAAAACAAAATAAGCATTCTAGTAAATCAAAGATATCTATCAATAAAAAAATAATAGTAAAATTAAATATCAAGAAGTAAAACAACAAAGGCAAAGCTTCATCTATTATTACCTTCAAATCATGTCACTCTGCACTTTGCAGGCATTTATGTAAAAATGAAAACAGAATTTGACATTTCAAATTAATTCAATAACTCTTATTGAAGTATTATAAATGATCTTATCAGTGAGAGGACCCTTTGTAGCATTAAGTAGCTAGAAATGAGAAGTTAAAGACTTTAGATAAACTGAGAAAAAAAACTTTGATTTAGTAATCCCTTAGCATGTAGCCATCGACAAAACATAATCAGTTCAAGAAACTAAACAAAACAGAACTCAAGAAATTGGGGAAAAAAAGAAGGAAATTAGGGAAAAAGGTAACCAAATCTTAAATCTTGATTGAGTAATGCAGCAAAACAGTATTTAACAAAGTCTGAAAAGAAAGCTACAATCTATTAAGAAAATCAACCCTTAATGGACACATATAATAAATATAACCTCTGTTAGCAGAGAAAGTAAAACCTAATATATGACCCCTTCCTCTGATTCAAAATGTTGTATTGTTAAAACACATCCCTAAGATTCCATTACTCATCAATAGAAAATCAGCCCACTACCTTATTTTTATCTCTTCATTGGGTTGCAAAGCAAAATTTTCAATAAAAACTCAAAAACTAACACCAAAGGCTGGATGCACGCACATATGAAAAAATATGTGAACACGAAAAACTTTATGAATCATCTACTTATTCAAAGCAGTCCAAAACAGCAAAACCTACATTGAAAAAATTAAAATGCTAAGAAATCAACCATTATTGAACGACGGACATGTTTTTTCCTAAACATATTCAAGGACTAAAGCCCATGATGGCACCCCTAAAAAAATAGGATTACGATAAATCAAAAAGAAAGTATCAAAATAAAGTGTATAACACATCAAGTAACAAAATGCTAACCTTGGGTATAGATGCTGCAGAAAAGAAGCGAAACAGAATGTGTGACAAATTAACAATTGGAAGGAGGGAGAGGTTTTATTTGGCCGTTTTTTCTTTTACCAACTGCCTATCCCTATGAATGCAGACCATCTAACGATTTACGATTGTCCCTGATGACATTGTGCACCTTTGTTTAGTATTATCTCTAATTTTCTATTTTAAAAAGGGCAGTAAATAATCAAAGAATATAATAATTCCAATTTGGAAAAGATTATAATATTAGTAAAGCAGGAAAAACAAAGATTATAATTTGAGGCCAAAACATTGAAAGAGAGAGAATAAACATCTGGATTTTAATTCAAATTCGGGAAAATTGGCTGAAGAAATCAATTTGTAAAGACAGAAGCTGGTTAAAACATGCAAATCAAAGCCAATTGAAGCAGAAATAGAGTAAATGAACAAAATGTAAAATGAAGAATGAGATAAATAAAAAGAAAATCGGCATTCAAGAAAACTATAATAATAAAGATCCATGGACAAATCAAAAACATTAATCGAAGACAATTAGTGAATTAGTGGATCAATAAAAGTACGTAGATTATAGTTGTTCTTTAGTCTTTCAGGTGGAACCAAGAATCAAATACATTTGTATAAATCTTTTTTTTTGGTTTTAAAATAAAAAGGTTTTTTCTAAAGATTAACAAACTAATCGAAACATTAATGTGTACACCACACAATAGTCTTTAGGAATTAATCCCTAAATATTCAACAACATAATTTTAAGCAATATACTAGCTATTTAATTGAATTGAATAAAGGAAAAAAAATAATTTACTATTAAAAAAATTCATCGATTCTTTAAAACAAATATACATTCCTTTAAACAAATATACAATCAAACGGGGAACATGAATTTTTAGCACAAACATTAAAAAGGCTTTAGACTTTTTAGTTTCAGGTAATAGATGCGTAGAACAGCAACATTGAGAAATCAACCATAATTGAATGGCAAACATGTTTTTTCCTACACATTTTCAAGGGCTAAACACCATAATGCCACCCTTTAAAAAAGTGGATTCAAAGTAAAGAGTATAACACATCAAGTAACAAAATGATGGCCTTAAGTATAGGAAAAGTAAAAAGAACAATACACAGATCTAAGAATAAGCAATAACACAAATAGATGTGATAGGCAAAAGTAATAAAAAAATACCGAATATATTTTATTAATACTTAAAAAAATGATTTATAATTGTATTTGAAATTTTAGATATAAAAAACAAATGGGTTTTGCATTTTTTGGTAGAGAAAACAGTAAAGAGAGAGGAGAGGCAGCAATTCAAAGAGCTTGAAAAAAAATCAAACAGTAAACTGATTTTTTTCATTGCACAAAGATTAAAAAGTGATAGGGATCTATATAGGATGCATTTGTGATTTGGTTCTGTCAAGTTTGAAAAGCTTTTACTATTATGCATTTGTGAATGCAGATCATCTAATGGCTTAGGTTTTCCCTGATGACATTATGCACCTTTGTTTAGTATTATTTCTAAATTTCTATTTCAAAGCAGGTAGTAAATAATGAAAGAATACAATTCACAATTCTTGGGTTCTGCCATTCTTGTCCATGCTGTAAGAATTAATATTCACAACAAAGCATCTAAAGAAAGAGAATGAACATCTGAATTTCAATTCAAATTCAAACACAGAGAATTGATATGTACCTTTCGTTGGAGTGTATTTAGTTTCGAATATGTTGTCCATGGAGTTGTGCCGATCTCTATCTCCGTATCTCAAATCCCTAAATTGATAGCAAACCTAAAGAAGACAATAGGGTAAGAGATTTAACCAATTCTAACCCGTCTATTTACATAAATTAAACAAAACTACTCCTAACCAAAAAACCTAAATCATAACCAATCAAACCTAAATACCTGAATCATAAATAATGCCCAAACGAATCTCTAAAAAAAAAAAAAAAAAAAAAAAACCCCACTGTCTAAAATTAAAAACAGAACATATGGGCTTTGTGTGTGTGTGTGTGTATATATATATATAAACGGTTAAAGCAAAATAAACAAAAGGCTTGTAACTAAAAAAAAAACCTAGCGGTACAGAGATGGAAGGAGTAAGTCCCCGATAGAAAGTTCAGACTCACCCTTACTTCCACCTCTCTGGTGCAAATCCATAAACACACAGATCAGAATAGCATGTTTCAAACCAACAAACATACGAAGAAAGAAAATCCAAAAGGAAGAGAAAAAAAGAAAGAAGAGAAACCTTTAATCGCACGATTCTCCACTAGATCGCAGGTGGTTGTCTAAGTTTGGCCTGGGATGGTGATGGCCGACTGTACGAATCTTCACTGTATTGTAAGTTTTTTTTTCCTCCCCTTTCTCTGTGCTATAGTATCGGTAGGCATTTTCTTTTAGAAAGAGAAAATGTTTAGCGGTGTCTGATGAAAAGAGATGGCTAGGGTTTTTTTAACTGCAACGTGTTTTTTTATTGTTTTTTTAACCGGGGTTTTTTTTTTTTTAACATACCAAAAAAGCAGTCAAACAATGTTTAGTTTGTTAAACAAAGTAATGTATCGCTTTTTTAAAGTGATACATGTCTGATTTTTAGATAGGAAGTTATCCTATTTATCAGCACCTCCTTAATTGCAGGGAAAGGCTTCTGCTATTATATATAGTATATGATATATATATATATATATATATATATGTCACTTCCCCATTTCATTTTTACTTTCCACAAAAATTTGCAGTCAAAGCGCTACCGTCCTCTTTATCAAATTGACATACCGTCTGCTTGGTGCAACCGTCTACCACACCTTTTCTATTGCTCTCTTCGTGTTGTTCATCTGTGAGTATCATTCACCTTATGCTGAACTCTTTTTTTGCTTATTTTACTTTAAATATTGCATGTCCGTAGACTTGTAGAGTCTTAGGGTTTATCCATCGCGTGTAGGTGATAGATGTCTAGTGAGGCGTCGAGTGAAGAATCATTTGTCAGCTACAAAGCGGGCTACAATGAGGTGTATCCGTCAGGTTAGCATGACCCTGGCAACCCCCACGATAAGAGGGATTCGTCTGCCAACTCTCCTTCCACGGAGGAGGATGAGGACTTGGACATGATCAGATCGAAGGGTGATTTAGGTGGGGATTCAAGCAGTGGAGACATTTACTATGCTGAACCTCCCATCCAATCCGTCATAGGTCTTGATGGACTTGGGGAGTTTCTCCTTCTCCTGTTGTGGATGGTAAATGACTTCAACTCTAATGTCAAGGAAAAACACTTTGAGACCCTTAGGGAAAGATACCAGATTCCCGTCGACATCCTTATTTATCTGCCTTTCAAATCAGAAAAATGCTTCTACTAGGGTGTTGAGGATGTCAGGGTGTATGAGCAGATGTTTAAGGCAGGACTTAGATTCCCTTTGAGTACCCTTCACCACCGTCTACTTCAATATCTAGGGTTGGTCGTCACCAAGATCTCTTCGAATGCCTGGAGAGTCTTCCTTGGCACGGAAGTTTTATATGGATTCTTGTCCAATGAGGAGCGAAGGATGACGGTGGAGGAGTTCTTCCACTGCTACCATCCATCAGAAATCACCCAGTCGTGGACAAAACTTGGGGCATAATGCCTCCATCCGGTCTAAATTTTGCTTCTTATTGTTTGTTGTGTTAGCCTAACTGTCCATTTTTTGCAACTTGAAACCATCTGTTAGGTTCTAAAGACTTAGGATTTTATGTATTTAGAACTCTAATGTGTAATGTTAGCAAACCATGATCAAAACAATATGTTTAGTCTTGTTTAGGCTTGCTCAAAGTTGTGTAATTCATGTAAATTTGGAATTGACAGGCTGCAGATGTATTAGTGCATTTCATCCTGGCTCGATTGATCGAAGGTTAGACTCGATCGATTGAAAGTCAGCCAAAATGTTTTCCTGCAGAATTTTCAACTCAGTCTTATCTCATTAAACGTTTAGGGTTTTATGTTTTTGCCCTAGGTATATAAGGCAAAACCCTAGCAACGTTTTGAGGGTTGCTCTAGTTGTATTTTTGCTCATATTTTGCGGTTTATGTGAATCTCTTGTGAGATCCTTGAGGAGCTTTCCTTCACATGAACTTACGGTTTTCAAGGTAGAGATATTATCAACACCTTGATGATCAACTCAGTTGCTACTATTGGAACTTAAAGAAACACAAGCGGGAGTGCTTGTATCTTGTGGAAAATCCAAGAAAGGAGGAGTCTGTGGATTCAGAGCTTACACGTGGTCGTGTCAGTAAGTTCTATTGGTGGGTAGCAATAGGAAGTCAAGCGGAGGTGCTTGTAAGTCTTATTGTATGAACTTCGATTCTTTCAAGATAGTGGATTCAAGTTTACCTTGAGGATAGCTAGGTTAAATCCTCCCCAGGTTTTTACTGTGTGGTTTCTTGGGTCATCATATCTTGTGTTCTTTATATTTCCTCTGCTTTATATGCTTGATATGATTATATGCTTGTGTTAACCTAGATTTGCATAATTTGACTAAGTTAATCACTTGGCTAATTTTCTAGGTTAATCCAATTGTTGTTTTAAGGGGTCTAAAAACCTAACACCATCTAGAGGTGACCTTGGAGCAGTGGAGTTTTTTGGAAGAAAATCTTTAAAATCAAATTGGTTGAGAGGACGTGGGCAAAGCTTGTAACCTTGGATACAATCCACTGGTATTGTGATGGTCCTGAACCCACAGAAGCTACCCATCGCTACGATAGTCAAGCACGAAAACGTAAGTCCATTACTTTTATTTTTTTCCTTTGTTTACATTGATTTACCTAAATCTTTCTTTCCGTCCATGCAGAAATAGAAAAAGGCAAAAGGAGGGCTTACATCAAGCAATAGGCGGCTGCAAGGAAGAAAGAAGGAATGGGTTCGTCCAACCTGTCGATAAAAAGGAAACCGTCAGACAAAACCGACTATCCACCTAAGAAACCTAAGGTAACGGTAGGGTCCAGTAGGGTTACTCCTACAGAGGCAAAGCTTCCTTCGCCCGTTTATGGGAAGGGCAAGGGCTTGATGACAGGTCAGGGCCCCATCGAATGAAAAATGCCCCGTCCTCCTTCGCGAAGACCCTCAATGTACACTTAAGCAGCTTTCATCTATCTTCACGAGTAAGGATTACGAGGACCTAGGCAACCACTCTATTGAGGCCATGGGGGAGACGGGGTCTCTTTAGTTTGGCTCAGGTATGTGTCCGTCTTTCTTTCCTTTCCAGCATGTTATTTGTTCATTCTGTTTAACCCTGGTTTTTTATATTCGCAGGAGGTGCTCATGATGAAGGGCTTAATGGACCATTGCGTGTCCCAAATGACGGTGGTAGATCGTGTGAGGGCAAAGGCAGAGGCATTGGCTGAGCTGGAGGAGCTGAAGGCCTGGAAGGTCGTCTAGGACAAAAGGCTAGATCTGACAAAAAGGCTCTTGGAAGAGGCAGAGGAGCAGACCGAGGCACTGAAGAAAGTGCTCAAGGACAAGGAAGATGAAATCCCTAAGTCCAAGAAGCAGCTCTGTCGGGCTAAGGAGGATGCCATAAAGGAATACTGTGACTCCGACGCTTTCTTAGCCGAGCTAGGCGATTCTTTCGTCGACGGCTTCGACGACTACCTCCGTCAGGTCAAGGCTTCCTTCTCGGGTCTGGACCTGTCCCATATTACCATCGATGCCGAAGCCAGACTCCAGCCCGTCCTATTGAATTCGAAGGAACCGACGAGCTATTCAATGATGATATCAACCCTGACCCTCAAGGTGGCAGGGAGGCCGCCCATGTTGATCAAGGAAAATCTGTCGAGGACGATGTCTGTTAGGTTCTAAGACTTTAGGAACTAATGTATTAGAATTTTAGTTTGTATTATGTTGGCAAACCATGATCAAAACACTGAGTCTAGAATTAGGCTTGCTCAAAGTATGTTTATGTGTAAAATTGGAATCGAGTGATTGTAGAATTTATTAGACTAAATCTGCAAGGCTCGATCGATTGAAAATTAGACTCGATCGATCGAACCACGTGCAGATTTATTTTTCTGCAGAATTTCAATTCAGCCCAAACTCTACTAAATGTATTGGGTTTCAAGTAAAACAATCCTAGTATATAAAGGAAACCCTAAAACATTTTTAAGTAATTTTTAGAGAGATTATAGTGCATCTTGTGCCTCATTTATAAATTTAGGGTTTTGTACCCAGAAGCTCTCTAAGGTTACTCTTTATGCTGTGTGTCTAAATCTTTTATGAGATCTAGAAATGTTTGCCTTCACATACACTTAGGGTTTCCAATCTCAAGATTGATGTAAAGAGTTTGGTGATCAATTCAGTTGTAGATTCAAGAGCTTAAAGAAACACAAGCGGGAGTGCTTGTACTTATTAGGAATCCAAGAAAGAAGTAGTCCGTGGACTCAGAGCTGTCACGTGGTCGTGGTAGTAAGTTTCCTGGTCGTGGTAGTAAGTTTCCTACCCGAGGAAGTAATAGGATGTTAGTGGTCTAAGTCGCTATTGTGTAAACTTCAATTCTTTCATAGTGGATTTGTTTTACCTTGAGGATAGCTAGGTTAAATCCTCCCCAGGTTTTTTACTGGATTGGTTTTCCTGGGTCATCATATCTTTGTGTTCTTTATTTTATGTACGTTACATTGATATGATATATATGTGTTAACCTAGATTTGTTTAATTTGACTAAATAATCACTTGGCTAATTAGCTAAGTTAATCTGTTTGTGTTTTAAGGGGTCTAAAAATGTACAAGTGGTATCAGAGCGGGTAGCTCTTGTGTTAGATCTTTTGATCTAACAGTTGATCCTTGATCCCTGTTATCATGGATAATTTTAAGTGTCTTACTGTTTCTGATTGTGATGATTTGAATAAAAAGGACACTGTTGTTTCTGTTAATCTTATTGATGCCTGTGAAACTTTGTTGGGAACGGGCCCATGATATCTAACCCCCATTAAGCGAAACGCCATGAGGCTGTCACTGGAGTGAGCTCCTCCATTGGTTGTTTGATGAGGTTGCCAAACCTTTGACACTTGTCACATGCTTTGACGTACGCAAAGGCATCCTTTTGCATGGTAGGCCAATAGTATCCCACCCGGATTAGCTTGTGCACTAAGGACCGTGATCCAAAATGGTTTCCGCAGACTCCTTCATGGATTTCTCGCATGACATAGTCTGCCTCCTCGGAGATAAGACATCTCAGGTACGGGCGGGAGAAGCCCCTTTTGTATAAGATGTCTTTAATCAACATGAACAGTGCTGCTTGAACCTTCAACTTCCTGGTAGCCTCCTTAACGTCAGGTAGTACGTCGTCCTTCAGGTAGGAGGTTATTGGTTTCATCCAATTGTTCACAAAACCTATCTCCTACACACTGATGCTGTCTATTAATGGTGAGATTTGAACAAAGGACAATACCTGATTATTAACTAGCATATGTTCTGTTGATGCTGCCTTCGCAAGATGGTCGGCTTGCTCGTTCTCCTCCTTAGGGATTTGAACAAACTTCTCCTTGAGGTGGCTTGTTTGTTTCCTTACTTGCTCAAGATACTTCTTCATCCGTTTGCCCTTGCACTCGTAGTCGCCGTTTACTTGAGTTGTTACTACTTAAGAGTCGCAATACACGACCACATCCGTGGCTCCTACTGCTTTGGCGAGATCCAGCCCTGCTATTAAAACTTCATACTCCACATCGTTATTGGTCGTAGGGAAATCAAGTCGGAAAATGCATTCGACCTCCTTCCCTTCCGGACTATGGATTACCACACCAACTTCTCTTGCCTATCTGTTGGACGATCCATCCGTGTGAATACTCCATTTTAGACACTCTATTACCCCCTGGCCTTCCATGTTGGTGAATTCTACGATGAAGTCAGCAATAACTTGTCCCTTTATGGCCGTATGTGGGTGATACTGTATGTCGAATTCGCTCAACTCAGTTGTCCATATCACTATCCGTCCAGTAGCTTTAAGGCTGCTCATTGCTTTTCGTAAGGCCTTGTCTATTAGGACGGTCACAGTGTGGACCTGGAAGTATAGTTTGAGCTTGCGCGCTATAGTTACCAATGCAAAGGCGAGCTTCTCCATCAGGGGGTATCTCTCTTCTGCGTCTCGAAGTGCTCGACTTGTGAAGTATGCGGGTTTTTGCACCCCGTTGCGCTGACAATGGCTGGGGAGACGGCTAGGTATAAAAACAATTCTTCTCCTGGTTTGGATAGGCTCAACAATGGCGAGGAAGAAAGATATGCCTTGAGACGAATCTGTTCATTGCTCTTCAAATGCTTGTTGACACTCGGTCGTCCATTCAAAGAACTTTTTCAATGTGCGAAAGAAAGGCAGGCACTTATCTGTTGCTCTTGAGACGAACCTATTTTGTGCAGCTACCTTACCGTTCAGGCTCTGTACCTTCTTGACGGTTTTCGGCGGAGTTAACTTAATTATGGCTGGTATCTTATCTGGGTTGACCTCAATGCCTCTTTGGGACACCATAAAACCCAGGAATTTTTCTACCACCACCCCGAACGCACACTTGTTTGGATTCAATTTCATGTTATAAGACCGAAGGGTCTCGAAGGTCTCTTTGAGCTCGCTCAAGTGGTTGTCATCCTCTATGCTTTTCACCAGCATGTCGTCCATATATACTTGCACATTCCTCCCAATCTAATGTGTGAACATTTTGTTCATTAGCCTTTGATACGTGGCGCCTGCATTCTTGAGTCTGAACGGCATCACTTTGTAGCAAAAGAGACCCTGGCTGGTGACAAATGAATTCTTCTCTTGATTGGCCTCGTCCAGCTTGATCTGGTTGTAACCAGAGAACACGTCCATGAAGCTTAGCAATTGGTGTCTTGCTGTTAAGTCCACCAAGATATCAATCTGTGAAAGAGGATAGTTGTCCTTGGGGCAGGCGTTATTTAGGTCTGTAAAGTCCACGCATATCCTCCAATTCCCGTTTTCTTTCTTGACCATCACTATGTTGGTAAGCTAGTCGGGGTAGTATACCTCTCATATGAACTCTGCTTCCTGTAATTTGCGAACCTCATCTGCTATGGCTTTGTCTCGCTCCTGCGTGAACACCCATTTTTTCTGACGAATGGGAGATAAAGAGGGCAATACATTCAACTTGTGGACTATGACCGAAGGATCAATTCCCGGCATGTCCTCATGGCTCGAGGCGAACACGTCCTGGTTTTCTCTTAGAAACATTGTGAGCGCCTGACGGACTAGCGGGCTAGCCAGAGTGCCAATCCTAGTTGTTCGTTCAGGTCTAGAATTGTCAAGGAGTACCTCTTCCAATCCCTCCACGTGTTTTGCCATCGTCCGCTGTTCTTCTATACACATGGTCTGCAAACGATCGTCCATTTCCAGCACGACAATGTAGCATTCACACGCCGCCACTTGATCCCCTTGTACCTCTCCCATTCCGTACTCGATTGGGAACTTGATCATTAAGCGGTAAGTTGAAGTCACGGCCTTCCATGAGTTAAGGGTAGGACGGCCTAAGATGGCATTGTAGGCGGACGAACAGTTAATAACCAAGAAGGTGACATCCTTGGTAATCTGTTGGGGGTAGTCACCAATTGTTACGGGCAAAGTGACCGCACCGAGGGGATATACTCTTGTTCCTCCGAATCCAACGAGTGGTGCGTTAGTTGGAACCAGCCGTTCTCTCTTAATCCTCATTTGCTAGAACATCGGGTAGTAGAGGATATCAGCAGAGCTCCCATTGTCTACAAGGACCCGATGAGTGTTGTAGTCCCTAAATGAGGATTGAGAGAAAACGGCTTGCTGATGCTCGTTTTCTCTCTTGGCAGCTTGTTCTTGTGGTGGATCCGCTCTCTCTTGCTGACGAACCTTTGTAGCTTTCCTTGTCTGATAGGAGTTTCTATCTACTGCTTTAAGTCATAGCAGTCAAATGTATCATAACCATGATCACGGTGAAAACGGCAATACTTGTCCCTGGACCTCTTACTGGGATCCCTTTTTAGCTTGCCAGGAAATGTCAAAACTCCTTCGTCCTTGATCTGCATCAGGACTTGGTTGATCAGGGCAATCAGTGGGGTGAAGCTTGTGAACCTCCTAGTGGGGGGTTTAGAGCGCCTATCTTCACGTCGGTCCCCTATCCTAGCTATCTTTCATACCCTATTTTGTTGTGCATCTTCTTACCTTTCCCTTTTCTTGGGCTTCTCTTCTTGGGCCAGTAGTGCATCTTTTGCATTCATATACTTGGTAGCCCTGTAAAGTACATCCGACATGGTTTTTAGGTCGTTTTTGTATAAGAAAAACAGAAACTTACCCTTTTGTAACCCATTGGTGAATGCAGCCACCAGTATCTTGTCGTCAACTTAATCAATCGAAAGGGCCTCCTTACTGAAGCGAGTTATGTAATACCTCAGCGTCTCATCCTCCCTGTTGTTTAATGCTCATCAGCTATGCAGTGGACTTCTCATACCTGTGCCCCCGATAAAGTGTGAAGCGAACTGTGCCCTCAACTCTTTGAAGGTCCTAATGGAGTTTAACACCAGCCTACTGAACCACACCCTTACGGGACCATTCAGCATAGTTAGAAAGGCTTGGCACATGATTTCGTCCACCACGCCTTGTAAGTGCAGGAGAGTCTTAAATGACTCTAGGTGATCTAAGGGATCCTTTAACCTATCATAGGCTTCTATGTGTGGCATGCGAAACTTCAGTGGAAGGGGTAATGAAGTGACAGGTGCGGTAAAAGACGAATCCGTCCGGTGGACTAACTCATCAAGGTCGCTTGACACCCGTCCTTGGAAGGCATTCATCATAAAGTCCATCCTCTCCTTCATCATTTACATCTCTGCAATCATATGCGGTGGTGCTGTTTCTGCAATTGATGGACGGCTGGTATCTTGTCGCTCTTGTCTGCTAGGTGCATTGCTACCTTCTAGTCCTTCTCTGTCCCTTCTTTTAACGCTGGTGCCCTCTTGCGCCTCTCCGTGACTGTTGGGCCCCGCACCCCTTTGGTGGAGCTGTTCTTAAGGTCTGCACCTGTCTTTCAAGGGCAGTAGTGTGTGGTTCATCTCCGTTGTTGTTGGTGGTGGTTGCCATTGAGCGGGTAAGTATCATACAGCTCTTTGTCTGGGAAGTGGTAGTATGGCTTACAAGATCTCTTTCCCACAGCCAGCGCCAACTGATGATGCCAAAAATCGTCAGTGAGCTGCATAGTTCTCACGTGCTCTAGACAAAACTTGCGCAATAAAGAAGAAAGAAAACCTGAAAGAGAGTACCGGTGTGGTATCGGCTGAATACCCTCCGAAAGTTGGGGTAAATTATGCATACCTCATTTTCTGAGGGTTTTTGGTTTTTACAGTAGCGTAGAACCGACCTTCATTTCTTGGCTCCTAAGGTGTTTCCTTGTGGGGAAGATCCTTATAAATGTACGTATTTTTCGGGATTCTTCCCATATCGGCTCACCATTGTGTAGGGTGCAAGATATTTCCATTTAGGGTTCCTTGGAGATCACTTAAACTATGTAGATGCCACTTGGCTTTGATATCCGTCCCCTTTGTGTCCGTCTAGCTAGAATTCGTCCACTATGGAAAATCAATCCATCCCATATATCCTCCGTATTAACCCGTCGCCTTCTCCTAATATTTGGATCATCCATTATCCCAGTTCCGTCGCCTATGGCAGGTTTTATTGAACGAGTCCGTCTTCCTCAATTTTATCATCTTCACTCACCAAGTAAGGAAAGAATAAATCAAAAGACACATCCAATTACATTAAATATGAAATTCAAAAACATGAAATTACATTCAAAAACTTGAATAAAATCTGCAAAATCATTTGACCTTTGTTTTTTGATAAATAACGAGTTGATTTGTTAGGTATGTTACATTTAAATCTAAGTATCTACTTCATTCTTTCAGTTTCAGTAGGTGGAAAATAATAAGTGACTCTGAGCTCTAATCAATGTGTGTACCCAGTTGTACATCGTAGATAAGGCAGCTTCTTTGTTGTGCAACTGAAAATGACTTGCAATTTTATTTTGCATGTGGTTCCACAATATGTACCTTCATTAATGTGACATAACAGACAGAATGGTATTCTATGGAATGTAAATTCCAATTCTGAATAGATTATAATAGAATGCAAGGTCGTTCTATTTCTCTGGCTTTCTGAGAGTTGGACCTGATTTCATGTAAGCTTGACAATTAATCTTTTATAAGAATCTCTGTCAGGAAGGACCCCATCATCTACTTCATCAAGTTGACTCTGATTTTATAAGGGTCACCTAACAAGTTACAATCCATCGCATGGACTTCATTGTTCTACATGGAATTGTACAATAGGTTACGGAATGAAAGGGATTCCTTTAGAATCACAAAATTACAAACCTTGCATGGTGTTTCATCATCAAGTTATTTTCAGAGATGAAGAAGATGCTTTAGATTGAGCATGTAAATTCAAAAATACGTCATGATTGAATCATGATGTGTGCAACTAAGAACTGTCAAAGTCTTTAACAGAACCCAGCTTGCATTTATAGGCAAAGGCATTTGCAGATGTACTAATAATTGAAGGGAGAAAGGCAACAAAACCACACATAGTGTGGATGGCAGTAGTACTTTTAGCAAATATGACCACCCATCTTTAAGTACACTACCAAGGACAAAGGTTGGTAGGTTGAGCTTTAATGAGTTCAAATATCAAATTTATTTTGCGAGTAAAATTAACCATTTGGTAACAGATTTTTATAGAGATGTCATTTCTGACTTGGATATAACGTTTGTGGCAGAGAGAATTGGATTGAAAGATGAAAGGAATGATGTGTCTCTTTCCTTGCTTTCCGAATATGTCCATTACTGCAATTTAACCCAAAAAAATAGAAAAACAAGAAAGAGAAAGAAAACAACAAGGGCTATTCAACCAATTGATCAACAAATGAAAAAACAAGTTCAATCCATACAGATACAGCACTACTAGCATACGCTAATAAGGTCAAGCAGGGTGATATATCGATTTGCATCTGCATTGTCTACCATTAGTCTCTCTTAGATATATAGCCACTAAATGTCACTGAAGTTAGGCTAATTGATTCTGTTAAACACATACGGTAGTGCCTTGCAAAAGTTGTCCCATTAAAAGTTAAAGATATCACGTGTCCTTGAACGTAGCTAATCAAATGCATCCAGAGAAAAAGAGACAGGAAATCCATAAGAGAGACAAGGATTTTCATACCAACTGAGGCGGCAAGCTGTTGTTAGTTTTCACATTGGACTATTACTGTTAAGAACTTGCTACCTCAACGGTTTGTGAAAATAATTCTAAATATATAGACTTATTATAGCCATAATATGGCTGGGAAAAGTTTCAGAATGAAAGTCCCAACCTTTTTGTGGTTAAAAGAAGAAAGAAAAAAGAAAAAAATAATCCGATTATAGATTCAAAAGCTTTTCCTAATACAGTAACCTATATTCCTTTCAGGCTTTCACAAAGTGTTATGCAGTAATCATCTGGACATGAGAATGCTTTGTCTTCTTTGTCGGCCTTTAAAATGTTACAAATTATCTTAGCACAAATATTAATTAATGAACATGAGCCACACATGGCCTTTTGTCTCATCATGCTTATATGCTTTAACCCTTGTGTAAGGTTGAATTTAATCAACCATCTTGTTGGTTTTATTCCGTGCCAAATTTACTTGTACTTTAGCAATTAGTAACCTTGTATTTACGTGGGATTCATGTAAGGGTAGTGTGTGAGAGAGTGTGAAGAAATGCTCAAGATTGTGCAAGGATGCAGAGACTCGCGGCTGGGACTCGCGTTTGACTCGCGACTGACGAACCGCCAACTGCAGCACACGTGAGAAGTATGCGGGGGAGTTGAAGGGTCACGCCAACTGTCGCACTACAGGAAAAAAGTCTCAGGCTGGCCAGGCTGTTAACTCGCGGCTAGAACTCGCGACTCAGACCAGTCGTGAGGCCAAGTCGCCAAAACACACTATTTAGGACAAACTGACTCTACGCATTCCAAACACACACCACTATATATAGACCCTTATACCCACGAAATGTTAAGAGCTTCCAGAGAGAATTTTGAGAGAGATACCTTAGAGAAAAACAAGATTGATTCATCCATAATCTTCACCTAATAGACTCTTCAAATTCCTCTACTCTTTTCCTCTCCATTGATACATCCTTGAGAGGTTCTTGACCAAATCCTTTTTTCACCATACCCATATCTGTGAGAAGGTTTATTTGGTGCTTTGGAAAGCAATTAGGAAGGGACCAATTCATATTGGTTGATGCTATGGGCTATAGCGGAATCCGGTAAGCTAGAGAAGAAAAAGGTTCGGCGTAACCTCGTTGGAGCAAGAAGTTTGGAGGGCTTAGGTACATCGGGTAGATTAGGCTTGGAAAGTCTATTGCTGTTCATGTATCCCAACTACATTTTCTAGTGGATTATTGACCGCTTGGAGGGCGGTGGAGGGGTTTTACGCCGAGGGCTTCGGTTTCCTCTTCGATAACACATCATATGTTGTCCTTGTGTTTGCATCTCTCTTCGCTTAATCTTTGCCTTTTATTTTCTACTGTGGATGTGATTATATTTGGCTTAGACTGTTTATTAATTCTGTGTTTAACTTACATTCATGTTCCGCACGTTAATCGTTTGACATTAAACTTGAATTGATATTTCGTTATTTGGGGTCTAAACATTCAAGGTGTTTTATACACATATTGAACATTCAATTGGTATCAGAGCGGGTGCACTGTTAGTGGTCTCATTACTTTAGTGCGATTCCTGACCCCTTGTTGAGATGGATAGGTCTTAATCTCTTAATATACCACCATTTTTTTATGGTAATAATTTTGTGTTTTAGAAAGTTTGAATGAGGGCATTTTTGTGTTCTATTGATGATACAGTGTGGGATGTAGTTGAAGTTGGTTGGACTAGGCCAGAGGTTGCCAAATCCACTTGGGATAAAGCAGCTCTTGCGGCGACTAATGCTAATAGTAAAGTCTTGAATGCCATTTTCTATGGTGTCTCTCCAGAAGAATTTCACAGGATTTCACATATTACTATTGCTAAGGAAGCATGGGAGATTCTGGAGACAACTTACGAAGGAACTAAGAAAGTGAAGGACACCAAACTACAGATGTTGACCACTCGCTTTGAGGAGCTCAAAATGAGCGAGGATGAGTCTTTTGACTCTTTTTACAGTAAGCTAAACGAGGTTGTCGTCGAAAAATTCAATTTGGGGGAAAAGACAGAGGATTCTAAAATAGTAAGGAAGATCCTTCGGTCACTACTAGAAAGTTTCCGTGATAAAGTGACAGCTATTGAAGAGAGCAAAGATCTTGACAACATTAAAGTTCAAGAGTTGATTGGCTAATTGCAGACATATGAATTGTCGCTGCCCACGCAGAGGAAGAGCAAATCTCTTGCTCTTAAAACAATTGACGAGAAAGCAGCATCTCGTCACTTTTCGGATGAGGATGGTGTAGAAAAAGATGTGGCATATCTTGTGAAAAACTTCCATAAATTATTAAAACTCAAGAACAGTGGGAAATTTGGTGACAAAGGAAAATTTCAGAGTTCTGGAAAGGAGAAAAAGGAATTTAGAAGGAAAGATGGTAGAGAGCCCCAGTCCTCACAAGGAATTACTTGCTTTGAGTGCAATGGAAATGGTCATTTTAAGAAGGAATGTCCAAACTATTTGAAATCGAAGGGCAAGGTATATGCCACTACTCTAAGTGACTCAGATTCATCAAGTTCTGATTCTGAGGATAGCTGCGACGGAGAAGGAAACTACTCCGCATTTATGGCTATTGAACATGTTAAGTCCTCGGAGGACCTGAATCAACTTGTACAAGAACTTGGAGAACACAGTGATGAAGAATCCATTGGGATTATTGAAGAATTAGATGCTGAAGAGGATGAGAATACAACTAGTCTTCAAGAGAATTACACCCTACTTCTTGAAAAGTCGGGAGAGTATGCATGGTAACAAAGGCGGCTGTGAAGAAAATGAAGAAAGCAGAAGAAGACTACAGAAGTCTCCTGATCATATATAAGGAAACAAAGTGTGAGATTGAGACATTAAATGGTGAGCTATCAGAAGCTTATACGAAAGTGAGATTTCTTGAGCAAGAGGTAGTGCACGCACATGCCAAGATAGATAGGGTCTCCTCCAAGAAGTTGGAAGATGTTATTTCATCTCAAAAACATTTTTCAAATAAGTCCAGGTTGGGATATACCGGAGGGAGTAACTCATTGGCCAATGTCACCAAAGAAGTGAAATTTGTGAAGGCCATAGAGCCGATTGTAGAAGAATCTATTCCTGAGAAAGTTAAGGTTGAACAGAAAAAGAAGGTGGCTGATCAACGGGTGTTAAATAAGTCCTGTAATCAATCTGAATCCAAATTTGAAGCTAGAGGAAGATCACTGCCAAGATCACAATGGAATCCTAGAACGAATTATGTTTGTCACCATTGTGGATTGCAAGGACATACTAGATCCAACTGCCATAAGCTGAGAGCATTGAACAATGCAAGCGTTCCCCGGTCACGAGGAAGAAGAAATGACAGGAGGTCTTGGGGTGGTGAACAACCAAGAAGTCAAAACAGTGATTCAGGAATGAGGGACGTGATGAAGATGATCGGTGCCTTCACCAATTGCTTGGAAAGCTTCACAAGAAGGTTTGAAAGTCCTAACTCCCGTACCCAATCTGTCAAGGATATCACCCTAAATGCACGTGACGTGTGGGTGACGAAGGGTCCTCATGCATAAGCATTACAATATGTCCATGCATTAATACTTCTCATGTTTTGCATATGCTTGGTTGTGTGCTTCTTGCAAGTTTGATTTGAAATATTATCTGTTTGTATGTTTTTGTTTTTTGTTTTTTTTTTTTTTCAAATGTTTTTACATTGTTGTTTTTTTATCAATCTTCGTCTTACTTTTGTGTCAAAAATCCAAAACTACATAAAAAGTAGAAAATCCAAAAAGTAGAAAATCAAAAAATTTTGATAAACTTTGTTGAGTTTTGTCTCAAAGCATGTTTTGCCTTGTACCTTTGTACTAATGGCTTTGTGCATCTATGAGCTTAGCTTGTCTCTATAGCACTCATATCATCGTGGGAAGAATCTTGAAATCTATGTGATTGTTGTAAATAGATCTTCAACCTTGTCATGAATTATTAGTGAATGGTTTTGTTGATCTTGAAACATGCATAGACTTGTGCCCATATATCTTCTCACTCTTTATTTTATTGTTTTGCTTAAAGAGCTCACCAAATGTAAATCTCCAAATGAAAAGAGATATTGAGCTGCAAAAGCCTGTCACACATACTAGTATTTGACTAGAAAAAAGGGAAAGCGACCATAAATAAAATGTATGATGCCCAAAAAGCCAAAGGCTAACTCATCAAGTGAAATATCAAAACTTTCAGGCATCTATCTCACAATAAGATGTTTTGATTTAATAAATTCAAATGATATGATGTATATGGAGCCAAATGAAAAGTTTCAAAAAATTGTAATCAAGTTTATGTGGGAGGTCATATATGCATATTTCTATAATTGAGATGGGTCACATTATCTAGTGCTAGTTGTGTATACCTTGATTGAATTGATCATTGAAACTTCACATTAGACTAAGGACTATCTTATTTTTTATATCCACACACATCACACAAGGCTATGTTCAATGAATGCCATATTCATTTATGTGATTGTACTTGATTAAATGTGTTTTCACATGCTCTATCTTTGTTGATTAAATACAAAAAGATTTTTGAGTGTTTTTAGTTATTTTTGGAAAGTATTTTGTTTCTACAAAATTGTCAAAATTTCAAAAACAGTTTTGCCCTATTTTGGCGACTCAGTCTCGGGTTGTCCCAGTCGCATGTCTCAGTCGTGAGCCCTCTCCGAGATTTTTTCGCGGCTCACTAGCGAGTCAATGTCTCAATCGTGAAAAATACTTAGAATATTTTTCAAAAGTTGAGTTTTTATGATTCTCGTGGCTCAGTTTGGTGATTTGTTTGCAGATGGAAGGTCCAATCGCAAGGGTACACAGAGATTTTCGCGGCTCACATCGCGACTCTTTCGCTGGTAGACCTTCCAGTCGCAAAAAATACTTAAAAAATGTAGGGGCCTTTTTTGTGTTTGGGCTGGGCTGCCTCCTGCGGTGATGGGCCCTAATGTGTTCTGAGTAGGGAAGTTAAGATCGGCCCAACTGCAACTCACTTTGGGTCGGCTTATGCACAAACTTAGCCTGGTCCACAGAAATACCCTTACGGCAAGCGGAGCTATTACAATAAAATTACAGCAGGCAGATATAATGATAATAAGGAAAACAGAGTATAATAGCTTTTATTAATAGCAAGGACCGAATGACATAGCAGTAATAATGGCAGTGATAAGTATGGCTTGTATAGGAAAGAACAATTGATTGAACGATGAGTTATTCAAAATAAACGTCGAAACCAAAACTAAGACCGTAATGGCAAAATCAAAGAGGAAGAACGCTTCCTCTCAATGAAACTAACCTCCCAGGAGAATATCCTGCCGTGGGGATTAATGACTTTGAGGGAATCGGACCTAAATAATAAATGCCTGAAGAACGTTCCTATTGCTTAGTTGTTCCTTAGAGAGTGGGATTTTGAGGGGGAGAGAAAGGAAAAGATCTATCGGTGCATGCCCGTAATCCTCACTATTTGTTTTCTTATCTTTCCTTTCTTTCTTTTCTTTCTTTTCTTTCTTTTCTTTTTCCTTTTAGTTTTCTTCCTATGTATTTTTCTTCCTCTGTTTTTCGGTCCCTTTTACAGGGCACAGCGAGGCTCTTTTTATAAGGCCTGCCGTGATTGGTTTTTTACCATTTCACCCTCTAACGGCCTTTGTCTGGTCTGGGCATGCTTGTCGACCACCGTCTGTGCATTGCTTACCCTCGCCAGACAAGACAGGTTTGCGTTTGTTCTGTCCGCCGTGGCACTGCTCTCTACCGTGGTTTTAAATGCTCTCTCTCTCTTCCTATGGCATGCACCCAACGTTCCCTCTCCAATCTTACCTCTTTTGGGCGGTCTGTCATCCCAGCAGGACGTACCTCCCAAAAAGGTTTGGACAGGGAGCGTAAAATAAATCTTTCCCCCCCTCCCCACCACCAAACCACACCCCCCTTACCTCTTACCACTGACCCATGGCCCCACCACGACCCATATTGGCTGGGTACAGGCTGGTGGCACCTGAGCTTTGCGCATGCTCCCCTGTTACGTACGTTCAAAGCCTGCCTGCGGCTCATGGAGCTTTGTTTGCATTCGTCTGCCATACTTCTTGGTTCTTTCATGTGGGCCGTTTGCACTCCCACTGCCTCTCTTTGGGATTGAGCCTTTCTTAATACATCTCCCTTGGCCCATTTCTCGGTTTATGCTTTATGTCTTGTTTCATTACTTGGCTCTTCCTGCCATGATAACATTTTCCTGCTAGGCCTCTTTCAAACCTACCTTTTCACTTCTTCCCCTAGTGACTTAAAAGTGTCTACTGGTGTTCTTACTTTATGGGCTCCATTGTCCCTTTCCTTTTTCCCCTTGGGCCTGCGGCCCTTTTACTTTCCTCGGGCTTCCTCGGCCCATTTACTGACTTTGTGTTCCTATAGGCTTTTACTAACTTGATTGGGCTTCCTCGGCCCAATCTCCTCATTCTCATCCTTGGGGTTCATGGGCTTGCCATCAACCCCTACTTTCTTTGTTTACATTGCCTTGGGCCTGCCGCGGCCCATTCTCACTTTTTCATACCATACATTGCCCATGGGTGTCATTTCTCTCTTTCCGGGCCCTTTGGGCCCATTTGCCTCCTCCAGACCCATTTACTCATGTTATGGGCCTGTGTTCTGTTATTCCTACCGCTTAGGCCTAATAGTTTTATTCTGTTCCTGCCACTCTTATTGCCTGCTTTGCTGGGTTGGGCTGACTTTACAAAAATGACCCTTAACAGAAAATTTTTCCAAAATTCTGATCTTAAGTGTTCTGGCGGCTGACCCTGGCAACTTGGACGCAACTTGTTCCAATTGCGAAAAACACGTGTTTTGCGTTTTAAAGTCAGTTTTTAAAACTTTTCAGTTTTTCCCTTGAATTTTTATGACTGTTCATTGTCTTCCCCATTTTCACTCTCTCAAACTCACCGTGCCATTCTTCAAAAATCCTACATTTTTGCACTTTTTCTACTCCAATCTTTAAGAAAAAGGTATGGGTTTTATCTTTCTCACTTCAAATTTCATGATTTTAGTGTTATTTTCTGGAATTTGTAAGTTGTGTTGTTGCCATTATGTTTTGAGAAATATCATGTTCGTACATGGGTTTGTTTTATTTTGCTGAGTGTTCTTTGGTTGAGTGTTTGTGATCTTGAGTGTCATCTAATTATATTCCTGTTGTTTTTATGGAGTCTATGCTCTATGGTGTGTTTCATGGCTATATTGATTTGTGCGTATCATGCTCATGGTAGTATGTCACAATGACAGTTATTTGTGATTTTGTGATATTCAGTGTTCACTTGACACTGAGTTGTATTTGAACAATCACCATTCTTGTTCACCTACCTCTGTCAATACTTCAGTGTTGCTTATGATGTTGTTTGGTATTGCCCTAGTTCATGTTTGTGATTCTATGAGATTTCACTGGTTCACATTCTTATATCTGAATCTAATCAAGTTACTGTTTGTACCTTGTGGTGTTGAATTTGGTTCTTTGCTGTGTGTCTGTTCTCTTGCAGACGAATCGTCGTTCCTCTAAAGGCAAAGCCATTGTAACAGATAATCCATTGACCTCGGTTGCTAAACGGACACGACTCTCGTCTCAGTCATTTAGAGACTTTACCATTGAGAGATTCAGGACACCTCTTGACTCAAAGACCTACACAGACATTTTTAGAGAGGCTCCTCCCATTGTGGAATGTTTAGTCAAATTTGATACCTTGGGGACAACATTTATCCCTAAGATTTTTGAAGAAAGAGATTGGGCTAACTTCTTTGGGAATTTTGAGGATCCAATTGAAGAATTGGTTAAGGAATTCTACTCTAATGCCAGATACACCGGGGTAAAGTTGAAATGATGCGAGGAACAAATTTTCCATCAATGCAGACTACATTTCTCAGGTTCTTCGCATCACCAGACTAGAAAATGTGGATCGAACTCCGTATGATGACAGAGTACTTCAGGCACAAGACATTCTTCTAGTTCTTGGGAATGAACATGAAGTGGGAAGCACAGGATCATCTATAGGCACTGCTCAGTTTTCACCTGAACTAACAACTCTAAAGCTGATAATGTTCTCCAACCTCTACCCATTGTCAAACACTGCTTTCATCAGTCTTGGAAGGGCAAAAATTCCTGTGTGACCTCATTTCCAGTGTTCCAATTGACATCTGTGCCCACATATTTCAGATCATTGGAAAAACAGCAACTCAATCAGCAGCATGAACAAATCTTCCTTCTGTAGTCTCGTCATGAAGATCATACTTCGTGAAGGTGTTAGTCCTCCATCAAATGGAAAAACTGTGCCTTGTCCTCGACCAATATCCATGTACACTCTCCAAGCAAGTAAGAGCCACTCCTCTAAAGCACCTAAGAGTGAACTAGTCACTCCATCTGGTTAAAGTTTAGCTACACCTGTGCAATCAACTGGTACTCCATCTATTCCCCCTGGACTTTAAATGCCCAAACAAAGCCACTTGATTGAAAATGTGGTTGATCGGATCTCTGATCTACAACGTTTTATCTACTCAACTAACAACCAAATTCAAATGCGTCTTACAGCCATTGAAACACAGTTGGATGCTATTCAACAAAAGTTGGAAGAGAGCTTTTAGCTATTCGTGACAAAAGGGGGAGAGCGATAGCATATAGTAAGGGGGAGAGCGACACAGGAAGGAGAAGCTGTGCATACTGGAAGGGGGAGTTGTGTGCTTTAGAAGAGGAAGTTGATATGCATTTACATACTTTACATACTTTTGGATAGACTAACAAACTTATGTTTCCTGTTTATAACTATTTGTGTGGTTATAGTTCAAATACTTTGTTTTTTATTAATTCATATGATGTTATTCAGTTAGACTTCGTATGGTACTTCTGTAACTTTTTGCTTTTATAAGCTTTTAGGTTTTTGTACCCATGTTTTGTAGCTTTTGTACTTGTTGCTAAATGTCAAGCATTTTCTTTAAGTACATCACTCTTGTGCTATTGTAGGATTTTTCCTAGATGCATATATGTTTTATACATTGGTTGAGTGTTAGACATGTAAATGATACTCTGCAAATGAGCTTATTAGCTTGCATGTCCGGATGTTCATTCCTTGTATAAATGAGCATTGTGATCACTTCTATATAGTGATTACCTATTTTGGTCAAGCCATGGTCTATTGCTTTATTCCATCTTGCTTGATCACATTGTGCTTGCTCCATATGCATTTCAAGTTTTCTGCATACAATGATATTATTGTGTTGTTGTGTTTCAAGAGATATTTGTTCTTATGGTTCAAGAGCTCATCAAAATCTAGAGTTAGGTGTGAGTGAGTTTTGTTCAACTGTTCCCAACTCACGTGTTAAATCTAGAGTCTATTATAGGGTTTTGTCACGGAATAGCCAAAGGGGGAGATTGTAAGGTTGAATTTAATCAACCATCTTGTTGGCTTTATTCCGTGCCAAATTTGCTTGTATTTTAGCAATTAGTAACCCTATATTTAGGTGGGATTCATGTAAGGGTAGTGTATGAGAGACTATGAAGAAATGCTCAAGATTGTGCAAGGATGCAGAGACTCGCGGCTGGGACTCGCGACTGACTCGCGACTAGCAAGTCGCCAACTGCAGCACACGTGAGAAGCATGCAAGAGAGTTGAAGGGTCACACCAGCTGTCGCACTACAGGAAAAAAGTCCCAAGCTGGCTAGGCCGTTAACTCGCGGCTGGAACTCGCCGACTCAAACCAGTCGTGAGGCCAAGCCGCCAGAACTCCCTGTTTGGGAAAAACTGACTCTTCACATTCTAAACACACTCCACTATATATAGACCCTTATACCCATGAAATGTTGAGAGCTTCTAGAGAGAATTTTGAGAGAGAAACCCCTAGAGAAAAACAAGATTGATTCATCCACAATCTTCACCTAAAAGACTCTTCAAATTCCTCTACTCTCTTCCTCTCTATTGATACATACTTGAGAGGTTCTTGACCAAATCCTTTTCTCACCATACCCATATCTGTGAGAAGGTTTATTTGGTGCTTTGGGAAGCATTTAGGGAAGGACCAATTCATATTGGTTGATGCTATGCGCTATAGTGGAATCCGGTAAGTTAGAAAATAAAAAGGTTCAGCGCAACCTCATTGGAGCAAGAAGCTTGGAGGGTTTAGGTACATCGGATAGATTAAGCTTGGAGGGTCTATTGTTGTTCATATATCTTAACTACATTTTCTAGTGGATTATTGACCGCTTGGAGGGCGGCGGAGAGGTTTTACGCCGAGGGCTTCGGTTTCCTCTTCAATAACACATCGTATGTTGTCCTTGTGTTTACATCTCTCTTCCCTTTATCTTTGCCTTTTATTTTCTGCTGTGGATGTGATTATATTTGGCTTAGACTGTTTATCAATTCTGTATTTAGCTTATGTTCATGTTCCGCACATTAATCGTTGGACATTAAGCTTGACTTGATATTTTATTATTTGAGGTCTAAACGTTCAAGGGTGTTTTATACACATATTGAGCATTCACCTTGTCCACAATAATGTGGACAATTCCTTTCTCACTCTTATCATAGTTGTTTATTACTATATATCTTTACACCATTGTTTCCATCACCAAAGCTGTACTGTCATCGATTAAGAACTAAATGCCAAAATTTTCATTACCATAGTGCTTTTCATATTTCTATTGCCTAGGTTGCTAGCCATGAATTTCGTTTTCTTTTTTTCTTTTTCCATGGCCAGGTTGGTATGCAATGATTGATGTAGAAGAAAACGAAAAGGAAATTTAACTTCATAAAATGATAAGGACTAATTCATGGAAGTAATTTACAGTTCAGCACATCTAAGAGCTGATACTCCACCAAATTCATGAAGAACTTAGAAGAAAAAAAATAGAGCTATTAAATGAATTATTTTTTATTACATACACCCTACTGATTAGCATGAACTGCACCAAAATTATGAAGAGAAAAAAAAAGGTCAAACAGTTTATGAAACATCACTGAAGTCCTGATCAAGTTCAAGGAATTGGCTAACCCACTCTAAATTCAAAGTAGTCTCATTAGAGAAATCAAAGAACTCATCCACATCAAAGTCACTTTTTGAGTCATCAACTCCTTTAGATGTATTCTCCTCTCCACTCATTTCTTCATTGACTTTCTCTTCCTCCCTATTTTCCTGAACAGTATAGCCATCTCTTGTTGCAGCTCCACTTTGCTTCTCCTTCTGCCTTAACTTCTTGCTCAAATGAGAATTCCAGTAGTTCTTTATCTCACTATCTGTTCGCCCCGGTAATCTTCCAGCTATCAAAGACCACCTAAGATAATTAAAAACAAACAGTTATAGAAAAATCCAACCTTGACCATGTTCAACTATATGAACATAGAAGTTAGAACAATCATGTTAATATATATTGGTCTATGTTTGACATGTGAATTAATTAACCTGTT
Source organism: Quercus glauca (assembly GCA_023736055.1). Lineage (NCBI taxonomy): Eukaryota > Viridiplantae > Streptophyta > Magnoliopsida > Fagales > Fagaceae > Quercus > Quercus glauca. Next base: position 8,752,249 of record CM043319.1, on the reverse strand, counting down.
TCCAAGTAGTTTGTGGAGCCTAAGTATCAAGTCCTCTTCTTGGTCTGATATGTTTCCTCTCTTGATGTCAGGCCTCAAGTAATTCAACCATCTTAGCCTGCAACTCTTGCCGCATCGGTTAAGACCTACAATAAGCAAAGACTTATTAAGCCTTTGATCAAAATTTAGGAACATCATTTTCATAACAAATATAGTATTCAAGTTAGCAAGTTTAGAATTCAACTTGGTGAAATTGAAAAGAACCTGCTTTAGTTGCAATTGTCGTCCACCTTTTAGCACCATGGATTGCAATAACCTCAGCCAGTTTTCTATCTTCCTCAGCTGTCCATGCTCCCTTGTTGACTTCCTTCTTAGTTGAAACATTATTAATGGCTTCCATTGCCTTCACTTCTCTTTTAATAGACCTATCTGCCATGGAAGCCATTAGCTTTCGTTTGTGTTTGCCTAAATTCAACGTGCCCTAGAGTTTTTGTTGAGTCAATCATTGACCATAATGAGGTGTCATTCAACGTGCCCTAGAGTTTTTATTTAATGGGTTTGGTTACTGAATTCAGAGATACTGAATGAGAGAAAGATCACATGCAGTGTACAGGGTAACAGAAAATAAACAAAATTAATGTGTATTGGTCCAAAATTTTTGACAGATTAGTCTGAATAATGTCAAACAGCAAAACCATTGTGTAAAATAAATAAATATATATGATGCACGGTTTACAAAGAAGGGGCCCATTCAGATGTTCAATATTTTTCTTTACACAAACAGAATCAGACAAGGATTCTTTCTTTTTGTAATATTGAAACAGCTGCTAAAGTAGTATTAAAAAAAGAGAGCTCAAGAACAGTATGCAGCAATGAAACTTTGGTTTATTCTTGGTCTTAACTCATATATTGTAGATAATATAACTTTGAATAAAGCTTTTTCAAGTCTTAAAGTCAATTTTATTTGTTTTAACATTATGATTGAATATTGTTTTAGAGGCTAAGGCTTATTAAATATTTTAATTTAATTACTAGTTTATCCAAATATTAAACACATGTTTAAGAAATTATATAAGATGTTTAAGGAATAATATGATTTTAGCAATAAGATAAGATGTTTATTTTTGAGGGTGAGAGATGTTTAAGGAATCTAATGGGTTTGGAGTTTGGACCTAACAATTTATATCCTTACTAACTCTCTTTATTTTTGTTCGTTAGCTAAAAGCTTAGTTATAGACGAAAATATTAGTTCTTTTACTTCTTTTATAATTTTAAGAGTGCTAAGGTTACTAAGTCACTCATTATTCTATCTCAATTAAAAGGGTATGGACTCATAAAGAGCCTTGAAGTTCAACCAATTGATATATTTTGGTGTTTTAATGGAAATATTCAAAGTTCAAATCCTTCAACCACCGTCTATTGAATTATAAAAAGTAAAAAAGGAATTTGAATTCAATTATGTTTGTTGAGAACTCAAACTCAATATGTGAGGACTTAATATTGAGATATAATCACAAACATACATTACAAGTATTTCCTTAAATGAACAGGGCATCCCTTAACAAAAATCCTAAATTTATTACTCCAACATGGTTAAATGAAACATTAATATAACACTATCATCTTAAATGAGACTTATGTTTGGTTATTAACTTTTGTATTCGACAGCAATTCATGGAGTAACAGTGACAAAATAAAAGAAATAAAAAAAAAGAAAAACAAAAAGAAGCTCTTGTATTTCCAAGGGCATGTGAACAAGTTACGTTCAGAGCTGGCAAGCCAAAAGACATTCTGTTCAGATTCTTCAGAACGATCCTTGTGTAGCACAAAAAAAAAAAAAAAAAAAAAAAAAAAAGACTACTTGCTTGTTTGCACTTTGCACACCCTAGAAAAAGAGCTTATTTTAGTGTCTACTAGAACTTATGGTTTTCAGGCCTAACCATTCAAATAACTCTTCTTCTTCTTTTTTCTTTTCTTTTTTTCTTTTTTTTTTTTTTGGGGGGAGGAAGTATCGTTAAAAGAACTGGTAAAGGGAGATGTTCAAAATTTTTAAGGTCAGACTGAAGTTTGACGAAAGTCGAACCACGATAACGTCATAATTACTTTAATAATTAATTAAAGTTCAAATATAGATATTAAATTTATAAAACTAGCAAAATTGACTAATATATCTATATATGTGAGGGAAATTTAATTATTTTCAAACATATATTTACAAATTAAATAAGAAAGTTAATAAAATAAATAATAACCATGAAAACATTAAAATTTATGATTAATTTTTGAAGTAAAGTTGAATATCTTTGAAGGATTTTAATTATAATTTTTTTATTCCTTTTAAGAGATGGATAATTTAATTCAATAGAATAGTATTGTGTTAAATTGTTTTTATAAAATAAAAAAAAAATTAAATAAATAAATAAATAAATAAATAAATAAATAAATAAATATATATATATATATATATATTTTTTTTTTTTTTAATTATTGAGCATCAACTTGCAAGCTTAGTTGAGTGGTTAGACTCTAGCTCCAGCTCTGACCATGCCTAGGTTCTAAACCTGGTAAAGCGCAGTTTTCTTATTTTTTTCTTAATTAACAAGGGTTCACGAAATTTCAAATAAATCCAGTTTTCTATATTTAAAAAACCGTGCTCAATAAATAAATAAATAAATAAATAAATAAATAAATAAATATATATATATATATATATATTTATTTATTGAGCATCAACTTGCAAGCTTAGTTGAGTGGTTAGACTTTAGCTCAGCTCTGACCATGCCTAGGTTCTAAATCTGGTAAAGCGCAGTTTTCTTATTTTTTCTTAATTAACAAGGGTTCACGAAATTTCAAATAAATCCAGTTCTCTATATTTAAAAAACCGTGCTCAATTCAATCTAGATTTGGCAACCTTGCTAGAACTACTAGTAAGTGCATGGAGCTAGCTGAAAACAATTTTTTTTTTCTTTTTTGAAAACGAGATTTTTTCTTAATTAACAAGGGATCACGAAATTTCAAATAAATCCAGCTCTATATATTTAAAAAACCGTGCTCAATTCAATCTAGGTTTGACAACCTTGCTAGAACTACTAGTAAGTGCATGAAGCTAGCTGAAAACAATTTTTTTTTTTTTCTTTTTTGAAAACGAGCTGAAAACTTTTCAATGATAATTAGCATTGGAAAAAAAGTTAATGAATGTCTTAAAGATATTAGTTTAGAAAATGTATTATGGGAGAAGAAAAATTAATTTAACAACTTTTTATGTTTCATATAAAATTTTCAATTATCAAATGCTTTTTTTTTTTTTTTTTTTTTTGAGGAGACAATATCAAATGCTTTAAGGACATATAAATATATAATTCTAATTTTAACGAAAGAAAAAATATTTATTTTAGTATAAATGTATGAATAATACTTTTTCATGTATTATTCATGCATGAAAAATGTATTATTCATATGACCTACGTACTAGTACTAGATTATTAACTTTCCCTTTTTCTTTGTCGGAAGTTGCATTAAATTATCGGAAGAATAGCATTAGCTACAGCAATGTCTATCATATATATTATCATTATCATGTCTATATTTCAAAAGCAGTAAAGTACGATTCTCATAGATAACAAAAATCTTGTCAAAGATTAATACCTCTTCTTGTTTCTCAAAAAAAAAAAAAAAAAAGATTAATCCCTCTTCTTGCTACAGTTCGGCACATTTATATTGTTTTCATTCCGTTTCGTCTTTCAATAATTAACCCCCCCCCCCCCCCCCCCCCCCCTTACAAGTTGACTCTCACGTTAATGGGTTGACCTTATGGCAATTTTTAATTTGACACAATTTTTATGAAAAATATTAAAAATAGTCAAAAAATTAATTCTTTTTATTTTCATAAATTTTTTTTTAAAATATTTCCTAAACAATAATGTATCTGTTAACTTTTCCCTTTAATTTAATAGAATTTTTTTGATAAATTAATCTTCTTTTTTTTTTTTTTGTGAAAGATAATTTAAGTTGAGCCTTAAGTTCCACTAAAAATAAAAAGTTGAGCCTTTAGAAGTTTTTGCTTTTATATCTATAGTCTATACTCTTATTTATTTATTTTTTGGATAGGAATCTATAGTCTATACTGGTATAAATGAACGTGGACTCCAATTTTCAATTCACAGGTGCTTGTGCTAGCTGCTGTTAATTTAAGCTATGACATATTAAAGACTAATTGACTTGATGAGTTAAACCTTAAAAAAAAAAACAAATTTAATAATCTGATTTTAAAAACCTATAATTAGACTACCAATATTAATTAAATTAAGTTTGATACTTATATTAATGAAATTAAAAATGTATTTTTTTCCCTCTTATTTTTTTGCAGCTAGCCATGAATCAAAAAGCCACATCCATAAGTTATAAAGAAAAGTCAGTTTTTCTATTGTGGGACCTTTTTGTCAAAGTATTTATTTATTTTCTTGATAGAATTTCAACTTATAGTTTTCATTCCATGACAATTGTTTTTGTTAATGCATTTATTATCAACCTTTAAGCTAACATTTGGGTACATTAGGTACATGTTTAGATAATCTATACATTATGTTGTCATGTGAGGTTTTTGTCCCATTACAATTTAACCATGGTCACCTCAAATGACATTTTAAAATTATTATCTTCCAAATAATTATGATGAGACATACAAAGATAATATGAGTCGCTTTTACAACTCAAACTAAGAACTCGAAAGAGTCTAAAACTTTAAAGTCATTTAGTATTTATAAAGGATATTATAATTATCACTAGAATATAATGCCCTTTAAACTTAATATCACTCCTCAAGTCTGTCATGATAAATAAGATATGTTAGTTTTAGTATTTCTTCATGCATATTGAAATATTTATGACTTCTAAGCAAGTATTTTTTCTAATTTGTACTTCTTGTTTTTCAAGCCTTTGCTGAATTACTTCAAAAATATCACGAGGGAGCAAGTTTGTCACTAGGGATGGATCCAGGATTCAAACCTGGGGGGCCAAAGCTTAAAACAAATTTTTTTTTTTTTTTTTTATGAAAATAAAAACTAACATATACACCAACTATAAAAAAAAGGACTTCTAAACCAAAAAAAAAAAAAAAAAGAAAAAAAGAAAAAAATCTAAAACTAAAACAATCATAAACAGACAAGCACAAGTTTATATATATTACTAATATTAGCCACATCACACAAAGTGACAAAGACAAACTTTTTTATAAAACCAAAACAATCAGACCAAAAACTTTGGTCTCACAAAAAAGTCACTTACCAAAGACTAGTCTCACAAATTCACGATCATAGTTTATTACTCACGTCCTACTGTCCTAGTGGTCCCACTTTATGTCTTTATAGATAAAACCAAAACAAAAAAAAAGTTACAAACATAGCTGACCGATCCACACAAAAAGCCACAATTACACAGTAGTCAGTACAAATCCACAAACTAGTCTACAATCCACACAACACACTAGTCCATAAAAAGTCACAATTCACAAACACAACAAACCACAGTTCATAAAAAACGCAGAGGGCAAAGGGCCAAAGGCAGAGCAATATAGCAAAGACAAAAAAACACAAATATGAACTTGAGAGAGGAGAGAAATTTCTCAGATTTACCAGACTCGTGTGTGACTGTGATCAAGGATCTGAGGAGTAGCAGTAGCAGCAACACCGGATCTGATCTGAGGAAAAGAACAGTAGCAACAAGCTAGTAGTGATGGAGGCGTTGATGAAGTTGAGTGGAGGAAGAGTGAGGTTAGGGTAAAAATTTGGGTCTTCAGTACATATTTATTTTTTATTTGTAGTTAATTTTAGTTTGTCGGGTTTTTTTTTTTTTTTTTCGGATGAGAGTTTGTCGGTTATTGATGTTATACTTTCAGTCCATATTTATTTTTTTTCTTGTGGGTCAATATCTAAATATTTCGGAGGTGATCCAAAAATATATATATTTAAGGGCAAATCTTAGGCTCCGTTTTGTACACCCACTCAAATACATATTTTTAGTTTTTAAACAACATTAAACGTATTTCCGTACACTTTTTCACCCACATATATTTCCATACATGTTTTCATTTATTAAGTGTATGTACCAAACACCCCCTTAATTTTTCAGATTACATATGTATACCTTTTTTTAAAAAAAAAAAATTTGGGGGGTATTAGGACCAAAATTTAAAATTTCAAAACATATATACATACTAGCTTTTTTTTTTTTTTGGGGGGGGGGGGGGGGGGGGGGAGAGGGGGGAATCCGTCCCTGGACAATTTGTCACTAGTACTATGTATTTAGTCCAGCACAAATAGTTTAATACTATTTATAATATTTTCACGTTCTATATGCAATATGTATCTATAACCCTCCCTCGCATATCAACCAAGAGTTGATACATTCTATTTTATCATTACTATCATTACTATATGATCCATTCTAGATTATTGTTGGTATCTAAGACCAAATATATGCTTTACAATGTCTAAAACTGGTTCCTTTACGCCAAATATTTGCCTAACTTCGGCTCAAAAACTGGTTGATGATATAAACTTTAAAGCAAATACATGTATACGAGTTCACAACATTTAAAAATAAAGCAACACACAATAATAATAATAATAGTAAAGAGTACAAAAGACTTAATGAAAAAAAGAGAGAAATAATGATATAGACATGGATGCTTGCTCAATATATAATACAAACATACCTTATAGACTCTAAAAGATAGTAGTTAACTCCTTCCACACTTACTGAAAACTTTTAAAAGAAAAGGGCTTTCTACTGTTTGGGAAGTATGTGTTACAGTACTCGTTGATTCTTTTTTTTTTTTTTTTTTTTTATGAACCGTACACATTGATTCTTATAAAACCAGTTTGTTATCCTTTTATAGGAGAAGAGAATTCGAGTAGAAGAAGACAAATACATCAAGTTATTGCTATCTACCACTGTTTGACAAATGAAAGTATCTATTATGTTTGATTAAAGGTGCCATGTACAACAAAGACAATGGTACCACCTATCTGTTTGCTTTGGGTGGTCCAGTCTCCACATCGAGTCACCTACAATAATTATGTTTTACATAATGTTTATGAAATTATACATTCAGATGCTTAAATCATATGAGATTAATTTCAATAATTTTTCCCACAAAGTGACAGATATTGCATCTCTTACCTACATTTCAAAGGCAAAATAAAGAAAAATCCAGTGTAAATACCAAAATAATATTTTCAATAAGAGAATTTGAAGAGAAAAATGAAAGTATGAACTTTAGTAGGTGAGTTATAATTTGGATCTAAATATTACGATTTTGATGTTGAGAACCAAGAATTTTCAAAATTTTATGTTACAACACAGAAGAAAGTTTAGAAAAATTTCAATGCTTCAATTTTACATTTTTACTACTATACTATTTAGATTTAGAAATTCCATAATCAATTAAACCAAATCTCACATACTAGTTTATTTTCCTTCCAAACGCAAAGTTATATTCAATCCATCATTGGCTTTCTAAGGTAAATGTCATCCTAATTTTAATATTTGGGAAAAAAAAATTCAATGAATAAGGAGGAGACTTTAAACTTGCCTAAGATTAGGTGAAGTCTAAAAAACAATTGTTTGAATAATACAATACTACCTAACTAGCTGCTAACCCGTACGATGCACGGGAAAACTATTTTGTATAAAGATAAAACATTAAATTACTTAATGAAAAATAGAAATCAAACTTAAGTTTAAAATAAAATGAAGAATTAAATCTTAAGAATTAATCAATATTTCCAATAAATTGAAAAAAAAAAAAAAAAAAAGCTTTAAAAAGTGTTTTTTTGTAAGCTTGGCAATAGAACAGGTTGATAACGAAAACAACAATAAATGAAATTTTCCAGTAGTTAGAAGCACCAACAACAAATAGGCAAAAAAAACTTCAAAATTTCAATTTCATACTCTAATTGAAAAGAATTATAAGAATTGTAGTAGCAGCATAATTATTTTGACTCTAGTTATCTCTCTGCAATAATTTTTTTCACAATACAATTAAGGACCAAAATGGGTTATGTATTGAAAGTTCAATATGGGTATGAAACAACCTTGAACGTTTGGACCCCAAATACAAAAATACCAATTCAAGCTTTATATCAAACAATTAATGTGCGGAAAATGATAATAAGCTTATAACAGAATTGATAACAAATCTAAGCCAAATATAAACACATCCACATCAGTAAATATAAGGCAAAGATAAAGGAAGGAAGATGCAAACACTCGGACAACACACGATGTGTTATCGAAGAGGAAACTGAAGCCCTCAGCGTAAAACCTCTCCGCTGCCCTTCAAGCGGTCAAATAATCTACTAGAAAATGTAGTTGGGATACATGAACAGCAATAGACCCTCCAAGCCTAATCTACCCAGGTACCTAAGTCCTCCAAGCTTCTTGTTCCAACGAGGTTGCGCCGAACCTTTTTCTTTTCTAGCTTACCGGATTCCGCTACTAGACTATAGCATCAACCAATGTAAATTGGTTCCTTCTTAACTGCTTCCCAACAGTACCAAATAGACCTTCTCACAGACATGAGTGTGGTGACAAAATGATTTAGCTAAAGTTCTCTCAAGGGTATAACAATGGAGAAGAAGAGAGTAGAGGAATTTGTAGAGTCTCTAAGGCAAAGATTAGGGATGAGGCAATCTTGTTTTTCTCTAGAGTTTCTCTCACAAAATTCTCTCTGGAAGCTCTCTCAATATGATGGGTATAAGGGTGTATATATAGTAGGGTGAGAAAGGAATGCAAAATATCAGTTTTTGCCAAATAGGGCAAATTGGCGGCTTGGTCTCGCAGCTTGTCCAAGTCACGAGTTCAAGTTGCGACGTAACGGCCTGGCCAACCTGGGACTTTTGTCCTGTAGCGTGACAGCTGGCGCGACCCTTCAGCTTCCCCGTGTGCATCTCACGTGCCTGTGTTTGGCGGCTTGCCAGTCGCGATCCACCCGCGAGCCCTAGCCGCGAAGCTCTGTTTTTCTTGCACACTCTTGAGCTTTTCTTCACATCTTCTCACACACTACCCTTACAATTTTCCCACCTAAATACAGAGTTACTAAGTGCTAAATTACAAGCAAATTGGTCACGGAATAAAGCTAATTAGATAGTTGATTAAATTCAACCTTACATGTATGAACTCCACATGCTGTTCCAAACCCAAAGACTCATCTAAACTACAATTCAATCAAATATAGAATACAAAACAGACACACGTACCCTCTAATATAATTATTTACATAAAAAGAATTGGGTCAAAAAAAAAAAAATCAACACAACCTATTAAACAATAAAATTTCAATATAATCTTTGGAAAATATCTCTCCCATTGTCATCTTCATTGTTGTACATGATATGACATGGCTTCAAATCGTTGGTAGGAGGAGTCAGATGTTCCAAAAGAAACTCATTTGTGAACTATGGTAAAACTCATTTGATTGTGAACTATGGTAATTCTCATTGCATGCTGCAAGTACTGTTACCAAACCACAAATTTACTCTATCTTAGCTAATAGAAAAAGAGGCTAAAGTAAGGAAAAAAGAAGAATGATTCATGTAAAGCTTTATGTAGGCGTTTGAATGGATGTAAGTGCTATATAATGTCTCAGTTGTAACCTTAATAGAGTAGACAACTCATTCAACCCAAGAAAAACTTTTTCAAAATAAAAAGATAGCAAAGAATGAAGCATTGAAAATATCAGTATGAATACCAAGCTACTGCATTATTTGGAAAAAGAAAAGAAGAAAAAATACTATTCAATGCATTGAATTAAAAACCTAAGAAACAAAGTTCTACCAAGCACCTATCTAAATTTGAATGCTTGAAAGTTGAAAGTAACGTTGACAAACTACGCTTTGACCATAAGGCTTTCATTATAAAAAAATTGAAAAGAACAGCAATCCATCCTTCCATTATTTCTATATCAATTGAAAATCTGGCAATTGAAATCAAATCTACTGATTAAGAAGCTGCAAACAACTCTACCTTTTCACTTTGCTATTGCTGGAATTTGCAGACAACTTCTAAACTATATAGATTTGGTCTTTCGCTTTGCATAAGCAGAAAATAATCCATGGGTTACTGAAGGAGGAAATTGGAAAAGAAGCCGGGGTCTGCAACCAAACAAAAAATCAAACAAAATCCCTCAAAAATCAAGATGCTACTCTTAAAGAAGATTCGGTCAAACTAAAATACAAAATAAATAGGGACTAAACATGAAACCAAAGCTTGAAATAACCTAGAAACTTTAATTAAATCCGAAAAAAAAAAAAAAAAAACAATAAGAATAAAGGTCTCATGTTAATACAAATAGAGCATAAACTGAGAATTCTTATGGTGGAGGACATCAAATACCGAAACTACACAATTAAAAATTTACTAAAAACCCCTTTTTAAGGGCGTTGAACTAAAGGCCAACCATTCAAACCAACAAAATTCCTCAATTTCACTCCCCCTTATGAATAACAGAACAAATAAGAGGGAAAACAAAACTTGAAAATCAAAGTGACATGATTAAGTTTAAAAGATCACTAACCATTAATACTCATATAGGATTTCATCTTCTAGGGGTTTTCCCTCATATCAATAAATAGAGAGGAAAAGGGTTATGAACTAAAATTTCTGAATTGACAACAAACCATAATTGAAGAGAATATTAGAAAAAGAAATTAATACCTTTGCTGTGATGAAATTAGAGTCTCTACATTGTGAAAAAATCCACTTCATCTCTGCAAATAAACTGAATGATTTAAATCCAAAGAGACGAATTAAAATATATATATATATATATATATATATAAATGAAAACATTTAATAATTCAAATCAGAATCCTATTTTCTAAGCCCTAATTTCTGAATTTAAATCTAGAACCAAAGCCAATTGAAATTGTAAAATTTGAAAACATATAACAAATCTAATTTACCTTTTAGATTTGTTTTTTAAAAAAAATCAGAGAAAGAATGGGAACCCATCGGAGGTGTTGTTTATGGGTGGAGGAAGTTTTTTTTATCAGAGAAAGAGTAGGAACCCATCAGCGGGGGTGTTTATGGGCAGAGGAGAATTACTTTTTAAGAGGAAGTAGGCCACAACCCTAAAATCAAAGAGAATGGTTAAGGACCCTCAAAATCAAATTGCTATCTCTGTCTCAGCGTTTCGCGGTTCTGTGTTTTTTTTTTTTTTTTTTTGGATGCGGCCGCTCTGTTTTTTTTTTTTTTTTTTTTTTTTTTTTTTTGTAGAATAGAATCTGTCTGGGGTAGCAAAGCCACAGGTAGAAGAGGATTGGGGGGAACGACAGAGAGAGTTTGCGTTTGAGGGAGAGAGTTTGTGTTTGAGGGAGAGACAGAGCGTGACAAATAGGTTTTATCGGGTTTGTTTTGGGGAGAAATAGTTATTGGGTTAAAAAAGGGTTTTACTTTTTTTTTTTTGTAATAATTTTGTTTTTTTAAATAATGCTGATGTGGAAAAATGTGGGAGATTCAAAAGTTTCGGTTTTATATATATATATATATATATATATATAGATAAGAAGTAGAGGCTAAACAAATTGTACAAGTAATTAAGGTGTTAGTTACCACTTGCCATACGGGCGTTATGACCTTTGAATTCGAAGACCAGTTGGTTTGAATAGTAAACAAAGAAAAGGTAAATACTAAATTACACTGTTGGCTTTTAAAATTCGATTTTTGTTATCATTCATATATAAATTTGAGGACAAAATATAAGAGGACAAAATAAAAATTTTGATATGTAAAATGATAAAAATAAAACCAACCATGAACAGTGCCAAAACTATACTTTAGTAAAAAAAATTCGTTGGTGAAACTGATTGTAGGGGCTCCATATGCATAGTATTGGGTAGTGAAAGTAGAAGCAAGCATAAAGGAGAAACCTTTTCTTAAAAATAAGTGTGATCTTCATTGGGAACGAACAACCAAATGTGACTGAAAGACGTGCCACTTGGGTTTGTGTGCGAGTCTAGGATTGAATTCTTGTTGTTATGAGATCAAAATAAAAACCCAAATCAAAATAAAATGAACAAATTAATATATATATATATATATATATATAAGATCGAACATGTAAAAAGTTATGAACATTCAAAAGCTTACTTAGGTAAATAACATTTCAAAATGTCAAAAGATTTCCATTTTATATAAAATTTATTTAGTTTATGTTCTACGACAAGTGCTTGATACAGCAATCACTCCGGACGTTTCTCAAGCATTACTGCTTTTGTCCCTCATTATTGATTTTGTTGCCTTATCTTGTGATGCAGAGAACGGATCTACTGTTTTTGGGGAGAAACTTCGTGAACAAGTTGAGGAGCGACTTGACTTTTATGACAATGGAGTTGCACCTCGTAAAAATATTGATGTGATGAAAGCTGCAATTGAAAGTAATCAAAACAAAGGTGTGCATGGAAGAGAAGATAATATTAGTTATTTTCTTTTAACATTATTTTACATATATGAACACCTGGTCTTTGGTTGTATGAGATACTTAGATTCCATTTGGATATGTGGCACGACGCTTTCACTTGCATTGTGCTCATTGGACATGGACCAGGACTTTTGGTTCCAAACTTGATTCTGTTGCATAAGAAATTTGTATTGTTTGGGAATAGGCATAATTCTTTGACTTGCATTGTGGTAAGATAAAACATGACATGACCCAGCATCCTTTGACTTTCATTTGAACTCATCGTCTATTCTAGACAGGCATTTGCCATCTGGTCAGGGGAAAAAAAAAAAAAAAAAACTATAGCCGCGTTTTAAAAACGCGGCTATACCCAAATTCAAAATAAAAATAAAAAAATAAAAAAAATAAAACAAAACAAAAGGGTTATATCCGCATTTTTAAAATGTGGCTATAGCTATCCCCTATAGCCGCCTTTTATAAATGCGGCTAAAGTATGTCCTATACGTTTCTAAAAACACGGCCATTGGTCTTAGCCTATAGCAGCATTTGTAAAAACAAGGCTAGACCCCTCAGGCCTATAGTTACGGGTTTTAGGCCATGGCTGAAAACACGACTAGAAAAAACACAACTATAGGCCGAATTTTCCTATAGCCATGTTTTCAGGAGCTATAGCCGCGTTTTAAAAACGCGGCTATAGGACTTTTTTTTTTTTCTTTTTGTAGTGAGACAATTATGGAGTAAATATATATAGCTCACTCTTTATTCTTTTTCTAAATTAAAATTTTTGTTATTCATAAGAAAGTTCTTCTAAGTGTATTTGAGATTTGACTTTTGTGCTACCATTATAATCCTCTTAGTTTTAAGTAAAAATTCCTCCTCAACACCATCTATTGGTAGAGACCTAAGGTCGAAATAAGTAAATTTTTGTTGTCCATTTGTTATTTTGAGTTGTATTTTCTTTTCTTTTTTTATTTATGTCTTTGTTTTTTAGAATCTTATATATATAATTTAAATATTATTGATACTCATTCTTATATTTTTTTTAACTCTTTAAAAAGTTTTGTAAGAATATTATTAGGTAGAAAATGTAAATTGTTCATTTTTTTTTATGTTAATTAATTTTAAACTCTTTTGTTTTTGTACACAATAACTCATTTGGATAAATATTTATAATGTGGTCTCACATTTGACTCCAAAATTAAGAAAAAAAAAACTCTCTAAAAATAAATAATTTAGGACATATGGCGCAAAATTAGACTTCAATTATAGAATCTAATTGAATTTTCTCTAAGATTTACCTATTATTATTATTATTATTGTAGAGTTGGCACGCCCAGAAGGGTATATTGGGCCGTGGGCGCTATCTGAGGACATTCAATTGTCCGAGGACGGATAGACACCAAGAAGGGGTGCAACCTAGTGGATGGGCAAAGGGGTCTGGTTTTAAAGCCCCGAGAAGTATGTTCGAGGACAGACTTCACCTCGACTTAATAGGGCAGAGGTCAAAAAGGTTGACTTGACATCAGGGACAACGTTCTGGGCGATTTTGCTGGAAGGGATAAGCATCAGGAAGGAATAAGGTAAAATGGATATGAGAAATACCTACGGGAAAGCTGCTACCACTATATTAAATGCTCTGTAGCTAACTCTCTGGTCACATTAATGTAGAAATAATGCCTGAACAGTGATGTTCAGCCTTACAACTACTCCTAAAGACTTCAGGAATGTGCTGATAGGACAAGGATCAAAGCCAGCAACTTGGTCTACACGTGGAGGGTGGAGATGAAAGAAAAAAGATAGTATAAAATAAAAAGAAGCCCCTGAGGGAGGGGATCAAAACGAAGAGAAAAACACTGTAGCAACAAGAACTATACTTGTAATCAAATCACCTCCTCGGATTGGGTCCAAGGATGATTTTCCTAGGATAAAATTAGTTCATATTTATTTTATTGTCATCTTGACCCACTATAATTGTTATTCAACTCATTAGAGCCTAGTTTTCTAACCCATTCTCTACAAATTCATTGTATTAGGCTCGTTGAGCCTACTTGTCGGACCGTGTGCCTTACCAATCCATCCAATGACCAATTCGTGAAGGATGAGGAGGCACAAATCTTTTATAGCATTCGATCGCAGACCAAGCCCATTGGTATTGGAGCGAATTGTGAAATTCCTCACAATCCCTCCCTCACAATGCGGCTCCAACGACTCGAATCTATGACCTTGGCTCTAATACTACTTGATAGGCCACAAACTGAATGACCCCTTGTGATTAAACCAATTAATTAATTAGCCAAGTTATTAATTAATCAATTTATCATGCAATTGCGTGGCAGCACAAACAAATCACTAAATAACTAAATATGCAGCGGAAATTAAATAACACTGTGATTTGTTTACGAATGGGGAAAACCCTAACGGCAAAAACCCCACCGAGTGATTTTCAGGTCACCACTCCCGAAACTCCACTATTATCAAATCAAGCGGTTACAAGTAAAGGAATCCCAAGTACCTCACCAACCTACAGTTGAACCCTTACCCCAATACCCAATTGGACTTGATCTGTAGTGACAGTTCCCATCTTTGATGCACGGCTCCCAAGTACGGGACTAACCAATGCACAGATCCCAATACGCGACTTCAAACACCAACTTAAAAGGAGAGGTTGGTTGCAAAGTTCTTCAGTTCATCCTACACGATGAGGATCAGAAAAATGCTTGGTCACAAAACCCTTTGGTGCAAATACACAGCAACTTCTTCAGAGAAGATGAACTAGGTCAAGAACTTCGTCTTTTGATCACAATTTGCTTGAACAAAGATTGCTCAATGCTCTTGCAACTTGTGTATAATATGACGACTCTTAAAACAATCCTTTTATATGTTTAGGGTTAGAAGAAAAGAAGACCCAAAAACCATATTCACAGATCCCAAGAAATCAGATCAGAAAATTTGACTTTTTAATTCTCGACAGATAGCAGGTGTCGAGGAGCTATCGATCAGGTGTCGAGATTTAATGAATTTGCACTTTAGCTTGTTTTTCTTCGACAGACTTGATGACTTCAACACTTGATCTTGAAACCTTGTTTCTTGAAGTATTAAAAACACCTAGAACTACCCAATTACAAGTAGAGTATGTTTTGTCAAAAGATTAGCCAATTTACATAAATAAGTATGACATATGTTCTTAACATGTGAACCACATATGTCCTAACAATTTTCCTTAGATAAAATTAGTTCATATTTATTTTATTGTCATCTTGACCCAATATAATTGTTGTTCAACTCATTAGAGCCTAGTTTTCTAACCCACTCTCTACAAATTCATTGTATTAGGCTCGTTGAGTGTACTTCCTTTCACCATTTGGGCTTAGGAACCAAACCGTGTCTTTACAATTGGCACCGTCTATAGGGATTAATTAAGCTTTAATATGATAAGAATTCAGCAATGGTGGACTCCGAGCCAAACTAGGCGAAATCTATGGGATCCTAACGTCAAGATCAATTTCTCAATCTTGAACGAAGAAGGGACCGGGAGGGTAGTGTGCATACCACCCATACTAGTAGAGGCCAATCTCAAAGTTGTTAGGACATATGTGATTCACTTGTTAGAAACATATGTCACTATTTTATGTAATTGACTAATCCTTTGACAAAACGCACTTTACTTGTATTTGGGTAGATCTAGGATTTGTTTAATACTTCAAGAAACTTTGTTTCAAGATCAAGTGTTGAAACCATGCAAGTCTGTCCAAGTTTCAAACCAAGAAAGTGCCTATCATTAAAGCTCGACAGCTAGCTATCTATCAAGGTTTAAAGAGCTATTCAGCCCCGTGGCTTGACAGTAGCTTGACAGCTAGGCATCTGTAGAGGTTTATGAAAAACAAATTTTTAGTTCTGTTTTGACTCTAATCTGTGATTATGTGTTTAAGCTTTCTTTTCTCACAACCCTAGACATATAAAATGATTATTTTAAGGGCCGTCAAAATAGACACAAGTTGCACAAGTGTTGAGTAAATTTGTTCAAGCAAATTGTGACCGGAGATAGAGTTTTGCCCTAGTTCATCATTCTTGTGAAGAAGTTGCTATGTTTGTACACCATAGGGTTTTGTGACCAAGCATCTTCTTAATATTCATCGTCTAGATGAACTGAAGAACTTTATAGCCAACAACCTTCTCTAGTTGGTGATTGAAGTCGCATATTGGGATCCACGGAATTGGTTAGTCATGTACTAGGAGCTGTGCATCAAAAGGAGAGATTGTCACTACAGAACAAGTCTAATTGGGTATTGGGGTAAGAGTTCAACTGTATGTTGGTATAAGGTACTTGGATTCCTTTACTTGTAACCGCTTGTTTTGATAATAGTAGATTCTCGGGAGTGGTGACCTTAAAATCACCCGGTGGGGTTTTTGTCGTGTTGGTTTTCCCCATTCGTAAATAAATCACCGTGTCAATTTATTTTCCGCTGCATACTTAGTTTAATTGGTGATTTGTTTGTGCTACCACGCGTTTGCATGTTAATTTGATTAATTAATAAACTTGGCTAATTAATCAATTAATTAATCACAATGGGTCAATATGTTTTTGGCCTATCAAAAGTGGGAGCCACGTCTTTCATGAAAAGAATGCTAGAACCATACAACTAGAGATTAATCGTTTGCGAAGGAGGTTGCGCCACGAACGATAGAAGAGGACTCATTCAAGTTCTGTTTCTTCTTCTGATGGTGAAAGAGATGGCAATTACAGGCCCAGGTCGAGGACTCCCCCCAGTGAGTCCTTCTCATGCAATAAGGATCACCACCATAAACGCAGAGGTAAAAGCTCATCTTGCAAAGGTTTGGGAAATGACGCTATAAGTAAGGCGTTGAACCAAATTTCCAAATCACCTTTCACATGCAAGATTGGAGGAAAACTTTCTTGGCGCTTCACTCAGCCAACATTTACCATGTATAATGGTCGAACAGACCTTGTGGAGCATGTAAGCCATTTCAACCAGAGAATAGCAGTACACTCCAAGAATGAGGCCTTGATGTGCAAGGTGTTCCCATCTAGTTTGGGGCCTCTGGTCATGAGATTGTTTAACAGCCTGGGTGCAGGTTCTATTAATTCCTTTAAAGAACTCACTCAGGCATTCGAATCTCATTTTGTTTCGTGTAGCAGAGTTCCTCAGCCCTTGGACTCTTTGTTGTCTATGACCATGCGAGAGGGTGAGACCCTAAAGACATACTCTAACAGGTACTAGGAGATGTTTAATGAGATTAACAAGAATTTTGATGGCGTAGCTATAAGGACTTTCAAGGTCGGCCTGCCTGCCGAGCATGATTTGAGAAAATCCTTGACAAGAAAACCTGTTAGAAGTGTGCGTCAGCTCATGGACCATATTGATGAATATAAGAGAGTTGAGGAGGACCAACAGCAAGGTAAGGGGAAGGCTAAGGTTATCCCTCAAGATAAGAGAGATTTTAGGTTGGACAGATACAATAATAACCGACCCCGAAGAGACTTTGTTGGGTAATCTAGGTCTACTGCTACTCAGGTGGTCAGTACAGTATTTCGTGAGTCAGTGCATCAAGTCTTGGAAAAAATTAAGAATGAGCCATACTTTAAATGGCCAAATAAGATGGGAGAAGACCCTATGAAGCACAATCAAAGCCTTCACTGTCAACACTACCAGGATCGAGGACACACCACAGAAGATTGCAGAACTTTATGGAATCATCTAGAATAGTTGGTTAGAGATTGAAGGTTAAAGAAATTTCTATATCAAGCCAGTGGGCAAAGTGGCTAGGCAAGATCGAGATCTCAGAGAGATACTTCTTCAAGGCCACCTTTGGGCACAATTAATGTCATCCTCGCTGCTCCAGGAAGGACTAGTTCTCATCTCTTCAGGGTGATGTCTGTAGCTTGGCCACCTGCCGAGAACTCCAACCTTGAGCCGAAAAGGGCTAAGATGGAGGTTCGACCAACGTTGAGTTTCTCGGATGAGGACAAGGTTGGAACCATACAACCACATAATGATGCTCTAGTGGTCACTTTCAGGATAGGAGGGTATGATGTGAAGAGGGTGTTGGTAGATCAGGGCAGCGGTGTAGAGATCATGTACCTTGATTTGTATAATGGGCTAAACTTGAAACCTGAGGATTTAACAGGCTATGATTCACCCTTGTTAGGCTTTGACAAGAAAGTCGTTGTTCCGAAAGGTCAGATTAGACTACCAGTGCAAGCAGGTTCGGAAGTGGTGGAGGTGGACTTCATTGTAGTGGATGCCTACTCTCCCTACACTGCCATTGTGTCAAGACCCTGGCTTCATGCCCTAGGGGCTATTTCTTCCACCCTACATTT
Source organism: Quercus glauca (assembly GCA_023736055.1). Lineage (NCBI taxonomy): Eukaryota > Viridiplantae > Streptophyta > Magnoliopsida > Fagales > Fagaceae > Quercus > Quercus glauca. The sequence goes on along the minus strand of CM043319.1, from coordinate 8,733,473 downwards.
GAAAGTGAAATATCTGTCCGGGGACCAGATTGAGGAGCTAGTTGGGAGCCAGTTCGTGGCTAGGCAGTGCTTGATAGCTGCAATTATGCATTAGCCTAAAGTTGGGTCCTTGGCCTCTGCTAAAGGGGGCTTATAGCAATCAAGGATTCCGGTGTTATCCCTGGATGCGATGCTAGAAGGGGTAAAGTGTGAGAAGTTAGAGGAGATTGTTATAAATAATGATTTGAAAAAGTTTTTTCAAGTCGGAGCTCAGCTACCTCCTCAGGAGAAGGAAAAGCTAATAGTGTTTCTCAAAAGGAATATTGATGTGTTCGCATGGAGTGCTTACGAAGCTCCTAGGGTGGACTCAAACTTCATTTGCCATTATTTAAATGTCAACCTGGCTATCGTTCCCAAAAAGCAACCACCGTGGTGTTCATCTAAAGAGCATTCTAATGCTGTCAAGGATGAGGTGATCAAACTTAAGTAAGCTGGAGCTATTAAAGAGGTATTTTACCCTGAGTGGCTAGCCAATACTGTAGTGGTGAAAAAGAATAGTGGAAAGTGGCAAGTATGTGTGGACTTCACAGATTTGAACAAGGCCTTTCCAAAAGACCATTTTCCTATGCCTCAGATAGACCAGCTAGTGAATGCAACTGTAGGCCATCCTCGGATGAGCTTTTTGGATGCCTTTCAGGGATACCATCAAATACCACTGGCTAAAGAGAAGACAGTTTTTGTTACTTTTACTAGAAATTACCACTACAAGGCAATGCCCTTTGGATTGAAGAATGCAGAGTCTACCTATCAGAGGATGATGACCAGGATGTTCTAGCCACAATTAAGCAAAAATATTGAGGTTTATATAGATGATATGGTGGTCAAAAGCAAGCTAGAATCTAAGCACGTTAGCGACCTCGGGAATATCTTTGATATATTAAGGAAACACAAGTTGCGCCTCAATGCATCTAAATGATCTTTTGGTATTGGTTCAGGAAAGTTCTTGGGGTACATGGTCACTCACCGGGGAATTGAAGTCAATCATGTCCAGATTAAAGAAATTAACAGCTTGCAACCTCCTCGAAATCCTAAAGAGGTCCAGAGGTTAACGAGGATGACAGCTACCCTTAACGATTCTTCTCTCGGTCAGCAGACAGATGTAGACCTTTCTTCCAGCTGTTGAATAAATGGAAAGGATTTTAATGGAGTGAGGAATGTTTTCTGGCCTTCCATCAACTGAAGGAATATCTTTCTCGACCACCCATTATATCTAAGCCCGGAGTGTATGAGGTTTTGTATGCTTACATTGTTATTGCTTCCTATGCAGTGAGCTTAGTGTTGATACGGGTTAACAGTGGGGTGCAGAAGCTAGTTTATTATGTGAGCAAGTCACTGCATGAGGCTGAGGTTCGTTACCTACCATTGGAAAAGGCCATTTTGGCAATGGTGCACGCTACGTGTAAACTCCCCCACTACTTCCAATCCCACACAATTGTTGTTTTAACCCAACTTCCGCTTAGATCACTACTTCAAAATGCTAATTACACAGGAATGATTGCCAAGTGGGGTACGATCCTAGGAGTTTTTTATATCAAATACATGCCTCGCACCTTTATCAAGGGCTAGATCCTCGCAGATTTGGTGGCTGAGTTTGCTTAATCCCTATTGGAAGAGGAAGTTGATAAGCAGAACATAGATGGAAAATCAATTGGCATGGTCTCCTTGCAAGAGCCTTTATCCTAGAGGGTATACGTTGATGGTGTAGCAAATCAAAGAGGATCTGAAGCGGTGCTAGTTGTAATTTCTCCTGAGAAGATCATTATTGAAAAATGTACATTTTTAGACCCCCTAAAACACAAGTTGTTTAACCTAATATTAAGCCAAGTTGACTAATAAGTTCATTCATAAGATCTAGGTTAATCACATTCAAATCATATCATGTGAATAATGCGGAAAAGTAAATAATACAACGATATGATAACCTAGGAAAACCAAACCGGTAAAAAACCTAGGGAGGATTTAACCTAGCTATCCTCAAGGTAAAATAGATCTACTATGAAAGAATTGAAGTTTGTACAATAAGACTTAGACCATTAACATTCTATTGCTACCTCGTGTAGAAAACTTACTACCACGACCACATGACAGCTTTGAGTCCACGGACTATTTCTTTCCTTGGCCTTTGCAACACAAGCACCGACACTTGTGATAAAAAAAAACCACAAACTCTCATGTTTGTGACTCCAAGACCACCTTTGCAGGTTTAGATCATCAACACCTTTAATGACTAGAGAAGGCAGTAACTTCTACAACACCAGATCTTGAGATTCTTCAAGGAACAACACCCAAAGAAGACATGAGAGAGCTTTTTGGGTACTGATAGGCCACAAACTGAATGACCCCTTGTGATTAAACCAATTAATTAATTAGCCAAGTTATTAATTAATCAATTTATCATGCAATTGCGTGGCAGCACAAACAAATCACCAATAAACTAAATAAGCAGCGGAAAATAAATAACACTGCGATTTGTTCACGAATGGGGAAAACCCTAATGGCAAAAACCCCACCGGGTGATTTTCAGGTCACCACTCCCGAAACTCCACTATTATCAAATCAAGCGGTTACAAGTAAAGGAATTCCAAGTACCTTACCAACATACAGTTGAACCCTTACCCCAGTACCCAATTAGACTTGATCTGTAGTGACAGTTCCCCCTTTTGATGCACGGCTCCCAAGTACGTGACTAACCAATGCACGGATCCCAGTACGCGACTTCAAACACCAACTTAGAAGGAGAGGTTGGTTGCAAAGTTCTTCAGTTCATCCTACACGAAGAAAATCGGGAAGATGCTTAGTTACAAAACCCTTTGGTGCAAATATATAGCAACTTCTTTAGAGAAGATGAACTAGGTCAAGAACTTCGTCTTTTGATCACAATTTGCTTGAACAAGGATTGCTCAATGCTTTTGCAACTTGTGTACAATATGATGGCTCTTAAAACAATCCTTTTATATGTTTAGGGTTAGAAGAAAAGAATGCCCAAAAACATATTCACGGATCCTAAGAAATCAGATCAGAAAATCTGACTTTTTAATTCTCGACAGATAGCAGGTGTCGAGGAGCTATCGAGTAGGTGTCGAGATTTAATGATTTTGCACTACAGCTTGTTTTTCTTGGACAGACTTGATGACTTCAACACTTGATCTTGAAACCTTGTTTCTTAAAGTATTAAAAACACCTAGAACTACCCAATTACAAGTATAGTGCGTTTTGTCAAAGGATTAGCCAATTTACATAAATAAGTATGGCATATGTTCATAACATGTGAACCACATATGTCCTAACAATCTCCCCCTTTGGCAATCCGTGACAAAACCACAACTAACAAATGAACATATGAGAGAAGTCATAAATCACTCAACTCATATTCACTTGTTGAATACAATAAAATCTATCCTAACACAAACTCTTGAAAAACTTTGCAAGAAGAGAGTTTATGGCAAATAGACTTTGACAACCTGTATTTCTGAAACACATTAAACAAAACTCATCAAGGCATCTTTGTGTGAAACAGAAATAAATAGATTGCATACAAGTATAAAGAACATGTGTATAAAGATAGAGAAGACACAACACATGAAAAGAGAGGTGAAAGAGACATACATCCACATATAGAGAAAATAAGTACAATGTATGTAAAACTGGTCACAAGACCTCATATACAAGATCAATGTATCTATAAAGAATAGAAAATAAAAGATACATCAAAACCTCACTACATCCTTCAAAATATCAACACTCCCCCTATCAAAAATGTCATATACTAACTCTCCCCCTAAGATGACTACTCTCATAACCCAAAACTACTCCCCCTTTTTGTCACGAGTGACAAAAGGTAGAGTGTCATGTAAACATCTTATCAGTAGAGCTAGCATCTCCATCATCATCCGAAGCGTCATCATCATCACCATCATCATCATCATCCTCAGAGTCAGAAGCCACTAGAGAAGGTGGTGAAGGAGTAGCTGCAGAAGCAAAACCACCCATGGTCACCTGCCGTCGGGCAATACGACCAACACGGACATTCACCTGATACAACTCAGTGGACAGTGTATCGAGGCGAGCATCCATGTACTGCAGTTGCGCCATGATGTCTCCAAGAGATACATCGCCCGTAGAGGTAGAAGGAGCAAATGTAGATGGAGCAAATCTGGATGGAGCTGAATAGGAGGGAGGAGTGGAATCCGTCTGTCTCGACCTAAACTGAGCCTCACTACATTTTACGGTAGCAGCATCTATGGCACAGATGTGTGTGAAGTGGTCGGACACAGGAAAAGGGATAGAAAAATGGCGTAAGATCCTCGTGATAGTGGAAGAAAATATGAGCTTATCACGGGACGCCGAATCTAGATGAACATCTATGATAGAGAGGATGAAATGAGAAGGAAAATCTATAGTAATATGCTCAAGAAAAGATAACAAAAATTGAGCACAAGGCTCTGTGATAAAGTTGTAGTGAGAGAGTGGATGGAGTACAAAAGTCATCACTATGTTTAGGAATCTAGGACCTTTAGCAAAAGGTCTACATGATGTATACTGATGCTCACCCCAATCAGAAGGGCGCTCACAAAAAGCAGAAATGAGCTCATCCTTGGACACAATCCGTAGACGCTCACAAGAAGGATAGTCAGGATAATCTATCCTAGGAATCCTAAGCACATCTGCAACTAGCTGCGGTGTGACAGGGATGCACGTACCTCGAACGCGAGTGAAAAAGAGAGGTACTGAACGATCGATCCTGTGCATGTTAGAGTAAAACTCCTGAATCAGCACAAGAGGACATGTGACCAGGACGTCACACAGTGACTCCCATCCCCTACTGTGAATGACAGAAGGAAGGTCAGTGTCGGCGAAGTCCGCCAAAATGACTTGGCGTTCTGAATGAACACCTCGTCTAGAAAAGTTCTCCGTAAATGCCTTGTGAGCATCTCCATCACGGAACCGAAGATTTAGAGGAGCAGAATCAGAAGATGAAGAAGCTCCAGAACGCAGAGGGTTCCGAGCAGAAGTGGATTTACGTTTGGGTGCCATAGACACTACTAACGTAAACAGAATGAGAAGGAGATAGAGAGGGAGACAATCAGAAAAGTCCCAAAACAGTTCAAATATCAAATATATTGAACAAAAAGTACGTATGCATGGGGAATGCATGAACATGTGACATGCAAAATAAAAAGCATCATGGGCTCAGCCCAATCCAAACCTACCAGCACACATACAAGAAACACACATCTGAATGCATGTAAATATCATTTTAATGCACATGAAATGCAATGTATGACATTTTGAACACCTTTAAGTGAAAACCCAACCCAAAATTTCAAGAAAAACTCATTAATTTTGAAAAACCCCAAAATTTTTAAAAACCCCAAAACCTAAGATTCAAAACATGAAATGCATGAATAATGAGGGAAAGAGAGATCATACCAAGTGATTTAAAGAAAGGAATGGCCGAAAATCAAGTGGGTTGGAGATTTTGAGTGAGAAAAGGAGGTTAGGGAGATGAACAGCCGCAGACAGATCGAGAGAGATCGAGAGAATGAGAACCGGATCGTGACAGAGGCTTATATAGAAGCTTCAGTAATTCTCGATAGCTGAGGTGTCGAGACAGGTGTCGAGGTAGGTGTCGAGAAAATGAACTTCGACGGCTACAGGTGTCGAGAAGGTATCGAGAAAACCCACAACAGAAGCTTGATCGATCGACAAGGTATATAGAAGGTATCGAGAAGACAGGAACTTTCTCGATCGATCCACCAGGTGTCGAAGAGGTGTCGAGATTGCGATAAGAAAAGGGCTTGAGGATCTCGACAGATAGACAAGTATCGAGGAGGTGTCGAGGAGGTGTCGAGCCAGCAGTTAAAAGCAGTTTTTCGAGAAGTGAAAAACACAGACATGAATGCAATCCAACATACACCTCAACAATGATCCAATCAACATAAAGGCTCTAAAATCATCTCTCAATGAAAAATTTAAGCACTTGGATCTCCCAAAAACACACACACACACTAAACAAGTCTAACCAATTTTATTTTTCAAAAACAAGTCAAGACAGTTTAGTGAGCATACATTAGCACATGTAAAACCTTTGTGATGGCCAAATCACATTGTACCTGTACATGTATCAAAAGTAGTAAGGAATATTGCGTGTTGTGTATGAAAAAATATCACAAGATTGCATATGTGTATACATGTTATGACGATCTGAGATATGAGAAAATAACTTTTACTCACACACAATCATAATTGTTTGATGGGGACTATCACCTTCAAGGTACATCCTATAACTCCCACATCTCCTAGAATACACACTTGCAACCATTTTTAAAGCATTTTTGATCTTTTTGCTTTTTATTTTCTTTACATATTTTCTTTTTAAGCATATCATACATGGGGTTATAAGAGAGAGAAAAGAAATACCCATTGATATTTGACATTCCAATTTTGCTATGCCAAAGCACACAAATGTCATAGACATCACACTTTTGCTATGCCGAAGCATACAGGTATCATTAATGATTGGTGGGCAACAGTGGTGAGATGGTTATTTATGCCTTTCTCTTAGGATTTTCTAGTCCTACCCGTCAAAAAGAGTGATATGAGTGTTAAGTTTTAAGAGATAACTTAATCTTACTCATCAAAAATAAAAGCCACAAAGCTCACTTGCTTAGTTGTGCATAGAAATGCTCATCTAAGTTACAAAAGATACAAAGTTTAGAAAACTCTGTTTCATTGGCCATCCAAGGTAAACAAGTACCAAAGTACACAAAACACATACTGTTTTTGTATTTTTCTGATTTTTCAATTTTTTTTTAATTTTTATATTAAAAACAAAGTAAACAAAACTGAAAGTAAATAAACAAAAACATGTTAACAAAGCAAAGCATAAAACTAGATGCAAATGCATGAGGAAGAGGAAGAAGAGAGGGAAATCAATCCATGGAGATAACACCAATGTTTTGACGAAGGAATTCAAAACGTTTGCTGTTAAGAGGTTTGGTGAACAAGTCAGCCTTCTGATCATCGGTGTGAATAAACTCAAGAGTGAGAATACCATCTTCGACAAGCTCCCTAATGAAGTGATGTCGAATCTCTATGTGTTTGGTTCGAGAATGTTGAACCAGATTCTTAGAGATTTTGATGGCACTGGTATTGTCACAGTAGATAGTGAGATGATCTTGACAAATACCATAATCATGAAAAAGTTTTTGCATCCAGAGGAGTTGTGTGCAATAGCTACTAGCAGCAATGTACTCAGCTTCTGCAGTGGATAAGGAGATGGAGTTCTGCTTTTTGCTCATCCAAGAGACAAGATTGTTGCCTACATAAAAACAACCCCCCCGAAGTACTCTTCCTATCATTAGCATTCCCAACCCAATCCGCATCAGAATATCCTGCTAAGACATCATTTGTGTCCTTACTGTACCACACACCGAACTCAGCAGTAGTTTTGACATACTTTATAATTCTTTTTAAAGCAGTCATATGTGATTCTTCGGGATTAGACACCAACACTGTAACTAATGTCAGGCCTACTAGTAGTAAGGTAAAGAAGACTACTTATCATGCTTCTATATAGAGAAGGATCAACACTCTTGCCTAACACATCTACAGTGAGTTTAACATTTGGGCTCATAGGGGTTCGAACAAAACTAGCAGATTCCAAGCCAAATTTTTTCACAAGATTCTTAGTATATTTAGATTGAAATAGAAATATACCTGAATCTTGTTGACGAATCTGCAATCCAAGGAAGTAAGTTAGCTCTCCAATCATGCTCATCTCGAACTCGGCTTGCATGAGTTTTGAGAAGCCATGAGCAAGTTCATCCTTAGTTGACCCAAAGATGATATCATCAACATATACTTGAGCCACTATCAACTCGCCATCTTCCTTTTTGACGAAGAGCGTTTTGTCAGCTTTTCCTCTTGTGAACCCATGTGACACTAGATATTATGTGAGTCTATCATACCAAGCTCTAGGGGCTTGCTTCAACCCATAAAGTGCCTTTTTGAGGTACAACACATGATCCGGAAAGTGTGGATCAATGAATCCTTTTGGTTGAGCCATATAGACATCCTCTTTAAGCAGCCCATTCAAAAACGCAGTCTTCACATCCATCTGATAGAGTTTGAATTTCAGATGACATGCTAGAGAAAGGAGAATCCTAATGGACTCCATTCGGGCAACTAAGGCAAATGTTTTATCATAGTCTACTCCTTCCATTTGAGAGTATCCTTGAGCCACAACTCGAGCCTTGTTGCGAATCACATTACCTTCTTCATTAGTCTTGTTGCGAAAAATCTACTTTGTACCAATGATGTGCTCACCCTTCGGTCTAGGTACAAGAGTCCAAACATCATTCCTCTGAAACTGGAGCAGTTCATCATGCATTGCTTTAACCCAACTTTCATCTTGTAGTGCTTCCTCCACTTTCTTGGGTTCAACCTGTGACAAGTAGCAAAAATAAGACACAAAGTTAGCAACACATTTATCAATTGTACATTTCCTTAATGTGAGTTCATTCATGTTTCCCACAATAACTTCTAGAGGATGATTCAATTTAATCCTAGAGGAAGGTCCTTTCTCCTGATAAGATTCAGAATCTGGTGAAGTTGGAATTTCTACAGATTCTTGCACAACACTGGGAGTACCAGGAGTACTAGGAGATGCAGGTTCTTGATCAACAATGTCTTGAACTTCATTAGGCTCAGAGAGAAGAATTTCCTTGGGGAGTTCATCAATGCCTTTCTCAGAATTGGAATCTGAAGACTTATCAATGACAACATTTACAGTCTCCATTACTTTCATAGTTCTTTTGTTGTATACCTGATAAGCCTTGCTGGTGGAAGAGTAACCTAAAAATATGCCTTCATCACTCCGAGAGTCAAACTTTCCCACACTCTCTCTATCCTTGAGGATGAAACAAGTACTTCCAAGGATTCTGAAATATTTCACATTTGGCTTTCTTCCTTTCCATAACTCATAGGGAGTCTTTTTGGTACCGGGTTTGAAGTACACCCTATTTACAGTATGACATGCAGTATTCATGACTTCTCCTCATAAGTTTCGAGCCACATCTTTGTTATACAACATGGCTCTGGCCATCTCTTAAATAACCCTATTCTTTCTTTCTACCACACCAATCTGCTAAGGCGTAATAGGAGCAGAGAATTCTTGAGATATACTTGATCTTATGCAGAAAGACTCCATGTATGAGTTCTCAAATTCTTTACCATGGTTACTTCGAATTCGATCAATCTTTAAGCTCTTTTCATTCTGCAGTCTTGTGCACAAGGCCTCAATGTACTCAGGAGCATCAGACTTGGATCGTAGTAAGATGACCCAAGTGTATCTAGTAAAGTCGTCTACCACCACCATGATATATCTCTTACCACCAAAAGACTCGGTTCTGGTTGGACCCATAAGATCTAAATGAAAAAGCTCCAATGGTTTGGAGGTAGCTGATGTCTGAGTGCCTGGATGCTTAGCTCTTGTCTATTTCCCAAGCTGACATGGTCCATACACCACATTGCTCATTCTACTAAGCTTTGGTATCCCCAAGACTGATTCATGCTTAGATACAATGGATAGATGCTTGTAACTAGCATGTCTCATTCGTTGATGCCATAGATCTTCATTGGGCAAACGAATGCTATTACACACTATATTAGCATCAGGAACCAATCCATAATAATTGTCCAAAGTGCGAACCCCACTAATGAGCTTCTTTCCAGACTCATCCATGACAAGACACTTTCCTTTTGAGAATAGCACCATGAAGTCTTGATCACATATCTGACTTATGCTCAATAGGTTCACCCTTAGGCCTTCTACATAAAGAACATTTGCAATGTCTGGCAGTCCTGGTAGAGATATGATTCCTTTCCCTTTAATCTGTGACTTGCTTCCATCACCAAAAGTCACATTACCACCTTTCTTAGGCTCAAAGATCTTAAAGAGAGATCGGTCTCCAGTCATGTGTCTTGAGCAACCACTGTCAAGATACCATAGACATGTTTCCATCACTTTGAATGCAGACTTCATCATGAAACACACTTCATGCTTAGATGACAAATCAGAGGGAATGGTTCCTTCTTTCAACTGCTTTCTATGAGCTAAGCCTTTAACTTTCACTCTTCTCAGACGAGCTCCTTTGCACATTTTCATTCTGAAACAGTCTAGTTTCTTCTTAGCCAAACTGAGATCTTTTCCAATAGTCATTATAAGAGAATTCAAATAACTTTTAGACTTTTATTTTCTGAGACACTCAAACAAATAGTGATTAGAAAAAACAAGATGTATTTGAAAACATAGATCTCTTCGAGCCGGTTATAGCCATGACAACAAGGGTCAATGGATCAACACAGCAAAGATTAAACCTAATCAGAGTGTGCCCACTCTGATACCACTTGATAGGCCACAAACTGAATAACCCCTTGTGATTAAACCAATTAATTAATTAGCCAAGTTATTAATTAATCAATTTATCATGCAATTACGTGGCAGCACAAACAAATCACCAATAAACTAAATAAGTAGCGAAAAATAAATAACACGGTAATTTGTTCACGAATGGGGAAAACCCTAACGGCAAAAACCCCATCGGGTGATTTTCAGGTCACCACTCCCGACACTCCACTATTATCAAATCAAACGGTTACAAGTAAAGGAATCCCAAGTACCTTACCAACCTAAAGTTGAACCCTTACCCCAATACCCAATTGGACTTGATCTGTAGTGACAATTCCCCATTTTGATGCACGGCTCCCAAGTACGTGACTAACCAATGAGCGGATCCCAGTACGCGACTTCAAACACCAACTTAGAGGGAGAGATTGGTTGCAAAGTTCTTCAGTTCATCCTATACAATGAAGATCAGGAAGATGCTTGGTTACAAAACCCTTTGGTGCAAATACACAGCCACTTCTTCAGAGAAGATGAACTAGGTCAAGAACTTCGTCTTTTGATCACAATTTGCTTGAACAAGGATTGCTCAATGCTTTTGCAACTTGTGTACAATATGACGGCTCTTAAAACAATCTTTTTATATGTTTAGGGTTAGAAGAAAAGAAGGCCCGAAAACATATTCATGGATCCCAAGAAATCAGATCAGAAAATCTGACTTTTTAATTTTCAACAGATAGCAGGTGTCGAGGAGCTATCGAGCAGGTGTCAAGATTTAACGATTTTGCACTTCAGCTTGTTTTTCTTGGACAGACTTGATGACTTCAACACTTGATCTTGAAACCTTGTTTCTTGAAGTATTAAAAACACCTAGAACTACCCAATTACAAATAGAGTGTGTTTTGTCAAAAGATTAGCCAATTTACATAAATAAGTATGACATATGTTCTTAACATGTGAACCACATATGTCCTAACAGGTACAAAACCCTAGATCTACAAAAGAGGCACAAGATGCACTCTAATCTCTCTTTGAAAAACCTTATAAAAACGTGCTTAGGGTTTCCTTTATATACTAGAATAATTAGATCTGAAACTCTAATTCTTAATGGACTTGAATTGCTGTTTAGGCTTAATTCAAATTCTACAGATACAATTCTCGATCGATCGAGCCTTACTTTCGATCAATCAAGCTTTGCAATTTTGCACAATAAGTTTCTGTATTCAGCTCGATTCAAACTATAACAAATAAACTTTGAGCAAACCTAAACCTAGACTCATTGTTTTGATCATGGTTTGCCAACATATGCAAAGTGAAGTTCTAATACATTTAGTTTCTAAAATCTTAGAGCCTAACAATCTCCCCATTTGGCAATCCATGACAAAACACATTATCAAAAAAAAAAAATGCTTAAAGTAAAACAACCCATTCAATTAAAAATCCCTAATTACAATTCAACCAAAACCACTATCTATCAGTTGCTAAAGTAGACAACAGCCATGACTGAATTAACTTGTAAATTCTTGAAACACTCAACAAACACATAAACACATGTGTGGAAAATACAAGTAAAACAAAATAAACAAACTAAAGCAAATAACAAATATGCAAACTAACTCTCCCCCTAAGTTTGATACATCAAAAAATTTTATTTTCTCCCTCTTTCAAAACAATTTCAACTCCCCCTAAACAAAACAAACAGGATTCCTACATATTCCCAAATTTCATCTAAATCCCCCCTTTTGTCACGTATTGACACAGACAACTCAAACAAAGAGAAAACAGAAAACATATGCAACAAAAGTCAATAAAATAAAGAATTAAGGAAACAAATGAAGAGCAACAACTCCCCTTATGAACACTTGTTAGGTTTTAAAAACAGATTTCTCCCCCTATAAAAATAGGAAAAACAAAACAAGTTTTGGGAAAAATAATTTTGGAGAAACTTCAGGAGGTGAGGATAAATAAAAAGACACAAACAAACTTAAAAACTAAGTTGAGGATGCGCATAAAAAAATATTCTCTCTTTCAATAAATGCAAACTTGACACTATGTGACCCATAAACTTATGCATGCAATGTGTTTAAGAGAAAATATTTGCACATTGATTATCCATCATATCTTTTAAGAAAAATATTTTCTGCAATTCAAACATAAAAATAGCATATACTAAAATGTACAAAGGACTTAAAAATTAGTCAATCAATTTTTAAATCAAGTTGAGTACCCAATTTAGCAAAGTGTATGCATGTTATGTGTGAAAACAATGATAGATATGACCGCAAAACTAAAAGATGGATACAAAAAAAAAAAAAAAAAAAAAAAAAAAAAAAAAAAAAAAACAATGCAATGCATGTGAATCCTAAACATAAATGATGCATGAAAAAATAGATTGGTCAAATACTTAAAAACTGAAAATTTTTTAGTTTCAATCGGTCGAGCATCGATCGAATACCAATCAAGTCAGGCAAAAGCTAGACTTGAAAATTTTGGAAATTTTCAATTGATCGAAAATCGCACTTCGATCGATTGAAATTCTGGAATACTGGATTTTTAAAAAAACAATAGAAGTTTTATGCAAAAAATAATCAAATCAAATAATTTAATGAATGAAATACAAGAGAATGAGTTTAAAAGTATTTCAAAAACATTTGTTTTCAACCCAAAACTTTAAAAACAAGATTTTCAATCATCAAAGACACAATTTTTACCAACCCTTAAACATATTTTGCATCAAACACCATAGAAAACATAATCTTGGATGGCCAAACCAAATTCACACACAATTTCATGTACTAAGTTTAGCAAAGAATAACTTGTGAAGTGTGTGCAACTAGTAACAGCATGAGATACATGTGAGGTGATATGTAAATAGTAATCGATCACAATTTCTATAAAATTTATCACATAAGTTTGAAAGAAAATATCACCTAAAGAGTTACATCATATAACTCTCACATCTCCTAGAAAACAAGCTTGCAATCATGTAAATTATTTTTTTTGTTTTGCCTCATAATGAACACACCAATTTTATTTCATTGTGTCATCTTTATTATAGCCCAATAATGTACATACCAATTTTAGTATTAATCCAAGGCTACACCTTATGTTCTTTTATGCATGTGCTACACTTTCTCGAGCACAAAATCTTACGATATGCACTAAGGTGCTCATGATTGGCTAGTAAATAGTGGTGAGATGGTTATTTATGCCTTTCTCTTAGGATGTTTTTAGTCCTTACAATCAAAAGCATGTGACTTCAAAATCAACATCATGTGATTAAAAACTATAAACAACTCCCACACAACATGCACTACATAACTAAAACTAGCAAAGTGCAGAAAAAATAAGCTCATTCAAGCTGAATAAGGTACACAGGATGTTATGTAAAGATAATAGGCCAATCTCAATTACATATTCATGATGTGTAATACAAAATAAATAAAAATCTTTTTGGTTTAAAAAAAATTTATGACCAAAAACAAAAAGCACACATTATACTAAATGAACAATGCAAAGCTATGCATGATAGTGCTTAACTAGAGGGTACACAAACAAGAAATATCAATTTCTTAATTAACCCATGAATACATATACAAACTAGTACATACTCATACAAAATCATAAATAGCTTAGCACCTATATAACACATACTATTCAAGTTTCTCCACAATGTCAAGCATGTTCTAAATCAAGAGAGAGATATTATAACTCAAGTAATCCTCAAACCAAATAAAATAAGACACAAAATAAAATATTTTTGTCTTTTTGAAATTTTTCAATGTTTTTGGATTTTTTTTTTTTTTTAAAAACAAAACAACCTAAGTAAATAAAACAACCAAAAACTAAAAGAAAACATGTCCACAATTAATTGAAAGAATTAAATCAAGGACAAGTAAACAACACTCACCTTAGAGAATCTTTTCTCACCCATATAACACAAGTCTTCGGCTTTGTAGGAGAAAATCCATGTGAAGCAGAGTGTATTTGAGGTATTACATCAATTTTCTGAGAAATACTGAAATCCTGCAAATTCCTTTCACAAGCCAACAAGCTTAAATTTTTCAAAAGAATATGAAACAATTTATATGAACTTATGATAGGAGAAATACTATCACATATCCTAGATTGAAATACAGAAAGTTTAAATTTCAATTTATGACAATTAGGACGAATGTGACTGAAGACACCACAAAAGTGACAAACAAGAATAAATTTAGGAATATCAGTATTCCTAACAGCATATCTAGTCTCTGATTTTGGTTTTTGCCTCAACAAAGAACAATTTGGTCTAATATGACCAACAACACCACAAAGGTGACAAATAGGCACAAAAACAGATTTATTATGCTCTTTAATAGTAGGTTTAGACATAGGTTTAGAAATTTCAGCGTCTACATCAGAACTTTTACCTTTGTCTAACCTAGAAAAATAAGCATTTTCTTTATTATTCCTATTGAAAGGAGGGCTATTAACTTTCTCAGTTTTAGGTTCAAGAGAAATAGAAACACTTTTGTTATCAACAGCAGGCTTGGTACTAGTCAAATTTTCAATTTTAGCTTTAGATTCAACTAACTCTTGTTCCAAGCTTTTCATCTTCTCATCTTGAGAGGAAATTTGATTTCTCAAAAATTTATTCTTTTTATTAGATTCATCTAATCTAACAACCAATTCTTCTTTTTCAAGATTAGCCAATTTTAACTCTTCCTTGAATTTCTTAGCAATTTTCAACTATTTAGATAATTTCTTACAAAGAGTTTCACAGGCATCAATAAGATCAACGAAGCAATAGCATCTTTTTTATTCAAATTGTCACAAACATGAGCAGAAATACACTTCAAATTATCCCTGAGTAAAAAGACACTTCACAAGCATCAATAAGATCAACAAAAGCAATAGCATCTTCTTTATTCAAGTTGTAAAAGTGCTCTTTTTCTGGGCCATATTTGCTATGCATACACCCTAAAGCCGTAGAACTACTCCTAGAAGAGTTATATGAAGGGATTTATGGAAGCCACACTGGAGGCAGATCCTTGCCTCACAGAGCCCTCACTTAGGGATATTGTTAACCGAACATGCAGAAGGAGGCACAAGAGTATGTAAAGAAACGTGACCAATGCCAAATATTTGCCCCAAACATTCATCAACCAGGGGGTGTCCTCAATCCTCTATCCAGCCCTTGGCCCTTTGTTCAATGGGGCTTGGATATTGTAGGGCCTTTCCCTAAGGTAGTAGGGAATAAGAGATGGCTGTTGGTCGGCACAGATTACTTCACTAAGTGGGTTGAAGTTGAACCACTGGCAAATATCAAGGACATGGATGCCAGAAGGTTTGTTTGAAAAAATATGGTCACTCGGTTTGGGATCCCTCTTATCCTCATCTCGGACAATGGTTTTCAGTTTGATAGCAAAGCCTTCAGGAAGTACTGTTGTGACCTAGGCGTTAAGAATAGGTATTCCACCCCGGATTATCTGCAGGGGAATGGGCAAGCCAAGGCTGTCAATAAGGTCATAGTGAATTGACTGAAGAAGAGGCTAGATTATGCAAAGAGAAAATGGGTAGAAGAGCCGCCACACATCCTTTGGACATATCGGACTACTCCTCGTAGGTCAACAGGGGAGACACCCTTTTCAATGACTTATGGGGCCGAGGCTGTAACTCCTCTGGAGACCGGATTCCCAACTTTGAGGACAAACTCCTTCACCCGGAGCAATAATGATGTGCTGTTAGAGAAGAGTTTAGATTTAATTGAAGAGCGAAGAAAAAATGTCATGGTTCAATTCGCGTATTATCAACACAACCTTAAGCAAAGGTACGACACCAACATGAGGTTAAGACCATTAGCACTTGGTGACTTGGTATTAAAAAAGGTTTTGGGTACTGCAAAGAACCCAGCATGGGGAAATTTAAGGCCCAATTGGGAAGGGCCATATTGTATCACCTCAGTGGCTGGGATAGATGCATATTATCTGGAAGATCTCGATGAAAATATTGTACCTTGCCCTTGGAATGTAAATAATCTGCGAAAGTATTATTATTAATGAAAGTCTCTTACACCATATTTTTGTTTATGACATTATGTATTACATTTCATATTACTTGTTTAAGTATCAAACAGAACCTTGGTCATGTCTGACTCCTCGGGCCACATACCTTGGGTAAATTGATATTTTCAATCATTTTCCTAAGTGTTAAACAGAACTTTGGTCATGCCTAGTTCCTCGGACCACATACCTTGGGTAAATTAGTACTTCTTATTACTTGTTTAAGTATCAAACAAAATATTGGTCATGTCTGGCTCCTTGGACCACATACCATGGATAAATTGATATTTTCAATCATTTTCCTAAGAGTTAAACAGAACATTTGTCATGCCTGGTTCCTCGGACCACATACCTTGGGTAAATTAATACTTCTTATTACTTGTTTAAGTATCAAACAGAACCTTATTCATGCCTAACTTCTCGGACCACATACCTTGGGTAAATTGATATTTTCTATTATTCTTCCAAGTGTTAAACAGAATATTGGTCATGCTTGGTTCCTCGGACCACATACCTTGGGTAAATTAATACTTCCTATTGTTTATTTAAGTATCAAATAGAACTTTGGTCATGTCTGGCTCCTCAGACCACATTCCTTGGGTAAATTGATATTTCCAATCATTTTCCTAAGTGTTAAACAGAACCTTGGTCATATCTGGTTCCTCGGGCCACATATCTTGGGTAAATTAATACTTCTTATTATTGGTTTAAGTGATAAACAGAACCAGCCATGCTGATTGGCAAAGACCTTTACTGTAGTAACTTGATCAAATGGATGCTTTTAAGCATCACTTAAGGCATTTGTTAGTATATCTATGCTATCCAGTTCCTTAGACTTACTAATAAGTGGAGGGTTAGGTGAAGCTCGACATGTATGGATGCTCTGTCATTGTGTATGTTTTTGAAGTTAAAGGTATACTTTGTTAAGATTGCAGAATTAGTAGGTTTAGTCTAGCCTGTTGCTGATCATGTGCAATGAAGTAACTATGCTATCACTTGTGCAGATAACTAAATGGAGCTATATCTCATTATCACATTTATTAGTGTGCGATAAAGCAGAGACTATGTTAGGATTCATGTAAATACCACAAGTGTGAAAGAAAAGCTTATGATTATCATTAAGCTGAGCCTCAGAAAAAGGCAAGTTGATTACAAAAAGGGAAATTGATTACAAACTTTGGAATAAAAAAAAAAAAAAAAAAAAAAAAAAAAAAAAAAAAAAAAAAAAAAAAAAAACCTCATGGCTTCATTTTTATTAGAAGCTTATTTTTTTGCTGAAGTCTTGGTAGGCTGGGCAGTTGTTGCTGCTAAGGATGCTGGTACCCTTGGATTCTTCCTTGGCAGGAATGGAGAAAGTAGCCAAAACCAGCTCATGGCTTTGGGAAACCACCCATCCCTCAAAAGAATCCTTGGGTACAACTGAAGGTTTTGTAGTCTCAGGGGCAACCTCCTTAGGGTTTTCTTTTTCCTTCTCAGCTGCGCCAGCTTGCTTTGCCCCTTTTGGAGGATTGATGGAAGGAGGAAGGTCCTTGGCCAGAATCTTATCAATGGGGCTCGAATCTTTAGGGGCTGCATTATCCTGGGAGACTGAGGAGCCTGATGCCCGGATTGCAAAGGGGTAGTAAACATTCTCTGCTCTCCTAAGTGCCAAGGAGGCCTCAACCTCGGCCAGGTTGAGGGCCTCATTCCACACTTGGAGGCAATATGCTCTACATACCCCCAAGACCTCAGCCCTAAGGGCCTCATCGGTCTCAGCTACCCCCACGTCGTAGCCATCTTGTTCGGCCTGGTCCCTTGCCTTCTCAGCATCCTCCAATTTTTTCTTCAACACTTTTATTTGCTCTTTAGCCATAGTAAGCTCATCCTCGGCCTTGCAGAGTTGCTTGCGCTGAGTCTCGGCCTGTCTTTCTACCCCTTTCAGAGCAGCCTCAGTGCTCTTTTTCTCACTTTCGGCCTCGGCGAGCTTGGTGTTCAAGTCCTTAATCCTCTTCTCAGCCAGGGAGAAAGCCTCTACAGCAGGAATTCGCCTTCCCTCTTCCTCTTTCATTTGCTGGTGGGAGTCGATTACCAACTCCTCAGCCATATGCGCTGACTGAACAGCCTGCAAAGGAGGTGGTACAGTGATGAATGTAGGCATTCAAGGGACTTAAAAAGAAAAGAGAGGGGAAGGAAGGAAGGAAGTCACACAACACTTACCAGCGCCAAGTCCTTCTTGAGACTTAGAAACACCTTGTGTTTCTTCATGGCCCTTAGATCGGCCACTTCTCCTAGCAATAATAGAGCCTTTTCCACGGCGTCCACCATGTACCCAGCTTTCTCTTTCTGGAAATCCCGTATTGAGGAAGTTGACAGGAGAGGAGCTCCATTTAGAACCAAGGGAGAAGCCTAAGCTTGGACTTTTGAAGAACGGTCACGCCCTTTGTCCACTATGGACCCTTCACTAGAGGACCTCAACTAGCCAGTCTTGGCCACCTTGGCTCCCTTCTAGGGCTCAGCGTCTTTGGAGGGATGGCCCTTCTCATCCTCCTCCACGACCTCCTTGCCCTTAGGGTCCCTTTTTCTTTTCTTGTCAGCCAAATCAGCTTTAAAGGTCTGGGAAGGTGGGAGAGTTAGGGGTTTGGTGTGAACGGCCACCTCGGGTGCATTACCTCTTGTGTGGGACTCCAGAAGTTCCAGGAGACTTGTTTTAGCTTTGCATTGTATAACCATTGCGTCAGGAACGCTAGCTACTTCTTGAATGCCACTTACTTGGGCTGAAGGGAGATGGCCAAAGTCACCAGCTAGAGGCTCCGAGGAGTGGGGTTGGTTGAAAACCTCGAACTCGTCCTCGGAGTCTAAGACTTCAACTACTTGCTCCTCCTCCTTAACTGTTGGCTGAGAGGGGGTTGCCTCCTCCTTGGCTGTCCAGTGAAAAGGCAGTTCAACTTGTTGCACACCCACAGGGACTGGGCCAATCACAAGGAATCTAGGGATAGCGACGTTGATTTGGTGTAGACGCAGGTCTCTTGCCTTAATCACACACTTAGGTGCTTGGAAGCTGGACAAGATTGGAGTGTAGTCTCAGATCAGATGTGCCGCCCTGAATTGTCCGTCGCTATGGACAAAGACCTCGGCCTTGAGTACTTTGTCTAAATCTATCTTGTTAATGAGATTTATGTTTAGGATAGTAGCGTACTGATCTGTAAAACAATCAAAAACAAAGAAACGTTGTTAAGAAAACAAAGAAAGGAAGCACAAATTAGAGGGAACTAGAATTATAAGTGCAAATAGAAAAAAAAATATATAAGCACAGAAAATGTCGATGAGAAAAGGGGGCTGCATTATTAAAAACAATAGACCTAAACCTAAAAACCCCACCTAGTTTCCCTTCTCTTGTCAGACAATGAAGGTCGTTGTGCCACTCCCTCAAGACAATTAAGTAGTCCTTATTCATGCCCTTATTAGACTCCGGGAGACACGACATGAGCCTGACCGCGGGTTCCCTAGTTTTTAGATAGTAGCCCTACCCTGTTAGTTTATGGCGGTTATAAACCCAGTTAACATCGTGGTGGGTGAGGTTTACACCCATCTTCTCGTTGAGGGCATCGACACTACCTAAGACCCTAAACATATTTGGGGCACATTAGGTGAGGGTTAATCTATGGGCCAGTAGGTAATCCCTAGTGACTCTGCCCATGGGGATTCTCATCCCCCCCCCCCCCTTTATGACGGCAATCATAGGGATTACCACTTCTCCCTCCTACCTCTGAGAATACCAGTCCCCTTGTTTACAGTACCTAATGGAAACCCCTTGTGGGATTCCATATTGAGCTTTAAAGCTCTCTATACTCTCTGGGGAGTCTACCAAGTAAGCAAATCTACCCATTTGTCAGAGATAGTTGAAGGTCAAAGGAGGGTGAAGGGAAGTCAGAGGGGCCGAGGAGAGAAAGGCTCTGTATAAAGAAAAGTATAAAAGAAAGTAAAGGAGAATGTTAAATGACTTATGCGAAGGAAGGAACTCTCCTCAGACTGGCTCTTGATATTTATTATTGCGAAAGTAAGGTGAATGAGATCTTTGAATGGTATTTGTATCAGAGGGAAAGGGGAGTGGGAAAATTCCCGCTCAAGTTCCAATGAGATCCTTAGCCATTGGATCTTCATTGTGTAGTAGAACATGGGGAACATGGAGCCGCAGGAATTTAATACAGATGCGCCCCAAAGGCCGAAATTTCAAGAACGTGCATTGGGCAGTTGGAAAGGCATATGTGCACACAGAGGTGGCATGTGACAAGAAGAGGATAATGATGGTGATATCAAAATCCTCCTTTTTTTCGAGGAGAAAAAAAATGAGAATTTCGAGGGGCTATTGTAGGGTTGGCAGGCCCAAAAGGGTATACTGGGTCATAGGCCATGTCCAAGGACATTCAATAGTCCAAGGATGGATAGACTCCAAGAAGGGGTGCAAGCTAGTCAATGGGCAAAGGGGTCTGGTTTTAAAGTCCCGAGAAGTATGTCTAAGGACAAACTTCACCTTGGCTTGATAGGGTAGAGGTCAAAATAGTTGAACTGACATCAGGGACAATGTTCTAAGCGATTCTACTGGCAGGGATAAGCATCAGAAAGGAATAAGGTAAAAAGGAAGTGGGAAATATCTGGGGGAAAGCTACGACCACCGCATTAAATGCTCTGTAACTAACTCTCTGGTCACATTAATGTGGAAGTGATGCCTGAATAGTGATGTACAGCCTTACAACCACTTCTAGAGACTTCAGGAATGTGCTGATGGGACAAGGATCAAAGCTAGCAACTTGGCCTACACGTGGAGGGTGGAGTTGAAAGAAAGAGGATAGTATAAAAGAGAAAGAAGCCCCTGAGGGAGGGGGATCAAAATGAAGAGAAAAACACTATAGCAACAAGAACTATACTTGTAATCAAATCCAAAAGAGATATATACAAGAATCGACTTTGTCAAATTGGGTCCGAGGATGATTTTCCTTAGATAAAATCAGTTCATCTTTATTTTATTGTCATCTTGACCCACTATAATTGTTGTCCAACTCATTAGAGCTTAATTTTCTAACCAACTCTCTACAAATTCATTATATTGGGCTCGTTGGGCCTACTTCCTTTCACCCTTTAAGCATAGGAACCAAACCATGTCCTTACAATTATTATTATTATTATCATTATTATTATTATTATTATTATTATATATAAAGAGAGAGAGAGAGAGAGAGAGAGAGAGAGAGATTTCACTTAGGGTGTGTTTGGATACTGCTTATTTTGCTGAAACTGAAAAATTATTGTTGAAAATGTTGTAGATAAAACTAAAAATTAGTTAAAATAGTACAGTGAAGCTCATGAACAGTGCCAAAAAATTTAGAATAATAATACTCTTAGTAATTAACCACTTCAATTTAGTTATTAAATTTGTAATATTTCAAGATTTATTAGAATTTAAAAACATATTAGTATCTCCATAGTTAGCAACCACTTTAATAAATACTATTTTATCTAAACAAAAAAAGAAAAAAAAAGAAAAAAAAAAAACAGATGCCATTCTCTTTTAGTTTGTATATAAATATCAAAGTTGATAATTATTATAGTTCTTAATAGACATTTATTTTTATTGTGTTTGTATATGAAATATGATTATGGTAATTATTAATAATTATCTATTATAATTATGTTTTTATATAGAAGTATTAAATTTATAATTGTAATTATTAATGGGTATTATTAACTTATCAAAAAAATGACTAGGTATTTATGAAGACTGTATTTTTATATGAAAGTTGTGGGTAAGAAAACCCAGTGTCGTATGTTGGGCCAGAGGCCCAATCCGGACAAGGCTCTCTGTCCGAAGAGGATAAAAAGCATCAATGTTTTGCCACCTTGGTATAAGTACAGCCCATTAGGGACAAATGTTCCGTCCGAAGACAACCTTTTCGGTCCGAAGAAACCATCTCCCACGGGCCTGCCCAGGACTTGACCAAGGAGCTATGCCGAAGATCTTCCCGCGAAAGCTGAGCCCCGAGCATGCCTAACTGCGAAGTTATCATGAAATATCCTGCTATTAAAGCTGCCACCGCCACATTTAATGCACTGCAGCAACTTTCCTGGCCGCATTTATGTGGAGAAGACACCTGAACAGTGAATCTTCACCTATCACCACTCACTGCAGGTTAAAGCAAACGGCTGATGTGACCAGTACTCAAGTAGGTGCCTAGATGAGGGACAAGTGTGCGGTGAGGATAAGTAGAGGGGGTCTATATAAGAATAGCAGGCCTCACAAAGAGGGGGGGAATTTTTTTGTACAAGAAAAAGCTATCAACTATAAGGCCTCTTCGGACCAAAGAGATCAATCTATAAAACACCGGTTCACCTTTGTTTTTATTATGTCAGCCTACATGAATCGTTGCTAAAACATAACCCAGCCCTGCTGTTTAACCCACTCTCTACAAATTTATTGTTGGGCAATTGTTGGGTTCACAACACAGAGTTGGTACCAGGCCCAACAAATTCATACCCTACAATTGGCGCCGTCTGTGGGAATAGCTCGAGCAAAGGTGTGAGCAACACCTCAAAAGATGGCTGAATCAAGACAACGACCAGCAGAATCCAGGTCATCTCAACACACCGACCCTTTTGTCCATCTGGAACGGAGACACGATCGTGAGGGAAACCCACGCACCACCCGTGGCGACCAAAACCAATCACATGGAGAGAGCCACGTGTCCCATGCAGAGGAAAACCAGGCCATGCAGCTAGAGATTCAAAGGCTGAGAAAAGAGCTGCGCCGTGAAAAAAGAAAGCGCGTTTCCTCGCACTCTGATGAAAGCTCTGAGGATGAACGGGACGACGATTACAGGCGGAGGTCTCGAACACCAGTTAGTGAGCCTCCCCTCTATGAGGAAGCGTACAACCGTGAGAGAAACCCTCAGAGCTCCTTTCCAAAGGGTACGGGGAATGATGCTATGAGCAAAGCCCTGGATCAGATCTCCAGGTCTCCTTTTACACGTAATATCGAGCGAGCCAAACTTCCCAGGCGTTTCCACCAGCCCACGTTTACCATCTACAATGGCCGGACCGACCCAGTAGAACACGTAAGCCATTTCAATCAGCGGATGGCAGTACACTCTAGGGACGAGGCCCTAATGTGCAAGGTTTTTCCATCCAGCCTAGGACCAATAGCCATGAGATGGTTCGATGGTCTGAAAGCAAACACCATTAGCTCCTTCCAAGGGCTGACACAGGCTTTTGGGTCCCGCTTCGTCACCTGCCGAAGAGTCCCCCAATCCGTGGCCTCGCTGTTGTCCATCAGCATGAAAGGGGATGAGACTTTGAAGTCCCATTCAGATAGATTCTGGGAAACATACAATGAGGTGGAGGAAGACTGCGAGTTGGTGGCCATAAGCTCTTTCAAGCTGGGCCTCCCCACTGAACATCCTTTGAGAACGTCCTTGACACGCAACCCTGTCACCAGTATACGCCAGTTGATGGACAGGATCGATAAATACAAAAGAGTCGAAGAGGACCAACAGCAGAGTAGGGGAAAGGAAAAGGTTATCCCTCATGAGGGGAGGGATTCCAGGTCGGACCGGCAGAATCACAACAGGCCGAGGAAGGACTGGGCCAGCCAAAGCACGGCGAACTCCCAGACGGTCAATGCAGTTTTTCGCGAACCAGTGCACCAAGTCCTGGATAAGATAAAAAACGAACCATTCTTCAAAAGGCCGAACAAGATGGTGGGAAACCCCGAAAGGCGCAACCACAATCTTTACTGCCAGTATCACCTGGATCATGGGCATACCACTGAGGACTGCAGGAGCCTATGGGATCACTTGGATCAGCTGGTCAGCGAAGGCAGGTTAAAACACCTTCTACACCACTCGTATGGTCAGGGAAGTCAAACTAGCACGGGGCCCCGGAGGGATGATTTTGTGAAACCCCCCTTGGGAACAATCAATGTTATTTTTGCTGCACCAGGAAGGACAGGATCTTGCCCATCCAGGATATTGTCAGTCGCTCGGGCGAACGCGGATAGCGGTAACAGAGGGCCGAAGAAGCCTAGGACAGACATCCCAGTTTTGGGATTTTCGGAAGAAGACAAAATAGGAACCGTGCAGCCGCACGACGACGCACTGGTGGTCACCCTGAGAATAGGCGGATATGACGTGAGGAGGGTGATGGTGGATCAGGGCAGCGCAGCAGAGATAATGTACCCAGACCTATATAAGGGGCTAAATTTGTCCCCCGAAGACCTAACTCCATACAGTTCCCCTTTAGTCAGCTTCGACGGAAAAGTAATCATTCCGAAGGGGCAGATCAGACTGCCTGTGCAGACCGGTACAGAGGTTGTGGAAGTGGATTTCATAGTGGTGGACGCTTACTCACCTTACACCGCTATCGTAGGCAGACCCTGGCTTCATACCCTTGGGGCTGTATCCTCCACTCTCCACCAGAAGATTAAGTATCCCTCGGGGGGAGTAGTTGAAGAAGTCCGAGGGGACCAGGCTATGTCCAGGCATTGTCTAGTGGCAGCCATCCAGCATGAGCAGCATGCCGAGTCCTCGAACTGTGATAGGGAGAGTTTATAGCAATTAAGACCTTCGGCGCTGGACGCCGAGGCCTCGGCCGAGGAGGCAGTGTGCGAAAACTTAACGAGGATTGTTGTTGGTGACGATCCAGAGAAGTTTTTTCAAGTTGGATCCATGCTTCCCCCTCAGGAAAGGGAGGGGTTGATAGAGTTCCTCAGAGCCAACGTTGACGTATTTGCCTGGGACCCCGCGGATGCCCCAGGAGTAAGTCCAGAATTCATCTGCCACCACCTAAACGTTAATCCCACTATCATCCCTAAAAAACAGCCACTCCGACGACCGTCGAGAGAACACGCTGACGCGGTCAGGGATGAAGTGATGAAACTCAAGCAGGCAGGAGCCATTAAAGAGATCTTCTACCCCGAATGGCTGGCTAACACGGTGGTAGTGAAAAAGAAAAGTGGGAAATGGCGGGTGTGTGTGGATTTCACCGACCTTAATAGAGCTTGTCCGAAGGATCCGTTTCCAATGCCGAAGATAGATCAATTAGTTGACGCTACTGTTGGGCATCCTCGGATGAGTTTCTTAGATGCCTTTCAAGGTTACCATCAGATACCCCTGGCCCTCGCCGACCAAGAGAAAACTTCCTTTGTAACTCCTGTAGGAAATTACCACTACAAGGTAATGCCGTTCGGCTTGAAAAACGCAGGGGCTACCTATCAGAGGATGATGACGAGGATGTTTGAGCCACAGCTGGGCAAAAGCATGGAGGTTTACATTGACGACATGGTGGTCAAAAGCAAGATTGTTGCCGAACATGTTGGGGATCTCAGTAACATATTCGAAATCCTGAGGGGACACAGATTGCGTTTGAATGCCTCTAAATGCTCCTTTGGTGTTGGATCAGGCAAATTCCTGGGGTATATGGTCACACACAGGGGAATCGAAGTCAACCCCGATCAGATAAGGGCCATCAACAACTTGCGAGCTCCTCGGAATCCCAAGGAGATTCAGAAGCTAACTGGGATGACCGCTGCCCTTAATCGGTTCATTTCCAGATCAGCAGACAGGTGTAGGCCTTTCTTCTCGCTAATCAATAAGTGGAAGGATTTTGAATGGACGCAGGAATGTGCTACTGCCTTCCAGCAACTTAAAGACTACCTGGCGAAGCCCCCCATCATGTCCAGTCCCCAGCCAGACGAAGTCTTGTTTGCTTACATTGCCGTGGCCCCTAATGTTGTAAGCTTGGTGCTGATCCGAACGGACTGTGGAGTGCAAAAGCCAGTTTACTACGTGAGCAAGTCGCTACAAGAGGCTGAAGTCCGCTATTTGCCATTGGAGAAAGCCATCCTGGCCGTTGTGCTGGGTACTAAGAAGCTGCCCCATTATTTTCAAGCTCACACTGTTATAGTCCTTACTCAGCTCCCACTCAGAGCCGTACTCCGAAGCGCCGACTGCACTGGTAGAATTGCTAAATGGGGGACGATGCTAGGGGCTTTTGACATCAAGTACATGCCGCGCACATCAGTGAAGGGACAGGTCCTTGCGGACCTGGTCGCCGAGTTCACAGAACCACATTTAGAGGAAGCAGCACCACCTCTAGGCGCTGTAGGAAGGCAAGTCAGTACGATCGCGTCACAAAGCACATTGCCCTGGCGAGTGTACGTAGACGGCGCCTCGAATCAGAGGGGCTCAGGCGTAGGGCTAGTGTTGATATCCCCCGAGGAAATCATCATCGAAAAAGCCTTAAGGCTAGACTTTTCAGCAACAAATAACGAGGCAGAGTATGAGGCTCTACTGATGGGGATGAAGATGGTACGAAGGATGGGAGGAATGTCCGTCGAGATATCCTCAGACTCAAGGTTGGTCGTCGGCCAGGTGTTGGGAGAGTTTGAAGCAAAAGATGAGAGGATGCAGGGATATCTAAACCTGGTCAAGTCCCTACAGTCGGAGTTTGAATGTTTTACCCTACGGCACATCCCTAGGAGTGGCAACACGCACGCTGATTCCTTAGCTACGCTCGCCACCTCTTCGGCGCAAGGATTACCAAGGGTCATTCTGATTGAGGATGTGCAGAGACCCACGGAGTTAAGAAAAAAGCCACCCCAAGTCCACTGTATCGGAGCCAACCCATGCTGGATGGACCCCATCATCAAGTTTTTGAGGGATGATGTGTCGCCCGAAGAGACGGGGGAAGCGGACAAAATACGGAGAAAAGCTGCAAGGTTCTGGCTGTCCGAAGATCACAAACTGTACAGACGATCTTATTCTGGCCCGTATTTGATGTGCATGCGCCCCGAGGCAGCTGAATCACTGTTGGAAGAGCTGCATGAAGGAATCTGTGGAAGCCATACTGGTGGAAGATCCTTAGCTCACCGAGCCATCACTCAAGGCTATTGGTGGCCCAATATGCAGAGAGAGGCACATGAGTACGTTAAAAAGTGTGACCAGTGTCAACGTTTTGCGCCGAGCATACATCAACCAGGTGGTACCCTTAATCCGCTATCCAGCCCATGGCCTTTTGCTCAGTGGGGGTTGGATATCGTAGGACCTTTCCCTAAGGCAGCAGGAAACAGGAAATTCTTACTGGTCGGAACGGACTATTTCACCAAGTGGGTGGAAGCTGAGCCTCTAGCAAATATCAGGGACGTAGACGTGAAGAAGTTCGTCTGGAAAAACATCGTCACCAGATTTGGAGTTCCCCATACCCTCATCTCGGATAACGGGCTTCAATTCGATAGCAAAGCTTTCAGAAGCTATTGCAATGAGCTGGGAATCACAAATAGATACTCCACCCCCGCCTATCCCCAGGGGAATGGGCAGGCCGAAGCCACCAATAAAGTCATAGTTAGTGGGCTAAAGAAGAGGCTAGACGATGCAAAGGGCAGGTGGGTAGAAGAACTGCCCCACGTGTTGTGGGCATATAGAACCACACCTCGCAGGTCCACCGGTGAAACCCCTTTTTCAATGGCCTATGGAGCTGAAGCCGTTATACCCCTTGAGACTAAATTCCCAACCTACAGAACTAGCTCTTTTGACCCAATCAACAACGACAGGCAGCTAGAAAAGGGCTTGGATCTGATTGAAGAACGAAGGGAAAACGCCATGGTCAGATTGGCGCACTACCAGCAGAAGTTGAAACAGGGCTATGACATCAATGTGAGGTTGAGACCCCTTGAGCCAGGTGACCTGGTCCTAAGGAAGGTGGTAGGTAATACAAAGAACCCGGCATGGGGAAAGCTGGGGCCGAACTGGAAGGGTCCATATCGCATCACTTCGAGGGCCGGCGTGGGAGCATACTTCCTGGAAGACCTGGATAATCATGTAGTGCCCCGGCCATGGAATGTAAATAACCTCAAAAGGTACTACTATTAAAAGAATTCTTTTTTCAGTTATGAGTACTTTGTTGCTATACTAATCTCTTTCAAGTGTTTAAACTTAAATTCAATCATGCCTGTAGTCCTCGGACCAGATGATTTGGGTTAGTTAACACTCCCTTACGACCTCTTTCAAGTGTTTAAACTTAAATTCAATCATGCCTGTAGTCCTCAGACCAGATGATTTGGGTTAGTTAACACTCCCTTACGATCTCTTTCAAGTGTTTAAACTTAAATTCAATCATGCCTGTAGTCCTCGGACCAAATGATTTGGGTTAGTTAACACTCCCTTACGATCTCTTTCAAGTGTTTAAACTTAAATTCAATCATGCCTGTAGTCCTCGGACCAGATGATTTGGGTTAGTTAACACTCCCTTACGATCTCTTTCAAGTGTTTAAACTTAAATTCAATCATGCCTGTAGTCCTCGGACCAGATGATTTGGGTTAGTTAACACTCCCTTACGACCTCTTTCAAGTGTTTAAACTTAAATTCAATCATGCCTGTAGTCCTCGGACCAGATGATTTGGGTTAGTTAACGCTCTCTTACGTTCTTTACGGATGTTGTGGGCGCACTCAGGTTATCAGTCTAATTTAGTGTTTGAGGAAATGTGTGGACTTAAGCCACATTATGTCAGTAGTTATTACCATAATTATTTGTCTTAGCAATGCATGGAAGGTTACCATACTTATGTTTCATTCTTAATCACTGAACTGTCTTTATTAGCCGCAATAGTGCAATATGATAAATACTCCACAGGCAACAAGTAAAGAAAATAAACCGCTTGTTTCATTAAAAGCTAATTTCCATACACAAAGGGCAAAAAAAAAAAATAATAATAATAAAAAAAAAAAAAAAAAAAAATACATATATAAGCGACTACGCTATATGGAGATCCTAGGCTTTATCTTGGGGCTCTGGGTGGGTCTTTGGCAAATCGCCCGCATCTCCGGTCTGAAGAGGGGCTTGACTCGTCTCGGCTGGCGCTGGGGGATTCTGATCTGCCAAGGGTGCTTCCGAGGCTTCAGGAGCATCGCATATATCCGGATCGTAATAGATGCTCCCTGGCTGCCTTAAAGCTGACTCTGCAGGGACTCCGGCCGCATCAAGGCACTTGCTCCAGGTGATGTCGCAGTAGTCCCTGCAGACCTTCGCAAACTCTTCGGTCAGCCTTACCTGGGTCTCCTGCACCCCCAGCATGTAGGCGGCTTTCTTCTCAGCCTCAACTGCCTCCCTGGCCAATTGCGCGTCCTCCTTGGCCAGTTTGGCAGCGTCCCTGGCTTGTTCCAGCTCAAGCCGAAGCTCTTTTACCATCACCCTCTCCGTCTCCAGGTTGGTTTCGGCCGCGAGCAGCTTCTTGCGCTGATCTTCGGCTTGCTTCTCTGCATTTTTAAGGCCCGCCTCGACATTTTTTCTCACCTTCACCTCCTCCTTCAGCTGATCGGAGATGCGGGCGCTCTCATCCTTTGCCTTGCCCAGTGCCTTCTCAATTTCCTCCTTCGACCGGATCTCAGCTTGCACGTCAACCTCCTTCCTCTGAACCCACTCTTCAGCCACGTAGATTTGTTGAGCAAGCTGCATGACGACCAAAAGACGGTTACATAAAAATATACGTGCACGAGGGCTCCAAGATAGTTGCGAAAGAGCATCAGTTGTCTTACCATGCCTAAATCCCGTTTGAGGGACAAGAAGAGTTCTTTTTCGCTGAAACGCCGATAAGACTCCATATCCCTCGGAAGGAGGAGGGGCCTCTCGAGCGCTTCAGCAACGTACCCGGCCTTCCCCCCAGAATAATTTCTGATGGAGGCGTCAAGAGGGATGGCCGCACCATCCAAAGTAAGCTTTGGGGACCACACCTGGACCCCCCGCCGCACGTCAGCAGCCACATTCTCCTCTTTGCTCTCGGTAGAAGAAGCCCGTTTATTTCTTGTATCGTGGGTCTTCTTCTGCTGCTTGCGGCCCTTAGGAGGGACCACTTCCCCCTCCTCCACATCAGTCACATCCATCGCCACCCTTTTCTTCTTCAGATCGGGCAGTACTTTGAGTCCCAGATCTTTCGGGGCTTGAGGAGGAGGTGGTGGTGGTGGAAGGTTCGCCTGGGGCTGGGATGTACCAGTACCCTCGGCTGGAGTGTTTGATTTTCTGTTCTTCATTAACTGGCCCAAGCTCAGCATGTCTTCGTCTGAAGAGTCGTCCGGTGCTGCTAGGTTCAGGAATGGAGCGGCCGAATGCCTGTCGAATGCCTCTTCGACCGACAGAATTTTTACTTCTCCAGAGGACTCTTCCTCGAACTTAAACTGATCGATTTGCTGGTCGAGCGAGGGAGTAGAAGAAACTCTTTCCTCCTCTGCGGCCGGTTGAAGTGGAACTTGTTGAAAGGGCTGAGCAAGCACCGGTATGGCTTGCGGGTTAGGATGCGGCACTGGGGCGAGGTCGAAGGGCGCCAAAAAAGGCTTCCTTGCCACGTCAATGCGATTTATCCGATGATCCCCGAGTGTGATTGCGTTCCCTCTCGGCTGAAGTTCAGTCTTCGGGGTGTAACCGAGGATAAGAGGAACAGACCTAAGCTGTCCGTCTTCGCTCACAAAAATCTCCGACCGAAGAAGGTAATTCAATGCCGCAGTATTCGTCAGACTCAGCCGAGGAGCCACGTGCCTTTTGTCTGAAAACATAACGAAAGAGTTGTCAGTGGGTTGCAATATGACGAAGAGGGAGGCCGAACAACTAAAAGAAAATAAAGAAGTAAAGCTCGAGGGGGAATGTCCCACCTGGCGTTCCTGGCGTGGTCGGGCAATGAACCCCATCATGCCAGGCACCCGAGACGATCAGATAATCGTCCTTCATCCCTTTGTTAGACTTGGGGAGGCCGGACAGGAGTCTGACGACGTCGGATCGGGACTTTAAATAGTACCCCGCCCCTTTTTTGGTATGGCACTCGTACATATGTACCACGTCGTGCCAGGTTAACCCCAAGCCTAAGTGACGGTTTAGGTCATCAACTGCACCTAAGATTCTAAAGGTATTGGGTGCACATTGGTCAGGACTAAGCCTATGGGCGGTAAGGTAACTTCTGGTGACTGGACCCATGGGAATGGTCATTCCCCCCTCCAAGAAGGCGATAATGGGGATAATGACCTCGCCCTCTTCCCGGTCCAGTAGCAACCCCTCTGTGGAGCAATACCTCAAACCCACTTCCTGGGGGATGCGATATGTCGCCCTAAACTCTTCTATCTGGGAGGGGCTGTTCACTAGATACTCAAATCTACCCATGGTTGACAAAGTCAGAGGGAGGGAGACACAAAACGGCGACTGGGATAAGCTACCACGGGCCGAAGAAGCAATCTCTATGGAATACGAAAATCTCAGGGAGAGAACTTACGAAGAGTGAAATCGGCGGATGAGCTTTGGTCTCGCAGGGAGATCGTAGCGGATTCTGGAACTGGTTGAAGCAGATTACAGGAAGGGCTTTGAGAGTCAGAGCGCTTGAGTTCGCCGGGAGTTCTGAAGTTTGCAAAATGAGAAGACAATCCCACCTGGGACCTTATATAGTGGTAGATGAAATGGTGCAACTTAGCCCGCCCAAAAATTTCGAGGAGAATCTCGTCCGTTGATTCGAAATGGACCGCTAGATCTCAAGGACAAGACGCCGCCTGGAGTAATTAATGACGCCTCGGAAACGGCGCGGCAGCAGCGGTTATAAAGAAGGCGCCCAAAACTCGCGTGCACACGCGCGGAGTCAAAGTTCTGTGCCCACTTTTGGCAAAAGGTCAAAACCCCACTTTTTTCTCTTCGGATGCGAGGTAAAAAGTGAAGTTTTGAGGGGCTATTGTGGGTAAGAAAACCCAGTGTCGTATGTTGGGCCAGAGGCCCAATCCGGACAAGGCTCTCTGTCCGAAGAGGATAAAAAGCATCAATGTTTTGCCACCTTGGTATAAGTACAGCCCATTAGGGACAAATGTTCCGTCCGAAGACAACCTTTTCGGTCCGAAGAAACCATCTCCCACGGGCCTGCCCAGGACTTGACCAAGGAGCTATGCCGAAGATCTTCCCGCGAAAGCTGAGCCCCGAGCATGCCTAACTGCGAAGTTATCATGAAATATCCTGCTATTAAAGCTGCCACCCGCCACATTTAATGCACTGCAGCAACTTTCCTGGCCGCATTTATGTGGAGAAGACACCTGAACAGTGAATCTTCACCTATCACCACTCACTGCAGGTTAAAGCAAACGGCTGATGTGACCAGTACTCAAGTAGGTGCCTAGATGAGGGACAAGTGTGCGGTGAGGATAAGTAGAGGGGGTCTATATAAGAATAGCAGGCCTCACAA
Source organism: Quercus glauca (assembly GCA_023736055.1). Taxonomy (NCBI): domain Eukaryota; kingdom Viridiplantae; phylum Streptophyta; class Magnoliopsida; order Fagales; family Fagaceae; genus Quercus; species Quercus glauca. Next base: position 8,700,762 of record CM043319.1, on the reverse strand, counting down.
AGAGGGGGGGAATTTTTTTGTACAAGAAAAAGCTATCAACTATAAGGCCTCTTCGGACCAAAGAGATCAATCTATAAAACACCGGTTCACCTTTGTTTTTATTATGTCAGCCTACATGAATCGTTGCTAAAACATAACCCAGCCCTGCTGTTTAACCCACTCTCTACAAATTTATTGTTGGACAATTGTTGGGTTCACAACACAGAGTTGGTACCAGGCCCAACAAATTCATACCCTACAAAAGTATTAAATATACAATTATGAATTAAATTTATAATTACGGTAATTATTAATGGGTATTATTAACTTATCAAAAAAAAAAAATGAATAGGTGTTTATGAAGACTGTCTTTTTATATGAAAGTAGTAAATAAACAATTATGATAATAATTGATATATATTTATTAGATTGGGTTTGTAAATGAAATTAGGATAAATTGCAAATTACTCCCCTAAAGTTTGAGAGTGATTGGATTTTACACCCTAAAATTTTAGAATTTTGATTTTACCCCTTGAAATTTGGTGATGTTTGGATTTTAAATCCAAAGTTTCAGAATTTGGGGGTGTAAAATCCAAAAAACCCTAAACTTTAGAGGGTAAAATTCAAGTTCTGAAACATCAGGGCATAAAATTCAAACACCCCAAACTTCAGGGTGTAAAATCTAAATTTAATAAAAAAAAATTTTAGAATATTAACATGTAAAATTGTGAGTACCCCTAAAGCTTATGTGATAAAATTCAAAATTCTTTAATTTTGTGTAGTTCTTCTATCCATTGATCTTTCTTTCAAAATTTTGTTTATATTCTATAATGTATCAAGATTCTTACCCTCATTACTAAAGTGAAAAGTTTTAAAGTATATATAAAAAAATATTTTAAAAGACATGTGAAAGTTCAAGGACCGAATATGCAACTTAACCAAAAAGTAAAATAAATTAAAAAATTAAAACCCTGTTATATAGAGAAGGAATTATGAGTCTGAAAGCATTATAGCTCAACTGATATCTTCTTGTGTTTTGATGAAAATGTCCAAGGTTCAAATCCTACCAACTTTGATTATCAATTATAATAAAATAAATAATAACAAACAAAGAAAGCTAAAGAAGGTCAATAAAGAGTTTGTTAAAGTTTAGACCCCTGTTAAAACATAGATTGCTTAACCGAATAAATTATCCAAGTTGTGACTTAGCTTAATTATGCAATTCTAGGTTAAACATACATCACATGCAATCAACACAGCGGAAATTAAATGACACAGGATGTGAGATGGAAAAGTAAAAGGATAGAAAATGGAGAGGGGATAGAAAAGTGAGAGTGTTAGGACATATGTGTTCACACTTAAGAACATATGTCATATTTTATGTAAATTGGCTAATCCTTTGACAAAACGCACTCTACTTGTAATTGGGTAGTTCTAGGTGTTTTTAATACTTCAAGAAACTATGTTTCAAGATCAAGTGTTGAAGTCATCAAGTCTGTCCAAGAAAAAGCAAGTTGAAGTGCAGAATTTTTAAAGCTCGACACCTGCTCGACACCTACCTCGACACCTGCTAGCTGTCGAGAATTAAAAAGTCAGATTTCTGTTCTGATTTTCTTAGGATCCGTGAATGTGTTTTTGGGCCTTCTTTTCTTCTAACCCTAAACATATTTAAGGAGTGTTTTAAGAGCCGTCAACATGGACACAAGTTGCATAAGCATTGAGCAATCCTTGTTCAAGCAAATTGTGCTCTAAGACGAAGTTCTTAACCTAGGTCATCTTCTTCAAGAAGTTGCTGTGTATTGTGCACCTTAGGGTTTTGTGACCAAGCATCTTCCTGATCTTCATGCATAGGATGATCTGAAGAACTCTGCAGCCAACCTCTCATTCTAAAGTTGGTGATTGAAGTCGCGTACTGGGATCCGCGCATCTGGTTAGTCACGTACTTGGGAGCCGTGCATCAAAGGTGGGAACTGTCGCTACAGATCAAGTCCAATTGGGTATTGGGGTAAGGGTTCAACTGTAGGTTGGTAAGGTACTTGGGATTCCTTATTTGTAACCGCTTGATTTGATAATAGTGGAGTTTCGGGAGTGGTGACCTGAAAATCACCCGGTGGGGTTTTTGCCGTTAAGGTTTTTCCCCATTCGTGAACAAATCACCGAGTTATTTATTTTTCCGCTGCATATTTAATTTTTGGTGATTTGTTTGTGCTACCACGTATTTGCATGTTAAATTGATTAATTAATAACTTGACTAAATTAATTAATTAGTTTAAATCACAAGGGGTCATTCAATTTGTGGCCTATCAAGTGGTATCAGAGCGGGCACACTCTGATTAGTTATTAATCTTTGCTGTGATTGATCCATTGACCCCTGTTTGTCATGGATAGAGGACAATCTCTTATTATACCTCCTTTATTTGATGGGACTAACTATGCCTACTGGAAAGTACGCATGAGAGCTTTTTTGCAGTCCTTAGATGAGAAGGTGTGGCAAGCTGTGGAGATTGGCTGGACAAAGCCAAAAGAAGCGCCGGCTGATTGGGATGAAGCCAAGATCAAGGCGGCGAACTTCAACAGCAGAGCGTTGAATGCTCTATTTAGCGTTGTCACCAATGAGGAGTTCAAGAAGATATCCTCAACAGAAACTGCCAAGGAGGCATGGACCATCCTCCAGACAACCTACGAAGGAACAAAGGCTGTCAAGGATTCAAAGCTACAGAGGCTCACTACTAGCTTTGAAGAAATTAAAATGGAGGAGGATGAGTCGTTCGATGAGTTCTATGCCAAGCTAAAAGACATAGTGAACTCAGCCTTCAATCTTGGGGAAACCATCCCTGAACCCAAGGTTGTAAGGAAGGTGCTCAGATCTCTACCTGAGAGATTTCATGCCAAGATTACGGCAATTGAAGAATCAAAGGACATTGATAAAATTGCTTTGACTGAGCTGGTTGGGAACTTGCAGACCTACGAGCTAGGGTTATCAAGAATAGGCAAGTCAAGCAAGGGCAAGAGCATGGCCCTGAAGGCGAAGAGCAGTGATACAGATGAGTCTTCCGATGATGAAGACTCCAAGATGAAGTCCTACATTACAAGGCAGTTCAAGAAGTTTATGAAGAATGCCAATGGGAGGAGCTTCGACAAAGACCGAAGGCAATCCGGTTCCTCACAGTTCAAGAGCCAAGACAAAGGAAGAAAGGATGCCAAGGATGGCGGTCAGTACACTGTTCCTGCAGGACCAAAGTGTTTTGGGTGTCACGGGTTTGGACACATGAAGAATGAGTGTCCTACTTATCTGAAGAGCATTGGGAAAAGCAAGGATCTAGCTGCAACCCTTAGTGACACTGAGCCTGAAGATGATTCCGATGATGAGGATGATGGAATCCTAAATGCCTTCACTGCTTCAGTCAATTCTACTGATGGGATTGTTGAAGAAGAAGAAGAAGAATTGGTGGACACTGAATGTGAAAAGATGGATGACAAAGATGATATCCATTCAGCCTATGAGAAGCTTTACAAGCTTTCTGAAAAGCATGAGAAGCTATACAGGCTGGCCACCAAGAAGCTCAGTGATGTGGAACTCGACAGAGAAGAATTGTCCACAAAGTTTGATGAGGCGAATCAAACTATTGGTGCACTGAGGTTTGAGAATAACTTCCTGGCTGAGAAGACCAAGAAGCTTGAAGCAGAGCTGTTTCAAGTCAGAGCTCAACTGGAAAGGACTTCAAGTGCAAAACTTGATGAGATGCTCAGCAACCAGAAATCTGCTTCAGATCGAACAGGTTTAGGGTATGGTCTTTCTATCTCTAATTCTGCTTCTACTAGTTCTACTGTTTTTGTTCCTCCTGCTAATACTGTTAAAATTGAGAACATTGATGATAAAACTGAATTAGCTAGTGAGAACATAGACAAAGAAAAATCCATCTTAGGAGCACCCCCTAAGTAAGAAAAGAAAGATGCTAAACTCCCTAGGGACAAGAAGGCTAACTCTCAAAAGCCTAAACAAAAGAAGCAGCATCTCTGTTATCATTGTGGAGCTGCCGGTCATACTCGACCTAATTGCTACAAGTGGCTAGCCACCCAACAGAGCAACAGTATGACAGCATCTGGAAGCCAAAGTCAACTTCAATCTTCTCTTGCTCCTCTTGGAGATCTTCTGAAAGCCATCATGTTTCTTTCGAACTTGAACGGTTACAATTCTTCCCCCTCACCGCCGGTTCAAGGTTTCAATCAAAGAAAAGGCTCTTCCAAGGTGTGGAAGAAAAAGGACTCAAAGTGATTTCATCACTTTCTTCTCCCTTTTTTTTTTTCTTATTTGTTGCATTGCATGTGTGTTTTGCATTTTTTTGAGTCAGTCTAGTTTTATGCATTGTTTTGCTTAGTTAACATGTTTTTGTGTGTTTACTTTCAGTTTTGTTTATTTTGTTTTTAATATAAAAATAAAAAAAAATAATTGAAAAATCAGAAAATACAAAAACAGTGTGTGTCTTGTGTACTTTGGTACTTGTGTACCTTGGATGGCCAATGAAACAAAGTTTTCTAAACTTTGTATCTCTTGTAGCTTAGATGAGCATCTTTATGCACAACTAAGCAAGTGAGCTTTGTGGCTCGTGTTTGTGATGAGTAAGATTAGGTTATTTCTTAGACTTAACACTCATATCACTCTTTTTGACGGGTAGGACTAGAAAATCCTAAGAGAAAGGCATAAATAACCATCTCACCACTGTTGCCCGCCAATCATTAATGACATCTGTATGCTTCGGCATAGCAAAAGTGTGATGTCAATGACATTTGTGTGCTTCGGCATAGCAAAATTGAAATGTCAAAATGTCAATGGGTATTTCTTTTCTTTCTCATAAGCCCATGTATGATATGCTTAAAAAGAAAATATGCAAAGAAATAAAAGCAAAAAGATTAAAAAATGCTTTAAAATGGTTGCAAGCGTGTATTCTAGGAGATGTGGGAGTTATAGGATGTACCTCAAAGGTGATAGTCCCCATCAAACAGTTATGATTGTGTGTGAGTTAAAGTTATTTTCTCATATTTCAGATCGTCATAACATGTATACACTTATGCAATCTTGCGATGTTTTTTACACACAACACGCAATATTCTTTGCTACTTTTGATACATGTGCAGGTACAATGTGATTTGGCCATCACAAAGGTTTACATGTGCTTTTGTATGCTCACTAAACTATCATGACTTATTTTTTAAATATAAAATTGGTTAGACTTGTTTAGTGTGTGTGTGTGTTTTTGGGAGATCCATGTGCTTAAATTTTCATTGAGAGATGATTTTTGAGAGATTTATATGTTGGTTGGATCATGGTTGAGGTGCATGTCTTGATTGCATTCATGTTTGTGTCTTTCACTTCTCGAAAAACTGCATTTCATAACTGGCTCGACACCTTCTCGATACCTCCTCGATACCTGGTCAGCTGTCGAGCCTCTAAAGCTTTTTTCTTATCGCAATCTCGACACTTCCTCGACACCTGGTGGATCGATCGAGATTCTCTCTGTCTGCTCGATACCTTCTCGACACCACGTCGATCGATCGAGCTTCTGGTGTTGGTTCAGCTGTTTGGTACCTCGATACCTTCTCGATACCTTAGCTGTCGAAGGCATATTTTCTCGACACCTTTCTCGACAGCATCTCGATACCTCTCGACACCTCTGCTGTCGAGATTTACTGAAGGTTCTATAAATACTTCTGTCGCGATTTTCTCCTTCATTTCTCGATCTCTCTTCGATCTGTTCGAGGCGGTTCGACTTCCTGAGCAGTTTTCTTCTCTCCAACCTTCATCCAACGTGATTTTTGGCACTTCCTTGCTTCGAATCACCTGGTATGATCTTGTTATCCTTTGTTTTTCATGCATTTCATGTTTTAAAACTTAGGTTTTGGGATTTTCTTTGAAAACTTTGGGTTTTTCAAAATCATTGAGTGTTTATTGAAATTTTGGGTTGGGTTTTCAATAAAAAGTGTTTAAAATGTCATGCATTGCATTCCATGTGCATTAGAATGATATTTTCATGCATTTAGTTGTGTGATACTTGTATGTGTGCTGCTAGGATTGGATTGGGCTGAGCCCATGATGTTTTTTTTTATGTTTGCATGTCACATGATCATGCATTCCCATGCATACGTCCATTTTGTTCAATATATTGTCATATTTGAACTGTTTGGGACTTTTCTGATTGTCTACCTCTCTATCTCTTTTCTCATTCTTTTACGTTAGTTGCATCTATGGCACCTAAACATAAATCCACTCCGGCTCGGAACCCTCTGCGTTCTGGAGCTTCTTCATCCTCTGATACTGCTCCTCATACTCTTTGGTTCTGTGATGTAGATGCCCAAAAGGCGTTTACTGAGAACTTTTCTAGACGAGGTGTTCATTCGGAACGCCAAGTCATTCTGGCGGACTTCGCCGACACTGACCTTCCCTCTGTCATTCACAGTAGAGGATGGGAGTCACTGTGTGACGTCCCGGTCACTTGTCCTCTCGTGCTGATTCAGGAGTTTTACTCCAACATGCACGGGATTGATCGTTCAGTACCTCTCTTTTTCACTCGCGTTCGAGGTACGCGCATTGCTGTCACACCGCAGCTGGTTGCGGATGTGCTTCATGTTCCTAGGATAGAGTTTCCTGACTATCCTACTTGTGAGCGACTGAGGACTGTGTCCAAGGATGAGCTCATTTCTGCTTTCTGTGAGCGCCCTTCTGAGTGGGGTGAGCATATGTACACATCATGTAGACCTTTTGCTAAAGGTCCTAGATTTCTTAACATGGTGATGACTTTTGTACTTCATCCTCTTTCTCACTATAACTCTATCACTGAGCCTCGTGCTCGTTTCTTGCTTTCTCTACTTGAGCATCTTACGATAGATTTTCCTTCCCACTTCATTTTCTCTATCATAGATCTTCATTTAGATGCGGCGTCCCGTGATAAGCTCATCTTTCCTTCCGCTATCACGAGGATTCTACGCCATTTTTCCATCCCTTTCCCTGTGTCCGACCACTTCACACACATCTCTGCCATAGATGCCGCTACCGTAAAACGTAGTCAGGCACAGTTCAGGGCGAGACAGCCGGATTCCACTCCGCCCTCCCGTTCGGCTCCATCCAGATCTGCTCCATCTACATCGACTCCTCTTCCTTCCTCCAGCGATGTATCCCTTGGAGATATCATGGCGCAGCTGCAGCGCATGGATGCTCGCCTTGATACACTCACTACTGAGCTGTATCAGGTGAACGTTCGTGTTGGTCGTATTGCACGACGGCAGGCGACCATGGGTGGTTTTGCATCTGAGGCTTCTCCTCCACCACCTCCTCCAGTTGCTTCAGAGTCTGATGCTGAGGATGATGATGATGATAGTGATGACGATGATGCTTCAGATGATGATGATGGAGATGCTAGCTTTACTGATGAGATGTCTACATGACACTCTACCCTTTGTCACTCGTGACAAAAAGGGGGAGTAGTTTTGGATTATGAGAGTAGTCATATTAGGGGGAGAGTTAGTATAGGACATTTTTGATAGGGGGAGTGTTCATACTTTTGAGGGATGTAGTGAGGCTTTAGATGTATCTTTTCTTTTCATTCTTTATAGATACATTGGTCTTGTATATCAGTTTTACATACATTGTACTTATCTTTCTATATATGTGGATGTATGTTTCTCTTATTCACCTATCTCTTCATGTGTTGTTTCTTTTCTTTCTTTATACACATGTTCTTTATATTTGTATGCAATCTAATTTTTTTTTCTGTTTCACACAAGATGTCTTGATGAGTTTTGTTTATAAGTGTTTCAGAAATACAGGTTGTCAAAGTCTACTTGCCATAAACTCTCTTTTTGCAAAGTTCTTCAAGAGTTTGTGTTAGGATAGATTTTATTGTATTTAACAAGTGAATATGAGTTGAGTGATTTATGACTTCTCTCATATGTTCATTTGTTTGTTGTGGTTTTGTCACGGATTGCTAAAGGGGGAGATTGTTAGGACATATGTGTTCACACTTAAGAACATATGTCATATTTTATGTAAATTGGCTAATCCTTTGACAAAACGCACTCTACTTGTAATTGGGTAGTTCTAGGTGTTTTTAATACTTCAAGAAACTATGTTTCAAGATCAAGTGTTGAAGTCATCAAGTCTGTCCAAGAAAAAGCAAGTTGAAGTGCAGAATTTTTAAAGCTCGACACCTGCTCGACACCTACCTCGACACCTGCTAGCTGTCGAGAATTAAAAAGTCAGATTTCTGTTCTGATTTTCTTGGGATCCGTGAATGTGTTTTTGGGCCTTCTTTTCTTCTAACCCTAAACATATTTAAGGAGTGTTTTAAGAGCCGTCAACATGGACACAAGTTGCATAAGCATTGAGCAATCCTTGTTCAAGCAAATTGTGCTCTAAGACGAAGTTCTTAACCTAGGTCATCTTCTTCAAGAAGTTGCTGTGTATTGTGCACCTTAGGGTTTTGTGACCAAGCATCTTCCTGATCTTCATGCATAGGATGATCTGAAGAACTCTGCAGCCAACCTCTCATTCTAAAGTTGGTGATTGAAGTCGCGTACTGGGATCCGCGCATCTGGTTAGTCACGTACTTGGGAGCCGTGCATCAAAGGTGGGAACTGTCGCTACAGATCAAGTCCAATTGGGTATTGAGGTAAGGGTTCAACTGTAGGTTGGTAAGGTACTTGGGATTCCTTATTTGTAACCGCTTGATTTGATAATAGTGGAGTTTCGGGAGTGGTGACCTGAAAATCACCCGGTGGGGTTTTTGCCGTTAGGGTTTTTCCCCATTCGTGAACAAATCACCGAGTTATTTATTTTTCCGCTGCATATTTAGTTTTTGGTGATTTGTTTGTGCTACCACGTATTTGCATGTTAAATTGATTAATTAATAACTTGACTAAATTAATTAATTAGTTTAAATCACAAGGGGTCATTCAATTTGTGGCCTATCAGAGAGGATATAAGAGATTTTAGTTTCTCTTATTTATGTTTGGTTGCAGGTGTGAAAAAGTAGAGGAATAAAAACTTTTTTGTTTGATTGAGAAGAAAAATTAGAGGATAAAAAATGTAATTTGTATAAATTTACAATCATATCCACATTAGATAAAATAAAATTAAGAAAAAAAAACACTTTCTTATATTTTTATTTTAAAAAATATAAATGAATGGGCACTTCATTTAAATTTTTTTTAATTTAAAAAAGCACAAGAAATTCAAGAACCTAAAATTGTTTTCTAAAAAACCATAACTTAAATAAGAAGAAAAAAAATGAAAAAACAAAACGGATGGGGAAAATTAAAAGAAACAAATGGTGCAAAAAAAAAAGCAAAAACAAAAAACAAAAACAAAAAACAAAAATAAAAACAAAACAAAGAAACGTTGTCAACATGCGTGGCCATTTTAGTCCAAATTATTTTACCTCATTTTCGCTCTTATTTTCTCTCTATTTTGGGGAGATTGATTTTTGGTGGACCCTAAAAAAAAACAATCGGGTCCACCATTTTTCTCTCTCCCTCCCCTTCCCAACCAAATACCTCTCCAACCAATTTTCTCTTCTATTTTGCACTCTCCTTATTTCACCATCCTTAAAATCATCCAAACCAAACATTCCCTCAGATCATTGAAAGTGAAAATAATAAGGCTTGATCATGAAGACCTTGCCCAATTACAAAATAAAGAGGATCCTGATACCTTTGACCTACCTAAATCTCCCTTGGTGTTTTTGGTAGTAATATTGTTCTTGGGTTGGGTTTTCTCACCAATTGTGTTGTCATTAACCACTTCAATTTAGTTATTAAATATGTAATATTTCAAGATTTATTAGAATTTAAAAACATATTAGTAGCTCCATAGTGACACTGCCCAACAAATTTCCCATGTAGGCTCACAGAAAAGAACGTAGGCGGTGGCAGTTTGAATTTAAGCTGTCATGGCCTCACCTATAGGCTATATAAGTAGTTATATAGTCTTGGTTTGTTTACTATAGTCATGGCCTCACCTTGGTTTATCTACTATAGAATTGATAGATCCATAGTGTAGTTTTATACAAGTAGTGGATAATATTATTATCAATAACAAGTTTCTATACGACTATAATTAATCAATAGATTTATTGTGATTTTAAAGAAAAAATTGGTATGATTGATTGATTGATTTATTTATATAATAAATATCTTATCAGTAATAAATCCCTATGAAAGTATATATATTGTTTCAATAAAAAATTATTATATTAACAAATTGTATTAAAAAAATTTATATCTCTAATGTTGCTCATATATTGCAATCATTTGTACTTTTTTTTTCAACTTTATTATAACTTTATATCATATTTTTATAGCTTTTAGGTTGTGGAACCAGCTTTATAGAGAGAAATAAAATATATTAAAATAAGTTATGGGATTAGTTTTATATCCTCTTTTTTCTTTTTTTTCAATTATTTTTATCAAATGAGACCCACATTAGTGCAACATTAACACGCACTGCTTGTTAACATTTGCCATATATAGAAATCATTTTTCTAAGGGATGTATGTTATATATATAATAATTCTCTTAGTTCAACCTAAAACAAGCAAGAGACTAGTGTTGAAGGGAGTAAAGTAGTATTTACATGGATATGAAGAAATAAATTCCATATCTACGAATCATATATGTTCTAATCTTATTCAGTTAGTTAAAAGACTAGGAAGAATATCTCCTCGCTATCTCTGCACTACACTGACCACATCTGTAAGCTATTCTGTACAAGGAATTTCCTCTTGAAAGTAGTAGGCTGACGTGAATATTTTTTGGTGCTTGCTTGCCTGTGCCTTTGTTTCTTGTTTCTGACACCTTTTTTTTTTTTTTTTTTATGGGGTCTGACACAGTTTTTGTTGCGTGTCAAAGCATAAAAACAAAAAACACAAGCTAAAAAGCCGTGAACTAATTTGGTGTGACTCAAATTTCAAATTCCTAATATTGTACTTTTGGTTACATACTAGAACTTCAAATGGAATTTTTGTTCTCTTTTTATTAGATAATCAGAGAGAGAGAGAGAGAGAGAGAGAGAGAGAGAGAGAGAGTATGAAACTCATCAAGCAGAAGCTCTAAAACTCACTTGGAAATTTTCACACGTGTTACGTAAGAACTGTAGATGAATTTATTCTGAATAGCTTATTTTGACAAAAAATAGCTGTACATCTGTCCTTTAAAGAAAATACAATTTAATATATATATATATATATATATATAACACCATCAATACTAATACTCTTAGTAATTAACCACTTCAATTTAGTTATTAAATTTGTAATATTTCAAGATTTATTAGAATTTAAAAACATATTAGTAGCTCCATAGTGACACTGCCTAATAAATTTCCCATGTAGGCTCACAGAAAAGAGTGTAGGCGGTGGCAGTTTGAATTTGAGCTGTCATGGCCTCACCTATAGGCTATATAAGTAGTTTTATAGTCTTGGTTTATTTACTATAGTTATGGCCTCACCTATAGGCTATATAAGTAGTTTTATAGTCTTGGTTTATTTACTATAGTCATGGCCTCACCTTGGTTTATCTACTATAGAATTGACAGATCCATAGTGTAGTTTTATACAAGTAGTGGATAATCTTATTATCAATAACAAGTTGCTATGCGACTATAATTAATCAATAGATTTATAGTGATTTTTTTATTAAAAATTTGGTATGATTTTTTGATTTATTTATTTATATAATAAATATCGTATTATTAATAAATCCATATGAAAGCAATATGTTATTCTAATAAAAAATTAGAATCTTAACAAATTGTATAAAACTGTTTTATATCTCTAATGTTTCCCATAATATACAAGCAGGATTCCATAATTGTAAAAAAAATTTAGTGATAGCAATTTTTGTAGAGTTTTACTTCATGCTTGTATTTCTTGTAACATCTTTTTTTGAGTATGATATGTTATTTTTTTAAAAGTAATAGTAATAATGTTTGGCTTACCTTATAATTGGATATTTTATATATATATATATATATATATATATATATATTAATTGTATTTTCTTTGAAGGACATATGTACAGCTATTTTTACCTGCTTATTTTTAGTCAAAATAAGCTATTGAGAATAAGCTCATTTACAGTTCTTACGTAACACATGAAATATTCCAAGTGAGTTTTAAAGCTTCTGTTTGATGGGTTTCATTCTCTCTCTCTCATTGATTATCTAATAAAAAGAGAACAAAAATTCCATTTGAAATTCTAATATGTAACCAAAAGTACAATATCAGGAATTTTGAATTTAAGTTGATGGACTCAAAATTTGATAACTTGACCACAGAATGGACCCTTGCTATGAAAGATGTGTCCAAGGCCGCACTGAGTGAGGGTGGATCATCTTGCGTCGCATTAACCAAACTCGTTGAGTTGTGGAAGCGCAATGAGTTGAATCTAACCTTGTTCATGGCACAGCATGTACTCTCGTGTTTTTACCATGAGTAATTAAAAAGCCAAAAACAAAAAAAAAAAAAAAACAAACACATACACACACATCATTATATCATTTATTTTCTTGCTTTTGTAGTATTCTAAATTTGTTGAATATTGTCAACTACAACAGATGTAGACAAAAGGACATAGAATAGTATATGTTTTGAAAATTGTAGAGACAAAGAATGAACATTTCAAATTTTAGGGATGAACACCATATTTTTGATAAAGCTGAGGAACGAAAACAATATTTTAACCAAAAAATTATTGATAATATGTCAAAAGTCAATCCACATATTTTTAAATATATAGATATATTTTTTGGAATTTTACAATGAATTTACACTAAACATTCTGAAGGACCCTAATTCCACCCTTATGACCTGTTTGGTTAGAAAGATGGAAAAGTAAAAGGACAGAAAATGGAGAGGTGATAGAAAAGTGAGAGGATATAAGAGATTTTAGTTTCTCTTATTTATGTTTGGTTGCAGGTGTGAAAAAGTAGAGGAATAAAAACTTTTTTGTTTGTTTGAGAAGAAAAATTAGAGGATAAAAAATGTAATTTGTATAAATTTACAATCATATCCACATTAGATAAAATAAAATTAAGAAAAAAAAACACTTTCTTATATTTTTATTTTAAAAAATATAAATGAATGGGCACTTCATTTAAATTTTTTTTATTTAAAAAAGCACAAGAAATTCAAGAACCTAAAATTGTTTTCTAAAAAACCATAACTTAAATAAGAAGAAAAAAAAATGAAAAAACAAAAACGGATGGGGAAAATTAAAAGAAACAAATGGTGCAAAAAAACAAAAAACAAAAACAAAAAAAAAACAAAAAAACAAAAAACAAAAACAGAAACAAAACAAAGAAATGTTGTCAACATGCGTGGCCATTATAGTCCAAATTTTTTTACCTCATTTTCGCTCTTATTTTCTCTCTATTTTGAGGAGGTTGATTTTTGGTGGACCCTAAAAAAAACAATCGGGTCCACCATTTTTCTCTCTCCCTCCCCTTCCCAACCAAATACTTCTCCAACCAAAAGTACAATATTAGGAATTTGGAATTTGAGTCACACCAAAGTAGTTCACGGCTTTTTAGCTTGTGTTTTTTGTTTTTATGCTTTGACACGCAACAAATTAAAACTGTGTCAGACCCCATAAAAAAAAGTGTCAGAAACAAGAAACAAGATACAAAGGCCCAGGCAAGCAAGCACCAAAAAATATTCACGTCAGCCTACTACTTTCAGGAGGAAATTCCTTGTACAGAATAGCTTACAGATGTGGTCAGTGTAGTGCAGAGATAGCGAGGAGATATTCTTCCTAGTCTTTTAACTCACTGAATAAGATTAGAACATATATGATTCGTAGATATGGAATTTATTTCTTCATATCCATGTAAATACTGCTTCACTCCCTTCAACACTAGTCTCTTGCTTGTTTTAGGTTGAACTAAGAGAATTATTATATATATAACATACATCCCTTAGAAAAATGATTTCTATATATGGCAAATGTTAACAAGCAGCGCGTGTTAATGTTGCACTAATGTAGGTCTCATTTGATAAAAATAATTGAAAAAAGAAAAAAGAAAAAAGAGGATATAAAACTGATCCCATAACTTATTTTAATTTTTTTTTTTTTCTCTCTATAAAGCTGGTTCCACAGCCTAAAAGCTGTAAAAATATGATATAAAGTTACAATAAAGTTGAAAAAAAAAAGTACAAATAACATATCATACTCAAAAAAAGATGTTACAAGAAATACAAGCATGAAGTAAAACTCTACAAAAATTGCTATCACTAAAAATTTTTACAATTATGGAATCCTGCTTGTATATTATGGGAAACATTAGAGATATAAAAAAGTTTTATACAATTTGTTAAGATTCTAATTTTTTATTAGAATAACATATTACTTTCATATGGATTTATTAATGATACGATATTTATTATATAAATAAATAAATCAAAAAATCATACCAAAATTTAAATAAAAAAAAAAAAAAAAACACTATAAATCTATTGATTAATTATAGTCGTATAGAAACTTGTTATTGATAATAAAATTATCCACTACTTGTATAAAACTACACTATGGATCTATCAATTCTATAGTGGATAAACCAAGGTGAGGCCATGACTATAGTAAATAAACCAAGACTATAAAACTACTTATATAGCCTATAGGTGAGGCCATGACAGCTCAAATTCAAACTGCCACCGCCTACGTTATTTTCTGTGAGACTACATGGGAAATTTATTGGGCAGTGTCACTATGGAGCTACTAATATGTTTTTAAATTCTAATAAATCTTGAAATATTACAAATTTAATAACTAAATTGAAGTGGTTAATTACTAAGAGTATTAGTATTAATGGTGTTAAATTGCTAAAATGTTATTATTAGCACCACAAACTACAAAAGCTGTGCTACATTGGCTGGCGGTGCTATATGTAAAAAATCAAAAATGACAACTTGCTACAGTAAACGAGTACTAGTACTAGCTCACTGTAGCAACTGGTATTTTCTATTTTATTGGGTTTTATTGTCTCTCTCTTCACTCTAACTCTCTTCTCTTTCGCATGCTTGTGTCTCTTACTCTCCCTTTCTTGCTCCTCCCTCTCTCTCTCACTCACGCTCTTTGGTTGGTGGTCTAATCACTGTGGCGATAGTGGTGATTGGCACTATCGTCAGCTTCGATGGGCCCATTTGAGTTGTGATCCGTTTGATCTTTTACGGAGTTGGGTCATGGGTCACGATTTGGGTCATGGTGGTGATGCGGTGGTGGGCGTGGCTGTTGCTAGTTAGTTGTGTTGTGGTGGTCTTTGGGTTGTGGAGGTGGTTGCGTTTGTTTCTTGTGGGGGCTGGTTGGGCAGTGGGTGGTTGCTATGGGTGTATTTTATGTTATTTTAATGATTGTTTATACTATTTTAATGTTTTGTATGCTAAAATAAAGCCATTGATATTAGGTGTATTGTAAAGTGTGGTGGTCAAATAGATAAAGTAGATATTTGAGTTGCTAAAAGCTAAAAAATATAGCTCCACTAATGTGAATGCTCTAAGGTGTTAAGTCACACTCTTTAGAAGGGGAAAAAATTCTCTTTCATTCACACACACACACACACACACACATATATATATATATATATATATTCTACGCAAAACAAAACTTAACTACAATTCCTTAAATTTTGTATTATATTGATCAATGAATCACATACTTGTTTGAAAAAACAAAAATCTATTGTGTTGAAATAGTAATACAGGTCATATGGTTTAATATACTCAACCATCTCAATTAATGAAACTTAGCACCATTAATGAATTTTTGACTTGACACTTGCTCAAGGAGAGGAGGTCTTCATTGGTGGCTGCCGCTGCCTAGTTAAGCCAGGCTTTGATGAGATTCTAGTCCATGCATTCAAGAAGCAACTGTTACTAGCCTTTTTTTTTTTTTTTTTTGCTGAATAGCTTTTACTAGCTTTTGGAATTTAACATTTTAGCCATTGAATGTTTGATAGTCATTCAAAACTTGGAAACTTATTACTCAAAGGACTGAACCATGGTTTTAAGTTACCAAAATGGTACTATCCTTTGTGAGGGAATACAGGAACAAGCCTAACATATATCTAATAAATCTTTTATATTTGAGGACTTACAGTTTTTTTTTTTTTTTTTTTTTTTGAGTTAGTTCAGAGTGGTCTTCAAATCAAAGAGATGGTGCGGAGGTAAGAGCACTCACAGCAGTGGTGCTATATGGGTATAATGGTATTTTTTAACTCTCAATCACAAAAAACCATGATGCAGCAATGGAGCTAAATCTAAAAGATTTAGCTCCTCAGCTACAGTGCACATCTATCTTTAGATGTGCACTGTAGCTCAAAGGTAAAAAAAAAATATATATATATATATATATATATATATATATATTGTTAGGTTCTAAAGACTTAGAAACTAATGTATTTAGAACTCTAATGTGTAATTTTGGCAAATCATGATCAAAACAGGTGTTTAGTCTTGTTTAGGCTTGTTCAAAGTTGTGTCTTTTATGTAAAGTTGGAATCGAGTGGCTACAGAAGTATTAATGACTTTCTGTCTGGCTCGATCAATCGAAGCTTAGGCTCGATCGATCGAATCTTGGGCAGAACGTTTTTTCTACAGAATTTCCAACTCAGCCTAAGCCCATTAAGGATTAGAGTTTCAGATCTACTTCTCCCACTATATAAAGGAAACCTTAGCCACATTTTTAGAGTAGCTCTGGTTGCTCATATTTTCTGTTTTGTGTAAATCTCTTGTGAGATCTTGAGGAGCTTTCCTTTACACAAAGCTTAGGATTTTCAAGGAGGATATGTTATCTTCACCTTGATGATCAACTCAGTTGCTGCTATTGGAACTTAAAGAAACACAAGCGAGAGTGCTTGTATCTTGTGGAGAATTCAAGAAAGTAGAAGTTCGTGGATTCGGAGGTTGCACGTGGTCATGTCAGTAAGTTCTACTGGTGGGTAGCAATAGGAAGTCAAAAGGGGGTGCTTGTAAGTCTTATTGTATGAACTTCGATTCTTTCATATAGTGGATTCAAGTTTACCTTGAAGATAGCTAGGTCAAATCCTCCTCAGGTTTTTACCGTGTGGTTTCCTAAGTCATCATATCATTACGTTATTTATTTTTCCGCTGCTATATGCTTCATATGATTATTTGATTGTATTAACCTAAATTTACATAATTTGACTAAGTTAATCACTTGGCTAATTCACTAGGTTAATCCAACTATTGTTTAAGGGGTCTAAAATTCCTAACAAGTGATATCAGAGCGGGTACTTTTCTATTTTAGATCTTTTGATCTAAGAGTTGATCCTTGACCCCTATTGTCAAGGATAATTTGAAGTGTCTTTCTGATCATGTTTCTGCTTATACTTCTGTTGATTTTAATGATGCCTGTGAAACTCTCCGCAAGGAATTATTGAAATCTATGAAAATTGCTAAGAAATTCAAGGAAGAGTTAAAATTGGCTAATCTTGAAAAAGAGGAATTGATTGTGAGATTAGATGAGTCTAATAAAAAGAATGAATTTTTGAGAAATCAAATTTCCTCTCAAGATGAGAAGATGAAAAGCTTGGAACAAGAGTTAGTTGAGTCTAAAGCTAAACTTGAAAATTTGACTAGTACCAAGCTTGCTGTTGATAACAGAAGTGTTTCTGTTTTTCTTAAGCCTAAAATTGAGAAAGTTTATATCCCTCATTTCAAGAGGAATAGTAAAGAAAAGGCTTATTTTGCTAGGTTAGACAAAGGTAAAAGTTCTAATGTAGACACTGAAGTTTCTAAACCTACTGTTAGAGAGCATAATAAATTTGTTTTTGTGCCTACTTGTCACCTTTGTGGTGTTGTTGGTCATATTAGACCAAATTGTTCTTTGTTGAGACAAGAACCAAAGCCTGTGACCGGAAACCCCACTAGGAATACTGATGTTCCTAAATTTGTTCTTGTTTGCCACTTTTGTGGTGTCCATGGTCACGTTCGTCCTAATTATCATAAATTGAAATTTAAAAATTCTGTATTTTAATTTAGGATATGTGATGATATTTCTCCTGCCATAAGTCCAAATAAATTGTTTCATATTCTTTTGAAAAATTTGAGCTTGTTGGCTTGTGAAATGAATTTGCAGGATTTCAGTCTTTCTCAAAAGATTGGTGTAATCCCTCAAATACACTCTGTTTCTCATGGATTTTCACCTACAAAGCCGAAGACTCATGCTATATGGGTGAGAAAAGATTCTCTAAGGTGAGTGTTGCTGACTTGTTTCTGTTTTAATTCTTTCAATTGTTTATGGGCATGTCTTGTTTCTGTTTTTGGTTGTTTTGTTTTTTAGGTTGATTTTTATTTTAAAAAAAATCCAAAAACATTGAAAATTTTCAAAAAGACAAAAATATTTTATTTTGCGTCTTGTTTTTTTTTTTTTTTTTTGAGGATTACATGAGTTTTGATATCTCTCTTAATTTAGAACGTACTTGACATTGTGGTGAAACTTAAATAGTATGCTAAGCTATTTCTGATTTTGTGTGAGTATGTACTAGTTTGTACACATACTCAAGGGTTAATTAAGAAATTGATATTTCTTATTTGTGTACCCTCTATAGCTTAGTTAAGCATTATCATGCATTGCTTTTGCATTGTTCATTTAGCATAATATGTGCTTTTTGTTTTTGGTCATAAAATTTTTTTTGAAACCAAAAAGATTTTTGTGTTTTGTATTTCATATCTTGGATTTATAATCAAGGTTGGCCACCTTATCTTTACATAACATGTTTATGTACCTTGTTTTGCTTGGATGAGCTTATTTTATTGCACTTTACTAGTTTGAGCTTTATAGTGCATGTTGTGTGGGAAGATGTTTATAGTTTTTGATCACTTTGTCTTGATCTTGAAATCACATGTCTTTGATTGTCGGACTTGATCCTTTTGAGAAAGGCATAAATAACCATCTCACCACTGTTTACTAGCCAATCATAAACACCTTAGTGCATATCATATGATTTTATGCTCAAGAAAGTGTAGTGCATGCATAAAAAGAACATAAGGTGTAGCCTCGGTTTAATTGCTTAATGCTTATAATCGGTGTGTTCTATTAGGCTTGATGCCAAATCACATAATTAAAATTTGTGTGTACATTATCCCAGCTATTTAATAAGTTTCTGAACAATTAAAATTGGTATGTATATTATGAGGCAAAATTCAAGAAACTTACATGATTGCAAGCTTTTATTCTAGGAGATGTGAGAGTTATATGATGTAACTCTTTAGGTGATAGTGATGTAACTCTTTAGGTGATAGTCTCTTTCAAATTCTATGTGATGAATTTTGTAGATTTTGTGTTTGATTTCTATTCACATATCACCTCACATGTCTCTCAATCTTTTGCTAGTTGCACACACTACACAAGTTACTCTTTGCTAAACTTGCACTACAAAAAACGCGGTTTTAAGCCGCGTTTTTTAGCTGCGTTTTTGTAAAACGCAGCTCTAGGCTAGACTTTGAGCTGCGTTTTTGTAAAACGCAGCTCCAGGCTAGACTTTGAGCTGCGTTTGTCAAAAACGCGGCTAAATCCTTAAGCTATAGCTGCGTTTTTTAAGCTATAGCTGCGTTTTTCAAAAACGCAGCTATAGACAACCTATAGCCTCATTTTTAAGGGGACCTATAGCCGCGTTTTTAAAAAACGCGGCTATAGGTCCAGCCGTATAACCTGAAGCCGCGTTTGAAAACACGGCTTAGTAACCCTTTAGTTACGTTACCTATAGCCGCGTTTTTCAAAAACGCGGCTATAGGTATCAAAAAAAAATTTCATCAGCTTGTAGTGACGTTACCTATAGCTGCGTTTTTTGAAAACGCGGCTATTGGTATCAAAAAAAAAAAAAAAAATTTCAACTTCCCACGTGCCCCCCCTTTCCCACCTACCCCCACTTTCTTCTTTTCTTATTTCTCCTTCTTTCTTTTTTTTCTCTCTTCATTCTTCACTTGCTCCTGAGCTCCTCCGTAAGGTTCTTCTTTCTTTCCTCTTTTTTTTTTTTTTTTCTTCCTTCCTCACCTGTGTAACTCTTCTTTTTTTCTTTTTTCTTTTTTCCTTTTTCTTTCTTCCTTCTTCACATCTGGATTAACTCTTTTTTTTTTTTTTCATTTTTCTTTCTTCCTTCTTCACTGGGTAACTTTTTTTTTTTTTTCCTTTGTTTCTTTGGAGCTACTGCTTTTTTTTTTTTTCCCTTTCTTTCATTTTTTTCTTCATCTCAAGCACACTGATTTGTAAATAGATCTAGTTTTTTTTTTTTTTTTTTGGTTATTTTATGTTTAGTTAGTAAGAAAATGGAGGAGATGCTATTGTGGATCTGTGCTTGAATTTGTGCTATTGTGTTGCTGATATTGTGTTTACGTTTAAATGGGTTTGTGTTCTTATATTTTGGAGCACATTGTGTTTGATTTTGAATTTCTGGGTTTGTGTTTGGTTTTAAAATTTTTGGGTCTGTTTGTATTTTGAATATGTTGTGTTTGATTTTGAATTTTTGGGTTTGTGTTTGATTTTAAATTTTTTGGGTTTGTTTGTATTGTGAATATGTTGTGTTTGATTTTGAATTTTTTGGGTGTGTTTGTATTGTGAGTATGTTGTGATTGATTTTGAATTTTCTGGATTTGTGATTAATTTTGAATTTTTTTATTTGAATTTTGAATTTTCTAGGGGAAAAAAAAAACCCAGAATTTTTTTTTTTGTTTTTAGAAAAACTTATAGCCGCGTTTTTCAAAAACGCTGCTATAGGCCCCAATATATCCTACCGGGTTAAAAACGCGGCTTAAAGTATGACTTTTAGCTGCGTTTTACAAAAACACAGCTATAGGTTTGACTTTTAGCCGCGTTTTTTGGAAACGCGGCTAAAAGTCTATTGCTGCGGTGCATAGGCCGCGTTTGCAAACGCGGCTATAGGAAACGCGGCTCTATCCTATAGCCGCGTTTTTGGGGTCTATAGCTGCGTTTTTTAAACGCGGCTATAGACCGCGTTTTTTGTAGTGTTGCTACATTATATTGTGTGTGATCTTGTTGTGGCCATCCAAGATTAAATGTTCTTTGATCTTAATGCAAAATGTGTTTAAAATTTGAGAAATTGGACATTCTAGAGCATGAATGTATCCGAATTAGAAGATTTTGTTCAAATTGGGTTTAATTGATGAAATTGGCTTGTTGATTTGATGTAATTGATCATTATTATCTGTCCTCTAACTTGTGTGATGATCAATTGGTCAATTTTTTATAAAAAATGAACAAGTGGTTTTTCAAATTTTGGGGTTTTTGTTAAAAACTCTATGCTCAAGCTAATTTTGTGAATTTGAACTTATATTGAACTTAGTTTCACTGCATTAAAGCATGTATCATTCACATGCATTGCATTGATTTGTGTATTCATCTTACAGTTTTGCAGTCATATCTCTTATTGTTTTCACACATAGCATGCATACACTTTGCTAAATTGGGTACTCAACTTGATTTAAAAATTGATTGATTAATTTTTGAGTCCTTTGTACATTTTAGTATATGCTATTTTTTTGTGTGAAAAATATTTTTCTTAAGAGATATGATGGATAATCAATGTGCAAATATTTTCTCTACTTATGCAACTATTTATGGGTCACAAAGTGTCAAGTTTACATTTATTGAAAGAGAGAATATATTTTTATGTGTATCCTCACCTTATCAACTTAGTTTTTAAATTTGGTTTGTGTTTTTTTTTTTTTTCCCCACCTTCTAAAGTTTCCCCGAAATTGTTTTTCCCAAAACTTGTTTTGTTTTTCCTATTTTTATAGGGGAGAAGCTTGTTTTTACCATTTGTTGTTCATAGGGGGAATTGTTGCTCTTCATAGGGGGAGTTGTCTCTATTTTCTATAGAGTTGAATTATTTTGTTCCCTTGATTCTCTATTTTCTCTTATCCTCTGTCATGTATGTTTGAGTTGTCTTTATCAATACGTGACAAAAAGGGGGAGAAATAGTTTAAATGTGGGAATCATGTTTGTTTTTGTTTAGGGGGAGTTGAATTTGTTTTTGATAGGGGGAGAAATTAATTTTTGATGTATCTAACTTAGGAGGAGAGTTAGTTTGAATATTTGTTGATTTACTGTTTTTCTATCACACAAGCGTTTATGCATTTTGTTTAGTGTTTCAGGAAATATACTTCTTGATTCAATTGAGCTGCTGTCTACACTTGCAACTGATGGATAGTAATTAGGTTGGATTATTTTGTGATGGGCATTATTTTTGTAAAGGGCTCTTACTTGTAACTTTGAGCTTTGTGTTTGTGTTTTGTCACGGATTGCCAAATGGGGAGTTTATTAGGTTCTAAAGACTTAGGAACTAATGTATTTAGAACTCTAATGTGTAATGTTGGCAAACCATGATCAAAAGAGGTGTTTAGTCTTGTTTAGGCTTGCTCAAAGTTGTGTCTTTTATGTAAAATTGGAATCGAGTGGCTGCAGAAGTATTAGTGACTTTCTGTCTGGCTCGATCGATCAAAGCTTAGGCTCGATTGATCGAATCTTGGGCAGAACGTTTTTTCTGCAGAATTTCCAACTCAGCCCAAGCCCATTAAGGATTAGAGTTTCAAATCTACTTCTCCCACTATATAAAGGAAATCTTAGCCACGTTTTTAGAGTAGCTCTGGTTGCTCATATTTTCTGTTTTGTGTAAATCTCTTGTAAGATCTTGAGGAGCTTTCTTATACACAAATCTTAGGGTTTTTAAGGAGGAGATGTTATCTACACCTTGATGCTCAACTCAAATGCTGCTATTGGAGCTTAAAGAAACATAAGCGGGAGTGCTTGTATCTTGTGAAGAATCCAAGAAAGAAGGAGTCCGTAGATTCGAAACTTGCACGTGGTCGTATCAGTAAGTTCTACTGGTGAGTAGCAATAGGAAGTCAAGCAGGGGTGCTTATAAGTCTTATTGTATGAACTTGGATTCTTTCATATAGTGGATTCAAGTCTACTTGGAGGATAGTTAGGCCAAATCATCCCCAAATTTTTACCGTGTAGTTTCCTAGGTCATCATATCATTGTATTATTTATTTTTCCGCTACTATATGCTTCATATGATTATTTGATTGTGTTAACCTAAATTTGCATAATTTGACTAAGTTAATCACTTGGCTAATTCACTAGGTTAATCCAACTGTTGTTTAAGGGGTCTAAAATTCCTAACATATTTTTTTTTATTACACTTCTCTCTCTTCTCTCATTAAATAAACATTTCCTATTCTCTCTCTCTCTCTCTCTCTCTCTCCGGCTTCTCTTCTTTCTTCTTTCTTCCTTAATTTTTTTTTTCTCTCTAGCTCGCCAACCAGCTCCCTCATCTCCCTCATCCTTTAGCTCACCGGCTAGCTCCCTCATCGCCGATCTGTTCCGCCGACCCAGCTCGTCGACCCACCCCAAGCCCCATCGCCAATCTTCCCAAGCCCCATCGCCCAATCCATGCCTCTCTCTCTCTCTCAGTCAATCTCACCTCTCTCTCTCAACGTCTCCGACCCACGCCTCCGCTGACTTCAACGTCACCGGCCCAAGCCGACCCAAGCCCTAAGTTGCCGATCCACGCCTCCACCCAGTCCTCCATCCCAACGCTTACCCAACGCCGACACTGTCCTCCCCAAGCCGCAAGCCACCGCTGCTACCCATTTCTCTATTCTCTTTGCTGTGATTGAGTTTTTTTTTTTTTTTTTATGTATTTTCATATGGGTTTGGTGGCTGTGGTGGTGGTGGTTGATTTTGGCTATGGTAGTGGTGGTGGATGATTTTGACAATGGGTTTGTGGATTTTGGTTGTGGCGGTAGTGGATGATTTTGGCTTTAGCAATGGGTTTTGTGTATTTTGGCTATGAGTTTTGTGGTTTATGGTTGTGGTTGTGGTTGTGGCAGTGGCAATGGGTTGTGGTTGTGGTTGTCATGGTTGGTTGTCATAGCTAGTGGTTTGTGATGACTTGTGGTGATAGGGTTGTGATTGTGGTTATGGTTTTGTTTTGTTTTTTTTTTTTTTTTTTCTATGTTGTGTTGTGGTTGCCAAAGTCAAGTGGTGGTTGTGGCTGGTGGTGGTGGTGGTGGTGGTTGTGGCTGTGGCTGATGGTCAAGGTGGTTATGGTTGGTGCTGTAGATGTTTTTTTTGGTAGTAGGATATATTATTTTATTGTAGGGGATATATTATTTTATTGTGATGTTTATATTGTTTTATTGTGTTGAAAGTTAAAATAGATCAACTACTGCAGTATGTGTGTAAGTAAAATAGATAAAATAACTTTTGGTAGAGCTAAAAAGTTAAATTTTTAGCTCCACTAATATAGATGCTCTAATATGTAATGAATGAAGCTATACGTTAAAAGTATCTAAAATTTATTTTCATTATATATATATATATATATATATATATTTGGAGGCATAGGAAGCCATAGGCCAAGGCCTAAACTGGCTTTGGATAAAACAAAATAGACTTTTTATTGCATGAAAATGGTATTATACATCAAGTGTATGGTTGGAAATATAAATATATGCAGCGGAAAATTAACGGATCTACTTCATTCACAATTGATAACATGTACTATGTAAATTTCAAAATATAAGAACAAGATAGTGTACCTTGGTATGGTGAATTTCAAAACAAAGATTAGAAGTTCTTGGGAACACTTTTAATCTTCACTCCAATTCCACTAACGCCCAAGAAGTGCGGTCTCTCAATCAGTTATATGAATTTGTTCAAGAGAGAATTTTAAGAGTGTTTAACACTCACACACAAACCATTTCACGCACTTACAAAATTCTGTATGTTTTTCTCCTTATAACTGATTATCTAATTGGGCTGACCTTTTGGGCCTTTTCAATTGGGCTCTAGTATGTGGCTTGAAGTAGAACCAAAAGGGAACAAATAAAACACTAGTTTTAATGGGCCTTGGGCTTTTCTGTCAACTCTTGACAAGTCTACAGTTACCATTAATTATATTTAATACCACTATATAAATATAATTGCACTCTATGCCTTATTAATAAATTATATCCCAAGACTTTATTGTACATGCAACCCCTTCATAAAAATATTCGTAATAATACAAAATCATGAATGAAGACTGCCACTTTGTAGATTACTACATCTTAATTCTTGAGTACCCGATTTTATCCTTTTAAGTTATTCATTATATATTTATAAATTCCAATTTCATAAATATATACTTTAGTAATTTCTTACCAAAGTGGTTAGGCCTAACTCTCTAAATAACTGAACTCATTAAACTTATCTCAAGGGAATATTTTATATCTCCGTTAAGAGACTATGAATTCTATCTTGAGAATATATGTTCCATCAACACTATATGTGGCTGCCTAACATACTGTGGTTTTGACCGTTACTTTAGATCTCACTCCTGATATATCAAAGTAACCTACACTTCATGATCAGGTCCATTATTCTCTCAAGATTAAGAGTTCATGTAAATATAAGTCGTGAGATTTATTATTCAATTAACAGTCGTTAGGAGAATAATAAATCTTACAGTAGTCCAATTCAATATGTCTTAACTCTTAAAACATATCAACATATTAACTAGAAGTCTCCACTTCCATGATCAAGACAAATCATCTTAGTTGATATGTTATAGTCTTCGCAAATGAAATGCCCAATTTCATCACTAACTACGAACTAATATTCTGAGTTTACAAAGAACTTGTGATTTATATTTTCTGTGACTTTTCACATAAATCACATACTATGCATCTCATGGACTATATGATAATGTCTGAATATTCATGTTACCTTTATTTCAGATAATAATAAAACAACTTTATTAATCACAATATTAAGTCATACATAATTATAATGTATACCATTGCCTAGAATCAATGTGAGTCACCAAGTAACTCCACGGAAGCATGGTCGCTCTTAATGTAAACACACACTTCATCCATTTAAGAAGTTTAACCTGTAGTAGCATGATTTAAACACCCTCTGAAGGAAGCAAGGCATATACGCTAAGGCGAGGTGCTTAATCACACTACTATAAACCGACAATGGAGGCTACCCTTGTATCTCTCTCCCACTAGATGTTTTAAAAATAAAGGTTTTTAAATTATAAAACATGCATAATCTAATTACACATAGCCTTGCATCTTATACATAAAAAAAACACTTACAAAAATTCTGAATTCCCGGTTCTCGATCGATCGAGCTTCTGAATTTCCAATCTTGATCGATCGAACGTGTATCTCAATCGATCGAGAAAAGTCATGGCTGCTCGATCACTTCTCAATCGATCGAGCCTCGTGAATTTTGAATTTCTAGAAATTTTCAAAAGCAGTTTTTAACCATTTTTTTATGAACAAACAACCATCATATGAACATGGTAGATAAAATTTGATATCTAAACTAAATTCCATTGATGCTATAGCCTTAAAGTTCAATTTAACATACTTAAATTCAAATTTAAACAACATCATAACATCAATATCAGTTTTTCATCAAATCATAGTTTCAACAACAATGCAGAAAATTAAATATGTATAATCTTCTAACATCATGAAACTAATATCTCTAATTCAAAAACTCACAAAACATGTTATACAAATTCAAAATTGAAGACTGCTCTAATACCAATTGTTGGAAATATAAATTGAACGGTTTAGACCCCTTAAACTATAACCAGATTGCGTAGCCTAGATTAATTAGCCAAGTTGTAACTTAGTCAAATTATGCAATTCTAGGTTAAAACAATCACAAAATCATATCATGCATATAAACATATAAAGCAGCGGAAATAATAAAGAACACAGTGATATGATCACCCAGGAAAACCAAACCGGTAAAAAACCTAGGGAGGATTTTACCCACCGATCCTCAAGGCAAAACGGAATCCACTAAGAAAGAATTGAAGTTCTTACAAAAGGACTTACAAGCTCTCCGCTTGACTTCCTAATGCTACCCACCAGTAGTAACTTCCTGACACGACCACGCGCAGGCTCCGAGTCCACGGACTACTTCTTTCTTTGTATTCCTTCAATCAGCTACAAGCTCCTCACTTGTTTATCTTTAAGCTTCAAAGGCAGCAACCAAGTTGATCATCAAGATGTTGATGTGATCTCAATCTTGAAAACCCTAAGCTTTGTGTAAAGGAAAGCTCCTCTAGATCTCACAAGAGATTTACACAAAACAGCAATGTATGAGCAACAATACAACTTGTGCAACTCTGAAAAACGTGGCTAGGATTTGCCTTATATACCTAGAGCAAAAACATAAAACCCTAAACGTTTAAAGAGTTAGGGCTGAGTTGGAATTCTGCAGAAAAAACGCATCTGGGCCGACTTTCGATCGATCGAGTCTAACCTTCGATCGATCGAGCTAGGCCGAGAAGCCCCAATGCTTCTGCAGTCACTCGATTCCAACTTTACAATATTTAACCAACTTTGAGCAAGCCTAAACTAGACTAAATACATTGTTTTGATCATAGTTTGCCAACATTACAAATTAGAATTCTAAATACATAGAATCCTAAGACCTTAGAACCTAACAAACTCCCCATTTGGCAATCCGTGACAAAACACACAATAAAAGCTCAAAGTTTACAAGTAAATAGCCCTTTACATAATAATGCTCATAAACAAAAGTTCAACCTAACTACTATCCATCGGTTGCAAGTGTAGACAGCAGCTTTGTCGAATCAACCTGTATATTCCTGAAATACTCAACAAACACATAAACGCATGTGTGGCAGCAAATAGTATATAAACAGGTATAATATTCTTGTAAGATTCACACAATACAAAATAAAGAAATATATCAATGAAGCAACTCATAAATATAAATCAATAAGCAGTGAATCATAAAGACAACAAGAATCAAAAGAAACATGTATATCAATATACCAATCAATGTTACTCCCCCTAACATGAACATCCCAAAAATGATATACAAAGTGAAGCACCTAGATACAATCTAAATAAACTCCACAAAAAAAATATCCCATGCTAACAAAAAAAAATCTCCCCCTAACACAAAAATCTCCCCCTATCAACAAAATCGCCTCTACAAGTCAAAAACTCTACTCCCCCTTTTTGTGACGGAATGCCAAAGGGCATCATAGGCCATCATCAAAAGGAGGTGGTGAGGAAGAACGAAGATGCGCCAAATCCGCTCGCAGAGCACGAATCTCGTCGAACAGATCCACCAAAAGCTGACCATGAGCCGCCTAAACGGTCATGACAGTCTCCAGAGTACGACGAACATCGAAGTCAGCCACAGGAGGTGGAGGAACAGCAGCAGCACCTACAGGATCTGGAACAGCCTCACCATCAAGACCTGTAGAAGAAGAAGGAGGAGGAGGAGCGCTACTAGAAGGATCAGACCTAGGGTGTTTAGAACCAACTCGAAGATGAGCGGCCCTCTGTCTAAGAAAAGACGCACCTATAGGACCAATAACATGAACAGGTTCAGAAGCAGGGAAGTCCTCTAAACCTAGATAAAGTAAAATCCTATGAATGAAAATAGGATGGACAAGGGCATGGGCAGTAGATGAACTCCTATAAACTTCGTTCAAAGAACGAAGAAAAAGATGGGGAAAACTAATAGGAGTATCTGTAACAAGAGCATACAGAAATACACACCTCTCAAGAGGAATGGTGTGCAGATGAGAAATGGGCCAGAGTGAATGACAGGCTATCCTAAAGAATAGATAGGTAGTCTCAGGAAGCTCAGCGGTGGTGATCCTAGGATCAGAACCCCACTGGATAGAAGATCCAGTGATGTAAGACATGACATCACTCAGCTTAGGTGACTCATCATAGGGATAGACAGGATCCCTAACCAACGGTACCTCTAGAGCATCAGCCACTACCTGAGGAGTAATGGAGTACTCTACACCTCGTATCCAACTCCTAACTAGAGTGTTGGAATCATAGATGCGGACAGAGAGGTTCGAGAAGAACTTCTCTAATCAAAAGAACCGGAGGTGGAGGGTCAGACACAGCCAACAAAGGTAACCAACCTCTACGCTCAAAATTTGCCCTAATGGCAGGATCAACCTCATCTAAAAGAACAGAACGCTCAGCCCAAACCTTTCTCTTAAGGTTTAAAGTCTCAAAGATCTCTTGGTTTTTCTCACTGGGGAACCGCTCACTATCAAAAGACGGAGGGGAAGGAGTAGGAGTGGGAAGAGTCCTACGGGCTCTAGTCTTCCTAGGCATGGTGCTAAGGAACAGGACAGAGACACAAGAGAAAATCAAAAAGAACAGAAAATAAAACCAAGGGCAGACTGCAAGTTAGCACAAAAAAAATATAGAATAACAATCTATATGATGCATGAACATTAACAATGTTATGATGCATGAACTAATGCAGTAAACAGGATCAAATTAAGATTAATTTCACAAAATTGGCTTGAAAAATAGAGTTTCTTAACAAAAGCCCTAAAAATTTGAGAATCACTTGAAAATTTTTGCATCAAATTGATGAATCAATCATTACACACCATTAGAAACAGTTTATAATAACCAATAACATCAATTACATAAGCCAATTTCATCAATTAATCCCAATTTCACAAAAAGCCCCAATTCGGATCAAGTATAAACCCTAGAAATTTAAGTTTTCCACAAAACACAAAATTAATCAAATTAATCAATCAAGAACATGTCTATAGGGTGTCCCCAACAAAACCCATTGATCAATTCCACATGATTAGGTCCGAATCATCAAAAATCCCAAAAAGAAAAGTCCGAAAATTTCCTTCTCAAATGCATGAAAAATGCATGTAATCATGTAAATAAACAGAAAAGGAAGGGTAAAATAGACATACCGGCTTGAGGAGAGAGAGATTATGCAAAAATTTCGGAAGAAAACGACAAAAACTTGAATCTTTTGGGCTTGCCTCGTCAGAGAGAGAAAAGGTTTGAAAAAGGTTTTGAAATAGTTCTTTGAAAAAGTCAGAATTCCTCTTTTTAAAAAGCTTCTTCACGATGTTCGATCGATCGAAAATTACATTCGATCGATCGAATGTGACAGTCGTTTTAGCACTTTCTGAGGCACTTTTTCGATCGATCGAAAATCAGGTTGGATCGATCGAAATGGACAGAGGCACACTGAAATTTTGGGAAAAACACAGTTTTGAAAAATTGCAAACCCAATTTTGAAACAACTCCTCAAAGCATTTGAACAATGAATGCAAAATGCATGAGTATGAGATGGAATGCATTTTCAAAAACCCAAAATTTTAAAACCCAATTTTCTCAACCATAAGTTTCAATCATCTTCCAAAATAATTTTCTCAAGCAACAAGTATGTTGTGCACAAATCTCAAGATATTTTTCAAACTTGGTTGGTCAGACCAAGAACACACACACTAGCATGTACAGTGTTTAACAAAGAGTAACCTGTGTAGTGTGTGAAACTAGCAAAGACTTGAGATACATGTGAGGTGATATGTGAATGGCAATCAAGCACAAAGTCTACACAATTCATCACATAGAATTAAAAGAGACTATCACCTAAAGAGTTACATCCTATAACTCCCACATCTCCTAGATCAAAAGCTTGCAATCATGTAAGTTTCTTTCATTTTGCCTCTTATTTATTTATGAAATGGCATTCAACCTAATAGTACACACCGGTTTGAATTAAGTGAATTGGCATCAAGCCTAATAGTACACACCAGTTTTAATTTAATTTGAGGCTACACCTTATGTTCTTTTTGTGCATGTGCTACACTTTCTCGAGCACTAAATCTTATGATATGCACTAAGGTGTTCATGATTGGCTAGTGAACAGTGGTGAGATGGTTATTTATGCCTTTCTCAAAAGGATCAAGTCCGACAGTCAAAAACTAGTGACTTCATGATTAAGGCAAAGTGATTAAAAACCACACACATCTTTCCCACACAACATGCACTACAAAGTTTCAACTAGTTAAGTGCAGTAAATAAGCTCATCAAAGTTAAACAAGGTACACATGACATGACATGTGTAAAAAGAATGACCAACCTTGTTTTCAAAAGTCAAGAAAAATAGTGTTCAACACAAATTTTGCTTTCTCTTTTTTTTCTTTTTTTTTTTTATTTTTATTATAATCAAAAGAGAGAACAAATAAATCCTAGAATGAAATGCATGTATGTAATGCAATGCAAGTCCTAGAACAAAAGAAAAACACAAAAACCAAATAACAATGGTCACAATAGAATAGAGCAATGAAGCACAAGGACCATGTCAGAAAGACTCAGTTAGTTCGAGTCTTTTGCATCCAAAACTTTTTAGATGCACCTCAAGCATTGGAGTTCTTATTCACATTAGAGTGATTCCCAACTCCAGAATTGGAATAAAGGTTTAACGCCTTTACCAATTCACCAATTAGTGCCATAGGGTCTTGTGCTTGAGGCACAGGCACTTTTGGTCTTTTTGCTCTCTTGTCAGCTTGAAGCTTGTAACAGTTAGGACGAATATGTCCAGACTTACCACAATAATGACAAACCCAAGCAGGTTTACCATGTATCTTGTCCTTCGGTTTGGTAGGCTCCTTAGGTTTGGATTCTCTTAAGTCTACCTTAATCTTCTTAGGTGGTGAAACTTCTACAGGTTTAACAACCTCACTCACAGGGGGTTTTATAGTTTCACTCACAGCCTTACTCACAAGAGGTTCAGAAGAAGAAGAAGAAGGAACGAAGACAGTGGAATGGGGTCCAGAATCAAAGATGCTTTCAACATACCCTAACCCAGCTTTATCAGAAAGATACTTTTGAATATTCAACATGTGATCAAGTTTAGAACTAGCAGATCTAACAACAGATAAATCATGTTCCAAAGTTCTAACTTTATCAAGCAACAGCATGTTTTCAGATTTAACATTATTCAAAAGATCATTAGCATCAAACAATTTCACAAGCAAATTTTTCTTTTCAAGCTCAAGAGCATCAATTTTCTTCAGGCCTAAATCAACTTTCATAGCATCCTTTGCAGCAATTTTGCAAAGTTTGTTATAGGCCTCTTGAAGATCTGCATCTTCAGAGAGTTCCCCATCAGCAGGGTTCTCCTCAGCAGATATGCTTTCATCTACTGTACCAGTAGCAGTGAAAGCAATGAAGTTTCCATCCTCGTCACAACCGAACTCATCATCAGAAACCTCATTATCACTAAGGGTTACAGCCATAGCTTTACCCTTATTTCTCAAGAAAGTAGGACATTCAGATTTGACATGACCATACCCTTGACAACCATAACACTGAGGACCCAAAGAGTTATTAGAAGATTGACCTACTTGTTCTCTAGGTTTTTCAAAATTGTTAACTTTAGTGGGATCATTCTTCCTAAAGTTTCTAGGTTCAGCAGTGTTGGTGTTCCTTGCCTTTCTATTAGTGTTTCTGAGAAAATTCCTAAAATTCTTGGCAAGGTAAGCTATCTCCGTAAGAGAGAGCTCATCATCAAATCCACCAGCTTCAACATCATCAACAGACTTCAGTGCCATTGATTTGGATTTGACAGTCTTGGGTAAGTCAGACTCATAGGACTGAAGAGATCCTACAAGCTCATCCACAGTGATAGAGTCAATATCCTTACTTTCAGTAATGGCTGTTACTTTGGGTCTAAAGTCTTCAGTCAAAGATCTAAGAATCTTCCTAACAACTTTAGGTTGATCATAGACTTCACCCAAATTATAAGCAGAATTAACAATATCATTTAGTTTTGCATAAAATTCATCAAAGGTTTCATCATCAGACATTCTAATGTTTTCAAACCTAGAAGTTAATTGCTGCAGTTTGTTAATTTTAACAGCCTTTGTGCCTTCATGCACAATTTGGAGGATTTTCCAGGCAGTATGAGCAACCTCAACATTAGAGATCCTCTTAAATTCCTCCATTGAAACAGCATTGAAGATGGCGTTCATAGCTTTGCTATTGAAGCCTGCTGCTTCTTTCTCAGAAGTTTGCCACTCACTCACAGGAGTAGTGGGCTTCTCCCATCCGTATTCAACGGAATTCCAGACTCTCTCATCTATGGATTTCAGGAATGCTTTCATCCTTACTTTCCAGTAAGCATAATTGTTCCCATCAAAGTGAGGAGGAACAAACAGAGAGTGTCCATGCTCCATGACAACTGGGGTCAAGGATCAGCTCTGAGATAAAGATCTCAAACAAGAAGAGCTACCCGCTCTGATACCACTTGAACGGTTTAGACCCCTTAAACTATAACCAGATTGCGTAGCCTAGATTAATTAGCCAAGTTGTAACTTAGTCAAATTATGCAATTCTAGGTTAAAACAATCACAAAATCATATCATGCATATAAACATATAAAGCAGCGGAAATAATAAAGAACACAGTGATATGATCACCCAGGAAAACCAAACCGGTAAAAAACCTAGGAAGGATTTTACCCACCGATCCTCAAGGAAAAACAGAATCCACTAAGAAAGAATTGAAGTTCTTACAAAAGGACTTACAAGCTCTCCGCTTGACTTCCTAATGCTACCCACCAGTAGTAACTTCCTGACACGACCACGCGCAGGCTCCAAGTCCACGGACTACTTCTTTCTTTGTATTCTTTCAATCAGCTACAAGCTCCTCACTTGTTTATCTTTAAGCTTCAAAGGCAGCAACCAAGTTGATCATCAAGATGTTGATGTGATCTCAATCTTGAAAACCCTAAGCTTTGTGTAAAGGAAAGCTCCTCTAGATCTCACAAGAGATTTACACAAAACAGCAATGTATGAGCAACAATACAACTTGTGCAACTCTGAAAAACGTGGCTAGGGTTTGCCTTATATACCTAGAGCAAAAACATAAAACTCTAAACGTTTAAAGAGTTAGGGCTGAGTTGGAATTCTGCAGAAAAAACGCATCTGGGCCGACTTTCGATCGATCGAGTCTAACCTTCGATCGATCGAGCCAGGCCGAGAAGCCCCAATGCTTCTGCAGTCACTCGATTCCAACTTTACAATATTTAACCAACTTTGAGCAAGCCTAAAGTAGACTAAATACATTGTTTTGATCATGGTTTGCCAACATTACAAATTAGAGTTCTAAATACATAAAATCCTAAGACCTTAGAACCTAACATAAATGTACAAAGCGGAAAATTAACGGATCTACTTCATTCGCAATTGATAACATGTACTATGTAAATTTCAAAATATAAGAACAAAATAGTGTACCTTAGTATGATGAATTTCAAAACAAAGATTAGAAGTTCTTGGGAACACTTTTAATTTTCACTCCAATTCCACTAATGCCCAAGAAGCTTGGTCTCTCAATCAATTATATGAATTTGTTCAAAAGAGAATTTTAAGAGTGTCTAACACTAACACATAAACGGTTTCATGCACTTACAAAATTTTGTATGTTTCTCTCCTTATAACTGATTATCTAATTAGGCTAGCATTTTGGGTCTTTCTAATTGGACTATAATATGTGGCTTGGAGTGGGACCAAAAAGGAACAAATAAGACACTAGCTCCAATGGGCCTTGGGCTTTTCTGTCAACTTTTGACAAGTCCAAAGTTACCATTAATTATATTTAATACCACTATATAAATATAATTGCTCTCTAGGCCTTATTAATAAATTATATCTCAAGACTTTATTGTACATGCAACCCCTTCATAAAATATTCATAGTAATACAAAGTCATGAATGAAGACTGCCACTTTGTAGATTACTACAACTTAATCCTTGAGTACCCGGTTTAATCATTTTAAGTTATTCATTATATATTTATGAAATCCAATTTCATAAATATATACTTTAGTAATTTCTTACCAAAGTGGTTAGGCCTAACTCTCTGAATAACTGAACCCATTAAACTTATCTCAAGGGGATATTTTATATCTTCGTTAAGAGACTATGAATTCCATCTTGAGAATATATGTTCCATCAACACTAAATGTGGCTGTCTAACATACTGAGGTTTTGACCGTTACTTTAGATCTCACTCCAGATATATCAAAGCAACGTACACTTCATGATCAGGTCCATTATTCTCTCAAGATTAAGAGTTCATGTAAATATAAGTTGTGAGATTTATTATTTAATTGACAGTCGTTAGGAGAATAATAAATCTCACAGCAGTCCAGTTCAATATATCTCAACTCTTAAAACATATTAACATATCAATTAGAAGTCTCCACTTCCATGATCAAGACAAATCATCTTAGTTGATATGTTATAGTCTTCGCAGATGAAATGCCTAATTTCATTACTGACTACGAACTAATATTCTGAGTTTACAAAGAACTTGTGATTTATATTTTCTGTAACTTTTCACATAAATCACATACTATGCATCTCATGGACTATATGATAATGTCTGAATATTCATGTTACCTTTATTTTAAATAATAATAAAACAATTTTATTAATCACAATATTAAGTCATACATAATGTCATACTTAATATCATACATAACATTATTCAATAGGATTTAAGGGCACTGATCCTAACATGTATAACTTCTAATCAACTTAAATTTTTCTTTTGTTTATTCATTGTTCAAAAGAGAATATTCAATTTTTTTAAACATCGTATTTTAAAGATACAACTATATATTATATAACAAACAAATTAAATTGATAAAATTAAACTCATCTAAACGCATACGTTATTTATTAAGTTTTGACTTAATTGAAATAATATTCAATCTGACAAGCTCATCTTAAAATTAATATTTTGCTAAAAACCTTGCAATTCAACTAGCACTTTTTAATGCTTCAAATGAGAATGTCTATAGTTTAAATCTCATCTCCCTCACTATAACTACTATTGAATTATAAAAAATAAAAATAAAAATAAAAAATTATCCATCCCAAGTATTGAATTGGCAATTTGGCATATCAGACCCACAACCTTGGGCCTAGGGTGAAACTTTTTAAATAGACCCAAGGTCAAGTTGGACGTGAGACTGAGCCCATGAGCAACCCTAGTCAGATGTGTCATTGGGCTAGGTTGCCATGGTTTAATTTTGTAATGCTTAAAAAAAAAACCTCAAACTTGGACTCGGCTTTAATCAAAACTAGTCGCTAACCCGTGCGATGTACGGGATAGTTAAATAAAAGGACAATTAACCAACATCACGTTAAAGTAAAAGAATTAGTGAGAGACTAATTTACCTACCAAGAATTTAAAAGAAAAAAATATTGATATAATAAAATCTAAGAAATTTAGAAATAGAAAATTGGGTTAATAATATGCATATTATAGACATTTTTCTAGTTAGCGTTTTAAAAAAAATGGATCTGTCATAATTAAATAAAATACAATGGGAATAAATATTTAACTTCTATGCTTTTCTATAGTTTAGAAGTGTTGTCTAACGTAGAATGTTATTGGGTTGTAAGAAAGATTTTTATAAAATGTTAATACCATATATATATGCTTATATTGTCAATATCTTACTGTATGTGCATAGTTACTGAAACCTACAAAGTAATTTACAATTCTTAAATTAATAAAGCAAAATTCCCAAAAGTTATATATATACACACACTCAAAACTTATATAAACTACAAAGATAAAAACAAATCTTATTTAGTCGTATTAATAACAATATAAACAATTCAAAACATGGAACATTATCAAATTTATAACACATAATTCCATTATCTTTTACATTGAATCCAAATAAATAATTAATTGAAATTAATCCAAACAAATAATTAATCAACCAAAAATCAAAACTTTAATTAAGAAAACAAAAAATCACATGAACCCAAAATAAAAATTCTCAATAAAGAAAAAACATATAAGGTAAAGAATTAAGATTAACCTACTAAGACGCAAATACCAAAAATTCCAAAACTTAAACCTTCCAAATTTTATAGAATCCACAAATTCTACTTCAAAACCAAACAAAACCTTTCAAATTCAAAAAATTCATATATAATATACCAAATAAAAATTTACCATACCTTGGGTTGGAAGACATAGGTTGCAACTTTAATTTTTCTCCAAAAAATAGAGATACTTCATCTGCCGTATACAATATAAAATAATTATTAGAAATTTCAACCCAAAAACCAAACCCACAAAAACACTATCAAAATATAGAGATTAACCCAAACACTTAGAAGAAAATAAATTCTAAACATAACAAAACAATAAGATAGAATGAAAATTTCAGGCACATATGAAAGCAAATAAGAAAGACAAAACCTACGTTTTTTTTTTTTTTTTTAGTTGAGTCTCTCTCATTCTTATTTTTTTAATTTTAAAGTGAAGTTAAGTTTAGGGTTTTGAGATGGTAATTGCTAGGGTTTTAAGGAGAGAAGAGAGAGTCCTACCAGGAGTCTAAATAATATAAACAATTCAAAATATTGAACATTATCAAATTTATAACACCTAATTCCATTATCTTTTACGTTGAATCCAAACAAATAATTAATTGAAATTAATCCAAACAAATAATTAATCATCCTGAAAATCAAAGCTTTAATAAAAAAACAAAAAATCACATGAACCCAAATAAAAATTCTCAATAAAGTAAGAACATATAAAAATTTACCACACCTTGGGCAAGAAGACATAGGTTGCAGTTTTGATTTTTCTCCAAAAAATAGAGATGCTTCATCTGCCATATACAATATAAAATAATTATTAGAATTTCAACCCAAAAACCAAACCCATAAAAACACTATCAAAATATAGAAATTAACCCAAATACTTAGAAGAAAATCAATTCTAAACATAATAAAACAATAAGATATAATGAAAATTTCAGGCACATATGAAAGCAAATAAAAAAGACAAAACCTACGTTTTTTTTTTTTTTTTTTTTTTTTTTTTTACGTGAGTCTCTCTCCTTCTTATTTTTTTAATCTTAAAGTGAAGTTGAGTTTAGGGTTTAGAGATGGTAATTGCTAGGGTTTTAAGGAGAGAAGAGAGAGTCCTACCAGGAGTCTCTCTCTTTTTTTCTTAATCCTAAAGTTTTTTTTTGGATATTATTATTTTGGTATTTTTATGCAAAAAACGTTATTTTAGGTCTAGGTGATTTATTTCCTTGTTTTTAGGTTCTTTTAATGTTTTTTTAGATCAAATTTGGTTTCTATTATGGTTAGGTATTAATTAAGACTTATTTTATAATATATTTTCTTGTCCATCAAGTTTTATGGAGCCCTTAAATAGGCCTCCAAGTTTGTATACGTTTTTCAATATTATTGATATTAATAAAAATTCAAACTTTTGTCTATTGTTTTTCTGGTGGATTCTATATAAGATATAAAACCTAAAATAAAAAGAAAAATAAAATAGTGATGATGTGGAAATTGTGAGAGTTTCAAAAGTTTCGGTTTTATATATATATATATATATAGACTAGCCCATGTTATAGAACCAGATTTTTTAGTAGCTAGCTTTTGGAATTGAAGCTTTAAGGTTTAAGCCTTTTGACGGTCGTTCATAACCTTTTTTTTTTTTTTTTTTGGAGATACAAACATTACCTAAAAACAAAACCATCCTAACTAGAGATATAAATAAAATCCCGTCCAAAAAAGAAATAAAATAAAATCCCATCAGAAAAAGAAATCCACACATCTTCTTTCGTTTCCTTCTTTTTTTTTTTTCGCCCACTAGATGGAAGACCATAGGTTTTAACCAAAAAATGGTCATTTTGTTTATGAGGGAATAAACAAGCCTAACATATATCTAATAAATCTTTTGTATTAATTTGAGCATCACTTAAGGTTCTTTTATTTTTGAGTTAGTTCAGAGTGACCTCTAAATAAAACAGATAAAATTTACCACCACTCATTTAGAAGCTGTCCAACGTGTTCTTAGATATGTTAGTGGGACTTTGCATCATGGGATTCACTTCTCCCTAGGCCCTCTCACTTTGTCCGCTTTCTTAGACGCTGGTGACCCTATTGACAAGAAGTCCGCCACTAGTTTATTGGTTTTTCTTGGCTCTAGCCCTATTTCTTGGTCCTCCAAGAAGCAATCTATAGTCTCTCATTCCTCCACTGAGGTTGAGTATCGTGCCTTGGCCACTATTGCAACAAAGTTAGCTGGGCTTCGCATCTTGTTCAAAGAACTTCGTTTATTTTTTCACCATATCTCAGTTCTTTGGTGTGATAATGTTTCAGCTATTGCCTTGGCTTCAAATCTTGTTTTTCACTCCAGAACAAAAACACATTGAAGTAAATTTTCATTATGTTTGAAAGAAAGTGCTTCGACGCGATTTGTGTGTTAAATTCATCTCTAGCAAGGATAACTATGTTGATATCTTTACTAAGCCTTTACCAGGTCCCCATTTTCTGTTTCTTCGAGGCAAACTCTTGGTGGATTTCTCCTCCTTTTGTTTAAGGGGGGACGTTAAACCAGAAACTAAAATAAAGCATCAACAGCTACAACGGCTATATCCAAACGATGCTATTTCAGTTAGTGACAATCCACGTGTATAATGATCACTTAAACGATGTCATGCTATTAGGTTAAAATTCAATTACAATAAGGCAAGAAAATTATTCAAATTGCTTCAACTGTTATGCTCAACAGACTCCACTTTTCATGGATCAATTCTGTATTTCTTGGAATTGTAATTATTCTATTATTGCTAGATATCACTATATAAATACTGGGACTAAGTCTAGATTATAATTAAACAAGATTAATATCAAGAAATTCTCTCTCTCTCTCTCTCTCTCTCTCATGTGTATATATATACACACACACACATGCACAAGCACATACATATTCTACACAGAACAAAACTTAACTACAATTCCTTAAAATTTATACTATATTGATTAATGAATCACACATACTTGTTATATATATATATATATATATATATATAATAAAATTAAAATTAAAAAAATCTATTGTGTTGAAATAGTAATACAGTCATAAGGTTTAATATATATATATATATATATATATGTATATATGTATATATATATGTATATATATGTATATATATATGTATATATATGTATATATATATGTATATATATGTATATATATATGTATATATATGTATATATATATGTATATATATGTATATATATATGTATATATATGTATATATATATGTATATATATATAAGATTGATTCTCCTATTTGTCTGGCATGCACAATGGCCAAATTACTACAATATTTACCCCTGTTAAAGCAATAACTATTGCTTTCCCCTAATGATGATATTCTTGAAAAAGAATCTTGCTTTAGGTCACTTCACTATTCTGATCAATCTCTCTTTCGGCAATATTTGGATTTATCCACATGCTTTGGAGACAAATTGATATAAAAGTGACAAGTTACTATTCACTTTTCACTATTCACTGTTATCGTTCATAGTCTACTGATCATCCGAATTTAGCCTATTTAAAGGAGGTTGTCCCTTATGTTTAAGCAAGCTTCTTCTGAGAGAAAAATTGTAAGCTTTTTCTTAGAGAGAATTCTAGCTTCCCATATCAGAATTCCCCTCTCCTATTTCTCACTTCTTAGAAACCTACTTTGAGAGAGAATTCCCTATTCCCTGTTGAAACTTGTAACCTATAACCCTGTAAACCTGTAACTCTTAAAACTAGGATAATATGGATAGATTGTGGAGATCCAATTCCTCTGTCAGCTCCAAGACTAGTTGTCCTCCTGATATTGTGAATGAAGAAGATCACATTGTTGAAGAACTTGAGCTCCCTGATTTCCAGAAATGGAACATTCCTAAAGCTGAAACTAAAACTGTTTATAATACTACTTGGGCTGAAAGTACTACTGCCTACAAAGTTAGAACTGTTGAACAAGTTTTCTCTATTTCAAAACACCATAGAGACGACTCTGTTTCTGTTACTCCTTTTGATTCTGATTTTCCTCCTATTAAAAATCCTATTTTTGAAAATCAATTCAGAGTTATAAATGTTTTGAATGCTGATTTTGAAATTGATTTGCAATCTCTATATGATGAATTTGTTT
Source organism: Quercus glauca (assembly GCA_023736055.1). Classification (NCBI taxonomy): domain Eukaryota; kingdom Viridiplantae; phylum Streptophyta; class Magnoliopsida; order Fagales; family Fagaceae; genus Quercus; species Quercus glauca. Next base: position 8,659,872 of record CM043319.1, on the reverse strand, counting down.
CTCCAAAACATAAAGCTAAAAGGAGATATTACCAAAATACTTTTGCTCAGTCTGAAAAAAGCCGAGTCAAAAGGAAATGGATTGAAAAAATGAAAGAGTATATTATATCTATATATATATATATATTAATTAGTAAATCTTGTAATATGGCTGCCAGCTGGGTGTTAGCGGCTGCTTCTGTTGAAATAGGGGGCACTCAAATGTGGATAGAAGAGTGTCCGCCTATTATGTAATCCATTGTAAATTCTAAATCTTTTTTTTCCCCTCTAATAAACTATTGTTTCAATAAAAAAATAAAAAGTAATAAAAAACAGATTAAAAAAAAAAAGACTAAACCATGGTTTTAATTTACCAAAATGGTACTCTCCTTTTGTTAAGGAATGCAAGAACAAGTCTAACATATATCTAATAAATCTTTTATATTTGAGCAATATTACTTACTGTTCTTTTATTTTTGAGCTAGTTTAGAGTGAACTTCAAATCAAAGAGATGTGTGGAGGTAATGTAATGAATGAGGCTATACATTAAAAGCATCTAAAAAATATTTTCATTTTATAATTATTTTTGGAGGCATAGGGAGCCACAACAAGCCTAGGCCTAAAGCTGGCTTTGAATAAAACAAATAGACTTTTTTATTGCACGAAAATGGTATTTGATGAAGCATAAGCTCATCAGTAGTGTTCGTCAGATGGAAGTAATTTTTCAGCCCTCAAGGGTGGTCACCGGTGTGGTGCCTGCCACAATGTCTCCAATGCCAAAGTCAGTATATGAAGCTCTCTTGAGAATAACACAATGTAAAATGAACAAAATGAAAGAAATCTCTCTATGTTTGTGTGTGTATGTACCTTGTTCTTGGTAATGTGTGGGCTTTATATATGTTCTCATGGTCTCTAGCCGTTGGAGTAGTTATGGAGGTCTTAATGCTCCTCTTGGTAACGTTTGGGGCTGTGTAATGAGGTATCAATGTCTTTAAACGGTTCATATAGTTGACTGTATAACCGTTTAGTTGATTGCATTGAATTGCCTGGATGTCTTCGTTAGTAGCGTAGTCTTCTACTTCGTCTGGCTTGAGGGTATACTCATCTATGTTGATGGGCTCGTCCATGTAAGATGGACTTATCAGTCTCGTCAGCTGCCCCCCGATTCTGTGTTCGTCGTTTAGTGACGATCATAGAATATGAAGGGTTACAAGTTGTAAATGACTCTTGGGGTTCTGCTCCGTATTAGGTGCGAAGTGGCGGCACTCCACAAATCGTGGCCTACGTGGCACGTGCTAATTGGTAAAATTAATGCTCCAACTAGTGGGACTATTGGGTTTCCCGCTGGTCTTTCCGTTTTTCGAACCTTTACTTTTAAACTCTTTCTCTCCTCATTTTTCTTCTTCACATTTCAATCATTACTTTTCTTTAGCCTTTTTCTGCTACCCTTCTTTGAGTTGGTGCGCTTGTTTGGTAGAGCTTCCTCAATCTACCATTGCTTAAGGTGTGTTTCTCCCTTTCCTTGCTTTTACTTTCTTTGCTTCGCTGTGGTATTATTTCTAATTTCCTTTTTCCTTCTTCTTTTTGCATTTAATTTATCTGGGATTCAGTTGTATTGTTTTCCTTTTCTATGCTTTTGTTGGGTTTTCATGGTTGGCAATTCTGAGGTTAGAGTCGCTTGCCCCTCGGTTTCTTTTCTTTTCGCGCGCTTAGGGGGGGCTTTAGGCACTTTTCTAGGTTTTGAAATTTTTGTTTTTGAGGGTAGTGGTCTTAGTGTGGTATTGACTGAATTGTTGCCTTTGATTAGGCAATCAATTGACTGGTTCGAGGGTCAGGTGAGAAAGGAGAAGATAATGTCCGAAGTCAGATCTAGTGATCTCAAGACTGGGTTGTCGTCTAGCGGCAATCCAGTGGAGGGGGATTCGGCTGTCTCTTCTCGTCACGTCCTTAGGGCTTTTCATGCCCTTGAAGAGGTTTGTGGGCTGGATGCCGAGACCGTGAGTAGGTTTAAGGATAGGTTCCAATTTCCAGAAAGGGTTCGCATTCATCAGCCCAGTGACGAGGATAGAGCTTGTCATTTCTTCCCAGGTGAGGTGTGCTTTTATGAGGCTGCCTTTTCCTGTGGACTTAGATTCCCTGTCCACCCTTTCTTAATGGAACTTCTGAACCATTTTGGGATCGCCCCTGAGCAGCTAATGCCCAACTCATAGAGAATAGTAGTCAACTGTATGGAGATATGGTTGGCTGCTAACGGGGATATGATTAAGGTGGGTGAGCTCGTCCACCTTTATCGTTTGAAGGAATCAAAGAAGTATGGGTATTATGAGCTGGTACCTTGGGAGAGGAGGACCAGGATTATTAGAGGGCTACCTTCGTCCTTCAGATACTAGAAATCAAGATTTTTCTTTGTGTCCGGGGATGACTTTGAGACTCCCTCCAGTCAGGAATGGGGTGACATTCCGAGGTTGCTTCGTCGGTGGGGAACCCCGACCTTAGGTGCGTCAGTTTCCCTCTTTGTAGTTTTAGCTTGGTTGTATTCATTTGTTGTCGTCACTAATATCTTTGTTATCTTTCTTTTTGCAGTGAAGAGACGACCTAAACTCAAGAGTAGGTACAAGGAACGGGTTGAGCAAGCAATTAAGTACGCCCAGTCGATTGAGAGCTGGGATGACTTGGTAGACCCGAGGACACTTGCTTTCTATAACCTCAGCCCGGACCCATCCTCTTTTGTTTTGCGAAATATTGAAATTGAAGGAAAAAAAAAAGTAAGTGTTGGACCCGTCAGTGTTTTTTTTTTTTTTTTTTTTTTTTTTTTTTTTTTTTTTTATAATATTGTTCTCTTCTGGCAGAAATGACGACAAAGTTTAACAAAGACCTCTACGCCAAAATGAGGTTGAAGAAAGATGAGCCACTGTCCAACCTCGGCAAGAAGACAGTGCGCGTTACTGAGAAAGGTACTCCCGTTGCTCCACCAGCTTCCATCCATCCGATCATTTTCGTAGGAGAGACAACGAGGACAGCTTCTCCAATAGCGTCCGTGGAAGAAATAGGTGGCACTCCTGTTTCAAAAATGCCACATTTATCTGAGAAGGAGAAGGAGAAGGAGAAGACTGACTCTCGTCCATCCACCATTTGGAACGACAAGAAGCTGGCAGTGGACCGGGCCCATGAGGTAATAACAGCTGCAGACATAAGGGCCTTGTCTAGTGTCCCTTTTAGCAGGGTTGCCGCTCGTCATGTCCATAAGATTATTCAGGTACCTTTGCTTTAGGCAAAAAAAAATTTTTTTTTTTTTTTTTTTTGCTAACGCCTCTAATTTTCTCTTCAGGTGCTGGGGGAGAGTCTTCACCTTTCTTTTGAGTATTTTACTCAAGAAGCAAAGGCGGCGTCTCTGACTTCTAGGGTGAAGGCATTGGAGGCGGAGAATTCTACCCTGAAGAAGGACCTTATCAACTCCATGGGCATGGCAAATACCCTAAGGGAGCAGGTAAAGAAGCTTACAGACGATCTCAGGGTGGAGCGTCAACTGACTCTTGAGAAGGATGAGCAGATTCTTGCAGCCAAGGAGAGTCTCAAGACCATTGCAGCTAGATCAGTAGAAGCCTTCCAGACCACTGACGAGTACAACACCGTGCTCTTCAGTTGGTATTTTAAGGGTTTCGAGCTCCTGAGGAGATACCTCATCAAGCACCCTTCTTGAGCGAACATGGAAGCGCTGGATCTGGAAGAGGTGGATCAAGAGACGATTGCGGACGAGGCTGCTCAATCGTCTGCCACTAAGCCTGATGCTCCAGTTAATGCCCTTACTAATGCTGCTCCTCTTGAGGATGCCCCTGTTGACGATGGTGCTGGACGAACCTGATACTTTAAAAAATTTCTTTCTTTTTGTGATGCCTTTTACGTTTTGGGCAGTTATATAAATCTATTTTCTGAACAATTTTATTTTCTTATCTACTTTGGGAACAATATTTTTAGCCCAGTGTTTATGGGCTTTTATTTGTAAAGGCAGTGGTAATTAGGCTTTAATTTAATTTAACTTTTCTGCACTTACTTGCATTTGTAGTTTGCACATTCTTTATTTTGATATATGCCTAGCACCTTGGTAGTACTTTATATTTGTTCAGGAGTCTTTTGGTTGTCAGTAGCTTGCATCCGTCAAGGCGAAATTTTGTTACTTAGCTATTTTTGGCATTTTGTGGCTTACACCCTTTAGGGATCTTGCCTTCGTCAGTAACGTACATCTGTCAAGGCGGAATTTTGTTACATAACCTTTTTCGGCTTTTTACTCTTTTAGGGATATTGTTTTCGTCAGTAACAAACATCCGTCAAGGCGGAATCTTATTACTTAGCCATTTTTGGCTTTTTTACCCTTTTAGGAATATTGTTTTCATTAGTCACGTACATCCGTCAAGGCGGAATCTTGTTACTTAGCCATTTTTGGCTATTTTATCCTTTTAGGGATATTATATTCGTCAGTAACGGACATCCGTCAAGGCGGAATCTTGTTACTTAACCATTTTTGGCTCTTGTGAGTTTCTTCTGAGTTTCTTCTTGGCCAGGCCTGTTTATACACAAATATTAGCTGAATAATTCATTTATTGACTTTTAATGACGAATACACCTTCCTATTACATCTACTGGTGGTATTTCTTTAAATGCTCAATGTTCCATGGTCTTGGAAGTCTTTTCCAATCTAGGGTCTCCAGGTGGTAGCTGCCTTGTCTAGAGTAGTGAATGACTTTGTATGGTCCTTCCCATGTGGGGCTGAGTTTTCCTTGAGTAGGATCTTTCGTCGCCTGGGTTACTTTGCGCAGGACAGGGTCCCCTATGTTGAGTCGCCTGAGTTTCACCCTTTTGTTGTAATAGTCTGTCATTTTTTTTTCTGATATTCTGTCATTCTGCTGTAGGCTTTGTCTCTTACTTCGTCAAGGCAGTCTAGATTCACTCGTAGAAGATCGTCATTGTCTTCTCCATTGAAAGCTTCTTGTCTGGTGCTAGTTATTCCTACTTCGACAGGGATCACTGCCTCGGTACCATAGGTGAGTCTGAAAGGAGTCTCTCCTGTTGGAGTTCTGGCCATAGTTTTGTAGGCCCACAAGACATTGGGCAATTCTTCTGGCCAGGTACCTTTCACTTCGTCCAGTTTGGTCTTTATGATCTTGAGCAACGTACGGTTCGTCACCTCCGTCTGTCCATTCGCCTGTAGATGGCCTGGTGATGAGAACTGGTTCTTGATACCTAGGCCCAAGCAGAAGTCTCTGAAGCCCTGGCTGTCGAACTGTCGTCCATTGTCTGATATGATCGTCCGTGGGATCCCGAACCTGCAAATTATATTCTTCCACACGAAGCCCTGGATTCTTGCCTCGGTGATGGTCGCCAGTGCCTCTGCTTCGACCCATTTAGTAAATAATCAATAGCAACTAGCAAGAATTTTACCTGACCTTTGCCTTGAGGCAGCGGACCAACGATGTCGATTCCCCATTACGTAAACGGCCACGGGGATGCTATCGTCGTCAGCTTCTCTGCTGGAAGTCGCTGAACATTCTCGAACCTCTGACACTTGTCACATTTCTTAACGAACTCCGATGCGTCCTCCTGCATAGTTGGCCAGAAATAACCTGCTCTCGTAATCTTTCTCACCAAGGACCTAGGGCCTGCATGATCCCCACAAATTCCTTCATGGACCTCTCTCAGGATGTATTCGGCCTCTCCTTCATCAACGCACTTCAAGTAAGGCATGGAGAAGCCTCTCTTGTACAAGGTATCATTGAGGATTGTGAATCTGGCGGATCTCTTCTTGATCTTCCTAGCTTCGACTGCATTTTAAGGGAGGTGCCCATCTTGGAGGAAGGAGATAATGGGTGTCATCCAGCTACTTGTGCTCTGGACTGCAAATGTTGACACTTCTTCTATGCTGGGGTTTTTCTGTACTTCCATCATTAGGTCTGCCTTTGATTCTGTTTCTTCTGACGAGGCTATCTTTGAGACTTCATCTGCGGCCATATTCTGGCTTCTTGGAATTTGGATGAACTCCACCTCTTCGAATTCTTGAGTCAAGTGCTTCGTCAGCCTGAGGTATTTCTGCATTCTTTCTTCCTTCGCTTCGTATTCTCCATTGATCTGTCCAATTACTAACTTTGAGTTGTTCTGGACTAGCAAGTTCCTGGCCCTAAGCTCTTTTCCGAGCCTTAAACCCGTCAAAATTCCTTCGTACTCGGCCTTGTTATTGGTGGCTGGGAATTTCAGCCGAACTCCATATCTTATTACTTCTCCGTCAGGAGTGGTTATGACGACCCCTACTCCCCCTCTTTTTTGGGCTGACGAGCCATCGATCTGTATCACCCATGTTTTGTTCTTGCTGGCGAGGCTTGGCTCGTCTAGATGGGTGAATTCAGCGATGAAGTCTACCAAAGTTTGTGCTTTAATGGCTATCCTGGGATGGTATTCAACGTCGAATTGGCTAAGTTCGATCGCCCATTGGACCATCCTCCCAGTTGCTTCGGGCTTGCTCATAGACTTCTTAATGAGTTGGTCCGTCATCACTAAAATTGGATTTTCCTGGAAATAATGCTTGAGCTTGCATAAGGCTACTATCAATGCGAACGTGATTTTTTCGATCTTTGGGTACCTGGATTCAGCTCCTTGGAAAGCTTGGCTGACGTAATAAACTGGGAGCTGTTTCCTGTCTTCTTCAAGGATTAAGGCTGCACTGACGGCTGTAGATGATACTTCTAAGTACAAATACAAGTTTTCACCTTCTTTAGACGGGCTTAGAAGTGGAGGATTGCTAAGGTAACGTTTGAGCTCCTGGAATGCCGCTTCACATTCGTCGGTCCATTCAAAAGCCTGCTTCAAAGTCTTAAAGAAGGGTAAGCATTTGTCCGTCGCTCTAGAAACAAACCTATTGAGGGCTGCAATCTGACCCGTGAGCTTCTGGGCTTCTTTAACGGTATTAGGTGATGCCATGTTGATTATGGCTTGCACCTTCTCAGGATTTGCTTCTATTCCTCTCTGGGACACCATGAATCCTAGGAATTTTCCTGAGGCAATACCAAAAACACACTTACCAAGATTCAGCTTCATTTGGTATTGCTTGAGGGTAGCGAATGTCTCCTTAAGGTTGTCCAGATGCGCAAGCTCTTCCTTACTCTTGACGAGCATATCGTCCATGTACACCTCCATATTCCTTCCTATCTGCTTGGCGAACATTTTATTTACCAACCTCTGATAAGTCACTCATGCGTTCTTCAGTCTAAACGGCATTACCTTATAACAATATAGCCCTTGACTGGTGATGAAGGTCGTTTTCTCTTGATCCTCGTCAGCCATTCTTATCTGATTGTATCTTGAGAATGCATCCATGAACGTCAATAGCTTGTGTCCGGCTGTAGAGTCTACGAGCTGGTCTATCCTTGGAAGAGGAAAGCTATCCTTCGGGCAGGCCTTGTTTAGGTCCGTAAAGTCCACGCACATCCTCCACTTCCCATTTGCCTTTTTTACCAGAACGACATTTGCAAGCCAATCTGGATAGTATACCTCCCTGATGAAGCATGCAGTCAAAAGCTTGTTCACTTCGTTAGCGATTACTTGGTCTCTCTCGGGTGCAAAGGCTCTCCGTCTCTGCTTGACGGGCTTCCTCTCTGGGTCCACATTCAACCTGTGTTGGATGACTTCTGGAGATATGCTTGGCATGTCGTAATGGCTCCAGGCAAAGTCGTCTAAGTTCTCCTTAAGAAACTGAATGAGCTTTGTTCTCATCTCAGGGCTTAGGGTTGTCCCTATCCTGGTCGTTTTCATTGCTTCCCCTTCGATCAACTCCACTGCTTCCAGTGCTTCCACCTCTTTCTCCTCTTTCTCTTCTATTATCAACGTAAGGTTCTCCTTAGCTGCCAAAATGGCCTGGTAGCATTCCCGAACTAAAACTTGGTCTCCTTTAACTTCGCTAACACCGTTCTCCGTTGGAAATTTTACCTTCAGACAGTAGGTGGATGTGGACGCCTTCCACTTGTTGAGTGCTGGCCTTCCAATGATGACATTATAGGATGAGGGACAATCTACCACCAAGAAGTCCATCTGACGAGTCAACTGCTTCGGGTATGTCCCCACAGTTACTGTCAACGTCACTATGCCCTTGGGATATACCCTATCACCGCTGAAACTGACGAGGGAGGAATCAAACGGACGTAGTCTTCTTGGATCCAGCTTCAATTGCTGGAATGTAGGGAAATAGATGATATCGGCAGAACTACCATTGTCCACGAGGATCCTTTTGGTGTTGAACCCTTTTATGGTAAGCATTATGACCAAGGGGTCGTTGTGAGGCGGTTTCACTCCTTTGGCATCATTCTCGTTGAAAGTCATATCTTAATCAGTTCATCTGTATTTCGACGGGCATGTCATGTGGACTCTATTCACCTGTCGTTGATGTGTTTTTTTTAAGTGATTTGAATGAGCCTCCTGTGACAGACCCTCCTGCAATCGTCTGTATTTCCCCGATGACATTTTGAGGAGGTTGGGATTTACGGTCATCGCTCCTAGACGAGAACTCATGCTGGCCCTTATTTCCGTCTCGAAATTTGTTGTACTCTCCCTTCTTCACAAACTTCTGCAACTTCCCTTTTCGTATCAACTCTTCTATTTGTTCTTTGAGATCTCGACAATCTTCGATGTAATGGCCATGATCTTTGTGGAATCGGCAATACTTATTCCTGTCGCGGACGTTAGGAGACGAGTGCAATGGTCGCGGCCATTTAAGGTAGTGCTCATCTTTAATCTGCGTTAAAATTTTGTCAACAGGCATAACAAGAGAAGTAAACTTTACTATTCGTGGATTTTTATCATCTCTCCTTCTTACTCCGTCACTGGTTCGACGATCCGAACGTTCACGCTTTTGCCCTCTACACTTGTCTTCTTTTCTTCCTTTGTCCCCTGGTCTTTCTCCGTCCCTGATGGCGGCTAACGCATCCTCAGCGTTCATGTACTTCTGCGCTCTAAGGAGCATCTCGGCCATCGTCTTTGGGGGGTTCTTCACGAGTGATGTAACGAGCTCCCTGGACCTCAACCCCGCCTTGAAGGTCGTCAGCTGCACCTTATCGTCAGCCTCGTCTACCTCCAGTGTCTCCCGGGTGAAGCGTTTCACATACAACCTCAAGGTTTCCTTCTCTCCTTGCCTGATGGTGAGCAAGTGGTCCGCAGTCCTCTTTGGTCGTTGTCCCCCAATGAAATGACGTAGGAAGGCGTTACTCAACTGCTCGAATGTGTCGATGGACGATGTTGACAACTTTGTGAACCACTCCCGGGCAGCTCCCTTGAGTGTAGTTGGGAAGGAACGACAAAATATTTCATCTGGGGGCTGTTGGAGTCCTAAGGTTGTTTTGAAGGTGTTTAAATGATCTTGAAGATCCTTCAGCCCATCGAAGGGTTCGAGTTGAGGTAACCGGAATTTTGACGGCACTGGACAGTCGAGGACTGCTGTGGTGAACAGGGAATTCGTTGCCCTGACCATTCGATCCACACTCTGCTCTGTTTTCTCCTTGATGGCGTTCCTAAGTTCGTCCATTTCCCTCCTCATCTCCCTCAACAGGTCTGAGTTCTGCTCGGTTGGAGTGGCGGGCCTTCGAGGGTCACTTCTTCTATGACTATCTCCTTCATCTTCCTGATTTCCCTTGGACCGATTCTCCTCCTGCTGAAGCCGTAGCTTCATTTCTTGGTTTTGCCTAGTCAATTCTTCAACTGTGGCTACAAGAGCCTGAACTTGCTGAGTTAGGGCTGCAGAATCTTGATTGGACTCCATCTGAGAAGAATAATTGATTGGAAACTACTATTTCGAGTTTGAACACGAAAACGTCAGTTCCCACAGACGGTGCCAAACTGATGAAGCGTAAGCTTGTCAGTAGTGTTCGTCAGATGGAAGTAATTCTTCAGCCCTCAAGGGTGGTCACCGATGTGGTGCCTGCCACAATGTCTTCGATGCCAAAGTCAGTATATGAAGCTCTCTTGAGAATAACACAATATAAAATGAACAGAATGAAAGAAATCTCTCTATGTTTGTGTGTGTATGTACCTTGCTCTTGGTAATGTGTGGGCTTTATATATGTTCTCATGGTCTCTAGCCGTTAGAGTAGTTATGGAGGTCTTAATGCTCCTCTTGGTAACGTTTGGGGCTGTGTAATGAGGTATCAATGTCTTTAAACGGTTCATACAGTTGGCTATATAACCGTTTAGTTGATTGCATTGAATTGCCTGGATGTCTTCGTCAGTAGCGTAGTCTTCTACTCCGTCTGGCTTGAGGGTATACTCGTCTATGTTGATGGGCTCGTCCATGTAAGATGGACTTATTAGTCTCGTCAGTATTATACATCAAGCTTATAGCTTTTGATGAACTTAAAATTTTCTTTTGTTTATTCCTTTGAATTTGGATAAGTTTATTTTCATCTCAAAAGAGAATATACAAAATTTTAAAACATCATATTATAAAGATACCACTATATTTTATATACATATAAAAAATTAAACTAATAAAATTAAGTTTATCTAAACACACATTTTATTTATTAAGTTTTGATTTAATTGGAATAATATTCAGTCCAACAAACTCTTTTTAAAATTAATATTTTGCTAAAGAGAAACAGGAGTCTATTTCTTGGTTTGAAGAACGTGTCTATTTTCTATTCCCAATTGTATAACATGATTATTAGTCAATAAAGTCTACCATCGATTTTCCTAAAAAAAAAAAGTTTAATGAAAATATGGTTTAAATCTCCCCTCCCTCCCTCCCTCTAACTAGTAACTACTATTGAGTTATAAAAATAAAAAATAAAAAATAAAAACTAATGTTTTACTTCTTATCCATTCCAAGTATTGAATTGGCATATCAGACCCAAAACCTTGGGCTTAGGGTGAAACTTTTCAAATAGACCCAAGGTCAAGTTGGACGTGAGACTGAGACCATGAGCAACCCTGGTCAGATGTGTAATTGGGCTAGATTGTGCCATGGTTCAATTTTGTAATGCTAAAAAGCTCAAACTTGGACTGGGCCTTAATCAAAACTAGCCCATGCTATGCAAGCAGCTTTTGGAATTTGAAGCTTTTAGCCTTTGATGGTCGTTCATAATTTCGTCGAAACTCATTACCTAAATAAATAAAATCCCATCAGAAAAAAAAAAAAAAAAAAAAAAAAAAAAAAAAAAAAAAAAAAATCCCCATCTTCCTTCTTTTTTAATTTTCGCCCACTAGATGGAAGGCCATTGGTTTTAACCAAAATGGTCGTGTAGTCTCTGAGGGAATAAATGAGTCTAACATATATCTAATAAATCTTTCATATTAATTTGAGCATCACTTAAGATTCTTTTATTTTTGAGTTAGTTCAGAGTGACTTCCAAATAAAACAAATAAAATTTGTATTGCATGGAAATTGTATTTATTGGTGTACATCAGGCCCATCCTTGAACCCACAATATATAGACACACACTATAACTAGGTTAACACTGTCATATTATTGTAGTTGTGTACTGTTATGTGTCTTTGGTCTCTCTACATAATATATGACCTCTTTAGGGTAAAATTCGTAAATACCCTTAATTTCAAAACTATGCAGCAAAATGTCCATATTTTAAAACTCAATTTTGGCAAAATTGAGTTTTGTGTAAAACTCGATATCCTCAAAATCAAGTTCAATGTGCATATTTAAGTAGACTCAAATATGTGTAGAACTCAACATTGCTAACGTCGAGATCCAAAAATAAGGGCATTTTACTTAATAGTTTAGGAAGAGGAGAGGAGTATTTTGTGAAATAATTTTCAAACTAAGGGTATTTACCTATTTTTCACGACTCATTATGTGCATTATTATTCTCCGTTCTAATAGTATTAATGTATTATACATCAATCACATGTACAATTTAATCTTTATTTTCTACCCGACAAGAACAATGGTGGAGGTCATCTCAAGATTCTCAACACAATTTTTTTTTAATACAAAAATATAAGCTATTTGATCAAATACTCTAAATAAGTAATTTCCCATGATTATGAGATACGGAACCTCTTAATTTGACCGGTAACTGCAGAGTATAAACTACTATATACTATACTAGTCGCTAACCCGTGCGATGCACGGAATATATTTCACTTTGCTTAAAATAAAATTTAAAATGAAAAAACATCATAACTTATCAAAATAAACATAAAATATACAATATTCATCGCAAAATGTTATTTGAGAATAAAATTACCATCAAAATGATATAAAGAAAAATTTCATGTCCAAACAACTCATCAAGGTGGAATCTGGTTATTACTAAGATCCTATATGCAATTTACCAGAAAGATATCATGTCAGTTTTGATCTTCATTCTCTTTTTGCATATTAATTACTACTTTTAACTTCTATGTAAAATTTTGCTTTAACACAATTGTTATCTTGAGATAAATCTATAGTTATCTCATCTTTACTACTGGTACTCATCCCATGTCTATCGCCATTGTAACCGTAAAATATAAAATCATACCTATTGAAGAAGAAATTCAAAGTAGTTCATCTAGCATTACACCAACAACATTCAAGGCAAAATCCTTCCTATGAAGGGGGAAAAAAATCAATCATCCATGAAAACAAAGATTCATAAACTGAAGAAGCTCAAGATAATTTTAGAACTTGTCAAGATATATAACCACAAACCAAAAATTTTAAGAACCAAAAGGAGATTATCATAAGAAATAAATGTGCCTTAGTTTGTATATGAATTTAATTTGTGGAAAATTTATAGCCACATACCAAAAGATTTAAGAACCAAAGGGGGATTATCATAAGAAACAATTGTGCTTCAGAATTTGTATAAATTTATTGGAAATTCAACGGTGATTTATGAATAGCACACTTGATTATCAAAAGCAAATTCCTAACTTCAAATTAAAGGGTTGCATGTTCTCTAACTCAAATTTCTATATCACAACTACAAATAATAATTATATAAAACTGATACAAACCATGCACAGACAATCAATAGGCTTTGTTGCTGGTCTTAAGCACTAAGATTTGAATCGCATTGTAATCATAACTGCATAATACATAATTAAATGTCAAGGCTTTCTAGGGCTTCACATATACTTCTTTAGGATCCTCTACAACACTTGTAGCAATGCAAAAGTTAAAAATAAAAAATAAAAATAAAAAGTAGTAGAGATTGCAAACAGAGAAGAGAGAATACCAAGTTTTTGTTGGGTTTTATGCTTCCACACCTTGGGCTAGAAGACATAAGTTGCAGTTTTGATTTTTCTCCAAAAAATAGAGATGCTTTATCTGCCATATACAATATAAAATAATTATTAGAATTTCAACTCAAAAACCAAACCCATAAAAACACTATTAAAATATAGAGATTAACCCAAAAACTTATAAGAAAATCAATTCTAAACATAATAAAACAATAAGATAGAATGAAAATTTCAGGCACATATGAAAGCAAATAAAAAAAAGACAAAACCTACTCTTTGAGTTTAAGGTTTTGAGATGGTAATTGCTAGGGTTTTAAGGAGAGAAGAGATTTTGGTATTTTTATGCAAAAAACGTTATTTTAGGTCTATGTGATTTATTTCCTTATTTTTAGGCTCTTTTAATGTTTTTTAGGTCAAATTTGGTTCCTATTATGGTTAGGTATTAATTAGGGCTTATTTTATAATATATTTTCTTGTTCATCAAGTTTTATGGAGCCCTTAAATAGGCCTCCAAGTTTGTATACGTTTTTCAATATTATTGTTATAAGATATAAAACCTAAAATAAAAAGAATCAAAAAGAAAAAGAAAAAGAAAATAGTGATGATGTGGAAAATTGTGAGAGCTTCAAAAGTTTCGGTTTTATATATATATATATATAAATTATTGTCAATAATTGTTCCCAATATCAGATTCAATCTTGGACATCTTACATATAATATTACAAAACATGGTTCCGCCAGCTTAATCCTACGAAGGAAAGTTTCCCATGAAACTGTTGCTATTATTAGAGAAACCAAGGATTTGTTATTGGCTTCTAAATTATAATAAGAGCAAGCTGTCCCACATTTTGTTGCTGGGTGACAACACAATTGGTGAGAAAACCCAACCCAAGAACAATATTACTACCAAGAACACCAAGGGAGATTTGGGTAGGTCCAAGGTACGTATCAGGATCCTCTTTATTTTGTAATTAGGCAAGGTCTTCGTGATTGCCTTATTAGTTTCACTTTCAATGATCTAAGGGAATGTTTGGTTGGAATGATTTTAAGAAGGATGAAAAAAGGGGAGTGGAAAATAGAAGAGAAAATTGATTGGAGAGATATTTGGTTTGGAAGGGGAGGGAGAGAGAAAAATGGTGGACCCGACTGTTTTTTCTAGGGTCCACCAAAACTCAATCTCCCTAAAATAGAGAGAAAATAAGAGTGAAAATGAGTTAAAAAAATTTGGATTAAATGGCCACGTGCATGTTGACATCGTTGTTGTTGGATTTTTTTTTTTTTTTTTTTTTTTTGGTGTTTTAGAAAACAATTTTAGGTTATTGAATTTCTTGTGCTTTTTTAAATAAAAAAATTTAAATGAAGTGCCCATTCATTTATATATTTTTTAAATAAAAATATAAGAAAGTGTTTTTCTTTTTTTAATTTTATTTGATCTAATGTGGATGTGATTATAAATTTATACAAATTATAATTTTTTATCCTCCAATTTTTCTTCTCAACCAAACAAAAAAGTTTTTATCCTCTACTTTTCATGCCTACAACCAAATATAAATAAGGGAAACTAAAATTTCTTATATTCTCTTACTTTTTTATCCCTTCTTCATTTTCTATTCTTTTACTTTTTCATCTTCCTAATCAAACAAGCCGTAAAAGTGGGATTTGGGGCCTTCGGAATGTTTAGTATAAATTCATTGTAAAATTCCAAAAATTATATTTATATATTTTGAAATATGTGATTGACTTTTGATGTATTATCAATAATTTTTTGGTTAAAATATTGCGTTCGTTCCTCAGCTTTACCAAAAATTTGGTGTTCATCCCTAAAATTTTAAATGATCATTCTTTGTCTCTAAAATTTTCAAGACATACGAGCCTATGTCCTTCTGTCTACATCTGTTGTTGTAGTTGACAATATTCAACAAATTTAGAATACTACAAAAGCAAGATAAATGATATAATGATGTCTGTGTGTTTCTTCTTCTTCTTCTTCTTCTCATTTTTTTTTTTTTTTTTTTGTCTTTGGCTTTTTAATTACTCATGGTAAAACACGAGAGTACATGCCGTGCCATGAACAAGGTTAGATTCAACTCATTGTCGCTTCCACAACTCAACGAGTTTGGTTATTGCAACACAAGATGATCTACTCTCACTCAATGTAGCCAAGGCCGCCCCAAGATAGTTTAAGGCCTAAGGCGGAAATTTTAAAGGGGTCTTTTACATTTAAATATCACTTAAATAATATTTAGTTTTTTTATTATATTTTTTTTTATTTCAAATCTATTATTAATTCATACTTATTAATATGACTAATTCACCAAAAGTGAGCTAATGATACTTACTATATAGGTTTTATAAACTAGCATATCACCAATTCAAAAAAAGTTGTTCAAACATTCATTTATTATACTATTTAAGTGACATCGATAATATTACTATCACATCAGTTTATAAGTTTTTTGTTGTAAAATTTGTATTAGTTTTAGCATTTTTCATTCACTTAATAGAGATTAGGTTGCATTTCTATTAATTCATATATATATATATATATATATATATTTTTGGAGAAAATGTTAAACTTACTATAAATTTTATTACAAAAGTTTACAAACAAATATGGTAATAAGATGACAATTCAACAAAAGAATAAATGAGTATTAAATTACTTTATATGATTAGTGACATATCAATTTATAAAACTTATGTAATACACTACCATAACTCTAATTTTTTAGGCCTTGGGAAAAAAAATGTACACCTAACTCACATTTTTTCTTTAATAAAAAAGAAAAAAAAAAAAAAAAACTTACTGCCCCCATATTTGGGGGCCTTTCCATGTTAGGGGGCCTTAGGCCATGGCCTAAATGGCCCAGGCCTAGGGCCGGCCGTGAGTGCAACCTTGGACACATCTTTCATAGCAAGGGTCCATTCTGTGTTCGAGTTATCAATTTTTGAGTCCATTAACTCTAGAACTCGCTTCTGCACCTTTATTTCACTCACTAACCTGCTCTCTTCCTCCTCATTCATCCTCAAAGTAATTTTCACATCCACCACGACCAACACTCCTATTGAACCTTTGCTAAGGAGTAACGCCATGTATCCATGCTTTTTAAAAGAAAATGGGTTGGTAGAATTTATATTTTAGATTAGCATTCCAACATGTAACGTAGAATATAAACTAACTGACATAAATAAAAAGATGTTAAGTAAAACATTTTTATAAGTTTAGGTGCAAAACACGAACCTTTTGAAGTTTAGGGATAAAAACCAAATTTTTGTTAAGGTTTAAGAATGAAAACAATATTTTAGCCTAATTTCTATAGCTAGTATGAAGCTTTACGACACAACAAGCTACAAACTATTCAACAAACTATTTTTTAGTTACCCTTCAACATGCACAACTAGATTACGAGAACGATTAGAGTATTTGGAAGGCTTTCTTGGAAATCCTAAACAGATCACAACTTGAAAATAAGGATAATAGCACTTTTAGAAGA
Source organism: Quercus glauca (assembly GCA_023736055.1). NCBI lineage: Eukaryota > Viridiplantae > Streptophyta > Magnoliopsida > Fagales > Fagaceae > Quercus > Quercus glauca. The sequence goes on along the minus strand of CM043319.1, from coordinate 8,643,184 downwards.
AAGAAAAACTAGGAATCTACACTTCGAAAGAAATATTTAGAAAAGAAACTTTCAGAAAGCGGATTTAGATAAAATTTCTCTAGTTTCTAGCTTAGGGGGTGGTGTCGTACAGCCTTCTTCCATCACAAAGACGCTCCCAAAATTAAAAATTCTTAGCATGTGGTCATAGTTCACTCATTACATTTTCATAACTGCTGCAAAACTCGAACAGAATGGTGCATGCAGTATTTTACTTTCATCACTGATTCACTGTGGTCAGGGACTCGAAATAATTAACTAGTACAAAATGAAAATGGGGTGTTTGTCGCTAAGCTAATAGACTAGAATAATTGATTGTGGGATACAAAAGATGGTCTCTTTAATGGATAGATAATAGTAGAAGAAAATTCTTTGTAAAAGCAGGTTACTTAGTGCATCAACAACTGTGCTTCCGGACCAATAGTACTTGTTTGGGATTTTCGTTTTATTAAGAAGGCAAGCAATGTGTTAGCCTATAATGTGACACTGTGAGCGACTTCTTACGGGGTTTTGGGAATGTCTTGCTATGGCAGTGATGGTACTGTCTTGCAATGGCAGTGATTGTACAATCCTTTGTAGCACTGGGCTTGTTTCTCTTGGTTTTTTAATAAATTTAAATTAAGGGGAAAAAATTGAGTTTAGCTCACATCCCCAACAGCAGGCGGATTTATGAAAGAGAGATGACAGTCACCCCTCCCCCCGGGCAGCACTCACTAGAGGCAGTCCAAGTTGCAAGACTATGAGCTAATATATTAAAAACTGTAGGGATATGACAAAAAGACCATGCTACAAAGGCATTAGATCTAGATCCTCTTCATTTCTCGTGATTAAAGATGTAGTTTCAGATATTTATATAAAGATAAGTTTTCGAGACAATTAGTAATTTAATATGGTATCAAAATAGGAGATACTAAAACTGTGTTTATTTCGACTGTAAAGAAATTTGGGAAAATATTTTACACTCTTGATGCACTCTCTTCACATCACACATCTGCTAGTCGAAGGAAAGAGAGAGAGCTTACCTGTGGCTCCACCGCAAGTTCATGCCTCCTCTCACCAGACCGTCTTCGTCGACACTCACCATTGCTCTACCATGACCCACCCACGAATTGATCGGACTGCCTTGACCCACCCATAAACCAATCAAACCATTGTGCCCATGCACCCACTAACAACAACCACTGTGACTAGATCAGATCACCTCTATCTTGACGGGGCCTTTAGATCTCGCCTATGATCTCATTACCACTGCCTCTCTCTCTCTCAAGCTTGCTGTCATTGCTTCTCTCTTTCTCAGATCTCACCACCGCCTCTACCTTTCACTTTCTTGCTACCGCTACCTTAACCCTCTCTTTTTCTCTCAAATCTCTCTCTCTCTCACGATCTAGTGTTAGGTTTGTGGAATTGAGATTTTCGTTTTGTATTTTTTTTTTTTTTTTTTGTTTCTTTGGGTTTATATATTGAGATTTTTATTATAATATTTGTTTGGAAGCTGTGAAAATGTGAGCAATGGGTAGAAATGTGTTTTTTTAGAGCATTTTCAAGAACACAAACAAACATATGAAAATATTTTTCAAAACAGTTTTTAGAATACAATCAAACACTTGAAAATATTTTCATTTTTCAAAAACATTTTTAGCTGAAATTATTTTACACTCAGAAAATATTTTACATGAAGCCAAACATAGCCTAAGTTTGATCCCAGACATAAGTCTACATTCCATTTAAAATGTTAAAATCTCATGTGTTATGCCCTACTTATTAAGGGAGAGTTTAGGCCTACAAGTGAGGGGAGGGTTAGAACTATAATTAAATGATTAAATTTACAATTTTCTAACAATTTAAGTTTTTGGGAGAATCGGTAATTTATCAGTATATTGTGTCATGTCATTTAAATTCTATCATATCAATTAATGATTGATGACTGATTTTAAATAACATGACACTGTATATAATCCTAATTCCTAAACTACTAAAAAATAAATTTGTAATCATGAAATGAACAACTTGTTGCGATAGCGAAAACATTAATATTGGTATATGTAAAGTTGTAATTTTCAATTATGTTTTGTTAGTTTTAATTTCATGTCAAATTTGATTGTATTTATTCAATCATTTCCTTGTATGTTTGTGGGAATTAATGTAAGGGTTGAGCGTGTGAAATTTGGTGAAGAACTGTGAAGAAAAGACAACTCGTGACTTGCTCATGACTAGCTCATGAGTGGACAACCCGCGAAAGGTCACATGAGAAGTACATGCTAGAAGCAGAAAAGTCAAGTGTCAGGAGGCATCTCGCGACTAGGCCAACTCGTGAGATGACCCACGAAATGCACTGCCAGCCTGTTTTAGTATGCATTCCTAATATCTTTACCCACACTATAAAAGCTCACATTACCCATGAAATTATAAGGAGACTTTTAGAGAGAAAACTCTAGAAATACACTTGAGAGTTAAAAATTGTTAACCCACAATCATCTACACATTTCTCTTAATTTTTCTCTACTCCTACATCTCTAATTTCAAATCCTTGAGAGGCTTTTATCCCAAGCACATACCTCACTCAATCTGAGTGTTGAAAGTTGTTTTGGTGCATGTGGGAAACATTAAGAAGTCATTCTATGGTGGATGCAATTTAGAGCTAATTGCGAGATTCAAATAACTAATGAAGACATGCTTTTGTGAAGTTTGTTGGAAGTTGGAACTTGGAGGGTTTAAGTACAGTGGATAGATTAGGCTTGGAAAGCCTTCTTGATATCTTTGTACTCTAACTTTATTCACTAGTGGATCATTTCGGCTTGGAGGGCTGCGGAGAGGTTTTTCGCTCAGTATTTCGGTTTCCTCTTCGATAACATGTCTTGGTGTTATCTTGTATTTGCATTTCTCTTCCCTTACTACTTGTGCTTTATAATTACTTATTGATTATGTTTGTATATGCACTAGGTAGTAGTCCCAGTTAATTGCGCATTAATTACTCTTATTCTACACTTAGTTGAGTAGGTTAAAAGCAATTTAGCTGTAAGTTTAAAATTGGAAATCTAAACAAACTTTAGTGTTTTGCACTATTAAGCTTTTAGTATGTTGTGTAAAATGATCTTTGAAAAAATTCCTATAGGAAGATAAATTGTAATCATTATTATGGACTTGTGAAAGATCTCACAAAAACACAATAGGAACAAATAAAACTAGAAAAAAAAAATAGCTAACCATACACAAGAGAAGAACACTATGGATTTATGTAACTTGACTTTAGGCATACTTCCACAGACACAGGAGGATGAGTTTACTATATCAAAGAGAGAGAGATTATAAAGTCTTTACACACTTAAAGAACACCCATAGACAACAAAATCTCCCTCCTTATGGGAGGATTTATGTACCCAAAGCCACCAAACATTTTCTAGTCTTATCTATTTCAAAAAACTTCAATACTATTTCTTGATAACAATGACTATTTTCCTTAATGGAAAAGGAATCAATTTATTTTTTTAATAAAGAATATAGTTTTTTCCACTTAAAATAAAATAAAATCTTAAATTTAAGAATTTAAGATAATTTCTAATAAGTCTCCACCTTCATTAAAATTCCACCAAGAAATCTTCTCCTTCTTTTGGCAAGAGTTCCACCTTAATCCAAAAAATAATGTCACAAATTGAACCAAAAACTAATAATGAATCCACCTCAACAATATTTACAAACCACCAAAGTTCATCAAATTCTCTCTCCACCTTGGCATGAATCAAGCCACCATATACAATTTCTTCATACATCTCTAACTTGGCGGGACTTCTCTCAAGAGAGATTACAAAGTGTTGCACTCTCTCACAAACTAACAAAATCTCTTATTAGAGCTAACTTAAAATCTCTCTACCCATGCAAGAGTACCACCCTTGGGCCAAAAGCTGCCAACCATTTGTAGTATTGTTTATTTTTAAGATTCAATTCCTTTTTACTAATGGCAATGAATACTTTTCTTTTAGTGGATAAGGAATATCCATTCATTGATTTAATAAAGAATAAATTTTTATTCCACTAAAAAAACAATAAAGTCAAATTAATAAATTTTCACAATTTCTAACATTATCACCATTTTTTCAAAAACAAAAAGTGATTTATCAAAAATTGTCATTTTCCACTAAAAAGGATTTGGAGTTTGGTGTAAAGTTTTTGGATTGTTTCAGTTTGGTTAGAAAAATGAAAATTTTCAATACCAATTTGCACTAATATACCATTTTGAAATTATCATGATCATTCATATAGAAAGAGAGGTTAATTTGTGAATAAGTTTATGTTTTATAGTGAATAATATACTTTTCTGGTTGAACTTGGAAAAAAAGAAAAAGAAATATGCATATTAAATGTTTTTAGATTTTTAACATCTTTCCATGAGAGAGAGAGAGAGAGAGAGAGAGAGAGAGAGAGAGAGAGAGAGAGAAATTTGTGCAAACCCAACTAGCCATCATCTTACCACACTTACCATACTTTGACAAATAATCTTAGTCATCCATCTCTAAAATCCCAAAACCCTCTCTCTCTCTCTCTCTCTCTGTATTTTCTTCTCCACAACCGCCTCCTTAAAGGCCAAACACACCTGACATCATCTTCTTCTATGATGTCAAATTAAACAAAAAACAAGAACACTAAAAACCAAATCAAAGCAAGGGAGAAAGAGGTGGGAGGGTCTTACAAAAGAAAGAGGAGCACAATAGGAAATTGTGCATCAAATCTAATAAAGAGTTTATTTAATTTTGGGTACTAAGTCAATTTCTAATTACAGGCTGAAACACCCAATACATTCAACCTAGCATTATTCAATATTTAGGATAAACATTTCAAAAGAGTTATTTACGCTTGATCACATGTCAATACGAAAAATACCGACCAAATCAGCGATACAGTAAAGTATCGACAACTTTGTTTTGATGTCCCTTTTATTTTTTTGACATGCTATCTTTCACTCTCGTTAAATCCCTGCCATGTGTGAAAACCTAAAAATTCTATTAGTTTGGAGGACCCACATCGAGTGTTGTTGTAAATGCAAAGTTCATACTTTCAACTCGTACGTACCATATCAGAGCCCAATTCAATTTGACCTCCCTGTCTTTAATTTCCTTTTCTCTCGTCTACATGTCATGGCCACCTCTGCCAAAACCTGAGAAAAGAAATGAAAGGCAGGCACAAAGCCCAAGACTTTGAAAACAAAACAGAAATAGTGCCGAGAATATTAAGGCCAAGAGAAAAAGTTATATAGTTTTTTTTTTACAATCATTTTTGTGCTTTATATATATATTAGATTCACCACAACAAATCAAGCTTCCATGATGACTGTGAAGTAAAAAAAGTTAACTCCACACCCCCATACCCATTACCACTAGCAGCTTTGAAGTTTGAGCTCAAAACCCAAAGTTTGAGAGAGAGAGAGAGAGAGAGAGATTTTTTGTTGTGTGGGTTTGTGTGATTGTTTCTTTAGAAAGTGGATAATATGAGTAATTGGCTGGGGTTCTCTCTGACTCCACACTTGAGGATTGATGATGGTTTTGGGAGAGACACCCACCAAGACCATGGAGCTTTTCCTCCTCACTTGTCTGTCATGCCCTTACGCTCTGATGGCTCTCTCTGTGTTGCTGCTGACCCTTTTAGACGCTCCAATGTTGCTGATGGTAATCTTGCAAGTTAAATAAAAACCTTTCCTTTTTTGTTTTGCATGTTATTGAAGCTAATGTTTTTGTTTCCCTTTTTCTGTTTTTGCATGTTACTAAATATGAAACTGAGTCTATGAGTTTTCAAGTCTCTTATTGGTGATTATTTTATAGATTGGAGATATGAGCATGCCATGGGTGCAACAAATCCAGATGAAGAAGGACCAAAGCTTGAAGATTTCTTAGGCTGTTGTTACTCAAACTCACCCCCTGATGAAACCAAAGTCTATTGCCAAACCCAAGAGGACCAAAACCATAGTAATAACAATATCTCCAAAATCAATGTTAACATAGCCCCTAACAACTTCAACACCAATGGTGAAATTGATTCCGGAGACAATAATCTCACAACCCCATCTCCCTTATTCCAACCTTATAACCAGTTCAATGAAACCACACAAGCTCTAATGACTAGCAGTGGCATGTACAAGTCTTGGTTAGGCCAAACACCATTTTCTGATGCAAAATCTTCAACTCAGCCAAATGGGTGTAGTTTTCAGTCTCTAGCTCTCACTATGAGCCCAAGTGCAGAAAATGATATTGGTGCAATTTCACCTTTGCAAGTGGTAGCTGATCATACCCGCAAAAGAGCTGTGTCAAAGTCTCTTGCTAGAGAACCTGTTCCTCGTAAATCCATTGATACTTTTGGTCAGAGAACCTCTCAGTATCGTGGTGTTACTAGGTACTAAAAGAACACTTTTCTATGCTGCTTTATTTGATGAAAGTCTTAGTTTGAATCTTGATAAAGTTCATATTTTTAAGTAATAATTTTCACTTTTTTGGGGGGTGTCATATGGGATTTTGTGATTTGTTAGACATAGATGGACTGGGAGATATGAGGCCCATTTGTGGGATAATAGCTGCAGAAAGGAGGGACAAACAAGGAAAGGAAGGCAAGGTGAGATTGTGAAGAACATTTAATAGGACTTGTTTGGTTGTCCAAAATGCGCTCTCCTTTTGCATTTTGTTTAGATAAAAAGGAACAACAAAATGTGTTTCTTTTATATTCATGGTCCCCTCATGTGTTCATTTTCAACCAAATCCCAGCTTGTTTTCAGTTATATATTCAGTTTTTATTTGTAACCCAAAACAAAAATGATAGATCCAAACATGCCCTATCCCCCAATATATTTTAACATTTATTTATTTTTTTTCCTAATGTTTCTGATTTTTGGGAAAAATATACTGACGGTTTTTGTTTCATGGACTGTTTGATTCTTCACCCTGTCACGGCTTCTACTCTGTGCAGTTTATCTTGGTAGGTGAAAGTTAAACTCCCACATCATTCTGCATGTTACTTTGCTTTATTAGATCTTTGTTGCACCTATTTTTTTCTTTTTCAGAACAAAAAGAAAAACCCATTAAAGATTTAATAATGTGTTTATTGATTACATTCTGGAAATCTGAACCATTGGAATACGTGCATGTTAAAAAAAAATTAAAACTAAAATCTTCATTGGTAAATGATTACCAGGTGGTTATGATAAGGAAGAAAAAGCAGCAAGGGCTTATGACTTAGCTGCACTCAAGTATTGGGGTCCAACAACTCACATAAATTTCCCAGTAAGTTTGTTAGGGCTTTCCTCTATGGACACTATTCTTTTTTGGTTAAATATGGACACTATTCAAGTATTCATTTCATGTAACTAAATTTAACTGTTACTATTTTTACTGTAAATGCTCAGATAAGCACTTATGAGAAAGAACTTGAAGAGATGAAGAACATGACTAGGCAAGAATTTGTTGCCAATTTGAGAAGGTACCCATTTGATAATTCCATACACTATAACTTCTATTTGTTTTTATTTTATATTTTTATATTAGATTTTTTATTAATTAGTTTTTTTAAATGTGTATATAGGAAGAGCAGTGGGTTTTCAAGAGGGGCATCCATGTATAGAGGAGTGACAAGGTATGGCAGACAGCGGTGGACTTCAATAATAGAGTTACTATCATTTACTGCATTTGCAGCCTTTTCAATTATCATATAGGCGGCAATAATAGGCAACACTATTATGTATTTGTATATGATATATTGAACATGTATATTTAGTAGTACATTATTGAAGGATAGAAGGCCCTTATTGAAATCTATATCTTTCTTCTCTCTTATGCTGGTGTGTTTTTGTTTTTGGGTGTCTTGGCAGACACCATCAGCATGGAAGGTGGCAAGCTAGAATTGGAAGGGTTGCCGGAAACAAGGACTTGTACCTTGGCACATTTAGTAAGTTTCAACTCATTTATTTAAACACCCACCAACTTTCACTTAGCATAAACCATTTACACACACTTAAAAGCCTCACTTTAGTAAGGTCAGTGATGTCATAGTTTTCAATGAAGGGGATTGTACTAATCTAATCAGAGTCCTCTAAGATTTGAAAGTCCAAATTAGTTGTTTCTTGTAATAATTGAAAAACTCACTCAATAACAAATAAATCCTGCTCCAATTATTTCCAACTGTTACATGAACTTCTTCAATTTAGGTGTGCTACATCTTCTGACCAATTTATGTCTCACATTTATTGTCCATGACTCGTGTTGACATATTCCAGGACAAACTATGATATATAGTCTCATATGCAAATTTAATCAAACTCAATTTAGTTTCCACTTCTCATTTCTTAGTATTGTTACAATGGTTTGTGTTACTATGTAGGCACACAAGAGGAAGCAGCTGAGGCATATGACATTGCAGCAATTAAGTTTAGGGGAACAAGTGCAGTTACTAATTTTGATATAAGTAGGTATGATGTGAAGAGAATTTGCTCAAGCTCCACGCTGATTGCCGGAGACCTGGCTAAACGTTCACCGAAAGAATCGGCTCCGGCTGCCATTGAGGACTACAATTCTTGTGCACCATCCACTTCTCCTCAACCCCTTATGGCCATAACAAGCAATGAGCCCTCTGATGAATTGGTTGACATGGTGTGGACTAATAACAACAATGATGAACGTCAACAGCATGAGAATGCAAACACCATTGGTGATGCAACATTGGTGGCTTCAAGCAGCAGGAATTCTTCAAATCCAGGAAGCCCAAAATGCTCATTTGGAGCAAGTAGTGAGTTTGGAGTTGGTGGTGGTGGTGACTATTGTCATCCATACTTCTCTTTGCAGGGGTCTAAGTATGAAGATGGCAATAGTGGTAATGAACATGGGGATGCCAATAGGCTTGGAAATTTGGCTATGGTTCATCAAGTCCCTATGTTTGCATTGTGGAATGAGTAAGAGAAATGGTAAAGAAGATTTGAGAACAGAAATTAGTATAGGGAAAGCTAGATAGAATGCTAGAAAAACAATATGAATTTGGGCTTTTTAGAAGCTTATTAGCTTTTCTAATTTCTTGTGACTGTTTTCAACATGATATCAAAGGAAAGTAGGGATGAAGAGGAAGGTGTAGGTTGGTCTAGTTTGTCTTTCATGAAAACAAGTTTGTGGTTGAAGTAGAATTTTAGAATCGAAGCTTTAGATTTTAAAGAAATTTTCATATTTACATGGGGTAATGTAACATATGAAGTACGCATCATATTTTCAAATTAATTAGTCACTAGACAATTTGACTTCAACCAGCTAGTCTTGACATGGAAGCAAAGTTCGAATTGGTATGGAGCAATATTTATTATGGACAACTTTTCTTCTTATTTTATTTTATTTTATTTTATGAACTTCTTCATCTTTATTATGGCACCGACCACATGACGCAAAATGATTAAAATAAAATAAATTACTAGCTAGGTACTTAAAATAAAATTAAAAAAAGAAAAATAAAAAGATTATTAGGTAAAAACTAAAGAAAAAAGAAGCCTTTGTGCCACTTTTCTATAAAGCCCTAACCTCCCTCATAATTACCGATTGCCCTAATTATAAAATTATTTTATTTTATTTTTAAACAATAAAATGCAAACTGTATCCTGAATATAAAAGGAAAGTACATTTATGGACAGACTATTCCATGTTTTGAATTAAAAAAACCTGTATTATATGTTAATAATTAATATTTATTTCACATTTGTTTTATTATTATTATGGTTGTTCTTAACTTCTTATATTTTAGGGCTCATTTAGTACATGTGTTTAAACACATTTTTAGTTTTCAAACAACATTACACATTTTTTAATTCATAAGTATTTTCAAAAAATATAAATAACGCTATTAAAATAATGTAACTTTTTTTTTTTTTTTTTTTTGAGAAGGAATATAATTTTTACAACACACACACACAGGAAATGGGGACAAAGGCATAATATCACACAACTTACCCCTTACAAAAGCCGGTAACTCTTGTAAGGTGTAAATAATGTAACTAAACGGTCAATCATTAGTATTCAACTGAGTAAATTTATATATAAAAATTTTTATTTGCCTTTTATCTCCTTTCGGGATTATTATATTCTGATTTATAGATGAAAAAGTAAAGATAGTGATGAGTTTATATGCACCAATCATTATCAAAATTATGAAATTTATTGCAACCCTTTTCAGCTCTAGGACTTTTTTAGATTGAGGATATATTTAACTTTGAAGTTCCAAATTCCAATATATGAACTTCCCAGTGCTAATTAACACTAACTTTAGATACAATCTATGCTCGCCGCAAGAGAAAAGTGATAGCTTTATATGTCAGCTGACCTATATACTTGGTTCCCAATCCAAAATTTATGTGGTCATTGATTAAATAAGAATAAAAGTTAGGCATAATTCTTTAGATGCTGCAACCTTCACATTAGAATTTTGAATAAATGTAGTAATACATTTGAATTTAATCAAAGAAATTTTTTTTTAAAACAACTTAATTGGAGAATTTAATATAAAAAAATTGAGGAAATGCACATAAATATGTCCTAATGCAATTGGTTGATTAGTGTGGAGCCCCAAATATTTAAATAACCTCGGCCCACTCCATAGCCGGCCCAAGGCCCGCGCCAAGGATAATATAGAAGCCGAGGGTAAAAGGGAAAAGCCCAAACTCTCAAGGGGCCTCGCTGAGGATGCCCACCTCCTCGGAGAACCGACGTTGATGAAGGGAAAATATCCCTCACCCATTAAATGTACTCCACTAACATTCTGGCCGCTTTAATGGTGAAGTGACCAGCAAACCCAGATGCCTTAGTCACTTCAACTAATAGAAAGTCTGCAAAGGCGGCTGAGAACTAACATAAAGCCTGCAAAAGCAGATGATGGGACAAACCCTTATACACAGAGTTCGGATAACCAACGAATGGACAGTTAAAATTAACTAAAATGATACTATATAACTAAGAGGATTCCCAGCATAAAAAGGAGGCCCCTGATATTTATCAGTCCTAAGAGAAAGGACAGGATTTAGATCATTTCTAAGAAAAAGAGATCCTCGGACTGAGCCGAGGATCGAATATGCTTCACAAACACTTAGCCAAAATCATTATCAGGATCCACACAAACACTTAGCCGAAATCATTATAAAGGTCTTCATAAACACCTAACCAAAGCGATGATGATTATCCTCACAAACACTCAGTAAAAATTACTTTGCTATTATTCATGTGGATTTCACATCATCCGTTGTTTGTCTTGCTAATGCCTAGCCTTTACACCCACGCTCTACAAATTTTATTGTTAGGGGTCCATTACAAATTGAGTCCCTACAATTGGCGCCGTCTGTGGGGAGGACTTGTGCGCTAGCAAGTGCGACAGTTGGTGTGAAAGAATTGAGAGCAACACTTTTTAAAAAAAAAAAAAACACACCAGAACAATATAGTTTACAGTAACAACATTCATTCAGAAGTTTACAATCACAAGAAACAAGAATATGCGAAAAATAAAAAGAGACAAAACAAGTCTACTTCTTTATTAATATATGAAGAAAAATTTACATCTCTTACAAGTGATGCCCGTGGGGCTTGTTCTAAAACTAACTACAAAGACAGATGCCTAGCAAAGCTGGCAAAGGAACAAAAGATAGAAAAGAAGGCTGGTTGTGAAGTAAGAGAAGAGGAAATGAAGAGGGGAAGACTGGTTAAAGAGCAAAAAAAAAAGAAGAGATAAAAGGGAAAAGAAGGAAGGAAGGCAACATGGAAGGCGGAAGAGGCCGCGGCACAGGACAACTCCACTTCTGAGTTCCGCCTGATTTCCCTCCCACCTCCAACGTTACCGGCTTAGAGGGTCACAGACCCATGCCCAAGGGAAGGAGGTTACGTTCTTTCTGGATCCTCCTCCAAACGACAAGGAAGGTTCCCCCTCTGGTTAGGTTGAAAAGAAGGAGAATCTTCGAACTTCTCCTACCCCAACCCCAACGTAACGCCCAGGGTCGGGGTGCCATTCTCGGCTCCTAAAAGGGACTATGCATCCTCGGGACCGCCCTTTCCAAGGGCCAATTCATTTGAAGGAGCTCAAACTGCTATTCCTTGCAGAACCTCTGGGCAATATTTTTGGGAGAAGCTTAAGACGAATGTTTGTCAAGTGTGAAGGAAAAGGTTGCCCTAAAAATGCCTTTTATAGAAGGCGAAAAGTTGGGGAGAGCCAATTCGCATTAAATCCTAGGGAGAAGTTTTCGGAGGCAATAATTCCGCTCAAATTCCAAGGGGCTTATCCACCGTTAGATCCTCGTAAATCCACAACTAAAATTAATAAAGAGGCGCCTCATTAACGATGAGGCACCGAGGCGTCAAAACGCGTTACTCGAACAACCCAAGAGACGCCTCGTAATTAGAAAAGTCATGCCAAACGAAGAGGCAGAACAAAGCGGGACTTCTCCTACCCTAACCTCAGTATGCGTTTATTATTATTTTGCTTGAAAAAGTTTACTTATTTAATGTTTATTGTAAATTATAGCAATGTAGAATTAAATAGCTATGGATAAATAGATAAGATAATAAATAAAATGAGAAAACTAGGTACTGGACAGAACCAAGGCATTGCATGGTCCTCGGACTCAAGACTTTGGGGAAACCTGATACTTCAGATGAGAATGAGAAAACTAGGTACTGGACAGAACCAAGGTATTGCATGGTCCTCAGATTCAAGCCTCTGGGGAAACCAAATACTTCAGATGAGAATGAGAAAACTAGGTATTGGACAGAACCAAGGCATTCCATGGTCCTCGGACTCAAGCCTCTGGGGAAACCAGATACTTCAGATGAGAATGAGAAAACTAGGTACTGGATAGAACCAAGGCATTGCATGGTCCTCGGACTCAAGCCTCTGGGGAAACCAGATACTTCAGATGAGAATGAGAAAACTAGGTACTGGACAGAACCAAGGCATTGCATGGTCCTCGAACTCAAGCCTCTGGGGAAACCAGATACTTCAGATGAGAATGAGAAAACTAGGTACTGGACAGAACCAAGGCATTGCATGGTCCTCGGACTCAAGCCTCTGGGGAGACCAGATACTTCAGATGAAAATGAGAAAACTAGGTACTGGATAGAACCAAGACATTGCATGGTCCTCGGACTCAAGCCTCTGGGGAAACCAGATACTTCAGATGAAAAACCAAGTGTTAGACAAAACTTAAGCACTGCATGGTCCAAAGACTCAAGCCAACAGGAAGACCACTTCCTCATGAAAAACCAAGTGTTAGGAAAAGTCAAGGTCTTGCATGGTCTTCGGACCCAAACCTATGTGGAAACTGGTCACTATAGGGCAATATAAGCGCTGAATGGAACCAGGGTCCTTGTATTGACCACGGGCCCAAACCTACGGTGAAGCCAACCCCTTTGATGCTAAATAATGAGCCCTATCAAGGACGAAAACCACGAGAAATTGAGCGTTAAAGCACAAACGACTTAAACCTACCCATCCTAGAGGAACCAATAAGAAGCTCAGGCAGAAAAGTATAAACTAGAAAAATAAAAGCCTTGTAAAAACAAGGAAAAACTCCTCGGACAGGCCCTTAGCGCCAAAAAGAAATTGCAAGAGCAGTTGAAGTAACAGTAACACTAACAGAAAGGTAAGGCTCAACAGGGCATGAAAATGTACCGAGGAAGTCAAAATCCTCCTCCTCGCCCTAGAGGTCGGGCAGCAGAATTTTGAGGAGCTATTGTGGGGCCCCAAATATTTAAACAGCCCCCAAATATTTAAATAACCCCGGCTCACTCCATAGCCGGCCCAAGGCCCGCGCCGAGGATAATATAGAAGTCGAGGGTAAAAGGGAAAAGCCCAAGCCCTCAAGGGGCCTTGTCGAAGATGCCCACCTCCTCGGAGAACCGACGTTGATGAAGGGAAAATATCCCTCACCCATTAAATGTACTCCACCAACATTCTGGCCGCTTTAATGGTGAAATAACCAGCAAACCCAGATGTCTCGGTCACTTCAACTAATAGAAAGTCTGTAAAGGCGGTTGCGAACTAACATAAAGCCTGCAAAAGCAGATGATGGGACAAACCTTTATACACAGAGTTTGGATAACCGACGAATAAACGGCTAAGATTAACTAAAATGATACTATATAACCAAGAGGATTCCCAGCATAAAAAGGAGGTCCCTGATATTTATCAGTCCTAAGAGAAAGGACAGGATTTAGATCATTTCTAAGAAAAAGAGATCATCGGACTGAGCCAAGGATCGAATACGCTTCACAAACACTTAGCCAAAATCATTATCAGGATCCACACAAACACTTAGCCAAAATCATTATCAAGATCCATACAAACACTTAGCCGAAATTATTATAAAGGTTTTCATAAACACCTAGCCAAAGCGATGACGATTATCCTCACAAACACTCAGTAAAAATTACTTTGCTATTATTCCTGTGGATTTCACATCATCCGTTGTTTGTCTTGCTAATGCTTAGCCTTTACACCCACGCTCTACAAATTTTATTGTTAGGGGTCCATTACAAATTGAGTCCCTACAATTAGTTTTTTTTTTTTTTTTTTCCTATATAATAATGTTGTCATGAAACTTTATCACAAACTCACAGTTAGCGGGTGTTTTCTATAACGTAGGTTCCTATATTGACAAGTTTGTTTAATTTTATTGTCGTTTTCATTTGGAATGTTAATTTAGAAAAAAAAAAAAAAAATTAGTGTTACTCAAAATTGTACTCTTGCTTTGAAATTTAAAAATTTATTTTTAGAACTGAAAATTGATTATTAATACTTTTTAGATTAAGTGTATGATTGGAACCGATTAAAAATTAAAATTATTTTATTATTTAGTTTATTTTTGCTACTATTTATGAGTCTTAATGTACTTTTTGATACTATTTATAAGTCTCACTGTACTATTCTAACTAACTTTTACTTTTATTTACAATATTTTTAATATTTTTATTATTAAATTTTCAATTTTAATAAAATAAACTGTATCTAAATCACTCAAAGAAGTTGAAATTAGGTAAATAAGAATAATATAACAGATTTTTTATTAAAAAAAATACTCAAAATAGTAATTAAAAAATAATACTGTAGTCTGCACATATCAGCAACGTCCAATCAAGACCTAAAAATGCTCTTCTCCAAAAGAAAAAGACCTAAATATGCTAGGTGCTGCTTGCCAGTGCCCATTAGAGACCCTGGCAGTCGGCAGACAAGAGACAACTATAACTAGATACCAAAAACGTATAATTAATTCAAACTCTGATCCTATTTATTTTATTTTATTTTTTACAAAATAAAATTTTTACACTAATTTAATTTAAGTGTATATGTGTGTAAAACTCTCTCCTGAAAACTTGAATCACGGTCTTTACCCCCAACACTCCACAAGCATTTATACTTGTGAAGTAATCACCGCACTAAGGGTGCACGATGATACCTCTAATTCTATTTAAAATATATACAAATAAGTCAAATTATAAAACATATTAATATTAGAAAAAAAGGAATTTTATTACTTCAAAAAAAAGTTAACATAATTAAATTTCAAAAACAGATATGAACTACATTGAAGATTTGAATTAAATAGAGTTCTTGAATTTCTACCTTTGTTCTTCTTTTAATGCTTGAAAATTATTGATAAAATGACTTTTTGAATTAAAAGAAAATCTAATAATAACAGAACCCTTATAACTACCCTTACATTTTTTTCCCTTATGAATTAATGTGCATTTGGATTAAACTTTTTTTTTTTTAATTATAATGATTTACAATTAGTCTATTGAGTATTGACATCATTTCTTTTGGAAGTTATTAATTTGGTAAATTCTGGATTAATACATAATTAAGTTAATGTCGATGATAAGCCTATCTAATATTAATAATTCTTTAGTATAACTTACCATTCCCATTAAAAAAAAAATTATCATCCCAATAATATTATATTATATATGTCATCTAAAAAATTAAGTAAAAGGGAAAGGATGCACATTTTAACACATATATTATCACAATTTGCATACATATCGTGTTGCATGGTAACTGAATCAGGTTGTGTAAGCAATGTAATTCAATTAGAAGTTAAGGCATATACAAATTGTGACAAAGTAAAGATAAAATTTGTGGTGGTGATTTTTTTTTTTTTTTTGTTTATATTAGACTGAACTTAATTATTGTAATGGTTGATGGACAGAGACAGAACAATACTCTGCTAAAACACAAATACACAAGGGTACATACTGAAAAATACAAAGAAAAAGTCAAAGAACTGGGCACCCTCCCCATTGACTATTACATTACTACTACCGTGAAAGAGAGGAAGAGAACCCAAGCATTACCCTCCTGCTGTAGGAACTGCCTTAAATTGCGTGCCCTTTAACTTTATATGTCTCTCTTGCAGTCTATTTTTTTTTGGCCTTTCCTTCATTATCATTGCCCACTCTTCTTCTTGGCGCGTTGAAACCAAAGAATATACTCTCTGTTTCATTGCATTCCAAGCAACAAAGTTCTAGAATTTGGTTTGAAAATATCCCAAATCAGGTTTCAACAAGCCAATGGATAAAATACTATTTTTATCCCTCAATTTTACTAATTTTTTTTTAAATCTTTAAACTTTGAAAACGGTTTTTTTTCAATAGTTTAAAGATTGAAAAAAACATTTTTAAAATTTAAGAATGAAAGTAAAACATTTTTAATAGTTTAGAGATAGAAAACAAGTTTTTCTATAGTTTAGAAATGAAAAACAAATTTATTTAAATTTAGGGACCAAAATAATATTTTATCCCATATGCCCACTCTTTTTCTTGTGAGTCTTTTCCCTGTTCATTTGTTGGACTACTGAGTTGTGACTAGATAGTAGATTGATTATATGATGAATTTGATTTCCAAAGCTAATGATACTTATAGTTCTTTGCTGAATTAATGATACTTAGAGCTGCTATTCTTTCTTGTTGATTATTGCATGCAGTTGATGATTCAATTTTTGTAAGTAAGGGTCCAAGTTCTAATACATGAAATCTAACACTATGTTTGGATTGAGATGAAGAGGATGGAAGGGAAGAGAAAGTGAGTCATTTTCATTGTTTGGATGATAAGAGAGAAGAGAAGAAAGCTAAAAATGAGGGAAACCAAATCACTCCATGCGCACAATTTGTGTCTGCCTAATTTGAGCGGAAATGGAGAGAAATCTCAACTAGCAACAAATTTTTTGGGGTATTATCTTCCGTATGGCTGTGTGGTCTATTTGGCTTCGCCAAAACAACATGGCTTTTGAAAGGTTAGGCAATCACAGAGATTTACTTAGTCAAACCTTAATGAAAGTCGCGGAGGTGGCCTATTTGAGCCTTAATGGGAAGCATGTGTCAGATCGAGTCAAAATTCAGGTAAAATGGTCCCCCCCCCCCCCCCCTCCTCTCCATTGGTTCAAACTGAACTCTGATGGGTCTTCTCTGGGTAACCCGGGGTTGGCTGGGGGAGGAGGAATCATTAGAGACAGTGCTAGAAACTAGGTGAAAGGTATGCTCGGGCTATTGGGGTCACTACGAGTGTGGCAGCAGAATTATGGGCTTTAAGGGATGGAATTCGCTTGTGTATTACTCTCAAGCTTCTTGTTGTGGAAATAGAGTTGGATGCGCAAGTCGTGGCTGATTTGGTATCTAGTAACAGCAGCAGGTTAAATTACAATGATGTCTTAGCATTTGACTACAAAGAGGGCCTCAAGAAAATCCCTTTGGTCCGGATCAAGCATTGCTTTAGAGAGGCCAACAAATGCACCGATGTTTTAGCAAGATGTGGAGCTTTACTTCCACAGAATTTTATGACCTTTTTAAGTCCTCCCCCTTGATAGGCCACAAATTGAATGACCCCTTGTGATTTAAACTAATTAATTAATTTAGCTAAGTTATTAATTAATCAATTTATCATGCAAACACGTGGCAGCACAAACAAATCACCAAAACTAAATATGTAGCGGAAAAATAAATAACTCGGTGATTTGTTTACGAATGAGGAAAACCCTAACGGCAAAAACCCCACTGAGTGATTTTCAGGTCACCACTCCCGAAACTCCACTATTATCAAATCAAACGGTTACAAGTAAAGGAATCCCAAGTACCTTACCAACCTACAGTTGAACCCTTACCCCAATACCCAATTGGACTTGATCTGTAGTGACAATTCCCCCTTTTGATGCACGGCTCCCAAGTTCGTGACTAACCAATTTGATGCGCGGATCTCAGTACGCGGCTTACTCCTTTGCACGAATCCAAGTACGTGACTAACTCCACAGCAACCCCTTGATTGTTGTAGTTGATTTGCAGCAGCTTCACAGAGAAACACCAATAAGATCTTTAATGTTGGTGCAAGAGACTTTGCTTGGTTACAAAACCCAAAGGCGTACAAGAAACGCAGCAAGAACTCTTTCTTCTGTAGGAGGAGGCTAGGGTTTCAAAAAGAAAACCTTATGAAGCTGTCCAGGGTTAGGTTTTTCTTTTTCCTACCTCCTTTAAATAGGAGCTTTAATGGGCTCTCCTATTCCAAATAGGTTTACACAAACCTTGGGCTTTCCTAGTCCAATAAGGATTATACAAACCCTTAAACAAATAGCCTTTTTAGATTAAAAACGTTGTGGCTATAATCTGAAAACCCGTAAGCTCGATCGATCGACCAGCTGTCGAGATTTAATGAACCTCGACAGATCGAGATTCTATCGAGCAGGTATCGAGACCTACAAATTGCACTTTTCTTGAGCAGTTCTTGAGTAATCTTCATGTCTTCAATTTAACCACTTGTGATGATCATCTTGAACCTACTTAGATTTACCCAAATACAAGTAAAGTGCGTTTTGTCAAAGGATATGCCAATTACATAAAAATATGTCCCCAACACCCCTGATGTTGTTATGCTTCTTAATTTAGATGCTACTGGTTATTTGTATGACAAATTTGTATCCCCGGTTGTAGAGGCTTTTTAGTTTAATGAAAGTTTCCTTTTGACCAAAAAAAAAAAAAAATTGACTCTTGTTAGTCTGAAAATTACTTTTGTGCCCATAAATTTTTGTTACTTCCTCTATTTCATTAGGACATAAATGTAAAAATGTAAATATTGCAAATCAAACAAAGAAAGGTTGAGCATTTTCTTTTCTTTTCTCCTTCTCTCCCTATTACCAAACATATAAGAGGAAAATATTTTCTTTTCCCTTGCTCTTTCTTTTCTTTTCTTTTCCCCTACTTACGACCAAACACAGCATAAGAGATGTAGGAACTAGGGATACAGTTTGTTGGATGCAGTTATCTATTAAAATTCAGACTATGTTGGATTGTATATTGGATCTGTAAAGTTTCCTATTTGTGAAAAAAAGAAGATGGTGATGGCAACTATTTTTTCAATAATATATGTATTGAATAATTGGTTTGTACCTATCTAGTTTATTGGTAGACTTATTTTTATTGGCTTATTTAGTTGATAAATACTAAATTTCTTCGGACCGAAAAGAACTTTTACTAAATATTAGTCTGAATGCCTTTTTACCCTTATTCGCTTGCATGAACCATTGCTAAATCCATAACTAGCCCAGCTGTTTAACGCATTCTCTACAAATTTATTGTTGGGGATTCGTTGGGTTCACGATACGTAAAGTTGGTGCCTAGCCCATCAAATTTCAACCCTACAGCACATATAAAAAAATTAAGGTTTAAACAACCATGCACAAGCTAAAAAAAAAAGCAAAACAATTAACTTTATAGACTCTGTAATCCATAAAACCAATCAAAATTTTAACATAGAGCAATTTTTAAACTTCTCATATATATCTTCTTCTTTTTTTTGTGAATTTTGAAAATCTAATCGTTGAATTTCATATTCCTTATATTCTTAAAATGCATATCAAATTTCGTTCAAATTAAATATTATTTACTATTCGATCAATAAACTTATTTTGTATACACAATTTTAGATCATAAAAATTTGAAATTTTAACATTTGTTTGATGAGATAACAATTGATCTTTGATTTTCTTAAAATTTTACATGCATGAAAAATATAATAAGAACATATAATTTAACGATTAGATTTTTAAAATTCACACTCATTATAAAAATATATGAAGAGTTTGTAGAGTTTTTCTACAAACTAATTTAAGTAGAAACTTCGTTCTTCTTCCAATATCCATTGACACAAGCCATTAAAAAAAACGCACAAAAATTAGGATTGTCAGGTAATTAAAATCATTCACAGAAGGAACTTTTAGATTGCCCTTTCTAAAATAGATTTAAGATGATGCATCCACTTTGTTTTCATTAGCTAGAAGAGATTTGTGATGATGCATTCAACATTGATCCAGTGAGTCAGTGACTATATGTATTTGGGTATATGTACGGACCAAGAAAGTGTTTGCAGGGAAAATAAAAAATAGAGATAGATTCGGGGCAGTAGGGGGATCCACATAAATCTAGCAGAAAAACTAGGCAGAGAGAGAGAGAGAGAGAGAGAGAGAGTTTTATAAATAATAGACACATAGAAAAGAGACAAAATCTACAAGACAAGATACTTCATACAGAGACATTTCTCATCATTACAAGCCTACTTACAACACAACCTGTTTACACCTATGTAATCTATGAAAGATTTGTAAGCCTATTGGCTTTAGGGTTTAGGAGTAGCTAGCTATAGGGTAGCTAGCTTTGGGCACAGTTTCATTGTTTAGGATTATGCTTTAGCCTGTTGAGACTACCAAGCCTTTTACCAGCTATAGGTATTTCTTGCTCTGTGCTTTTGTTGCTTTGATGGTGGACAGGTCATACTTTTAGCCTAGAGGTGACATTCATCTTCTTTTCTTTTCTTTTTCTCCTTATTTTAACTTGTCTTGCACTATGTCATTGTTCTGAGATTTTCTTTGAAAATTTTAAAAACAAAAAATTGTTTTTCCACCTAATAGATTTAAGTTTTTCTGTAAAAAGGAAAAAGGAAATGATGAGTAAAGAAAGTGTTTTCCCTCCTAATGTAAAAATGGGGTCTATGGACAGCAAAGAAAGTATCACCAAAAAATCCTAGTAAGTTGAACATTTGATATTGTCATAAAAGTTTTGTTAATTAGTTTGGTAGAGGATAATTTTCAGACATTATTGTTTACATTTGTGATGAAGTGGTCATGTGTACTAGTAGAGGAGAGTGGTTAGTGCAAAGGAGAATGAATTATTTGATTTAAGTTTAAGGGATGAAAAGAGACTTAGAGGAAAACGTAAATGACACTGATAGAAGTAATACAAAGTGACATTAATTAAGTAGGGACAAAGTATATAATGTTGAATAGGATAAAATGACATAATGAATAAAGGTGGCTTTTTTTTTTTGATGCATTAGAATATATATTGCTTATCTAGATTAGTTTATTGACAATTCATAATTGACTTCAAAATTATTATTTTTTTGGGTATATTGACTTCAAATTTTAAGATTATAGATTTTTTGTTATTATAGTTGTAATTTTTTTTTTTTTTGTAAATTACACTGATTTCCCTTGAAATTTGGAAAAATAACAAATATACCCTTCATATTTTTTAAAATGGCATTTACCTCTATGATTATTATTTTAAATTTTTCGTATTATATGTATATATATACATATATATATATATATATATTTTACTTCATTTATAATAGTTTCTCAAAAAAAAAAAATCATTTATAATAAAATTTTTTTTTTTTACTTCATTTATAATAGTTTCTCAAAAAAAAAAAATCATTTATAATAAATATACGCCTCAAGGAATGAATGTTATTTATAAGGAAAATGCTAATGAATACTTTTAGAGTATTGGTTAACAATTCATTTTGAGAAAGTTTTTATATATAGAAAAAGAAAAAAAATTAATATTTTGACAATTTTTTTTATTTCTCATAAAAATAGTGTTAAAACTTTTCTAAAACAGATTGTTAATCAATTCTCTAAAAGTACTTGTTAGCATTAACCTATTTATAAAACATATATAAGATGAGATTTCCAACCATTTTTTTTTTTAATTTCTTTTTATCAAGATTGTACTCCCACTTCACCTCCCTCGTTTTCTTCCCATCTTTTGTAGCCAGCAGCATCATCTCCCTCTTCTTCCAATTTTTGGATCAAGTACTCCCTAGTCCCTACTTTATTTCTTTTGACTTCTTGTTAATTTTGATACAGATTACAGATATTTTCGGTATAAAGGGGGAAAAAAAAGAGAAAAAAAATGAAAAATTTTCCTAAAAAAATTATTTTAATTTTTACACATATATATAAATATAAAGGGAGTCTAAAGATTTATCCTTGGACACAAAATGGTTCCCCTGAAAGCTAAAAAGTTCCTTTAAAGCACTTTCACCATGGGACAACCTTTGCTTCCAATGGTTACTTGGCGTGCCCTTATCCAGAGACTGGGTTTTAACCACTAAAAGTAACAAACTGCATCAATTTCCAAGGCATGGCATGGCATATAAAAGCATCTATCTATCTAAAAGATGTAAGCACTTCATAATAAAAAGGGTCCCCTTTGGCCCATCCTTCACATTCATTCCCTTTCTGTGTCTCTAGAATTCCAACATCTCACTCTCTCTCTAAAAATAAAACTATTGGGTCCCAAATCCAAGTACTATTTTGCCCCTAAAATCACTTTCGGTCCTTCATTGGGTCACAATTGATTACCATTGTGTTTTCTTTAGGAGAATTTATTAAGTGGGTGAATGAGACTAGAAGGGAGGAGAGGGGGGTTTATGATGGGACAAGAGCAAAGGCTTTGTATGAGAGAGAGAGGGAGAGAGAGAGAGAGAGAGAGAGAGACAGTGAGATCCTTTGGGGGTTAAGCTAGAAGACAGGGTTTGTGCTGACAATGTTTTTGGGACAATGGAAAAAAGAGACTGTGATGCTGCTGCGGCTGGTGCCCTGGATCCGGCCAAACATGCTTCTTGCTATAGCTGCACTGCACTAAGTTAGTAGCAACCTCTGCCCTGCTGCCTCTCTCCCATGTGACCTTTGCTCCTTCCCCGGGGCTACTTCTTTCCATTTCACATAAAACTTAATGGAAGTTTGGCCTACTAATATTTCAATAATTATAGTGCCACAATAAAATTTAAAATCATTGAGAGGATAACTTATATAATTGGTGTGTAATAAAACTAAACGATAAAAGTTATGAAATAATATTTTTAGAATAAATTTCACAACAATTTAAGTAGCAAGTTATTAATAGTAAATAACTAAGTTATGTTAGTGGTGCATCCAAATGAGAGCGGTAACAGCTTGCAACTTAAGTTTTATAGGAAAATTATTGTACTCATAGCAATACTCTAAAATTAATGTCAACATTGGTCCCATTATTACACTAGTTGCAATATTTCAACAAATTATTATTTTTATTTTGTGTGCATGGAATTGTTGTTAATATTTAGGGAGAAATTTTTTTTTTTCTCCACTAAACTTTCAACTTATCTATAATGTCAATGTCATGTGCAAACATGGCATCAGTGCTTGATAGCCCAGCTTGCTGGTGCAATGCATTACGAAGCCCCTCAGCTCTCTCGTAGCGCATACAAACGCAAGGCTTTATGCCCTTTAAAGACTAAATTGTGCCTCTTCTTAACACCAATTGGTTTTAAGAGTAGTAGTTAGTATTGCAGTCACAGCTTGGGTCGGGACTGGACCGGACGGTCCGACCCGGGTAGAAATCCGGTTTTTTAAGTGGAAGTTACGGTTCAATCATTTTAAATATAAAAAATCCCAAATAGGTGTAGGCAAGGGATAGACATAATTTTATTAACCTTTTAAAAATGGTGAAAATTCATTTGAAAGTTGTTTAATTTTTTTAGACATAATTTTAGTAAAGATTTGTTAATGTTTGCCATTTTAATACCTTTATTTGTATTTTATTATTATTAAATTGATTATGACATCATCACGGTTCGACCTCGGTTAAACCTCAGTCTGACCTTAAAAATCTTGAATCTCTCCCTTTTTCGGTTCGTTAAACAGTTCGAGTTTGAAATCATGGCAGTCATAACTCATAACATATAAATTTATCATCACTTATTGCAATTAAAACCACAATTTCCATCTTATTTAACAACTGGTTTAGATAATAATTGGGTACGTTAGTGCTAAGAGTCTTGTAGCTCAATAACATTGTTTGCTCTTTGTTTTAGAAGAATAACCATGGCTTGAATCTCCCTCTACTACTTGTAAGAATTGAATTATATTGATACAATTTGAGTGTCAGTAGCACAAATAATTTTTTGGGGGCATTGAAAATGTATGGGTTGGTAAAATGGAATTTGCCAAACTTAAAAAATTCTATGTTGGAAAGATTATACCGACTTTGGAGCAGTCTCTTTGAATTTTATAATAAGCATACAATAAGATTCTCTTGATACTATTTTGTGATAACACCTCTATTTGATTATAAAGTTTTGCATAAATAAGCCTTCTTAAGTTTTATGATCAGAAAGGCACCAAATCGGCAAATTCTCCTTTAGGTGGTTCAACTGTGGTATAGGTAGAAGGAGTTGGTACACCAACCCCCACGCCCCCAACCCCACCCCACCCCCCCCCCCCAAAAAAAAAAAAAAAACTTTTGAAGTATAATAAATACAAGAAGATATTTAGTTTTTCCTTGAATTGTCTAGCTTTAGGAAATAAAAAAAGTTTAGTTACCAGCTTGGTTGTAACCAATTATTACAATTTCCACTTAAAAATTTAATTTGACTACAATTTTTGAAAATATAACTATTGAATCGTATGTTCTTTATGTTCTAAACACTCATGTCAAATTTTGAGCCAATTTTATGTTATTTACTATTCTATCCATAATTTTATTTTTTTAATTCATAATTTTAGATTACAAAATTTTAAAATTTAAACAACATATTTTTGATGACATAACTATTGATCTTTGATTTTCTGGAAATTTTACAAGTATAAAATAAAATATAATCCAATAGTAGATTTGTTAAAATACACATTTATTAAAAAATATTGAGTGAAGTCATAATTATTGGCTAAAACCAAGTTTTTAGCCAAATTTTATCTTTAGTAACTAACTTTTCTAATTTTTTTGATAAATTAGAACTTAACGGAAAAGTTTAAGACCACAAAATTTTTCAAAACTTCTTGTCACAATTATGACGTGGTAAAGTGTGATTGGTTAAAAAAAATAGTAGGTTTATGTGACAGTGATGGTTAACCACTCACAAGTTGCCATATTAAAGTTGTGACAAAAAAGTTATGGAATAATTTGTGGTCCTAAAACTACTCTTACTTAATCTATGGCATGTTAGTAGTTAGACAAAATAGAGTTACTCAGAGGCAACCTAGTGATTTCATAGTAACATTAATATTTATAACAGAGCTCAGGGTGGGACTGTTTTCTACAACCTTGAAAATCATTGTAAATTTTGGTAAGTCATGATTGAAAATTTAAAATGTTTTAAGCTTTGGTCATATATAAATTACAAGCAGATTTGTGCCCGTTTGTTTGGGCATTTTGAGCCCAAAAAGCATGTTTTGCAAAAAGCTGGAGCAACTTTTGTGTTTTGGGCCAAGGCCAATAACGCGCTGAGAATGCGCAAACCTTATGGAGCTGAGAAGGTCCATAAACAAAAAGTCCAATGCGTGTTTGTAACTATCCGTTGGCTCTTTCTTCAATTACCAAATTACCCTTGATAAAAGTCCTCAGTTCTCACGCCGAAGCTCACTCTCACGCATCTCTTCTCATCTCATCTCTCTGCTCTCTCTTTGCCCTGAAGCTCACTCTTACGCCTCTCATCTCTTCTCTCTGCTCTGTCATCCATTGAATCTTCTTCCTCTTCTTCTTCTTCTTTCTTTCGTCTTCTTCAATGCGCACTGATCTATATTTTTTTTTAAAATTTTATTTATGTCTAATCTGATCTGAGAAATACCTTTTGAAGGTAGAGATTTGATCAACAAAACACCAAGCAACACTGATCTTATTTTATTTATTTTTTTTACCGAGTGTGGGAAAAAAATTTTCTGATCTTGCATGCTTTGTTCTTGCTAATGATCTATTTGTTCTCTTGTCGGGTACTGAAAAAATTTGTGGGTACATGCTTTGTAATTTTTTTTCTTTTGTGGATGCTCTGTCTTTCTATGTGATATCTGAGCCCAAATTGGAATCGGGTATTTTAGTTCCAACCCCCCTTTCTCGTTTGAGTATGGATTTGCTTGTTGATGATTGGTTTTATTATGTTTGTGAGCTTAGATTGATGATTAATATTCTGGGCTTTGTTTGTTTTTAGAGAATTTTTTTTAAAAGATAGGAAATTTGGTCTTATATATGGTTGGGATTGAGTTTCTTTGAGTTGTGGTTGTTGCAAAAGGGATGACAAAGGGAATTTGGATTTTGAAGGCGCCGTTACTGCCCTGTGGGACAGGAAGCTTTGATTTTTTGTCAATTTGGGAATTTTGACAGTAATGTGTAGGAATGTTGTTGATGTTCTAGGTAGACCTTTTACAATGGCCTTATAGGTTATTATTTTTCTTTTTTTCTTTTTCACTGCCATTTATTAATGATTTAAGGGTTTGTTTTATCTGAAATTTTAGAATAAATGCCACCAGGGAGAGGATGATTGCTTTCTTGTGAATCATGATTTCTCCTTCTTTGTCCATGCTATAAAATGATAATATAGGAATCTTATTATGGTGTATATATGGTCATTGTGATGAATATATTGCCAGGAAGTTGTTGGTGTGTGTGTGGGAGGGGTGAGAAGCATCCATCTTAGTCAACAGTCACTGTATTCCACATGAATCCTGTTTAATGTATGTAGTATTGTGGGATGGGTGAGAAGGAGCCATCTTAGTCAATAGTCACTGTATTCCACATTGAATCCTGTTTGATGCATTTATTGTTCTTAATTTGTCATTGATTTTAATGAAACTCTCTGGGTTTAGCTCATCTAGTTTTATTTTTGTGTATCTTACTGGACAAGATTAGCTCTGATTTATTAGTTCATTAATAAATGTGTTAACTAGGATTCGCTTTTCAACTATTGAAGTTGAAGGAATGAATAAGGATATGCATATAGCATATTTTATAGGGATTATTGACAGATTTATAATTTCAACGGTTAGATCATGTTTGTAACTAGTTCACTAGATTGGAATATTATGAATTCTATTTTTTGCATTTCTTATGGTTGGTTAACTTTAGGGATGTTGTAGCAACTGGAGTAGCTGCATGGACCCCTTCTTCAAATACACTCCCTCCAACAATGCCACAAGAGGGTGCTGGTGATTCAAATGGTAGCTCCGAATTTAAGGATAATCAATGTGACATGAGTTTAGACATTGATAGTTTGCAACAAGGACATACTAGTCAATCATGTAGTTCAGGACAATTTAGGGTTATTGATATGTATTTTATATCTTTTTACATTTTTATGTAGTATAATTTAAACTTGGATTATTGGTGTATATTTTATCATTTTTTACATTTTCATTTTGTGTTTCATGATGATGAAAATTATTTATATTTAATTAATATAAATAAGAAGTCATTAATGGTAATAACAAATAATTATGACACTAAAAAAGAAAAATTGCCCAAACATTATTAAAATAATACCAATAATATATATTTATTATTATTATTTTTTAGTAAGTATATGAAGTAGTTGATTTAATAAGTATGAAATAAACTCACATCCAAAAAAAAGTATGAAATAAACTCCCTTATATATATATATATTGTCCTTTTTGGTAATTTATCATTCAAACTGCCACTCTTATAAGTGTTAGTTAAACACTCAGCTTTTTCAAAAAGTACTTTTTAACAGCTTTTATCAAACACTCAGTTTATACACTTTTTGAAAACTTCACTTTTACATTATGTATTCAGTTAGATATGGAAAATATAGGAGTTGTGAAAATTTTAGCTTAGTCATACTTATTTTGCGGTAGTATTTTTTGATATCAAATCAAATATTGTGTAGATTTTGCTGTAAACCGTAAACGTATGTGATTGCCCAATTCAGTCTTCATGTGACTATTATTCTATGTTGAATTTTGTATGCCCAATCAAATATTGTATGCTATGTTGAATTTTATATAATGTGACTATCATTCTAATATTTCATAAATAAGTGTCTACCAATTTCTTCATATATATTAGTAAACCTTTTATTTTAAAAAATAAATAATCAGCAAACCACTCAATATAAAATATGTTTGATGTGGTGCAAAATTGAGATCAGAAAATTTTTCTACATCTTATTGCTGGGCTTGATGAAGATAATATGGACATTAAAGCCCGTTTAAATTTCTTTTGGTCATACCTAAACCCATTTTGGGTTGGCTCAACCGCTCAGTAATGGGTCGTAGTTGGTGCATAGTCTATACCCATTGTCCCTGCACAAGAGCTAAATCGGCTGGTATTGAATTAAAACTCTAGCCCAGCTAGTCCACAAACTCTTTCTTCTAAGCCTACCATTGTCTCGATTTGATCTTCTTTGGGCTGCACCAACCCAACCGATGTTGGAAAGAGAAAAAGAAACAAAGAATTGTGACCAAAAATAAAAAATAAAAAAAATTGAAGGTTGTGCAATTACATTAACTTATAGAATATCTTCGTAGTGAATACATCCTCAAAATCATATTATTTAAATGGAGGTTAAATAGAGAGAGACTTGAGTGTAACAATTGAGATCAGGAAATTTTCTAATAATATATTTGTTATTAATATAACTAGTCGCTAACCCGTGCGATGCACGGGATAGTTAAATAAAAGGACAATTAACTAACATCACGTTAAGGTAAAAGAATTAGTGAGAGACTGATTTACCCACCAAGAATTTAAAAGAAAAAAAGATTGATATAATAAAATCTAAGAAATTTAGAAATAGAAAATTGGATTAATAATATGCATATTATAGACATTTTGCTAGTTAACGTTTAAAAAAAAAAAAGGATCTGTCATAATTAAATAAAATACAATGGGAATAAATATTTAACTTCTATGCTTTTCATTAGTTTAGAAGTGTTGTCTAACGTAGCATGTTATTGGGTTGTAAGAAAGATTTTTATAAAATGTTAATACCATATATATATGCTTATATTGTCAATGTCTCACTGCAGGTACATAGTTACTGAAACCTACAAAGTAATTTACAATTCTTAAATTAATAAAACAAAATTCCCAAAAGTTATATATATACACACACTCAAAACTGATATAAACTACAAAAATAAAAACAAATCTTATTTAGTCGTATTAATAACAATATAAACAATTCAAAACATGGAACATTATCAAATTTATAACACATAATTCCATTATCTTTTATGTTGAATCTAAACAAATAATTAATTGAAATTAATCTAAACAAATAATTAATCAATCAAAAATCAAAGTTTTAATTAAGAAAACAAAAAATCACATGAACCCAAAATAAAAATTCTCAATAAAGAAAAAACATATAAGGTAAAGAATTAAGATCAACCTACTAAGACGGAAATTCCAAAAACTCCAAAACTTAAACCTTCCAAATTTTATAGAATCCCCAAATTCTACTTCAAAACCAAACAAAACCCTTCAAATTCAAAAAATTCATATATAATATACCAAATAAAAATTTACCACACCTTGGGTTGGAAGATATAGGTTGCAATTTTGATTTTTCTCCAAAAAATAGAGATGCTTCATCTGCTGTATACAATATAAAATAATTATTAGAAATTTCAACCCAAAAACCAAACCCACAAAAATATTATCAAAATATAGAGATTAACCCAAATACTTAGAAGAAAATAAATTCTAAACATAACAAAACAATAAGATAGAATGAAAATTTCAGGCACATATGAAAGCAAATAAAAAAGACAACCTACGTTTTTTTTTTTAGTTGAGTCTCTCTCCTTCTTATTTTTTTAATTTTAAAGTGAAGTTAAGTTTAGAGTTTTGAGATGGTAATTGCTAGGGTTTTAAGGAGAGAAGAGAGAGTCCTACCAGGAGTCTAAATAATATAAACAATTCAAAACATGGAACATTATCAAATTTATAACACCTAATTCCATTATCTTTTACGTTGAATCCAAACAAATAATTAATTGAAATTAATCCAAACAAATAATTAATCAACCAAAAATCAAAACTTTAATAAAAAAACAAAAAATCACATGAACCCAAATAAAAATTCTCAATAAAGTAAGAACATATAAAAATTTACCACACCTTGGGTTGGAAGATATAGGTTGCAGCTTTGATTTTTCTCAAAAAAATAGAGATGCTTCATCTGCCATATACAATATAAAATAATTATTAGAATTTCAACCCAAAAACCAAACCCATAAAAACACTATCAAAATATAGAGATTAACCCAAATACTTATAAGAATATCAATTCTAAACATAATAAAACAATAAGACAGAATGAAAATTTCAGGCACATATGAAAGCAAATAAAAAAAGACAAAACCTACGTTTTTTTTTTTTTTTTTTTTTTTCACGTGAGTCTCTCTCCTTCTTATTTTTTTAATTTTAAAGTGAAGTTGAGTTTAGGGTTTTGAGATGGTAATTGTTAGGGTTTTAAGGAGAGAAGAGATTTTGGTATTTTTATGCAAAAAACGTTATTTTAGGTCTAGGTGATTTATTTCCTTGTTTTTAGGCTCTTTTAATGTTTTTTTAGGTCAAATTTGGTTCCTATTATGGTTAGGTATTAATTAGGGCTTATTTTAGAATATATTTTCTTGTCTATTAAGTTTTATGGAGCCCTTAAATAGGCCTCCAAGTTTGTATACGTTTTTCAATATTATTGTTATAAGATATAAAATTTAAAATAAAAAGAATCAAAAATAAAAAGAAAAAGAAAATAGTGATGATGTGGAAAATTGTGAGAGCTTCAAAAGTTTCGGTTATATATATATATATATAGATTAACAGATATGTAATTCTTTGATCCTCTTTCTCTCTTCCTTTTGTTCACACACACACACACTCTCTCTCTCCATGTTTCAAGTTTTACTATATTAACCTTTAAAAATAGAGAAATGCTATGTTCACAACAAATTCTAAATGGTAGGTTACCATTGGTTGCTATTGATGGGCAAAAAAATAATTTAAATGATAGGTGCAAATTAAAATTGGTAACAACTTATCACTTAGAATTTATTGTAAAGTATTGTGAACGTAGTACTAGCATATCTCTAAAAAATAAGATACCAACTTTTACCCATAACATAAAAGAAAAAAAAAAAAAAATTCTAATATTGTCATTGTGACATGAATCGCCTTAAGTTTTCTTTTTTAAATTAACTTTAATAGCTTAGATTTTTTTTTTCCTTTTAGATTATTGCACATCTTAGCGTACTTCTTTTTTTTTTTTTTGGATTAAATCTTACTCAACCTTAATTTCCATTATATCACCTTTTTTTTTTTTTTTTGGAAGGAAAAAAAGGTCATATAATGGAAATTAAGGTTGAGAAAGAGTTAATTAAAAAAAAAGTTAAAGTTGAGAAAGATTTTGGATCTTGACCTATTTTTAATTTCTTACATTCTGCATTTTTTATAATGTCACGATTAGAATTGTGAAAGCAACTTCGTTATATTCGATGATTAAAACCAAGGTTTTAAAAATAGGTATGGTGAAAGAACCGAAAAATGAGCTTGTAGGGACCCGGTTCGGGCACTTCCCTCTTGGGGATGAGTGAATCCAAGCCCAGACAACCCTGTATAATGAATTTGTAGAGAGTGGATAGAATGACTAGGCATTAGCGAAAGATATAATAGTTGGTGAGGGTTTACAGGATCAATAAGTGAAATTTGGTTAAATGTTCTAAGGGAAAATTCGTCATCGGCCTAGTCCGAGGAGCTCTTCCCTGACTACTAATGAATATAGGGGTTGTAGTTGAACACCTCGAATACTCCTAACCTTCAACCAACTCCTAAAAGCCCCTAACCCTTGGGGGTTCATTCTATTATATAGTCTTGTTCAGTTGATCTCTGTCGTCTACTTGTTGGTCATCTGAACCTGTGTCTGAGGGCTTGTCCCATCAGTCGCCTTTGCAGGCCTTTTGTTAGTTGAAGTAACCAAGGCATCTCTGTTTGCTGGTCAATTCACCATTAATGCGGCCAGAGTGTCGGTTGCGTACACTTAATGTGTGGATGACAGCTCCCTTTCTTCAATGTCGGCCTGCCGAGGACATGGTCGTCCTCGGTGAAGTTCCTTAATGACTTGGGCCTCCCTCACTCATCCTCAGATTCTGTATTGTCCTTAGCATGGGCCTTGGGCCTGATATGGAGTGGGTCGGGGTTGCCAAATATTTGGGCCCTACAATAGCCCCTCAAAATTCTGCTGCCCGGCTTTTCGGGCGGGGAGGAGGATTTTGATGTCCTTGGGTCCTTGCCCTGGCCTGGCGAATCTTATCTTCCTGCCAGTACCAAAATCCTTTCAACTGCTTAGGGGAGCACGCCTTCATTAAATTTCGGCAGCTCTGTGTCATCCACGTTTAACGGTGTGATGGTGAATGGACGGTAGGGATTCTTCTGACTTAATGGGCGGGAAAGCCCGTGCGGTTACTTTTAACTGGGGGTATAAATAACTAATCGAACTGATTTGCCCCTTCACTTCTGCATTCAAGAGACCTTGCGCACATACTTCAAATTCGGTCACATCTCCAACTGTACTTGCGACTTCTTTCAACACAAAAAGCCTGCTTGAGGAGCTTTTTCTCATTTCTGTAAGTTTTCTTCTCTCTCTGGCGTACTTTTCCGCCTGAGTTCCTCGTTAGTTCTTTAGGATGGGTAGGTTTAAGAAGTTAGTTGAGTCTGAGGAGGCAATGGACAAATTCGTTGCTGACTATAAGATCCCCAATACAGTGGGTTTGAGGTACTGTGCAAAAGGGGAATAGAGTACGAGGAGAAAAGAGGGTGAGGTGATGATTCCCATAATCGCCTTTCTGGAGGGTGGTATGAGGATTCTCATGGGGCCAGTGATGAGGGATTATCTTAGGCATTTCGGCTTATCTCTCACCCAGTGTGCCATTAATGTATTTAGGATCTTAGACTGTGTGGATGCCCTGAATGAGAAGATGGGGCTGAGGTTAACCCACCATGATGTGAACTGGTACTACAATCTTTAGCGCCTGAGGGGGAAGTCTTATTACATGAAGACGAGGGACGATAGGGTCCAGCTCATCCAGTGCCTTCCTGAGTCCAGCAAAGGTTTGAACAAAGACTTCCTCATTGTGTCCAGAGAGTGGCGCGATGGCCTTCATTGTCCAACAGTGGAGGGTATACCAGGTGGGGCATCCAGACTAGGAGAGTGTTTGAGTTTTTGTGTTTTAACACTTCGCTTTGCTTGGTTTTTGACAGGAACTTGGTTTCTTTTATGCAGATCTGCGCACTTTTGAGCGTCACTTCGGCTTGGTCAACAAGGAGGATTTGCAGACCGTATTGAGGTCGGAGATCTTTGTGATTAAAGCCGACAACCAAGTTAGAGCCGCTCACGTGATCCTAGGATATGATCCGATCCAAAAATCGTTCTCGGCTCCGAAGTATGTGATCCGAGCTAAAGATCCTCGGCTGCATAACATCACCGTAGACGAGTACGGATTTCTGATCCCCAAAGGGTCTCCCATTCCTGAGGGCGTACCGTTGGTGCGTACCTCTTCATCAGCTCAAGCCGTCGAGGTTGAAGGGGAAGAGCTAGATAAAGAGGAAGTTGTTGACTCTAGTCCCTCCGAGGGCGAGTTTGATGTGTTCGACCAATTCCATTCGCCCGAGGACCCTTCTAGCGATTTGGGTGACCCCAGCTGTAGTGACCTAAAAGGGGGGTCTTGCATTCCATGGAATCCCACATCGCCTAGGGAAGCACATGGGAATGTGTTTATAAAGAATGACATCCCTTCAATATGTAGAGGCCTTTTCCCTAGCGCAACCTGGGGAAGAACAAAACCGTGAGGGGTATGGGACCCAAAGCGGACAATATCTACACAGTTGGGGCGGGGTCGTTACAGATGGTATCAGAGCCATGCCCTAGCCGGAAGTGTGGGTCCCACACGCGAGGACGCGTGTGCCCGTAAGGGGGGTGGATTGTAGTGACCCAAAAGGGGGGTCTTGCATTCCATGGAATCCCACATCGCCTAGGGAAGCACATGGGAATGTGTTTATAAAGAATGACATCCCTTCAATATGTAGAGGCCTTTTCCCTAGCGCAACCTGGGGAAGAACAAAACCGTGAGGGGTATGGGACCTAAAGCGGACAATATCTACACAGGTGGGATGAGGTCGTTACAGAATGTAACACCCGTCGCACTTAAATTTGTTTTAATTGCTTCTAGTGTGGAGTTGATGAATTATTTATTTTATTTTGGAGGTGACATTATTTAAAAAAAAAAAAAAAAAGTAACATGAATAACTATTTTGTGTGGATTATTCTTATTTAATTTTTAGTCTCCTTATTGTTTAAGGAAAAGGATAAGAGACTAAAACCTATTTGGATTAGGAGTTTAAGTGTTATTGGAATTCTTAGAGTTCTAGCCCATTTAAACAACCTTAATATGGGTTTAGTAGGAATTAAAGTCTTGGGAAAGCTTATTTTAAGTTTTTAGTGGGTTTTAAATTTGAGCCCAAGTGAAAACAGTTTAACGTGTAAATAAGTTAGGGTTTTCCTGTTGAAAGACATAGAGAGAGAGACTGAAATAGCACAAGAAAATAAGTCCTGCATCAGTGTGGCGGTGGTCAGGTATATCTCTCTCAAATCCTCATGGAAATAACTAGTTGCTAGAGTTACGCATGGTAGTGGGGCTGTACTCTTGTAATCTATAATGTGGTTAAATTCTAACTTTTATCAAATACACGCTTCAGGTCACTAAGTTTCTACGGTAGGATTTTATTTGATGAATTTATGGTGTTCTTTCAAAGGTTTACGGGTTGGAAGGTAGTGGAATATTATATATGTTAGATGGATTTATAACACTCAGTACATATAATATTTATATATATATATATACTATAGGTTGCTTGGTCCTACAGGTTTAAACTTTTTTGGCCGCTATCTACATACAATTGGATTTTATAGTTTTGTCTTGGTAGTGTTGAAGATATGAAACCGTATATATATATATATATATATATATGAATTTTAGGTTGTAATGGTAGTAAACTATTAGGGCTTGATGAAAATCTTAGGGAACTGCCAGCATGCATATTCTTTTTACATAATGGTAGTACGAAGAAGTAACTTGTTATAGAGGGTTGTAGAGATGTTTTAAGACTAATAAATTATTAGGAAGTGTCCATTACATCCTTATGGTATACGTCTAGGTGGATTAATTATATAATTGTGTTACTCCTTTACTTTTAGGCGTGGAGGAAGATCTCATTTGATTTTGGATCTAGACTACGAGTATTAGCAACTAAAGGTAAGTGGACTTCAGAACATGACGTCTCTCAAGACGTGTATAATTATATGTATATTGGTAAAAATATATCTATATATATATATATATATATATATATATATATACATAGTTGTAAAAGTGAAGTTTCAAAAACTTATTGCATTGTCAATGCTTTATACATACCTGAATTCTATTACTCATTGTTTATCACTTTGAAATTGTTTAAGATAAGAGTGACTCAAATTATATTTTTGAGAAAGTATATTTGTTATGTGATATATGATTAGTATTGGCAATATTGAAATAAATTAAGAATGTTTTTTTTTTTAAACGGTCAGTTTGACAGTCTGCAACCTTTGCCAACACAGGGTTAAGTGTTGGTCTTCGGCCGATGTAGTGTTATTGTGGTGTGGTGCAGTGTTATTGTTTGCTCTTTAGAGCTAGTGTTGCCTCTTTGAGGTTAGTGTTATTGTTACCCATGGGAATCACCCACCAAGTGTTTAGCAGCTTATGTCTTTATCTGACTAATGTTTATTGTTCTCCATATCGAACTACTGTTTTATTGTTATTGATCCTTATAAGTGGAAGAGTTGTTTCTTCCTAATATATATATATATATATATATATTGATTTTACCTATTTAGTGTATTTTGGCTAACTAAATGGTTATTATTTTATTTAATGACTACAGGGATATAGTTAAATGTTCTATTCTTAACAATTTTATAGAATATACTATATTACTGTTAAAGCTATTTGTAAATGTTTTGCATAGAATATATTTTGACAATGATACTAATGTCTTGTTTTGAAAGACATCCTCATGTTGTGTAGTCTCTTATTGAGCTTTTAGCTCACCCCCCTTTCTTCATCCTTTTCAGATTAGAGCAATGGAATATCTTTTGGTGGTAGATCATTGAAGCAATAGATTGAAGACTTCTTTGGAGCTATGATAATTGATGGACTGTTTTTAGGATATTTTCTTAGGATAGTGAGTTTATTATTTATGGAACTCTTTGAGATTGTGTTTGAAGACTTTATTGTTAAACCAGTTATTTTTATGGATTTCATAGGAAAAGATTTTAATTATTTGAAGTTTATTTTGGATTTTTAATGACACTCTGTTCCATTATATTAGTGTTGAGTATAAATAAGACAGGTTATGCATCTAAATCCTTGGTATGGGTTTGGGGATGTTACACCAGCTTAACTGAAGTGGACTTTTTATCCGGAGAAGCCTCTCTCTGGTTGAAGATGAGTTTCAAAAAGCGATCTCAGGCGAGCTTGCTGGCCCTAATTGAGGGGAAGCCGAGGAAGGACGCGTCGGGGAAGTCTCCTCCCAAACTTCCTCCTCCCCTACCCCAACAGAGTTCACCATCTGGGTTTAAGCCCACCAGTCCACTGCAGAAGAAGGACAAAGGCAAGAGGCCTAAGGGGCCGAAGAGTCTGACCCTTCTCGAGGTGATGGCAACGCTCGGCAACCATCGAAACAGCTGAGGATAGGGCGCTGAGGTTAGGAAAAGTAGGCCGCCATCCAGCCCGGGGCCCAGGCTTGGTTCCCTGCCCCTATGCTCCATGGGAAGCCTTTGACGGACGACGCCTCCCTCAGGGACCCTCAAGGGGCTGAGGGTGAGCTCGTGGCTGACGCATTGGGGAGGTCCTTGCTACGCCCTGTGGACATGGCCCAACTGGAGGCTCTGAGGAGTAAGGAGGTCTTCCTCGGCCTTAAGCAATACTTGGGCATGGTAAGTTTTCTGATCACTTGTGATTTTCTTGACTTCTTGTTTCTTGGCTCCTTACCTGCTGCACGATGGTTTCAATTGGCAGGTTATCCAGGCTACCTTTAGGTTGGAGGACATAGCCAGTAGCCAAAGCAAGGCCGCGGGCTCGGAGCGCAACAAGCTGTTAGACGCTGTGTGGACCCTCGACGCCTCTAAGGCCGATCTTACAAAAGCGAGTGAGCAATTGGAAGAGATGAAGAGGGCTCGAGACACTGCCGAGTCGGCCCTTACTGCCGCTGAAAAGCTAGCCCTAGATCAAACGGACCGCTTGCTCAAGGCAGAGGATTAGCTAAGGGTCGCCAAAGAGGAGATTTCGACTTTGGAAAAGAGGGTGCTTGAGGCAGAGGGGGCCAGAGGCGCTGCGGAGTCCGCCAGGGATAAGGCTCTGAAAGCTAAGGAAAAGGCTGAGTCTGCCAAGGCCGAGGCTGAGGTCTCCAAAGGCAAGGCCGCGCAAGAGGCCAATGAGGCAGGGGTAGCTGAAATAGAAGACAACCTTAGAACCCAAGTGCCTGGGGTATGCAGACTCTACTGCTCCCAAGTTTTGAGTGAGGCCCTTAAACAAGCTGGGGTTGAGGCCTCATCCGACCTGTGGAAGGTGGAGAATGTATATTATCCCCTAACCATCCGTGAGGTTGCCCCTTCAAGTTCTAAGATCGAGGTGACTGCCGAGGGAGTTGGGGTTGTTTTTGAGGAAGGCGTCCCAGCTGCTATCACTTCAGGCGAGCCCACCAAGGAAGCTGATCCTTTTGGGGCCGTTGAGACAAGCAAGGGTCCCGCTGCTGATGCGCCTTGGGAGGCTGCGGACCCCTTAGCTGATGTCCAAGCCCCTCATGTTGGGGAGATATCTTATCCAGCTGACCCTCCCCAAGCTGTAATCCTAAGCGAGGGTTATCAGGACCTAGAGACTTCTTCTGCCCAGCCTTTTGAGGGAGGAGCTGAGATAGAGCAGAAGGAATGACCCTCCGCTGTGCCTTTGCTTTATTTTTTTTTTAGTGTTGTAATGGCACATTTGCCTCGTATAACTATTAAAGATTCAATAAAGTGCATATTTTATCTTCTCTTACTTGTTTTGCATGTATTGTATTATACATATATATATATATATATATATATTTTTTTTTTTACTTGGACGATTCTGGTTTTAATTGCACATCAACCGATCACACCGATACTTTAAGTGATGCTCATGGGCTTGGTCTGGAGATTCCATCGTAGGAAAGGTCACTATCCTCTACGGTGCTCATTATTAGAACCAAAGTGGTTAGCCTCGCCAAAGGTTTGGGTCCGTCGGCAGTGCAATACCCTGGTTCTGTTTAGTTCTAAGATCCTCTTGAAGTGGCTAATATTGAGTCCGTGGACCATGCAAGACCTTGATTCTGTCTAGTACTGGGATTCCCTTGAATCAACTAGTTTCCCCGTAGGTTTGACACCGAAGACCATGCA
Source organism: Quercus glauca (assembly GCA_023736055.1). NCBI lineage: Eukaryota > Viridiplantae > Streptophyta > Magnoliopsida > Fagales > Fagaceae > Quercus > Quercus glauca. The sequence goes on along the minus strand of CM043319.1, from coordinate 8,604,571 downwards.
AGACCTTGGTTTTGTTTAACACCTGTCTTCTGAAGTTACTAATTTCCCCATAGGTTTGAATTCGAGAACTGTGCAAGACTTTGGTTCTGTCTAGTACCTAGTTCTTGAAATAGTTAGTTTCCCCATAGGCTTGAGTTTGAGGACAATGCAAGGCCTTGGTTCAGTCTAACACTTGTCTTCTGAAGTAGCTAGTTTCTCCACAGGTTTGAGTCTGAGGACTGTGCAAGACCATGGTTCTGTCTAGTACCTAGTTCTTGAAATAGTTAGTTTCCCCATAGGCTTTAGTCCGAGGACCATGCAAGGCCTTGGTTCTTTCTAACACGTGTCTTCTGAAGTAGCTAGTTTCCCTATAGGTTTGAGTCCGAGGATTGTGCAAGACCTTGGTTCTGTCTAGTACCTAGTTCTTGAAATAGTTAGTTTCCCCAAAGGCTTGAGTCTGAGGACCATGCAAGGCCTTAGTTCTATCTAACACTTGTCTTCCGAAGTAGCTAGATTCCTCATAGGTTTGAGTTCGAGGACAGTGCAAGACCTTGGTTCGGTCTAGTACCTTGTTCTTGAAATAGTTAGTTTCCCCATAGGCTTGAGTCCGAGGACCATGCAAGGCCTTAGTTCTGTTTAACACCTGTCTTTTGAAGTTACTAGTTTCCCCATAGGTTTGAGTCCGAGAACTGTGCAAGACTTTGGTTCTGTCTAATACCTAGTTCTTGAAATAGTTAGTTTCCCCATAGGTTTGAGTTTGAGGACAATGCAAGGCCTTGGTTCAGTTTAACACTTGTCTTCTGAAGTAACTAGTTTTTCCATAGGTTTGAGTCTGAGGACGGTGCAAGACCTTGGTTCTGTCTAGTACCTAGTTCTTGAAATAGTTAGTTTCCCCATAGGCTTTAATCCGAGGATCATGCAAGGCCTTGGTTCTTTCTAACACGTGTCTTCTGAAGTAGCTAGTTTCCCCATAGGTTTGAGTCCGAGGATTGTGCAAGACCATGGTTCTATCTAGTACCTAGTTCTTGAAATAGTTAGTTTCCCCATAGGCATGAGTCTGAGGACCATGCAAGGCCTTGGTTCTGTCTAACACTTGTCTTCTGAAGTAGCTAGTTTCCCCATACGTTTGAGTCTGAGTACTGTACAATACCTTGGTTCTGTCTAGTACCTAGTTCTTGAAATAGTTAGTTTCTCCATAGGCTTGAGTCCAAGGACCATGCAAGGCCATGGTTCTATTTAACACTTGTCTTCTAAAGTAACTAGTTTCCCTATAGGTTTGAGTCAGAGGACAGTGCAAGACCTCGATTCCGTCTAGTATCTAGTTTTTGAAATAGTTAGTTTCTTTAGAGGCTTGAGTTCGAGGACCATGCAAGACATTGGTTCTATCCAACATTTATCTTCTGAAGTAGCTAGTTTCTCCAAAGATTTGAGTCCGAGGACTATGCAATACCTTGGTTCTGTCTAGTACCTAGTTCTTGAAATAGTTAGTTTCTTGATAGGCTTGAGTTCGAGAACCATGCAAGATATTGGTTCTATCCAACACTTATCTTCTGAAGTAGCTAGTTTCCCTTTAGGTTTGAATCCGAGGACTGCGCAAGACTTTGGTTCTGTCTAGTACCTAGTTCTTGAAATAGTTAGTTTCCCCATAGGCTTGAGTCCGAGGGCCATGCAAGGCCTTGGTTCTGTCTAACATTTGTCTTCTGAAGTAACTAGTTTCTCCATAGGTTTGAGTTTGAGGACCATGCAAAACTTTGGTTCTGTCTAGTACTAAGTTCTTGAAATAGTTAGTTTCAACGTAGGCTTAAGTCCAAGGACTAAGCAAGGCCTTGGTTTTGTATAACACTTGTCTTCTGAAGTAGCTAGTTTCTCCATAGGTTTGAGTCCGAGGACTATGCAAGACCTTGGTTCTGTCTAGTGCCTAGTTCTTGAAATAGTTAGTTTCCCCATAGGCTTGAATCCGAGAACCAAGCAAGGCCTTGGTTCTGTCTAACACTTGTCTTCTGAAGTAGATAGTTTCCCCATAAGTTTGAGTCCAAGGATTGTGTAAGACCTTGGTTCTGTCTAGTACCTAATTCTTGAAATAGTTAATTTCCCCATAGGCCTGACTATGAGGACCATGCAAGGCCATCGTTCTGTCTAACACTTGTCTTCTGAAGTAGCTAGTTTCCCCATAGGTTTGAGTCCGAGGACTGTGCAAGACCTTGGTTCTGTCTAGTACCTAGTTCTTGAAATAGTTAGTTTCTCCACAGGCTTGAGTTCGAGGACCATGCAAGGCCTTGGTTCTGTCTAACACTTGTCTTCTGAAGTAAGTAGTTTCCCTATGGGTTTGAGTCCGAGGACTGTGCAAGAACTTGGTTCAGTCCAATATCTAGTTCTTGAAATAGTTAGTTTCCCCATAGGCTTGAGTCCGAGGACCATGGAAGGTCTTGGTTCTGTCTAACACTTGTCTTCTGAAATAACTAGTTTCCCCATAGGTTTGAGTCCGAGGACTGTGCAAGACTTTGGCTCTGTCTTGTACCTAATTTTTGAAATAGTTAGCTTCTCAGAGGCTTGAGTCCGAGGACCACGCAAGGTTTTGGTTCTGTCTAACACTTGTCTTCTGAAGTAGCTAGTTTCCCTAAAGGTTTGAGTCCGAGGACTATGCACTACCTTGGTTCTATCTAGTACCTATTTCTCGAAATAGTTAGTTCCCCCATAAGCTTGAGTTCGAGGACCATGCAAGGCCATAGTTCTGTATAACACTTGTCTTCTGAAGTAACTAGTTTCTCCATAGGTTTGAGTCCGAGGACCATGCAAAACCTTGGTTCTGTCTAGTACCAAGTTCTTGAATAGTTAGCTTCCTCAAAAGCTTGAGTCCAAGGACCAAGCAAGGCCTTGGTTTATTTTAACACATGTCTTCTGAAGTAGCTAGTTTCTCCATAGATTTGAGTCTAAGGACTGTGGAAGACCTTGGTTTTGTCTAGTACCTAGTTCTTGAAATAGTTAGTTTCCCCATAGGCTTGAGTCCGAGGACCATGCAAGACATTGGTTCTATCTAACACTTATCTTCTGAATTAGCTAGTTTCCCCATAGGTTTGAGTCCGAAGATTGTGTAGGACCTTGGTTGTGTCTAGTACCTAGTTCTTGAAATAGTTAGTTTCCCCAAAGGCCTGAGTCTGAGGACCATGCAAGGCCTTGGTTCTGTCTAACACTTGTCTTCTGAAGTAACTAGTTTTCCTATAAGTTAGAGTCCGAGGACTGTGTAAAACCTTGGTTCTGTCTATTAACTAGTTCTTGAAAGAGTTAGTTTCCCCAGAGGCTTGAGTTTGAGGACCATGCAAGGCCCTAGTTCAGTCTAACACTTGTCTTCTGAAGTAGCTAGTTTCCACATAAGTTTTAGTCCGAGGACTGTGCAAGACCTTGGTTCTGTTTAGTACGTAGTTCTTGAAATAGTTAGTTTCCCCATCGGCTTTAGTCCGAGGACCATGCAAGGCCTTGGCACTTTCTAACACTCGTCTTCTGAAGTAGCTAGTTTCCCCATAGGTTTGAGTCCGAAGATTGTGTAAGACCTTGGTTCTGTCTAGTACCTAGTTCTTGAAATAGTTAGTTTCCGCAAAGGCTTGAGTCTGAGGACCATGTAAGGCCTTAGTTCTGTCTAACACTTGTCTTCCGAAGCAGCTAGTTTCCTCATAGGTTTGAGTCCGAGGACTGTGCAAGACCATGGTTCGGTCTAGTACCTTGTTCTTGAAATAGTTAGTTTCCCCAGAGGCTTAAGTCCGAGAACCATGCAAGGCCTTGGTTCAGTTTAACACCTGTCTTCTGAAGTAACTAGTTTCCCCACAGGTTTGAGTCCAAGAACTGTGCAAGACTTTGGTTCTGTCTAGTACCTAGTTCTTGAAATAGTTAGTTTCCCCAAAGGCTTGAGTCCGAGGACCATGCAAGGCCTTGAATCTATCTAACACTTGTCTTTTGAAGTAGCTAGTTTCTCAATAGGTTTGAGCCCGAGGACCGTGCAAGACCTTTGTTCTGTCTAGTACCAAGTTCTTGAAATAGTTAGTTTCCCTAAAGACTTAAGTCTCAGGACCAAGCAAAGCCTTGGTTTATTCTAACACATGTCTTCTGAAGTAGCTAGTTTCTCCATAGATTTGAGTTCGAGGACTGTGGAAGATCTTGGTTCTGTCTAGTACCTAGTTCTTGAAATAGTTAGTTTCCCCAAAGGCTTGAGTCCGAGGACCATGCAAGACATTGGTTCTATCTAACATTTATCTTCTGAAGTAGCTAGTTTCCCCATAGGTTTGAGTCCGAGGATTGTGTAGGACCTGGGTTCTGTCTAGTACCTATTTCTTGAAATAGTTAGTTTCCCCAAAGGCTTGAGTCTGAGGACTATGCGAGGCTTTAGTTCTATCAAACACTTGTCTTCCGAAGCGGGTAGTTTCCTCATAGGTTTGAGTCCGAGGACTGTGCAAGACCTTGGTTTGGTCTAGTACCTTGTTCTTGAAATAGTTAGTTTCCCCACAGGCTTTAGTCCGAGGACCATGCAAGGCCTTGGTTCAGTTTAACATCTGTCTTCTGAAGTAAGTAGTTTCCCCATAGGTTTGAGTCCGAGAACTGTACAAGACTTTGGTTCTGTCTAGTACCTAGTTCTTGAAATAGTTAGTTTCCCCATAGGCTTGAGCCCGAGGACCACGCAAGGCCTTGAATTTGTCTAACACTTGTCTTTTGAAGTTACTAGTTTCTCCATAGGTTTGAGTCCGAAGACCATGCAAGACCTTGGTTCTGTCTAGTACCAAGTTCTTGAAATAGTAAGTTTCCCCAAAGGCTTGAGTCCAAGGACCAAGCAAGGCCTTGGTTTATTCTAACACTTGTCTTCTGAAGAAGATAGATTCTCCATAGATTTGTGTCCGAGGACTGTGCAAGACCTTGGTTCTGTCTTGTACCTAGTTCTTGAAATAGTTATTTCCCCATAGGCTTGAGTCCGAGGACCACGCAAGACATTGGTTCTATCTAACACTTATCTTCTGAAGTAGCTAGTTTTCCCATAGTTTTGAGTCCGAGGATTGTGCAGGACCTTGGTTCTGTCTAGTACCTAGTTCTTGAAATAGTTAGTTTCCCCATAGGCTTGAGTCTGAGGACCATGCAAGGCCTTGGTTCGGTCTAACACTTGTCTTCTGAAGTAGCTAGTTTCTCCATAAGTTTGAATCCGAAGACTGTGTAAGACATTGGTTCTGTCTAGTACCTAGTTCTTGAAATAGTTAGTTTCTCCATAGGCATGTGTCCGAGGACCATGCAAGGCCTTGGTTCTGTCTAACATTTGTCTTCTGAAGTAACTAGTTTCCGCATAGGTTTGAGTCCGAGAACTGTGCAAGACTTTGGTTCTCTCTAGGACTTAGTTCTTGAAATAGTTAGTTTCCCCATAAGCTTGAGTCCGAGGACCATGCAAGGCCTTGAATCTGTCTCACACTTGTCTTTCGAAGTAACTAGTTTCTCTATAGGTTTTAGTCCGAGGACCCTGCAAGACCCTGGTTCTGTTTAGTGCCAAGTTCTTGAAATAGTTAGTTTCCCTATAGGCCTGAGTCCAAGGACCAAGCAAGGCCTTGGTTTATTCTAACACTTGTCTTCTGAAGTAGCTAGGTTCTCTACAGGTTTAAGTCCGAGGACTGTGCAAGACCTTGGTTCTGTCCAGTGCCTAGTTCTTGAAATAGTTAGTTTCCCTATAGGCTTGAGTCCCAGGACCATGCAAGGCATTGGTTCTATCTAACACTTATCTTCTGAAGTAGCTAGTTTCCCCATAGGTTTGATTTCGAGGATTGTGCAGAACCTTGGTTCTGTATAGTACCTAGTTCTTGAAATAGTTAGTTTCCCCATAGGCTTGAGCCTGAGGACCATGCAAGGTCTTAGTTCTGTATAACACTTGTCTTCTAAAGTAGCTAGTTTCAACATAGGTTTTAGTTCGAGGACAGTGCAAGGCCTTGGTTCTGTTTAGTACATAGTTCTTGAAATAGTTAGTTTCCGAGAGGCTTTAGTCCGAGAACCATGCAAGGTCTTGGTTCTTTCTAACACTTGTCCTTTGAAGTAGCTAGTTTCCCCATAGGTTTGAGTTTGAGGATTGTGCAAGACCATGGTTCTGTCTAGTACCTTGTTCTTGAAATAATTAGTTTCCCCAAAGGCTTTTGTCCGAGGACCATGCAAGGCCTTGGTTCTGTCTAACACTTGTCTTCCGAAGTAACTAGTTTCCCTATAGGTTCGAGTCCTTGGACTGTGCAAGGCCTTGGTTCTGTCTAGTACCTAGTTCTTGAAATAGTTAGTTTCCCCACAGGCTTGAGTCCGAGGACCATGCAAGACCTTGGTTCTGTCTAACACTTGTCTTTTGAAATAACTAGTTTCCCCATATGTTTGAGTCTGAGGACTGTGCAAGACTTTGGTTCTATCTAGTACCTAGTCATTTTAATAGTTATTTACCCCATAGGCTTGAGTCCGAGGACAATGCAAGGCTTCGGTTCTGTCTAACACTTGTCTTTTGAAGTAGCTAGTTTCCACATAGGTTTGAATCTGAGGACTGTGCAAGACCTTGGTTCTGTCTAGTACCTAGTTCTTGAAATAGTTAGTTTCCCCATAGGCTTGAGTTCGAGGACCATGCAAGGCCTTGGTTCTGTCTAACACTTGTCTTCTGAAGTAACTAATTCCCCTATAGGTTTGAGTTCGAGGACTGCGCAAAATTTTGGTTCTGTCTACTACCTAATTCTTGAAATAGTTAGTTTCCCCAAAGACTTGAGTTTGTGGACCATGCAAGGCTTTGGTTCTGTCTAACACTTGTCTTCTTAAGTAACTAGTTTCTCTATAGGTTTGAGTCCGAGGACCGTGCAAGACCTTGGTTCTGTCTAGAACCAAGTTTTTGATATAGTTAGTTTCCCTAAAGGCTTGAGTCCAAGGACAAAGCAAGGCCTTGGTTTTGTCTAACACTTGTCTTCTGAAGTAGCTAGTTTCTCCAAAGGTTTGAGTCCGAGGACTTTGCAAGGCCTTGGTTCTGTCTAGTACCTAGTTCATGAAATAGTTAGTTTCCCCATATGCTTGAGTCCGAGGACCATGCAAGGCCTTTGGTTCTGTCTAGTACCTAGTTCTTGAAATAGTTAGTTTCCCCATAGGCTTGAATCTGAAGACCACGCAAGGCCTTGGTTCTATCTAACACTTGTCTTCTGAAGTAGCTACTTTCTGCATAGGTCGAGTCCAAAAACTGTGCAAGACCTTGGTTCGGCCTAGTACCTAGTTCTTGAAATAGTTAGTTTCTCTATAGGCTTGAGTCCGAGAACCATGCAAGGCCTTGGTTCTGTCTAACACTTGTCCTCTGAAGTAACTAGTTTCCCGATAGGTTTGAATCCGAGGACTGTGCAAGACAATGGTTCTGTCAAGTATCTAGTTCTTGAAATAGTTAGTTTCCCCATAGGCTTGAGTCCGAGGACCATGCAAGGCCTTGGTTCTGTCTAACACTTGTTTTCAGAAGTAACTAGTTTCCCCATAGGTTTGAGTCCGAGGATTGTGCAAGACTTTGGTTCTGTCTAGTACCTAATTCTTGAAATATTTAGTTTCCCCAAAGACTTGAGTCCGAGGACCATGCAAGACTTTGGTTCTGTCTAACACTTGTCTTCTGAAGTAACAAGTTTCCCTATTGGTTTGAGTCCGAGGACTGTGCAAAACCTTGGTTCTGTCTAGTACCTAATTTTTGAAATAGTTAGTTTCCCCATAGGCTTGAGTCTAAGGACCATGCATGGCTTTAGTTCTGTCTAACACTTGTCTTTTGAAGAAGATAGTTTCCCCATAGGTTTTAGTCCGAGGACTGTGCAAGACCTTGGTTCTGTTTAGTACCTAGTTCTTGAAATAGTTAGTTTCCCCGTAGGCTTTAGTCCGAGGACCATGCAAGGCCTTGGTTCTTTCTAACACTTGTCTTCTGAAGTAGCTAGCTTCCCCATAGGTTTGAGTCCGACGATTGTGCAAGACCATGGTTCTATCTCGTACCTAGTTTTTGAAATAGTTAGTTTCCCCAAAAGCTTGAGTCTGAGGACCATGCAAGGCCCTAGTTCTGTCTAACACTTGTCTTCCGAAGCAGTTAGTTTCCTCATAGGTTTGAGTCCGAGGACTGTGCAAGACCTTGGTTCTGTCTAGTACCTAGTTCTTGAAATAGTTAGTTTTCCCATAGACTTCAGTCCGAGGACCATGCAAGGCCTTGGTTCTGTCTAACACTTGTCTTTTCAAGTAACTAGTTTCCCCATAAGTTTGAGTCCGAGTACTGTGCAAGACTTTGGTTCTATCTAGTACCTAGTTCTTAAAATAGTTAGTTTCCCCATAGGCTTAAGTCCGAGGACCATGCAAGGCTTTGGTTATGTCTAACACTTGTCTTCTGAAGTAGCTAATTTCCCCATAGGTTTGAGTCCGAGGACTTTGCAAGGCCTTGGTTCTGTCTAGTACCTTGTTCATGAAATAGTTAGTTTCCCCATATGCTTGAGTCCGAGGACCATGCAAGGCCTTGGTTCTGTCTAGTACCTAGTTCTTGAAATAGTTAGTTTCCCCATAGGCTTGAATCTGAAGACCACGCAAGGCCTTGGTTCTATCTAACACTTGTCTTCTGAAGTAGCTACTTTCCACATAGGTTTGAGTCCAAAAACTGTGCAAGGCCTTGGTTCGGTCTAGTACCTAGTTCTTGAAATAGTTAGTTTCCCCATAGGCTTGAATCCGAGGACCATGCATAGCTTTAGTTCTGTCTAACATTTGTCTTTTGAAGAAGCTAGTTTCCCCATAGGTTTTAGTCCGAGGACTGTGCAAGACCTTGGTTCTGTTTAGTACCTAGTTCTTGAAATAGTTAGTTTCCCCATAGGCTTTAGTCCGAGGACCATGCAAGGCCTTGGTTCTTTCTAACACTTGTCTTCTGAAGTAGCTAGCTTCCCCATAGGTTTGAGTTCGACGATTGTGCAAGACCATGGTTCTGTCTAGTACCTAGTTTTTGAAATAGTTAGTTTCCCCAAAGGCTTGAGTCTGAGGACCATGCAAAGCCCTAGTTCTGTCTAACACTTGTCTTCCGAAGCAACTAGTTTCCTCATAGGTTTGAGTCCGAGGACTGTGCAAGACCTTGGTTCTGTCTAGTACCTAGTTCTTGAAATAGTTAGTTTTCCCATAGACTTGAGTCCGAGGACCATGCAAGGCCTTGGTTCTGTCTAACATTTGTCTTTTCAAGTAACTAGTTTCCCCATAAGTTTGAGCCCGAGTACTTTGCAGGACTTTGGTTCTGTCTAGTACCTAGTTCTTAAAATAGTTAGTTTCCCCATAGGCTTAAGTCCGAGGACCATGCAAGGCTTTGGTTATGTCTAACACTTGTCTTCTGAAGTAGCCAATTTCCCCATAGGTTTGAGTCCGAGGACTGTGCACGACCTTGATTCTATCTAGTACCTAGTTCTCGAAATAGTTAGTTTCCCTATAGACCTGAGTTCGAGGACCATGCAAGGCCTTGGTTCTGTCTAACACTTGTTTTCTGAAGTAACTAGTTTCTCCATAGGTTTGAGTTCGGGGACCATGCAAGACCTTGGTTCTGTCTAGTACGTAGTTCTTGAAACAGTTAGTATCCCCATAGGCTTGAGTTTGAGGACAATGCAAGGCCTTGGTTCAGTCTAACACTTGTCTTCTGAAGTAGCTAGTTTCTCCATAGGTTTGAGTCCGAGGACTGTGCAAGGCCTTGATTCTGTCTAGTACCTAGTTCTTGAAATAGTTAGTTTCCCCATAGGCTTTAGTCCGAGGACCATGCAAGGCCTTGGTTCTTTCTAACACTTGTCTTCTGAAGTAGCTAGTTCCCCCATAGGTTTGAGTCCGAGGATTGTGCAAGACCTTAGTTCTGTCTAGTACCTAGTTCTTGAAATAGTTAGTTTCCCCAAAGGCTTGAGTCTGAGGACCATGCAAGGCCTTAGTTCTGTCTTACACTTGTCTTTCGAAGTAGCTAATTTCCTCATAGGTTTGCGTCCGGGGACTGTGCAAGACCTTGGTTCGGTTTAGTACCTTTTTCTTGAAATAGTAGTTTTCTCATAGGCTTGAGTCTGAGGACCATGCAAGGCCTTGGTTCTGTTTAACACCTGTCTTTTGAAGTAACTAGTTTCCCCATAGGTTTGAGTCCGAGAATTGTGCAAGACTTTGGTTCTGTCTAGTATCTAGTTCTTGAAATAGTTAGTTTCCCTATAGGCTTGAGTCCGAGGACCATGCAAGGCCTTGAATCTGTCTAGCACTTGTCTTTTGAAGTAACTAGTTTCTCCATAGGTTTGAGTCCGAGGACAATGCAAGACCTTGGTTCTGTCTAGTACCAAGTTCTTGAAATAGTTAGTTTCCCCATCGGCTTGAGTCCAAGGACCAAGCAAGGTCTTGGTTTATTTTAACACATTTCTTCTGAAGTAGTTAGTTTCTCCATAGGTTTGAGTCCGAGGACTGTGCAAGACCTTGGTTCTGTCTAGTACCTAGTTCTTGAAATATTTAGTTTCCCCATAGGCTTGAGTCCGAGGATCATGCAAGGCATTGGTTCTATCTAACACTTATCTTCTGAAGTAGCTAGTTTCCCCATCGGTTTGAGTCTGAGGATTGTGTAGGACCTTGGTTCTGTCTAGTACCTAGTTCTTGAAATAGTTAGTTTCCCCATAGGCTTGAGTCTGAGGACCATGCAAGGCCTTGGTTCGGTCTAACACTTGTCTTCTGAAGTAGCTAGTTTCTCCATAAGTTTGAATCCGAAGACTGTGTAAGACATTGGTTCTGTCTAGTACCTAGTTCTTGAAATAGTTAGTTTCTCCATAGGCATGTGTCCGAGGACCATGCAAGGCCTTGGTTCTGTCTAACATTTGTCTTCTGAAGTAACTAGTTTCCGCATAGGTTTGAGTCCGAGAACTGTGCAAGACTTTGGTTCTCTCTAGGACTTAGTTCTTGAAATAGTTAGTTTCCCCATAAGCTTGAGTCCGAGGACCATGCAAGGCCTTGAATCTGTCTCACACTTGTCTTTCGAAGTAACTAGTTTCTCTATAGGTTTTAGTTCGAGGACCCTGCAAGACCCTGGTTCTGTTTAGTGCCAAGTTCTTGAAATAGTTAGTTTCCCCATAGGCCTGAGTCCAAGGACCAAGCAAGGCCTTGGTTTATTCTAACACTTGTCTTCTGAAGTAGCTAGGTTCTCTACAGGTTTAAGTCCGAGGACTGTGCAAGACCTTGGTTCTGTCCAGTGCCTAGTTCTTGAAATAGTTAGTTTCCCTATAGGCTTGAGTCCCAGGACCATGCAAGGCATTGGTTCTATCTAACACTTATCTTCTGAAGTAGCTAGTTTCCCCATAGGTTTGATTTCGAGGATTGTGCAGAACCTTGGTTCTGTATAGTACCTAGTTCTTGAAATAGTTAGTTTCCCCATAGGCTTGAGTCTGAGGACCATGCAAGGTCTTAGTTCTGTCTAACACTTGTCTTCTAAAGTAGCTAGTTTCAACATAGGTTTTAGTTCGAGGACAGTGCAAGGCCTTGGTTCTGTTTAGTACATAGTTCTTGAAATAGTTAGTTTCCGAGAGGCTTTAGTCCGAGGACCATGCAAGGTCTTGGTTCTTTCTAACACTTGTCCTCTGAAGTAGCTAGTTTCCCCATAGGTTTGAGTTTGAGGATTGTGCAAGACCATGGTTCTGTCTAGTACCTTGTTCTTGAAATAATTAGTTTCCCCATAGGCTTTTGTCCGAGGACCATGCAAGGCCTTGGTTCTGTCTAACACTTGTCTTCCGAAGTAACTAGTTTCCCTATAGGTTCGAGTCCTTGGACTGTGCAAGGCCTTGGTTCTGTCTAGTACCTAGTTCTTGAAATAGTTAGTTTCCCCACAGGCTTGAGTCCGAGGACCATGCAAGACCTTGGTTCTGTCTATCACTTGTCTTTTGAAATAACTAGTTTCCCCATATGTTTGAGTCTGAGGACTGTGCAAGACTTTGGTTCTATCTAGTACCTAGTCATTTTAATAGTTATTTACCCCATAGGCTTGAGTCCGAGGACAATGCAAGGCTTCGGTTCTGTCTAACACTTGTCTTTTGAAGTAGCTAGTTTCCACATAGGTTTGAATCTGAGGACTGTGCAAGACCTTGGTTCTGTCTAGTACCTAGTTCTTGAAATAGTTAGTTTCCCCATAGGCTTGAGTTCGAGGACCATGCAAGGCCTTGGTTCTGTCTAACACTTGTCTTCTGAAGTAACTAATTCCCCTATAGGTTTGAGTTCGAGGACTGCGCAAAATTTTGGTTCTGTCTACTACCTAATTCTTGAAATAGTTAGTTTCCCCAAAGACTTGAGTTTGTGGACCATGCAAGGCTTTGGTTCTGTCTAACACTTGTCTTCTTAAGTAACTAGTTTCTCTATAGGTTTGAGTCCGAGGACCGTGCAAGACCTTGGTTCTGTCTAGAACCAAGTTTTTGATATAGTTAGTTTCCCTAAAGGCTTGAGTCCAAGGACAAAGCAAGGCCTTGGTTTTGTCTAACACTTGTCTTCTGAAGTAGCTAGTTTCTCCAAAGGTTTGAGTCCGAGGACTTTGCAAGGCCTTGGTTCTGTCTAGTACCTAGTTCATGAAATAGTTAGTTTCCCCATATGCTTGAGTCCGAGGACCATGCAAGGCCTTTGGTTCTGTCTAGTACCTAGTTCTTGAAATAGTTAGTTTCCCCATAGGCTTGAATCTGAAGACCACGCAAGGCCTTGGTTCTATCTAACACTTGTCTTCTGAAGTAGCTACTTTCTGCATAGGTCGAGTCCAAAAACTGTGCAAGACCTTGGTTCGGTCTAGTACCTAGTTCTTGAAATACTTAGTTTCTCTATAGGCTTGAGTCCGAGAACCATGCAAGGCCTTGGTTCTGTCTAACACTTGTCCTCTGAAGTAACTAGTTTCCCGATAGGTTTGAATCCGAGGACTGTGCAAGACCATGGTTCTGTCAAGTATCTAGTTCTTGAAATAGTTAGTTTCCCCATAGGCTTGAGTCCGAGGACCATGCAAGGCCTTGGTTCTGTCTAACACTTGTTTTCAGAAGTAACTAGTTTCCCCATAGGTTTGAGTCCGAGGATTGTGCAAGACTTTGGTTCTGTCTAGTACCTAATTCTTGAAATATTTAGTTTCCCCAAAGACTTGAGTCCGAGGACCATGCAAGACTTTGGTTCTGTCTAACACTTGTCTTCTGAAGTAACAAGTTTCCCTATTGGTTTGAGTCCGAGGACTGTGCAAAACCTTGGTTCTGTCTAGTACCTAATTTTTGAAATAGTTAGTTTCCCCATAGGCTTGAGTCTGAGGACCATGCATGGCTTTAGTTCTGTCTAACACTTGTCTTTTGAAGAAGATAGTTTCCCCATAGGTTTTAGTCCGAGGACTGTGCAAGACCTTGGTTCTGTTTAGTACCTAGTTCTTGAAATAGTTAGTTTCCCCGTAGGCTTTAGTCCGAGGACCATGCAAGGCCTTGGTTCTTTCTAACACTTGTCTTCTGAAGTAGCTAGCTTCCCCATAGGTTTGAGTCCGACGATTGTGCAAGACCATGGTTCTATCTCGTACCTAGTTTTTGAAATAGTTAGTTTCCCCAAAGGCTTGAGTCTGAGGACCATGCAAGGCCCTAGTTCTGTCTAACACTTGTCTTCCGAAGCAGCTAGTTTCCTCATAGGTTTGAGTCCGAGGACTGTGCAAGACCTTGGTTCTGTCTAGTACCTAGTTCTTGAAATAGTTAGTTTTCCCATAGACTTCAGTCCGAGGACCATGCAAGGCCTTGGTTCTGTCTAACACTTGTCTTTTCAAGTAACTAGTTTCCCCATAAGTTTGAGTCCGAGTACTGTGCAAGACTTTGGTTCTATCTAGTACCTAGTTCTTAAAATAGTTAGTTTCCCCATAGGCTTAAGTCCGAGGACCATGCAAGGCTTTGGTTATGTCTAACACTTGTCTTCTGAAGTAGCTAATTTCCCCATAGGTTTGAGTCCGAGGACTTTGCAAGGCCTTGGTTCTGTCTAGTACCTTGTTCATGAAATAGTTAGTTTCCCCATATGCTTGAGTCCGAGGACCATGCAAGGCCTTGGTTCTGTCTAGTACCTAGTTCTTGAAATAGTTAGTTTCCCCATAGGCTTGAATCTGAAGACCACGCAAGGCCTTGGTTCTATCTAACACTTGTCTTCTGAAGTAGCTACTTTCCACATAGGTTTGAGTCCAAAAACTGTGCAAGGCCTTGGTTCGGTCTAGTACCTAGTTCTTGAAATAGTTAGTTTCCCCATAGGCTTGAATCCGAGGACCATGCATAGCTTTAGTTCTGTCTAACATTTGTCTTTTGAAGAAGCTAGTTTCCCCATAGGTTTTAGTCCGAGGACTGTGCAAGACCTTGGTTCTGTTTAGTACCTAGTTCTTGAAATAGTTAGTTTCCCCATAGGCTTTAGTCCGAGGACCATGCAAGGCCTTGGTTCTTTCTAACACTTGTCTTCTGAAGTAGCTAGCTTCCCCATAGGTTTGAGTTCGACGATTGTGCAAGACCATGGTTCTGTCTAGTACCTAGTTTTTGAAATAGTTAGTTTCCCCAAAGGCTTGAGTCTGAGGACCATGCAAAGCCCTAGTTCTGTCTAACACTTGTCTTCCGAAGCAGCTAGTTTCCTCATAGGTTTGAGTCCGAGGACTGTGCAAGACCTTGGTTCTGTCTAGTACCTAGTTCTTGAAATAGTTAGTTTTCCCATAGACTTGAGTCCGAGGACCATGCAAGGCCTTGGTTCTGTCTAACATTTGTCTTTTCAAGTAACTAGTTTCCCCATAAGTTTGAGCCCGAGTACTTTGCAGGACTTTGGTTCTGTCTAGTACCTAGTTCTTAAAATAGTTAGTTTCCCCATAGGCTTAAGTCCGAGGACCATGCAAGGCTTTGGTTATGTCTAACACTTGTCTTCTGAAGTAGCCAATTTCCCCATAGGTTTGAGTCCGAGGACTGTGCACGACCTTGATTCTATCTAGTACCTAGTTCTCGAAATAGTTAGTTTCCCTATAGACCTGAGTTCGAGGACCATGCAAGGCCTTGGTTCTGTCTAACACTTGTTTTCTGAAGTAACTAGTTTCTCCATAGGTTTGAGTTCGGGGACCATGCAAGACCTTGGTTCTGTCTAGTACGTAGTTCTTGAAACAGTTAGTATCCCCATAGGCTTGAGTTTGAGGACAATGCAAGGCCTTGGTTCAGTCTAACACTTGTCTTCTGAAGTAGCTAGTTTCTCCATAGGTTTGAGTCCGAGGACTGTGCAAGGCCTTGATTCTGTCTAGTACCTAGTTCTTGAAATAGTTAGTTTCCCCATAGGCTTTAGTCCGAGGACCATGCAAGGCCTTGGTTCTTTCTAACACTTGTCTTCTGAAGTAGCTAGTTCCCCCATAGGTTTGAGTCCGAGGATTGTGCAAGACCTTAGTTCTGTCTAGTACCTAGTTCTTGAAATAGTTAGTTTCCCCAAAGGCTTGAGTCTGAGGACCATGCAAGGCCTTAGTTCTGTCTTACACTTGTCTTTCGAAGTAGCTAATTTCCTCATAGGTTTGCGTCCGAGGACTGTGCAAGACCTTGGTTCGGTTTAGTACCTTTTTCTTGAAATAGTAGTTTTCTCATAGGCTTGAGTCTGAGGACCATGCAAGGCCTTGGTTCTGTTTAACACCTGTCTTTTGAAGTAACTAGTTTCCCCATAGGTTTGAGTCCGAGAACTGTGCAAGACTTTGGTTCTGTCTAGTATCTAGTTCTTGAAATAGTTAGTTTCCCTATAGGCTTGAGTCCGAGGACCATGCAAGGCCTTGAATCTGTCTAGCACTTGTCTTTTGAAGTAACTAGTTTCTCCATAGGTTTGAGTCCGAGGACAATGCAAGACCTTGGTTCTGTCTAGTACCAAGTTCTTGAAATAGTTAGTTTCCCCATCGGCTTGAGTCCAAGGACCAAGCAAGGTCTTGGTTTATTTTAACACATTTCTTCTGAAGTAGTTAGTTTCTCCATAGGTTTGAGTCCGAGGACTGTGCAAGACCTTGGTTCTGTCTAGTACCTAGTTCTTGAAATAGTTAGTTTCCCCATAGGCTTGAGTCCGAGGATCATGCAAGGCATTGGTTCTATCTAACACTTATCTTCTGAAGTAGCTAGTTTCCCCATCGGTTTGAGTCTGAGGATTGTGTAGGACCTTGGTTCTGTCTAGTACCTAGTTCTTGAAATAGTTAGTTTCCCCATAGGCTTGAGTCTGAGGACCATGCAAGGCCTTGGTTCGGTCTAACACTTGTCTTCTGAAGTACCTAGTTTCTCCATAGGTTTGAGTCTGAGGACTTTGCAAGACATTGGTTCTGTCTAGTACCTTGTTCTTGAAATAGTTAGTTTCTCCATAGGCTTGTGTCCGAGGACCATGCAAGGCCTTGGTTCTGTCTAACACTTATCTTCTGAATTAACTAGTTTCCTTATAGGTTTGAGTCCGAGGACTGTGCAAGGCCTTGTTTCTGTCTAGTATCTAGTTCTTGAAATAGTTAGTTTCCCCATAGGCTTGAGTCCGAGGACCATGCAAGGCCTTGGTCCTGTCTAACACTTGTCTTCTGAAATAACTAGTTTCCCCATATGTTTGAGTCTGAGGACTGTGCAAGACTTTGGTTCTGTCTAGTACCTAGTTCTTGAAATAGTTAGTTTCCCCATAGGCTTGAGTCCGAGGACCGTGCAAGGCTTTGGTTCTGTCTAACACTTGTGTTTTGAAGTAGCTAGTTTCCCCATAGGTTTGAGTCTGAGGATTGTGCAGGACCTTGGTTCTGTCTAGTACCTAGTTCTTGAAATAGTTAGTTTCCCCAATGGCTTGAGTCCAAGGACCATGCAAGGCCTTAGTTTTGTCTAACACTTGTCTTTTGAATTAGCTAGTTTCTTCATAGGTTTTAGTCCGAGGACTGTGCAAGGTCTTGGTTCTGTCTAGTACCTAGTTCTTGAAATAGTTAGTTTCCCCATAGACTTGATTCCGAGGACCATGCAAGGCCTAGGTTCTGTCTAACACTTGTCTTTTGAAGTAGTTAGTTTCCCCATAGGCTTGAGTCTGAGGTTCATGCAAGGCATTGGTTCTATCTAACACTTATCTTCTGAGGTAACTAGTTTCCCCATAGGTTTGAGTCCGAGGATTGTGCAGGACCTTGGTTCTGTCTAGTACCTAGTTCTTGAAATAGTTAGTTTCGCCATAGGTTTGGGTCTGAGAACCATGCATGGCCTTGGTTCTGTCTAACACTTGTCTTCTGAAGTAGCTAGTTTCTCCATAGGTTTGAGTCCGAGGAGTGTGCAAGACCTTGGTTCTGTCTAGTACCTAGTTCTTGAAATAGTTAGTTTCTCTGTAGGCTTGAGTCCGAGGACCATGCAAGGCCTTGGTTCTATCTAACACTTGTCTTCTGAAGTAACTAGTTTCTCTATAGGTTTGAGTCCGAGGACTGTGCGAGACCTTGGTTCTGTCTAGTATCTAGTTCTTGAAATAGTTAGTTTCCTCATAGGCTTAAGTCCAAGGACCATGCAAGGCCTTGGTTCTGTTTAATACTTATCTTCTGAAGTAACTAGTTTCCCCATAGGTTTGAGTTCGAGGACTGTACAAGATCTTGGTTCTGTCTAGTACCTAGTTCTTAAAATAGTTAGTTTCCCCATAGGCTTGAGTCTGAAGACCATGCAAGGCCTTGGTTTTGTCTAACACTTGTCTTTTGAAGTAGCTAGTTTCCTCATAGGTTTGAGTCCGAGGATTGTGCAAGACCTTGGTTTCATCTTGTACCTAGTTCTTGAAATAGTTAGTTTCCCCGTAGGCTTGAATCTGAGGACCATGCAAGGCCTTGGTTCTGTCTAACACTTGTCTTCTGAAGTAGCTAGTTTTCTTATAGGTTTGAGTCCGAGGACTGTGCAAGACCTTGGTTCTGTTTAGTACCTAGTTTTTGAAATAGTTTGTTTCCCCATAGGCTTGAGTTCGAGGACCATACAAGGTCTTGGTTCTGTCTAATACTTGTCTTCTAAAGTAGCTAGTTTCTCCATAGGTTTAGGTCCAAGGACTATGCAAGGCCTTGGTTCTGTTTAGTACCTGATTCTTGAAATAGTTAGTTTCCCCATAGGCTTGAGTCCGAGGACCATGCAAGGCTTTAGTTCTGTCTAACACTTATCTTCTGAAGTAACTAGTTTCCCCATGGGTTTGAGTCTGAGAACTGTGCAAAATCTTAGTTCTGTCTAGTACTTAGTTCTTCTTTAGTACTTGGAGTGAAGGAGATCATCCTCAGCGTTGGGGAGTTTGCCCTTGGAGTGATAGCGGCCTTGAGCTTGCTTCGTTGAGGGGGGACCATTCTTCGGTCTGGCTCCTTCCTCTGGCGCCCCACTTCCAATTACGAGGCGTCTTTTGGGCTATTCGGGTAATGCGCTTGACGCTTCAGTGTGCGAGGTGCCTTCTCATTAATACCTTTGCGGATTTACGAGGATCCAGCAGCTGATAAGCTCCTTGGAAATTTGGTGGAGTTAATACCTCCGGTAATTTCTCCTTTGGGGTAGTCTTTTCTTCATACTTCACAAATACTTGGGTTCAAATCTCACAAACACACCTTTTTCTGGGCATTTCAAGGGCCTTGCCCAAAATAGTGATCTGGGTTCAGAGGGATGGAGTGGCCCTGGAAAAGGGCGGGGTTGAGAAAGCCGAGCCCCCTTCATGAGGCGAGGATGCCACCCCGATTCTGGGCGACACAATGGAGGCGGAACAGGCAGAGGCCGAAAATCCTCTTTTTCAACCTAGTTAGAGATGGGACTCCCCTTGCTATTTGGAGGGGGATCCGAAAGGAACGTAACGTCCTTCCTCCGTGTATGGATCTACTGGCCTTTCAAGCTGGTAGTGATTCGCCTGCTCCCGATCGTCGTGGGACTGGGAGGGAAACCAGGAGAAACCTTGAGGTGAAACCGTTAGGCTCCGCGGCCTTTTCTTCCTTCTCCTTCAGAGCGTCGCAAGTGTTGGTTGGGGAGCTGTTGACAGCCTTTGCATAGGCCTGTCTCCACCTCTCCCTCCAGCACTTGGCTTGGCTTTAAAACATGCCTGCCTAGGCCCTTCTCTTTTTCTTTTTCTTTTAGCTTCAGCACAAGCCCACTTTGGCATTTACCTTCGTAGTTAGCTTTAGAAAACCCTGCTTGGGCATTTGTTGTATAATGTAACATTTCTTCACTTAATAAAGAAGTAGCCCCAATTTGTTTCTTTTACTTTGTGCATCTTTCATTTCTTTGTGATGATTGCCTTCTGAATGAGTATGTTGCCATTGTTTGTATTGTTTTGTTTTGTTTTTTTTTTTTTTTGTTTTTTTTTTTTTGGTGGACTTGAAAGAAGTGTTGTTATTGATCTTTCCACACTGACTGTCACACTTGCTAAAGCTCAAGTCCTTCTCACAGACGGTGCCAATTGTAGTGACCTGGTTCGGGGACTTCCCTCTTGGGGATGAGTGGACCCAAGCCCAGGCAACCCTGTACAATGAATTTGTAGATAGTGGATAGAAGGACTAGGCATTAGCGAAAGATACAACAGTTGGTGAGGGTTTACAGGATCAATAAGTGAAATTTGGCTAAGTGTTCTAAGGGAAAATTCGTCCTAGGCCCAGTCCGAGGAGCTCTTCCCTGACTACTAATGAATATAGGGTTTGTACTTGAACACCCCGAATACTTCTAACCTTCAACCAACTCCCAAAAGCCCCTAACCCTTGGGGGTTCATTCTATTATATAGTTTTGTTCAGTTGATCTCTGCCGTCCACTTGTCGGTCATCTGAACCTGTGTCTAAGGGCTTGTCCCATCAGTCGCTTTTGCAGGCCTTCTGTTAGTTGAAGTAACCAAGGCATCTCTGTTCGCTGGTCAATTCACCATTAATGCGGCCAGAGTGTCGATTGCGTACATTTAATGTGTGGATGACAACTCCCTTTCTTCAATGTCGGCTTGCCGAGGACATGGTAGTCCTCGGTGAAGTTCATTGATGACTTGGGCCTCCCCCACTCATCCTCGGATTCTGTATTGTCCTCAGCATGGGCCTTGGGCCCGATATGGAGTGGGCCAGGGTTGCCAAATATTTGGGCCCCACAGAGCTAATTATAGGTTTTATGGTCAGACTAGGGTCTGACCAATGATTGAACCGGTGACGCTATAAATAATTTAATTATTATTTATTTAAATTATATAAATAATTAATAATTTTTTAATATACTAAAACTAACAAACCAATAGTAATAAATATGTTTCCTTTAAAAAAAATACAAGTATATAAGTATATAACATCTTTTTAAAAAATTTAACATAATAACATTACAAAACAATCATCCTTAACAGGATAAACTTTCAACAATTTCACTCAACAATTTCAGACTGGCCGGGAATTAAACCCCAATTTTCTTATTCAACTATTAGAGACTTTACCAGTTGAGCTAACTAGAACCCACAAAATCTTTATTTCTTAGTTCATTTAAATAATTATTTTTTCTCCCTTGTCTCTCCTCTTAACATACACAACCACCACCGCACCATAGCCAGCCACCACCCACCACAGCTGCCAAAGACCACCACCACCATTTACAACCCAAATTTAAATAAATTAATAATTATGTATTACACTTTAAATATATTCAAAATACAAATAAATTGGGAGAATAAATTAAAATGATAAGAAGGTGCTAGGTGGAGAAACGTGGGCTACAAATCAGATATAAATGCCTCCGGCTCCATGATCTAAGTTCCAACACCTTCATTTGCTTTCTCTTCAATTTTTTACCTCCACATCCTTATCTTTACTTTTTGACTTCTCCACTTCTCTTTTTTCCTATCTTTCTTTTCATCTTTTCGTTTTCCCCCCTCTCTATGTTTAGTCTTCCTCATTTGAAATTAGGAAGTTTCCGCCTGAAACTTCAACATTTTCTGAGCAATATTCATGAGTTTTTTTTCTCTTGGACAATTTTCGGCCTCCATTTGCTTGGTTTTTTAGCCGTACCTATACAGGTTTGTGCGTGCATTTCCTTTATATTAGTAGTATTTTAGGTGAACTTGTACTGGTTTTTCTTTGAGAGAGTGAGAAATACATTTCGGCCAGTATTGACCGAAACTGTAACATGAGAGAGAGGACAGATCACCATGGCAAAACCAGTTCGACCATGCCGGTTTCCGGTTCTTAGGTTGAATCGGCCACTTTGCACTATTTACCAGTTTTTAAGTTATTTTCAATTTTTTGCCATAACCGGACCGAATTGAAAGCAGTTCTCAGTTGAACCGGTCAGTTCGGTTCGGTTTTTAAAACCATGATCAAAACTATACAAGGAAAATAGCCTTTAAAAGTTTGTTTGCAGTAAATGTAATATGAGTGACAGGCAACTAAGTCGGCCTAGAGCTCAATAAATTTGTACAACTAACAACTTCCCTCAAGCCCAAGGAGGATGAGAGACCAACTTGAGTTTATTGACTAAAACACAAAATGTCTTGTAGGGTATGAATTTCATGGGCTTTTATAGATGGGCCGACCCAATAACTGGCTTGCAGAACCTAGTGGGCTTCTTCTTTTCAATCTTTGATGTTTTGTGTTTGTTTTCTCTATAAGTATAGCTACCATTTTTCTTTGTTTAAAAAAAATATATATATATATGAAAATCCTCAAAAAAATATGTAATGGATGTGGTTGGATTCCATAAGAATGATGTAAATCCCGTGTTAAGGGCAATTATGAGATTACGTCACCACTCAATGATGTTTTCTAGTCAACTTTTTAAGATGTAGTTAAGAATTAGACTTGGAAAGCTCCAGCACTGCAACATGTGGTGATTAGAGGGTTTGACTTATTTCCAGTACTTTTTTAACTGAAATCTTCTTTTATCTTAATGAGAAATTGCCACATCACTCGCTAACTAAATGAAAGGTGGAGATTAAAACCCATTATCACTTGCCATTATGTATTTAAAACAACAGGAGATGTCCAGTTAAAAAAATACTAGAGGTAAGTCAAACTGCAATTACAAAACAATGCAGATAATCTTACTAAACGCCATGAATGCGCTAGCCATGTGAACTAATTGTTTATAAATTTATTAATTAAAAAATTATTTGACTATAATTAAATAATTTAAATTAGTGATATAAAATGAGATATAAAATCAAATGTACAAGCTCCTACCGAACTAATTATTATTCAGCAAAAGCCCCATGGGAGTGTGGTGCGTTGGTAGGAGTTTCGGACTTGGTCACACTTGTGAGTCTAGGATTTGTCGGGTTCAAGTCATGCGCTTCATGACAGTGCTATGCCACAATGCGAATAACCCTAACGTGCCTAGAGATGCCCCATGCCATGCAAATGCAAGTTCAAGTGGGCCAAGTTAGTGATCACATGAGTGAGACACTTTTTTTTCATAATATATATATATATATATATATATATATATTATTGAGCAAAAAAAAAAAAAAAAAAATCTATCATTGACTTGGTCTTTTCCCTAGAAGAAAAAACCTATCATTGACTTAGGTATTTGGTCTTTATTATTATTATTGATAATTCTTCAGATATCAGTGGACTGAAAGACCCGGGCGTTGGTGATCCGTTGAATGAATACTGAAAAAACAAACAAAAGTCAAGGAGGACCGGTGGGGGCCGGTCAAGAACCCTCCGATGACAAAGTCAGTAAATTTGGATTTCTTTAGTAAGTAATGAGAATTTTTCTTGTGGAAGTCTCTGAATGTCTACCTTCACTTAGAATGACCTTTATATAGTGTTTATCTGAAACGGTTGTTCCTCCAACCATCGTGAGGTTTAAGAGAATTCGGAGATAACTTCCATAACCACCGGGGAGGTTACCCTATATGTACCGGTGCATTGTAACGATAAACCTAGGAAACATTGCGTCGTTGCAAACTGGAAGTTATTACCATAATATAGTCGTCCGTCCATTACTGTGGACGGACTAGCTTCGTCCATCCTTAATAGGATAGACGAATGTATCTGCAAGTCTAGGGACGAGTGGATTTTAGATCACTAGTTCGTCCTTAATGAAGAAGGGACGAACGTGCTTCGTCCATCCCATTACCCATTACGGACGACCCCACACGGACGAGATAACACTTGGTGCTTTACTTGCACTATCAGTTGCCCCCCAGTCCGTGGGTCGTCCGAGTGGATACTTGTTGAGCAAGACCGGATGTGCCATGTGTCATGGTTTTACCGGGGATTAGTCGCGTCGGTTTATTTTCTCGAGACGCTTGCCACGTGGCGGTTTTTGTATGGTGGTGTCATTTCCGAGGTCACAGTCCATTCCCTATAAATAGTGGAATCCCCCTGATACCCTCTACATTTTCTCAAATTTTCTTCTGACCTTCCTCGTCTAGAGCCTCGTCTAGAAGTTTCCGCGTCCTTAGTCATCTTTCGTCTAGAGCCAGGTATTCTCTTCCTTTTCATTTTTAGGTTTTCCTTGTTTTCCCTAAAATGTCTTCAGACGCGAATTCTTCGTCTAGTAACAGTTTAGATCTGGCTATAGACGAGTATCATGATTCCACTAGTTACAGTGGCTCTAGTGATAGTTCTGACCATAGTAGTAAAGGGAATACCACAGACGAGGAATATGTTTCCGGCGTCCCTGGATTTCCAATAGAAGTCATCCGTGAACAACTTAGGGAGAGGACAGCCTCTGGGCTTCAAGCTGGCACCTCGACGAGTGTTCCCTCGTCTAACCCTTTGGACGAGGAGGAGACCGTCTACAGTTGTGCAGTTGGTGTCAATTCGAAATCTGATGAACAGAGGTTAAATAACTTAAGGAAATGGTACCAAATTCCGGACGAGCTTAATCCTAGGTTAGCCGTCCGTGGAGAATGGTGCTGTAATCCTCGTTTTGGGGTTGGTGTCTATGAAGCCTATTTTCTGGGTGGGCTGAGATTACCATTGAATGCTTTTGCTAGGGAATTACTCACAAAGTTAGGTTTAGCTGTGTGTCAACTTAATCCCAATGCATGGAGGTTGGTTATTTCTATGCAGATATTATGGAAAGAAGTATTTGGGGAGAGTCGTCCTCTCACTGTGGACGAATTTCTCTTCTGCTACAAGCCTTCTGAAATTAGTCAATCCTTAGGTTTCTACCAGTTTACAGCTAGGGGCGCAAACTGTAGATTAATAAGATCTTTACCCTCGTCTGACAGAAACTGGAAGACGGAGTTTATCTTCGTCTCCGGTTTTTGGGCTGGAAACCCCGTGGACGTGGGTAGGGATCCTTTTCCCCCTTATACTGGGGACTTGGGGAACCTTCGTCCTGAAGGTATGCCCTTTCTCTTATTCTTCATTTCTCATCATTTGTTTTGCTTCTTTTTTTTTTATGCATGTACTTAACCTTTATTTGCTTGTTATTTTACAGCTGCTGGACGTCCTACCTTAAGCAAGCTTTACCGTGACCGCGTCCACAGAGCTCGTTTGCACGTGGAAAGGGACTTTCACTCTTTGGTTACCCTTAGACGTCTTGCTAGGTGGAAATTAGGTCCAGAGCCAACCGACGAGGCTATCGCACACGAGGTTACAATCCGTAGACGTAAGTTTGTACTTTGCAAACAGTTACCCTTTCTATTATTTTTTTTTTTTTTATATATATATGTTCAACTTTAATTATTTTTCAGGAATGGCAACTTTAAAGGAAAACAAGGGTAAAGGAACTGTGGACGAGGGAAGCCAGCCTGCTGCCGGAGACAAACGGAAATCATTGTCCAAGAACCTTGACTTGGGAAATCTTCCCAGTCGTCGGAGCAAGAAGGCCAAACAGGGCTTACCCAAGGTGGGAGTCGTCCAGACAAATGTTCCCTCATCTCAGCCGTCCCTCCAGATCTTTGATGTGGATTCGTCCACTCCAACTGAGATTACTCCATCCAAATCTCCCTCGTCCAAGGCACCCTCCTCTAAAGCTCCTTCGTCCAAGTCCACTGGGCCTACTTCGTCCCAGCCTCAACGTGTTGCAACGAACCTCATTGAGAATGAAGACGTGGCTTGGGAACGTTTTCAGAAGGTGGTGCTAGAGGAGGACATAGCTGTGTGCTATGACATGTCCTTGAAAGACTTTGAACACTCTGGTGTTCATGATCTTTTCAAGGTATGTGTTCTTACTTTTCCTTCTTTTTTATTTTATTTATTATGTATATATTTTTTCCTCGTCTGATCACTCTTCGTCCATCGTCTTCATAGGGAATGTCAAAGTTCATTGCCGCGTCCAGGCAAGCTACGGAGCTGGATAAGACGAGGATCTTGCTGGAGAAGAGGATCCAGGAGGTGAGGGACGACAGTAAGAGGTGGGCAGAGACTGCGTCCAATGCCAAGGGAGAGGTCAAGGAGTTGCAGAGCCAAGTTGAGGAGCTGAAAGCTGAAGCCATTGAGAAGGATGCTCGTCTTGAGGAGTTAAAGAAGAGAAACAATGAGTTGAGTACCCTTCTTTCCAAGGCCAAGGAAGATGCAGTTGCTGAATTCCAGTCGTCCAAAGACTTTAAGGACTTACTGGATAGCAACTACGCAGCGGGCTTCGAGGATTTCAGGATGGACGCTGCTGAAAACTTCCCCGAGGTGGACTTCAGCTCCATTAAATTGAACCTGAATGCTGCGACAAGCTCTCTTCTCCAGACTAACTCCGAGGACGTTAATATTGAAGACGACGCAAGCACACTGCCCCCTCAGGACGACTCTATCGTGGACGCCCCTCCGTCTTAAAGCGTTTACCATGTTTTTCCTTTATTTTTGTTATCCATTTGGTCCACTGTTTTAGGACCTTTTTATGTAACCCAAATACAATTATCTCGTCTGTGGTTTTAAGACGAGTTCTTAAACAGTTATTTTAAAGGGTGTTTGGACGTTAGTAGTCCGCCCTTAAACAACTGAATGAGTACTTATTGTTTTATATATATATAGACGAGAATGTTTAACCTTTATGTATGGCATTTTGTTTTGCTCGTATACATTTCATATACATAACCATTTTTAATGGAAGTTTTACTTGTGATTTGTTCAGTAAAAACCCCTTTTGAAATGGCTAGGTACAAGCATCACTCGTCCATAGACTTGTCTGTGCTTTTTCTCGTCCTTGTATTTGTCTTCGCATTTGGCTCGTCCTTGGACGGCTTTTGAGCGGGCGGCTCAAGTTAAAAACATCTATGCCCTTCCTCGTCCATAGTATGGTTTTAGTATTTGTGTTTTACCTAGCCCATATTATGGACGAATATGCCTTGGATTAATTTTCCTTAAGCATGGAATTTATCTCGTCCTTTGAACGAGTGAGCATGCTAGGTAACTTTTTCAGGCATGGGATTTTCCTCGTCCTTTTCTTTGGACGGACGAGTATGCCTTTGTTTTCACTTTCTAGAAGAGCTTGATCACATCTCCGAATCCAGAGAGTTTTCTCGTCTTTAGCTTTTCAGCTTTCTTTAAGGGTTAATATGAACAGAAGTACTATGGACATCATTGATTCACACAACATTATGTACATTTCATAAATATTGTTCACAACATAGATACTGTTCATGGACGAGGCATGTACCTTAGGTTAATGCCTTTATTTAAACAACACAAATTATAACTTCGTCCACAATTCTGACATAATAATAGTAAAACCAAACATAATAATAAGGTCACACATAATAATAAAATCACACAAACATGAACCCCTGTTCTCGTCCAGAATTACGCTCCTTTAGACTGGTACTTCACTGATAGTACTTCCTCAAATGCTCTACATTCCAGGGATGCTCCAGCTTTCTTCCATCAAGGGCCTCTAAGTAATAGGATCCTTGTCTTTTGCAATTGACAACCCTGTAGGGGCCTTCCCAATTTGGTCCCAGCTTCCCATGGGCTGGGTTCTTCGTTGCTAAGGAAACCTTTTTCAGGACGAGGTCCCCTATGTTGAATCGTCTTGGCTTGACCATTGCATCATACCGCCTTGCCATAAGGTTTTTATACCTTGCCATCCTTTGCTCCGCGTCCGTCCTTACCTCGTCTATTAAATCGAGGTTCAAACGGAGTTGTTCCTCGTTAGCTTCATTCTGGTAGGTTGTCACCCTATGACTAGCCATGTGCACTTCCGCGGGTATGACTGCTTCAGCTCCATAAGCTAACTTGAAAGGAGTTTCACCTGTTGGGGTTCTTGCTGTCGTCCTATATGCCCATAGAACTCCTGGTAATTCATCTGGCCATACGCCCTTTGCCCCTTCAAGCCGAGTCTTGATTATTTTTAGCAAGGATCGGTTTGCAACTTCAGCCTGGCCATTTGCTTGTGGGTGGGCGGGTGAGGAGTAATGATTCTGAATTCCGAAGTGTATGCAAAAATCTTTGAAGAGTGTGTTATCAAATTGTCGTCCATTATCCGATATCAACACCCTGGGCACGCCAAACCTGCACACAATATTCTTCCACACAAAGTTCTTGACATTTTGCTGCGTGATGTTAGCTAAAGGTTCTGCCTCTACCCACTTGGTGAAATAATCAATACCCACCACAAGAAATTTCATTTGCCTCACACCTATTGGAAAAGGGCCTAGAATATCTAGTCCCCATTGTGCAAAAGGCCATGGGGCCGTCATTGGGGTTAGGTATTCTGATGGTTGTCTGGGGATGTTGCTAAATCTTTGGCATTGGTTGCAGACTTTGACATAGGCTTTGGCATCGGCTTGCATGTTTGGCCAGTAGTACCCTGCGCGGATGATTTTGTGGACGAGTGATCTGGCTCCTGAATGATTGCCACACGCTCCCTCATGAATTTCTCTGAGGACATAGTTTGCTTGGTCTGGTGCCAGACACCGAAGATAAGGCCGAGAAAAACCCCTCTTATACAGTACCTCGTCCATAAGAACGTACCTGGCCGATCTTACCCTCAGTTTTCTTGCTTCGTTTCTTTCTTCTGGAAGTCGTCCATCTTTCAAGTATGATATAATGGGAGCCATCCAGTTTTCTTCACTCTGCACTTGTTGCACCTCTGGGATGTCTATGCTTGGCATGTACTGAATCTCATCAAACTTGTCATGGGCTTCGCTTGCCGAAGCTTCTTTGGCTAGTGTATCCGCTTCCATGTTCTCCTCCCTTGGGATTTGAACGAAGTTAGTTTCTTCAAATTTTTTCACAAGTCTCATTACCCTGCCAAGATACTTCTTCATTCGTTCCTCTTTAGCCTCGTATGCCCCATTCACTTGACCCATGATTAGTTGAGAATCTCCCAGGACGAGTATTGATTTTGCTTCTACGGACTTGGCTAATTCCAGCCCTTTAAGAAGAGCTTCATACTCAACTTCATTATTGGTTGCTTGGTACTGCATACGAACTTTGTATTTCAGTTTATCCCCCTCTGGGGATTGCAAAACTACACCTATGCCTCCAGCGTGCTGTGTAGACGATCCATCCACGTGGACGATCCACGTCTGGTTGCCCTCCATCTTACTTACATCGTCATGACTAGGGGTGAACTCTGCGATAAAGTCCGCCAGAGCCTGACCTTTTATGGCATGTCTAGGTTGGTACTTTATATCAAACTCACTGAGCTCGACAGCCCATTGAACTAATCGTCCCGCAGCCTCTAACTTGTTCATTGCCTTTCTGAGTGGATGATCTGTCATAACATTGATGATGTGGGCTTGAAAGTAATGCCTTAGTTTTCTGGAGGCTGTCACCAGTGCGAAAGCCAATTTTTCCATTAGGGGATATCGTCCTTCCGCCCCTCTCAGCGCCCTGCTTGTGTAGTACACCGGCTTTTGAATCTTTCCTTCCTCTCTTATCAATGCTGAGCTTACTGCGTTTGGAGTTACTGCTAGGTACAAAAATAACTCTTCTCCTGCCACGGATGGACTTAGCAACGGAGCAGTAACGAGATATGCTTTCAAGTCTTGAAAGGCTACCTGACACTCGTCCGTCCACTCGAATGCTTTCTTCAGTACTTTGAAAAACGGCAAACACTTGTCAGTAGCTTTGGAAACAAACCTGTTGAGGGCAGCAACCCGCCCGGTGAGGGATTGGACTTCTTTAACATTACATGGAGGCTTCATGTCCAATATCGCTCGAATCTTATCAGGGTTTGCCTCAATTCCTCTATGGGAGACCATAAACCCTAGGAATTTCCCTGACGATACCCCAAAAGCACATTTGTTAGGGTTCAACTTCATGCGATACTGCCTCAACGTGTTGAACGTCTCCTTCAAGTCATCCAGATGTCCTTCCTCGTTCTGACTCTTTACCAGCATGTCGTCGACGTAGACTTCCACATTCCGCCCAATCTGCGGACTAAACATGTGGTTAACTAGTCGTTGGTATGTTGCTCCAGCATTTTTCAAGCCAAAGGGCATTACTTCATAACAAAATAGTCCCTGACTGGTGACAAAGGATGTCTTCTCTTGGTCTGCTTCGTCCATCCTTATTTGGTTGTATCCAGAGAAAGCATCCATGAAACTTAGTAGTCGGTGGCCTGCAGTGGAATCCACCAGTTGGTCAATCCGTGGCAATGGATAACTGTCTTTAGGGCAAGCCTTATTCAAGTCTGTAAAATCCACACACATTCTCCACTTGCCGTTCGCTTTTTTTACCATTACCACATTGGCTAACCACTGGGGGTAGTACACTTCTCGTATAAACTTTGCGGCCAATAATTTCTGCACCTCCTCCTTAATAGCAGCGTCCCTTTCTGGAGCGAACACTCTTTTCTTCTGTCGTACTGGTTTAAAGGAAGGGTCTACATTCAAACAGTGAGTAATGACACTGGGATCTATACCTGGCATGTCTTCACTACTCCAAGCAAACAAATCAACATTTTTCTTCAAAAAATGGACGAGGTCCTTTTTAATTTCATCTTTCAAATCTGCTCCAACCCTGGTACACCTTTTGGGGTAATCCTCGTCTAGAGAAACATTTTCTAACATTTCAACAGGCTCTGCCGCGATTCTTTTTTCTTCAATATTCATGGTTTGGATTTGCTCGTCCATGGCCAACATGGCCAGATAACATTCTCTTGCTGCCAACTGGTCTCCTTGTACTTGCCCCACCCCATGCTCTGTTGGAAACTTCACCGACAAGTGATAGGTTGATGTGATCGCCTTCCAACTATTCAAAGTCGGCCTTCCAACTATAGCATTGTAGGAAGACGAGCAATCCACCACAAGGAAGTTTACATCTTTGGTGATTTGTTGCGGGTATGCCCCCACTGTTACTGGTAAAAGAATAGTGCCCACGGGTTGTACCTTCATTCCACCGAATCCCACTAGAGGGGAACTGGCAGGACGAAGCTGATCTCGTCCCAGCCGCATTTGCTGAAAAGCCGGATAATACAAAATATCAGCCGAGCTTCCATTGTCTACTAGCACTCGTCTAGTCTTGTAGTCCGCAATAAGGAGGGTAATGACAATGGCATCGTCATGAGGGTGATGTATTCTTTCTGCATCCTCGTCTGTGAAGGTAACTACTTGTTCATCCGCGGTCCCTGCTCTTGGTGATCGTTTAGAGAGTTGGACGCTCTGCACCGCTTTCAAGTACGTCTTCTTGGATTTGGATGACTGTCCTGTTGAATCTCCCCCTACAATGACTCTTATCTCCCCCAATGGTGGTCGTGGCTGTTCTTCTACCTTACCCTTGAATTTCTCGTCCTTCTGGTCTCGTCCAAGGAAATTTCTCAACTTCCCTTGCCTAATGAGATTTTCAATCTGTTGCTTCAAATCAAAGCATTCGTCCGTATCATGCCCATGATCTCTGTGGAAGCGACAATACTTGTTCCTATTACGCTTGTTAGGATCTCCCTTCATCTTCTCTGGCCACTTCAAGGAAGGCTCATCCTTAATCTGCATAAGAACTTGCTCAAGTGGTACGTTCAAAGGAGTGTATTGTTGATTTCGTCCTGAAGAACCTGGTTTCTTGCTATCCCGATCTCTCTTGTCTTCTGTTCGTCCCTTCTTTGGACGAGGGGCTTGCTCAGGGTGACGGACGGGATTTGCCTCCATTCTTTCCATTCTCTTCCTCTTCTTAGCTATGATCGCGTCTTCTGCGTTCATAAAATTTTGGGCTGAATGGACAAGTTCCGCCATGGACTGAGGCTCTTTTTCATAAAGTTTGTGTATGAACAAATCAGAGTTAACCCCATTATGGAAGGCTGCCAACAGTAGCTTGTCATCTACCTCGTCCACGGTCAGTGCTTCCCTATTGAAGCGTGTGATGAAGGAACGCAGGCTTTCATTCTCTCCTTGCTCTATGGTCAATAAGCTAGACGAGGAACGTTTATGTCTTTGTCCTCCAATAAAATTGTTTACAAACAATTTGCTCAACTCCTCGAAAGAACTTACTGAATTCGGAGGAATTTTGCTGAACCAAACTCTAGCAGGCCCCTTGAGGGTAGTTGGAAATGCTCTACACATTATCTCATCCGGGACTCCTTGAAGATGCATGGTAGTTTTAAAGGTAGCAATATGGTCAAAGGGGTCACGCGTGCCATCATATGAATCCAAGGAAGGCATTTTAAACTTTGGTGGTAAAGGATGGCCATTGATGGACGCCGTAAAGGGTGAATCAGTTCTGTGAACCAAATCTTCTACAGGATTGGTCCTTCTCATATTTTCCCTCATTTCATCCATAACCTTCCTCATCTGGTCCACTTCCTTCTCTAAATGTGGTACCCTCCGTGAAACAGTGCCCCTTGATTGACTTTCTGGTTCTACATTTCTTTCATCTTCCTGACTTTGTTCTCGCTCCTCTCCATGAACCTCATGGGGTTGCCTTCTGAGATTAATCTCCCTCCGCAACTCTTGGTTTTGGCGAGTCAGTTCTGCCATGGCAGCGGCCATGGATTGCATGTGTTGGGCTGATGAAGGTTGCATGACAGGAGCCGATTGACGGTCTTGATAAGGATTACTGGAAGCATTTCTGCTCGGTTGAGGGCCTGGACTGGTGACCCTTGATCTTGTCCGGACCATTTCAGCCCTTTGTCGGAGAAAGAAATTATAGAATTCAACAATGAAACTCAAATGTAAAAAATTCTAAATCAAAATTTTCCCACAGACGGCGCCAACTGATAATTCTTCAGATATCAGTGGACTGAAAGACCCGGGCGTTGGTGATCCGTTGAATGAATACTGAAAAAACAAACAAAAGTCAAGGAGGACCGGTGGGGGCCGGTCAAGAACCCTCCGATGACAAAGTCAGTAAATTTGGATTTCTTTAGTAAGTAATGAGAATTTTTCTTGTGGAAGTCTCTGAATGTCTACCTTCACTTAGAATGACCTTTATATAGTGTTTATCTGAAACGGTTGTTCCTCCAACCATCGTGAGGTTTAAGAGAATTCGGAGATAACTTCCATAACCACCGGGGAGGTTACCCTATATGTACCGGTGCATTGTAACGATAAACCTAGGAAACATTGCGTCGTTGCAAACTGGAAGTTATTACCATAATATAGTCGTCCGTCCATTACTGTGGACGGACTAGCTTCGTCCATCCTTAATAGGATAGACGAATGTATCTGCAAGTCTAGGGACGAGTGGATTTTAGATCACTAGTTCGTCCTTAATGAAGAAGGGACGAACGTGCTTCGTCCATCCCATTACCCATTACGGACGACCCCACACGGACGAGATAACACTTGGTGCTTTACTTGCACTATCAATTATTATTATTATTATTTTGAAAATCAAGTTATCACTTAAACTTCAATAATAAAATTAATCGTTATTTGTTTAGTAGGAATTTCTAATAATATATTCTTTTAATCCTTTTTCTCTCTTTCTTTCATTGACTTAAATAGATTGCTGTGTAATTAAAGCTTTAGCCCAGCCAGTTCACCAATTCTTTCCTCAAAGCCCATCATGGTGCAGACGTTATCTTCTTTTGGGCTTAGCCAGCCCAACCTATATTGCAAAGGAAAAAGGAAAAAAAAAACAAATTGAAGGTGGAGCAATTATTAACTTTTAGAGAAATGTTACGTTCATAATATTATTATAAAAAAATCATAAGTAATTAATTGTTATTGGTATAAATTTGAACTAATCACTGAGATTACTTTTTTGCCCCAGCAATAATAATCAGTAACAACCTAACACTTAGGAATTATTGTGAAAATATTGTGGATATGACATTTTAGGATCTTCTTTGCTGATTTTTTTCTTTATTTATTAATGGATGTAGATTCCATAGGATGATGTAAATCCCTAGATAAGGGCTGTTACGTGGTTACGATTTCCTTAATGACGTCTTCTAGTAAACTCTTTAAGAAGAAAATGGGGATTTGAAACTCCTGCATGTGCTAATTAGAAAATGGTTAAATGAGTGTATATAAGTGTTTTATAACATGTCTAATGAGTGTATAAAAATCCCTATATGAAAATACCATCGTTTGATAATTGTTTGTGATTTTACAAGAAAATGTTTCAAAGCTGTCTCTGTGACAGATTCTGTGTTTTTGTATGATAAATTATGTATTAAATTGTATACAATGAATTTGGATGCTAGGAGTAGTTCTTATGAATTCTAAGACACGTATGATTCTAATGGAAGTGGTCTCACAGTCATTAGATCAATATAAAAATAATGGTTTAATTTCTAAATTC
This sequence comes from Quercus glauca, assembly GCA_023736055.1. Classification (NCBI taxonomy): domain Eukaryota; kingdom Viridiplantae; phylum Streptophyta; class Magnoliopsida; order Fagales; family Fagaceae; genus Quercus; species Quercus glauca. Next base: position 8,571,074 of record CM043319.1, on the reverse strand, counting down.
TGTCAAGACAGATTTGAGCATGTTGTCTTGTATGATTTTTAGTAAATTATGATTTTATATTTTGACTCCAAAATTGATATGGTATTTGCTAGAAATTCAGAGGAGTTGCCCTATAAAATTGCATGAAGTCTCGATGTGAATTGATAGCCCATTTGTATTTTATAAGTGAAGTATATGCTGCTGGAATAAAACAGTGAACACTAAGGGACATGCCTAACTTTGAGAATTTAATTCTAAAGTTAGGGTGAATGTTTTGGGCTATAATTTATTATGCTTATCATTTAGTATGTCTAGATTATAGATAAATTTTGTATAACTTGGTTCAAGATTTAGTACTCTAAAGGAAGGGTTCTAAACCATTTTACTACTTTTTCATGTTGCTGTTTTGTTCAACGTGCTGTATGTTGCCTATTGAGTGTATATGGTTACATGACCATGCTTAAAACAGTGTATATTTATGCATGCATTATTGCCCTAAGCTCAAAGTATCTTTTGAAATGAAGTTGGCTCATATGGAGATATGATATTAATATGAGAAGGATGATATTTCTTTAGTTTGGTATATCGTTTGTTGATGTGTGCATAATATGTTTGCGTGAACCTCTTTGAGGTGGGATTAGGATTTTCTTAATTTTAAGAGATAGGCTTTGAGATGAATGTGTAAGTTTATGATAAGGAATAATGGATAGTAATAAGCTTTGATTTTGGTTTAGGTGTAACAAGTCGTCAAGTCTAACCTCCTTAGACTTTAGGCTCTCGGTTCCTCTACTTTCAGGTAAGGGATAAGTTGTATAAGTATTTGGTAAGTCATGAAGTTATTTTAAAGTATATTATGCATTAAAATGTTTTTTATTAGAGATATAGCAAGTAAGCATGTTTTGGACAAAGATATATTCGTGAGTTTTCGAAGCCTTTTGTATATGATTTAAGCATATTGATGCTATTACTAATTCCACGAACATGATATTTAAAGAAAAAAAATGGAAAAGCTATTATTGTGGAAGGTAATGCAAACTATAAATTTCAGTATGATGTATAAGTATGAAATGTTTTCAGATTATGTTTTTTGGTGATCTGAACTCTGCCAGTAGGGGTTAATTACTAGCTTTCCATGAAAAATGTTATCTGATTGGCCATTAAGTGGGACTGGCTCTGCTGTACCCGCCCTTGTTGGTTACGACTAACTTGTGGAGGAAGTCAACCTACCCCCATAATTGAAAATATGTATTATGATGTGATCTCGGGAATACTTGGTATTGTGGGGAATGCTGGATGCCTAGCACCGTGGTGCTAGAAGACTCCCAAATAAGTACAGACTTATCAGATATAGACTAACCAATATGTATTTATGAACAACTATATTATGTTATTGAGAGAATTATTTTGTTAAATGCATTGTGGAAAGTTAAAAGCTCTCATGGAAATAAGAAGTTTCTAATGAAAAGAAAAACTGTTCTATAAAGATAAAAGTTTCTGAAATTTTGTTGTGCTTTAAAGATAAAACTTCTGATGAAAGTTATGAAACGTTAAGTTTTATGATTATGAAAGTTATAATATTTTACGAGAAGAAGTTTATGAAAGAAAGTTTTATTATTCTTTAAGATGTTTCCAGTTTAAGACAAAGTTACCGATTATTTGATTTAAGTTAAAATGATTATTTTGTAATGAAAATATACATGGTAACTTTATAAGAAATGAAAGAAATTCAATCTGGAAGGTTTTGGTAACATTATTCTGATAAGAAAAGGGAGAATAATTATTTTCCTACAAAGAGCATATTAGTTATTATTATACATAATATAAAATACTATGCATGAAAAGATGTTCTCCTATCCGAATATTTATAAGATGAAATGAATTGATTTACATACATCCTTATTAAATTCTCATATATCTTACCTTTACTGAGCTGTGTAGCTCATCCCTTCCACTTTTTCAGTCTACAGGTTTTATTTTGGAGCAGAAAGAGCCTTAGTCGAGTTTTGGAAGGAGCTGGTTTTAATTTTAAAAGTATAGATTCTAAATTAGTATTTGATGTTTAGTTTTGTGGTATTGTGTATTTTAGGATCTAATGAAAGTTGTACCTTAAGGTATTAAGAGATATATTATGTGAAAGTATGGAATTTGAAAAACTGGTGGATTACGTTATTCTTTGAGTACAACGTGGATGCTCTGAATGTCAAGTGAAAAGTTATATCGTTTAAGTAAAGAAATAAGAATGAATGAAAGAGGGAAGTTTTGCTAAAAGTTTAATAAGAGTTAAGTTGGTTCTTATTAATATCAGGTTTAGGCTTGATATTAGCATGCCGATTATGGTCACAAATCTGAGTATCGGGTTTGGGGCGTGACATTGACAACATCAGATGAATCCACATTTACTATAAGATTATATATATATATATATATATATATATATATATATATTAAGTTGTCTTGCCATGTGGAGCCCTTCTCCCAAAGCCCAAAGTTCAGCCATTAGGACCGTTGCAGTGCCTAAAGGTTTTGAGAATCCTTGGACCCAATTCCCATTCGAGTCTCGGAGAAGACCACCAACACCAGTGTGGCCATTGATGATGGAAGCATCAATATTCAGCTTACTACCATTTTTCTTTGGTTTTTTTTTTATTTATTTTTTATTTTTTTAATGTTTTTTTTAATAAAATAAAAATCCTAAAAAAAAAAAAAATTTGTTGGATTCCATAAGAATGATGTAAATCCCGTGTCAAGGATAGTTATGAGATTACGTCACCACTCAATGATGTTTTCTAGTCAACTTTTCAAGAATTAATAATAAAGAATTAGACTTGGAAGCTCCAGCACTGCAACATGTGGTAATTAGAATACAACGCAAGAATCTTACAGACGGCCACGAATGTGCTGGCCATGCGAACCAGCTGGTTCTAAATTTTATTAATTAAAAAAACTCTTTGTCTATAATTAAATAATTTAAATCAGTGATATAAAGTGAGATTTAATATCAGCACCCAAAAAAAAAAAAAAATAAATAAATCTATCATTGACTTGGTCATCACCCCAAAAGAAAAACCCTATCATTGACTTAGGTCTTTGGTCTTTTATTATTATTATTATTATGCAATTGTCACTTTCCTGTCGAAATTTCTTAGCATTGTTTGTCACTATAATGCTTTCATTTCGTTTTGGCTTCAAACTTCAAAGCTATTTCAAAATATCCAATGCTTATCCGTAGATTCAACAGCAGTGCAGATTTATTTGAAATTGTGAATATCTCCATCTTCAGGTATTGATTTATTTTAGAATTGAGTATTATTGTCAATTACACAAAAATTGTTTTACATACAGGTTTAACTTACACATACCTCAACAGAAATTGAAGTCGTGACTTGAGTGCAACAAGTTTAACCCAAACTAATTATTTTATTTTATTTTGGAAAATAACCCAAACTATTTAATCACTAAGAAATGAGGATTACATTCTTTAAAATATATATATATATATATATATATTATTTTTAAATTAAATGTAGTTTATACACTAACTAATCAACCTTCAAGAGAAAGTTGACCAGTAAAAGTTACAATAATATAAGTAAATAAGTAAATGGTGAACTTAAACGCATTCACATACTTTAAAATTAAAGCTAACTAACTGTTTCAGCTAGGAGAAAAAAAAGAGAGGCATAATTAATTAATTATCCTCGTTCAGATTGAATCATAGGATCGAATACACTACAAATATTGTAATAATTGGTGGGACTGTTAGAGTTACTGACAAGATGAATAATTTCTGCAATAATAATCAACTTATCTATTATATTTATATTAAAAAAATGGTAATGGGATTTTATTATTTTAACCCAGTACGTCCACGTTCAATTTTATATTATTCAACATTACAGACATTATTACTTAGTAAAAATACACGTGAAAGAGGAGCGTTGAATTTCTGTTTAGAGGCTGTTTGGACTGTTATCTCTTTTCCTTTTTTTTTTATCTCTTTTTTTTTTTTTTTTTTTGGACTGTTATCTTATGTTTTATAGATGAGCATCCTTAGGTATGGGCGGACCCAACCACTATCTTCCAGAACCTAGTGGATGTTTTGTGTTTGTTTTCTCTATAAAGATGGCTACCATTTGTGTTTATTGTTAAAAAAAAAAAAAAAAAAAAAAAAAAAAAAAAATCCTCAAAAGGATATATAAAGAATTAGAATTGGAAGCTCCTGCACGGCAACGTGTGGTAATTAGAAAACAACGCAGGTAATCTTTCTGAACATCATAAATGTGCCGGCCATGTGAATCAATTGGTTCTTAATTTATTAACTAAAAATTTCTTTGACGATAATTAAATAATTTAAAGCAGTGATATAAAATGAGATTTAAAATCAAGCGTACAAGCCCCTGCCTAACCAATTATCAATCTATCATTGCCTTGGTCTTCTCCCAACAAAAAAAGCTATCATTGATTTAGATATTTGGTCTTTTTTTAATTAATTAATTATTATTATTATTTTAAAAATTAAGTTATCACTTGAACTTCAATAATAAAATTAATTGTTTATTGTTAGGTAGGAATTTCTAATAATATATTCTTTTAATCTTCTCTCTCTCTTGTAGACTTCACTCTCTCTTTCGCTATTTGAAAGATGATAGGGTATTAGTGATATATATGTAGAGTAAAGAGGTGACATGAATCCTAATTGTTTTTTGTTAGATTTAAATGTTTAGACCCTTAACAATATGTTTAACCTAATTAATTAACAAAGTGAATACTTATGTTTATTATTTAGATTTACGTATAACAAGTATAAACAAATCAATCACAATGTGGAAATATAAAAAACACCAAGATCTAATGATCTAGAAAAACCAGAGAAACAAATTGTTTCAAGGTAATGATGGAATTAAAGATGAACGCATCGGAAAAATAATGGATCTACTTCAATCGCAATCGATAATATGCACTATGTAAATTTCAGAATTCAAGTATAAGAGAGCGTACCTTGAAGCGGTGAATTTCAAAACAAAGATCGAAGCACTTGAGAATACTTTTAATCTTCACTCCAATTCCACTAACGCCCAAGAAGTGTGGACTCTCAATCGGTTACAAAGGGATAATTAGAGAGTGACATACACTCACATACACACCATTTCACAATGATGTTACTCACTAATAATATTTTGTATGTTTTTCCCTTTGTATCTAACCAATTATCTAATTGGGCTGGCCTTTTGGGCCTTTCCAATTGGGCTTAAGTGTGTGGCTTGGAGTGGGACCAAAATGGACCAATAAGATACTAGCTCTAATGGGCCTTGGGCTTTTCTGTCAACTCTTGACAAGTTCAAAGTTACTATTAACTATATTTAATACCACTATATAAATATAGTTGCACTCCAGGCCTTATCTATAAATTATATCCCAAGACTTTATTGTACATGCAACCCCTTCATAAAATATTCGTAGTAATACAAAGTCATTAATGTAGACTGTCACTTTGTAAATTACTACATCTTAATCCTTGAGTACCTGGTTTAATCTTTTAAGCTATTCATCATATATTTATGAAATCTAATTTCATAAATATATATTTTAGTAACTACTTACTAAAGTGGTTAGGCCTAACTCTCTGAATAACAAACCCATTAAATTTATCTCAAGGGAATATTTTGTATCTCCGTTAAAAGACTATGAATTCCATCTTGAGAATATATGTTCCATCAATACTAAATGTAGCTGCCCAACATACTGAGGTTTTTACTGTTACTTTAGATCTCACTCCTGATATATCAAAGCAACCTACACCTTATGATTAGATCCATTATTCTCTCAAGATTAAGAGTTTATGCAAATATAAGTCGTGAGATTTATTATTCATTTGACAGTCTTTATGAGAATAATAAATCTCACAGCGGTCCAGTTTAATATGTCTTAACTCTTAAAACATATCAACATACCAATTAGAAATCTCCATTTCCATGATCAAGACAAATCAACTTAGTTGATATGTTATAGTCTTTGTAGATGAAATGCCCAATTTCATCACCAACTACGAACTATAATTCTGAGTTTATAAAAAACTTGTGATTTATATCTTCTGTGACTAAATCACATAAATCACATACTATGCATCTCATGGACTAAATGATAATGTCCCATATTCATGTTACCATTATTTTAGATAATAATAAAACAACTTTATTAATCACAATATTAAGTCATACATCATGTCATGTATAATGTCATACATAATATCATACATAGCATCTTACAATAGGATTTAAGGACACCAATCCTAACAGGTAAAAAATTTGGGGAGGATTTAACCTAGCTATCCTCAAGATAAAACAAATTCACTATGAAAGAATTGAAGTTTGTATAATAGAACTTAGATCACTAATATCCTATTACTACCTCAAGTAGAAAACATACTACCACGATCACGTGCTTGCTCCGAGTCCACAGACTACTTTTTTCTTGAATTGCACCAACATAAGCTCTCCTGCTTGTGACTTTGAGACTCCACTCAAGTTTTGGATCTTCTTTAATGGATTTTGATGCAGCAACTGAAGCTCTACCAGATCTTGAATGTAGATCTTGACTTTGGTAGGGTTTTTCGTGTGTTCTAAGGTAAACACCTCTCAAATCTCACACAAAAGCAAACACACAAGAATCCAAAGACCTCTGAAATGTAGTTAGGGTTTTTACCGTGTGGTTTCCTGGGTAATCATATCATTGTGTTTTTTATTATTTCCGCTGCTTTATATGTTTTATATACATGATATGATTATTTGATTGTTTTAACCTAGAATTGCTTAATTTGACTAAGTAACAACTTGGCTAATTAACTAGGCTACGCAATCTGGTTGTTTTTAAGGGGTCTAAAACCCAACACTGTAGTATACTCGATTCCAACTTTACACATAAACACACTTTGAGCAAGTCTAAAACAAGACTAAACGTTTTGATCATGGTTTGCCAACATTACAAAATGAAGTTCTAATACATTTAAACCTAAAGTCTTAGAACCCAACAGCATGCATGTTAACAACTCTTATTATGTTACTTTCTAGGCAAAAACTATTTGATGACAACTCGACGATGCTTTCTTGATTATCTCAAAATAATTTTGTATCACATTTTGTCTTACGTTTTAGCATTGATGATTGACATGTTGGACTTATTTAAGACCAAAAAAGATGGAAAAAAAATAATGTTGGTCTTTTTTAACTAATTATTTATTATTAGTATTTTGAAAATTAAGTTATCACTTGAGGTTCAATAATAAAATTAATCATTATTTGTTAGTTAGGAATTTCTAATAATATACTTTTAATCTTTTTCCCTTTTTCTTTTGTAGACTTCACTACCTCTTTCATTAGAGACATGAATCCTAAATCTTTTTGTAGAAAATATCAAGAGATGTCAACTAATATATATTTAAATTTTCATATACTTTCTATAAAGAAATCCATTGATTTTGTATATTATTATTATTATGATGCAATTTTCACTTTCCTATCGAATTTTTTTTCACTTATGGCACGTTTAGTACACTGAATGTGAATTACAACATGAATGGTAATCTTTATTACTAGGAATTTAATGTGTTGTAATGGAATAATTAAACCTATTCATGAATTTGGTTGTGAGTTGTAACATTAGAATAAAGCGTAAGATCTATTTTAGGAAGTATCTTACTCATACAATTATGTTTCCTAGAAAATAATATTTATTAAATATAAGAGAGAGATGGGTCATTTTTTGAAGATTTTTTTTCCCATAATGAGTAATACTACAGCCACAAACTATTTTTCAAAATCTTCATGTGGTCAACCTCTTATTGGTTTTTATTTAGGTCCACGATTTATCACTTGCCACATTAATAGTTTGTAAAATTATTTGTAAAATAGTTTGTATCTCTAACTTTATTCTTCCATAATTGTTAAGTGGATATGGAAATTTTGTTTATTTGGAAATATCTTAATGTTAGAAATGATTATAGTTACTTAGGAATAACTATTACAACTCTTTTAGAGAGGAGCAGTTATCCCTCATTTTAAAGAATAGCTATTCATAAGGAATGATTATTGAATGTTATAAAACATAAACAAACTATTGAATAACAAAAGCATAAGAATAACTATTACATGTACATTATAGTGCTTATTATAGTTTACCAAACATGCACTTATAGATTAAGACGATTTTGTATTCAAAAATTCAATAATCATTGTAGACTTGGGATCCATTAAAAAAGTGGAAGAAATGACAGAAAATATTTGGTTACTAATATAGTTATATAACCTTAAAGAATACTAATAGGGTAAATTATAAAATTGGTCCCCATTCTTTACACCATATCTCAATTTGGTTCCAAATTTTTTAATTGTGTCAATTTGGTCCCTAACTTTTTCCATGCAGACTATTATCTCTGTGATGGAAATGCTTATGTGTCATATGAAATAATAATAACAAAAAATTCTATACCGTGTCATCTGCTAATTGTACCACATTAGATTAAAAAAGACTAAATTAAAATGTTCCCTATCAGATCAGTTTGGGGAGCATTCTAAAACCCCTAACTTCCTTTCTCTTGTTCAGGAATATTTGTCGATGTTCTTTGATTTTGAGTTGTGGGGGCCTTTTTGTTGATATGGGCCAAAGCCCTTTTAATGTTTACAATGGCCTGTGTGGGATCATCGCCTTTCTTCCTGCCCCTTTGTGGGGTGCCTTCTTGTGTTTTCGAGGAGTCGCTACCTAGTTTTTGCAATGGCCTAGGAACCATATATATAGCGTCTTTTTGAGGAATGACCATTTAGTCTTACCACCAGAGAGTGGGTTCGGAAGCTTAGGTACATTCTTGGGAAGGTGTTAGGCACCTAAGATCGTGTAACCCTAAGGTTGGTCTCCCTTCATTGTGTCTCATATCTTAATTAAAATAAGAAGAAATTCAAACGTTGCACTCTAGACTCACACACACATAAGCATGCATCTAGCATCCAAACATGTTATATCTTAACCCTAAAACCAAACATGCACTTACACATATAGCCAAAAAAACAAAAACCACATGTGAGAACTTAAAAGGAACCCTAATCTATCATATTATTCAACCAAGGCAGCCAACATGTTATCATCCAATCAAGCTTGAAAGAGAAATAAAAAAAAATAACTTTTATGAAAGATGAACCCTAAATCTAAACCTAAAACAAAAGATGCATGATCATCATCAAATGCATGATTTACTCACATTGAGCAACAACACAGCACCTATGGCATCAATGCATGGACATTTGAATGCATGAACATGTGAATCACACGATAAAATCAAACATAAACCCTAATTTAGCATGTGATAAAAAAACCCTAAAAAGAACAAGTAAACAGAGAATAAAACATGTGAAAGTGCATTAAAAGAAACCCTAAAACATAAAATAAACAAGCAGACAGAATGAAAATAAAAAAAAGAATATTTTCTGGGCAACTTCAATGTACGTGTGAAATATCTCACGTACGTGTGAAGGAGCTCCATGTACGTGTGAAATACTTCACGTATGTGGAGCTCTACCCAGAAACCAAAAACAAAGCACAAGCTAAAACCCTAATTTTAACACTTAAACATGCAGCAAACAATCGAACAAAGCTATAACTAACCTAAACAAACATATTAGACTAAAACTAAAGCAAAGAAACCAAATTAAAACAACTAAAATGAAAAGAAAAGGAAAGAAATGAAAAAGAATAGAAAATAAAGAAATACCTCACAAAAAGCTATCCAAGCTTGTTTTTATCCGTTCCCCTCAGTCAAATCCATCACAAGCCAATAAGAAAGTGATTAGTAAACTTAAACTCAAAGGTTTGGGACTAGAATAACTCCCAAACCTAGAAAAAGAATGGCTTAGGGTGCTTTGTGAAAAGCTCCCTTTTGATTCACTATTTTCTAATGAATCATGGGTTTTTCTGAGTGTATGAGGTATATTTTGAAAAGCTACCTTTTCAGGCTTTATATAGTGTGAAGAATGGGGTCTTGGACGGCTCCTAAGCGATGTGGGATTCCTGCAAAACCTCAGACTTCAATGTAGAAAACTTCCATATTTTGTTCAGAAACCCTAGCTGACGTACATGAAGAAATTAACACGTACATGAACTTTTCTTCATGTATGTGAGGTATTCTTCACGTACGTAAAGCTGCTTTTCACTTTGTTTCAAAAATTGAATTTTAGCTTAGGAAAAAGGTTGTTCTTCATTTTAAGCACCCTTTAAGTCAATCTTAACCTTGGTTTGGCAATAAACTAGCCTTGGACCCTTGAGTTTAGCCATCATTGGGGAAAGGGAGTTTGAGTCGTATGAGGTACAAAATGCGGTGTCTACAGATGCCTCTCTTTTGATTCGTGAGCCTTGCTGATGAAATCAAAAGAATAAGAGACAAAAAATTTTGTCACAACGTACGACTCGGACACACCCACACACATAATAGACTCATGCATACATGGGTTTAGGTACAAAATGTGGTGTCTACAGATGCCTTTCTTTTGATTCATGAGCCTTGCTGATGAAATCAAAAGAATAAGAGACAAAAAATTTTGTCACAACGTATGACTCGGACACACCCACACACATAACAGACTCACGCATACATGGGTAGGGTGCAAATCCTCGAAGTTGTGTAGGATTTGTATGTCTGAAGTCCCTCCTTTGTTACTCGGGAAATGAGCATGGGCAAGTTCAGCTAACTAAACCTGTTTGTCATCCACGAGGGGGGTGATGAGTGACTCACTATCCTAGAGTCACTAAAAAGAAAAAGAAAAAGAAAAAAACAATCATAAAGTAAACAAAAACAAGCATTCAACAAAAGGATATAGTCTTCTTTGGTATCCATTTGGGCTCTTGCCTTAAGACTTCTCTAGTGACTTGATCATTTCTGTCATTTCTCATCTTTCTCTACCTTGCTAAGTAAGACTCTTGTCTCGGGTTAGCCTTGCCTCTTTCACTACAATTACCTCTATCTTTACTGTGCCTGCATTTTAAACTCTTGAAGGATATGTGCACAAGTAATTCGTTAGATTCTATATCTAATTTTTGTATCTCTTCACTTTTCATGCATTTTAAGCTCTCGAAGGATATGTGCACAAATGAACTACTTGATTTCTGGTTCTGATTTTTGTATCTCTTCACTTTGCCTCTCTTGATTCTAATCCTGATTTCTGTTTTTTGATTTCTTATTTCTTATTGTTTTTTATGTACAAATGCTTAGGTTTTGTTATGGCACGGGTTTAGATGAAATCCTAATGCATTAGGACTGGTAGGAACATGTTTAGGGTTGATTTCTAATGAGTTTTGTTCAAAAACTGTCGAAGGGCTGTTTATGGTCTCAGTGTCATGTACGTGTACTTTGTTACGCGTATGTGAGCTTAGTTTACACGTACGTAAACTTGTTTTTGCATACGCGTTAAATTCCCCAGGTTACATGTACATTAAAACTTTCATGCGTATGTAAACTTTTGTCTGCGTACGTGAGCTTTGTTTCATGTACGTGAAATGCCAGGAAAAACCACTATTTTATCCATTTTTCAACCTTTTTCAAATGTTTTGCATCTGAATCAACTCCAAAACATCTCCAAACATCATACTATCATCAAAATAACATCACGCTTGCCTTTTCATCTTCATTCTTGCATCTATAACATGTTTGTACCTCTTTGATCATGGATTGATCGTTTGAATCTCCAATATTTGTGCTTGCAGCTCGACATTCATTTTGCAGGTTGGGGTAGCACTAACAAGGTCATCAGCTAATGCAACAAGTTGCAGACTCCTACCAAGGCTCTTATTAGGGAGGCCGGCTTTGGACCAACCTTTAGCCTCATGCCCGAGGTGATTAGTAGTGCAGTAGTGGTGCATTTCCTTATCGAGAGAAGGAAGAACACTACTCATACCTTTCACATAGCTGAGAGGGAGATGACGATGACTCCCTATGACTATCATCGGATGTCTGGCCTTAGCTTCGAAGGGCCTATCATAGATCTGAGTGGTGTTTCAGGGGTGGACTTGGCATTAGAGCTTCTGGGGAACCAGTATCATTCGGAGACCATTCGAGCCTTCAATCTTAGGAGTGAATTCATGGGCCTCCCTTAGGAGACTAGGGTAGACCAAGAGAGGATGGCTAGGGCCTTCTTGTTTCATTTGATAGGTGGCTATCTCTTCACTAACAATGGCCAAACGGTGTCCTTGAAGTGGTTGACTCTTTACCGAGACTTCAGTGACTGGAGGAGGGTAAACTGGGGGCAAGTTGGCCTTGCCTACCTCTACTCCTTTCTTGACTCCATTAGCCGAGGCACTCTGAAGCAGCTGGTGGGGTCATGGAAGCTCCTTGAGGTACATTTTGTTCTTCATTCTTTCAATAGTTTTCATTAATGTTCATGTCATGTGACTAACCTTACCCTTTTCCCTGCAACGATGGGTGGTCAATTACGGTCTCATTCATCCGCACCTCAACATCAGCTTTAAGCACCTCTTTTCAGTGAGGACACATTTTACGGGCGTCACTTTTGATGAGGTAATTCTTGAAACTTGTGCTTCACACTCTTATTGCTTTCATTCATTTTTTGCATGTCTCGCTTTTTCTAACTTGCTTCTCATATTGGTTACTTGGGCTTTTTGGGCTGGTCAACCTTTTGGCCACTCTGGATTTGGAGGCTACTACTCGCCTCACCACTGAGACCTTTAGGTGCTTGGAGGGAGTGGGTTTCAGGGTACTCTACCTAGCTAAGAGATTGTATTGCCAGCTGATGGGTGAGGATACCCCTCAGATTCCTATGATCCTCATATTTTCATGCTTGCTCCTCATACCATGTTAGCTGCTAAGAGCCAGCTCTGGATGCAGGGTATTGCTTATGAAAGTTGGCTTAGTGAGGAGATGGACTACAAGGAGTTCAACTCCACTCGCTTGATGCCTTCACTCATTGGTCAGGTATGTCTTCTTCATTCCTTTTTCTCTTTCATTCTTGGTTAGCTGTATTCACAAATCACGACATTCTAACAATGGATTCCAATAACAAGAGGAACTGCCAGTGGGTCTGTGGATCCACCTGACATCCTATGGTTGGTGTATGTTTATGAGCCTAGTGGTGTTGCCAAGGAGCGGCTAGTGGAGCGCAACACCAATGTCATAGGGTATCCTCTACCTCCTAACACTCGAGCGGTGAGTCTTCTTTTTCTCTCTCTCTTTCTTTCTTTTTTTCTTCTCTTTTCCTTTTCAACTTTCTGAATTACTAACCCATTTCTCTTTCTATCTTGTAGCCCACTCTTGCTGAGTACAAGGACCTTGTATGGCTTACGGGGAGTTTGAAATCAAAGGTGACCAACTACTCCCGTGATCTGTTGGCCCGAGTGAGGCGGCTCATGAAGGGGATGATGATGATGATGATGTTGACGAGGACTCGGAGGAGACCATGAGCTACCAGCTCAAGAGGAAGAGGCATTGAGTACCTATAGGAGGAGCATAGCATACAAGCAAGCAAACAAACAACAAAAGTCCTTTTCCATGTTCTTTTTTTAGTCTTATTTGAAAACAATTTACTTATACTTATGCTTGAGACAAAGGGTTTGTATTAAGAACATCTTTAAATTTATGCTTTTAATTTGGGACATGTAATTAATTTACACATAAATGCATGTTTCTCTTGATGTTGAATGCTTCATTGCTTAAGTCTTGTGCTTGAAATGTGTCTTGGATGATCCATGTGGTCCTTAGGGCTTTGAAATATTGTTTGAGTGGAGAAAAGAGCTCGAAAGCTTGAAAAACAAGCATTCTGCCTACAACTTCACGTACGTGTAAAACCCTTCATGTATGTGAACTTTTCTTCACGAATGTGCAATCTATTTCATGTACGTGACGCGCGTGTCAGGGAAGAAACCCTAGCCGCCTATGTGCACTATTTAAGGAGTTGTTGAGCCTCAAAACCCTCATCAATGCTTTCTAACCTCAAAAAACCTTATTTTTTAGTCTTCCAATGGCAAAGAGACTCCCTTTTGATGTCTTTGGCTAGATCAAGAAATTAGGTCCCAAATTTTCAACCATAGTTGCCCTTTATGGTCTTTCATGCATTATCCCTTATCATCAAGTTAGGGATGATGAGCCTCTTCTTCGTGCTGCTGCTAGTTGTTGGGCTCCTACTCGACACGACTTTCATTTCAATGGCATGGAGCTATGCCCCACTCTTGAGGAGTTTGCTGCCACCATGGGCGAACCAGTGGTTAGCAACCTCATCCTTCTTTGAAATATGATGCTACTTCCTTGTTGGAGGTTGTGTTAGACGTACCTCGCTGTTTAGCTCAGAGATGGAGCAAGAAAGGTGTATTGAATTTGGACTCAGTGTTCAAGTATTTTTCTTTCTTTGGCTTGCCAATGAATGAGAAAGCATGTCACCACTATGTTAATGCCTTTTTTTTTTTTTTTTCTGTGCTCTTGCTAGGTGCTTCTTGGTTCATGAGTCAAACCAAGTAGACCTTGGGATGTGTACTGTAGTTCAAGATCTTCAAAAAGGATGCTTGGCAGCTATGATCTTGGTGGAAACCCTTAATGGTTTGAATGCCTTTCAGAAGAGGGAAGTGGACTTCATTTCTAGGAGCCTTCTCTTACTTTAGGTACAATCCTTAGCGGGATTCCTCTAATTTTGCATGGATTTCCTTTCGGTTTTCAACCCATTGAGGCATCTTATATTGTCTTTTATCTTTCTTTATTATTATTATTATTATTATTATTATTATTATTATTATTATTTTTCTTTCAGATATGGCTCTAAGAAAAGCTTTGATTGGTTCGTCCCCCTACAGTACCTTTTAGTGCCTATCTTCCCAAGCACTTCAGAGGTCGTCCCTTTGTTCTTAGAGACATGAACTTCGATGGCTACGTCACTTTCATGGATATCATCGAGGGAACTAACATTATGTGGGTAGTGGAATGGTGGCGTATTCAAGAGATGACCAACCAGAGTGGTTATACCAACTGTGTAGTGATTGTTGGGCTTCGCCACTGGTCATACTACTCTACTTCTCACATTGCTCGGCAATTTGGTGACCGTCAAGAAAGACCACTTGGTGATGGCATTTTCAGATCGGGATGCTTCATGATAAGCTATTGGACAGGATCATGGATGCATGGCCCAACCGTTAGGTGACTAGAAATCTCCTTCCTCCTAGTCATGTATACCCTACTCAAGATTACCAAGCATGGTTGGAAGAAGACAAAGTTCATATTCAAAGAGAGGAGAAGAATTATCTGAAGAAGGGCAAGAGGTCAAGGGACCAATTTTGATATGCCCCATATTCTTTACTTTTCTGCACCTTAGGACTTTTCATGTTTTTGCATTTCGAATTCAATAAGGGATTGGAATGTTCCAAATCCCCTATGAAACTTGTTTTGGTCATTTTAATTTGAGCAATGAGAGAACTCCTTTTATATTATCTTTGCTTATAGTGAATAATTTTTGATAAAACAGGATTTTGCTGTCTTGTCAGTATGTTCCTTGTCAGTGATATGGAAGATCTTCAGTTTCTAAGATAAAAAAGGAAACGACATCGTCAGTGCGTTCCTTATTTTTAGTATGGATGACCTTCAGTACTCGTTCCAAAGAAACAATGTAAAGGCATCGAGCTAAGGTCCCCGAGGGAGGCTCCGATGCTTAAGTCAAATTTTGCTCTCTAGAAACCAGAATATAATGCATGTAGAAAATGAGCTTGTGTGAGAGTGTATGTGAAGATATGAGTAGGTTATGGCGTACTTGTTTGCTGCTGGCTTTATATAGCCAATCTATGAGTAAATGCTCGGTGCATTTATTGTGCTAGACATTGTGGCTTAGTTGGAGGCTTGAATGACTGATTTGTTGTCATTACTCTCCTTTTTCAATGCTTTGAAACGGTTCTGCAATAGTCAGCTGAGTTGGTGGTGACAGCTGTACGTCCGTTACATTTTGGTAGCTTTAAGGTAGGAATTTATATCAAAGCATTTATTGTGTATTATGGTCGTCTGTGTACTGATGACCATTTTAATGACGGTCGATTGTCGTATTGACGACCTACTTTACAGATGGCCTTCATCGTACTGACAACCGTGCTTGTATTACTCTTCAGTGTCTATGGTCGTCTGGGTACTGACGACCATTTCATGGATGACTAGTGTATTGACGATGTTGGCTTGATAGATGATGGTGATTTTCATCCTTTCCAATTTTCTTTCTTTTTCTTTTTCTTTTCTTTGTCCTTTGCCATGTAATTTTTGCCCATGACGTCCCTTCGGGAATTTTTGCCATGTCCCTTAACTTTTGTCTAGACTGCCCTTGTGGGTTTTTAATCTAGCGGAATATTTTTGCCTTAAATTTTGCCTAGGCCGCCCTTGTGGGTTTTCAACCTAGCAACCTTTTTTTTTTTTTTTTTTTTTTTTTTTTTTTTTTTTTTTTCAAGCATGGTACTTCTGGACTCGATTAATGTTGATGGGCCGAAGCATCTCTTCCCCATCCAAGTCCATGATCCTTGTAGCACCTCTTGGCATAATCTTTTTGATGATGAAAGGCCAGACCATCTAGGCTTCATTTTTCCCCTAGGATCAAAGGTTTCATCTCTAAGCACCTTTAGGACCAAGTCTCATTCTTTAAGACTTCTTGGTTTCACCTTCTTTTCTCTTGCAACTCTTTTCTAATACCCTTGTGCATGGTATTATGCTCTTGATCTCTTTTCATCAAGGAAAGCCAATTGCTCATATCAGGCTCTAGCCCAATCTTTTTCTGGGACCTTGCTCTCCACTAACACCCATAAAGACTGAATTTCCATCTCAATTGGGAGTACTGCTT
Source organism: Quercus glauca (assembly GCA_023736055.1). Taxonomy (NCBI): domain Eukaryota; kingdom Viridiplantae; phylum Streptophyta; class Magnoliopsida; order Fagales; family Fagaceae; genus Quercus; species Quercus glauca. Next base: position 8,554,251 of record CM043319.1, on the reverse strand, counting down.
CACTACCATAGACCAATAAGTAGGGTGATGCCTTAGTGGATGTGTGGATGGAGTTCCTATATCCCCATAAAGCAAAGGGAAGCTTCTCAGCCTAATCTTTATAGGGCACTACCATCTTGGATAGGATGTTCTTTATGTTCTGTTAGCTGCTTCCACAGCTCCATTAGCTTGTGGCCTATAGGGTGATGACTTGTGATGTTCTATGCCATACTCTTCCATGATGCTTCAGACTTCTCCTTCAAAATGCAACCCATTGTAGAAGATGATCTCTTGAGGTACCCCAAACCTGAAAATGATGTTGTTCTCAATGAATCGAGCCACATGCTTGGCTTTCAACACAGAATATGAGGTCATTTCAACCCATTTAGTGAAGTAGTTGATAGCCACCAAGATGTATTCATGCTCGTTAGATGCTTTAGGACCTATCTTTCTGATCACATCCATGCCCTATATTGAAAAGAGCCATGGGGATGTCATGCTATATAATTCACTAGGAGGTACATGGTTCAAGTTGGCTTGTAGTGTACGACTTCCATTTTAAGGGAACAATGTTCCCTTTTGTCGGCACCATTAGGATATGCCCCTAGCTCTAAGAATCTCAAGATGTCATAGTACTAAAGGACTTCCTCCTCTTCTATGGATATGACTGAAGCTTCCACCTTTTTCTTGTGCATTTCTTCATAGCTTTGCTCAATCTCTAGAGGTCTTGTCCATACTCCTTCGGGTATCTCAACCAGGGAGGCTTGGGTAGCTAAGGCATCAACAAATTGGTTTTGGGCTCTAGGAATAATGGTGCATTCAATGTGATCAAAGGTTTTGGTAAGGTTCTCTAGGTAGAGTTGGTAAGGTTTGAGGTGTTCTTCCTTCACTTTCCACAGCTTCTGGGCTTTAGATATAATTAAGGCTGAATCTTCAAAAACTTTGGCTTCTTTCACCCCTAATTCTTGAAGTGCTTCTATTCTAGCTATGCATGCCTCATACTTAGCCATGTTGTTGGTGGCTTCAAAGTTCAACTTGACTGCCATAGGTTTATGTGATCCCTCCGGTGTAATCAATAGAGCTCCTGTTCCATTCCCATATTGGTTCATGGCTCCGTTAAAGTACATTCTCCACCTTCTTGTTTCAACATCAAGGATATCTTTATCAGGAAAATCCTCCCTACCTTTCTCTTCTCCTATCGGATTCTCAGCACAAAAGTCAGATACAACACTTCCTTTGATAGTCTTCCTAGCCACATACTTTAAATCAAATTCTACCAATAGAATCAACCACCTTGACAACCTTCCACTTAGTACAGGCTTCTCAAAGAGATACTTTAAAGGATCCATTCTTGCCACAACCTAAATTTGAAAGGGTAGGATGATGTGTCTTAGTTTTTGGACAGCCCATACAAGTGCAAAACAGGATTTCTCAGTAGGAAAGTATCTCGTTTCATAGTCATGGAATCTCTTGCTTAGGTAGTAGATGGCTCTTTCATTCTTGTCATCGTCCTCTTGTGCAAGCATACTTCCTACAGCTTCATCTACAATTGAAAGGTAAAGGAGCAATGGTTTTCCAGGTCGAGGTGGTGAAAGGATGGGTGGGTGGAGTAGGCATTCTTTGATGAGGTCAAAGGCCTTTTAGCATTCTTCATTCCAAGTGTGGGGCTCATTCTTTCTAAGGAGCTTGAAGATGGGTTCACGAGTAGACGTAAGTTTGGCTATGAATCGACTAATGTACTGAAGTCGACCCAAGAACCCTCTTATCTCTTTCTCACTTTTGGGTGGGGGCATTTCTAGGATGGCTTTGATTTTGGAGGGGTCTACTTCAATTCCTCTATTACTTACCAAGAATCCCAATAATTTCCCAACAGTTGCTCTAAAAGTGCATTTCTGTGGATTCAACCTTAGTTTGTACTCTCTAATCCTTTCGAAGAATCTCCTTGAATTCTTGGTATGGCTCTCCCTATCTCCAGACTTTACAGTCATGTAACTAATATAGACTTTGACTTCATTGTGCAACATGTCATGTAGCAAAACCTCGACCATTCTTTGGTAGGTAGCACTGGCATTCTTAAGACCGAAGGGCATCACGATGTAGCAATAAGTTTCACATTGTGTGGCGAAAGTAGTCTTGGTCATGCCACTAGGTACCATTTTGATTTGATTGTAGCCAAAAAATCCATCCATGAAGGACATCAAGGAGCTTTCGGCCGTATTATCTACTAGGACTTCAATGTGGGGTAGAGGGAAGTCATCCTTAGGGCATGCCTTGTTGAGATCCCTAAAGCTACACACATTCTCACCTTGCCATCTTTCTTAGGTATAGGCACTACATTTGCTATCTGTTAGGTTCTAAAGACTTAGGAACTAATGTATTTAGAACTCTAATGTGTAATGTTCGCAAACCATGATCAAAATAGTTGTTAGTCTTGTTTAGACTTGCTTAAAGTGTGTGCATTGTATGTAAAGTTGGAATCGAGTGGTTGCAGAAGTATTAGTGACTTTCGGCCTGGCTTGATCGATCGAATATCGAGCAGAATGTTTTTTTCTGCAGAATTCCAACTCAGCCCTAGCTCATTAAAATGTTTAGAGTTTTATGTTTTGCCCCAGGTATAAAAGGCAAACCCTAGCCACTTTTTATGTTATTCATATTGCTGTTTGTGTGAATCTCTTGTGAGATCTGAGAAGTGCTTGCCTTCACACAAACTTAGTATTATCAAGGAGTTTTCTTCTAGAGCTTGATGATCATTCAGTTGCTGCCAGATACATAAGCGGGTGTGCTTGTACTTGCTGGTGAATCCAAGAAATAAGGAGTCCGTGGTTTCGGAGCTTGCACGTGGTTGTGTTAGTAAGTTTCTATTGGTCGGTAGCAATAGGATGTTAATGGTCTAAGTCGCTATTGTAAAACTTCGATTCTTTCATAGTGGATTCAAGTTTACCTTGAAGATAGCTAGGTTAAATCCTCCCTAGGTTTTTTACCGGTTTGGTTTTCCTGAGTTATCATATCATTGTGTTATTTATATTTCCGCTGCTATGCATGATATGATTATTTGATTGTGATAACCTAGATTTGGAATTTGGACTAAGTAATAACTTGACTAATAAACTAGGTTAATCAAATTGTGTTTTAAGGGGTCTAAAAACAAACATTATCCAATTGGCTTGATGGACAAGTTTGATGAACCCTACCTTGAGTTGCTTGGTGACCTTCTCTTTTATCTTCAAAAGCCATTCAGTTCTCATCCTCCTCAATTTCTGTTTGACAGGCACACATTAAGGCACACATCAAAAGTTTTGTTCACCCAAGACACCTCAACAAAATGGAATAGTGGAACGGAAGAATAGGGTTGTTCAGGAGATGGCACGTGTCATGCTACATAATAAAAAATTGCCAAAATCCTTTTGGGGAGAAGCAGTTAACACTGCTTGTCATACACTCAACCGGGTGTACTTCAGACCTGATTCCAAGAAAACTCCCTATGAACTCTGGAGAGGGAAGAAGCCTGTTGTCAAATATTTTAGGATATTTGGCAGTAACTGTTACATTCTACGTGATAGAGAGAACCTAGAAAAGTTTGATGCAAAAAGTGATAAAGGATACTTTCTAGGATACTCTTCCACTAGTAGAGCTTATAGAGTGTACAATTTGAGAACCAAAACAGTCATGGAATCTTCAAATATTGTGATCAATGATGAAGTATGTTCAGAAGCGCATTCAGAAAACACTACTCCAGTTCAAGATAAGTCTATAGAAGTTGATGATTCACTTCTTGCTGATTATGTGGGGAAACATAGTGAGGAAGAGTTGTTGTTGTTGAATGATACAGTTTCAGTACCATCAAGTTCAAAACCATCCACTCCGGTTCATGAAACTCAACAAGCATAAAGTGAGCTTAGTCCTCCATCAGAACAGAAAGGTTCTTCTACATCTCTGGTTAAAGGTCCATCTTCTAGAGTTAAATTGAATCATCCTGCCACAAATATATTGGGTAGTCTGAATGATAACATGAGATTGAGATCAAAAGCCTTGAATGTGATTACTCACTCATGCTATCTATCCCAATTTGAATCGAAGAAGGTGGATGAAGCACTTCAAGATGCTAATTAGGAAAATTCCATGCATGAACAACTTCATCAATTTGTTCGGAATGATGTGTGGGAATTAGTTCTTAGACCAAAGGGAGTAAATGTGATTGGAACTAAATGGATCTTTAAGAACAAGTCAGATGAACATGGCACTATTATCAGGAATAAATCAAGACTTGTTGCTCAAGGGTACACACAAGTGGAAGGAATTGATTTTGATGAGACCTTTGCACCAGTAGCAAGACTGGAATCCATTAGGATACTTTTGGCCATAGCAAGACATCTGGATTTCAAGTTGTATCAAATGGATGTCAAGAATGCTTTCTTGAATGGGATGCTGCAAGAAGAGGTATATGTTGAACAACCAAAGGGTTTTGTTAATCCTTACAGACCGGATGATGCCTAAAAGTTGAAGAGAGCCCTCTATGGTTTGAAACAAGCTCTTAGGGCTTGGTATGATAGATTGACTGCATATCTCACTAGGTATGGATTCAAAAGGGAATCTGCAGATATTACTCTCTTCATAAGAAAGGATAAGAATGGTTTTGTTGTAGCTCAAATTTATGTTGATGATATTGTTTTTGGTGCTACTAATGATTCTCTTGCTCATTCTTTTGCAGATGAAATGAAGGCAATGTTTGAAATGAGCATGATTGGTGAACACCAATGGCTACAAATGCAAAATTAACAAATGATCCATCAGGTGAGTCTGTTGATGTTACATTATATAGAAGTGTGCGCGCCTAAAACGAGGCTATTGGGCTGTGGCTCGCTTGGGCTCACAATCTATTTGTATGGTGGGCTTGGATTTCCTACACTGGGTCGTTCTTGTGCTAAGACTAATCGGACACTGTTCTATCCTTTTGTGTTAGCCTTGTCTTCTCTTTCTCTGCTCTCCAATTTTTCAACAACCTTTCTCCTTCCCCAGCCCATTGTATTTATTGCCAGATGTTAGTGGAACAGTGATGATTGCTTCTGGTGCTAGTGCGTTTGGAGGTCCAATGCTGTTAGTCGTAAGTGGGTGTTTAGGTGGGAGTGGCCTTGGAATTGGTTCCTACTCTGGGATGCTCGGAGACTATGATTCCCGATAGCGAGTTGGTCGGGCATTAGTTTGCCGAGGATTATTCACGGGGAAAGATACCGGGTTAAACAGCCCGCGCACGTGAACGATGTCAGAGTGCCGTTCACCGAGAATTCAAGGAAAGTAGAGTCGTAATGGGCCCGGACACTTTGGGTGGCCCAAATAGCCTTTTTACCGTACATTAGCCCCCCCTTGATTCTTCCGCTGTTCTCGGGGAGGAATCAAGGAACTAAGGGTCATCGGCCCGGGTATTGTCTTTCGTAGGTCATCGACGCGCTTTCTTAAAAGGCGCAACGGGTCTGATAGGCCTTCATTATTATCTGACGTTTCGTGAACCGAGGCGTCGCGCGTGTGGCAGTTGATATGACTGCCTGTTGGGTTTCCCACCAACGGCCCATTTATTGCCAATTTCTCTCCCATCATCCCCCTATAAATATCATCCCTAGTCCATCTTTCTTCAATTTAGCATTTCTCGTTCTTCCTCTCCTTGCTTTGCTGAGCGTTCTTCCTCCCAGTTAAGGACTCCCCTCACTCTTAGAGCCCATAGTAAGTCCTCTTTTCTTCTATCTTTTTGTTTCACTTTGTTCAATTTTATAAATCGTAGTTTTCCCTCTAGGAATCTTAGTCTAGGAAATGGGTTACTCTTATTTGCTTTCATCTGAAGCCGCTCTGGCTACCTTTAGGGCTGCTTTCGATGTCCCTGGGGACGTTGATATCGCATATTGCCCCGAGGGTGATATAGAAATTCAACGGTGCCAGGGCGTCAATACAGTTTTCTTTCCTTTAATGGCCATCCTGGAGGGCGGGGTTAGATTCCCGGTGAACCCTCTAATTTTGAGTACCTTTAGGTTTTACGGTCTTTGCCCCGACCAACTCCCTCCTAACTTTTACCGGGTGGTGAGCTGTGTCAGTAGATTGAACCGGTTATTTGGTTTGGAACTAAATCACCATGACATCAATTTTATGTACAGTCTGTGTGGTAATATCAATTCAGATTACTATCTAAAGACTAGGGACATGAGGGTACGGCTAATTTCATGCCTGCCTGATTTCAATAGAAATTCGGCTGGGGAGTTTGTACGGGTGAGCGTAATTGGTTTGCCGAGGAGCTCCCCTGTGCGTTTTCACCGCGAGACGTTGGTCGGTACCGAGCGTCTCTTTACATTTTACTTTGTTTGATTTTGATCTGAATAACACCTAATTGATTGCGTGGTTTCCGTGCAGATAGCAAAAGGTTTAAGCCGGATCGCAGGGTGGTGCACGTCCGAGAATTAAACTTCGTGCTTAGGTCGGAGATTTTCATCCATTTCGACGGACAACTCCGCGCTTCGCACCTGATTCTTGGAGTCGACCCCATTTACTCTACCTGGCAAGCATTCAGCCAGGCCTTACTAGTTGACAGCCCTTTGCTTTCCTACATAGACGTGCGCCACGCGAACTTCCTTCCTCCAAAGTTCACGGTAGGTGAAGCACGTGACTGCGGCCCCAGGTACATCTGCTCGGACGAGCGTCAACCCCTCCGTGACGAGTCTGTCGAAAGAGTTTCACGAGCGCTCCGAGAAAGGGCCCACCAACAAATTCAACCCCAAGCCCCCGTTCAACCTGAGGTTCCCGCGGAGCCAGAGGCCCCCGTTCAGTTGGCCGAGGGACTCGTAGCCGAGCCCGTTGATTCCTCGGAGACAGAGTCCGACCATGGTCATGAGATGGTGACGAGGAAAACGATGACCATAAGCCGCTTCCTGCTGGGAGCTCGGCCAGCAGCCCAGCAGTAGGGGGATTCGAGCCAGCCCCCTCAAGCCCCTCCGGCCCTACTAACCCGCTCACGCAAAAGGCAGCGTGTCATGGAACAGGCATCGCCTGGCCCGGGCAGCATCCCGATTCGCTCGCCTTCTCGCCCGTCATTTGGCATCGTCATTCGTGAGCCGGTGACCCAAACCCGATTGGACGGGGCGTCCACCTCCCGATTTGCCGCGAACTGGCAACCCTCCTACCAGCTGGACGACGAACCCCTCCTGGAGACCGCCAGTGTTAGAGTTTGGGACAAGGGCCAGGGGGGTCGTGTTGCCCAAAGCTTGGTGAGCGGCTTGCTCCTACCCAAGGACGTGCACGCCTACACGTAGGGGACGGACGAGTCTTTAGGGAGGCGGCTGGTATGGCTCACCGTGGCGGTAAGGTTTTCTATGACTCTAACCCTTAGCTCTTTTATTAATTTGGACTTTGCCATTACTTATGCAAGGGGTCTCTCCCCATACTCTTTATGTTGTCGCTTGTTCAGGCCGCACAGTTATCCCAGATAGTTGACGGGCGAATGAAAGAGCTAACCGAGGATGCTGGGCGGGAGAAAGCTCTGAAAGACGTTGCCGACGCCAATGCCGCGGAAAAGCTGAAGGCTACAGAGGATGCAGAGAAGAGGGCTGCCTCGGCCGAGGGGGCTAGGGCTTGTGCCGAGGGAAGGAGCGCCGAGTTGGAAGGGCAGCTGGGGGACGCGCAGTTCAAGCTGGCCGAGGTGGAGAGCTTGAATATAGCCTTGGGGGAGAAGTTGGGCGATTTAAAGGCTGCGTTGGACGCTTGCGAGGGCAAGTGGTACAACGAGGGGTTTGTTGACACCGAGAACTCCGTAGAGCCGGTCATGCGCCAGGCTCACAAGCTCGGGTTTGAGGAGGGATGGCTAGCCACATTCCGGGCCGCAAGCGTTCCCGAGGATTCTCCCCTGCGGAACCTCAGCGAGATCCCCTTTCCGCCCCCTGTTGCGCCGGCACAGAACGCCCCCCACGTTATCGACGAGGAGGAGACCTCTAGCATGCGGGAATTGGTGGAGGCCATTGATGCCCACGCCGAGCCAACCGGTCTGGAGGTTACCAGCGACCCTCGGACCGAAGATCCATCAAGCTAGACAGCCAAACCGGCTTTTTATTCAAGCGTTTTTCTTAGAAGTCTCGTTTTATTTTATTTTATTTTATTGGTTTTGCCTAAGTCACCGGGTTATGGTGACGAGACAATTTAATTTTCTCGGTTTTTAATCCTTCATTGGCTGTAGTACTTAAAACATTGGGATATTTCAGATTGGTTTGGTTGAGTTTATATTGTTTCGTTCTTGTTTTACTTTCACATGTCAGTGTTTTGCTTGCCCAATCCGCAGCCCGTGCTGCTGAGCCTCTAAGGACAGGTCACTATACTTAGGAGAAGTGTATGTCGATCCTGTTTGGTGACATTGATTGAACGGGGACGCAGGGTCGCCTTTAGAAGTTTAGGTTATCGTATGCTCGGCGATAGTGATCGAACCGAGAGCTGGACTTAGGAAAATTGTATGTTTGTCGCTTGCTCGGTGACGTCGGTCGAACCGAGAAGCACGTTTCTGTCCTTAGGAAAATTATAGGTCTTATCTTGCCCGGTGATTGTGATTGAACCGAGAGACAGGCTTCGAGAGATTGTAGGTTTTCATCTGCTCGGTGACAGCGATCGGACCGAGGGACAGGCTTCTGCCCTTAGTAAAATATTAGGTTTCCACCTACTCGGTGATTGCGATCGAACCGAAGGACAGGCTTCTGTCCATACAATATTAGGTTTCCACCTGCTCGGTGATAGCGATCGAACCGAGGGACAGGCTTCTGTCCGCACAATATTAGGTTTCCACATGCTCGGTAATAGCGATCGAACCGAGAGACAGGCTTCTGTCCTTAGTAAAATATTAGGTTTCCACCTGCTCGGTGATAGCGATCGAACCGAGAGACAGGCTTCTGCCCTTAGTAAAATATTAGGTTTTCACCTGCTTGGTGATAGCGATCGAACCGAGAGACAGGCTTCTGTCCTTAAGAGGCATAAATTTTCAATTGCTCGGTAAAATGTATTAAGCTAAACACAATTATACTCGGAGTGCGCTACTCAACCAGTGCACCCGTTAGGTGCTTCTTTCAACTTTCAACACATTATAGGCGATCAGTGATAAAACTTTTTAAGGTTGTGTACATTCCACGGCCGAGGTACCGGCCTCTCGTCCAGGTCTTCCAGGTAGTATGCCCTCGCGCCAGCTATGGCGGTAATCCTGTAGGGTCCTTCCCAAGTTTGAGCCAGCTTTCCAGCATTAATGTCTCTCGCATTTCCTAGTGCTTTCCTCAGGTACCAAGTCCCCAGCTTCGAACTCCCTTACCTTCACACGCTGATTATATCGCCGTGCAAGTTTTTGCTGATATTCCGCCAGCCGTATAGTAGCTGCTTCTCGGCACTCTTCCAACCGATCCAAGCTTTCTACCATCATCTCGTCGTTTCCAGCAGGGTTGAACTCGGCGACCCGTGCGCTGCGAAGATCTATCTCTGCTGGTATTACGACCTCTGCCCCATACGCCAAAGAGAATGGGGTTTCCCCCGTGGAACTCCTAGGGGTGGTTCGGTATGCCCAATAGGCCAAGGAGCACTGATCAGGTTGAGGTGGCCCTCTGGTGAATGGATCAGTAGGGCATGTTTCTGGCACCGCTCGTACTTTAGAACATATTCGACGGCATCCTTCTGCATTCGGGGCCACCAGAACCCCGGGTCATCGCGCAGTGCGCCAATGAACGCCCCCCCGCGTGGCCTCCACACACCCCATCATGAAGTTCGGCAAGGAGCTCACCTACCTTATCGGGGTGCAGACATAACAGGTATGGGCCACCAAAAGATCTGCGGTAGAGTCGGCGGTCGGTCGACAACCAGTATCGTGGCGCTATTCGACGCACCTTGTTGGCTTCTTGAGTGTCGCTCGGTAGTTTATTCTCGGCAAGAAAGTCAATGATCGGGTCCATCCAACTTGGCCTAGACGTTGCAATTACGGCGACATTTGCCCCATCAGCGTCCTCGCCGTTAGTGATAGTGATGCTTGGTTGAGGTATCAATTCTACCCTGATCATCCGGGGAATCCCCTCCGTTGTTGATGATGCTAACGTAGCTAAGGAGTCTGCATGTCTGTTCTGCGTCCGGCTGATCTAGTACACTTTCGCTGTGCAAAACTTTTCCATGATCCCCTTGGTCGTTTGCAGGTACGCCTTCATCCGGGGGTCTCGAGCTTCGAAGGTCCCCTGGATTTGATTAGCCACTAGGCGAGAATCCGTGTATGCCTCCACGTCCCGAGCTCCTAATTCTAACACAACCTTCAGTCCGGCGAGTAAAGCTTCATATTCGGCCTCGTTGTTGGAGGCCCGAAAACCCAGCCTGAAAAAGTGTTCCAGTCTTATGCCCTCGGGGGTGACGATGACGACTCCAGTGCCAGCTCCCATGGAGCTAGAGGCCCCGTCCACAAGCACTCTCCACGGGTGGCTCTCCACGTGACAGATCACCTCGCTGCCGTACCTGGGAGAGAACTCGGCAACAAAATCGGCCAGGATCTGCCCCTTTATTGAACTGCGTGACTTGTACCGAATGTTAAACGAGCCCAACCTGGTTCCCCACTTGGCTATCCTTCCCGTGAAATCTGACCTTCTTAACAACGCCTGTAGGGGATACTCGGTCAAAACGTAGACTGTATGCGCCTGAAAATGATGCAGTAATCTCCTCGTGGCATGTATTAGAGCCAGCACAAGCATCTCCAAGGGCAAGTATCTCGTCTCAACATCGACCAGGGTCTTACTGATGTAATACACAAGCTGCTGTACTCCTGTATCCTTGAGTAACACGGCGCTTACCGCGTATTCGGACACGGATAGGTACATAAACAAGTCCTCCCCGGGCTCGGGGGCCGTCAACATGGGCGCTCGCGTCAGGTATTCCTTCAAATCTTGGAAAGCCCTGTTACAATTCTCGTCCCAACGAAACCCTTTCCATTTCTTCAAGAGCTGGTAGAATGGTCGGCAGCGATCGGCAAATTTTGAAATGAACCGGTTCAGGGCGGCTAGCATCCCGGTCAGTACTTGTACCTCTTTGGGGTTGCTCGGTGGCTTCAGCTGCTATACGGCCTCTATCTGGTCTGGGTTTACTTCTATCCCCCGGTTGGTGATCAAATATCCTAGGAATTTGCCAGACCCTACACCGAAGGCACACTTCTCGGCATTCAGGCGCAACTTATGGTGTCGAAGGATCTCAACCACTCCCCGGAGGTCTTCAATGTGCTGCTTCTCCTGTTTGCTCTTTACTACCATGTCGTCGATGTACACCTCAACCGTTCACCCTATTTTATCCCGGAACATCCTCGTCATCATACGCTGATAGGTGGCGCCAGCATTTTTCAACCTAAAAGGCATTACTGTGTAATGATAGTTGGCCTCGGGGGAGATAAATGCCGTTTTCTCCCTATCCTCGGGGGCCAAGGCTATTTGGTGATATCCCTGAAAGGCGTCCAGGAAGCTCATTCTCGGGTGATCGAAGGTGCCGTCCACCAATTGATCAATCTTCGGCATGGGAAACGAGTCCTTTGGACATGCTCTGTTTAGGTCGGTAAAGTCTACGCAGACCTTCCATTTACGGTTCTTCTTTTTCACCACAACGATGTTTGCTAACCATTCTGGAAAATAGATTTCCCTTATTGCCCCAGCTTCCTTCAATCGTTGTACTTCTTCCTTTACTACTTCCTCAAGCTCCTGTGCCGACCTTCTTGGCTTCTGTTTCTTCGGAGGAAAAGAGGGGTCCACGTTAAGTCTATGGACGATGAAGTCAGGGTTCACCTCGGGCACTTCATATGGGTTCCAAGCAAACACGTCCACGTTCTGTACAAGGAATAACAACATTTCTACTTTATCCTGCTCGCTCAGGCCTCCCCCTATTTGGAAGTACCTGCCCTCATCCGGCAGTATCTTCACTCTTACCACTTCCTCGGCAGCCCCGCCCCCCTTCCCTTCGGTAGAAATCTGTAATTGCTATAAGGGGGGCCCCATCGGTGTGCCCTTTTCCTCGGTAAAACCCCTTTGGTCGGCCTTCCCTTCTTTTGAATTAACTGCAGCGATTAGGCACTGTCTAGCCATCTTCTGGCTCCCTCGCACTACGGTTATGCCGTTCTCGGTTGGAAATTTGACTTTGACGTGCAGAGTGGAGGGGACCGCCTCCATCGCATGGATCCACGGCCTTCCTAGTATCGCAGTGTATGGGGAAAATGAAGCAACTATTATGAAAGTCACTGCCACCTCCTTGCCCTCCATGCTCACGGGCAGGGTGATCCGCCCCTTCGGAATCACTTGCCCGCTGTCGAAGCTGACTAGGGGCGTAGTGTACCGGGAAATATCCTCATTCTTTAATCCGAGCCCCCTAAATAGATCGGGGTACATCACATCCGCCCCGCTCCCCTGGTCTATCATCACTCTTTTCACCAAGAAACCTCCTATTCGGGTGGTAACTACTAGTGCATCGTCGTACGGCTAGATCATTCCTTGCAAATCGCCGTCCCCGAAAGCGATAGGCTCGTGGGCGACTTTCAACCTTTTACCGGATGGCTGCTCATCTGAACCACTCCTCACTGGCGTCACAGCCAGCACCTTGTTCCTCTGTTCTCTGGAAAAACCTCTCGGAGTGGCATGGATGACCTCAATTATCCCCAGCGGGGGCTGGAGTTGGTTGCCCCTTTGTTGGGCACCTTGCCGGGCGTCTGCTTCGCCCGCGTTTACTACAAATTCTTTCATATGCCCGGCCTTTGCCAGTTGGGCGAGGTGGTCCTTCAGCACCCAGCACTGCTCGGTAGTGTGACCCTTGTCCTTGTGGTAGGTGCAATACAAATTCTGGTTCCTCCTAGCTGGGTCGCCACCCATTCTGTTTTGCCACCGGAAGTACGGCTCGTGTTTAATCTTGTCTATGATCCTGTGCACCGGCTCCTTAAATGCTAGGTTGACTTCCCCTGCCTATGCCCCGGGCTCTTGGATCCTCAGGTCCCCCCGTGCCCTTGGTTGAAAACCGCTTTGCCGAGGGTGGTTCGTTATTGGCGCTTTTCCCCTGCTTTGCAGCTGATCATCCTCCAGCCGCTTGTACTCTTCGATATGCCTCATCAGCTGTCTCATGTCCTCGAGGGGCTTCTTTGTCAATGATTCCCGCAGTCCGGAATCCTCGGGTAGCCCTATTCTGAAGGTGCTTGCGGCTATCTTTTCGTTCCCCCCACCAATCTCGTTGTAGAGTTCCCAGTAACGGCCAGTGTAACTATGGAGGGTTTCCCCTGCCCTCATTTTCATGGACAGTAACGCATCCACCGGCTGAGGCATTCGGCTGCACGTCACGAATCAGAGTCCGAACTCCTGTATCAGCTCAGCGAAATCATAAACCGAACCCTTCCGCAACCCATTAAACCATCTCAGGGCGGTGGGCCCGAGGCTCGATGGGAAAACCTTGCACATCAACGCGTCATTATGGGTGTGCAGAGACATCATCTGGATATAGTGACTGACGTGTTCTACCGGGTCAATCTTTCCGTCGTAAGAATTGAATGGAGGGCGTGTGAATCTATCCAGCATTGGGGTGCGCTCGATATCCGCCGAGAAGGGTGATCGGGCTGCTCTGCGCAGAGCGCGGCTCATCGCATCCATGGCCGCGTTATGGGGCCTTGGCTCTTCTGGTGAATTCGAGCCTCGGTCCGTGTCCTCCCGTGATTGCGAACGATCTCGGCGCCGGCGGTGTTCCCGTGAACGCGGGCATTCCCTTCGCCGCTGGTATTCCCGAGAGCGCGAGCGCTCCGGCCTGTGTAGGTACCCGGACTGACTGGACCTCGTTTGACGATACTGTCTCTCCATATCAGATACTTCTCGGTCGTCTTCGTTTCTTCTACGGCGCCTGTTTCCCACCTCCAACTCCAGGCCCCTCACTAGCCTGCGTAACCGTTCGATCTCTTCATCCCTCTCGTCCAACTGTCTGCACCCTGAGGCGATGGATATGGTTCACTGCATTTGGTACGATCCTTTCCCGAGGCCGGACAGCTCTTCTTTCGTTCGGCGATCTCTATCTTCGCGTCTCTTTTGCCTCATTTCTCGCCAAGTAGATCCCCGCGAAGACCCCACTGAGCCGCTGTCGGCAGTACTCCCAGAACGTCTTCCAGCCATTTCGTTGATTGCAAGTTTCAGTAGAACCACAGCATTGTAGGAGATTCCCACAGACAGCGCCAATTGTGCGCGCCTAAAATGAGGCTATTGGGCTGTGACTCGCTTGGGCTCACAATCTATTTGTATGGTGGGCTTGGATTTCCTACACTGGGTCGTTCTTTTGCTAAGACTAATTGGACACTGTTCTATCCTTTTGTGTTAGCCTTGTCTTCTCTTTCTCTACTCTCCAATTTTTCAACAACCTTTCTCCTTCCCCAGCCTATCGTATTTATAGCCAGATGTTAGTGGAATAGTGATGATTGCTTCAGGCGCTAGTGCGTTTGGAGGTCCAATGCTGTTAGTCGTAAGTGGGTGTTTAGGTGGGAGTGGCCTTGGAATTGGTTCCTACTCTGGGATGCTCGGAGACTATGATTCCCGATAGCGAGTTGGTCGGGCATTAGTTCGCCGAGGATTATTCGCGGGGAAAGATACCGGGTTGAACAGCCCACGCACGTGAATGATGTTAGCGTGCCGTTCATCGAGAATTCAAGGAAAGTAGAGTCGTAATGGGCCCGGACACTTTGGGTGGTCCATATAGCCTTTTAACCGTACAAGAAGCGTGATTGGATGTCTTTTGTATTTGACTACTAATCGGCCTGATATTGCCTTTAGTGTTGGTGTCTGTTCTAGATTTCAATCTAATCCTAAGGTTTCACACTTGAATGCTATTAAAAGAATTATAAAATATATAGGTGGAACTTGTGATTATGGATTATTTTATAGCAAAGAGTCTAATCTGTCTCTTGTTGGATTTTCTGATTCTGATTGGGCTGGTAATGTTGATGATAGAAAAAGCACCACTGGTGGGTGTTTTTATGTCGGAGCCAATCTTGTTGCTTGGATGAGTAAAAAGCAAAATTTTGTGTCTTTGTCTACTGCAGAGGCAGAATATATTGTTGCCGGAAGTTGTTGCTCACAGCTTCTTTGGATGAAAAAGCTTTTATGTGATAATGAGATATCACAAGATACCATAGTTGTTTATTGTGATAACTTTAGTGCTATTGATATCTCTAAGAACCCTATTCAACACTTTAAGATTAAGCACATAAAGATTAGATATCACTTCATTAGGGATCTTGTTGAAAGAAAAATTGTGTCTCTTGAGTATATTCTCACTGAACGTCAGAATGCTGACATCTTTACAAAACCTCTTGATAGAAGTAAGTTTGAGAAACTTCGTCAAGTAATTGGTGTGATCTTGTGTCCCTGATTCTCCTTGGCTTTCTTGGTCCTTGTGCTTCATTGCTCTACTCTTTGTAACCATTGTTCTTTGGCTTTTGTTTTCTTTGTTTCTAGGATTTGTATTACATAACATTCATACATTTTATTCTATGACTGTTTTTATTTCTTCTTTAAAAAAAAAAAGAAAAAAGAAAAAAGGAAAGGGAAGCAAATTGTGTTTTGTATTTATTTTCTTGGTTTTGAAAACAAGTTTGGTCAATTTATTTACACATAACATGTCTTTGTACCTTGTTTAGCTTGGATGAGCTTATTTATTGGACTTTACTAGTTGAAGCTTTGTAGTGCATGTTGTGTGGGAAAGATGTTTATGGTTTTGATCACTTTGTCTTGATCTTGAAGCCACATGTCTTTGACTGTCAGACTTGAACCTTTTGAGAAATGCATAAATAACCATCTCATTACTGTTCACTAGCCAATCATGAATACCTTAGTGCATATCATAAGATTTTGTGCTCGAGAAAGTGTCGCACATGCACAAAAAGAACATAAGGTATAGTCTTGGTTTAAATGCTGAAAATTGGTGTGTACATTATTGGACTTAAAGCTAAATCAAATAAATAAAATTGGTGTGTACATTACCCCGGCTATTTTAATAAGTTTTTGAACAACTAAAATTGGTGTGTACATTATAAAGTAAATCAAGAAACTTACATGATTGCAAGCTTTTGTTCTAGGAGATGTGGGAGTTATATGATGTAACTCTTTAGGTAATAGTCTCTTTCAAATTCTATGTGATGAATTTTGTAGACTTTGTGTTTAATTTCTATTCACATATCACCTCACATGTATCTCAAGTTTTTGCAAGTTGCACACACTGCACATGTTACTCTTTGCTAAACTTTGTACATGTTATTGTGTGTGTTTTTGGTCTGACCAACCAAGTTTGAAAATACCTTGAGTTTTATGCAAAACATATTTGATGCCTGAGAATTTAAAGGGAGAATGTTTGAAAATCTTAATTTTGGGAAAACTGGGTTTAAAACTTATGTTTTTGAAAAGCAATTCATAACATACTTGATAGTGCAAGTAAAGCACCAAGTGTTATCTCGTCCGTGTGGGGTCGTCCGTAATGGGTAATGGGATGGACGAAGCACGTCCGTCCCTTCTTCATTAAGGACGAACTAGTGATCTAAAATCCACTCGTCCCTAGACTTGCAGATACATTCGTCTATCCTATTAAGGATGGACGAAGCTAGTCCGTCCACAGTAATGGACGGACGACTATATTATGGTAATAACCTCCAGTTTGCAACGACGCAATGTTTCCAAGGTTTATCGTTACAATGCACCGGTACATATAGGGTAACCTCCCCGGTGGTTATGGAAGTTATCTCCGAATTCTCTTAAACCTCACGATGGTTGGAGAAACAACCGTTTCAGATAAACACTATATAAAGGTCATTCTAAGTGAAGGTAGACATTCAGAGACTTCCACAAGAAAAATTCTCATTACTTACTAAAGAAATCCAAATTTACTGACTTTGTCATCGGAGGGTTCTTGACCGGCCCCCACCGGTCCTCCTTGACTTTTGTTTGTTTTTTCAGTATTCATTCAACGGATCACCAACGCCCGGGTCTTTCAGTCCACTGATATCTGAAGAATTATCAATACTCATGCATTTTATTCATAAAATTCAATGCTTTGAGGAGTTTCTGCCCAAAATTTGCTGTGTTTTTCAAAAAAATGTGTTTTTTTTCCAGATTTTCGATCGATCGAGGCTGCTTGTCAATCAATTGAATTTGCGTTTAAAAATTTAGATAAGCCTCAGGTTGTTTCGATCGATCGAATGTGTTTTTTGATCAATCGAAAGTCGCGATGAGAGCTTTATTTAAAACTTTTGGTTTCACGTGCTTTTCACTATTTCAAACTTTTCAAAAGCACTTTTCTCTCTCTTTCGATCGGTCAAGGCCACCTTAGAAATTTTTTGTCATTTTCCTCCAAAATTTTTGCAAGGTTTTTCTCATCTAAGGCTGGTAAGACATTTTTTCCTTTCCTTTTGCATTTATTTTCAAGTTTCATGCATAAAATTTCAAACCTATGCATAATTGAGGTTTTTGATGATTTAAGCTTTATTTTGTGAAATTGATCATTGTGTTTTTGTTAGGAGATGTTATAAACATGATCTATAATGTTTAATTTGATCAATTTAGTGTTTTGTGAGAAATTGAAAATTCTAGGGCTTGTATTTACCCGAATTGGGGATTTTGTTCAAATTGAGTTTAATTGATGAAATTGGCTTGTTGGATTGATGTAATTGATCATTATAATCTGTATTCTAACTTGTGTGATGATCAATTGGTCAATTTTTTTTTTTTTTTTTTTTTAAAACAAGTGGGTTTTCAAAATTTTGGGGATTTTTATTATAAACTCTATGCTCAAGTCAATTTTGTGAATTTAAACTTAAATTGAACTTATTCTCACTACATTAGAGCATGCATCATGACATTTTAATTGTTTATGCATCATATAGATTGTTATTTCTATATTTTGTTGTGCTAACTTGTAGTCTGCCCTTGGTTTTTTTTTTTTTTCCTTTGGTTCTTTCTCTTGTGTCTTTGTCCTTACCCTAACACCATGCCTAGGAGGACTAGAGTTAATAGGTCTGCCCCTTCCCCCCCCCCCCCCTCCTCCCACCTTCTCCTCCTTCTTTTGACCATGCTAGGTTTCCGAGTGAGAAAAATCAAGGGACCTTTGAGAAACTGAACCTTAATAGAAAGATATGGGCTAAGTGTAAGGTGTTTTTAGATGAGATTGATCCCACCATTAGGGCTAATTTTGAGCATAGGGGTTGGTTGCCATTGTTGGATATTTTTGATCCTCTTCCTCTAGCTACCCTGATTAGAGAGTTCTACTTGAACATATCTATCCACATCTATGATTTCAACACTTTAGTAAAGAGTTGGATACGAGGTGTAGAGTTCACCATTACTCCTGATGTAGTGGCTGATGCTCTTGGGGTACCATTGGTCTAGCACCCTATCTATCCCTATGATGAGTCTCCTCCATTGGACGACGTCATGTCATACAACACTAGGACTTCTATCAAGTGGGGTTCTGATCCTCGGGTCACCACTACTGAGCTCACTAAGTTGCACTATCTCTTCTATAGGATAACATGTCATTCTTTGTGGCCTATCTCTCATCTTCACACCATTCCTCTTGAGCAGTGTGTCTTTTTATACGCTTTTGTTACTGATGCTACTATCAGTTTTCCTCATTTGTTTCTTCATTCTTTGAATGAAGTTTATAGGAGTTCTTCTACCGCTCATGCTCTTGTTCATCATATTTTCATTCATAGGATTTTGTTGTATCTCGATTTAGAGAACTTCCCTGCTTCTGAGTCTGTGCATATAGTTGCCCCCACCGGTGCCACCGTTCTTAGGCAGAGGGCTGCTCATATGCGAGTTGGCTCTAAACATCCTAGGACTGAGCCTCTTGGTGTTGCACCTCCTTCTTCTTCTGCTACAGGTCCTACTACTTTTGGTGAGGCGTCTGCTGGTCCTGATGCTGCTACTGCTGCTGATGTTCCTCCGCCATCTACTTTGGATGCCTTTGACATTCATCGTATGTTGGAGACTATCATGACCGTTCAGGCGGCTCATGGTCAGATTTTGGTGGACATGCTTGATAAGCTTCGTGCTTTGCGAGTTGATTTGGCGCATCTTCAACATTCGCCTTTGCCACCTCCTTTTGATGGTGGACTCTGATTGCCCTTTGGCATTCCGTCACAAAAAGAGGGAGTAGATTTGTGTACATTTGAGGACACTAGTAGAGATTTTTGGAGTTAGGGGGAGATTTTTGTTCATTTGGAGCCTGTGGAGTTGTTTAGATTGTATCTAGGTGCTTCACTGTGTATACATTCTTTTTGGCTCTTCATGATAGGGGGAGATACTTTGTAAGATACATTGTTTTATATGTTTCTTGTTTCACTACTCATTGATTTATATTTATGAGTTATTCATGATATGTCTTTGTTTTGTGTTTTTGTGAAGTCAAGAGTTTATTTTATTTTACTTGTATTTTCCACACATGTGTTTATGCATTTGTTGAGTATTTCAGGAAATACAAGTTGATTCAGTCGTGTTGCTATCTACACTTGCAACTGATGGATAGTAGTTAGAATTGGATTTGTTATAATGGGTATTTTTTTGTAAAGGGCTTTTTCTTTGTAAACTTTGAGCATTTAGTTGTGTTTTGTCACAGATTGCCAAAGGGGGAGTTTGTTAGGTTCTTAAGACTTAGGAACTAATGTATTTAGAACTCTAATGCGTAATGTTGGCAAACCATGATCAAACAGTTGTTATTCTTGTTTAGACTTGCTCAAAGTGTGTGCGTTGTATGTAAAGTTGGAATCGAGTGGCTGTAGAAGTATTAGTGACTTTTGGCCTGGCTTAATCGATCGAAGCTTAGACTCGATTGATCGAATATCGGGCAGAATGTTTTTTTCTGCAGAATTCCAACTCAGCCCCAGCTCATTAAAACGTTTAGGGTTTTATGTTTTGCCCCAGGTATAAAAGGAAAACCCTAGCCACGTTTTTATGTTGCTCATACTACTGTTTGTGTGAATCTCTTGTGAGATCTGAGAGGTGCTTGCCTTCACACAAGCTTAGGATTATCAGGGAGTTTTCTTCTAGAGCTTAATGATCATTCAGTTGCCACCATAAGAGCTTAAAGATACACAAGCGGGTGTGCTTTTACTTGCTGGAGAATCCAAGAAGGAAGGAGTCTGTGGTCTCGGAGCTTGCACGTGGTCGTGTCCGTAAGTTTCTATTGGTGGGTAGCAATAGGATGTTAGTGGTCTAAGTTACTATTGTAAAATTTTGATTCTTTCATAGTGGATTCAGGTTTACCTTGAGGATAGCTAGGTTAAATCCTCCTTAGGTTTTTTACCAGTTTAGTGTTCCTAGGTCATCATATTATTGTGTTATTTATATTTCCACTGCTATGAATGATATGATTGTTTGATTATGATAACCTAGATTTGGAATTTGGACTAAGTAATAACTTGGCTAATAAACTAGGTTAATCCAATTGTGTTTTAAGGGGTCTAAAAACAAACACTATCCAATTGGCTTGATGGACTAGTTTGATGAACCCTACCTTGAGTTGCTTGGTGAGATCCTCTTTTATCTTCAAAAGCCATTCAGTTCTCATCCTCCTCAATTTCTGTTTAACAGGTACCATTTGACTATAGGTCTCAATAAGGTGTTGAGCAATTTCAAGATCGATACCAGGCATATCTTCGTTGGACCATGCAAATACTTCTTAGAACTCCATGAGAAGTTCTTGAAGCTCTTTTCTTTCCCTTTCATTTAAAGTTGAGCCAAATTTAGTTAAGCGTGGATTCTCATCATTGCCCAAATTAATAGTGTCCAAATTAGGTTCCATAGGTGATGACATACATTGTATTTATTTCTCATTTATATATGATGATGTGTGTTATTATTCACTGTCGACGCTCGGCCTTGATCGGGAGGGCAACGAAAAAACTGCCGCCGTTGTCACGGGCCTTTGTTCGACCACCCGCCGTGGCGACTGCTCTTGCGCGTGCGGGGCCCTGTTAAAGGGCCCCTCTCGATAATGGTGTGTGTGTTCATGCGAAGCTTCGGGTGCTCTCTCTCTTGGTGAAGGAAGGTAGGTCTACCTTTGGTTTTATGGCAATAATCTGGGCCAAATTTTAGGTGATTACCAAAGGTAAGTGGAGTCGCTACCAATCATTGGGTTTTTCTAAAAATATCTGGGTAGAAAGCTGCTACCACTGCATTGAATGCTCTACATCTAACCCCCTGGCCGCATTAATGAGGAAGTGATACCTGAACAGTAACTTTCAGTCTTACAGCTTCCCACAAAGATTTCAGGAAAGTGCTGATAGGACAAGTATCAAGGAGATTTGCAATCTGATCTACATGTGGGGGGTTGAGATAAAAGAGGGGAAGGGAATATATGGAAGAACTCCCTTACAGAGAGGATCATCAGAAAAACCAGAGAAAAAACCACTGTGTAACTAAGAACTTGAATATTTGTATAAGTCTAAGAGAAGTATATAAGAACATATCTTCCTCGGACCTGACCAATGAGCACTTTTCTTTTTCAAATTGTTTGTTTTGTTCATCCTAATATTAACTAGCCTATTATGATCAACATCCTAACTCATTGACCGTTTAGTAATAGGCCCATTCTCTAACAAATTCATTATTTTGGGCTTATTGGGCCATTATCTAAACCATACTGGGCTTTGGATCGAAACGGGTCCTTACAAATGCTTAGAGCCTAAAACATAAGACAAAATGCGATAGAAAATAATTTTGAGATAATCAAGAAAGAATCATTGATTTGTCATCAAATATTTTTTGCCTGGAAATTAAAATAATAAGAGTTATTAACATGTGCGCTAAGAAAACCAATTAAAAACTGTAAACCTATTACATATATGTTCATCTATTTTAAAAATAAAAATAAAAAGATAATTTTCACCCATTTTCATTTTTCAATTTGGGTGAGCATAGACAAAAGTTTGTTAGGTGCTTACATTATTAGCATTAGAACATTGTAGTGTATTCAGTCCTATGAATCAATCAGAACGAGGATAATTAATTAATATTGCCTCTTTTTTTTTCTCCTAGAAATAGTTAGTAAGCTTTAGTTTTCGAGTATGTGAATACAATCAAGTTCATCATTTATTTATTTATTTATATTATTGCAACATTTATTGGTCAACTTTCTCTCGGAAGTTTGTTTCTCAATAAATAAATAAATAATTTCTATTGAAGGTTGAGTAATTAGTGTATATACTACACTTAAATATATCTTTATTTTTTAAAGAATGTAATCCTCATTCCTCAATGATTAAATAGTTTGGGCTATTTCCCTTAAAAAAAAGAAATAGTTTAGGCTAAACTTATTACACTCATGTATCGGTTTCAATTCCTTTTGAGGTATGTGTAAAATTATACACAAAATTGTTGTGTAATTGACAATTATACACTATTCTAAAATAAATCTCTATCTCGAGTTGGGGATATTCAAATTTTCAAATAAATCCAAAATGCTGTTGAATCTACGGATAAGCATTGGAAATTTTGAAACAGCTTTGAAGTTTGAAGCCAAAAGGAAATGAAAGCATTATAGTGATAAACGATGCTTAAGAACTCTAAGTTAAAAACCAATTAAACCTGTTAGGATATATGTGGATCATGTTAAGAATATATGTCATTTAGAATTGGTTAATCCTTTGACAAAACGCACTTTACTTGTAATTGGATAAATCCAGGATGTGTTTAATACTTTAAGGAACAAGAGTTCAAGTCCAAGTATTGAAACCATGCAAATATGTCCAAGAATCAAGTGAAGAAGTGCTATATTTTAAAGCTCAACAGATAACTCAACAAATGTATCTATCGAGATTTAAAATGTGAATCTCGACAGATAGCTCGACAACAGTATCTATTGAGAATTACGAAAATCAATTTTTCAGATCTGATTTCACGCATATCCATGTGTATGTGTTTAAGCCTTCTTTTCTCACAACCCTAAACATATATAAGGATTATTTTAAAGGCCTTCATAGATGATGCAACTTGATGCAAAGTTTTTACTTAAGCATATTGTGGCTGGAGACATATGCTCTAGTTCATCTTTCTCTTGAAGAAGCTGCTGCGTTTGTACGTCGTAGGGTTTTGTAACCAAGGAACTTCTTGATTTTTATCGTGTGGATGAACTGAAGAACTTTGCAGCCAACGTCATTCTCAAGTTGGTGTGTTAGTCATGTACTTGGATTCGTGCATCGATTGTGTAAGGTTGAAATTAATCAACCATCTTGTTGGCTTTATTCTGTGCCAATTTGTTTGTAATTCAGCACTTAGTAACCCTGTATTTAGGTGGGAAACTTGTAAGGGTAATGAGT
This sequence comes from Quercus glauca, assembly GCA_023736055.1. NCBI lineage: Eukaryota > Viridiplantae > Streptophyta > Magnoliopsida > Fagales > Fagaceae > Quercus > Quercus glauca. The sequence continues at coordinate 8,530,940 of CM043319.1, read as the reverse complement.
GAGAGAGTGTGAAGAAATGCTCAAGAGTGTGCAAGGAAACAGAGTCTCGCGACTGGATCTCGTGGGTGAGTCGCGGCTTGCAAGTCGCCAAAAGGTTCACACGTGCCAAGCATGTCAGAAGCTGAAGAGTCACGCCAGCTGTCGCACTATAGGACAAAAGTCCCAGGCTGGCCAGGCCGTTAGCTTGCGGCTTGAACTCGCGACTTAACCCAGTCGCGAGGTCAAGTCGCTAAAATGCCCTGTTTGGGAAAATTTGACGTTTCACATTCCTTTCTCATTCCAGTATAAATGCCCCTCATTCCCACGATATTGAAAGAGCTTCCAGAGAGAATTTTGTGAGAGAAACCCTAGAGAAATACAAGATTGATTCATCCACAATCTTAACCTTAGAGACTCTACAAATTCCTCTACTCTCTTCCTCTCCATTGTTATACATTTGAGAGGCTTTTAGCCAAATCCTTATCTCACCACACCCACGTCTGTGAGAGGGCTTATTTGGTACTGTTGGGAAGTAGTTAGGAAGGAACCAATCTACATTAGTTGATGCTATGGTCTAGTAGCGGAATTTGGTAAACTAAAGAAGAAATAGGTTTGGCGTAACCTCGTTGGAGTAAGAAGCTTGGAGGGCTTAGGTACTTGGGTAGATTAGGCTTGGAGGGTCTTATGCTGTTCATGTATTCTAACTATATTCTTTAGTGGATTATTTGACCGCTTGGAGGGTGGCGGTGAGGTTTTACGCTGAGGGTTTCGGTTTCCTCTTCGATAACACATCGTGTGTTGTCCGTGTGTTTGCATCTTCTTTCCTTTATCTTTGCCTTATATTTACTATTGTGGATGTGTTTATATTTGGCCTAGATTGTCTATCAATTCTATTATAAGCTTGTTATCATGTTCCACACATTAACTGTTTGATATAAAGCTTGAATTGGTATTTTTGTATTTGGGGTCTATACGTTCAAGGGTGTTTCATACCCATTTTGAACTTTCAGATTGGATAGTCATGTACTGGGAGCCGTGCATTGAAAATGAGATATTGTCACTATAGAACAAGTCCAATTGTGTATTGGGGTAAGGGTTCAACTGTAGCCTGTAGGTTAGTATAAGGTACTGAGATTCCTTTACTTGTAATCGCTTGTTGTGATAATTATGGATTCTCAAAAGTGGTGACCTTACATTTACTTGGTGGGGTTTTTGTCTTGAAGGTTTTCTTCATTTGTAAGCAAATCACCATGTTAAATTTATTTTTCCGCTGCATTTAATTTAGTTGGTAATTTGTTTGTGCTACTACGCATATTGTATGTTAATTGACTTAATTAATTAGTTAATCTATCATAAGGGGTTAATATATTTTTGCCCTATCAAAACCAAACTCAAGTTGGTCAAGTTGGATAGAGTAGGTGAACTATGCTTTCATGTTTCATTTTTTTTTTTTTTTTTTTTTGAATAGGATGCTTACATGTCACACTGTCTAAAAGACATTGGTGAGCTGGTGGCACACCGTCCTAAGCAATTACTACCTTATTTTTTAGTTTTTATGAGGTTACTTAATCCTAAGTGCTTTATGTACATTTAATTTTATTCTTAAACCTTGTCTCCAAGCAATCTCTAATGATCCAAACGGACGGCTCCATGTTTACTATTCTTTATCTCCTTTCTCCCTAACCTTCCCCTCTGCCTTTGAGACCAAAAAAACGCGATCTTTTTCGGGTCACTATATATATATATATATATATATATTAAGTCGTAAACTGTAATTAGTCATAGTTTTGAGGGCAATGAGAACAATGACTAAAGAAGAGCACTGGAGCTCGCTATTTAAGCAGCTTAGCAGGGCATTAGCATTTCCTCAAAAAAAAAAAAAAAAAGCAGGGCATTAGCAGTCACAACTCCCAAAAAAAAAAAAAAATGTTGTTTAGCAATCTATAATAACCTAGCGACAGCTTTTTTTTTTTTTTTTCACTTCCCCAAAATCCTTAATGGCGAGTACAAGCAAGGAGAAGGAGGTGTCCTCAGTGCCAACGGGGGACGGTTCCATTGCTGAAATGAAGACGCAAAATGATGATGCAATGAAGGCTGTCAAAGTTTGGGACTTTGATTTCCTCCTAGAAAAGTTGCGAGATACAGAATGTTCTCTTCTCCTCGAACGATTGCTCGACTCAAATACACTTCTTCATGTTGCAGCAAGCTTAGGCCATGATCAGATTGTAGAAGCGATCCTCTCGATCGAACAGCACCAAGAACTTTTAACGGCAAAGAACTCCAGTGGCGACATTCCTCTTCATGTAGCTGCAAATGCTGGGCATCTGTCCATGGTTCAACATTTGGTCAACCCTTCTCGCCCGTACAGTCAAGAACTTTTAAAGGCACAAAACTCCAATGGCGACCTTCCTCTTCATGTAGCTGCAAATGCTGGGCATCTGCCCATTGTTCAATATTTGGTCGAGTCGTCGAAACTGTACGAAGAACTTTTAATGTCACAAAACTCACACGACGACGTTCCTCTTCATGTAGCTGCAAAATGCTGGGCATCAGTCCATAGATCAACAATTGGTCGAGCCTTCTGACCCGTATGAAGAACTTTTAATTGCAAAAAAATTAGACGAGTCCTATAAAATGCAGCGGCTAATTTTGCTAACTTCTCAAAGGGAGATAAATGAAGAGGGGAATACTCTTCCGCACCTGGCCTTGATAAAAAAATATGAAGAGGTGGACGAGAATTTGAAATCCAAGTACAATGAGGTGGCCGAGTTTTTAATTAAGAAAGATCCAAGAGTGTGCTATTGTGAGAATAAAGCAGGCATGAATCCTCAAGAATGGCAGAAGAAGCTGAAGATGCGGACCTTTCAAAGCTCATATCTGGTAAGTCACCCCCATATATGTAGGGTACGCTGACATTTTTGGTCTTTTTTTTTTTGAGAACAAGACTTACAATACTTATCTCTACAAAAGGGCCTAACTCTTGTAGAAATAAGCAAGGCTTATAAACATGTGTGTGTGTTGTGTCCTGCTTCCCACATCGTCTAAATGTGTGTGTGTGTGACATTTTTGGTCTTTAATACGCAAAACAGACATAATTTCCTACTTCGCTTAGCCAAAAGCTAAAAAACTTTCAATTTTCAGTCTTATATTATATACTGTGTAAAAACTGCATTATTTTATCTTATTTTGTAAGCTGAATTAATGGTACGTGCAACACAATGAAATATCCTCTCCTGATTACAGATTTGGCACTGCCAGCAACAGAACCTAGTACGGCTTATGATGATGCTGAAATGGAGAACCAGCGTATAAGAAAGTACAAAAGACAAAAGACGTTATGGGGAGATCGCCGCAACCGCAAGTCAAAAGACAAAGTTACAAGCATGAAGGGTGAATTGTACGAGGCTGTAAAGCTTCAGAATATTACTCTTATCCAAAAATTAATAGAGCAAGATCTAGAACATTCTGCTGTCTCTCTCTCCGACAAAACCCCCCAATTAAACACAATCCTTCATGTTGCTGCTGCAAGCTCAGACGATAATCATCAATTTGTACAAGAAATCCTGAAGCTCAAACTGTGCCAAGAATTTGTCACGAAAAAGAACTCCAATGGCGGCCTTCCTCTTCATGTAGCTGCAAGTGCTGGGAATATGAAAATAATGGAACTTTTAGTCAAGTGGTCTAGCGAGCAGTTGAAAGATCACTGTGATTGTGTGCCACTAGAGGAGAAAAATATGATGGAGAATACTCCTTTGCACCTGGCCTTGATAAAAAAATTTCAAGTGGGTCGTAATTCGGCTTTGAAAGCCAAGTACAATAAGGTGACCAAGTTCTTCGTTGAGAAATGTCCAAAAGTGTCCTATTATCCAAATAAGGAACTTAAGTCTCCTCTCTATATGGCGGCAGAAGCAGGAGATGCGGAACTCGTGAAGCTCATGATAAATACCGTTCCCCTGCCATATGGCAAATCAATTGTTCACGCTGCCATTTTTTATCTCTTGACAATTTCCAACCTGCCATATGGCAAGTCAATTGTTCACGCTGCCATTTATGGTTCCTTTACTGCGAGGAAACTTAAGTGTCTCAATACACATACAGGTAAACATTGATTAGTTCATTTGAGTGCTATTTATGGTCTGTTCGATTAGGTGGATTTTAGGCAAAATGAAGAGAAATGGGGGGAAGGAAAGAAATTTATTGGAGTATTTGTTTTGATGGATTTGTGGAATGAAAACTAATGGGGCTCGGGTGATTTATTCTCAGTTCCACGAAAATATTTTCTTTCTCAATTGAGGAGAAAACTGGAGAGAAAAACCAAGAGAAATAAATTTATAGAAAAATCGGGTTTGTCCGCTTCTAACTTTTTTTCTTTGACCACCTTTTTTTAATTTTGTTTTCTATTATACATTTATACTATTTGTTTCTTTTTCTTTTTCTTTTTTTGTTGTCTTCTTTAGTTTTTTTTTTTTTTTTTTCCTTCTTTGTACTTCTCTTACCTTTCTATTTTTTGCGCTCATATGTTTTAGTTCCTTTGGGTTGTGCTCTTGAAAAAGGAAATGAAAAAAATTTTTTTTTTTTTGAAAGGTCCATACACATTTTTTTTAATAGAAGAATGTGTTAAATTTTGTTTTATTTAATAGAGACATACTTGTAAATTTATACCAACTTTATTTTCTATCATTTTAATTTTTTTCTCAACCAAATAAACATATTTTTCTTCTCTCCACTTTTCTATCATTCCAACCAAATACATATAAGAGAAAAATCTTTTCTATGCTCCCACTTTTTTATTCCTTCAAATTTTTTTATTCTCCTACTTTTCCACTTTTCCAACCAAATGGATCCTTATGGTTCCTTTAACACAAAGGAAAATAGGTAATTACCAATTTCAGGGTTTCTCAATACACATATTTTTCTTTTCCCCTTAAATGTATCTCAATACAAACATAGGTAAACACTGATTAATTAGGTCTATCTTCTTTTTTTAAACCAACTGTTAACACTACAATTATTGTTCCTCTCAGCCAAGAGGAAAATATGTAATTTTCTATTTCAAGGTGTCTCAATACACACGCTTCTCTCTCTCTCTCTCTCTCTCTCTCTCTCTCTCTCTCTCAATGTGTCTCAACTCTCTAATTGTGAAAGGGATCACAAAATTTTAAGCTTGAGGGTTTGGGCTTAGTTATGTTATATTAAATTACAAATTCCTTTATTTTTCTCTATGTAAGACTTCCACTCGTATCTAATCATCTCCCTTTCACTTGTGAGTCATATAATATATATATATATATATATATATATGAGACCACAAGTTATTACACAAACTTTGCCACAGCTTTATAGTGTGATTGGCTATAAGTGGTGGATAAAAAATTGTCTTCATATGAAAGCAGCAGGTAGCTAATCATATGTTGTTCTACTAGAATTATTGTTGAGTCCTTGCCTCTCTTTGGGTCTTGAGACCCCTCTTTGTGGACCATGAAAATATCTTCCTCTAAACCATGAAGATGTTGTCTCCACATCTCACTGTTCCAATTTCAAATCTTTGATGTTTTAGAATCCTAAGATCCCAAATTGTAAAATCGATCCGGATCATTTTAAAGATGTTCACCAAATATAGTTAGAGTAGAATTGCGCTCTCAATCACAACACACTCTCTTAAATAATATGGGACAATTACCTTTTTTTTTTTAGAAACAAACACACACACAAGGGAGAGGGAAAGAGGTTGCAAGTTAGAACTCTTTTCCTTCTCTCTTGTGTGTATGTGTTTGTTTCTAAAAAAAAGAAGAATTGCACTCCCAATCTTAATTAGGCTATTCTAATAATATACAATCTCAGATGAACACAAATTATTTTATTTTCAATTACAGTGTTCAAAGCTCATTGTTGACTGATTATATTTTATTTCAATTGTTATCATTTGTGTACCAGATATCCTAGATACTATTTTGAAATGCCTACCAAATGATATCCTCACAGTGAAAGACGATAAAGGCATGACTCCTCTTTTCTATGCTGCATCAATAGGTTATCTTGAAGGTGTTGAAATCTTACTAAAAAAACCTACAAAATGTGGTGCATATGATATGAGAGATACGGATGGCTATTATCCCATTCATATAGCATCTAGGAAAGGTCATATTCAGGTAATTAAGAGGTTTCTTGATAAATATCCAGATATGATTGAGTTGCTCAATGAAGAGGGTCAAAACATTTTGCACGTAGGTGCTTTGTATGGGAAAGCCAAAGTGGTAGCTCATATGCTAAAAAGACATGATCTTAAAGTTGAAATGCTTATCAATAATGAAGATGAAAATGGAAACACCCCTTTACATTTGGCCGCCATCGAAGGGCATCCTAAGGTTGTTAGCATTTTGACATGGGACGAAAGAGTTGATTTAAAGGCTTTGAATAAAGAAGGCAAGAGGGCGCTTGACATTGCACTGAACGACAGTGGGGAAAATCCCTCATTTGGAGAGGTATGTGAACATTGAAAGGTTGACACAATTGAAAATCTTCTATCAATTTGATTTAAACCTCTTTTGTAGTAGAAAATTTAATTCCAGACACTATATATATATATGTCATATATATATATATATATATATATATCAAATTATTGTTTAATTAATATTTTGAAATTCTTCCATTATATTATAAGTTTTCTTTGATTTATGACCATCTTAATATTTTGCTAAGCGTATGTGTAGTATGGATAGTCTATTGTAGACTGCAGGCTTGTGTGCATTGGACAGTGACATTTAAAAATAAAAAATAAATAAAAAATTAAAGAAGTTAGCATACATATTGTTCAAAGCTCATTGTTGATTGATTAAAAAAAAAAAAAAAAAATTCTCGTTTACCATGCAGCGATTGACATGGGAAGCCTTGAGATACGTTAGTGGCCCGAGGGCTCCTCGTCAACGCATTAGTGGGGAGGACCCGCAATGTTCAAAGGTTGGGAAGACACTAAGCACAGACAAATATACGGACAGGACTGACACTCTCTTGTTGGTCGCAACCCTTGTGGCCACTGTAACTTTTGCTGCGGCTTTCACCATGCCAGGTGGCTACAATGGCCCTGGAGGAGTGGCAACTTTCCTGGAAAAGCTCATGTTCCAAGTGTTTGTAGTTAGCAACACCATAGCTATGTATAGCGCCATTACTGCTGTTATTGCTCTCATTTGGGCCCGTCTAGGTGATCTTAAGCTGTTCATTGCTGCCTATAAGTTTAGCTTGCCAATTTTGGGACTAGCTATAACAATGGTCTCCTTAGCATTCATGGTAGGTAATTATCTAGTATTGAGAGACCTAAGTTGGCTTGCCTATCTAGTTTTGGGCATTGGCTCATTTTTCCTCTTAACTCTCTCAATAATATTTTTTCCACTTTTTTTACCAAATTCCTCGCCCCATCCTATCATTCGTTACCTCCTCCGCTACCCATTTTACCTTCTGATTATATTTACTAGGTGTGACACTGATGATGAGGATGAAGAGTAATCTCCTCTACATATGTTGTCTTGATACGGACCTGGCATTGAACATGCTTGCAGAGATCGATGGAGAATATTAATTTATGTTAAGTTGGTTGTTATTGTAGTCTATCAAAATTTGCAGACTCTTCAAATAAAGATATTCAAATATCATGTCTAAGGAAGTTGGGTTTCCTCGAAAAGCCCAGTATTGTATTTATCTTGAAATTCTGTTGTTGCTCTTATATACAACTAATCAACTATAGTGTATTTAGTCTGCCATTGTCATACTGTTTGGCACATTGATATGACGTATGTTTTGGTTACAAATGTTAAGGACTCACTATGTTAACAACTCTATTGATGTTGTACGTTATGGTCACTGTAAGGAAATTTAGAATCTTGGTTAAAAATACATCAATATTAATCAACTTGTTAAATTAATCAGTTATATGAACTCAGAATGATTTTTAGGTTGATTCCTACGAAGCAGAAAAATAATAAACAACCAAACAAATGACACAACGTATAGTGATGCAGGAAAAATTATTCCAAAGTAAAAAAAATTCTGAGGGCTTAACCACCAACCCTAAAGGCAAAACATATCCACTATATAGAATTTAAGTTTCCAAATAGAAAAATCCTACTCTAATTTACTACCTCATATAAAACTTACTAGCATATTACCCAATGTAGCTCTAAATTAAGGAACTCTTCTATATATTGGTGTGAAGGACTCTTCTATTAAGGGACTCTTCTATACAATCAAAGGTGATAGGAATCAAATGATCAATGATAGAAATCAAATTATCCTTAGTCTCTCTTACTCTCAATCTAATAGTTTTTCGAGGGAGCTAGGCCTCCAATAATTCTTCGAGGGAATCAACCTCCAATAGCATCTCAAAGAGAACTATTCAATATATTATTCTTCAATGAATCTATACTACAATCAGTGTTTAGTCTTACACTCTCCAAACTAACTAACAGAGTACAACACATTGCAGCTCAGTCACTTAACTAACTAAGTATAAACTTCTAATGCATTACTTAACTAACTCTATACAAGCATCCCCTGCACCTCTGTACAAGCATCCATTGCACCTAAATACAACAACAATACACTACACCAGATGGTAGTAATACTTATACCAGCGCCTTAACAAAAGGCCTCCCAAAAAAAAGAAAAAAGAAATAGCAAACTTTTTTTTTTCAACAAATGAGTGTGAAGGATTTGAACCAAAGGTTTTTCTCATGAGAGAGATCAAACATTGCCACAAAATCACTAGGTTTTAAATAATTAGGTTTTAAACATTGCCACTATATATTAACATAACTACATATTTTAAAAATCTAATAATTGGATTGCATTTTTAGTATGTGCTTAACATATATGTTAAATTTCGTGCCAATTACTATTTGATCCGTAAACTAAATCCATTATTTTAAATTGCAAAAACTTGAAATTTAAACATTTGATCGATGACATAACTATCAATCATTGATTTTCTAAAAATTTTGCAAGTATGGAAGATATAAGAAGAAAAAGTAATCTAATAGTAGATTTGTCAAAATTCACATAAAGTAAAAATATTAAGTAAAGTTGTAGCCAAACTTTATCCATTAGTAAATACTTTATGTTAGGCTCATATGTTTTGTAATTGACTAATCCTTTAATAAAATGCACTTTACTTGTAATTGGGTAAATCTAAGATGAATTTAGTACTTCAAGAAATATGTTGTTTAAGTTAAGTATTAAAGACATGAAAATTGGTCCAAGAAACAAGTGAAGAAAAGCTGTTCATTAAGACTTGGCAAATATATCTATCGAGAATTACAATTTCAGAATTTCTAGATTTGAAATCCGGCCCAGACTTTTGTATTTTTTTAGGATTTCTTTTCTTACAACCCTAGACATATATATGACTTATTTTAAGAGCCGCCACATACGGATACAGAGATCAAGAGACTTATTTTTTCTGTGAGAAGTTACTACATCATAGGGTTTTGTATTCGAGCGCTACCAGATCTTCATTTTTGATGAAGCGAAGAACTTTGCAGCTAACAACATCTATTTAAATTGTTGGAGTTAGTTATGTATTGGGATCCGTGCAAATGGTTAGTCACAAATTGGAAGTTTGTGCATCAAGGGAAAAAAATGCCACTACAAGATCAAGTCAAATTAGGTATTGAAGCGAAGATTTAATTGTAGGTTAGTATTTTGAGATAGACCAAGGTAGTTGGTCCTTGATTGTTGATTAGTGGATTCTTAGGAGTGGTGACCTTAAAATCACCTAGTATAGTTTTTACCTTGCGAGGTTTTTCCCATTTGTCAACAAATCATCCTGTCAAATTTATTTTCTACTGCATTTAGTATTTTTGGTGATTTGTTGATGCCTTCATGATTTGCATGTAATTGAACCTAATTAATCAATTTGGGTAATTGAATTATTTAATCGGGGTCAAGCCATTTTAACCCAACACTTTAATCATATAATATAATTATGGCATAACAAGTAGCTTATTTAATGTGTATGCAACACATGTTCTATATACATGTGTTGCATACACGTATAGGTAATAAAGTTTATATTTATAAGCTATGGGAATATTATAGGGGTTATTACTTAACCGATAGCATGTTAGACAAAATAAATAAACTCAAAGGCAACAGGGTGATTTCATAATAACTTTAATGTTTATCACAGAGCTCAAGGTGGGGCTGTTTTCTGCAACTTTGAAGACCATTGTTATTTCCCCCTTCTTTTCCTGTTTAGCAGTACCTAGAATATTTTGGTAAAATTTGGTAAGTTATGATTAAAATATTCTAATCTTTGGCCAACTATAAATTACAAGCAGATTTGTATCCGGTTAGGTATAAAAAATGTAGGAGTCAGTGAAAATTTTAGCTTAATCATAACATATCTTTGTGGAATTGCATTTTTGAATGTTAAAACAAGCCTAATTTGATAATATAATCACAATGAAACAGGTTTAGTAAGTTGATGCTATAAGTTTTAATTTATCATCGCGTATTTTGCGGTAGTATTTTTTGATATCAAATCAAAATATTGTGTAGATTTTTCTGTAAACGTATGTGATTGCCCAATTCAGTCTCCATGACAATACTCCTAATCTTGTATACAATGTTGAATTTCCTATTATGTGAATGTTATTTTAATATTTCATAAATAAGTCTCTACCAATTTCTTCATATATATATTACTAAACCTTTTAGTTAAAAAAAAAAAAAAAAAAAAAAAGTAATCAGCAGACCACTCAAAATAGGATATGTTTGGTTTGGTGGAAAATGAGATCAGAAAATTTTCTACATCTTATGGCTGGACTCGATGAAGACGGAATGGACATTAAAACCAGTTTAAATTTCTTTTGGTCATGCCCAAAACCATTTTGGGTTGGAATGGGTCGTAGTTGGTGCATAGTCCATACCCCATTGTCCATGAACAAGATCTAAATGAAACCATTTTGGGTTGGACTCAACCGCTCAGTAATGGGTCGTAGTTGGTGCGTAGTCCATAGTCCACACCCCATTGTCCATTCACAAACTCTTTCTTCCAAGCCGACCAGAGTGTTGATTTGATCTTCTTTGGGCTGCGCTAGCCCAACAGATATTGCAAAGAGAAAAAGAAACAAAGAATTATGACCCCAAAAAAAAAAAATTGAATTTTGTGCAACTACTTTAACTTATAGAATATCTTGGTAGTATATACATCCTCAAAACCATAGTTTGGGTTTGATCTTATTTGCAGCTGGCCAACCTATACTGCAAAAGGGAAAAATATACAAAGAATTATGACAAAAAGAGAGAGAAAGAATTGAACACGGCTTATGGACCTGGTGTAAAAATGTAGTGCTGGCTCAAGGCCTACGCCTTAGGGCCCCATTTATCCCAAATTTTTTTAAAGGTTTCAAGGATACATTAAACAAACAAAAGCCCCACAATTGAACCCAAAAATTCCAAAATCGTAGAATAATAGCCAAGTTTTTCAAAAGAAATAAAATATGTGTGGGTTTTGCATCCTTTCTCCGTCTTCAAGATGATTCCCAAGATATTGAGCCGATAGAAATCCAACAAATTTGAAACTCTAATTTTGATTTTGTTTTGGTTTTTTTTTGTTTTGTTTTGCTTGTTTTGTTTGTTTGTTTTTTTTTTTAAATAAATTGTTATGAATGTAAAAAATAATTATTGAAAATCAATTTTTCTAACAACTTGTAATAGATTTCTATTTGGGGCACAAAATTATTTTTCCTTGCTAGATGGCTCAATACATTTCGGGCCTAAGGTGATAATTTTTTGTGATTTTTTTTAAATATTCAAATCTTATTTATTTAACTTTATATATATATATATATATATATATATATTTTATAACTTGTTTTTCTTACTTTTTGATAACATTTGTGTCTTTGAGTCTTCCACATTCTAGAATTTTCTGTTATGAAACAAAGAATCATAATAATAATGACAGCTCTTGTAACTTCACCCTATAAAAGGGGATAGACGTATGATGTGAAATTTGTGTGAGAGAAAAAGTTTTAGTGAGCTCTCAAGGAAGTACCCTAATCTCTTTGTTTTTGAGTTTGAAGTACTCTAATAAAATTTTCTTTCCTCTCTTTCATGTGAGTACTTTATTGAAATTTAAATCAAGCCTTAGTAAAGCCAACAACATGTACGCTTGAAAAACCAACAACATTAATATGGCTTGGTCTTAGCACAATCAAAATCATCTTTGTCAGTGGCACTGTGGCAGTGTTCTTCCTCTTTAAATGACTTGAAGAAAATACTATAATTGTGGCGGTGTTTTTCCTATTCAACGTCTATCATCATGTTGTCATTATGTTGTCATTGTATTGTTACCAAGAGCCTACAGTTAATGTAGCTCCGATATATACCCAGTTTAGGGTTTACTATAATTCAAAACAATTCATCATAGTAAAGCTATAGTCGCTGAGGAGCTAGGTATGTAGCCATCAAGCCGAATCATGTTTAACTCAGTGTTCTCCTTTTCTTTCCTTCCTTTCTTTCTTATGCAATCATCATCACTCTATTTTATTCTTTAGATTTTAAGAGAACCCTTACCATACAGAATCTCCCTTGCTGCTGCTATATCTGGAGGAGGCGCTAGCAGCAAACTATAAGAGTGGGCTTGTACCAGCCCCACAATGGAACCTAAATGCTACTAATAGAATGACCACTTGTGGCTAAGAAAGATTAGCACCATCACCTAATTAGACCAAGTAAAAGCACGTGAAACATGTAACCACCAAGGATCTATTCCATCATCACGTCATAGCCTTTCTGTTCATGGAAGGAATTTGGAGCTACCGAGCTAGCTAGCAATTTAATTAGTTGAGCCCACCATTCATGTAAGAGGTAAGTACCATGCACGTTGCTTTACTTCATGATTTTTCATTGAATAATTGTTGTTTGTTCAACATGAGTGTAAGTTTGCTGAACTAGAAAAGTTTATTATCGTCGGAAAAAAAAAATGACGATCCTAATCCAAACAAGAAATTGATTTAAGCAATAATAGAGCTTGATGATTCTTAAATCAACCAAAATGTATATTAGATATTGATTAACTTCCAAGCAATAATGATCATTATGGTAATTTTTAGATAACTCATCATAATGATTATTACCTAATCTACCTAACCAATTGTATTATACAAATAGGCATTAGAAACAACTTTTCAATTATCAAAGAAATTTTCCAAAAAATCCATCCAGGATGACCATTAACCCCATTTCAATAGATTTGTTCCATAGAACTTAAATAAGTATTACTTTTCTTGACCAATGGGTTTAAGCTGCAAAAAATTTCTAGAGCTGAAAAGATTTTCTCAATCCTGGAAAAACAAGACAAAAACAAAAGCAAAATTGAGAGGATGCAAGGAGAAATGCTCTCATGTTTTTGACAATGATGATATCTCTTTGAGAGTTTGTGTGTGTGTGTATATATTTTTTGTAATTCTTATATAATGATAAACTGTAGGTTCTAAATGAGATACTCAATGAGACTCCAAGTTGGTATGCATAATCAAATTGCAATTGTGCCTCTAGTAGTTATTCATGAATGGATACCTTTTGTGATTTAAGTTGTGAATTACACAATAGGATTGTGAGTTTGCTAATCTTGTAGATCACCTATCACAAAACTTAATGACATTGACTTGCTAAACAAAATTATTAAAAACCATACAATTGTAATTTTCTTTTGGTATTCATGTAATAACTTAGGAATATTTTTTATCATATGTTACAAAAATAAAAGGCAATGAATGTGGTAAATAATATAATGAAATAGATAATTAGTACCTAAAAGAAGCACTAAAGGGGAACACGATACTTTATAGCACAACTAAAAGTCTTAAATAAACACAAAATATCATGTCCATCGTCAAATTGTAGTACTGTCAAACTGTAGTAAGACCAAGTATCAAAGCTTTCTAAAGACATATAGCCTGATATTGTGGCTTCTTCAGTGTGTGAACCTCTCAATTTATAAGCTTTTGCCACCCATCATTCTCTTCCAAAATAGACCTTAAAAGTATGAGAGGATTAAGAAAACTGTCTAAAATAACTTAGTATATTACACTATAATTTAGGTAAATCATAAACTTTCATCATTCGCAAATTGAAAAGAAATCTCAATTGAGTCAAGTACCGCATAAAGCCTTGAATTACATAATTTTCTCATGTGATTGCATAACATATTCTCTATTTGTCACCTCAACTTGATGAAATTTTATGGTATTTAAATATCAAAAATAATCCACAATTCATAGATTAGCAAAGTAAGCTGAAAAATGTAATCTAAACAAACAAACAAACAAACAAACAAAAAAGCCTTCAAAACTGATTGCAATTCCTTATTTTGGTAACCAAAGGCCTATTATGAACACTTAATACTTTACCTTCAAATTCGAAGAAAAAAATACAGCAGCCAATTCCAAATAATGAGTTGGGTACTTTTTGTTCAAAATTCTTTAATTTTCTAGAGGCATAAGCAGCCTAGCCAGTCATGTTTTTACATCCCACAAAAATTGACAATGAGAGAAGAAAGCCAACAAACACATCTCACCCTGATTAAATCAACAACACAGCATCACATTCCTTACTTATCTTCTTCCTTACCAACCTCCATGTATTATGACTTCTAGAATAACAAAAAAATGATAAAAAATAAAAATAAAAATAACTTAGGAATTTTATCAAACATCTAGTTTATGTGTAAGAGAAACAACAACACTTGGTTGGTTTCATGGAGGCTAGTGTCGCATGAACCAAACAGGAAAAAAAAATGCATGTATTACAACCATTACAACCAACACAAACCTAAATAACCACATGAACAAAATTTTGATAGTCAACAACAATAATAGACCAATATAAAATATTGTCTCAGTACCCATACGGAAATACCAACATTAGTGAAAACATAATAAGACAGATAAACCATTTTTATTCTCTAAAATCATTTTTATGAAAATATATACTAGTTTGATTTGGAATGGGTGTCCCAAAAATGCTGTCATTTTGTTTGATTGGGTAATTTTGATCAGATTGCTTTAGTTTAAAAAACAAAAAGTTTGATGTTAAAGGGTATGAATGCATCAAATAAAAGAAAAGGAGAAAGCATTACTGCTTCATTGGCATTGTTGGTGTTTTTTGTGTTAACCATGTCAAGCTCCTCGTACTCCTCCATCTCTACCTCCCTCTCTCTCTCTCAACAAAAAAAAAAAAAAGAAAAAAAAAAAAATATATATATATATATATATATACACATATAAAGAGAGAGAGAGAGAGAGCCTAAAAGGGGCGACAGCATAGAAAATCAAAACCTAATGTAACCTAAATATAAATCAATCCAACCAAATTACCCAAAACTATGTCATAATTAATTCCCAAATCTCAGAAATACGGAAAAAACAGAAAGAAAAAAAAATTACCGATGGTAGTTTCAACGATCTGATTGTAACGATGCGCCTTACAAATTGTTTCTCTATGTCCTTGTGGTTCCAGTGGTCTGAGTATGCCGAGGGAACGATTGCTGCTGGCCGGCCTTGGCATGGTTTATGAACTCTGTCTCTCTCCCTCTCTACCTTTGAATCTCAAGCCTTTCCAAATTCTAAATTTTTAACAAGTTGGTTTTTTTTTTTTTTTTTTATATCGAGAAACTACCAAATGGTGTTTGAACTTTGTGAAACGGTATAGAAAAGACTGATGTACTGGGAATTAAAGCAGGAGCAACTAGAAAAAATGATGATAATGGTAAAAAGAAGATTAACAAAGAGTTGAGAGAATTGGAGAACTGAAGAAAAAGCAATTTGAGTTTGAAAAACAACGTGAGTGTATTGGAGTGTGGTCCTATTTTATAGATAGTGTTTTACGTGGGAGTTAAAGAAGCATTTTTACTAAGTTTTGCTCATACTTAAAGGTAGAGTGTAGGGGTGTTTTGGAACCAAAAAAAAAAAATCTAATCCAAATAGGGGAATCCCCTTAAATAGTAGTATAGATAAACATGCGAACCCCAAATGCATGGACCAATCCTATGTTTACTTTTTATTGGGGAAGATACAGAAGTTGTGGTTTGAATGGTGATTAGACAACCATCCCTAGATTCCATAATTAGCCTTAGGATTTGAATGCCCATAAGAGGAACACAATGCACAAGCTGATGAATTGCATGAAAAATTTCAAAGTCAATACAATTTGCATTGTAGAGTTTAACCTCTTTTCATTTCACAATTTTTTTTTTTTTGGACAATTGACGTGTATGTGTTTATAAGAGCATCTATACTAGTGCTTCTAAAATAGAAAAAGTGTCAAAATTTACAATACTTTCCTCCAAAACTACCCACATCAATGGATGTAAAAATGTGTATATTTACACTCCCTGCTACAGTAACCATGTAAATATACGCAATTATTATAGCTATGTATAATAATAATTTATTATTTTTTTCTCTCTCTCACCAGCCAGATTCCTTCTCTTTCCCAACGGCCACCGCAACCCTAAACCCTAAACCCTAAACCCTAGACCCTAGAACACAACCCATTTCAACAGTTGATAATACACCACAAAATCAACCCAAAATCAACAGAAAATCAAACCAAAATCAAGCCAAACCATCAAAAAACCCAACGTAAGAAGAAGAAGAAAAAGCCTAGCACCACCCTACCACCACCACCACAACAACCCATTTCAACAGTTGATAATCCACCACAAAATGGACCCAAAATCAATAGAAAATCAAACTAAAATCAACTCAAACCATCAGAAAACCCAACACAAAATCAAGCTAAACCAAAATCAACCGAAACCCACTAGATACCCCATCCTAAACCCAAACCAAAATCAATAAAAACTTAATCCAACGGAAAACCCATGTGAAAAATCCAACAAAAAACCCACATGAAAAACTTAACGAAAAATAGTTAGATCTACCACTGCTACTACTTAATCTGCCGTCGTTGCTGCTGCTAGATCTTCCCATGTGTGAGTGTTGGCTTTAAGATATGAGAGAGAAAGAAAGTTGAGGTAGTACCAAAGAAGAATTGAGTGAGAGAGGCCGTTGAGATGAGAAAAAGATATATATATATATATATATATATACACATATATTATTAAAGATATAGATATTAATAAAATTGTAAGGTTGAATTTTATCAACCATCTTGTTGGCTTTATTCCGTGCCAATTTGCTTGTAATTTAAGCACTTAGTAACCCTGTATATAGGTGGGATTATTGTAAGGGTAGTGTGTGAGAAGATGTGAAGAAAAGCTCAAGTATGTGCAAAGAAGCAGAGGTTCGCGGCTAGGACTCGTGGGTGACTCACGACTGCAAGCCGCCAAATGCTGGCACGTGAGAAGCACGCAGGGAAGCTGAAGGGTCGCGCCAGCTGTCACACTACAGGACAAAAATCCCAGGCTGGCCAGGCCATTAGCTCGCAGCTTAAACTCGTGACTTAACCTAGTCACGAGGCCAAGTCGCCAAAACACCCTGTTTGGCAAAAACTGACACTTTGCATTCCTTTCTCATCCTACTATATATATACCCTCATACCCACCATATTGAGAGAGCTTCCAAAGAGAATTTTGTGAGAGAAACCCTAGAGAAAAACAAGATTGTCTCATCCCCAATCTTTACCTTAGAGACTCCACAAATTCCTCTTCTCTCTTTCTCTCCATTGTCATACCCTTGAGAGGCTTTTTACCAAATCCTTATCTCACCATACCTAGTCCGTGAGAAGGTTTATTTGGTGCTGTTGGGAAGCAGTTAGGAATGAACCAATCTACATTGGTTGATGCTATGGTCTAGTAGCGGAATCCGGTAAGCTAAAGAAGAAATAGGTTCGGCGTAACCTCGTTGGAGCAAGAAGCTTAGAGGGCTTAGGTACTTGGGTAGATTAGGTTTGGAGGGTCTTCTGCTGTTCATGTATCCCAACTACATTCTTTAGTAGATTATTTGACCACTTGGAGGGTGGCGGAGAGGTTTTACGCCGAGGGCTTCGGTTTCCTCTTCAATAACACATCGTGTGTTGTCCGTGTGTTTGCATCTTCCTTCCCTTTATCTTTGCCTTATATTTACTGCTGTGGATGTGTTTATATTTGGCTTAGATTAGTTATCAATTCTGTTATAAGCTTGTTATCATGTTCCGCACATTAATTGTTTGATATAAAGCTTGAATTGGTAATTTTGTAATTGGAGTCCAAACGTTCAAAGGTATTACATACCCTTTTTGAACTTTCAAAAATAATAATAAAAAAGAATAAAAACATTATTTAAATAAATTAGAGTATATAATAGATAATCTAATGTGGGTATTTTGGATAAATGATTGTGTAAAATAATAATAATAAAAAGTTCTTATACTAAAATAGACAAAAAAATTTAGACGAATGATGCGAATGCTCTAACTAGGGTGGGCCCTAGGCCTAGGCCACTTAAGCCATTGCCTAGGCCCCCCCCCCCCCCCCCCTAGGGAAATGCCCCAAATTTGGAGGGCAAAATTTGTTTTTTTTTTTTAATAATATTTTTGGGAGATATTAAAAATAATTTTGTTTACATTTTTTTTCACTATTAAGAAGGCTCAAAGAATTAAGTAATGTTAGAGATAGAGATAAGACAAATTTAAATAAATAAGTCTTACAAATAGACGTGTTACTAATCACAAGTAATTCAAATAGAAAAATGTTAAAAATACTATAAATTTTACTACATAACTTTTTATAATTTGATGTGACAATGAATATGATAGGTAAACTTCAACAAACTATTAAATGCAATTTTGAAAAAATTTTTGTGATTGGTGATATATCTTTGTAATTGTTATGTTGTAAATTTTATAATAGCTCTAGTATTTTTGTAAACCTCATGTTACTGATCACATCTGTTACTACTTCAATTTGTAGTAAAATTTGTTATAACTTTAATATTTTCTCAGAAAAAAAATGATATTAAAAAGTAAAAATAATGAATTTAAATAAATAAATAAATATATATATATATATTGTATAAAATGTTAGTTAAATATTATTTAAATAATAACACAAAGGCTTTATTTAAAGATTTCACCTAAGGTCTCCAAAACGCATGGCCGGCTGCCCCAGCTCTAACCTGACATTAGGTGTGAAGTTTGACTTTCGGAGATTTATATTATAAGACAAATAATATATATCTCCTAAAGATTTTGATTAGATCCCTGTAGATGAACCTGTGGCATCCATGGGCACCATTTATTATTCGCGGATTGAACTTTAATTTAATTTAAGGGAATATCTAGCTCTCGAGGAGATCTAAATATTTTATGGGGATGAAATGACTTTTTTTCCCATAAGAATATGGCAAAACCTGCTACAACCTTATTAAATTACGTAATGTGCATTTAACAGAGGAAATAACGAATTCTGGATACTAATTAATAAATAGTAGATCTAGTTCACTGCCATCACGTCTCAAACGTAAAATTCTAACATGCAATATTTGGATGTAATAATTTAGCATAACAAGTTGCAAAGCATGAAAGTGTAACATTTTTCCCCTTACTTTTTGAGAAGGAAAATTATTGTGTACTTCCGAAGTACTATAAATGCGTACTCCTTCCTCTCACATGAATGATGAATGGTAAGTCCTACTAATGAGACCCACCATTTATGTGAGATGAGGGAGTACGCATTTATAATACTCCGATAGTACCTAATAATTTTCCTTTTGAGGGAAGAAAGAGAGAATGAATTAATTTTGGATAACTCCTATTTTTTTTTTCTTTTTTTTTAAGAGTTTCAACCTATGACATTTGCTTTTAATGATAGCTTTTTTTTATCAGATCAAGATACAAATCAGTTTTTTTATGTAGATGGAAATTGAACCCCAGATCTCTTATTCAACTACCAGAAGTTTTTACCAGTTGAGCTAACTAGAACCCACTAAGTTCTCTACTAGGAATTGAGAAATTTCTACAACATTCAACAAATTTGGGCAAATTTCACTCTCAATTTAGCAAAGAATGTGTGGGTTCCAATTAATTCAACAGGTAAAGTCTTTGATCATTGTATAAGAGATTTGGGTTTCAATCCCCACCTACACAAAAAATTGATTGGTGTCTTAGTCTGATGATAAAGAGCTATCATCATGAACGGACACCATAGGTTGAAACTCTCTAAAAAAAAAAATTAGCAAAGAATGTTTAAGCAATATTGCCATTATTAATTTGAAAGTAAATGGTGCAATAAGAATTTGAGCAGCTTTCACTACTACTCTCCAACATGTTTTTGAAACCCGGGCTATTTAATGAACCGAGAAAATGAGAAGTTCAAGATTTTTGAGATCAGACCAAGGTTCAACCGAGGTCAAATCGTGATATGTCATTCAATTTTTTTAATATATTTGATACTTAAATTGGTTTATATTTATTAATTTTTCATTCCTAACCAACAACATGTACGTGGCCCAATGGTTTGCATGCTGGAGATGTTATTTCACTTGCTGGGAGCAGGTTCAATTCTTATAGAACTGGTCCAAGGATCAGTTCTCGGTTAACCCGACCAGATTGGCCGATCTGGTCCAGGTTTAAAAACAATGCTCTCCAAGACTCCAATCTGCACATTTTTCATTACTTTGTCAAAGAAAAAGACTAAAGTTATAAAAAAAAAAATTACAAACCGTTAATGTAGTAAGTGATTATTAGTAAATAAAAAAATGATGTTAATTGTAAGTCTAAGTATAAATTGGTAAGAATTTGCCACATCAATTGTATATAAAAATGTAATAAAAAAGTTTGTAATTGTAACCTTACTTTTTGTCCAGTTTAGGGTCTTTTGTGGTTGGAACGGAAAGAGAGGAGAAGGTGCCAATGCACAAAACATTAATTCTAGTTGGTGGACGTGGCATACTTATTTTTATTTTTATTTTTATTTTAGGATCCATGTGGCATACTTAAATTTTAGTTAATTGGGAACATGGAGATGTGGTAACCTAGATTTGTGTCATTTATAAGTAGATTGCTCTCAACCAAATTCACTAGGGGACTTTCTAGAATAATATTAATACATTATTAGGGGAGAAACAAAAAAATATATGTTGGACCGGTTTATGAAACTCCATCTTCACAACATGCGAATCCTATTGATTGTTAAATTACTGAGTCTCCCAAAAGTTTAAGTTATTGGAATATGATAAATGTAATCATTTAATTATGTACAATTCTAACACTCCCCCTAAAGTGTGAGTCGAAACTATCTTTTAATAGATTATGCTTAATACGTGGGAATTTAAATGGGAGGTAGAATGGATGAGACAGGGATCGAACTTAGGACCTCATGCTTTGATACCATGTGAAATTATCGATTCTCCTAGAAACCCATGTTAAATTACCGATTGTCTTGAAAGTTTAAGCTTGGTAATTTAACATGGTATCAAAATGGGTGGTTCTGAGTTTGATCCACTATACTTCCCATTTAAATTCCCACATGTTGGGCCTCACTTATTAAAAAGTAGTTTCAGCCCACACGTGAGAGGAGTGTTAGAAGTATATGGTTAAATGATTAAATTTATTATATCTCAATAGTTTAAATGTTTGAAACAATCGGTAATTTAACCTTGATATGTGAGGCTCATCAAATGTGAGATGAGCACTTTATGATAAGCTCATTATCCACGAAGTGCTTATTTGTGAATGAAAGACTTTATTGATAAATCTCACTAAAGAAAGCTAGGCTTAACTGAGAAATATAATTCAACAAACCAAAGGATAATCATTAATTAGTACTAAAACTTGTCTCCTCCCCGTCCAATTAACGTTTCTTCTCCGGTGAAATTCCTTACTAGATAAAGAAATATACAATGGAAGATTATTTAGCTTATGGATTATAATAAGGAATCAAAGAAACCTTATAAGAATAGAACTCTTTTAAATTTCTAACCAATTATTTGGCTCACAACCTTGTTTAGCAGCTCATTGTAGGTAGGATGTACCCTTAAACATCTCTTCTTTTTTCGCTTGAATCTTCTTCTCAGGTTCTAGAGATGGATAAGGGTCTCTGCCTATTTTGTCTTAATGTATAATTTTATTTAACAAAAAAAAAAAAAAAAAAAAAAAAAACAATTGAATATTGTAATGTGGCTATATTATTTCAACATGTTAAACTAATTTTGGGTTTTTATCAAGGATCTAAAATGGGCACAAAGGCCCTTTCAACATCACTCTAAACCCAAAACAATGATCCATCCATTAGGCTCACATGATCCAACACTAAGTGAACGTTTGGATGCAGCTGAAATGATTTTCAGCTGCATCGAGCGTCTGTCAATGGGTCTTGTGCACTATTTACGGGACCCACAAACCTCTTTTTTTAACAAAACTTTCATTAAAAATGAGTTCCATGGCACTATTCGCACATTTAAAAATTATTTTTCTATAATGTTTTCAGTTTTCAGTAATAAATGGTATCCAAATAAACCCTAAGTTGAATTCATGATACCCATTGACATTACCAAATTAACAACTCATGATAATGAAATGACATTCTCTCTCCTCCTAAATACAGAGATCAATACTCCTATTCTATCTCCATCACTCCCTTCTCATTTTTAGGCTTATTATGTCAGGCTAGATCAGTGAACACCTTTGAGTTTCAAGCCCTCAAACCTGCTTCCTTATCGACTACAGTGGGTTTAGCTCACCTCTATGAAGCCAAGTCCCAATTTCAACATCAACCACCCCACTTGAAGTGAATGAAGAGCCTTTGCCACAATGTCTTAGCAAAGCAAGTCCTACTATTATGACTATATATCAAGAAACTTATACCTACTAAACTCAAAGAGAGGCGGGACAAGCGTTTGTGCTTTAATGTTTTATCAGCCAAATTGAAGGTGTTTTGCCCAAAAATAAATATAAATATTTTTTTTTCTTGGTAAAACAGATGATTTTAACGAGATTTACTGATTTGGTTAACAAGCTGAGTTTTGCTGGTTTGGTTAACAAGCTAACTTTTTACACGATGTGCGGTGCAATTTATTATTAGTGTTTCTCAATATTTCAATAATTTTTGGTAAAAACTTTGTAGCTTAACTGGTTGGTACCTTACAGTGTTGAAAGTTTTCAATAAAAAGATTTAGGATTCAAATCCCCTACCCCAATTGCTGATGCATAAAAAAAAATTTCAACCGATTTCCTTGTAAAAATTGTAATTTTTAGTTATTTTATAAATAAATAAATAAAACACTAAGAGTTAATTGTAATCTTTACTTATTTTATAAAAAACTAAAAAAACACTATGTGGCGTTTGATACGAGGGAATCCACATTAGTCCTAGCATCCAGATTCCTGGGAATGTGATTCCTTGCAATCTGGATGCCTAGGAATGTAGCTATTCTTGTGTTTGGTTTTATTGGGAATCTCTTAAGATTCCTAGGAATGTGAGATAATAATGTTTAGTTTATTCTCAGGAATCTTAAATGAATTATTAATTTTTCCTATTCTATCCTTAGATTTGAATGTGAACTACCAAGTCCTTTAAAAAAAATCTTCCTCTAAATAAATAATGAAAAATATATATATAAACTATTAATTATGACAAATTCATTAAAACTATAGTCTAACATTTCAAAATAACAAGTACAATACAAAAATAACTATTTAATTTGTTGAGCAACACACACACAATAGTAAAAGTGAATACCTAGCAATAATGGAGGGTCCACTTCAAACTTTTTCTTTTTTCCACACGTGAAACCTAAGTTGTTTACCCTGTTAATGTTGTTTTGGTGGGAATAGATAAAGACAAGGGAAAAGATATTGATGATTTGTTTTATATTTTATCTTAATTGCTTAAATGATAAGCAAAAAGGGTTAAAATTGTCAATTTATAAAAAAAAATACAATTTCCTTTAAACTTGAGAATAGATACCCACATGTTTTAAAGGGAATCCATATTCCTACTGAGAGGGGTTTAAAGGGGGAATCCAGATCCCCCAAGCATCTTATTCCCTAACGCGATTTGCAATCAAACATGGAAATCTTTAAACATTCCTAGGAATCCTAAAACATTACCCCGTACCAAACGCCACAAGAGTTATGTACAAGAGTTATGTAGCGATTTGATCATACAATATATGTGTTTACAATTTGAAAATTGCATGATATTGTGGCTAATATAGATAGGCATGTTTCATGCCTATTTAAAAAATGAAAATGTCTTTCAATTATTTTCTTAACATTCTTGATTGTGTATAAGTAAATTCTTTATTTATTCTTTCATTTTTGTTAGAAATTTTTTCAATTCTGACAAACCAATTAAATTTGAGCAAGAATACCATATTTCAAATCATTTTTTTCCTAAATTTCATTATGATTGAAATAATTAACATAACAAAATAAACATATTTAATCTTTCTAATTAGTAATTACATAGAATAAATATTAAATTGTTAGTTCTACACACACACACACACACACACACACACACACACACACACACACACACATATATGAATTTACAGATATTTAGTTTTTTATGGCTTTTGTATCAATTGTTGTTAAAAAACCTAAACGTGAAGAAGAATGTCACATTCTAAGTTTATTATTATTATTCCAACTAAAAATTATTTCTTATATAGAGTTTATAAAAATAAGGGTAAACTACATATTTGGTCCCTATCCTTTACACCAAATTGCAATTTAGTCCCTAAACTTTTAATTGTGTCTAGTTGGTCCCTAACTTTTCAATGCTGTGTCAATTTAGTCCTCACTGTTATCTTTTGGATGGAAAAGTCTGACATGTCAAACGGTTTTTTTTTTTTTTTTTAAATTGCCACATCATCTGCCACTGAACAACATGTCAGCATTTTAAATTTTATTTTATAGAATGTCAGCAAAATTTTAAATTAGAAAAAAAGAAAAATAACAGATAATTGAATTCTAACTCACATCTATCAACCACAAAAAAAAATCCCTTTCCTCAAAACGTGAAGGTTCAGTTCTATGCAAATTTAATTGTACAGATTTCTGGGTACAAAGAAATAGAGAGCCCCAATTTTGTTCACCATACTGCTTTTAATTATAAGTTTTTGGATTTTTCACGTATGTGATCAAATACTACTTTTTCAGTGATGATTTTGCAATCATCTTCTTTATCTTCAACATCAGGCTCACCTGCATTGATTTAGGGGTAGAAGGGGTAAGTGAAAGGGACTAAACCTTAAAAAATGTCTTGGATTATTTTTTGAAGATAGACATATAATGGCTAAGGCCGTACTGTATTCTTCAAAAATAAGATCAGCCTTAACAGTCAACTTTCCTTGATGAGGATTTGACAGAATAGAAATTTTATACCATGAAAGACAATTTTCTGATGAAACTATGGAGTAGAGACATGGGTATAGGGAACTGTGGAGGAAGAGTCATGGGTTTGGGAATGTTTCTATTGTCGTTTGGTTTACTCAAAGAGAGAGAGAGGGACGAACCTGATGCCGTTGGAAGAGAAAGGCGCCGCCGGAAGGAAGGAGAAGGGATTTTGGATTTTAGGGAGATAGTGTTTTACATGATGGGTTTGCCCCTGTTTAAGCAAAATTCTAAAGATTTGATTTGGGTTTTCTAAAAAAAACTGACATGTTCTCTTTAAAAAAAAATTTTTTTTTGATTTGTTAGTCTAGTGGCAGTTGATGTGGCATTTTTTATTTATTTTTTATTTAAACTGTTTGACACGTCAGACTTTTCCATCTAAGAGATAACGGTAGGGACTAAATTGACACAGCAATAAAAGGTTAAGGACCAAATTGACACAATTGAAAGGTTAGGGACTAAATTGAAATATAATGTAAAGGATGGGGACCAAATATGTAATTTACCCTAAAAATAATTATATAAACTCATTTAGTATAAATAATTAATACACAACTATAGATAATCAATATATGCATTTATTCTATTGGCTAATTCAATAAACTAATATTCTGATATAAATGCAAACTTTGTTGAAGTAAAAACATAAATAAATATAATTTCAATAAATGCATCACGTGGCACAACCTCATGCTCTCTAACATGAGGTCTCTGCTTTTATATATATATATATATATATATAGAGAGAGAGAGAGAGAGAGAGAGAGAGAGAGAGAGAGAGAGAGAGAGAGAGAGAGAGAGAGAAATTAAATTCTGTAAGGATGTAGTGTAAAACTCAAGTTTTACCACTCCAATCCCAACATGCCACATTATCTTATCACATATTTATGAATAAGCACAACCACACCTATACATAAATCCAACCAAATTGGGAGTTTATTGAAATATTATTAGGTATGGTAAGATATATTGAATTTTAAGTAAAATGCTGATATGACAATCTTTTATTGGATGGAGTAAAACATGACATGAGTTTTACATCCCATCCTTACTAAATTCAGACTCACACACACACACACACACAGATATATATATATATATATATATATATGAAATGAATTCAAGTTACACCTTTTTTAAACCATTGAATTTAAGTAAATTCAATGGTCAAAGAAAAACCCTCATTAATGCTAATATTCTAATTGACCTCATTTATTATCCTTTATTTAATAAATTCATACATATCTCTAAACCCCAAAAAAAAAAAGCCTACGAGTCCGTTTGGTTGGAGGGGTGAAAAAGTGGGAGGATAAAAAATATTTTAATTTCTCTTCTTTTTGTTTGGTTAGGAGTGAAAAAATGGAGAGATGAAAAATGTGAGTTTATATAAATTTACGCATATACCCTTATTAAAAAATGATGCCAAATTAAAACCAAAAAATTGATAAACAACCAAAAAAATCAATCACCTAAATTTATTAAAAAAATAAAAATCATGTCCATAAAAAAAATCACATCTAAACCAAAAAAAAAAAAAAAAAAAAACACATGCACACACACAAGAAAGCAAAAACAAAAAACAATACTGGACAAGCCTACTCAATAAATTAAAAGAAAAAGAAAAAAGAAAAAAGAAGAAGAGGCAGGCAACGTCCAGGAGGATATTAAAAAATAAAAAAAAAATAAAAAAAAAGGTGTGAAGAAAAACAACGTGGATGAAGCCCATGTGCAATAGCACATGGGCATTTTCGTCAAAAAATAATGTCCAATTTCTCCTTTCAGTTTTCTTTCCATTTTAAGGGGAAAACTTTTTGATGGGTCCAGGAAGAAAACATCTGAGTCTCACCATTTATTTTCCTTCCTCTCACCCAACTAAATACACTCAAAAAAGTTTTCCTTCCCATTTTCTCTTCAAAAATTTTCATCCACCCTATATCACCTCTAAACAAACACACCCTACGTCTCTCTCTCTCTCTCTCTCTCTTAATTCCAATCTCACCATCATACTCCTTGGCTTATCAACATTAACACTTCAGATCTTGTCTCATGATCATGAAGCTTATTTTCTAAACAAGAAGCCACTACAAACAAGTATTAGATGCTTTAGGCCTTGTTTGGTTTTTTTTTTTTTTTTTTTTTTTTTTCCATCACTCATCACTACTCACTCAATTTTAATCACTCATCACTCATCACTCGTCACTCATCACTCATCACTCAAAATATCCAATTTTCTACACCCACCTGTTTGGCACATATAACTCAGTTATGGTTTCAACCAAAAAATCTAAAAAAATGGGACCCACACACTAACCCATGTCATAGACTTTCCTCTTTCCTTTTTTTTTTCTTTTTCCCCTTACTCTCATCTTTCTTTGCCTCTCCCCTTCATTTTCTTGTGATTTTTTCTTCATTTTTCCCTTGTTTTTCTCCCTTCGTTTTTCTGTGATTTTCTCTTCGTTTTTCTCCTATTATTCCCCCAAACCCCACCACGAACCCAGCAACGGAAATCATAGTCTGGACCTGCGGCGCCAATGGTTGTGCTCTGTTTTTTTCTTTGCCTCTCCCCTTCGTTTTTTTTTTTTTTTTTTTTCTATTGGTTGTGCTCTGTTTTTTCTATTGTTGTTCATGCCCCTTTCTTTATCTCTGTTGCTTGCACATTATTGCTTTTTTTTTTTTCTGTTGATTTTTTGGGGTTTTCAGTGAACGACGGCACTGGAGCTTTGATAATAAGGCTGAAAGCTTGTAACAAAGAGAAATAGAGAGTATTCTAAGACTAGTGTATGAATCCGACGGTGGTAGCATTCACATCAAGAGGAATCCGACGGCTCCAAAGGAAAATTACCAAGACTAGTGTATCAATTTTTCCCACATCTTTTTTGAAATTTTAGGGAAAAAATGAACTTTTTTTTTTTTTTTTTGATGTGGTATTGTTTCAAATTTTAAGGTTTTGGTTGGGATTTCATGTGGGAAGGAAGTACTAGGTAGAGATTGGAATTTACAAATCATATGGGTGTTGTTGTTGATGAAATAAATGGGTGAGAAAATGGCAAAGGAATTAAGTTGATTATTGACATGAAGTTCATTACTTGTTCTTTATCAAGTAGTATTGTAGATTGATGAGTTCATCTAACTGTAGATTCTAGTTTGTTTTATGTTTACTTTACTATGGATGCTCTTGCAAAATAAAATAAAAGAGTATCCAAAACACACCACTACAGAGGAGCACGTCAGATGGAGATTTCCTTCAACTCCAAATTTCTCCTTCAGATGGGTGTGCAAGACCAGAATAGAAGGAGCTTTTGCAATGGGTTTGGGAGCTTCTTTAGAAGAAAGTGAAGAATGAAAAAAGGAAAAAAGATGGTTGTGTAGAAAAGTGATTTATGACCGTTGAAGGGAGTAAAGCTGAGACTAATGGGACAACACTCTGACCGTGGGGCCCAATTGTGCTGAAAAATTACGAAAATTGCCACTGAGTTAACAAACTTAAAACTTGAAAACAAGCTCCAGCAGTTTCCAAAATTCATAACTCATCTCTCTAAAAACTCAGTTTTGTTAACTAAGTCAGTACACTCAAAAATCATCCAAACAATGTTATGGCTGTGGGCCCCACGAATTTTGGGTTATGAGTTAACAAAACTCATTTTTGTTAACTCAGTTTTGCAAAATCCAAACAACACCTTAATCTCATCTGGTTGTGTGCTTTTTTTTTTTTTAATGTATATGTAAATTAATCTTAACTATGCTTTAAGCTCACCTAGTGTAATCTCATATAAGATGGGTTCACACTTTAATCTCACAAACAATAGGTTGTGTGCCTTTTTTTTTTTTTTTTAATGAACAGGTGTGTGCTGTTTTTGAACTCAATTATCCTGAATCTTATATATGAGAAATGTAACAAAATTTTCATTTGGAGACTATATAAGAAAATTTTAATTTGGAGACTGTAATAACTTTGATGTGATTAATAGTTTTTTTTCAAGCTAATGTTAAGTTCTTTGAAAAAACTCAAGGGCCATCTTTCTATGATGATTACTGGGGATTCAAGGAGAACATATTAAATGATGAAAAGAAAAAAAAAATCTCAAACTCAATAATAATCATTACTTTAGTTCTTTCTACATTCATAATGGCACCAAAAAAAAAAAATGGGTTTAGAAATAAGTATGGAATGTCTTAAATAAGGGATAATAAATGAGATCAATTAGAATATTAGAATTAATGAGAATCTTTTTTTGACCATTAGATCTACTTTTTTTTTTTTTTTTTTTTTGAGAAGGAAAACCATGCTACTGCTTCTTATTAAGAAAACCGAAGATCATGCAAAAAGAAAGAAACAATGTCCTGTGGAACATGCTCCACCCATACAAATAAAGGAAAAGAATGTCTAGCTCTCTGAGCTAAGGCATGTGCAACTGCATTACCTTGCTATACAACATGAGAGAAAGAAATACTCTGAAAAGAGTTTTTTAAAGTAGAGATGTCGTTGATGAGGTGACCCCCCTAAGCTAACTCCCAACCACCAAGCTAGATTGCTTTGATCACTGAAGCAACATCTCCTTCCAACACAGCCTAAGTAGTACCAGTTTCAAGTAAGAAAATCATTACTCACTTGGCAGCAAGTAGCTCCAGTACATCCATGGTAGGTGGCTTCTTTCTCGGACAAGGCAGCCTTTACTTCACCCCTGGAATCTCAAATAACCATACCTATTCCAGCTTCATCGGACTCACCAAACATAGCGCCATCGAAGTTTATCTTCCACACATCATCTGCAGGTGGACACCATCTACGAGGGGTTGTGAGAACTAAGCAAGAAGGAATACTAGTCAGATTTTTAAAATCATGAACGTAGTCTCGAGCAAATCTCCTAATCTGTTCAAACAAAATGGAGGCTTCATCCAGTCAGAGCTTATTTCTGTGGTACCAAATAGACCACGCCGTAGGTGCAAATAGAGCAACTAAGTGTGGCTTTGTCTGCATGATCTTCAAAAGCTCAAAGAAAGAGGTCCACTGAACTCCTGAACCATACACCCAGCCAAACTCTACGTTCCAAACCTCCTTCAAACCATCACAACTCCACAATGAGTGTACCATGTCCTCTAAGCCATTTGAACAGCGTTGACACACTAAATCTTGTAGGATTTTTCGTTTCATCAGATTTTCCTTTATCGGTAACGAATTAGAACATGCCTTCCAGATGAAATGCTTTATCTTCCCTGGGACTTTTATCTTCCAAATGCTACTCCAAAAACTCCTTTTAGCATCAGAAATCTGAGGTTGATTCAACTCCTCAGTTTGCCACTCACACAGAAGCTTATAACCTGATTTGACTGAATAAATTTCTATTTTTTCCTTCGGCCAGATTAGCATATCAGACTGTGGGATCAAACATAGAGGGAGGGATTTAATAAGCTTTGCATCTGGTGGGTAGAAGTGGCGATCAATTAGGTGAGTGTTGCACCAACCTGAGGCCAGATTTATGAGCGTAGCTATAGTTGTATCCGGACCAAGATCAGATTGATGAGAGGAGATTTTACCACTGTCAGTTGGTAACCATGCATCCTGGAAAATCCTAATGGACTGCCCATCACCCGCCCTCCACCATGCCCCTTTCTCAATCAAATGTCTTGCCCATAGTATGCTTTTCCAAGCAAAGGAGCCCAAGGATGATTTAGCTTCAAACAGAGAGCAATTTGGGAAGTATTTTGTTTTGAACACCTTGTAAAATAGAGATTTCGTGTCATGCAGCAACCTCCACACTTGTTTTGCTAGCATTGCTTCATTAAACTTGCATAGGTCCTTAAAACCCAACCCCCCTTCCATTTTTGGTTTACACAACACCTCCCACTTTCTCCAATAGATTTTTCTCCTATCTCCCTTTTGACCCCACCAAAACTTACGAATGAGCATCTCAATATCTTGACAAAAGCCAACCGGTAATCGAAAGCAACTCATAGCAAAAGTCGGAATGGCTTAACTACTGCTTTCAATAAAACTTCCTTACCGGCCTATGATAATAGTTTTTCCTTCCAACCTTGTAATTTACCCCAAACTCGGTCTTTGATGTAATTTAGGCTAGCCCTTCTGTTTCGCCCCACCACTGCCAGCAAACCTAAATATTTTTCATATTCTCTGATTTCTAGGACCCTCAACAAGTTTTTCACCTGTTCCGTTGCAGACGTAGGAACATTCTTACTAAAAAAGATGGTAGTTTTTTCAAAGTTTATTTTTTGACCCGACCCAATCAGATTGTTATTCATCTCAGCTGTCACCGCCGATTTTGTAAACTGCACTACTTCCTCGATCCCAACTGGACCTGATGAAGTGAACAAGCTTGAGTAGTAATCTGTCACCATGGCCAAGATATTCTCTTCACTTGAAACCAGCTCACCCTCAGAGTTTTGGAGCTCAGAAATTTTATTCCGCCAAAATCGTTGAGAAGCCCGGTTGTGAAAATATTTTGAGTTTCTATCCCCGGATACCATCCAATGTACATGACTTCTTTGCTACCACATTTGCTCCTCTAATCTAAGTAAATCATTGACTTCGGATTTAAGCTTCCAGAGAAACTCCACGTTTTTCCCTTGAGCTGCCTCCTTCTCGGCTACTTGAAGCAATTTTCTTTTTTCATTCAGCTCAACAGAAACATTATAGAACGAGTGCTTACTCCACTATATTAGTTTGCGTTGACAAGCTTCAATTTTGAACAGCACTGCTGCCATGGGTGAACCCGGTACTGCCCTATCCCATACCTCCACCACTGTGTCATGACAACCCCTATTTTCGAGCCACATTTACTCAAAGCGCTAGGGCCTTTGAGATTTTACACCAAATCCATCCAGCAAAATCAAGATTGGACTGTGATCAAATGACACACATGATAAGGTTTGCACTTTCGTAACTGGGAAGAGATCAATCCAATCCAATGTGCTCACGGCTCTATCCAATCTCTCCCACACCATCCCTCCATTAGGAAGATTCTTGGACCAAGTAAACCTGTTTCCCACGTATCCCAAATCTAGCAAATTACATTCATCCAATACCTCCCTGAATTTTTCCATTTGTCCGTAAGGTCGTAGACGACCACCATGCTTCTCATTGGATTTAAGAAGCTCGTTAAAATCACCGCCACACAGCCAAGGCAATGAAAAATGACTTTGTAACTCACGTATCAGATTCCAAGTTTCCATTCTAAAGTGAGTTTCAAGCGCCCCATAAATTCCTGTGAAACGCCATGCATTATCCTTTCCCTTACTTATCACTACATCAATGTGGTTTTGAGAAGAGGATTCGACTATCAAATGAAAATCCTTTTTCTAGAAGAGAGCTAAACTACCACCATACCATAGGAAAATTTTGAAGCCCTACGATGATGACCAAATTGAAGAGAATCACGAATACTACCAAGCCTTGCTTCATCCAGTAGCGTTTCGGCCAAAAACACCACCGAGGGATCTTGTGCTCAGACGAAATCATCAAGCTCTTGAACTATCTGCCAGTTCCTAAGCCCTCGACAGTTCCAACATAACAGATTCATGGTCCCTGGCGGGGCTGGGAACCAGCCACCGCCAATAGTAGATTGTTGTCGTTACCATCTTGAGAAACCGATTTTGATTTCTTTGGTAACCCATGATGATTGAGAGCTGAAGCCAAAACTCTTTTGTCCCCTGCATGCATATCCAAAAATTTAGAGGTTCCTAGGGTAGTCCGTGCAATACATGTCCACTTTTGTCCAGGTGGATAAGTGACCTGTTAAGGAGCTCTTTGGGAGTTTGAAAAATCTCACAAAGGAGATTCAACTAACTTGGACTCTAAAATAGAGAAAACCCGATTTGCTGGAAGTATGGGATTTTGTGATTCATGATTCTCCGGAGAAACAAGACTAAGTAAAGTACTAGAGTCCTAATAGGTAAGGATTCTTCATTCATATCAATTCCCTCCATACCATCATACTTCATCAGCTCCTCATCAATCTCTTGTAATTGTCGTGTAAAGTTTCCTTTTTTAAAATTTTGACCCTCAAAACCCGGAGGAAAATCCTCACAAATCCTGGATTCATTATTCAAAAAAGGATTAGTAATAATGGGAGGTGAGATTTCAGGAGTTACCTTCTGTGTACGCTCTGCCAGAGCAAACTGTGACACCAATGGGTTTTGTTGCATGGACATGGGGGCAAAGCCACCACTTGTGGTTGGACGTGAATTCTCCTTTTTCTGCTTGTAAAAACCCAGAACTACAACTGTGGATTTTCAAGTTAGATTGAACAGAGGTGCTTGTAACTAGGCTCTATACTGACGAGCTTCAACAGCCAGAGTGCCTTCGCTATCGATCCATAGATCGCAATCTTTATCGTCGTGAGTAATACACCCACACCAATAGCAGATATTAGGCAGTCGTTCATATTTAAATGAGACCCAACCCACTGATCCATCGTCAAGAATAATCTTACGTCCATAACTGAGAGGCTTCGAAATATCAAGAATGACACGTACTCTCAAAAAATCACCACCCTCCATCACAGAGAAATCTGACGGGCAAACTTCTCCAATACCAAAGCATATCCCTTCAGCCACCACCTTATTTGCGAACCGTATGGGAATGTCATACACTTGGACCCAAAAAGGAACCCTGTCAAAAACTAAATCATGTGCAGGTGTGTTGTTATCATATCGTTGAATGACCACCAAGAACTTATCAAAACTCCAAGGTTGGCTCGCTAGAACTCTATCAGTATCGAATTTATTATCAAAAATGAAAAGAACAATGTGATTTCCCAGGTCCTTGATCTTAAAACTATTCTGAGAGTGCCAAAGTTGTGAGAAATTTCTCGCAATAGCATCTGTATTGAGAACTCTTTTCGTGAAAAACTTTGCGGCCAAAACAAATTCCTCCAACCCCATCTCAGGTCGTAGTGAGAAACCATCTCCCTTCGGCCCTTGTAGAGATAATCTACTCATGCCTTTGGTAATCTCTTCCATTGTGATGAGAGAAGAAAAAGTGTTTCCCAAACCCCACGAAGAAAAAAAACCCATAAGCCTATAGTAAACAGGAGTCTACTACAGGGACAAAGCAAGCCTTCAAGAAGAAGGGACAGAAATTCTATAGCCTAGGAGAAGTTAGGGAAACCTTAGCTTTGACCATTAGATCTATTTAAATTCAATAATTTAAAAAAAATGTAATTCTTTAAGGTTACACCAGGTATAACTTGAACAGGTGAAGATTACACCAGTATAACTCTTTAAGTGTGTGTGTGAGTGTGTTTGTGTGTGTGTGTGTACATATATCTACTTAATTCCAATGGTTTAATACATTTCATACATTCAAGAATGCCAGAGAGTGCAGAAATAAGGAGAAATAAAAAACATCAATAGAGAAAAATGGATGAAGACAATAAACCAAATTTTATCAGATTGTATAGATTAAGATAAGATAGAAACTATCCAAATTTGATCCAATTAGAATTTGTTTGTAATTCAAATTCATCCTAATTTAATATTTACAATCTTAAATACCTTTCTCTTTATTAAACGTTTGAAGATGTAGTATTAAATGAGGAGAGAGAAAAAAATATCTTAAATTAAATTAAATGATATGATAATTGACTTTTTTTAGCCATTAAATCTCTCATAAATCTACGGCTTAAAAAATATGTAACTCTATATGATTAATTAATATTTTTAAGTAAAGAACCTAAGTTACAGCACATGAATTACTAATCTAAAATTTTCCCTTTCTCATATTTATAATTAATCCAGTTATTAAAAAGTGTGGATCATTGGCAGCTGACTATAAAATCACCCTTCAATTATCCTAATTGATATTTTTGTTAAATTTTGCATGAAAATTTCAAATTTGATGCAACAATTTGCGTTGCAGGTGAAGTTCACTCTGTTTTCATTTATCAATTTCTCTGTGTTTATCAATTGTCATGCATGTGCGTTTATAACCTGACATTATGTGGGGTTTGAATTTTCTCTTTCTTATATTATTTGCCTTTTTAAATTTCCACAAAGATTTTGATTGAGATCCCTGCAGAGATGAACCCAGTGGGTGGGATCCACGGACACATTGCTAGACTGTATTTTTAACTCATACTGCAGGTTATTATTGACAGTTTGACCTTTGAATTTGTAGGAATTTCTAAGTCTCGAGGAGATTCGTATATTCTATGGGGATGTGAATAACTTTTTGTCCCATGGCATAACCAGCTACGCTACCTTATTAAACTAGGCCATGTGAATTAGGAAGAAGAAATATAGAGAAGGAAGAGAACTGGATAATATTATGTTAAAGTGGATGAGTCATATTTTTTATTATATGGGCACTA
This sequence comes from Quercus glauca, assembly GCA_023736055.1. Taxonomy (NCBI): domain Eukaryota; kingdom Viridiplantae; phylum Streptophyta; class Magnoliopsida; order Fagales; family Fagaceae; genus Quercus; species Quercus glauca. Next base: position 8,495,295 of record CM043319.1, on the reverse strand, counting down.
AATACTAATTAATAAATAGTAGATCTAGTTCACTGTGGTCATGCCTCACTATTATTTCCATTGAAAGTAAAATGACAACGTGCAATATATGGATGTAATAATTTAGTATGACTAGTTGCAAGTAATCAGAGTGTAACATTTTTTTCCCCTTTATTTGATAAACAAGAGAATTCATTACTTTTGAATAATGGTCAAGAAATTTGGACAAATTTGGCTCTTAATTTTAGCAAAGCATGTTTAAGCAATATTTCCATTATTAATTTGAAAGTAAACAGCGTAGTCAGAATTTTTAGCATCTTCCACTACTCTAAAATATTCCAATCAACACATTTTTTTTTCCCATTAATTTGTCAAATTTAGGGCCCCTTGTGGTTGGACAGGAAAGAAGGAAGAACGAAAAAGGTGGCAATGCACGAAACATTAAATTCCAATTTCAAATTTTAGTAAATTTTAGTAAATTGGACCATGAAGATTCGGAAACCTAGATTTATGTCCTTTTTATGGAGATCTCTCTAGTCTAAAGGAAAATTTATTTGTAAGACAGTCTTAAGGAACAGCAATATGTGGATTTTACAGATGTGTGAGATTTATCAAACTTGAGATAAGCACACTTGAAAAATTCATTTCTCGCAAAAAAAAAAAAAAGGGTAAACTAAATCCAATTACTATTGACTAACTCATCTTAATATTAATATATTTTAGGTAAGCTTCAAATTGAGTGAATCAGTATGACCGTTACCTTATTTGAAAATGAAATGTTATGTTCACAATATTTTCACAATACTTTCACAATAAATTTTAAAAGACATGTTGTTACTGACTGTTATTGGTAAATAAAAAAATAATTTCAATAGTGGTTTCGAATTAAAATAAATAACAACTTAACAGTTAAAGATTTTTTTTTTTTTTTTTGAGAATAACACTTAAAGATTTGTTGTGAAAGTGTTGTGGTTTATGGATATAGCACTTCTTTGTCTAAGAATGAGCTCATTACTAATCCTACTCCAAACAACTCGGCTTGTTATTCTCCTTTTTCTTTAGTTTAATCTTCAACTTTCATAATGGCAATATCATGATTGAAACATTATATATCGATAAATCTAATTAAAGCTAACCTCAATCATAGAAGAGCAGTGTAATCCAACGAACTGAAAAAGGAAAATCGTAACTAAAACACAACTAAATTGTTGATATCAATCGTTTGTTGCTTTGTCTATTTTTAAGATAACACAAAAGCTTAGTTGTTTTTATTTTTTTATTTTTTATTTTGCTTCTTCAATTACCGTCAATCTATTAGTTTAAGTTTAATTAATCAATTTTTGGAGCGTGATGTTTGTTGACTATTACGTTTAGATCGAAAAAATTTTTAAAAAAAAATTGACTTTAGAATTGTTATTAGGTTAATAATTTTTGAGTTAATGCAATATGGCAGTCTAAGTGGCATAAAAATAATATTTTATTTTAGTCATTAGCTACTTTAGTATTTTTCATCTATTATTTAATCAATAGGGATTTCCTATGGGGGTCAACTAGAGAGAAGAAAAAACTTCATTTGGTTGGGTGGAGTAAAATAATTAAACCTAAGGATGAGGGTAGTCTTGGGATACAGGCAGCAAGAGAAAAAAACTTAGCGCTCCTTGCTAAGTTGAATTGGAGAATGTATAAGGAGAAAGAAGCTTTGTGGGCTAGTGTTATTTTGAAAAAGTACTGTTCAGAAGATAGAAGACGATCAAGAAATCCTGACAAGCTTCCGGCCTCATCTAATTGGAAGCCTATTAAAGTTGGCTTCCAAACCTTTGCTGATGGTATTTGTTGGGGAGTGGGCAATGGGACTAGGATCAGAGTCTATACAGATTGTTGGATTAGAGGAAAGTCTCTAAGGGAATTGATTGAAGGTCCCTTGAAGCAACATGAGGCGAATATGATGGTTGGTGAGCTTATTGGTGGACAAGGTCAGAGGTGGAGATGGGAAAGGCTTTCATTTGAGCTACCCTAGGAAGTTAAAGATCGAATTAAAGCTATCCCTCTAAGTCAAGTTGATAGAAGTGAGGATTTAGTACTATGGAAGCACTCAAAAGATGGGGAATTCTCTGCAAAATCAGCCTATTTAGCTAATATATCTCAGGATCCAGCCCCTGCCTTCCTTGGTGCTTGGATTTGGAAGTTAGATGTGTTACCCAAAATTGCGAATTTTTTGGCTGTGTGTTCATAAGAGTGTTCCAGTTAAAGATATTCTTGCTTTAAGGGGTATCATTGAAGATAAGATCTGCCCTCTTTGCAAGAATCAGCCCGAAACAATTGAGCATTTATTGAGGGAGTGTGACTTTGCCCGAAACTTTTGGCATCTAATGAGAGTGCCACCTGATGCTGTGCAGTCTTTCCAAGCTTTGGATGTGGTTTCTTGGCTACGGGAAAATTGTTTTAGTAAAGCAATGCACCAATCTTTGGTGCCATGGAGTTTAGTCTTTCCTTTTGCTATATGGGAGTTGTGGAAACATAGAAACAAAGTGTCTTTTGAAAATAATCCTCTCCATAGTTGTCAAATCGTGAATCGTATCGTGAATCGTTTTTTCATTTTTATGTATCGTGTATCGTATCGTATCGTGTATCGTAAGATACACAAACACTATATAAAATTTATAAAACATTATACATATACATATATTTATTATAAAATTGAAACATATGCAAATAATAACTACTTTAATTATCACTTATGTTATAGTATTTGACTAAGCTAACCAAATAAACCAAATAGAAATATATTTTTATCATCTATATCCAAAAGATAAAAATATCCATATCCAAATTCATTAGAGTTCAAAGTCACTACATATTATATTAGTCAAAATACTTTTTTCCCTAATCATATTCATCACTGCCTAATCAAAATCATCAAAATCATCTCCATAGTCCAAGTCAATGAAGTTATCATCTTCATCATCTTGCAAAATCATTTCATCATTGGCATCTTCTTGTACATCTTCTTCATCATCTCCAACATCCACTATCTCTTCTGGTTCTTCAACTTCAATAACTTTTTCTTTACTTTTCTTTTTGGCATTCAAATTTCTTGGACCTATAAAAATAATAACAAAAAATATATATTGTCAAAATTATCATTTTATTCATAATATAGAAAAGAAAATTTCAATTTAATATAAATCTATACCTCTCTTTCTTTTTCTACTACATCCTTCCTTATTAACTTCAAAGCATTCATGAATGTCCATCCATGAAGAATCTTCTGGCAAGCAAGGTTCTTCCTTTTCGGTAATCCATTCATCATCAGATTCCATATCCGATAGACAAATTGGATCATATGAGTCACCATTCTCTTCTCTCTTTATTTGTCTCAACTCCAAATTAATATTATAGTTTACAAACACCAAAGCATTCACTCTTTGTTGCTCAAGACGGTTTCTTTTTTTAGTGTGTACATGATCAAAAGTACTCCAATTTCTCTCACATCCCGTTGCACTACAAGTTAGGCTTAAGACACGTATAGCTAAGTTTTGAAACTCTTTGCAATGTACTCCATAACTTTCCCACCACAATGTTATATTCCCAACAAAAGAAATTGTAAAGGGCTACAATATAACTACGATAACTCAATTTAATTGTGGTTCAAATTTTTTAGGACTAAAAAAAAAAAATAATAATAATAATAAGTAAGAAGGCTTTTGTATTGGGCCAAACCACCAAAATAGTCCAAATTGCTTTTAAAAAAAATGAAAAAAACGTTTTGGGCTAAATTTGGGCTGGAAATTTGGTTAAAAAAGCCTATTTAAGCCAATTGTTGATGTATCGTCCGATACAACCGATACGCACGATACATACGATACATACGATACATATAACTGTATCGTCCGATTCATATGCACCTACGATACGTATCAACGATACAGCACTTTTTTCAAACGATACGTATCGCGTATCGTACGATACTGACAACTATGATCCTCTCAATCCAATTCTGTGCAAACTGTGTATAAATCAATCCATGGAGTATTATTTTTGTGTGGGCAAGGTTAGGGAATAGAGGAGCATGGCTGTCATTGCTGTGAGATGGGAAAAACCACCTCCAAATTGGTATAAACTAAATACTGATGGGGCATCGTGTGGAAACCCCGGTAGAGCAGGAGGCGGTGGTGTTATAAGGGATAGTGCAGGTAGTTGGATAAGGGGCTTTGCTAGATGTATTGGCTATACTACAAGTATAATAGCTGAGTTTTGGGCACTTAGGGATGGCTTACAACTAGCCATTCAGCTTGGCGTGCAACATTTGGAAGTTGAACTTGATGTGAAAGTCATTGTGGACTTAATTAACTCCAGGAATTCTTCCAATACAGCATACTCATCCTTATTGTTTGATTGCAAAATTATTGGAAATGATTCTTCACACCAAGGTGAAGCATGTGTTTCGGGAAGCAAATAAATGTGCAGATGCTTTAGCTAGGAAAGGATGTCATGCTCATGAGGAATTTGTTATTTTTGATAGTCCCCTATCTGATGATGTTTCTGCTGTTGTGTATGCAGATGAGAATGGGGAAAGTTTTTGTAGACAAGTTGTTGCTAACTTAGCCATTCTGGCTGCCTAGTTTTAATTTTTACTTTCCTCTTCACCAAAAAAAAAAATATATATATATATATATCAAATACGACTATTTTAACATAAAACAAAAGGTTAGATTGAACTTTTACATTTGAAATATTAGGGAAAATAATAGTAATTTACCCAACACAAATGAATGTCACGGCTACTTTAGCATCAGTTTCAATAATTGTGTAAGGAGTGTCAAATTTATCAACACTATAGCATCCATTTCAATTATTAGGTCATGAATGCCTAATTGCAACGCTAAATGTAGCAAAGCTAAGCAAGGGTTGAGCTGTTTCTAGTCAAGGGCCAACTTGTACTTATATGCGAAGCAAGAATAGAAGAAAGCTTCTAAAAATCATTACTCCCGGTCCTTTGTATTGTGGCTATATTATCTCAGCAAGTTAAACTAATATTGGGTCTTTTTCAAAGATCTAGGATGGGCTCAAAGGCCTCTTTCAACATCACCCTAAATCCAAAACCATGATCCCATCCCATTTTAGGCCCACATGATCCAACAACACTAAAGTTGGATTTATAATTCCCCATTGGTATTGCCAAACTAACAACTAACGATGATCATTCAAAAAATAAATAAAAAACAACTCACGATGATAACGGGTGGACATTTTCTCTCTCCTAAATACAGCTCAAAAAGATGTTTCTTTGCTATGACTCAATAACCAATTTAGCCCCAACCGTTGAATCCAGCGTAGACCCTGTTTCTCTCTCTCTCTGTCTCTCCTCCATTTCTGAGAAGGTGAGGGAAAAAAAAAAAAAAAAAAACTCTTCGATTCAATCTCTTCCGGCCATTGACACGTTCGAATCAATCAATCAATGCCTTTCTTACCAACCCGTTTGACTAATTCATTTGATCCCTCACAAAGATCAAGAGACAAAATCCCAGAAACCTCAGATTCAGACACAATCATCCTTGATTCTTCAATGGCTGCTAGTGCCGTGTACACGCAAATTTGATATCTTTTGGACCAAACCCATTTGACCCATTTCTCTAAAATCCTCAAAAACAAAAATCCAAGTACCACAAACACCCAGATTCAAAAATTAGAACTTTTTCCCAAACCCATTTCTATGGTTCCCAAATGTCACAAGATTCTGAATCAGTCTGAAGAACGAAGAGAAATCAACCATTTGGGAAGAAACCCATTTGACCCAATTGGTTGATTTTACATGGGAGCTAGAGATCACAGGGACCCAGATTCAAAAAACCATACCTATGCCTAAACCCTAGCTTTCATAGCTGAAAATCAATCATCTGGGGCTGGACCCAGATGCAAGAAAAGACTTTGGAATCTAATCCAAACCCTGAAGTTAGATAAATTTATAATTTTTTTTTTTCATTGTTGTTCCATGGAACAACCACCATTACCACCAACAACCTTGGTGTTCCTAGTATTTGGCTTTGCCATTAGTATCCTTGCATTCTATGTCGAGTCCCAATCACCAACTGATTCGAACTCTCTTTCACCTCCACCACCTCCACCTCCACCTCCACCACCTCCACCACCTCCACCATCAAATCCACCAGCTTCTCCTCCTCCTCCGCCACCGCCTCCTCCGCCGCCTCCATCTCCATCAGATTTGAGAGTTCCGCCGCCTCCTCTGCCACCTCCATCTTCATTAGATAAGACAGCTCCGCGGCCTCCATCGCCAGCTCTACCGCCACCACGACAGAACCATAAATTTAAGCAAAATCCCGGCCACCCAAAACTAGATTCACACCCAAGGCATAAACAGAAGACTCTCAATCATGGGAAGAAGATTGGAATATTGTTTATGGTTATCGCCACAATCCTCCAAATTGGTGTGGTGGGATTCTTGATTTTCAAGAGAAGGCAGCTCCTGAAGCTCAAGGACACATTTTAGACTTGTAATTGGATTGAAAAATTGGAAAATTTTTAAGGTCATGTTTGAGTTTTACTCTTACCAATTCTTTTATTCCAAGCGGCACAGCGTTGTAATTTTTTGGAGGATGTGAATGGCGGATTCATTGGAGCATCGGGCATTTGTAAATGGGTAATTGTTGATTTGGAAATTTTTCTTTCACATTGTTTATTAATTTGTTCTTATTGGTTTAAAGTAAACGGCTTATAATTGATAGAAGGAGAAACCCTTTTGCCCTTTGTTGTTGAGCTCATTAGTTTCATGTTAAGTTCTGCTAACTTGTGTGAATGTATAACAATGTCAGGAATCATGGAAAATTTACAATGACAATGTTTAGTGTTATTTCTTCAAAATTTGTTTGATTTATATTGTTGATATAGTTGTTATAATTCAGCTTGTGTTTCATTTATTAGAGAAAAGTGTTATCTTCCTCAAATTTGTTCATTAGTCATGGTTTATATGTGTGAGTTTGGAATTGATTGTGAGTTACCAGTTTATTAATTGTGAACTTGCTTAATCTTAGCTATCATGAGAGTTGAAATTAATACAGGAGAAACTGAGGCAACAAATTTGGGCTCTTGATTTAAATCAAAACTTAAAGATGAAATTTGTTAGTCCCACAATTTAAAATGGTCTATCATTCTCGGATACGTCTATAATAAAATTATAAGAATTAATAAATTATTTTTATGCATCCTTATGTTTTGAACAAAAATTTTCCGGAAGTTTGGTGATTGCGCTCCATTAAAATGAGATGTTTTATTTCATTGTTTTAGCTGTGCTCTTTTGATTCTTGTAAAAATTCTGTTTTAGTGTCCCTTTACATTACCTCTCAGTTCAGTTTCATTTTCAAATTGAGTTAAGTCTTCATTAAAGCATAAACATGGTATCTCTCAGTTCAGTTTCATTTTCAAATTGAGTTAAGTCTTCATTAAAGCATAAACATGGTAGCGTTCTTAAAAATGGTTAATTCATTGTCATTTTTCTTTTTGCTTCTACATTTATTTCCATTTTACATGGATTATAGGTGGCAAAACACATACATAAGCAATAACTTTTCTTTTGTTTTTTTAGAAAGATAATTACAATATGTTGCTAACCCTGCAGTTCGAACATTTTTCCCCCTAGACCCCCAAGCACTTTGTGCATGGGGAGGTGCCAATTCAGCTATGAGGCCTTTGGCACATAAACAATAACTAGTGATAATTCATGTTGATTTATCTGGTAAATGAATCATTGGCGTCTAAATTTTTTTTTTTTTTTTTGAGAAGCGTCTGAGTAAAGTTATATGTTGGCTATATAGCTATTGTTTTTGTGTTGAATATAGTCCTAAAACTATGTTGATTTATCAGAAAGAATGTTTCTGTGGTTGTATAATTAAATCCTTTTGGAATGCATTTATGGATTAATTAATCCAATGAGCCAAGTAAAGGCTAAGGTTGTGGGTTCAAGACCCACTGGCATTGTGCGTGTCATTGCCAATAAAACAAAGGCATTTATGGTTCCTAAAGCATTTCAAAGTTTGTTGTTAGATGAGGGTTCTGCAGAACCTGTTGGCTTTTATTTTCATTTTCTTTGTCAGTGATATAGATTAGACCATCAATGGTATTTAAATGATAGTGTTTTAATACCTTAGGTGATAGTACTCAGGTCAGTTTGCCAGGGTAGAGGGGAGACATTGACAGTTGAGCACACATAAGAGAAGCTCTCTCTTTATCATTCAAGAATGCTTACAACTCTTAAATGGTTTGGTAGAATGGCTCCCTCCCGTACTATATACATATCCATGTACAATGGATAGTTAATAGAGTTCAGGAATTCTATATCTTACTGTCCTAGTTTAGTTGGAGTTGCAAATGCATTTATAACAAAGAATGGTAGGTAGATGTGCAAAACAGTTGATGATAGTTAAGGGTATTCTTATGGAAATCCCAGTCTTCCTAACTTATATGTTGGTTGTCAAATATGTGTTGCATTGAGTAGATTGTACCCTGCTTGGCATTTCTTCAAGTTGTAGGTATGCAGGGCATTTTAAAGGGCATTTGGCATGCTGGGCACATGAGAGCATTAATGTCATAATGGAATTGTAATCAATACATGCTGTTGAATAATATGAGGCAAGAGGACAGAAGATGTGATGGCAAGTGCCCTCTATTTTTCGCTGGTTTGAGTTTGGGAATTAACCTCTCTAAAATTGTTGGTGCAAGACTGTATTTATTAATCACTAACTACGTCTTCAGACCTTACAAAATTAGGAGAGCGTTGTATTTTTGAGTAAAATAGATGCTGAGATTTGTCAAGAGTCTTATCATTTAACTTGTTCTTATCCTCCCTTTGTAAAAAATTAAAATAGAGATTTTGAAATCTACAGTCCTACAATCAAATACATATATGTGAGCGCTCCAAAAGTATAGAGGGTTGTTGATTAACTTGACTTGTTATTCTGGCTCAACTGGATGTGTGCTTTATTTATTTATTTATTTATTTTTGGTTACTAATTCGGGTTTGTGCACTTGGTCCAAAATGTGTCATTACGTTATAAAACACGAGAAGGTGCACTTGTGCGAAAACGTGTCATTGAAAGCCATACACAAGAAGGTGCACTTGGACCAAAACGTGTCATGAGAAGTCATACATGGCCTGGCTTAGCATTCGATTGTGACCTTTCAAAGTGTGAAAATGACCAAAATGTATCATGAGAAGGCATCCAATTTATTTGTTTTATAAGTAAAATATTTTAAAATTTAAAGTCTCCCTTCTATTTATTTTTATTTATAGCTAATTCAAATTTGGCTTATTTGAATGAGTCGCACACAGCCATTTTTTAAGCCGAATATTAAGGTGCAAAATTTAGTATTGACGCAAGAACAATTGGAACTGCTTTGCAAACCTATCCCCATAGAATTGGGATAACTTGTTTTCGGTGCAATTTCTTTAAAGAATCTGATTGTCTCCCACTTCCAGCAATGTCTAGCTAATCCTTTTGTCAACTCTATATTGTAGCCAAAATAATTTGAGCAATGCTAAGGGAAATTGTTATCATAATCTTTCTTCACAACTCTATACGATTTATATATATATATATATATATAAAAGACTTTATAGGTTGTTGAGTGATAAATGGAGCAACATCACTTCAATATGGACCCATAGTTAATACCATTTTTATAATAATTTTACATCTCTAGAATGATAATAATTTCAAATGAACTTCCACACCATGCTAGGACTACTATAAAAATGCATCAGAACCTCATCTAAGCACATAATCACCATTATCATCAAACAAAAACTAGTTGCGGAGAAGATTTGTATCTCAAATATTCAAAGCTAAAAAAAAATTTCTTCTATTTTTGATTAAACAAGCTCATAATATTAACAAGAAACCATCAGTTTATTACAAAAAAACTCAGATTTATCAAAAGTCAAACTCAGCTTTATCAAAAGCCATCCCACCATAGGGGCCGGGTCATACAAAATACAGAAATCATATCTTGTACAACTCTCATTTTTGCTAAGCTATCAGCACATTCGAAACTATAAACATGTGAAACTATACAATTAAGGAAGTTCTTCGTTAGGCTTTTACAATCAATTAAAAGATGTTCCAACATAAGGTTTATGTAAGACAGGTTAGTAAGCATATATACAAGCATATCTGGTTGCCTAGCAAGAGAAAGCTGAAGGCTGAAGTGTTATTAATGTGGACTCTCACACAATGTATGAGCTTATTATAAAATTCAAGTCCAGAATAAAAACCCAAAATTGACCCTTTGTTTACCGAATAAGAAGAAGTCCTTGGCAAAAGTCCCCTCTCTATAATTTTTTTTTCTTTTTTTTTAATGGAATCCCATCTCTCTATACTTGCTACTTGCTAGTTCCTCCGATGAATAATTGAATACCCACACGAGAGATGTGATTGTTGAGTTGTTGTGTGTATGTACTGTGAGTCTATTAATTTTTATTATATAACAATGTTATATTCTTTTAATAAATTAAAAAAAAAATAGAAAAAAAGAAATATTTTTACCTCTAGAGTTAGTATTGAATTAACCATAATAAGGGATTTTTATATTAGGTTCGCATTATTATTCATAACTTGCTGACTCGAGCAACAATATTTTCTATCTTATACAACCAACTCACCTTATATATTGCTGACGCACAATCACATAAATCAACGAGTTGTAAAATTACAAAATGTTTGTTTGGTGCAAAAAGTTGAGTTTGATCAAACACAACCAAACCTAAGAGTCTTGAGGTGAGAAAACTAAGGTGGTGGTGTTTGCTGGATGGGTTGTGGTAGGTGTGGCAGTGAGTGAGAGTGACACAGCTGTTGTTACAATGGAGATAGCTGCAAGGTTTTAATTTGGTGGGGAATGCATGTGTGTGTTTGTAGCAAGTTAGCAAGTTGCGAGTCTTCGGTCTATAAATTCACCAGGAAGATCGGTTTTAACTTTGCACGGGTGTGGTTTTGATGAAGCTTCACTATCAGCCAGGTGAAGCAAAAAAAAAAAAAAAAAACATTGTTACTTTGCACTTAGCTCTTGCGTTGCCTGTCAGACTGTCTTAATTATGGCCCACATAATTCTGGCTTACTTTATTTTATCGTACTAATATTTTATCTTAAAATCTTACTTTAACTTTTTTCAAATATTATAAAATGATAAGAGAAATAAATTCAAATTACACGATATCTACTTTTTTAGTATTAAACTTTACACCATATGTTTTGGTTATAAGGAAAGGTGCAACAGAGAGAAGGGAAGAGAATGAACTCTGTCCTTTGTTTGGTTTGAAAAAATAAATTTGAAAAAAAAATAATAATAAAGAAGAGAAATGAAACGCGGAGAAAAAAAGGTTTTTATAAGTCCTGTCAATTGTTATAATTTTTATTTTCCCTTGAAATTCATAAAATTACTATACTTTTAGACAAGTTTTGTTTTGTTTTTTTTTTTTTTTTTTTTTGCAATTACTTGCATATGTTCATAATTAATTTTTAACAATAAAATAGTGAAGTCACCGTTTATTATTATTTTATTATTTTACTCTCTCTTTTTTTCTTTTTCTTTTTCTCTTTCCCATTATATTTGAAATTTTGAATTTTGTCTTTTGTTTGGTTAGGAAAAATAAATTTAAAAAAAAAAATAGAGAAGAGAAAAGAAATGCGGAGAAAAAAGGTTTTTATAAGTCCTGTCAATATTTATAATTTTTATTTTCCCTCTAAATTCATAAAATTACTATACTTTTAGAAAAGTTTATTTTATTTTTTGAAATTACTTGTATATGTTCATAATTAATTTTTAACTTTTGATCTTTAACAATAAATTAGTAAAGCCATCGTTTATTATAATTTTATTATTTTACTCTTTTTTTCATTTCTCTTTCCCACTACATCTTAATACACATAAATAAGTGTTTTCTTTTCCCTTTCATTTTTCTTTCACTTTCTTAATTCTTTTCTCTTCTCTTCCCTCTCTTTTTGCGAAAACAAACATAATGTAAAATTTAGAATCCTTTAATCAAATATGAAAGTTCTATCCCTTTTCAGATAATTTTCAAGTGAGTTTCATTTGTTCAGGGAATATGTTTGTTTTAATTTAAAACACGGATTTATTTATACCATTTGTTTATAAGTACAACTGTATTTTACACTTCTCATATCTAATTTAGATGAAATCAGCTAATGAAAATAAACTCATTCAAAAAATCCACTCTTAAATATATTAAAGAATAATAGGTAACTTTTTTTCAGAGTAATTAATTGGGAGAACGTGAGTAGATGAAATTTGTTTTAAGGGTAGGTCACAAACTCACTATCGAAAGAATACTCCATTAATTGGAGGTTGTAGTGATTCAATGGGACAGTCTTCTTTCTCACCCAACTCTTTATCATTTACACTTCAATTTAATAGTTACTTACTACGTACAGTACTGATGGTTTAAACTCAAGGCCAAAATGGCCAAATAACTTAAGTCATACTATTTGTATTATGTGTTTGGCATTATTTGTGAAGATTTGGACACAACAAAAGAACAAAGACTTGGAATCAACTGTGCTTTCCCAACTTGTGTTTAGAGTTTAGTGCCTTGTTGGAAAGGGTTTCATAGTGAACACTAGTTCATGATATTATGAGTTTTGCATTATTTGTGAAGATCCACTCTCAAGAAGAGGCTAGAAACTTTGGTTTCAATTGTGCTTTCGTGGAAAATGTTTCGTAGTAATGACTAGGTCATAGCATTGTTGTTATGAGCTTTGCATTATTTGAGAATAAATAAACTCAAGAAGGTGCCAAAGACTTTCTTGTTAATGGTTTGGAGTTTTGCATTATTTGAGAAGACGCACCCTTAAGAAGAGACTGAAAACTTTGGTTTCATGAATAGTGCTTTCAAAGAAAATGTTTCATAGTGACAACTAGCCCATAGCATTGGTTTTTTCCTATTTCATATGTAATACGTTCCTATAAAATGTTTCGTAGTGATGACTAGTGATCGTTTCTTTTGTATTATTTGAGGAGACCTAGACTCAACAAAAGGCCAAAGACCTATCCAGTACTTTCTTTGAAACTATTTCATAGTAAATACTAATCTAGCTATATCACTAATATTATAAACTTTGTATTATTTGAGATAACCTAGACCATGACAGTTGCAGACTTCATGTGATCATGTCCACCATATCTTTTTACCCACTACTATGAAAGTTCTTTTTAGGCTAAAATTGAAAATTGGCCATCTAACTTTCTTCAAATTTCATTTCATTCCTCTAACTTTGCTTTCATTTATTTCAATCCTCTAAGTTTCAAATTTATTCAATTAAGGCCTTTCCATTAACTCTTATTAATTTTTTTTTGAAAAAAAAAATCTACAAAATATTTTTCAATCATTAATTGAATTTTTTTAATTTAAAAAATTTGAGTTTACCAAGCTCGAGTACCAATCTCGAGTACCACATAATTTTTTTTAATCACACAAATTCCAGCTCAACAGCGCCACGGTGGCAAAATTGAGAGGAACTCGAGTTTCTGAAACTCGAGTTTTTGAAAAAGTGGTAGTTTCCTATTTATTTCTGAAAAAGTGTTTTTTTCCTAAAAATTTCAAAAATAAGTGGTATTTGGCCATTTTAGCCTTAAACTCAAGCTTAAGGCCCCATTCGTTTGGAGTGAAAATAGGGAGGATGGAAAATAAAGAGAGGAAAATAGTTGTTTTCCACTGTTCGTTTGAGGAAGGAAAATAGGAAGGATGGAAAACTGGAGAAAAAGTTTTCTCTCCGGGCTCACATTTTTTTTCCTCCCAAATTGGGAGGAAAACTTGGGGGAGAAAAGTGTTAATGTAGCACTTTTCCACAAATACCCTTTCCAGGTTCTCTCTCTCTCTCTCTCTTCTTTTTTTTTTCTTTTTTTTTTTCAACCTGACGTGCTCTTTTTTTTTCCTTTTTTTATTTCAAGGTGACATGCTCTTTTTTTCTCAACGTGACATGCTTTTCTTTTTCTTTTTTTTCTTTTTTTTTTCAACGTGATGTTCTCTTCTTCTTCTTTTTTTGGTTTTTTTTTATTTTATCTTATGACATTAATTTTTACATTATAATAATATAAATATAAATATAAATTTATATATATGATGTTGTAAATTTTATATTATTTAATAGGTACAAATAAATCTATTTCTTACATAATATGTAACAAGGATATAATAGTCAATTTATATAAATTACATTTTCCATCCTTCCCTTTTTCTCTCCAACCAAACAAAATAGTTTTCCACCCTCCCATTTTTCCACCCCTTCAACCGAACACACAAGAGGGAAAACTAAATATTTTCCATCCTCCCATTTTTCCATCCTCCCACAATTTTCCATCTTCTCACTTTTCTACTCCTCCAACCGAACGGACCCTAAATGAAGTAAATCAAGCCATCATTAAATCAAGTAAATCAAGTCATCAATGACATATCCAATAAAAATTTCTCTAGAAAACTTACGTAGCAGCTGTGATTTCTCTATGTTAGTATTTAACAAATGATAGTTTGTTTGGTGACAAAATGAGAAAAAATAGGATCATAAAAGGACTTTATGGACGTCAGCTTTTTTGCATTGTACTTTTTTGGCTAAATATTAATACCTTATTCAAAGAGGGAACTACTCATTCAAATATCCAGATTAAATTTGGTAGACTTTGCACTTGCCAAGTTTTTAATTTATATCACATCCGCGTTTGGGATATAGCTAAGACAAATAAACTAAAATATTAGTGAAACTCAAAGAAAAAAAAAAAAAAATATATATATATATATATATTTTTTAATTGAGATTAAATTCTATAAGGATATAGTATAAAACTCATGTTTTACTCACATATTTAAAAATAAACACGATCACACTCAATCAATTCTAATACCCATATATAAATCCAACCAAATTAGGAATCTATCAAAATGCTATTAGGCGTGGTAAGATGTATTGAATTTTAAGTATAATGTTGATATGACAATCACTTATTGGATAGTGTAAAACATGAGTTTTACACCCAATTCTTATAGAATTTAATCTCATTTTAATTTCCTTGTGTCTAATAAAATCCTATGAAACACTATATTAAGACCCTCTAAAGTTTTTAAATTAGGGAAACCTTAACAGATGCTCTAAGGATATTGATTTAAAAACTATTTTTTGAAATTTTTTATTGAAAAAGAAAAAAGTGATTGACTTTTTATACAGCTTTTTATATTCCCCATAAAATTTGTCTCAAAACGTTCTAAAAATAGTCTATTAAGAATTGCCCTGGGTATTCGTTAACATCACTTTTTAAATTAATAGAGTTTCTCAAATCCTATCAACTTATTTTGAAATAAATGAATTTGATTTTATAACATCAATAATTTACATAGATGCTAAGATGGTGATAGTAAATTAATAGAGTTTCTCAAATCCGATCAACTTATTTTGAAATAATTGGATTCGATTTTCTAACATCAATAATTTACATAGATGCTAAGATGGTGATAGTAAAAGTCATGGTTTTGAAACAAAGACCGTTTAAAGAATTAGAAAAATGACAAGTATAAAGTTTTTAAGGTCAAACTGGAGTTAAACCTTGATCAAACTATGTCAGGTCATTTAGTTTTTTTTTTTGGTTATTAATCTAAATTATATATTGTTTTTATGTATAATAATATTTCATATTTGACTAAGACAATTTGGGCCCAATGGTTTCTTGATAGGAGATGCATATCTTTTAAGAGAATGCATGTTTAAAATTTTCAGCATTTTTGCGGGCTGAATTGTGTCCAAAAACCCTTTTCATTCTAGTAATTAATTCACCATTTTGTAAAACCGTGTTTGGTCATACAGGGAAGGTCAATGTAAATAATTTGTATTTTAGGAGAAGTGAATGTCTTATTTCAAACTAGTGAGGAGGCGAGTATGATAACAAAAAACCTTAATGGAAGTTAGTGCACTTTTTCCTAAAAAATTATTGATTAAATTGCAATTTATACCCATAAAATTTGGGATTTTTTTTTTTTTTTTTTGTTTCTCCCTTAAAGTTTCGAATTTGGATTGATCTCCCTGACATAAATATCATTTGGATTTAATACCTCCTTTCCATGTGCCGAGATATGGTGTCCATTGTCCATTAAGTGCAACCTAAACTCAAAATGACATTGTTTTATAGATCTAAAATTTCAACAAAATTATCCCAAACTCTAAGAGTATAGGTTACAAACTAGAAATTAAAACGATGTAGTTTTGGAATATTGACGTCATTTTGAGCTTAGTTGCCACTTGCCACTTAACAAACACCCAAGGTTTAGGCCTAGGCCTAAGGCCCCTATTTACAAAAAGGTGCCAGGCCATCATAAAAAAAAAAAAAAAATTTTAAAAAGCCCCACCCACCATTATAAAAAGGATTCAAATTTAATGGTAGTAATTATATAAATAAATAAATAAAAAAGTTATACGCAATTTTATTTTATGAGTGATGTTAGAATACTAGCAATATTATAAGTTTTAACTACATACGAATTACAAAATAATGTGTTACCAATCACGATAAATTATTTCAAAGATTCATTAATTAGATTGTTGAAGTTCATCAATCATATTCATTCAAAACTACATCGTTTCAATCATTAATTAATGATGTCTCCAAATTATGTATTTAATTCATAACTAACCATGGTTTAGTTAGTAATAATTCATCAAAGTACGCTTTTTTTTTTTTTGAAAAATCATCGAATTATGTATTTAATTAATCAAATTAACATTTTTTTATTTAATATTAAATAAATTTATTTAATTAATATTTAGATATAAAAAGCTTCATTTAAATTGCCTTAAATAATATCCAGTTTGCATTGCAAACACCTCACCACATGACAGAATGACTTAAATGAAACAATACATAATTCATAATATTAGAAGTAAGGATCCAAATTTTGAAAGCAATGTCAAATTACCCAAAATTTTAAGGCTGAAAATTTCAATTTTGTAATAAAAATAAAATAAAATAAAATAAAAAAAGAAGAAGATTAGAATAAGGTTACTCTAAGCACTATAGAGGATCAGATTGGCAACAAATACAAAGATAGAAACAACAATTTCCTAGTTGATTACTTTTTATAGGTTTTTTTTTGTGTGCAAATAATAACATTATTTTGACAGTAATGCAAGATCCTTCATGAAAGAAGCTACAGTGATCATCACAGAATGTCTATTAAATGAATGTTACTTTCTCAGACAGCGGTGCTAATGCTCATTTAGTGACTGGCATACCCAGGGAAATCAAATCACAGAGCAGTGAACAAAAAAACGGAATCTAGAATTTCAGTGAGATTTAGCATTTGATAAATACTCCGTAATAATAAAAGTATGGAAGCAGTGTTGGAGCAATTTATTGAATAAGCAAAGTAGTTCTGAGCACAAAAGGGGTCCATCCATATGGTGTGTATATTTGAGCAAAAGTTAATGCACACATGTTATTTCACGGGTCCACGTACATTAACTGGTATAACTATAAAGCACAAACCCATATGAAAGGTGCTTCAATTACTACACAATTTAGATTTAAGGGGCCCCAAAGCAAATCACGATGCCTCCACTCAAACAAGCAAGTCTACAAATCCCAAACATGTTTCTTTAAGGGGAGGAAGAAGAAAATAAGTATCAAGAAAAGCAAAAGAGCAGAAATCCTGTTATGACCCTACATTATTCACCAACAACCTTTAGCTAAATAAAGCTTTCCCTAACCACAAGAAGTTATAGATATTGACCCCACCAACACCAAGGACTCTTTTGGCCATGATCAAAATAATTAACCAGTATCACTATTATGAGACTTTCAATCATCTGCACAAAAAACAAATTACATAAGTGACAATGGAGATGTCAAAGATTGGCACAAGAAGCAAGACTAGAGAAAACTAATAATAGTGAAATGAGGTACTACCTCTTCATCAATAAACATTGTTACTTGAATATAAATAATTCTTATATGTATTGTTAAAATTGAATAAGCAAGTTTATAATGCATAGGAGAAATCTGTTAGAGTAATGGTTATTGCACACTATTATACAGACTTGGAGTAAAGTGTGGACATCCTTAAAAAATAAATATGTGGCATCTGGCTTTATAAAATATGAATGTTGTGTAAACGAAAAGTAGTGTAAAACAATAGTTAATGAATCTAATAATAGTGAAATAAGGAACTGCCTCTTCATCAATAAAAGTCATTTAAAAAAAAAAAAAAACTAATGCAAGCTAGTGAAGAGAAATTACCAGCAGGGATTCTTGAATTTGATGCAAGATCAAGCCAGGTGTCTGTGTTCTTGAATCTAGGGTGGCCACTCTCCAAAAAATTGGTGCATTGGTTTGTGAATTTCAGGTTTTTTCTCAGCTTTAACTTGTCCTGGTGACTTGAAATCAGTACCCAAAACAAAGCAATGTGGTCTTGTTTTGAACTATCAGTAAGGCTTTGAAACTGTATGTGGGAGTAAGCTTTGTAGGGGCCCATTGTTAATCTCTGATATGAATCAGGTAGGTTTCTTCAAAATTTGTTTGATTGATATTGTTGTTATAGTTGTTATAATTCAGTTTGTGTTTCATTTATTAGAGAAAATTGTTATCTTCCTCAAATTTGTTCATTAGTCATGGTTTATATGTGTGAGATTGGAATTGATTGCAAGTTACCTGTTTATTAATTGTGAACTTACTTAATCTTAGCTATTATGAGAGCTGAAATTAATACAGGAGAAACTGAGGCAACAAATTTGAACTCTTGATTTAAATTAAAACTTCAAGAGGAAATTTGTTAGTCCCACAATTTAAAATGGTTTATCATTCTCGGATATGTCTATAATAAAATTATAAGAATTAATAAATTATTTTTATGCATCCTTATGTTTTGGCCAAAAATTTTCCGGAAGTTTGATGATTGCGCTCCATTAAAATGAGATGTTTTATTTCATTGTTTTAGCTGTGCCCTTTTCATTCTTGTAAAAATTCTGTTTTTGCGTCCCTTTACATTACCTCTCAGTTTAGTTTCATTTTCAAATTGAGTTAAGTCTTCATCAAAGCATAAACATGGTAGCGTTCTTAACAATGGTTAATTCATTGTCATTTTCTTTTTGCTTCTACATTTATTTCCATTTTACATGGATTATAAGTGGCAAAACACATACAAAAGCAATAACTAGTGATAATTCATGTTGATTTATCTGGTAAATGAATCACTGGCGTCTATGTTTTTTTTTTTTTTTTTTTGAGAAGCCGCGTCTGAGTAAAGTTATATGTTTGCCATATAGCTATTGTTTTGTGTTGAATATAGTCCTAAAACTATGTTGATTTATCAGAAAGAATGTTTCTGTTGTTGTATAATTAATCCTTTTGGAATGCATTTATGGATTAATAAAGCCAATGAGCCAGGTGAAGGCTAAGGTTGTGGGTTCAAGGCCCACTGGCATTGTGTGTCATTGCCAATAAAACAAAGGCATTTATGGTTCCTAAAGCATTTCAAAGTTTGTTGTTAGATGAGGGTTCTGCAGAACCTGTAGGCTTTTATTTTCATTTTCTTTGTCAGTGGTATAGATTAGACCATCAATGGTATTTAAATGATAGTGTTTTAATACCTTAGGTGATAGTACTACAGGTCAGTTTGCCAGGGTAGAGGAGAGACATTGACAGCTGAGCACACATAAGAGAAGCTCTCTCTTTATCATTTAAGAATACTTGAACCGATGACTTACGCCTTACCATGGCGTTACCTACCACTGAGTTAAAGGGGCCCATTTTTTTTAATTCAATTACTGAATGAGTTATTCGCAGCATTCTCATTAGGTGCCAAATGCCAAATATTTGGCACATTTGGTACACCAAACACTAAAAACAGCCTCTCATGAGGTGTGCTAAATGTCTCAAAATTATAAGACATGCTACAGTATGCTCTTAAATATGAGAGCGTACGGACAAGAATGTCAAACACTGTTTGGCTTATTTAATTCGCTTTTTCTCTCTCCTCCTATCAGATCTCTCTCTCTCTCTCTGTCTGGCATTTTCATCGCTGTCTCGCCATGCCGATCTCGCCATCACCGATCTCACCACGCTGAGAGATAGAGACCGCCTAGGCTTGCCACTGATCACTGACCCACTTTGCGACGAAGAGGAACTCCAATGTGAAGGACACGGTGGTCGGAAGTGAAAACTTCCATCAGCGACGGCGACGGAGGCGGTTGTCCTGATCTAATTTTCACTCTCGGTGTATGTCCGATTCAATTTTTGATTTTAGTGTAAATTGTAATTAATTTTATAATTGATTTGGTGGATTTGGGATGTGGGTTTGTTTAATTTGGTGGATGTGGGTTTGTGCCGGTGGTGGGTTTGGTGGATGTGGGTTTGTGCCGGTGGTGGTTGTCGATGTTGTTGCGGCAATGGTTGTTGGTGGTCGTTGTTGTTGTTGTTGACGATGAGGATGAGAATGATAGGGAGTAATTAATATATCATTTTAATGTGTAGTAAATATTAATTTAATGTATAAAATTGAAGAATATAACATCTGATAAATGGTATGTTGTAAAATAATGTGCTAAAATGATAAAGTAGATTTTTAGTGTGTCAAAATGGCATTTTTTATAATAGAGCTGATGAGAATGCTCCAACTCTTAAATGGTTTGGTAGAATGGCTCCCTCCCGTACTATATACATATCCATGCACAATGGATAGCTAATTGAGTTCAGGAATTCTATATCTTACCGTCCAAGTTTAGTGGGAGTTGCAAACGCATTTATAACAAAGAATGGTAGTTAGATGTGCAAAACAATTGATGATAGTTAAGGGCATTCTTATGGAAATCCCAGTCTTCCTAACTTATATGTTGGTTGTCAAATATGTGTTGCATTGAATAGATTGTACCCTGCTTGACATTTCTTCAAGTTGTAGGTATGCAGGGCATTTTATAGGACATTTGGCATGCTGGGCACATGAGAGCATTATGTCATAATGGAATTGTAATCAATACATGCTGTTGAATAATATGAGGCAAGAGGACAGAAGATGTGATGGCAAGTGCTCTCTATTTGTCGCAGGTTTGAGTTTGGCCGGAATTAACCTCTCTAAAATTGGTGTAAGACTGTACTTACTAATCACTAACTATGTCTTCAGGCTTTGCAAAATTAGGAGAGCTTTGTATTTTTGAGTAAAATACAAGCTGAGATTTGTCAAGAATCTTATAATTCAACTAGTTCTTATCCTCCCTTCCCAACTATTAAATTAAAATATATATATATATATATATATATATAGATTTTGAAATCTACAGTTCTACAATCAAATATTCATATATACATATAACTATATAAATTGGTAATATAGGATTCTCCAATGGCACAAATGTTTCTTCTCTAAGTCATGCAAATAAAATATCCCAAATGTATATGTGAGCGCTCCCAAAGTATAGAGGGTTGTTGATTGACTTGACTTGTTAATCTGGCCCAACTGGGTGTGTGCATTTTTTTTTGGTTGCTAATTTGGGTTTGTGCTCTTGGTCCAAAATGTGTCATTACATTATAAAACATGTGAAGGTGCACTTGGACGAAAACGTGTCATTAGAATCCATACAGAAGAAGGTGCACTTGGACCAAAACGTGTCATGAGAAGTCATACATGGCCTGGCTTAGCATACAATTGTGACATTTCAAAGTGTGAAAATGACCAAAATGTATCATGAGAAGGCATCCAATTTATTTGTTTTATAAGTAAAATATTTTAAAATTTAAAGTCTCCCTTCTATTTATTTTTATTTATAGCTAATTCAAATTTGGCTTATTTGAATGAGTTGCACACAACCGTTTCTTAAGCCGAATATTAAGGTACAAAATTTGGGATTGACGCAAGAACAATTGGAACTGCTTTGCAAACCTATCCCCATAGGATTGGGATAACTTGTTTTCGATGCATGTTCTTTAAAGAATCTGATTGTCCTCCCATTTCTAGCAATTAATGTCTAGCGAATCCTTTTATCAACTCTATATTGTAGCCATAATAATTTGAGCAATGTTAAGGGAAATTGTTATCATAATCTTTCTACACAACTCTATTGGTTTTTTTCTTTTTTCTTTTTTCTTTTTTTGATAAAACTTTATAGTTTGTTGAGTGATAAATGGAGTAACATCATTTCAATATGCACCCATCATTAATACCATTTTTATAATAATTTTACATCCCTAGAATGATAATAATTTCAAATGAACATCCACACCATGCTAGGACTAGGGCTGTGCAAAACCGAACCGTGGCCGACCCAACTGACCGGCGCCGATGATACTGCACCACCGCTGGAGCCAACCGATGGAGTCGACGTTGACAAACAGAGGGCAACTCCAATTCCAACACCGGTGCGGTATGAAGCTCCAAATGAAAATCCGAAACCAACGATATCACCAAACCGACTGATATATCAAGTATATATTAACACAGCATCATTTTGGATAGTTTTCTTTTTATTTTAAAAAAAAAAAAAACCCATGAAAACGGCGTCATTTGTGCACAGCCCTAACCCTAACTCCCTAGATATAAATACTTCCTTTTCTCTTAGGCCTCTTAGCTCTCTTGTGGGCTGGCTCTCGCCTCTCATTGCCACTCTCCCAAGTCTCACTACCTCACCAGTCATTGGCTCATCGCCTCGCTGCTGCCAGCCACTCACCGCCGGTAACTCCGTCTCTCACCTAAAAGATCTTAAGACTCTCTCTCTCTCTACCTCAAGTTCCAACCCATTAAGTTTTTTAAAAAATTATCTCTCACCTAAAAATTTTTAAGACTCTCTCTCTCTCTGCCTCAAGTTCCAACCCATTAAGTTTTTTAAAAAATTACATAGCAAATTAGTCAGTGGGGTCGTTGGGAGTGCAGTGTGGTTATGGTATGGTGGACTCTGATTTTAGCTAGGAATAGGTGTAAAATTCTACAATAGAATAGTGGGCTAGTCGGCTACAATAGGAAAGGCACAGAGCCACAGACTTGCCTTGGGGTGCTTCATTTGCAATCTCTGAGTCAACTATCCAATTCCACATCTTTTCTTTTTTACAATGTTACATCTACTAAATCTAAGTGCTAACGTTTTTTTCTTTTTTTGGCATTTTTCAGCATTTTGAAAAATCTAAGTGGACAGTTTGCTTGATGTGTGAACAGGTTTGTGTGAATATTTTGTCTAGTGAACATTTTGCTTGAAATCTTGAACGTGTTGTGTATTGGGCTTGAAAGCTTAATTTAGTTTTTTTGATGTTCAAACCGACCAAACCATTTAAACCAACCGCAAAAGACTGCACTGCTATAGGTCGGAAAACTAACCCTAAGTGGTATGTATCGGTTCCAATTATGAGAAAACCGATCCTTATCGGTTCGGTGATAAATTTGGAAAAAAATCAAGCCGACCGAACCGCGCACATTCCTAGCTAAGCACATGATCACCATTATCATCAAACAGAAACTAGTTACGGAGGAGATTTGTATCTCAAAATATTCAAACCTACAAAAATTTTCTTCTTTTTTTGATTAAACAAGCTCATAATATTAACAAGAAACCATCAATTAATTACCAAAAACTAAAAAAAAAAATTTTAAATTAAAATTAAAATAAATAAATAAATAAATAAATAACTCAACTTTATCAAAAGCTAGCCCACCATAGGGCTGGTCATACAAAATACAGAAATCATATCTTGTAAAACTCACATTTTTGCTAAGCTATCAGCACATCTATTAGATTCCCTATAGACATGTGACACTATGCAATTAAGGAAGGTCTTCATTAAGTCCCTGCAATCAATTAAAAGAGGTTCCAACATAAGGTTTATTTAAGACAGGTTAGTAAGCATATATACAAGCATATCTGCATCTACTTCAACATTAATACGATTAAAATCTAGTTGTCGAGCAAGAGAAAGCTCATCTTTATGAGCCCAAAGCTCAGCCACAATACTAGAAGTAGTCCTGAGCTGTCGAGTAAACCCGGCAATCCAATCTACATTGCACCGAAGAAACAAACACCCCCCCCCCCCCCCCCCCCCCCCCCCTCCCCCCAATCCCCTCCACTTGCCAACTTATGACTCCCACAAACAGAGCCATCAGTTTGAACTTCACCCAACGTAGAAGGGGTTTAATCCATTTCATCTAGACTTGAGTTCTATTTGGTTTGGTGTGCTTGACAGGAACTATAGCTTATAATTCAGCTCCTTTCTTAATACACCAGGAATATGTACTAGGATCAACCTCCCCATTTGAAACACAAACTTGTTCCTTTGAAGCCAAATCAACCATACAGCTTTCGTAGTTGTTAAGTGTTAATAACTTAATATGATTTATTTTTATTGGTATATAATAAAAATAGTATCAGTAATTAACCTGTGTAAAAATGATGTTTTTTTTAATTAAACATTAGCATGATGTGAAAAGTTTATATTTCTAGTATTACTCCTATCTCGAATACTTATCTAACATATGCATAGAGTAAATCCATTTTTTTTTTTCTTTTTCAAATCAACATCAACACCAATCTAGTAGTAGTTACCTAAAGGCTAAAGTTTTATTAATGTGGACTCTTGTACAATATATGGGCTTATTATATAATTCAAGTCCAGAATAAAAACCCAAAATTGACCCTTTGTTTACCGAATAAGAAGAAGTCCTAGGCAAAAGACCTCTCTCTATAATTCTTTTTTATGGATTCCCATATCTCTATACTTGCTAGTTGCTAATTCGTTCAATGAATAATTGAATACCACACGAGAGATGTGATTGTTGAGTTGTTGTGTGTATGTATCGTGACTCTATTAATTTGGAGCGTAAAGCATAAAACTGGTAGGAACATATTATCACATCAGTTTATAACAAAATTATAAAAGTAACATATATAATAATTTTTTTAAATATAATATAGTAACTTTAAGTCTATTAATGGATTATTGAATGAATCTTTTTTTTTTTATATATATATAGAGAAATTGAATGATCAATTAATAGAGGAAAAAAAATTTCAATTTTGTTTCACAATTTATCAAGATGATATGTTATTAGTATAAAATATCGTTATCATATAATCGATTATTAATTTCACTTTTATTATATAAAAATGTTATATTCTTATAATAAATAAAAACAAAAAAAAAAAAATTACCACTAGAGTTAGTATTGAATTAACTATAATAAGATAATTATATTGGGTTCGCATCCAGTTAATACAGTACTGTTACTCATAACTTGCTGACTCGGGCAACAATATTTTCTATCTTATACAACCAACCACTTTACATATTGCTGACACACAATCACATAAATCAAGAGTTGTAAAATCACAAAATGTTTGTTTGGTGCAAAAGTTTAGAGTTTGATCAAACACAACCGAACCTAAGAGTCTTGAGGTGAGAAAAACTAAGGTGGTGGTATTTGCTGGTTGGGTTGTGGTAGGTGTGGCAATGAGTGAGTGACACAGCTGTTACAATGGAGATAGCTGCAAGGTTTTAATTTGGTGGGGAATGTGTGTTGTGTGTGTTTGTAGCAAGTTGCGACTCTTCAGTCTATATATTCACCTGGAAGATTGGTTTTAACTTTGCACGGGTGTGGTTTTGATGAAGCTTCACTATCACCCAGGTGAAGCAAAAAAAAAAAAAAAAAAAACATTGAATTTTGTCACTTTGCACTTAGCTCTTACGTTGCCTGTCAGACTGTCCTAATTAAGGACCACATAATTCTGATTTACTTTATTTTATCGTACAAACATTTTACCTTAAAATCTTACTTTTAACTTTTTTCAAATATTATAAAATGATAAGAGGAATAAATTCAAATTACACGATATCTACATTTTTACTATTAAACTTTAAACTATAAGGAAAGGTGCAACAGAGAGAAGGGAAGAGAATGAACCCTGTACTTTGTTTGGTTAGGAAAAATAAATTTTTTAAAAAAAAAATAGAGAAGAGAAATGAAATGTGGAGAAAAAAGGTTTTTATACGTTCTGTCAATTTTTATAATTTTCATTCTCTCCAAATTCATAAAATTATTATACTTTTAGAAAAGTTGGGTTTTTTTTTTTTTTTAAAAATTACTTGTATATGTTCATAATTAATTTTTAACAATAAAATAGTGAAGTCATCGTTTATTATTATTTTATTATTTTACTCACTTTTTTTCATTTCTCTTCCCCATTACATTTGAACTGTCTTTTGTTTGGTTAGGAAAAATAAATTAAAAAAAAAATAGAGAAGAGAAAAGAAATGTGGAGAAAAAAATGTTTTTATAAGTCCTATCAATTTATATAATTTTTATTTTCCCTCTAAATTCATAAAATTACTATACTTTTAGAAAATTTTTTTTTTTTTTGAAATTACTTGTATATGTTCATAATTAATTTTTAATTTTTATTCTTTAACAATAAATTAGTAAAGCCATCTATTATTATAATTTTATTATTTCACTCTTTTTTTTCATTTCTCTTCCCCACTACATCTAAATACGTGTTTTCTTTTCCCTTTCCATTTTCTTTCGCTTTCTTAATTCTTTTCTCTTCTCTTCCCTCTTCTTTCACAAAAACAAACATAATGTAAAATTTAGAATCCTTTAATCAAATATGAAAGTTCTATCCATTTTCAGATTTTCTTGATATTTTTATATTATGTTATTTTGAGAAAATAAAAAATTTTCAAGTGTGTTTCATTTGTTTAGAGAATATCTTTGTATTAATTTAAAACACGAATTTATTTATACCATTTGTTTATAAGTATAACTGTATTTTACACTTCTCATATCTAATTTAGATGAAATCAGTTAATGAAAATAAACTCATTCAAAAAATACACTCTTAAATATATTAAAGAATAATAGGAATTTTTTTTTCTCATAGTAATTAATTGGGAGAACGAGAGTAGATGAAATTTGTTTTAAGGGTAGGTCACAAACTCACTATCGAAAGAATACTCCATTAATTGGAGGTGATAGTGATACAATGAGATAGTCTTCTTTCTCACCCAACTCTTTATCATTTACACTTCAACTTAATAGTTACTCCCTCCGTCCTATTTTTTTTGTCCTCTATTCCATTTTGAGATGTCTCAAAATATTGTCATGTTTCTAAAAATAAAAGCCATTAATTTACTAATGTTCCTATTATACCCCTATTAATTTACTAATTCAATTTTTTAATAAATTTTTTTAAGGGTAGTTTTGGAAACTTATACATTTTTAAAAGGTAGACAAGATAATAAATGATTTTCCCTTAAAAAGTTTGACTTTTCAAACAGGACAAAAAAATTGAGACGGAGGGAGTACTTACTACGGACACTGATGGTTTAAACTCAAGCTTAAATGAAGTAAATCAAGCCATCATTAAATCAAGTCATCAATGACATATCCACTAAAAATTTCTCTAGAAAACTTACGTAGCAGCTGTGATTTCTCTATGTTAGTATTTAATAAGTGACAGTTTGTTTGGTGACAAAATGAGAAAAAATAGGATCATAAAAGGACTTTATGGAAGTTAATTAGCTTTTTTTTGCGTAGTACCTTTTTGGCGAAATATTAATACCGTATTCAAAGAGGAAACTACTCATTCAACATATTCAGATTAAATTTGGTAGACTTTGCATTTACCAAGTTTTTAATTTATATCACATGTGTGTTTGGGAAATAGGTAAGACAAATAAACTAAAATATTAGTGAAACATAAAAATAAATAAATAAACCCTATTTTAATTTCCTTGTGTCTAATGACATCCTATGAAACATTATATTAAGACCCTCTAAAGTTTTTAAATTAGGGAAAAATTAATGGATGTTCTAAAGATATTGGTAGACATGGCAAAACAGGCGGGTCGGGTCGGGTTCGGGTCGGGTCAATCGGGTTGCGGGTCAATCGGGTCACTGGTCAAAAACGGGTCATTTTAAGCGGGTCAAAATCGGGTTCGGGTCGGGTCGGGTCGGGTCGGGTTGACCCGTATTTTTCACATGAAATTTTTTATTTTTTATTTTTATAAAGAAAACAACATACATCTATCATTTGGAAAGTTATGCAACAAATTACTTGATGTAAAATGCATTATTTTGAATTCACCACTTATATCAACCATGAACTCAATTAAACTTATTAATACTTATTCAATAATTTTAAAATTATACAAATTATCACATTACTATTTAAAACAAAATAACACAAAGATAAGTAAAACAAATACACAAGTTTTATTTCTACACATTATCAACATTTCAAAATATAAAACAAAATTACAAATGACTTATTGGATAACTCATTTGATAAAAAATAAAAACATATAAGAAATTTACAATCTTAAAAATTAATTTTATAATCTATTATCAGTTGTAGTTGACACTTTATTTCAATTTGAGATATACTTTAAAATTTGATTGCTTACTTATTTGTACATGGTCTCTTTTATGAATATCATATTATTGTTAAGCAACACACACTCTAGGAAATATCATAATTTATTTTGGAAAGCCGTTTATTTTGGACATAAATTATTAAAAAATAGGTCTAAGTATTCATAATTTATGCTAATTTGATACTCTAGCTTCACTATTTTCACACTTGTGAATGTTTCTCACATGTCTACAATTTTAAATCTATGTTTTTAACTCTACTGTAACTAGATTATCTTGGCATGTACTTTGCTATTTGATATTTAAAAATATTTACTCATTACAGAATGTTCAACCATTTATCTTTCAATTAATTTGCATGTAGTTGTGTAAATGTATCAATTGTAAAGTTCACAATAAACAATTAAACTAATATTGTCTTAGTTTTACTATTTTTTTTTTACCAAAAAAAAAAGTTTTAAAAAAATTGTTCGGGTTCGGGTCGGGTCGCGGATCGGGTCGGGTTGACCCGCAAAAAACACGGGTCGGGTCACGGGTCAACCCGTTTTTGCTTCGGGTCAAAAAAAATCGGGTTCGGGTCGGGTATTTTTCGGGTCGGGTCGGGTCGGGTCAGAAAATTCTGACCCGTTTTGCCATGTCTAGATATTGGTTTAGAAACTATTTTTAGAAATTTTTTATTGAAAAAGAAAAAAGTAATTGATTTTTTAGATAGCTTTTTGTATTCCCCATAAAATTTATATTAAAATGTTCTAAAAATAGTCTATTAACAATTGCCCTAAAGGCATTCGCTAACATGACTGTTTAAATTAATAGAGTTTCTCAAATCCTATCAACTTATTTTGAAATAAATGGATTCAATTTTATAACATCAATAATTTACATAGATGCTAAGATGGTGATAGTAAATTAATAGAGTTTCTCAAATCCTATCAACTTATTTTGAAATAATTGGATTCGATTTTATAACATCAATAATTTACATAGATGCTAAGATGGTGATAGTAAATGTCATGGTTTTGAAATGAGGACCGTTTAAAGAATTAGAAAATTGAGAAATATAAAGTTTTTTAGGTCTCTACCTCTTTCAGTAATAAAATAAAAAAATAAAAAATGTTTTTAAGGTCAAACTGGGGTTCAACCTCAATCAAACTATGTCATGTCATTTTTTTTTTTTTTTTGGTTATTAATCTAAGTTATATATTGTTTTTATGTATAATAATATTTCATATTTGACTAAGACAATTTGGGCCCAATGGTTTCTTGACAGGAGATAAATATCTTTTAAGAGAATGCACGTTTAAAATTTTCAGCATTTTTGTGGGCTGAATTGTGTCCGGAAACCCTTTTCATTCTAGTAACTAATTCACCATTTTGTAAAACCGCTTTTTGGTCATCTAGGGAAGGTCATTGTAAATAATTTGTATTTTAGGACAATTGAGTGTCTTATTTCAAATTAGTGAGGAGGCGAGTATGATAACAAAAAACCTTAAGGGAAGTTAATGCACTTTTACCTCAAAATGTTTGATTAAATTGCAATTTATACCCATAAAGTTTGGGATTTTTTTATTTTTTAAGTTTCAAATTTGGATTCATCTCTCTAACATAAACATCATTTGGATTTAATAACTCCTCTCCATGTGCCGAGATCTGGTGTCCACTATCCATTAAGTGCGACCAAGACTCAAAATTACGTTGTTTTATAGATCTAAAATTTGAAATTTTAGAAGGCAAAAAAAAATTATCCCAAACTTTAAGAGTATAGGTTACAAACTAGAAATTAAAATGACATAGTTTTGAAATATTGACGTCATTTTGAGTTTAGTTTCCGCTTACCACTTAACAAACACCCAAGGTTTAGGCCTAGGCCTAAGGCCCCTATTACAAAAAGGTGCCAGACCGTCATAAGAAAAAGGCCCCACCCACCATTATAAAGAGGATTCAAGTTTTAGGGTAATAATTAAAATAAAAAATAAAAAAGTTATGCACAATTTTAGTTTCTGAGTGATATTAGAATACTAGCAACATTGCAAGTTTTTACTACATGCGAATTACAAACTAATGTATTACCAATCACAATAAATTATTTCAAAGATTCATTAATTAGGTTGTTGAAGTTCATCAATCATATTCATTCAAAACTATATCGTTTCAATCATTAATTAATGATATCTCCAAATTATGTATTTAATTCATAACTAACCATGGTTTAGTTAGTAATAATTCATCAAAGTATGCATTTTTTTTTTTTTTTTGAAAAATCATCGAATTATATATTTAATAAATCAAATTAACATTTTTTTATTTAATATTAAGTAAATTTATTTATTAATATTTAAATATAAAAAGCTTCATTTAAATTGCCTTAAACAATATCCAGCTAGGATTGCAAACACCTCACCACATGACAGAATGACTTACATGAAACAATACATAACTCATGATGTTAGAAGTAAGGATCCCAATTCTGAAATATTTGAAAGCAATGTCAAATTACCCAATATTTTAAGGCTGAAAATTTCAATTTTGTTAAAAAAGAAAAAGAAACTTTTAGAATAAGGTTACTCTAGTCTAAGCACTATAGAGGATCAGGTTGGCAACAAATACAAAGATAGAAACAACAATTTCCTAGTTGATTACTTTTTATAGGTTTTTTTTTTTTTTTTTTTTGTGTGCGCGCGCGCGCGCAAATAATAACATTATTTTGACAGTAATGAAAGATCCTTCATGAAAGAAGCTACAGTGATCATCACAGAATGTCTATTAAATGAATGTTACTTTCTCAGACAGCACTGCTAATGCTCATTTAGTGACTGGCATACCAAGGGAAATCAAATCACAGAGCAGTGAACAAAAAAACGGAATCTAGAATTTCAATGAGACTTAGCATTTGATAAATACTCCGTAATAATAAAAGTATGGAAGCTGTGTTGGAGCAATTTATTGAATAAGCAAAGTAGTTCTGAGCACAAAAGGGGTCCATCCGTATGGTGTGTGTATTTGAGCAAAAGTTAATGCACACATGTTATTTGACGGGTCCACGTACATTAACTGGTATAACCATAAAGCACAAACCCATATGAAGGGTGCTTCAATTACTACACATTTTAGATTTAAGGGACCCCAAAGCAAATCATGATGCTTCCACTCAAACAAGCAACTCTACAAATCCCAAACATGTCTCTTTAAGGGGAGGAAGAAGAAAATAAGTATCAAGAAAAGCAAAAGAGCAGAAAACCTGTTGTGACCCTACATTATTCACCAACAACCTTTAGCTAAATAAAGCTTTCCCTAACCACAAGAAGTTATAGATATTGACCCCACAAACACCAAGGACTCTTTTGGCCATGATCAAAATAACCAGTATCACTATTATGAGACTTTCAATCATCTGCACAAAAAACAAATTACATAAGTGACAATGGAGATGTCAAAGTTTGGCACAAGAAGCAAGACTAGAGAAAACTAATAATAGTGAAATGAGGTACTACCTCTTCATCAATAAACATTGTTACTTGAATATATATAATTCTTATATGTATTGCATTGTTAAAATTGAATAAGCAAGTTTATAATGCATAGGAGAAATCTATTAGAGTAATGATTATTGCACACTATTATACACTTGGAGTAAAGTGTGGACATCCTTAAAAAATAAGTATGTGGCATCTGGCTTTATAAAATGTGAATGTTGTGTAAACTAAAAGTAGTGTAAAACAATAGTTAATGAATCTAATAATAGTGAAATAAGGAACTGCCTCTTCATCAATAAAAGTCATTTAAAAATAAAAATAAAAAACTAATGCAAGCTAGTGAAGAGAAATTACCAGCAGGGATTCTTGAACTTGATGCAAGATCAAGCCAGGTGTCTGTGTTCTTTGGTGGCCACTCTCCAAAAAATTGGTGCATTGGTTTGTGGATTTCAGGTTTTTTCTCAGCTTTAACTTGTCCTGGTGACTTGAAATCAGTACCCAAAACAAAGCAATGTTGGTCTTGTTGCTGCTGCTGATGTTTTGAACTATCAGTAAGGCTTTGAAACTGTGTGTGGGAGTAAGCTTTGTAGGGGCCCATTGTTAATCTCTGGTATGAATCAGGTAGGTTTCTGGCAGACCCTGAAGCCTCTGGGAAGAAAGCTCTCTCATCCACACCCTCTCTTGCTCCATGAAGATACCTGTTTGAAATAACAGTCAAAAACAATTAAAGCAGAAGATTAAAAAAAATGTAAAAAGTAACTAGCCTGTTTGTGTTACAAAAACCTGTAATCTTTATCAGCCTGAGAGTAGGATCCAGAGTCCAAAAATAGCTGATGGGTAGTGTTATTTTGAGGTAAAAAACCAGAAAGAGGTTGTCTTGAAGAGGAAGAATGTGAATAAAGGAAGGGATAAGCAGTGGAATCATGGTAAGGATGGTGTTGAGGATATGTATCAGAAAGTGGAGAGACAGAGAAAGAAGAGTTCGTTGGTGTTGTTGTTGTGGGAATGGTGGTGGGTGTGTTTATGGAAAGGTTTCTGTTGATTGATGGGATAGGTGGTGAAAGGTTGTTGGTGGTGGTGTTTGTTGTCGTTGTTGTTGTTGTTGCAGTTGATGTAACTTCCACAGGCTTTCTTGAACGATTTCTGCCTCTGTGCATGTGTCTCTCACAGTACTTGGAATCTGGGTATGCTTCCTTTGAGCACCTCCACTTCTTCCCATCTGTTCTTCTGCACCTTCCTGGCTCTGGGTCTACTTTTCTGCCAAATCCCATCTCAAAACATCCCCAGCCAACTGCAGCCACAGACCCCAACAAAAATTGTTCATTTTCATTGGCACCCAAAAAAAATAAAAGGAATAGTTTTTATAAAAGTAAGCACTTAAAGATTATTATAATTTTTAAAAGTAAAGCTGCAAAAAGTGTATATGACCATGAGAAATTGAGAATATGCTTTGCATGCTTACTGGGATGGTTAGGGAAAAGCCTTGAAGAAATTGAAGAGTCCAAGCTTCTTTTTACACTATAGAGGAGATCTGGGGGGATAGGTGTCCCTGCAACCATGTATTTGAAGATTAGAGCTTGATGCTCAAGCTCTTGCCATTGAGTTGCTGTGAAAGGAGACCTATTTCTTGCACTTGCACTTGTGTTCATCATTTTTTTGAAATAGAGAGAAACAAGAAGGAAATTTTAATCTCTAGAAAAACCAAGAAGGAGAACAGGAAGAACAGGAAGAGGGAAAGATCAACAACAACTTGGTAGATTTCAGAGACACAGAGAGAGGTTTTGTTCCTGTTGGGCTGATAGTTTTAAAGGGTATTTTTGCAGAGTCCATTGGTTGCAGAATCTTCTGTACATGGATAAAACTAATGGCTCTGATGATATTGCTGACACCTTCTCTCTCTTTCTATTCCTCTCTCTCTCTCCTGAGTGACTGAGTGAGTCTGTTCTTATTATGACTGCACCTCTGTTGCTTCTGCTTCTGCTCTGCAGCTGTCTTTGTTGCTGCTCTTGTCTCTGACATCTTTACAGAAATTCATAAACAACCGTACAAAGTAAAATAAATTTTAATTCAAATCTAATTTTGGTCTTTGCACTTGCTGTAAAAAAGTGCCATGTGATTTTATGAAGCTGTAAAATTTTGAAGTGGATATAGCAATCTCTTTTGTAATCTAGTGCTACTGGAACTTGAAGTGGTAGAAGGTTGTATTTGCCATTTTTCTTTTTCTTTTCTTTTTGGAGTTGTATTTGTCATTTTGTTTTGCTGAGTAAATGTGTCATGAAATTGAGAGATGGGTGCTTTTTTATCTTTTACTTTTCCTCCCAAAGGTCTCAGAGTCCCCTCACATCATCCATGTAGTAACAAGTGTGAGGTAAATAGTGGAATCCCAGCTTCTTGTAATATGATGGTGGTATCTTTATTTCATGGTAATGTTCGGCAAAACTAAGTTATGATTATGGTAACAAATACTCGATCTTAATAAGTTATGAAAAATTTTATCACTAAATTTATTGTTTTATTTGTATTTACCAGTTATTGTGGAAGTAACAAGAACATGGTAATAATTCAATTTGTGATTTTATTAATACATAATTGATGTGTATTTGTATTCCATCTTTATGTATTTAATCTTTCAACCTTAAACTTCAGATTTTTAGGCAACTGTCTGATGAGACATTACCCCTTTCGTTTGGATAATGGAAAAAAAAAAAAAAAAGAATGGAAGGAGAGGAAGACTGTTAAACAGGCTTAAGAAGAGAAACTGGTTTGTTAAGCTAAGCAATTGTTTTTTTTTTTTTTTTTTACTTTCCTCTTATATTCTAAATAAATCCCCGAAGTCTTGTTGGTATGAAATTCTATATCTTAAAGAATTTAGACCATTTTTTACCCTTTAAATTTACCAATAAAAAGGCTATCAAGAATATGATACTAATATATATTATTCTTTTTTATGAAAGTTTACCCTTTTCAAAAGGTTAAGGACAGTGATGAGGTGGAACTTGGAAGGGCAATTTAGTTATTTAGACATATATATTCTGAGTCCCACACTGATGATGCTAGGACGGTGCAAGTGAAAGACTATTGGTTAGAAGGAGGTTTTGATTTGTTTGTTTGCAATTGAAAGCACTTTTTCTTGCTTTCTTCAAAGTTAGCAGGAGGTGTCAGAGAAGTGCACTCTGAGGTGAGGACTGTTCCCACTCTGAAAACTCTGCTCCACAACACATGCCCTACTTCTTTATTTTGCCTCAACTAACTCAGCCTTACATTCATTAACCCAAAAATTTCCTCAACTCTCTTTCCTTTGAGCACATCTCTTTCCTTGTTAGTCATAGTCATCTTTCATTGTGAAGCATTTATTGGCAGACTGGGTGCAGTTTTGCACTGCAGGTCTAAAGTTCACCTGAGATGGTTTTGACTGGAGCAGTGGGTCAGTGACAAACTTGTGTGACTCGATGGGTTTAGCTTTTGGAACATGCTTGGACAAAGATTGGAAAAAAAAAGTGGGGTGGGTTTTGCTAAAATAAAAGACTACAACATAATATGGGCTTTAATTCTTTTTCTTTTTGTAATGGTGGTAAAAAGTGCTTTAGTTCTTGTTAACTTATAGAGTGCTATTGTTTTATGTATAGGATTAATTTTTGTATTATGTATCTTGATGGATTGACATCTTGCAGCTTCTTGTCAACTTGCTAGTGGCAGAATGTTGCTAGCAGGTTCTGTTTTGACGTAATTAGCTTTGTAGTTGTGCATCTTTTTCTTCAATAAAATCCATACATTTTTAAGGGGGGAAAAAAAAAAGAATAGCTAAAATAAAATCCATACAATTTTATGCATATGCACTTCATTCATAATTTAGATTCAAGGGTCCTATCACATAGCTAAGTGGTAGACTCAATAAACTTAAAGGATCATTGTAAATTAGTAGGTTAGAACTTCTTTCCACTATACTATTGGTTTATGGGGTTTCCAAATATCTCATAAGCATGAGTCAAATAGTCTAATATTAATGTTGAAACATCACTTTCTTATATTAACTTAAATAATGTACTGTAAATTAGGAGGTTAAAACTTCTTTTCACCACACTATTAGTCTATAGGGTTTTCAAGATGTTTCATAAGTGGGATTCGAATAGTCTAACCAATGTTGGGACACCGCTTTATTTAAAATGTAAAATAAAAAACATATGATGCCATGAACTCATGAACAAAAAAACAAAAAACAACTCCATGGCATTTTATCCGATCAAATATTATATCTTTATTATCATATATCAGATTAGTACTGTGTGATCAGCTAATCATCCATTTTGCTGTGAATAATTGAAGGGAGATGGCTGTCTAACAACTAACAATAACCTCTAACCACTAATCTAGAAGCTAAGTTCTCAGCGGTTTTAAGAGAAGAGTGAAGGACCCATATACAGTGCAGCAACAATATTGCTGCACCTATCATTATGTTCAGACAATTCAAGTCTGTGATTTAGTAGTACATATTGGTTTGATAATTTTGTAAGTTCATAAATGATGTATCACTTAAGATCAGCACCCCCTCAAGGAGTGATGCATTCTTAAATGCTTTCTAATTTTTCTAGTTGAATAAAGGCTTTCTAATTTGAAGTACTTGTAATAAAAGTTCTGAGGTGGGAACCTAACTGTCCACCAACTTTGGATAATTGAACTTGATACTTAGCAACTCCCTTCTCTTTATGGATTTCACAAATACAAGAAATCACTTTTCTTCTTCTTTATTTTTCTTTTTGGTGGGGTGGGGGTGGGGAGTGGTGAAGGGAAGAGAAACATTTTTGGATTGGTCTTACTTGATATTGGGATAGCAGTGTAGCAGATCATTTGTCCGTTATTTTATGAAGAATTACTAAATATTTTTAAATTTTCAAATAACAGTGGGACATTTTTTAAATAACAGTGTAGCAGATCATTCATTTTATTTTTTGATTAGTAAGTTATGTACGCACTAGGTGGGTCTTAAACCTAGGACTTCATCCTTTACCTTACTTTTAAGTAGGAAAAAATGTCATATTTCTAAAAGTTATTGATTAGACTACAAGTAAAATAGAATAGAAGAAAATAATATATATGACAGATGCTGACTAATTTGCTAAAAGTTTATAACCGATCCCAAAAAATTGGGACTAAGATTTTTTTTTTTTTTGTATTTAAAGTTTATTGGTTAGAGCATTCATTTTTTTACCTTATATATAGCTTAATTGGCACTTATTACTGATATTTTTAAATGAAATCTTCAAGGTTCGACCCTCATCCCTCATGGTAACTAATTGTTATTAAAAAATAAAAAATAAATAAAAAAGCGGGAATCCTTATGGCATAATTTTAAAAAGTGGGACTCGCTATAGATTTAGGGTCACGATGAGAAGATGTTTAGGGTTTTGGTGGATAATTCATCTTTATCATTTTAATATTTCAACATGTATATATCTAAGAATGAAGCCATTTCCTTTATGTATCGGTTTTTTTAATTAAACTTAGGTACATGAAATGCAAAGCAGGGTGACTGAACATGATATAGTATCAGCCATGCTTTTTCACTTCTAAAAGATTTACATCAGGTGTAGTTTTGAAGGAACCATAATCATACTGTAGTGCGGTCCATGTAAGCAGTCCGGTGAATTCCAGTACATTGGACACAAAGAACTGTGCCCCTAATAAGCTTATCCATGATGACTTGAAGAGGGGGCTTTATGTGGAAAGTGCTTTTAATATATATATATATATATTCTAATTTCAGATTTTAAGCCGAAGGTGGGTGGCAAAAATAGGGAAAGGCACTAGCTTCAGGTTTCATATCTCTTTCCAAGCACCGAGAGTACCAAGTGAATATGGTTTCTGAAGAATTTTGTTAACCATATATTGACATTTAACAACATAGATTGCTGAAAGATAATTTTGAATGCTAGCTTCTTGTCTGAGGCTTTTAGGATTGGCCTGAAGTTTCTTCATGTTGAGTCTTGCCCCAACTTATAAGACAAGCAGGAAAACCCTTTTACAAGATAATGGTTTATTGAAACTTTTACTGAAGTCCATATAAAGCAAATTTGGCATCTTTTGGGGACCAGCAGTGTGTTGAGGTCCATAAACAGCAATAGTACTAATCGAAATGAACTGGAAAGCTTCCACTATAGAAATAATACGTGTAAATTATAAATGCATAATAATACACATATTATGGCTTAGTGTCCCCAACTAAGTAAACTCATGTACTTGTAGAATAAACAAAGTAATCTTGGATTAGCTTATGGTTAGCCTAGGGTTTTAAGACTGTCTAATATATAAACTTTACATTGAATTCATTTTAATTCAAGTCTTAAATATCAATATATAGTTGTTTAGGGTTTTTCACTATGTACACATGAATGTAAACTTTTAAGTTCAACCACGTAAATTTTTGTGTTTTCTCTCTTTTTTAAGCTTCCGCTCATCACTCAATTCCACAACTTAAGTAAACTTTCATGTTTGCTATCATATTTTACGGTTGCGCTCATCATTCATACAGCATGCTATTGTAAGAAATCGTAGCAGGAGGCGGATTCCAACAGTCCACACATTACTTCCATGGTTGCCCTTTGAAGGACAGCAAGACTTTTGGATTATCAATGCTTGTAGCTGTCAAATTGTCCGATTATGTGATTTATCTCTTTCTTCCCATGTGCTATTGGACCACATTTTGATAGGTTTCTAGAAGATTTATTGGACTCCTCTAAAGTACTTTAACGCTGAAACGTTTACGCTGTTTCAAATCATTGAGGTTAACATTTCTGTAGTTGGCAGCTAGACCTATTGCATTACATAAAACACAGGCCAGGAATGTCTGTGTTATTTAAGGAATAATGTGATGTAAGACTAACATATCGAGGATCAGGAGTGAATTAAGTTGCCAGTACATAGGACACAATTAATTGCTGGTTTAGCAAGTCATGCAATCCCAAATTTTGACAAATGAGGCAATGAATTACCAACTAGTCATGCTAAATGGGCCATCCTTCTGTGCCATTCTTGTCATTGTTCAATTCTGTTAATGCCAAAATCAATGTCTTCTCCAATCACCAAAAGTTTTTAACTCAATAAAGTGACTTCTTGTTCATTTGTCCAATGCAAGAGGACTCATCAACAGCCAAAAAGTTTCACAAAATTCAAGTTGTGGCTCTCTTTCATTCATCAATCACTATATAGCCAGCTTCGGCATGACCATAATTTTTGTCCCCATCTATGTACAAGTTCTATATAAACTAAACAAACCCATCAAGATACCACATTCCAAAAACTGAAAATAGACATGAAAATGCTTCAAATTCTCTTCCTCCTCTTTATCCTCTTATCCTCCACCAATGCTTTAGTTCAAGACTTCTGTGTTGCAAATCTGAAAGGCCCAGATGGCCCTGCAGGCTATCCTTGCAAAACTGAAGCTAAGGTCACAGTTGATGACTTTGTGTTTTCTGGCTTAACCAAGGCTGGAAACACCTCAAACATAATTAAGGCTGCTCTGACCCCTGCATTTGTAGCTCAATTCCCCGGCGTGAATGGGCTTGGTCTCTCTCTAGCACGCCTAGACCTAGCACCGGGTGGTGTTATTCCATTGCATACTCACCCTGGTGCTTCTGAAGTTCTAGTGGTTTTGCATGGTTCTATCACTGCTGGATTCATTTCATCGGCTAATTCCGTTACGTGAAGACAGTTCACAAGGGAGATATAATGGTTTTCTCAAAAGGGTTGTTGCATTTTCAAGCTAATGCTGGTGGGAAACCAGCCATTGCTATTGTTAGCCTCAGTAGTCCAAACCCTGGCCTCCAAATAACGGCTTTTGCTTTGTTTGGCAACAACTTAACTTCTGCATTGGTGGAAAAAATCACTTTTCTTGACGATGCCCAAGTCAAGAAGCTCAAGGCTATTCTTGGTGGCACTGGCTAGGATTGACAAGACATTGACTGTTCATTTGATCATTTCCATTCTCATTGTATTTTCTAGTAATTGGACTAGTGTGATTTACTTCTTTGAGCTATGATTTCTTTTAAAATATATACCATCATTATTTCAACGAAACGTATTCAAATGTAAAATTTCCAATTAGTGTTTGTATATCATGCATGTGCTTTACAATGCCAAATACTTAGAATAGCATCTGAATAATGCACGTTTTCAGATATAGCACAATCACGTATCTTGAGCATATACCATTTTTTAGCAAGAGTGTTCTTTTTATATGGTCTACATGTCTTTCAAGCTGTCACCTTGCTCTGAAATGCAATTCAATTAACTTGACAAATTTGAGGTTTCGAAGAAGGACAAATATTTAGGAAAAATAATCTATGTGTAAACTGTATAGGACTCCTTGGCATGACTATTGATTGAAGTGCATCGAATGCTGCCAGAAATGGCCTACATCATAATCTTTTTTGTTATCCTGGCTGAAATCTACGCATTTCAATGAACAATGGTGCTGCAATTTTTATAAATTTTTTTTTTTTTTTGGGAAGAATTGTCACTGTCCCTTAGTTGTCATCATTTTATGGTTGTCCCCACAAGCCTCTATTGCAAAGCAGTCTATGCTAAAGATGAAAACTTTGCCCCTTAGTTGGAAAAATTGTCACTGCCCCTTAGTTGTCCCCACAAGTTTTTTTCTTTTTTTTCTTTTTTTTCTTTTTTTCTGGAGCAGGAGCTTTGTGGGGCCAAGTGCGTGAATATTTAAACAATAACTTTTCGTGTTTAAATATTAAAAATTATTAACCTTACAAAAAGTATGTTTGATAAGAGATTTTTCATTTTTGTTAAAGAATATATGAATCACAGTTCTCAATTTAAGTTGTTTAAACACTGTTATTTTAAAAATATAGGCAGTTTTCAAGTATTTGAACGCTTATTTGATACTGTTATTTAAACAACGCAACAATTATTTTCACAACAATTTTTTCCCATATATATTTTCACACTCCTTAAACAACGTTATTAAAAATCTCGTACGAGTAGCAACGTGAACGATGTTATTGTAAATATTTTGAAATTCATCGGACCCATGCATATCTGACATTATATAAAAAGTTAAAAACCTTATTTCTCTCTCATCTCTTTTCTCCCAGAGCCTTGTCCCACGTCCCTCTCTGCTCTCTCACCTTCTTCGTCCCAAGCCAACCAAGCTCCATCCCTCCCTCGTCTCTTTTTGAAACCCAACTCCATAGCAATCTTGTCTCTGCGCCTCTATCATCTTGCTCTCTTAGTACTGGGCTAAGCCATGGCTGAGACCCACTAGGCCTTCCACCGCCGGCAACCAAGTCGCACGAGAGGTCCACCACCGCTGAAGCCACCAGTGCCATGTATTCCTCTTTTTGTCCCTATTTATTTTCCCCTTATTTAGCTTCTTTATTATTTTGTTTTTTTTGGGTGGCTATGACTGAAATTTCCCCATTTTTATTTGGCTGATAATGAGTATTGGGTGTAGCTGATGTTGAGTGGGTTGCAAAAATTTGATGTGGGTACCGTGGGTTTGGGTACAAATTTGATGTAAAAATAGTTGTTGTGGTGTGAGTTGGTTATTGGGTACAAATTTGATGTGGCTATTGTTGTTCCGTGAGTTGTGAAATTTGATGTTGGTTGTTGGGCTTGAGTTTGGATTGTTCAAGTTTAATGATATGAGCAGAAAATATTATTGTTCAAGTTTGATGGTACGAGCAGAGAAGATTAAATTTAATAGTATGAGCAGAGAGGATTTGGAAGAAGAGGAAGTAGAGAGCAGCGTGGAAGATAGTCAAACGGTCATATGGTAGAATTAAATAGTAATTAAAATATTAGTAAGTGTACACTAATTATCAGACAAGTACAACTTTTTGTTAAAAAAAACATATAAATACCAAACAACAATTATATTTAAAATTTAAATACTTATTTTTTAAAACACGTTACAAAATACATTTTTTGTATTATAAATATTTTAAATATATATTTTCACAATATTTTTTAAATCACAATTTTTATATTTTTAACAACAATACTTTGAACGGCTACAAATAAGGCCGTAATTTACTTTCTTAGTCAAGCAACACATTCATGATTATGATTTTTTTTTTAAAAAATAAAATTAAAAGACTATCAAAACAAGACAAAAAAGGATATCCTTATTAGCTCCATTCGTTTGGCAATTAAGAAATATGAAAAGGGATAAAAGAAACATCCATTGAACCAAAAGAAATAAAGAGTCTCTATTTTTAAATTTGTTCTTATGTTTGATATGACTTAAGAGTATTTCAATTAACTTCATAGAGTATACTACATGGCAGAACCTCATGCTTTCCTGCATAAGGTCTCTGCTTTTATATATATATATATATATATATTGATATTGATGATTGATGATTAGTTTTTGCTAAGTTATCATATTATGTGTTATTTATTTCCGCTATTATTTTTTTGTTTGGACAATTTTTTTTTTTTAGGAAACAGTAATACTTAACATTTTTTGGTCTAGAAACCCAACACAATCTTATTACTTATTAGGGTGGAAAAAATCACAAGCTCCACAAATTTGTACAACCAAAAAAGAAAAAGTGGTATTTCTTAGCATATATCATGGCCTCATATATACCAATAAAATGGTGTTGTTGAGCACAAACATCCCCACTTAATGGAAATAGGTCTTTCTTTACTCGCTTATGCCAATATTCCTCTTAGGTTTGGGGACGATACTTTCCAAATTGCAAGTTATTTCATAAATTATCTTCCTACGTAAACCTTTAAAAATCATTCTCATTTCAAAATAATTTTTTTTACATCTCCTAATTTTTTTTTTTTTCCTTTTTTGGTAGAAACAAAACACACATTGAATAGAAATATGTTTTACAAATTCTACCATTTTCATCAAGGGCTAATAGTTCTTTCACCATAGGTGATGGGCTATCAAAATAAACATAATTAGTGTTTGTTTGGCTAACTTATTTTTTGCCAACTTATTTTACTATTCAACTTATTTTTGGTACTATTCGTAGATCCCACTGTACTTTTTTGTACTATTTATGAGTCTCACTGTACTATTTCAAATAACATTTACCTTTATCTACTTTCAGTAAAAAGTTTTCAGTTTCAACAAAATAAGAGAATCACAAACAGACCCTTAATAGATAAAAGTTCCAAGACTAGCAAGCATAGACGTACCAACACTCTCAATAGCCCTATATGGTATCTCAATAAATGTTTTTTGGGATATCAAAATTGTGGTAGCTTGTACTATTCTGATGTGTTGTCTCATTAATGACGAGAAAGT
Source organism: Quercus glauca (assembly GCA_023736055.1). Classification (NCBI taxonomy): domain Eukaryota; kingdom Viridiplantae; phylum Streptophyta; class Magnoliopsida; order Fagales; family Fagaceae; genus Quercus; species Quercus glauca. Next base: position 8,452,166 of record CM043319.1, on the reverse strand, counting down.
TCACATGTCCAGTTAAAAAAGTACTAAAGGTAAGTCAAACCTTTTATTGAAATGTACTATAGATTATATATGCTTCAATTAATGACGAGTAAGTCCTTACCCTTAATTGAATTATCTATTTCCCCTATAAAAAATATATATATTTTGTGAATTGTCTATCATATGCTAGTAATTATTGAAGTCTTTTTGAATTTAAATAATTATGGACAAAATTTAGTTACAAAATTAATTACAACCTAAGGCTACAACCTTACTCAATATTTTTTTTTATTGGTGGTGAATTTTGACAAATCCACCATGCTTGCAAAATTTCTAGAAAATTATAGATCAATAACTATATCATTAATAAATTGTTTAAATTGCAAGTTTTGGCAGTTTAAATTTATGCATAAAATATAAACTTATGGATCATATAGTAAATAATATTTGATTGATACGAAATTTGACATGTGCATTGAAAGTGTAAAGAACATACAATTTAATGGTTAGATTTTCTAAATTTGTAGTAATATTTATTTTATTAAGTAAAGTTGTAGCCTTAGATTACAACTAATTTTGTAGCTAAACTTTATCCAATAATTATTAAGATTTGATATTATTATGGGGTCCATTACTTATTCCGATAATATGATAAATTATTAATTGTCATAAAAATTTTACCAAGTAAAAATAGTAAATTGAAATGACATAACCATTATCATAACAAATCTAATGCAAATGACCTAAATTTTGCAATTTCAGGGACAAGACACAAGAAAATGTGCCTTTTGCTTTGAAAATCAAGGCCATCCTCAAATTACTAGAAGCGCAGATAGATCTTTGTGCTCAACAAATAGGTAACTTAGGCTAATTTCACTCACAATGAAGCATGCTAGCTACCTTGATTATTACTTTCTTTTTGGCCAAGTATTCGATATGTTGCACAAGCTATAAAATGCCTTAAACATGCGCAAAATTATGACCAAAGATTTTTTTTCAATGCACGAAATAGAGGCTACTGAAATAACACCCTAAAATGCACAATTTCTGACTTGTAGGAGTCTCTAGATTCTCAAATGGAGGCATGAAACAATAAAATTTTGGACTTGTAAAGCCCAGTCCATTTATACATAAATACGTGCTCAGAAAACTTTTCTAATACAAGAAGGATTAATAAGCTTGGGCTTGGGCTTGGGCTAAATTGTAGGTTGCCTCTGCTGCCCATAACATCACAACAGTATCAGCGTATCACTAACATTGTAAATTGCATTGGTAGAGCTTCTGTTTTTCTTCTACCTTCTTACCTTTTTTTATTTTTTTTATTTTTTGTGTTTTTATCAATGATTCTGACCTTTCTTCTGTAATATTTAATGATTTTTTTTTTTTGAAACGTTAATAGTTAATGATTCTTATACTTTGATACAATTTTATTTTATTCTCAGTCCGATTTTCATTTTTCTTCAAGACTCTAATTTTTGCCAGGGAGAAGAATGTTTCTACTAACGAATTGGTTAATTCTAGTATGCATATATTGGGGATGAATCTCTAACATGGAGGTACTATTAGACTAAAGAGTAAAGACCATTGGCTTGTCAGTTGTCACAGATTTTATTCTAGTTTTGTTTCTATAATCCTTATACTAGTCAGTGATACAACTACACTAAAAATGGGGCAAAAAGTCCCCCATTTTCAAACAAAAATGGAAAATATCAATCTTATTGTTAATATTATATTTTATTAATAATATGTGATGTTATATAAATAAAATTTTAAATGACGTGTTACCATAACATACTACAATGGGTATATAAACATGAAAGAGGCCCAAATCTTAATCTCAGCTTTGAAAAAACAAACACACAGATTAATGATATTAAAATCAAATATCGAGCAGGATGATTTCAAGGTAATTGTTAATCAAGCCCATGCCAAATTTAAAATTGTATTAATTGGGCATACAAACATAGCTTATCCAGGGAAAAAGTATCAAACTATTGCTATGTTATAATTCTATTTTGAATAATTAAAAATACATTATTGTGTCTGTTTACTCATCTCTATTACATTTGAATTTGGTTTTAAAAAAAACATAATTGGGTTGGTGCTTACATAGCGTAAGTTTCATGATTGTATTGCACAAAAAATATTGTCTTCTTGTTCTTTTCGGGCCTGGACATCTCTGATAGGATATTTCAATTCCCAAGCCCATTTATGAAGAAATAAGCAAGAACGATCCGTATAAAATTGTATGGATTCCAATTGTAGAGCAATGGACCCATGAAATGGAAAACAAGTTTGAGATGGTACGGCCTTAGATGCCGTGGTTAAGAGGGCAACAAGTTTTATTAGTATATGACAAAATTGGGCAAAATTTTCTGATCCAATCCGAAAAATATATGACTCGAACCCAATTTTTTTATTCAAAACAAAAATTGAACCTATGTTTTTTGTGGGTCAACCTGATCCAACCCGGACCTTTTTTTTTTATAACTTTTTTTTGGGGTAAAAAATAGTAAAATTAAGCTAATATTAGTTTAATTGTTTGTTGTAAGTTTTAAAAAAACAATTGATACATTTACATAATTGCATATAAATTAATTGAAAAATGAATGATTGAGCATTCTGTAATGAGTAAATATTTTTAGATATCAAATTGCAAAGTACATGCCAAGATAATCTAGTTTCAGTAGAATTAAAAACATAAATTTAAAATTGTAAACATGTATGAAATATTAGAAGTGTGAAAATAATAAAACCAAAGTATTAAATTAGGATAAGTTACGAAAACTTAGACCTATTCTTTGGCGATTTATGTCCAAAATAAACGACTTTTTAAAATAAGTTATAATATTTCGCTATACAACACAGAGTGTGTAGATTAGGAGCTTCATTAATGTAAAACATTCTGACTCTATTGATTTTGGCCATCTTAAGGTTGGGAAGATTAAAAAGCTCAAGACAATATACATTCAAGCACTTATCAATTGAAAACGCCTCAAGCATAGGGCAGTGGTTAAGGAGTTCTTGTATCGCATTCCCATCTTGAACAACTTTTTCCAAAGTCAGCTCCTTCAGACAAATAAACTTAACATTTTCATCAAAAAAAGATTCTACCAACCTACAACCCCTTAAGTTTAATATGGCCAATGATTTAGCTGCAAACATTTGCTTAGGCAGAGTGTATTCGAAGAATAAGATGTAAAGATGTAGCTCATTGATGTAATTTCCAAGAACCAATTCAAGCCACTTATCGATACAAGAAGGCGAAGCAGCTTCTCGTAAAAGTATAACCTTAAATTTTTGAATTATTACCTTTTCCATGTGGAGTATTTCCAGAGTTTTGGTACAACCAAGATCTGCAGAAAAAAAAAAAACTTAACCTGCGGAGTGAATTCCATGTTTGTTGCCATGTCTTGGACAAAACAGTGGTACGGGCAGCATCTTCAGGGCACATGAAAAACAGAGTGTGCTACTTAATGGGTTCAGGCAACTCAGATATCCAATCCTTTGCATCGATCTTGTCACTCTTTGATGACTCTCTAGGAAACACCATCATCTTCTTCATTCCGAGTAAGGGAACAGAATGGTTTTCTTGATGAGTTAAGGATTTTTTGAAATAAAAAAACAGATGGAGCAAGAAGTTCAGAGAGGCACAATGAAGAAGAAGAAGAAGAAGGCTTGTCAGCTTATGTGAAAATGAAGAGCGAAAAAGGTGAGATCTTGAATGTATATTTGAAAATAAATAGTGCTAGCTGCATTCTATCATTTCAATTAAAGAATGGAGGCAGGTCTGCAGCCGAGTAGATGGGTGGGATTGAGACAATACTGAAAAAGTGGGACGGGTATCGAGGCCGGAGACTGACTCACGTGACCAGCAAAATGTAACTAGAACATACTCAGATGTCGTTTGGATTGGGCGTCTACGTATACAAGTTTGCGTTTTCATTTTTTTTTTTTTTTTTTTCCTGGTGCGTGAACGGTAATATTACTGTGTAGAAGACAAAAATGACTGTTTATGCATTGTTTATTATTTATATTTTAAATTAATTATGATATCATCACGTTCAATTTCGATCAAACTTTAAAAATTTTGAACCCTTTTTTTACTATTTATTGAACAATCCGGATGTGAAAACTATGGTAAAGTGTGAATCAGGTTCATCTGCACCAAGATAAAATACAAATTCAAAAACATCATTACCCAAAAGCTACAACAATGACAAATCTATTGCTAACTACCCGTTGGGTAAAAATTTTCTAGTAACGTTATTTGTATTTTTTGAAAATATGTGTGAGCAAAAAAGTGTGTGAAAATTCGTGTAATATTGTTTAAACATTGAAACTATGTAGTTTATTCAATTTTATGAGGCAAAACTGTGCCGTTTTGCAGTTTTCTTGAGCTGGCTTTGGTTTTTTTTTTTTTTTTCCTTTTCTTTTTCTTCGGTACCTTTTTTGGTTTGTGCTCATTTTTTTTTTCTTTTAAATATTTATATGGGTTGACACAGTATACATTACTGGAATAACAAATTTTCACAAATGTTGTGATGTCAAATTTTTATGGGTCAAAATATAATAATAAAATATGATACTGAAACTAACCACAGCTGCAAATACATGTACTATGAAAATGTTTTAAAATTTTATTGTTGTCATAATCTTTGCACAATTTTTGTGATATCAATTTCTTATAAATCAAAATAAAATAAAATGGCATGATTATCCATAAACCTCTTATCTTTGCAGTTATTTTAACTCTATGAATCCCTTCATACCAAAAAATCATGGAACCACTCAAACCTTGGATCGTACGATTCTTAGAACCATGGCCGGTTTTCACGGTTTGCACCATTTCATTTTGTTTCAGCATAGTTTGGCCAATACTGGCCGAAATTGAATTTTTTCTAGCAATACTTTGGGTTTTTATTTAGATCTGGAACCCAAATAATTTGTAAGGAAAAAAAAAATAGAGAAGAAGGAAAGGAAGAAGAAGAAGAAGAAAGAACAAATCTCACACAGCATGACAGCAGGTAGCTTTCATACTGCCGTAAAAATCACCTGAAGGTCCTGAGCAAACCACTTCTTCTTCATTGTTTCGCCCTCCGTCCTCACTTCCATATGAATGATGGAAAATGCTAATACATGGTCATATGACAATAATTAATAATTTATTTTAAAAAAATTATATAAAAAAATATTAATATTTTAATAATTTTTTTCATTTTTTATAAAATGGTATTAAAATTTACCTAAAATAAATTATTAATCATTGTCTTAAAAGTATTAGTAAATATAATCATGATTAATTTATTTTTTGCTTTTTTATTTATTTATTTTTTTTACTTTCTTTTTACTGACTTTTAGTTTTATGAGACATCAGCCCAACCACGTGATAGTATTGGAAAAGACAAAGAAGAGTAGAAATTTGAATGGTGGGAGTTGAAAGTGTCAGACCACATTTCATTCAAATTTTGAGCCACACTCCACTTGACATGTATGTAATGTTTCTCTTTTTTTCTTTCTATCAACGTGCGGCGGTGGCTCAGAATTTTTTTCTAGGGGTCAGTTGTGGTGCATTTAGGAATTTGCCATGGAAGTGAATAAAAAATAAAATAATTTTTTTTATAACAAGTTTCATATTATATACAATAATCTAAAATAAATACAACTTAGTACATAATACAACTATATTGTGTATAGTCTAAAAAATTTATTAATAGTATAAAGTTTAAAAATCAGTAAGACAACAATTATTGAATGCATAATAACTTATTATACTTATATATAATATTAATTAAATAAAAATTTATGATAAAAAAGAATAATAACAAACCTAGGAGTGGGACTAGGAGTAAATGTGAACTAAGAAAAAAAAATAAGCTGGTATAAATTTTTGCTTTTGAAATGTATGCTTTTTTAACCATACACATGGTCATTGTTTTGGAATTGGAACAAACAGAGATATAAGCTAAGAAAACTACTTGATCTGTTGAAGTGGGCTATGTGTGTGGCTTGAATTGCCACAAGCCTAAGTCAAGTAGTATTAGGAAACTGAATTCAACTAGGAATATAATTCCTAGTGATAGCCGACCTATAATATATATAGATATATTAAGGGTGTTGAACGGCAATATAGAGAGAATTAGAGTAATTCCTAATAACCTAGTAACAGCCGCATAAGAAGAAGAATAGTATTTTCTTGTCTTGTGGGTGTGAGAGAGTTAGGGTGTATTGGGATTTGGGTTTCTTGAGAGTGTTCTTGTGCACTATTGTATCTCCCTATTTTTATAGTGAAATTTCTCCGTCGTCTACATGGAGGTAGGCAGTTTGCCGAACCACGTAAATTCTTGTGTTATTTGTGTGTGCTTGTTATTTAATTTCCGCTTATTTACTGTTATTGATTTGAGAGTCCTAGGATGCTATCTGCACAACAAGTGGTATCAGAGCAAGGTTAGGATTCAATCCTTTGAACACAGTAAAGATGTCAAGTACAAAGTATGATGTAGAGAAGTTTTGTGGTAAGGGAAATTTTTCTCTTTAGTAAAGACAAATGAAGGATCTCCTAATTCAACAAGGAGTTCATAAGGCCTTGCTTGGGAAGGAGAAGAAACCGTAAACGATGTAGGACGTAGAATAGGTAGAGATGGATGAGAAAGCAGCTAGCGTTATTCGTCTCAACCTAAGTGATGAGGTCATTCACAACATCCTTGAAGCAAAGACCGCAAAGGAGGTTTGGGAAAAACTAGAAGGTCTTTATATGAGAAAGAATCTGACGAACAAGTTGTACGTGAAAAAGCAACTGTATGGTTTGCATATGAATGAGGGTTTTGATCTGCTGGAGCATCTCAACACATTTAATATGTTGAACACCCAATTGTCAAGTTTTGGGGTGAATTATGAGGAAGAAGATAAAGCGTTACTCTTATTAGCATCGCTTCCTACTTCTTTTGATTATCTAGTGACTACGTTGATGAACGGGAAAGAGACTATAGTACTCGAGGAGGTGACTAGTGCTCTCTTGTCACACATAAAGATGAAGCAAGATGGTGATGATTCTCAGGCTGATGGACTTATTGTAAAGTCTGAGTCAAGCAATAGGGGTAGAAGCAGGTCAAGAGGACGGAACTCCAACAGGAACAGATCACAGTCTAAAACACGTGCAAAGAAAGATGTAGAGTGCTTTTATTGTCACAAGAAAGGGCACTACAAGAATCAATGTGAAGAGTTGAAATAGCATTTAGAGGAGAAGAATAATGGAAAGAAGCCCCTAGAATCAGTTAGTATTGCTGAAGAAACATCAGATGACAGTGAAGTTGGTGCAGATTTACTTTCAGTCTCATCAAGTAACAATGTTCTATTGGAATCTTGGGTTTTAGATTTAGCATGCTCATATCATATGACTCCAAAGAAAGATTGGTTTGACAAGTATAAGCCTTACAATGGTGGTATGGTCCAAATGGGTAATGATGCTACATACTCGGTTATTAGGATTGGTACCATGAAGATCAAGATGTTTGATGGAGTTGTGAGAGTTCTCAGTAATGTTAGACATGTTCCCGATCTTAAAAAGAATTTAATTTCTTTAGGAGTATTGGATGATTTGGGCTATTCATACTCATCAAAAGGTGGAATCATGAAGATTACCAAAGGTGCTTTGATGGTGATGAAGAGAAAAAAAGTAAGCACGCTTTACAGATTGATTGGAAACACAGTTGTAGGAAGAGTTGCAGTCACCACTTCAGTAAAGTCCAACACTAACGACACAAAATTATGGCATATGCGACTTGGCCATATTGGTGAATGTGGTATGTTAGAGTTGCACAAAAGAAATTTACTGAAGGGGTTGAAGACATGCAAGCTAGACTTCTGCAAGTATTGTGTGTATGGGAAGCAGCATAGAGTCAGTTTCAAGACAGGCTCTCATACAAGTAAGGGTGTTCTTGACTACATTCATTCAGATGTTTGGGGTCCAGTATCAGTTTCTTCTCATAGCGATGTTCAGTATTTCGTCAGTTTCATTGATGACTACTCTAGAAAGGTATGGATTTATTTTATGAAGCATAAGTTTGATGTGTTTGGCATATTTAAAAAGTGAAAAGCACAGGTTGAGAATCAGACTGGCAAGAAAATAAAATATCTTAGAACAGATAATGGACTAGAGTATAGAGATAAAGAATTCATAAGATTTTGTCAATTAGAAAGCATTACTCGTCACTTCACAGTTAAAGGAACTCCACAGCAGAATGGGGTTGCAGAGAGAATGAACAGAACCTTAGCAGAAAGAGCCAAATGCATGAGATTGAATACAGGGTTGCCGAAGGTGTTCTGGGCAGAAACAGTTAACACAGCAAGTTTCATTATTAATAGATCTCCATCATCAGCCATAGATTTCAAGATTCCAAAAGCGGTTTGGTCAGGTAGACTAGTTGATTATTCGAGTCTAAAATCTTTAGTTATCCAGCTTATGTGCACGTGCAGAGTGAAGAGCGTTCTAAATTGGATTCGAAATCAAGAAAATGTGTATTTCTTGGTTTTGAAAAAGGTGTTAAAGGCTACAAGCTTTGGGATCCAATCTCAAAGAAAACAGTGACCAGCAGAGATGTCATTTTTTATGAAGCCTTTATGTTGAAACAAAATGAAGCAGAGACATGTAATGATAGTTCACCCAGTGATAAGGGTGATGTTGAGATTGATCCATAGTAGCAACACGAAGAGTCTTATTCAATTGTTAAAGGTAGAGAGAAGCGGGTTCACAAAGCACCACAAAGATATGACTTTGAAGACATGGTTAGCTTTGCTCTCATAACTAGCAGTGGAGATCCATTGTCTTACAGGGATGTAGAAGATATGGGGTCACTATAGAAGAATAAGATTTGGGAATCCTCTAGTCTGTTGACAAAGCCAGTTTCAACAGACAAGTTCAAGGGCTACTTGGACTTGGTTAATATTTGCAACTTGTGAACCCTTAAGGGCTAAGGTGGAGGTGATGGAGGAGTTTGCTCGTGTAGCTTGATCAATTCAAGCCAAGGTGGAGATTTGTTAATATGGGCCGTGTGTGTGGCTTGAATTGCCACAAGCCCAAGTCAAGTAGTATTAGGAAACCGAATTCAACTAGGAATATAATTCCTAGTGATAGTCGACCTATAATATATAGATATATTAAGGGTGTTGAACGACAATATAGAGAGAATTAGAGTAATTCCTAATAACCTAGTAACAGCCGCATAAGAAGAAGAATAGTATTTTCTTGTCTTGTGGGTGGGAGAGAGTTAGGGTGTATTGGCATTTGGGTTTCTTGAGAGTGTTCTTGTGCACTATTGTATCTCCTTATTTTTTATAGTGAAATTTCTCCGTCGTCTCCGTGGAAGTAGGCAGTTTGCCGAACCACGTAAATTCTTGTGTTATTTGTGTGTGCTTGTTATTTAATTTCCGCTTATTTACTGTTATTGATTTGAGAGTCCTAGGGTGCTATCTGCACAACATGATCAAACAAAGATAAAAGCTAAGAAAACATAGATTGGAGAAAGAGAGATAGAGAGAATGAAGAAAGAAATCACAGAAATAACTATAGATCAGTTGGTTGGAATGGTAGTATAATTTTTTGTTGATGATAAAGAAGAAAAGTGTAAGGAAAAACAATTTCATTTTGTGGTCAACGGTTTATTTATTTATCTATTTTTAACAAATGAGCAAATACAACTTTTTGTTAAAAAAACATACAAATACCAAACATACAATTATATTTAGAATTTAAATATATATTTTTTGAAATATGGTACAAAATACATTTTTTGTAATATGGTACAAAATACATTTTTTGTATTATGAACATTTTAGATATGTGTTTTCACAATATTTTTTAAATCACAATTTTTACATTTTAAACAACAATATTTTGAACCGCTACCAATAAGGCGGTAATTTACTTCCTTAGTCAAGCAACACATTCATGATTATGATTTTTTTTAAAAAATAAAAATAAAAAGACTATCAAAACAAGACAAAAAAAGATATCTTTATTTAGCTCCAATCGTTTGGCAATTAAGAAAGATGAAAAGGGATAAAAGAAACATCCATTGACAAGAGAGAATCTGTTACAACTTACAAGAACATGACTTCATGAAGTTATTCACCTCACTTGGAACTTGGCTTAACTAATTTGGCAACATTAGGAGATAACAATCTAATAGTTGATACTCATCTTAACCTTGTAAGACCAATAATTTTGTAAATCTTAATAGAAAAGTTAGGCCTACAAGGTGTCACTGGTGACAAAACAAAATATCTTTATTTTCTCTGCTTTATTCCAACAGATGTATGCTACTATTCAGATTATCAGAAATTTTAATGGCCTATCTCAATACATGCAATATGTAAGATGAGCCTGAGAGCTGCATGATCATTTCTGCGTTTTGTGGCACGTCTTGGATTGAGCGAGCAACTTTTTTTTTTTTTTTTTTTTTTTTTTTTTTTGAGAATGGAGCGAGCAACTTCATACCAGAGTTGGACCCATAATATAGAAGTTGGACCCATAATATAGAACTTGAGTTGGCTTGTTTTAGCATAATTAGTAAATAAAAGTTCCAGGCCGGACTAGCAAGCATATAAGTACTAGCACTCTTAACAACCATAGATGGTATCTCAGATTCTCAATAAATGTTTTCTGGGATATCAAAATTGTCGTAGCTTGTACTATTCCAATGTGTTGTCTCATTAATGAAGTCCACATGTTCAATTGAAAAAGTACCGGAAGTAAGTCAAACCCTTTTATTGAAATGTACTATAATTTATATAGTTTATATATGCTTCAATTAATGACGAGTAAGTCCTTACCCTTAATTGAATTATCTATTTCCCCTATAAAAAAAAAAAATTTGTGAATCATCTATCATATGCAAGTAATTATTAAAGTTTTTTTGAATTTAAATAATCATGGACAAAATTTAGCTACAAAATTGATTGTAACCTAAGTCTACAACCTTACTCAATATCTTTTTATTAGTGGTGAATTTTGACAAATCCACCATGCTTGCAAAATTTTTATAAAATTATAGATCAATAATTATGTTATTAATAAATTGTTTAAATTGCAAGTTTTCGCCGTTTAAATTTATGCATAAAATATAAGCTTATAGATCATATAGTAAACAATATCCGATTGACACAAAATTTGACATGCATATTGAAAGCATAAAGAACATTCAATTTAATGGTTAGATTTTCTAAAATTGTAGTAATATTTATTTTATTAAGTAAGATTATAGCCTTAGGCTACAATTAAAAAAAAAAAAAAAAAAAATTTGAGGTGTAGGCTACTATCAATTTTGTAGCTAAACTTTATCAAATAATTATTAAGGTTTGATATTATTAGGGGCTCCATTACTTATTCTGATAATATGATAAATTATTAATTGTCATAAAAATTTTACCAAGTAAAAATAGTAAATTGAATCGCCATAACCATGATCATAACAAATCTAATGCAAATGACCGTAATTTTGCAATTTTAGGGACAAGACACAAGAAAATGTGCCTTTTGCTTTGAAAATCAAGGCCATCCTCAAATTACTAGAAGCGCAGATAGATCTTTGTGCTCAAAAAATAGGTAACTTAGGCCGATTTCACTCACAATGAAGCATGCTAGCTACCTTGATTATTACTTTCTTTTTGGCCAAGTATTCGACCAGATTTTTGTTCAATGCACGAAATAGAGGCTACTGAAATAACACCCTAAAATGCACGATTTCAGTAAGTATATATTTTGACTTGTAGGAGTGACTTCCACATTTACGATTTAATTTAGTCACTCACCCTCTCTAGATTCTCAAATGGAGGCATGACACAATAGAATTTTGGACTTGGAAAGCCCAGTCCATTTATACAAAAATATGTGCCCAGAAAACTTTTCTAATACGAGAAGGATTAATAAGTTTGGGTTTGGGCTTGGGCTAAATTGTAGGTTGGCTCTGCTGCCAATAATTTTCTATCAGTGTATCACTAACATTGTGAATTGCATTGGTAGAGCTTCTGTTTTTCTTCTCTGTATAATGTAGAAGAAATATACTTCTACCTTCTTACCTTTTCTATTTTTTATTTTTTATTTTTTATATTGTTTATGTGTTTTTATCAATGATTCTGACCTTTCTTCTGTAATATTTAATGATTTTTTTTTTTTTTTTGGAAACGTTAATAGTTAATGATTCTTATACCTTGATACAATTTTATTTTATTCTTAGTCCGATTTTTCTTCAAGACTCTAATTTTTGCCAGGGACAAGAATGTTTCTACTAACGAATTGGTTAATTCTACTATGCATTTATTGGGGATGAATCTCTAACACGGAGGTACTATTAGACCATTGGCTTGTCAGTTGTCACAGATTTTGTTCTAGTTTTGTTTCTATAATCCTTATACTAGTCAGTGATACAACTACACTAAAAATGGGGCAAAAAATCCTCACCATTTTCAAACAAAAATGGAAAATATCAATCTTATTGTTAATATTATATTTTACTAATAATATTTGATGTTATATAAATAAAATTTTAAATGACGTGTTACCATAACATACTGCAATGGGTATACAAACATGAAAGAGGCCCAAATCTTAATCTCAGCTTTGAAAAAACAAACACGGATTAATGATTTTAAAATCAAATATCGAGCAGGATGATATATTTCAAGGAAATTGTTAATCAAGCCCGTGCCAAACCTAAAATTGTATTAATTGGGCATACAAACAAAGCTTATCCAGCGAAAAAGTATCAAACTATTGCTATGTTGTGGTTCTATTTTGCATAATTAAAAATACATTATTGCGTCTGTTTACTCAGCTCTATTACATATGAATTTGATTAAAAGAACATAATTGGGTTGGTACTGATATAGCGTAAGTTTCATGATTGTATTGCACAAAGAATATTGTCTTCTTGTTCTTTTCGGGCCTGGACATCTCTGACAGGAAATTTCAATTCTCAAGCCCATTTATGAAGAAATAAGCCAGAACGATCCGTATAAAATTGTATGGATTCCAATTGTAGAGAAATGGACCCATGAAATGCAAAACAAGCTTGAGACGCTACGGTCTTAGAAGCCGTGGTTCATAGTGCAACAAGTTTTATTAGTATCAGGCATCAAGAAGTTTAAGGAACAGTGGAATTCAAGAATAAGCCAACATGATTACCATACGGGGAATAAAGGGATTCCCTTTCACTATTGAGAAAGAATAAGAACTCTCCAATGTAAAGGATTGGTTTGGACCCTGCATATTTGACATCAGGAGAACTTGGGTCAAATTACACTAAAAATAAGTTTGCAGGTTTAGAAAGTTCCTTTAGATTATATTGCATATTATGCCTTGATTTTCACATAAAAGTGATATAATATGATAAAAACAAAAATTTCAAATTCTAGTTTCCTAAGAGACGTATAAATTTTGCATGAAGTGCAAAATAGTCCAGCAACAATTGGTTACAACAAAATTAGGGGGTTCAATACATAAACAAAAGTTCCCCTACCCAAATGCTAGAGCTGCCATGATAACTTAAATTTTGCTACTTTGTGGACAATCGGGAAGCATTCAGGTCTTTCTTCTCTTTCTTTTTCAACAATTAATTCCACAGCTTTTAAGTAATGGCGCCAACATTTGATTTGAGAGCCATTGCAACACTCTAGCTTTTCTTTCAAGTTCGTGAATAGCAACTGTAATGCATAAAAAAATCTCAGTGGTTTGTCATAAATAGCAAATAATATACAATCAGACATTATAAAGTACTTAACCTTAATGAATGCACTGTCTTTTAGTGAACATAATTTTACTGATATCATTTCCGAATGGATAGTCCCTAACATGCCATCTACAAGATCTGTTAGGTACAAGACATCACAGCTGTGATAAGTGTGTGCAGTAGGTACTTGTACAAAATTAGTTAGAGCAAGCATCAAAGTATTGTACATTGTTAGTTGGAGTTAGTTGGAGTGTGAGCTGTAATAGTAGTACCAACAGTAAGACAATTACTAGTATAAGACTGAGTCATTGTATGGAAGAAAGAGATAATAAGAATACACATTTACGTTGCTCTCATTGAGACTAACTTGGAGGTTGATTCCCTCGAAGAATCAGTGGAGGTCTAGTTCCCTCGAAGAACTACCATATTGAGTGAGTGAGTAAGAGAATTAGAGAGGTTACCAGCAGTACAGCAACCAATTAATCAAGGAGAAGGAACAGCTCCTAATCACGGAAATCTTGGTCTTGAAGCAGAGGCGCTGCAACAACCCATGCGACATCCACGACCTGAGGTAGGTGCTCTAATTCCTAGGCCTATCAGGTTAGAATTTCCCAGATTTAGTGGTGGTGATCCTTCTGCTTGGATCTTTAGGGCTGTGCAATTTTTTCGTTACTATGAAATACGTGAGGAAGAAAAGATCTTGAATGCTTCTTATCATCTTGATGATGAGGCATTGATATGGTTTCAAGATTGTGAGAGATCCTTGGATTCTTGGGAGACCTTTGTCAGGGCCATTCAAGTTAGATTTGGACCTTCATCATATGATGATCCCATGGAAGCCTTAACCAAGTTAAAACAGCATACCACTGTGGCTGCTTACAAGAGCCAATTTGAGATGTTAAGTAACAGAATTAGAAACTTAGCTGAATCTCATAAGCTTAGCTGTTTTTTGAGTGGTTTAAGAGATGAAGTTAGATTGGCAGTGAGGATGCAAAATCCAAGAACTTTGAGTGCTGCCTTTGGGTTAGCTAAAATTCAAGAAGAGTATTTGTCCACTTGCAAGAAGGTCTATAGGCCATTTTCTGAGTTGAGCAGAAGCAATTGGCAAGAACAACCAGCCGAGAAATCTGACATTAAGAATGAGTCTAAGGCAAAAGTCCATATACAAAAGATTACTTCAACTCAAATGGAAGAAAGAAGAAAAAAAGGGCTTTGTTACTATTGTGATGAGAAATGGCAGCCCAGACACAAGTGTAAAGGTCTTAAGCTGTTCATGATAGAAGAAGTGCAAGAAGTTCAGGATGTTGAAGTTGTGGAAGAGGGGGATAAGGCAGAGTTTCAGTTAGATCAAGCTGATATTACTCTATATGCTCTGTTGGGCAGTCCTTCGCCAGGAACTATGAGGGTCTTGGGTCGGATTAAAGGGCATTGGGTTGTGATACTTTTGGATACTGGAAGTTCTCATAACTTTCTTGATTTGGTGTTGGTTAAAAACTTGCAATTGGCTATGGACACTACAAGAATTTTGGAGGTAAGGGTGGCTAATGGAGATTTGATCAGAACTAAGGGTGAATGTAAAGATTTGTTGATAAAGATGCAAGGCACAGATTTCTTAGTTGATCTGCATGTTTTACCATTGGGGGGTTGTGATGTGGTTTTGGGCACCCAATGGTTAAGTAAACTTGGTTTGATCAGTTGGGAGTTCAAACAATTGGAGATGGAGTTCATGTATCAAGGTAAGAAGGTGTGTCTGCAAGGCATCAAGCCCACAGATTCAGTAATCCAAGATGGGGATCAGTTTCTTAAACAAGCTACTCAAAAAGGGCTGCTTCTGCAGATTGTGTCGCAGCAACCACTGGTGTCATCTGCACAGCACCTTCTTCCACCAGAGGTGCAGTCATTGCTGGAGGACTTTGCTGTGGTCTTTGAGGAACCAAAAGGCTTACCACCATGTAGAGGACATGAGCACCAGATTGTTCTGAAACCAGGAACTCAACCAATATGTCAGAGACCATACAGGTACCCTTTTTATCAGAAATCAGAAATTGAGAACATTGTTACAGACTTGCTTAAATCTGGTTCTATTAGAAATAGCCAAAGTCCATTTGCATCTCCTGTTTTATTAGTAAGGAAAGCCGATGGTAGTTGGAGAATGTGTGTGGATTATAGAGCTCTCAATAAAGATACAGTGAAGGACAAATTCCCTATTCCTGTGGTGGATGAGCTATTGGATGAACTAAGTGGTGCTTGGGTATTTTCTAAGTTGGATTTGAGGTCCGGCTATCATCAAATTCGAATGAAAGAGGAAGATATTGAGAAAACAGCATTTAGAACTCATGAAGGCCATTATGAGTTTTTAGTTATGCCCTTTGGGTTGACTAATGCTCCTTCAACATTTCAATCCCTCATGAATGATGTATTCAAGCCATTTCTTAGGAAGTTTGTGCTGGTGTTTTTCGATGATATACTAGTGTATAGTCCTGATTTGAGTTCTCATGTATTGCATCTCAAAACTGTTTTACAAGTTTTATTGAGCAATAAGCTTTTTGCCAAAAGAAGCAAATGTGCTTTTGCAAGTCCGGAGGTTGAGTATCTAGGACATATTATTTCTGGAGAAGGGGTGCAAACTGATTCTAAGAAGACAGCAGCCATGTTAGATTGGCCTATTCCTAAGAATGTGAAGTCCTTGAGGGGTTTCCTTGGTTTAACTGGATATTATAGGAAGTTTATTAGAAATTATGGTCTTATTGCTGCCCCACTTACTGCTTTACTCAAGAAGGATGCTTTTGAGTGGAATGAAAAGGCTGAATTGGCATTCCAGAATCTTAAAGAGGCTGTTTCTCATCCTCCAGTCCTTGCCTTACCAGATTTTTCTCAGCCCTTCTTGGTAGAGTGTGATGCTTCCAGTTATGGCATTGGAGCTGTGTTGATGCAAGCCAGTAGACCAATTGCATTTCATAGTCAAGCTTTGAAGGGCAGGAGCATTCATTTATCCACATATGAGAAGGAGTTACTTGCTTTGGTGACAGCAGTGAAAAAGTGGAGACCATACCTATTGGGTAAACCATTTTTGATTAAAACAGACCATCAAAGTTTGAAACATTTGTTGGAGCAAAGAATTGGAACTCCTATGCAACAGAAATGGATCACTAAGTTGCTGGGATATTCTTTTGTTATTGACTATAAGAAAGGAAAGGAAAATGTTGTTGCTGATGCCTTATCTAGGAAACTTGGGAAGGAGAATCTTGATGAACAACAGGAACTTTCGGAGGCAGTTAGCAGTTTGTTTTGTATTGATTTCCAAGTTGATCCCCATAGTAGTTTGTTTCTCATTTCTTTTCCTACTTCTACTTGGATTGAAGAGCTTAAAGCTAGTTATCATGGAGATGCAGAGGTCCAACAGATTTTGAGATCCATTTCTGGCAGTGCTGAAGTTACTGGCAAGTTCAGTTTGCAGAATGGCTTGTTGCTTTACAAGGGCAGAATTTTTCTGGGCAGAAACTGCAGTTTGAAGTCTAAAGTGTTGAGCTTGGTGCATGACAGTCCTTTAGGTGGGCACTCAGGCTATTTGAAAACATTTCAGAGAGCAAAAAAGGATTGGTTTTGGTGCGGAATGAAGCAAGATTTGAAGGATTATATTAAATGCTGTGATATATGTCAGCGAATCAAGCATGAAACCAGTAGGCCTGCTGGTCTTTTACAACCCTTGGCTATTCCTCATGCTCCCTGGACCTCTATCAGTATGGATTTTGTTGAGGGTTTACCCAAATCTCAGAAACACGATGTTGTGCTTGTAGTGGTGGATAGGCTTACTAAGTTGGTTCATTTCATCCCTTTATCTCATCCTTATACAGCAGCTAAGGTTGCTTCTCTGTTCATGCAACACATCTTCAAGTTACATGGGATGCCTACATCTATAGTTAGTGACAGGGACCCTATCTTTACTTCAAAGTTTTGGGAGGAGTTATTTAGATTGCAAGGGGTTGATTTGGCTATGTCATCTGCCTATCACCCTCAATCGGATGGCCAGACAGAGGTAGTCAATAAAAGCCTTGAGCAATATCTTAGAGCCTTTGCAGGAGACAAACCTAAGCAATGGGTGGAGTGGTTGCCTCTAGCTGAGTTTTGGTTTAATACCAACTATCATACAGCTACAAAAATGACTCCCTTCGAAGCTCTTTATGGGTTTCAACCACCCACACTTTTGGATTACATTCCTGGACTTACTAAGGCAGCTGTTGTTGAGGAGTATTTGCAGAATAGACAGCAGATTTTGGGTCTTCTCAAGACTAATTTGGTGGCTGCTCAGGATAGAATGAAACTTCAGGCTGACAAGCATCGGGTGGAAAGACATTTTGCAGTGGGGGATTGGGTTTTTCTTCGGTTGCAGCCCTTTAAACAGCAGTCCATTCGTTTAAAGAAGGTTGGGAAATTAGCACCTAAGTTCTTTGGCCCTTTTCAAGTTCTACAGAAGATTGGCTCTGTTGCTTATAAGTTGGACTTACCACCAACTTCATGCATTCATCCAGTTTTTCACGTCTCATGCTTGAAGGCTAAGCTTGGTCAGCACATCAATCCTATTCCTACTCTACCACCAGTGGATTCCCAGGGTCACTTATCTCCTGAACCAGTGGCAATTTTGCAGCAACGATCAGTACAGTTAAGGAGGCAGAGGCAGGTTACTGAGGTTCTCGTCCAGTGGGAGGGCTCTTCACCAGATGATGCTACATGGGAGCTTCTTCACAAACTGCAGCTTCAATTCCCTCACCTTGTGGGCAAGGTTCTTTAAAAGGGGAGGGTAATGTTAGGTACAAGACATCACAGCTGTGATAAGTGTGTGCAGTAGGTACTTGTACAAAATTAGTTAGAGCAAGCATCAAAGTATTGTACATTGTTAGTTGGAGTTAGTTGGAGTGTGAGCTGTAATAGTAGTACCAACAGTAAGACAATTACTAGTATAAGACTGAGTCATTGTATGGAAGAAAGAGATAATAAGAATACACATTTACGTTGCTCTCATTGAGACTAACTTGGAGGTTGATTCCCTCGAAGAATCAGTGGAGGTCTAGTTCCCTCGAAGAACTACCATATTGAGTGAGTGAGTAAGAGAATTAGAGAGTGAAGCACTAAGAACTCTAACAAGATCTCTATGAATTTGTAAAGATTCAATATATAGAAACCTCAGATGCTTGAAATTTGTAAGAGGACAAATTGATTGTTCACTTAACAGCTCTGGATTAAATTCAACCTGCATGTTAAAAGAAAAATGTTGAATTATACTACTATGTAGAATTATCGAAAAAATAAATCCCAAAATTAGGGGTGTGCAGAAAACCCACCGACTCGCCAAACCCGACCCGACCCAACCCGACTCACCAGGTTGGGTCAGTTTTTAAGGCTTGGTGGGTTGGGTTGGGTTGGGTCACAAAATTTTTTTTTATAGCGGGCAGGTTGGGTGTGGGTCATAAAATTACAAACCTGCCAAACCCGACCCGACCCACCCATATTTAATATATATTTAAAATATATTATATATTTAATATTTTTTTTTAAATCAGTTGTAAATTTATTATATACTAATAATAATATATTTAATATATACTAATAATAATATTATATACTATAAGTGCTTGTATATAATATATTATATATATATATATATATATAATATATACTAATAATAATATATTTAATAAATTTAATAATAATAATAATAATAATTTATCAAACCCATGGGTTCAACTCGACCCAACCCAACTCACGTGGGTTGAGTTGGGTTGGGTTGGACTTATGTGATGGGTTGGGTTTGGTTGAATTTTTTTTGACCCACCATGGTGGGTTGGGTTAAAAAATCTCCTCAACCCGACCCATATACACCCCTACCCAAAATCTCTCATTAATGAAAAAAATAATTAATCAAGTGACAAAGAAAGAGGCCGTAGAAGGCTTACCATAGAAGATTCAATCTGCAGCTACAAGTTCAGAACTTCTGAATCAGAAGAACTCCTGGTTGTTAAATGTCTCTAGATATTGTTTTAATCGAAGAAACCACCAAGTGTCTAGAGGATAGTCTGTCAATAGTTTAAGTTGAACATCTTGTAATCTAGGAGAATTAATCAACAAGGATGGGATTGTTTTTCCTTCGTATTTATAGGAAACAAGATTTTTACAGTCAATCTGACCTGTGATAGTATTAAACTTTGTTGACAATTGACAAACTTAAGCTCTCAAGTCGATCATGTGAAATTTTAACCTCATCCATTCGTCATATGTCGTTAAAGTCCAAAGTCTCAAGAAGGGGAAACATAGAATTAAATCGTGGAAAATAAGACGTAGGGTTAGGGTTTTTTATAAGTGATATATATATATATATATATATAGTTCGTTAGTTAGTTAGGTTTTTTTTTTTTGTAATTTTACTTTTAGTTTACACAAGTCGGGTTCGGGGTGGGTATTACTAATACCCGCACCCGACCCAAACCCGTATCAGGTTGGATAATTAAAACCCAAACTTGACCCTAATGCTTCGAGGGTTAGGAAAAACCCGACCCATTAAAGTTGGGTCTTGTGAAATCATAGGTAATTGTTAATCAAACCCGTGCCAAATCTAAAATTGTATTGGGTCACAAACATAGCTTATCCAGGGCAAAAATATCAAACTATTACAATGTTACAGTTCTATTTTGCATAATTAAATACATTAATTATGTCTCTTTACTCTATTGCAAATGAATTTGGGTAAAAACAAATTTGTGTTGGTATTGACATAGCGTAAGTTTCATAATTGTATTCCACAAACCGATTATTAGCTATATATATATATATATATATATATTATATAGAAATGGTGAAAACAAAGAATGTCTTCTTGTTCTTTTCAGGCCCGGACATCTATGATGAGGATATTTCAATTCTCAAGCCCATTCATGAAGAAATAAGCAAGAAGGATCAACCTATAAAAACAAATTTGTGTTGGTATTGACATAACGTAAGTTTCATAATTGTATTCCACAATCTGATTATTTGCTATAATATATATATTATATAGAAGTTGTGAGAACAAAGAATGTCTTCTTGTTCTTTTCAAGCGCGGACATCTCTGTTGAG
The DNA here is from genome assembly GCA_023736055.1 of Quercus glauca. Lineage (NCBI taxonomy): Eukaryota > Viridiplantae > Streptophyta > Magnoliopsida > Fagales > Fagaceae > Quercus > Quercus glauca. Next base: position 8,431,356 of record CM043319.1, on the reverse strand, counting down.
CAGATTTCAATTCTCAAGCCCATTTATGAAGAAATAAGCAAGAAAGATCAACCTATAAAATTGTATGGATTCCAATTGTAGAGCAGTGGACCCATGAAAATGCAAAACGGGTTTGAGATGCCACAGTTTACCATGTGCCATGGTACATGGTGCAACAATTTTCATTAGTATCAGGCATCAAGTACGTTAATGAACAGTGGCAATTCAAGAATAAGCCCACATGATTAGTAATCATTTTTTGGGTTTTAAGGGTATTTTGGTAATTTTTAGGTTTTGGGAGTATTTTGGTCATTTTATGGGTTTTGGGAGTATTTTGGTAATTTTTAGATTTTATGGGTATTTTGGTCATTTTTTAGGTTCCAAGGGTATTTTGGTCATTTTGTAGGTTTCGAGATTATTTTGATAATTTTTAGGTTTCAAGAGTATTTTGGTCATTTTTAGATTTCAGGGGATACTTTCGTCATTTTTTAGGTTTTAGGGAGTATTTTGGTAATTTTAAGATTCTGGAAGTGTTTTGGTCTTTTTTTTTAGTTTTAGGAGCATTTTGGTTATTTTAAGTTTTGGGGTATTTTGGTCATTTATTTAGATTTCGAAAGTATTTTGGTCATTTTGTAAATTTCCTGATTATTTTGGTAATTTTGAAGTTTTGGGGTTTTTTAATTATCTTTGAAGATTTTAGAATACTTTGATCATTTACACTTTATAGACATTTTGGTAATTTTGATAATTTGATAATTGGATGAGTTAAAGTTTACCCATAATAATTGGGTTAGATTGAATTTGAATTAAAAACAATTAGTTAAATGAGTTTTAATGAGTATATAAATTTTATATATCCAACCCAATTATACCCACCCATTTGACACCCCTAAATTGATTACCGTATGGGGTATAAATGCATTCCCTTTCACTGTTGAGAAAGAACCAGAACTCTCCAATGGAGAGGATTGGTTTGAACTTTGGACCCTGCATATTTGACATCAGTAGAGATGTATCAACTTGGGTAGAAGTTATTTTTAAAGAAACATAAATTTCAAATTCTAAGTTAATTAGTTTCCTAAGACAAATATAAATTGTAAATTAAGTACAAAAATACTCCAGCAGCAATTGGTTACAACAAAATTAGGGGATCCAATACATAAACAAAAGTTCCCCCAAGCTTTTAGCTAGTAAATCAGCACAAAAGTTTCCTTCGGACGGGCTTGTTGGAGCCCAATAATCTACCCAAATGCTAGAGCTACCATGTTAACTTAAATTTTACTTCTTCTCCCGTTCCATAATCTTTCATAAAATCATATGCTTCTTTGTGGACAAACTGGTAAATTTTTGGTATTTCTTTTGTTTCTTCGTCAACAATTAATTCCACAACTTTTAAGTAATGGCGCCAACATTTGATTTGATAGCCATTGCAACACTCTAGCTTTTCTTTTCTATCCATTAAGTTCTCGTATAGCAACTGTAAAATGCATAAAAAAAAAATCTCAGTGAGTTTGTCATAGACAGCAAATAATCAACAATCAGACATTACAAAGTACTTAACCTTAATGAATGCACTGCCTGGTTGTAAAAGTAACTTTACAGATATCATTTCAGGATGGATAGTCCATAACATGCCATCTATAACATCTCTATGATTTTGTGAAGATTCAATATGTAGGAACCTCAGATGCTTAAAATTTGTAAGAGGACAAACTGATTGCTCACTTAACAGCTCTAGATTAAATTCAACCTGCATGTTAAAAGATAAATGTTGAATTATACTACTACGTAGAATTATTGAAAAAATAAATCCCCAAAATCTCTCATTAAAGAAAATAATAATTAATAGTCTCTGCATTAAGTGACAAAGAAAGAGGCCATAGAAGGCTTACCATAGAATATTCCATCTGCAGCTCCAAGTTCAGAAGAAGTCCTGGTTGCTTAAATGTCTCTAGATATTGTTTTAAACGTAGAAACCACCAAGTGTCTAGAGGATAGTCTGTCAATAATTTAAGTTGAATATCTTGTAATCTAGAAGAATTAATCAACAAGGATGGGATTGTTTTTCCTTCATATTTATAGGAAACAAGATTTTTACAGTCAATCTGACCTGTGATAGTATTAAACTTTGTTGACAAACTTAAGCTCTCAAGTCGATCATGTGAAATTTTAACCTCATCCAGTCGTCTTATGTCGTTAAGGTCCAAAGTCTCAAGAAGGGGAAACATAGAATTAAGTCGTGGAACATACATTACATCAAAGCTGTTGTAACCAATTCTAATTGACAGCTTCCTTAAATTATTGTAAGTAGTACAAAGCAAAAATATGATTGAAATTTTCACTGTACAACACAGAGTGTGTAGATTAGGAGCTTCATTAATGTAAAACACTCCGACTCTATTGATTTTGGCCATCTTAAGGTTGGGGAGATTAAAAAGCTCAAGACAATATACGTTCAAGCACTTATCAATTGAAAACGCTTCAAGCATAGGGCAGCGGTTAAGGAGTTCTTGTATCGCATTCCCATCTTGAACAACTTTTTCCAAAGTCAGCTCCTTCAGACGAGTAAACTTAGCATTTTCATCAAAAAAAGATTCTACCAACCTACAACCCCTTAAGCATAATATGGCCAATGATTTAGCTGCAAACATTTGCTTAGGCAGAGTGTATTCGAAGAATAAGCAGTAAAGAAATAGCTCATTGATGTAATTTCCTAGAACCAATTCAAGCCACTTATCGATACAAGAAGGCGAAGCAGCTTCTTGTAAAAGTACAACCTCAAAATTTTGAATTATTACCTTTTCCGTGTGGAGTATTTCCAGAGTTTTTGTACAACCAAGACCTGCAGAAGAAAAACTTAACTTGCGGAGTGAATTCCATGTTTGTTGCCATGCCTTGGACAAAACAGTGGTACAGGCAGCATCTTCAGGGCACATGAAAAACAGAATGTGCTGCTTAATGGGTTCAGGCAACTCAGATATCCGATCCTTTGCATCAATCTTGTCACTCTTCGATGACTCTCTAGGAAACATCATCATCTTCTTCATTCCGAGTAAGGAAACAGAATGGTTTTCTTGATGAGTTAAGACGTTTTGATGTAGAATGAGTAAGGATTTTTCGAAATAAAAAAAGAGATGGAGCAAGAAGTTCAGAGAGACTTTTCAGCTTATGTGAGAATGAAGAGCGAAAAATATGGAGCAAGATGAATCTCTCCTGAATGATTTAACCAATTTTGAAGAATAGCTTGACGCATTTCTCAATATGACGAATCTCCCTCAAGACTGCACAACATACAAATAAAATATCTTAACATCACTTCAAAGTTTCTAACAAATATTTTCAAAACACCTTCAGTTCATTTCACAACTCAAACCACAATAGGAACATAGGGAATGAGAAAAAACTGATACATTGTGACAAATTTCAAACTGAGAAATTCGTATCAAGCTAAGAATCATAGCTCTATTTCAGTAAAAGAAGCTAAAAGGGGTAAGAAATGTATGATCTTAGGCAAATAAATCAAGAAAAGAGAAAAAAAAGGGGGGCGGGGGGAATCATAGATTTGGTATCAACATTTCCTAAATGTCAAATCCAATAGACAAAGGGGGGGATTTCAAGTGATTAATAATGAAAATGAATGGCGATTACAGGATGGCAATCGACAAAGTACCATGGCTTCCCAAAACACAATTTATTCCCCCTTATAATAGAACTTTTCTGATCCAGAATGGCATCTAATCTTTATGGAAATTCTTTAAAGGTTCCACAATGAAAACACAGCAGTCATTTTTGGACTACAGGTCCACAACACACAAAAACAAACAAAAGGTAATATGATCAAGCTAAGAACAAAATTTTCACCACAAAGATGTTTTAGAGCCTGCAGTTTCATTGTCTCTTCTAGCGCAATTGATTCTAGTTCTGATAAGTTCTTCTGCACTCATCAATTACCTTAAAAAAAATTAGTTAAAAATCCAAACACACAAAGCTGGCTGTCATTATATATATATATATATATATATATTTATTTATTTATACGATTTTAGTAAAGAAGAAAAGAACATAAAGCCTGAGACAAGAGAAAGTCAAGAAGATCTTGAAGGCGCATAAAAATGAAACAAGGAATCAAACATAAAAGGCCCATTTGTGAGAGTTCTCTATTGCATGTATGATTATTCCTTAAAAATAACAATTGCAATTTATGGACAAAATTTCAGATTAAAATTTTGCAACGAATAACCTTTGTAAAATTCAGCACCTTTTTTAAAATCCAACGGATTAGCCAAAAGACCGATTGGAAATAAAATTTAGAATTTCAAGAGCATGGTTTCAATAGCTCCAACTATCTTGACCCCTCTATGAAGCATTTCAACAAACACCCTCAGCAACAATAACAGAGGACTCAAAGGCCACAGCAACAGCAACAATAAAGAAGCAAGTATGTAAAGATCTGCACTCAACTACTCCATGTGTTTACACTAATTTAAGCACTCTCAAGAACACAAATTTCACACACTCAATAACTCACGCACAAAATGACATGTATTTACACAATAAAACAGACTCATACCAAAACCCCATTTTTCAAACCCAAACAAAATCATACAGCTCTAGTCATCAAAATAATTAAAACTGGAACAAAAACAAAAATAAAAGAGAAAATAAATTTGAGAGGGAGAGAGGGAAACCCGATAGCCACCAGTGGTGGTGACACCGGTAACGCGCGCCGCCAACGGCAGTGGTGTGGTTGCAATGAGAAGAGAGAGAGCTACGAGAAAACCTTGAAAGGGGAGAAGACTAGACTGGGAAGCATCGCCGGTGGTGGTGGTGGTGGTGGTGGTGCCAGATGAGCTGAGGCTTACTGAGATTCGGCCATGGATTTACAGTCTCCAAGAGAGTTTTTTTTTTTCTGAAATTCAAATTTGGGAAAGCTGAATTGCTGAAGTGAAAAGAGAAAGAGAGATAGGAGAGAAATGGAAGCACGCGGATTGCCAGCGTGGAGATATGACGTGTCAATTTTCTGAGCATTAGATTTAATACATGGCTGATATTAAAGCTATTGCACCCCGTGCAATACCCTAGCTATTGCACGGGATGTTAATCCAACTAGAACATACTCAGTTTAGTTAGTTAGCTGTTAAAAGCGGTTCGAGGATGTCCAGTTAGCCGTTAGCAAGGTACGTGGGCCGTGTAAAGAAGAACAAGAAGTGACCAGCCCAATAAAAGCCCAAGATAGAAGCTAAGACTTGCCTGGGTGGGGTTAAGATCCTCTAACAAATTTTAGGTACTCTATCAAATAAATTTTCTTAAATTTAAACAATTCTTTAATAATTTAATGGTCTAAATTCTATTATCAAATAAATTTTCTTAAATTCAAACAATTCTTTAATGATTTAATGGTTTAGATTCTATCATGTCAATATATCCACTAATAATATTCTTAATTATTTTGTTTGCAACATTATTTTATTATTTTAAGAATATTATTAGTAGAATGCTGATATTACAGATTCTAAATCATTAAATCATTAAAAAGTAGTTAGGATTTAAGGAAATTTATTAGTAGAATACCCTAGAAAATCTAGAGGATCTGAATCCGTGGAAGTGTGGATCATATTCATCTACACCAAGATAAAACACAAACTCAAAACATCATCATCCAAAAGCTACAACAATGACAAATCTATGCCCTATTTGGTAACGGTGTTTAAACAACAAAAACTGTTGTTTAAACATCACAACATTTAGTTTCACATATTTTTTTATCCACACATATTTTCACAAAACTTAAATAATGTTACTAGAAATTTCTTACCAAACGGGCTCCTGCTATTGCTAACTATATAAAAAGAGACAGGAGCTTGGTTTATTCAATTTCATGAGGCAAAACTGTGTCGTTTTGTAGTTTGCTTGAGCTGGCTTTTTTTCTTTCTTTTCTTTTTCTTCAATACCATTTTCGGTTTGTGCTCCGTTTTTTTTTTTTTTTTCTTTCTTTTAAAAATTTATATGGACTGACACAATATATTGGTATAACAAATTTTCACAATATTTTCACAAATATTATGATGTCAATTTTTTATAGGTCAAAATATGATAATAACATATGATACTAGGACCAACCATAATTGCAAATACATGTATTGTGAAAATGTTTTAAAATCTTATTGTTGTCGGAATCTTTTCACAATTTTTGCGATCTCAATTTCTTATAAATCAAAATAAAATAAAGCGGCATGGTTAACCATGAACCTTTCATCTTTGCAATTCTTTTAACTCTAAGAACCCCTCCATACCAAAAAAGCATGGAACCACTTGAACCGCGACTAGACCGCAGAGTTCTCAAAACTATGGCCATTTTCACAATTCACATGGTTCTATTCTATTTCAGCAAAGTTTCGGCCAATACCGGCTGAAATTGAAATTTTTTCCAACAATGCTTTTGGGTTTTTATTTAGATCTGGAACCTAAATAATTTGTAAGGAAAAAAATAGAAAAGAAGAAGGAAAGGAAGAAGAAGAAGAAAGCACAAATCTAAAATAAACAAACAATGAAATCAACTCTCATAGTAGGTAGCTTTCATACTGCTATAAGTCACCTAAAGGTCCTAAGTGAACCACTTATTCTTCTTTCTTTCGTCCTCAATCCTCACTTCCATAGTTCTATATGATCAATGAGAAATGTTAACAGATGGCATTAGAGTAATAGTTAATGTAAGGACCAAATTTGTGGCTCAGTGCAAGATGAATAGACTTAGACTCAAAAGGCCCAAAATAATGAATTTGTAAAGAGTGGGTCAAAGAACTAGACCCTAGTGAAATGGACAACGGCTAATATAGAATTGGATATTTCATAGCTCTCCTTTGTCCTTTTCCTTCTTGATACTTATCCTCTATGGTAGAATGGTCTGGAGCATTGCTCTTGATGGCAGACCGTACCTTCTGACCTCAGTCTCGCCCAGCCGAGGAGGGATTCTTCCTTGGGACACCCCCCTGGGTGGCTTTAATAGGGTTTTTCTCTTCACTTACTAACGCAGATCCTTATAAAAGTGTTCTACTCGTCCTCAGATTGTTTACATCCTCGAGTTGGGCCCTTGGCCCAATATATACGTAGATATGGGCTTCTGGGCCTTTCCCCCTGCAATAGTCCCTCAAGATTCTTCTTTTCTAACTCCTCAGGAAGAAAGGAGGATTTCGATATGATGGTAGCTCTTTTACGCCCATTTTTCATCACCTTTGACTGTATAGGTGTCTTTTTGACTACCCAAAATATGCTCCTGACGCATCAGCACACGAGGCGCGCCTTCATAAATTCTTGCGTCTCCATGTTCCCTATGTTCTACGACGTGATGCAGATCCAAGGGCTGAAGATTTTGTTTGAAATTGAGCGGAATTTTTCCCGCTTGTAACTTTCTCTTTGGATTTCGAGCAAGATAACTCCCAATGGACTTTGCTTTCTATATAAGGCATCCTTGGGGAACCGTTCTTCCTCACTTTGCAAATTTTTTAGTTCTCTGGAAACTTCAAATTCTCAAACCTTCAAGGCTTCCAAAAGAATCCAGCCAAGATGGTGATCAAGATTTAGGGGATGAGATGGCCAAGGATAAAGGCAAGGGCAAGGAAACTAAGGATGCTGCCAAGGCCCAGGAGGATGCAATTAAGGCAAAGGAAGCGAAGGCCAAAAATATTCTTGTTTTTCAATCGAGCAAGAAAGAAGACTCTCCTTCTCCTGCCAAGGCCCAAGGCAAGTGTGGATAGCATCCGATTTTTGGTGCGACAAAGTTTAGGTTTCACTTTGATAGCAGAACATCTTGCAACTAGGAGAAAAAGGATAGACAGGTCTCCCATTTTTCAGCCTTGATAGTAGAACATCTTGCAGCTAAGAGAAAAAGGGTTGACAAGTCTCCCGTTTTTCAACCTTGATAGCAGAACATCTTGCAACTAGGAGAAAAAGGATCTCAACGAGTGATTTTCTCTTTTTCTTCATCACCCTAGTCTTCCCCTTCTGTGGTGGAAGTTCGCTACTATGTATAATGTACCTTTCCTTTATTTAATAAAAAGGACTGCATTTTTTTTTTTTACTTTATGAATCTTTCTTTCCTCTGCAATAACTATTTCATGGATGTTGGTGTTGTTACTTTTCCCTCTAATGGGACTTTAAACTGATGTTGTTGAACATTGTCACCCTAACTCTATCAACGCCAACAATGATGCATTGCTGCTAGCTTAGATAAATTAACTGTGCAAAACTAATAAGGAAAATGGCCATGTGCTTATACTGCAAACTATGCAACCAATGGATAATAATGAACCCAAAGCAAGTGATCCGAGGAGATGGATATAATCTGGGACCTATTTTAATAACTAGCAAAAATAAATAGAAAATGTCAAATCATCCAAGGCACATGGTCCAAGGAGATAGCTTGGGTTCAGTTTAAGCAGTTTATAAAAGATGTCACAGTGTTTTAGCTTCCCCTTAGCATCTGGTCCAAGGACTTTAGGTCTGACTAAAGTTCTGTTTTAACACTTTATTAAAAATATTAGTTTGTGTTGATTTCCTCATAGCATTTGATCTGAGGACTCCAGGTATGACTATGGTTCTGTTTGAACACTTGTAATGACGTTAATTTGTGTTAATTTTCCCCAAGCATCTGATCCAAGGACTCCAGGCATGACTTGGGTTCTGTTTGAACACTTATAAAGATGTCATAGTGTTAATTTCCCCCAAGCATCTGGTCCGAGGACTTCAGGCATGACTTGAGTTCTATTTGAACACTTATAAAGATGTCATAGTGTTAATTTCCCCCAAGCATCTAATACGAGGATTTTAGGCATGACTTGGGTTCTGTTTGAATGCTTATAAAGAGGTCATAGTGTTAATTTCCTCCAAGCATCTGGTCCGAGGGCTTCAAGCATGACTTAGGTTCTATTTGAATGCTTATAAAGATGTCATAGTGTTAATTTCCCTCAAGCATCTGGTCCGAGGACTTCAGGTATGACTTGGGTTCTGTTTGAACACTTATAAAGATCAGGAGAAACCAGCACTAGCCCCACTTCGGAGCCCCTTTGATTTGAGATTTTCCATCCATGCTTTGTGACGCTGCCACTTCCTCTGACGAAGGTTCGGCGAACTTGGCCACCAAGTTCGCGAGGGCCTAGCCCTTGACAGAGGTACAAGGCGTGTACTTGACGTCAAAAGCCCCTAAAACTGTGCCCCCTCAAGCAATCCTCCCTGTGTTCATTGAAGTTAACTCCTACCAATATGAGCGGTATGCATACTTCCCTCACGGTCACCTCTTTGCTCAAGGCTGACAAAAGGATCGCCATGCTGGGATCCCAAAGACTCTGCCTAGTGTGGACCTGATCCTACCATAGTTAAGCATTGCACTCACTATTACACAAGTTCTTTCTACAGACGGCGCCAATTGTAAGGACCAGATTTGTGGCTTAGTCCAGGATGAATGGACTTAGGCTCAAAAGGCCCAAAACAATGAATTTGTAGAGAGTGAGTCAAAGAACTAGGCCTTAGTAAATTGGATAACGGCTAATATGGAATTGGATGGCAATCATGCACAAATAAGGAATATTGACATGAATGAACTTCTGGTCCAAGGAGGCAAGTGTTCCTGTAGATCCACTCAACAGTGTCCCTCCTCCCTTTTCATTGTTACCCTCTTCGTTTTATACTCCCATCCCCCTTCTTTTATCCTTCCACATGTAGATTTAGATTGATAGTATTGATACTTGTCCCATCAGTCCCTCCCTAAAGTCTTTAGGAGTAGTTGTAAGGTTATAAAGCATTGCTTAGTTAGCTGCAGAGCATTTAATGTTATGTTAGCATCTTTTTCTTAGATATTTCATAGCTTTCCTTTGTCCTTTTCCTATTTGATACTTATCCTCTATGGTAGAATGGTCCGGAGCATTGCTTTTGATGGCAAACCTTACCTTCTGACCTTGGCCTCGCCCAACCGAGGAGGGATTCTTCCTCGGGGCACACCCCTGGGTGGCTTTAATAGGGTTTTTCTCTTCACTTACTAACACAGATCCTTATGAAAGTGTTTTACTCGTCCTCGGATTGTTTACATCCTCGGATTGGGCCCTTGGCCCAATATATACGTAGATATGGGCTTCTGGGCCTTTCCTCCGGATAGAATAGGTAACTAATTTTTTTTTCCTAACTATCTAGTTAGTAGTTAAGATTTTGAAACTATATTTTTTTCTAACATTTCAAGTCTAAGAGGCTCGATTTAGGGTCTATAAATCGAGTTTTTGGGACTCGATTTTCATGAATTGTTCACGTCTAATGTGGCATTTTATCCACGTGGCGTCTACATGGAAATCGAGTCTCTAAGACTTGATTTACAACAAAAATAATTACAAAATATAGACCCAAAACCCAAAATACAGAAACGCGGAAAGAAAGAAAAAGAAAGAAAGAAAAAGAAAGAGAGAGAGAGAGAGAAGAAGAAGAAGAAGAAGAAGAAGAAGATGAGATCAGCGCTGCCCAGCCGCGCGCACCCAGGCCGCGCTCGCCCAAGCCGCGCGCACCCAGGCCGCGCTCGCCCAAGCCGCGCGTGCCCAGACCCAGGTAGATCTGGGTCTTTTTCTCTCTGATCGGATGGGTTTTTGGGTTTTTTTTTTTTTTTTTTTTTTTTTTTTTTTTTTTTTTAATTTGGATTTTAGGTGGTTGTTGGGTAGATTTGGTTGGATGATTTGTATTGGCTGATCTGATTGTGCAATTCTTGGATTTTTTTTTTTTTGTATTTTTGGGAATGGCTGTGAGATTTGAGACTTAATTTTTTTTTCTTTTGCTTTGTAAATCGAGTCTTAAAGACTCGATTTCTATGTAGATATCACGTGGATAAAATGCCACATCAGACGTGAACAATTCATGAAAATCGAGTCTCAAAAACTTATAGACCCTAAATCGAGCCTCTTAGACTCGAAATGTTAAAAAAATATATAGTTTCAAAACCTTAACTACTAACTAGATAGTTAGAAAAAAAAAATTAGTTACCTATTTTATCCCTTTCCTCCTACAGTTAACAATTCATTTAAAGAATATTTTTATGAAAAAAGAAGAAAAAAATACTTCAATAATTTTTTTCATTTTTTATAAAAATTGTGTTAAAATTTTATTAAAATATATTGTTAATCGTTACTATAAAGGTACATAAGACTAATTTATCTTTTGCTTTTTTTTTTTTTTTTTTGCTTTATTTTGTACTGACTTTTAGTTTTATAAACCATCCGCCCAACCATACCATTTGATTGCATTGGAAATGACAAAGAAGTGTAGAAATTTGAATGGTGAGAGTTGAAAGTGTCAAACCACATTTCATTTCAATTTTGAGCTACACTCCACAACGTGATATGTATGTCATGTTTCTCCCCTTTTCTTTCTATCAACGTGTCCTTTTTCTTTTTTTTTCTTTTTCATTATTTTTAGGTTCATATTATAATTATAATATTCTGAAAAATGTAGTTGTTATTATTATTGGGTAGAAATTTGGGTTTGATATTGATCTATTAGTTGAAACATCTTAAAAAATTATATAGATTTTGACCAATAATATATAAAGAATTATATGTTTCTATATTTAATTGGACCATTTTGGTTAATTTTTCTATTTGTATTAATTTAATATATTTATTTATATTTTAAATTAATTATGACATAATCAGGGTTCAACTTCAATCCAACTTTAAAAATTTTGAACCCCTTCTTTTACTATTCATTGAATAGTTCGGGTCTGAAAACTATGGTGAAGTGTGAATCACGTTCATCTACACCAAGATAAAACACAAATTCAAAAACATCATTACCCAAAAGCTACAACAATGATAAATCTATTGCTAACTACCCATTTGGTAAGAGATTTCTAATAACGTTATTTGTATTTTTTGAAAATATGTGTGAGTGAAAAAGTGTGTAAAAATACGTGTAATATTGTTTAAACATTGAAAGTGTGTGACTCATTCAATTTCATGAGGCAAAACTGTGCCGTTTTGTAGTTTTCTTGAGTTGGCTTTTGTTTTTGTTTTTGTTTTTTTTCCTTTTCTTTTTATTCGGTACCCTTTTTGGTTTGTGCTCCATTTTTTTTCTTTTAAATATTTATATGGTTGACACAGTATACATTACTGGAATAACAATTTTTCACAAATGTTGTGATGTCAATTTTTTATAGGTCAAAATATAATAATAAAATATGATACTGAGACCAATAATAAAATATGATACTGAGACCAACCACAACTGCAAATATATGTATTATGAAAATGTTTTAAAATTTTATTGTTGTCATAATCTTTACACAATTTTTGTGATCTTAATTTCTTATAAATCAAAATAAAATAAAACGGCATGATTATCCATAGAGAAAACATACAGTCACGAGGTGGCGTAAAAGTGTTGATTTACGCCACCAATCAGTGTTTGCCACGTCACACATTTAAAGAAAAACCAATACACTCTATCACAGACAATTTTAACTTACTCCACACACACGTATTTGAAGAAACAGCACCAACGCCTAACCCATTCCACCTCCTGCTCTCATCAACCATGCAACCCGCCTCACCACAGCGCCATTATTAAACCCACCATCCATTTCCGTATACACCACCGAAAGCTCTTGCTCCCCAATTCTGCCTCTCGGCCCAGAAAACCTCCCCACCTCTGGGAAGCCTCTAAATCGTTCTCAAACCCATTCTGAAATGCTGCCGCTGTAGTCGTAGACTCTATCGGCGTAGTCGCTACAGTTTTGGTATCAGTGGCAAGCTTGTGGCGACAAACTGGGCAAGAATTCCGAATCAAAAGCCAAGGAGTATGCAATCAGAGTGGTATATATGCTTACACGGCATCTCTCGAGCTTCGGATCCGAATTCGAATTGCTCTTTGCAAACCGCGCAGTGAGACTCTACCTGGGTCTCGTCGATTTCGATCTGCAACAGTTGCTCCACAAGCCGATCGAAGCCGGACCCCAACAAAAAATCCGACATGCTCGGCGGCAACGGCCTTAGACCCGACCCGCTTCCGTCATCGTAAAAGAGCTCGACCGTATGGCATCGTTCTGGAGCTGGCGCCATACAGTCTTCATAAGTGGGTTTTGATCCTTTTTTATTCTTTGTTTGATCAGTGGGTTTTGGGAATTTTGTGTGGGTTTTGGGATTGTTTGATTAGTGGCGTCGATCTTCTGTGGTTTTGATTAGTAGGCTTCACTAATGGTGGCTGGGTTGCTTTGTGGCTTAATGATGGCGGCTGGGTTGGTTGTGTTGGGTCTGTGAGGGAGAGATGATAGTGTTAAAGAATGAATATTTGATTGAATAAAAAAGATTAGAACAAACCTTGAATTTCAGTGCGGTGGCGCCAGCTCTAGAACAACGCCTCGGCGGGGTGGAGCTCCGATGGTCAGACGAGAGCACGAGGTGGAATGGATTAGGTGTTGCCGTTGGTGCTGTTTCTCCAGGTTTTCTCTCTGATACATGTGTGCGGAGTAAGTTAAAATTGTGTGTCTATCGCACACAATTTTAACTTACTCCGCACACATGTATCAGAGAGAAAACCTGGAGAAACAGCACCAACGGCAACACCTAATCCATTCCACCTCGTGCTCTCGTCTGACCATCGGAGCTCCACCCCGCCGAGGCGTTGTTCTAGAGCTGGCGCCACCGCACTGAAATTCAAGGTTTGTTCTAATCTTTTTTATTCAATCAAATATTCATTCTTTAACACTATCATCTCTCCCTCACAGACCCAACACAACCAACCCAGCCGCCATCATTAAGCCACAAAGCAACCCAGCCACCATTAGTGAAGCCTACTAATCAAAACCACAGAAGATCGACGCCACTAATCAAACAATCCCAAAACCCACACAAAATTCCCAAAACCCACTGATCAAACAAAGAATAAAAAAGGATCAAAACCCACTTATGAAGACTGTATGGCGCCAGCTCCAGAACGATGCCATACGGTCGAGCTCTTTTACGATGACGGAAGCGGGTTGGGTCTAAGGCCGTTGCCGCCGAGCATGTCGGATTTTCTGTTGGGGTCCGGCTTCGATCGGCTTGTGGAGCAACTGTTGCAGATCGAAATCGACGAGACCCAGGTAGAGTCTCACTGCGCGGTTTGCAAAGAGCAATTCGAATTCGGATCCGAAGCTCGAGAGATGCCGTGTAAGCATATATACCACTCTGATTGCATACTCCTTGGCTTTTGATTCGGAATTCTTGCCCAGTTTGTCGCCACGAGCTTGCCACTGATACCAAAACTGTAGCGACTACGCCAGTGGAGTCTACGACTACAGCGGCAGCAATTCAGAATGGGTTTGAGAACGATTTAGAGGCTTCCCAGAGGTGGGGAGGTTTTCTGGGCCGAGAGGCAGAATTGGGGAGCAAGAGCTTTCGGTGGTGTATACGGAAATGGATGGTGGGTTTAATAATGGCGCTGTGGTGAGGCGGGTTGCATGGTTGATGAGAGCAGGAGGTGGAATGGGTTAGGCGTTGGTGCTGTTTCTTCAAATACGTGTGTGTGGAGTAAGTTAAAATTGTCTGTGATAGAGTGTATTGGTTTTTCTTTAAATGTGTGACGTGGCAAACACTGATTGGTGGCGTAAATCAACACTTTTATGCCACCTCCTGACTGTATGTTTTCTCTATCCATAAACCTCTTATCTTTGCAGTTATTTTAACTCTATGAATCCCTCCATACCAAAAAAATCATGGAACCACTTAAACCTTGGATCGTACGATTCTCAGAACCATAGCCGGTTTTCACGGTTCACACGATTTCATTTTGTTTCGGCATAGTTTGGCCAATACTGGCCGAAATTGAATTTTTTCCGGCAATACTTTGGGTTTTTATTTAGATCTAGAACCCAAATAACTTATAAGGAAAAAAAAATAGAGGAGAAGGAGAGGAAGAAGAAGAAGAAGAAGAAAGAACAAATCTCACAGAGCATGACAGCAAGTAGCTTTCATACTACCGTAAAAATCACCTGAAGGTCCTGAGCGAACCACTTCTTCTTTGTTTCGTCCTCAGTTCTCACTTCCATAGTCCCATATGAGTAATGGAAAATGCTAATACATGGTCTATTAATAATTTATTTAAAGAAAATTATATAAAAAATATTAATATTTTTATAATTTTTTACTTTTTATAAAAGTGGTGTTAAAATTTTTTTAAAATAAATTATTAATTATTATTCTAAAAATATTGATTAACATGACCATAACTAATTTATCTTTTGCTTTATTATTATTATTATTATCAATATATATATATAAAACCGAAGCTTTTGAAGCTCTCACAATTTTCCACATCATCACAATTTTCTTTTTATTTTTATTTTTTATTCTTTTTATTTTAGGTTTTATATCTTATAACAATAATATTGAAAAACGTATACAAACTTGGAGGCCTATTTAAGGGCTCCATAAAACTTGATGGACAAGAAAATATATTCTAAAATAAGCCCTAATTAATACCTAACCATAATAGGAACCAAATTTGACCTAAAAAAACATTAAAAGAGCCTAAAAATAAGGAAATAAATCACCTAGACCTAAAATAACGTTTTTTGCATAAAAATACCAAAATCTCTTCTCTCTTTAAAACCCTAGCAATTACCATCTCAAAACCCTAAACTCAACTTCACTTTAAGATTAAAAAAATAAGAAGGAGAGAGATTCACGTAAAAAAAAAAAAAAAACGTAGGTTTTGTCTTTTTTTATTTGCTTTCATATGTGCCTGAAATTTTCATTTTATCTTATTGTTTTATTATGTTTATAATTGATTTTCTTATAAGTATTTGGGTTAATCTCTATATTTTGATAGTGTTTTTATGTGTTTGGTTTTTGAGTTGAAATTCTAATAATTATTTTATATTGTATATGGCAGATGAAGCATCTCTATTTTTTGGAGAAAAATCAAAGCTGCAACCTATGTCTTCCAGCCCAAGGTGTGGAAGCATAAAACCCAACAAAAACTTGGTACTCTCTCTTCTCTGTTTGCAATCTCTACTACTTTTTATTTTTTATTTTTTATTTTTTACTTTTGCATTGCTACAAGTGTTGTAGAGGATCCTAAAGAAGTATATGTGAAGCCCTAGAAAGCCTTGACATTTAATTATGTATTATGCAGTTATGATTACAATGCGATTCAAATCTTAGAGCTTAAGACCAGCAACAAAGCCTATTGATTGTCTGTGCATGGTTTGTATCAATTTTATATAATTATTATTTGTAGTTGTGATATAGAAATTTGAGTTAGAGAACATGCAACCCTTTAATTTGAAGTTAGGAATTTGCTTTTGATAATCAAGTGTGCTATTCATAAATCACCATTGAATTTCCAATAAATTTATACAAATTCTGAAGCACAATTATTTCTTATGATAATCCCCCTTTGGTTCTTAAATCTTTTGGTATGTGGCTATAAATTTTCCACAAATTAAATTCATATACAAACTAAGGCACATTTATTTCTTATGATAATCCCCTTTTGGTTCTTAAAATTTTTGGTTTGTGGTTATATATCTTGACAAGTTCAATAATCAGATTCCACTTTGATGAGTTGTTTGGACATGAAATTTTTCTTTATATCATTTTGATGGTAATTTTATTCGCAAATAACATTTTGCGATGAATATTGTATATTTTATGTTTATTTTGATAAGTTATGATGTTTTTTTCATTTTAAATTTTATTTTAAGCAAAGTGAAATATATTTCGTGCATCGCACGGGTTAGCGACTAGTTATTATTATTTTCTTTCTTTTATACTGACTTTTAGTTTTATGAGCCATCGGCCCAACCATGTGATAGCATTGGCAATGACAAAGAAGAGTAGAAATTTGAATGGTTGGAGTTGAAAGTGTCAGACCACATTTCATTTAAATTTTGAGCCGCACTCCACCTGACATGTATGTCATGTTTCTCTCTTTTTCTTTCTATCAACGTGCGGCGGTGGCTTAGAATTTTTTTCTAGGGGTCAGTTGAGCCTTTTGGCTAATATTGCTATATCTCGAGCTTATTTGTGTTACGGGTACTATTTTAATTTATTTACGAAATTAAGAAAAGAGAATAAATTTTGAGAGAAAATTTTAAATTTCGGCAATGGGATCACCGAAATTCTTGCTACCCAAAGGAAACCAATTGCCGAAACAGGGGAAAAAAAAAATTGTGGTAATGCCATTGCCGAAATCTGGAAAGGAATTAAAAAAAAATATAATGTATTACGTACCTAATATTTTTATAATATTTTCACAACAAATCACAGGTAATTAGTTATTATTAGTTCAAATTTGAATTTAACACTGAGATTACTTTTTTAATCCAACAATAGCAACCAGTAACAACCTGCCACTTAGAATTTGTTGTAAAAATTATGTGCACACCTCATTTCTAAAAAAAAAAAAAAAAAAATTATGGAATGGATTTGTGGTAATGTAATTACCGAAATAGGGGAAATTTTTTTTTTTATTTTTTAATTTTTATTTTTTTTCTTTTTGTACTTCGTCATCACCAATGGGGTTTCCATTATTGCTGTTTAAGTGACTATGATCATGCTTTGTCCTCCATTCTGCAGTTCTCTTGGTATTGTTCAACAAAGCAGCCCTTTCGTCATACAATTTCCCATGTGTAAATGTCATCACTCTTTTTGAGGTAGTTCATTTGCTAAGTTCGTCTCACCAACTATTCAATATATCCTTGAATTGTAACCATTTAGTTGTTTTTGCTAACAATATTCTGCAATTCTACTGAAATACTTAGCACTAACTTTTAAATTATTATCATGGTTGAATTCAAGTTCAACAATTGTCGTCCTTTTTTTGTTGTTGCAATTATATACGTGTCCTTGTGCAACACAAATGTGTCATTAAAGTTTCATTATGTTAATTCATGCTGGCCTGACATATTGATGCTTATTCAGAAATTATTGGTTGAAAGTTCCTTTTGATTTTTACTAACCTAATTGGGGCATTTTTTCCTCCCATTTTCGGTAATGGCATTGCCACAAATTTTTTCCTCTCTATTTCAGTAATGTCATTACCACAAGCCGATTACAACATTTTTTTTTCCTCCTATTTCGGCAATACTATTGCCACAAATCCATTATACATTTTTTTTTAGAGATGATAAGTGCACACAATTTTTACAACAAATTTTAAGTGGCAGGTTATTACTGATTATTATTGTTGGATTAAAAAAGTAATCCCAGTGTTAAATTCAAATTTGAACTAATAATAACTAATTACCTGTGATTTGTTGTGAATAGCGGTGTGAAAAAAACCGACGTACTGAACAAACCGGCCGAAACTGACCGAACCGTTGCCAAATTTTCGATTCGATTTCAGTTCAGTTCGGTTTCGGTTTTATTTTTTAAAAATCGAAATTTTCGGTTTCGGTTTCGGTGGTGGATTTTTTCACCCGAAACCGAACTGAACCGACCGAATATATATATATATATATATATATATATATTTATTTATTTATTTATGTAACACCAATACGTAACTGATCAGTGGCCTTACTGATATGCACCTTCTGTTTGAGCATGCTGATCCCAGGTTCGAGCCTTCACGCGGGAGGTATGTATTTTTTGCTATTTAATTTTTTAAAACCCTAGTAGTAGCATAAATACAAAATACCTCTGTTTTTTTCTTCCCTTTTCTTTCTTCAGTTGCCCCTTTCCCCATTTTTTTCTCTCAATTTTTTCTCTATCTCTCTCTCCCTTTCTCGCTTCAATTTTTTCTCTCTAACCTACGGTCCTTCCCTAATTTTCTCTTTGGTCTCTGCCCTTCTCAGTCCAGCAGCCTCATTCTTTTCTTTTCTTTTCGTTCTCTGAGTCCCATGGACCATGGCATGCCTTTCTCTTCTCTCTAAGTCACATGTCTCTGTTCTTTCTTCAATTCAGATTAAAAAATCACTACAGAGACATGGTGGTAGGCTCAAGCATGGTGGTAGGCTCCTGCTATGGTGCAACAACGGTAAAGTTCTATCTGGACCCTTTTGCTAATTCAATATATTTTCAATTTTTTGTTGGAATCTGTATGTAATACTGTAAATTGTTGAACAAATATTGTTGGAAAATTTTCTTTCTCCGTCGTTCTGATTTGTTTAACAGCTCTCTCTCTCTCTATTGCTCTATTACTTTGTTTTTTATATGTGATTAAATTTAGGGTTTTGAAAATCTCAATAAACCTCTCTTTGGAAAACCGAAAACCGACCGAAACTGACTACAAACGATATACACCGAAACCGATGGTTTTCCAACCATTTCGGTCGGTTTCGGTTGAGAATTTCACAAACCGAAATATTCGGTTTCGGTTGGTCATACCTATACAAACCGACCGAAACCGAACCGAGCACAGCCCTAGTTGTGAAAATGTTGTAAAAATATTGGGTACGTAACACATTATATATATTTTTTTAATTCCTCCCTAGATTTCGGCATCCACTTTTTTTCCCCCCCTCCCATTTTCGGCAATGGCATTGCCACAATTGCCACAAAATTTTCCCCCTATTTCGGCAATGGCATTGCCACAATTGGTTTTCTTTGGGCACCCGCACACTTCGAGCACTTCACACCCACTCGGTCAGCGTGTTTGGGCAGGAGGAATTTCGGTAATGCCATTGTCGAAATTCAAAATTTTCTCTCTCCCCCTTTTTCTCTTTCTCTCTCATACTTTTGTTAGAATTTCGGCAACACCGTTGCCGAAATTCACTCTCTTTCCTCAATTTCCTAAATAAGTTAGAACAGTGCCCATAACGCAAATAAACCTGAAATTCAGCAATATTCAGCCAAAAGACTCGGTCAGTTGTGGTGCATTTAGGAATTTGCCATGGAAGTGAATAAAAAATAAAATAATTTCTTTTTATATACAATTTTCATATTATATACAATAATCTAAAATAAATACAATTTAGTACATAATAAAACTATATCGTGTATAGTCTAAAAAATTTATTAATGGTATAAAGTTTAAAAATCAGTAAGACAACAACTATTGAATGCATGATAACTTATTATACTTATATATATTATTAATTAAATAAAAATTTATGATAAAAAAGAATAATAACAAACCTAGGAGTGGGACTAGGAGTAAATGTGAACTAAGCAAAAAAATAAATTGATAAAATTTTTTGCTGAAGTGTACGCTTTTTTAACCATGCACATGGTCACTTTCTTGGAATTGGAGCAAACAGAGATATAAGCTAAGAAAACTACTTGATCAAACAAAGATAAAAGCTAAGAAAACATAGATTGGAGAAAGAGAGATAGAAAGAATGAAGAAAGAAATCACAAATATAAATATAGATTAGTTGGTTGGAATGGTAGTATAATTTTTTGTTGATGATAAAGAAAAGAAGTGTAAGGAAAAACAACTTCATTTTGTTGTCAACGGAAAAGTAAGTCAGAGTTCTAGATAGAATGTTTATTTATTTATCTATTTTTAAAGAATGAGCAAAAATTTGAAACATTTTTTTCTTTATTGTAAAATTAAATATTTTAAGAGTAGTGTTGTTGACACAACACTTGCATTAAAATGATCATATTCAAGTTTATTTTAGTTAGATTTAAATAAAATTTATAATCAGGGTTGTACCTTTTTAGACCCCTGTAAACTAGATTGTTTAACTTAATTAATTAAACAAGTGAATACTTATGTTTATTATTTAGATCTAAGTTAAAAAAATAACAATCATATCATGTAAAGCAGCGGAAAATATAAAGAACACAATGATATGATGACTCAGAAAAACCTAATCGGTAAAAAACCTGGAGAGGATTTAACTTAACTATCCTTAAGGTAAAACAGATCCATTATAAAAGAATTGAAGTTTGTACAATAAGACTTAGATCACTAACATCTTATTGCTAACTCAAGTAGAAAACTTACTACCATGACCACGAGACAGCTCCGAGTCCACGGACTACTTCTTTTCTTGATCTACAGCAACCATAAGTTCTCTTACTTGTGACTTTGAGACTCCACTCAAAGGTCTCAGATCTTCTTTAAATTTTTTTTGCAGCAACTAAAACGATCACCAAGTTCTTGACATGAATCTTGATAAGCCAAAGTGTGTATGAAGGTAAACACCTCTAAATCTCACAAGAGATTCAACACACAGCACATCAAAGACCTTAGAGAGCTTTTGGGTACAAAACCCTAGATCTACAAAAGAGGCACAAGATGCACTCTAATCTCTCTCTTAAAAGCCTTATAAAAACGTGCTTAGGGTTTTCTTTATATACTAGGAGAAGTAGATTTGAAACTCTAATCCTTAATGGGCTTGAATTGCTGTTTGGGTTTAATTTAAATTCTGCAGATACGATTCTCAATGAATCGAGCTTTGCAGAAATTGAATAGTAATTTCCTGTAATTACTCGATTTCAAACTTACATTAAACCAAACTTTGAGTAAGTCTAAACCTAGACTAAATGTTTTGATTATGGTTTGCCAACATATACAAAATGAAATTCTAATACATTAGTTCCTAAAATATTAGAACCTAACAAGGGTGTTCAAATATTTATTTTAGGGGAGTCAAAACAATTTTTGTAAAAGAATTTATATATATATATATATATATTCCAGGTCAGGGGGTTCATTTGAACCCCCTAGCCAGCACGTAGCGTCGCCCCAATGTGTCCTTTTTCTTTTTCTTTTTATTTCATTATTTTTAGGTTCATATTATAATTACAATATTCTAGAAAAGGTAGTTATTATTATTATTGGGTAGAAATTTGGGTTTGATATTGATCTATTAGTTGAAACATCTTAAAATTTTTTATTGATTTTGACCAATAATATATAAAGAATTATATGTTTCTATATTTAATTGGACTATTTTAGTTAATTTTTCTATTTGTAATAATTTAATATATTAATTTATATTTTAAATTAATTATGACATTATCACGGTTCAACCTCGGTCCAACTTTAAAAACCTTGAACCGCTCCTTTCAATTCGAGTTTGAAAACCATGCTGGGGGTGTGGATCATGTTCATTTACACCAAGATAAAACATGTAAGGTTGAATTTAATCAACCATGTGTTGGCTTTATTTCGTACCAAATTTGCTTGTAATTTAGTATGTAAAAACTCTGTATTTAGGTGAGAATAATGTAAGGGTTGTGTGTGAGAAAGTGTGAAAAAAACTCAAGATGTGTGCATTCAAAGGAGTCTTACGACTGGCCCACAACTGGCAAGTCGCTAAAGTGGTACACGTGTGAAGCATGCAAGAAGCTAAAGGGTCACGACAACTGAAGCACTACAGAACAAAAAATATAGTCTGGCCTGGAAGTTATCTCGCGACCCAAACTTGTGACTCGTTTCAGTTGCGAGGCCAAGTTGCCAGAATGCCCTGTGTTGCTGAAAACTGACTTTTCACATTCCATCTCATATCCTACTATAAATACCCTTATACCCACGAAATGTAATATGCTGAAAGAGGAGCCTATTGAGAGAAAAACCCTAAGAGAGATTTCTATAACACACCCACCTCATTAGAGAGAGAGCTATTCATCTTTAGAAATAAATCTTTGTAGTCTCTTCTCCTTTCCTCTCCCATTGTTATATCCATTAAGAGGAGATTTATACCAAGACACTACCCACACCCATTCAAAGTGTTGAAAATGCCAAGGATGGTGGATGCAATTTGAAGCTTATTGCGGGATTCGGAAAGCTAGAGAAGACAAAGTTAGGCGTAACCTTGTTGGAGTAAGAAGCTTAGAGGGTTTAGGTGCATCAGGTAGATTAGGCTTGGAGGATCTGTTGCTATTCATGTATCTCAACATTATTCTTTAGTGGATCATTTCACCACTTAGAGGGCGGCGGAGAAGTTTTTCACCAAGTTCTTCGGTTTCCTCTTCGATAACACGTGCCAGTGTTATCTTTGTGTTTGCATCTCTCTTCCGTTACTCTTTAACCATTAATTGCTACTGTGTTTGTGATTAATTATGTGTTAAAGTAGTTTTCCAAATTAGGTATTGCTTATATTTTATATTCCACATATACATTGTTTGAATATAAGTTTGTGTTGGTTATTTTGTAATTGGAGGTTTAAACATTTATTAGTGTTTTACACACTAATTGAACTTTCAAAACACAAATTCAGAATATCATCACCCAAAAGCTACAACAATGATAAATCCACTATTGCTAAATATATAAAAAGAGACAGGCGCTCTTTCTAGTTTCTACAATAACTTGGTTTATTCATTTTCGTGAGGCAAAACAATGCCGTTTTGTAGTTTGCTTGAGCTGGCTTTTGTTTTAGGCTGTGTTTGTTTTGTGTAAAACATTTTTCGGAAAATACATATTTTTCGGAAATGCTATTTTCTGGAAAAGGAAAATATTTTCATGTGTTTGGTTGTATTACGAAAATTGTTGTGGAAAATATTTTCATGTGTTTGGTTCTATTAGGAAAATGCTATTTTCCTACCATTTTTTCACATTTTCGGGCAACAACAACATCAACAAATTCCGGCAACAACAACACCAACAAAAAATTCCGGCAACAACAACAACAACAACAACAACAACAACAAAAAATTCCGGCAACAACAACACTGAGTCGTCGACGAGATCGAGGAAGAGAGAGCGATGGGTCACCGTTTGGTCTGGGTCGAAGGTCTGGGTCGAAGGCGATGGTTTGAAGGTCGAAGGTCGAAGGCGATGGGTCGTCAGTCGAAGGTCGAAGGCGATGGGTCGTCGGTCGAAGGTCTGGGTCGACGGTCTGGGTCTGGGTCGAAGGCTTTAGGCTCTGGGATCGTGGGTCGCCGGCTCTGGTTCGAAGATCGGTGGGTCGTGGGTCGACGGCGAGTGGCGGTGGGTCGCCGGATCGGTGGGTCGTGGGTCTCAACCTGTGAGATTCGAGCTCGTCGATGTGAGCTTGGAGCTCGTCGGTGTGAGCTTGGTTCTTGGAGAGCAGTTGGTCTTCGAGTGCGTGTGAGAGATGAGAGAGCGTTTTACGGAATTTGTTTGAAGTGAAAATGAAGACTGAATTCATTTTCACCCATCAGACCCCCTATTTTTCAGTCAAACGGAAATGCATTACAGTTGACTAAATTTTCCCCTTCAGCCAAACACTCCTATTTTACGGAAATGGTTTTCCGGAAACAGTTTGAAGTCAAAACAAACACACCCTTAATTCTTTTCTTTTTCTTCAGTACCATTTTCGATTTGTGCTCCTTTTCATTTATTTATTTATTTTTTTGGTATTTATATGGGCTGACACAGTATTCTGGTATAACAAATTTTTCCAATATTTTCACAAATATTGTGATATCAATTTTTTATAGGTCAAAATATGATAATAAAATATTATACTAGAACTAACCAAAACTGCAAATACATGTATTGTGAAAGTGTTTTAAAATCTTATTGTTGTCACAATATTTTCACAATTTTTGTGATCTCAATTTCTTAGAGATCAAAAGAAAATAAAATAAAAAGTAATGCTAAGTCAGCAAATTTTCAAATTAATTTCATAACAAATTATAGGTGATAAGCTTTTATCATAAGAGGCAAGCTTCTATTAATAGATATACATATACATACATACATATATATATATATATATATATATATATAAAGTGATAACAATGGTGGACCCAGTTTGAAACCACTAACAACTTGTCATCTAAAATTTGGTGTGAAAATATTGTTGAGATAACATTTCTCTAAAATAAATTCTAAAATATCAATATAAGACATACCACAACTACAAGTAAAAGTATTGTAAAAATGTTGTAACATTTTATTGTATTTTTAGACTTATTTTTTGGTTTAATCAAAATTGTGTGAGCCAAAATTCACTGTTCCACGCACATTTTTCTTAGGCAAGTTTTTATTTATTTATTTATTTTTTTAAGGGGTGATCCTAGTTTAAAACCAATAACAATTTGCTACCAAAGATTTGTTGGCAAATTATAGGTGACAAGCTTCTATTAATATATATATATATATATATATATATAAAGTGATAACAGTGGTGGACCCAGTTTGAAACTAGTAACAACTTGCCATCTAAAATTTGGTGTGAAAATATTGTTGAGATAGCATTTCTCTAAAATAAAATTCTAAAATATCAATATAAGACATATTACAACTAAAAATAAAGATATTGTAAAAATGTTGTAACGTTTTATTGTATTTCTAGACTTATTTTTTTGTTTAATCAAAATTCTGTGAGCCAAAATTCACTGTTCCACGCACATTTTTCTTGGGCAAACTTATTTTTTATTTTATTTTTAAGGGGCGATCCTTGTTTAAAACCAATAACAATTTGCTACCAAAGATTTGTTGAGAAAATATTATGAATGTCAAAAATAAAATAATAAAATATCAGTTTAAGACCTACCACAACTAAAATACAAAGATATTGTGAAAATGTTATGACATTTTATTGTGTTCCTACTTCTTTTTTGGTTTAGTAAAATTTGATGAGCCAAAATTCACTGTTTCATGCATAATTTTCTTTAGTTGTCTTTTTGTTTGTTTGTTTTAATGCACAGTTTAAAGTGGTTAGCTTAGTTTAAAACAAATAACAATTTTACCATCTAGAATTTGTTGTGAAAATATTGTGGATGTATAGCATTCTTTTAAAATAACATAATAAAATATTAGACCAGGACCCACTATAATTAAAAATAAAAGTATTGTAAAAATTTTGTGACATTTTATTATGTTCCTAAACGTCTTTTTTGGTTTAGTCAATTGTTGAGCCAAAATTCATTATTTTACGCATAATTTTCTTGAGTTGAATTTATAAAAAAAAAAAAAAAAATTTAAAGTAAAAAACAAATAGTTTTACACACCCAAAAAAATTGTGGAAAAAGAACTTTCTCCCTTTATGTTTGGGATGTAGTTTCATTCTCCCCCTAAACTTTAAACTTAAATAATTGTCTCATTTACATTTTGTAAACAAGTATATACCACCCTTGATGTTACTCTCTTAGTTAAACCCTAACTAAATCTTATTCCTAGAATATTTTATTGTGCAATGTCTAAAATACTCCCACTAAATTTTAATTTCCTAAAAATTTTCTTCATACATTTTGAGTTTCTTAATGTCCTAAAAAGTTATAATGGTGATGTATGGTGTTCTATTTGTTACATCTACACTTATAATTTTATCTAATAGAAATGTTGATGACATATGTTTTTTTGTTATCTTACTCTTTTTTTTTTCTTTTTTTTTTTTTTTTCTTACTTAAAAGATTGTTCATTAAAAATTATGTAAGCTAAACATCGTAGTTGGGCTCCTAAAATAAGATGATAAAAAAGGAAGAATGAATAACAAAATCTTTATTGTAGATGATTGTAGGTATTTAATTTGATGAAGAGTTTCAATTGTAGCATATATCATTATTCATTGCAAAAATTGAAATATTGTGATAATATCTTATCAAAACTTAGTTTTTTATTTTTTATTTTTTATTGTTCGAAAATGATGGCATTCGTTATCATTCTTAGTAGAATTTTTTAGTGAGTAGATATTGCTTTTAGTACTAAATAGGTTCTAAGAAATTATCATAATAAATAGATTTTAATATGTTAAATAGTTATTCTAAATTTAAGTACGTAATTTCGTACTTCTTGCAAATAAAACTCTATCTTGATTTTCTCACTCAAGGGCAGCACATGACTTGCATGTGCAACCCAAATTAGTAAATAAAAAATAAAAATAAAAAAAAACTTCTTCAATTGTCAAACCTTCAAGGGATGTCCTCTGTGGGGTTTTGCAGAGTCTAGTTGTGTTTGATCTGGTTGACAACCTGACCCGACCTGAAATAATGTTGCATGGTTTTTAATGAGAGATTTTCTGAGGCTTAGTTATGGAAACCGTTTTTTGGTGATTAGAGTTTCGTCTTGTTGTTGTTTTTGAGAGAGTGAAAACACTGTAGCCGCACTTTGTATTTTTCTCCTTATAATTATGAAATCCCTGCAACTCTGTGGACGTAGACAAATTGCCGAATCACGTAAATATTGTCTTGTGTGTGTGATTGTTTTCTTTGACGTGTGTTTTGTCTTTTTTTTTTTTTTTTGTTTCTCCGAGGTTGGGAATTTCGGGTTGAATTCCCTACATCCTCCACTCATTAAGGGTCTATTGCTTACCACCTCCTCTTTTATTTTCAGAAGACCACACCTTTGCAATCTTGGAAAGGATCTAGTCTGAGCACTAAGTGTTGGGGCAAGTTTCTTGAAATATCTGTACACCCATATCTACAATAGACATCACAACATGAACATAAACCAAACTTCCAACCAAAATGACAAAAAATAAGAGCGTAACTCTCATGTGAACAATGGTCCACCCAATTTGCTCAAAACGCATCTTGAAACATATAATGCAAAATAACCCTGTACGCCATTCCTCTCCCATCTTATCTACCAATTTGGTTGATACTTTCCAAAGAAGGCAGATAATGCAAACTCATAGTGCTCCAAGTGTTTAGAGCCAAAACATGCCCCATGAAAAACCAACATAGAAGCCTGACAGCAATCTTGTCACTCATGTTCTCCATTGCAACCATAATCGATTGCTATAAAAATTCATTTGCGAAGTGGTTCACTCAGTTTTACCATTTGAGTCTTCTAAACACACACACACACACACAAAAAGTTTAAGCAAGCATGTACTGCTTTAGTCCGTGCAAAACCCAGAAAGAAAGTAAACTGTGTGAATTGTTGTGGTCCTTATAATAGAGTAAAAAAGAGCATTAGCATTAAGTGTGCTAAATGCTAAATATTAACACACCAAACACCAAAAATCCACAAATATTAGAGCTACAATCTATGAAGCACGGGTGCGTTTTGGGACTTAGGTGCGAGTGTGGGATTCGGCAATTTTTGAAAAAGGTGGGTGCGGGTGCGGCGAGACTCGGCGATTAAAAAATTATTAAAAATATTTTTATTTATATATTTTATATATTGCTAGGCATGCTTTTTTATATAATAATAATAGAAAACTCATATTATAATAATAATAATAATGTACAAAATAAAGCCTCTCTGACCAAAGGCTTAGTGGCTCACATACCAAAGGCTTAGTTCAGTGGCTCAATGTACCAAATAAAAAAAGGTGGGGGGGGGGGGGGGATATAGCTCACGTGAGAGGCACAAAAAACAAAATAAAGCCTTTGACCAAACGTTTAACAATCCTTTAAAAAAAAAAAAAAAACAAAACTTATATAAAAAAGAAAGAAAGAAATAGAACAGAACAGTTCTGGCAACGCTGGGCTTGCGAAAAAAAAGGAAGAAGAAGATGAAGAAAAGAAGAAGAAGAAGAAGAAGAAGAAGAAGAAGAAAGGGGTTAAGCCGGTGAAGACGGCGACAGCAGCGTATCAAATCCACTGCTATTTTCAGTTTTTTTTTTCTTCTTACCGGCCGATTTCCTTTTTCTGGCCGAAACACATCGATATTTGGTCGATACGATCTGATTTGGCGCGAATCAGCCCGAGTCTGAGCCACGTCGGCGTGACTCGGGGAAAAAAAAAAAAAACCATGTGGCAGGACGTGGCCCGACGGGGTACCGACGCTAGGTCAGTGGCGTCCCTCGCACGTCGCTGCGTCGCGCTGCATCGGATGTGAGTGCGGCTCCTCTAGCGTTGCGTCCGTGCATCTCAGGCTACAATAGCCTTCTACTAATAGAAGGGCACGACAGCAAATTCCATAAACTTTATACTAGTTTTTTCTCTTTCGTTGTCTCTCTTCTCCTCTCCTCTTCTTAATATCAGATTTCTCTCTCCTCTCTCTTTGTACCTCTTCTCATTCCTTTGAGAGTTTTTAAATAAGAGTCTCTAAACATGAATGCCCAGATTATGGTTAAATCTTTTTTCTAAGCATTGGCCTTGGGGATTTACCTTGTAGAAATAAACACAATATAATATTATGTAGCTATTTAAATGTATGCACCTATTAAATATGATAAACGTGTTAAATGACTTCAAATTCTTGGTTGCACTAAACAACAAGATAAGGATAATGTTTTTTTTTTTCTTCAAGAAATTCAATTGAGAAATCACTTAATGTATTGTATATAAGTTTTATCTTATTTTTGTTTGGATAAAGTTTGGCTATAAACTTGGTTGTAGCATAAGGTGACAACTCCCACTAAAAAATTAACATTACTACATATTTTGAAGAGCTAATCATTGAATAAAATATATATTTTAAATATTTTTAACACATATATCAAATTTCATCTAATCAGATGATATTTATTACTTGATCCATAAGTTTATTTTTATGTATAATTTTATACTACAAAAACTTGAAATTTAAATATTTGATTGATGACATAGTAATTGATCTTTGATCTTTTGAAAATTTTGCATGCATGGAGGATACAAGAAAAAAATTTAATCCAATGGTAGATTTATTAAAATTTACATCCAATAAAAACATATTAAGTAGAATTGTAATCATTTGCTTTAACAAAATTTGTAGTCAAATTTTGTCATTTTTATTATTAGAAAATTTCTATATAGTAATAAGATAATTCCGAATCACTTAGCAAATTAATTAACCACATGCATAATGGGGGTAATTAATCATATTAGTTGCAATTTCTAAGTCAGAAATTTTTTAAACGTTGGAATGCTCAAAGCCTACAGTCACTAATTTAAAAAAGGAAAACATAAAAGAAGTTGTAAGATTATGAAGCCCTAATTCGTGCTAGTCATAAAATTAGACTAAAAAGAGAAGGAAAAAGCACAAAAAAAATAAAAATAAAATAACATTCTAAACAAATCCTAATTAAATGACTCAATTTGAGCTAAAATATTCCCAATACTCTCTAAAAATATAGAAGCTATATTCCAAAAATTCCAAAAAAATAAAAAAGTTAATGAACATAAATTAAATCCTATGTTCTATACTGCATCACCAATAATCATAAAATGTCCGAGAGTACGTAATCATTTGTCAACTTACTTTTTTTTTTTTTTTTTTTTTTTTTTTCCTTTTATTAAAAAAAAAATGTGATCCTAATTGTGTTCGGTGCCCTTCATCCATACATGTAATATTCTGAGGATGGATAGAGTGAATTCGTATGTTTGTTGGAAACTTGACATTGACAATTAGTTGTAATTTATTACTAGATGGACCTCACTTAGATGGTTATATAATGTGAACTGAAATTAGAAAAGCAGGGACAACGGGAACGAGACAATGTTTCTAATATAACGAATTGGTTACTTTTTGCATGCATATATATTGGGGACGAATCTCTATAAAAAAAAAAAAAAAAAAAAAAAAAAAAAAAAAAAAAAAAAAAAAAAGGGTAAAAATGTAAAACTGACCCTCTAATTTTCACATTTTTTTATTTTAGTTCTTTAACTTTCAGTTTTGTCAATTCAGTCCTCTAAGTTTCAATTTTTGTCAATTTAAGACTCCGTTATAAATCTGTTAGTGCTACCATTAACACACCAAAGCGACACCGTTTTGCATGTGTTTTTTTTTTTTTTTTTTTTTTTTTTTTTTTTTATAATTTAAATTTTATAAAATTCGGAATTAAAAAAAAAAAAAAAAAAAAAAAAAACCTAAACACCTCACTGAATCAAAACGACGTCCCTTGAATCAAAACAAAACAAAATAAGCCTCGCCTTCCTCTTCTCCTCATCTTCGTACGCCGGCGCCGCCTCGAAACTCACCGAATCCGCCACACTCTCCGATGATCTCTGGTACTGAGTGTTTTAGTCCGCAAATTATACAAATATAAATTTTAATCTCTATTAGTTTCTCATCTTGCCTGGATTTGTTGGTGTGTCTTTTAATTCCTGCTAGAGTTGTAGAATGAATAAGGAATGCATAATTTCTCCTTCCTTTTCTGTACCTCTCAATGGCAGTCTAGTGGGTTATTTTAAAGGAGGTAAAGGGGATTAGGCAAGAGGATCCCTTTACCCCTTACCTATTTGTACCTGGGATGGAACTTTTCTCAAGAATCTTGCTTTGTAAAGTCCAGGAGTCCAGTAGCTTTAAATTTCATCCTAAGTGCAAAGAATTGCCCACTTGTGCTTTTCTGATGACAATTTGCACTCAATTGAGGTTATTCATGCAGCTATAACAGAATTTGATCAAATTTCTAGATTATCTGCTAATGCATCTGAAAGTGAAGTTTTCTTTGCTGTTGTACAAGTCAATTTGAATCAACAGATCCTACATATTCTCAACTTCAAGGGAGGCCACTTGCCTGTCAGGTACCTAGGCGTCCCTCTTATCTATATATATATATATATATATATATATATAAAACCGAAACTTCTGAAACTCTCACAATTTTCCACATCATCACTATTTTCTTTTTCTTTTTCTTTTTATTTTAGATTCTTTTTATTTTAGGTTTTTTATCTTATATAGAATCCACTAGAAAAATAATAGACAAAAGTTTGAATTTTTATTAATATCAATAATATTGAAAAATGTATATAAACTTGGAGGCATATTTAAGGGCTCCATAAAACTTGATGGACAAGAAAATATATTCTAAAATAAATCCTAATTAATACCTAACTATAATAGGAACCAAATTTGACCTAAAAAAACATTAAAAGAACCTAAAAATAAGGAAATAAATCACCTAGACCTAAAATAACGTTTTTTGCATAAAAATACCAAAATAACAATATCCTACATCAACTTATCACCAAAAAAAAAAAAAAAAAAAATTTAGGATTAAGAAAAAAAGAGAGAGACTCTTGGTAGGACTCTCTCTTCTCTCCTTAAAATCCTAGCAATTATCATCTCAAAACCCTAAACTCAACTTCACTTTAAGATTAAAAAAATAAAAAAATGTAGGTTTTTTCTTTTTTATTTGCTTTCATATGTGCTTGAAATTTTCATTCTATCTTATTGTTTTATTATGTTTAGAATTGATTTTCTTCTAAGTATTTAGGTTAATCTCTATATTTTGATAGTGTTTTTATGGGTTTGGTTTTTGGGTTGAAATTCTAATAATTATTTTATATTGTATATGGTAGATGAAGCATCTTTATTTTTTGGAAAAAAATCAAAATTGCAACCTATATCTTCTAGCCCAAAGTGTGGTAAATTTTTATATGTTCTTGCTTTATTGAGAATTTTTATTTGGGTTCATGTGATTTTTTGTTTTTTTTATTAAAGTTTTGATTTTTGGTTGATTAATTAATTGTTTGTATTAATTTCAATTAATTTTTTGTTTGGATTCAACGTAAAAGATAATGAAATTAAGTGTTATAAATTTGATAATGTTCCATATTTTGAATTGTTTATATTATTTAGACTCCTGGTAGGACTCTCTCTTCTCTCCTTAAAACCCTAGCAATTACCATCTCAAAACTCTAAACTTAACTTCACTTTAAAATTAAAAAAATAAGAAGGAGAGAGACTCAACTAAAAAAAAAAAAAAAACGTAGGTTTTGTCTTTTTTATTTGCTTTCATATGTGCCTGAAATTTTCATTCTATCTTATTGTTTTGTTATGTTTAGAATTTATTTTCTTCTAAGTGTTTGGGCTAATTTCTATATTTTGATAGTGTTTTTGTGGGTTTGGTTTTTGGGTTGAAATTTCTAATAATTATTTTATATTGTATATGGCAGATGAAACATCTCTATTTTTTGGAGAAAAATCAAAGTTGCAACCTATGTCTTCCAACCCAAGGTGTGGTAAATTTTTATTTGGTATATTATATATGAATATTTTGAATTTGAAGGGTTTTGTTTGGTTTTGAAGTAGAATTTGGGGATTCTATAAAATTTGGAAGGTTTAAGTTTTGGGGTTTTTGGTATTTGCGTTTTAGTAGGTTGATCTTAATTCTTTACCTTATATGTTTTTTCTTTATTTAGAATTTTTATTTTGGGTTCATGTGATTTTTTGTTTTCTTAATTAAAGTTTTGATGTTTGGTTGATTAATTATTTGTTTAGATTAATTTCAATTAATTATTTGTTTGGATTCAACGTAAAAGATAATGGAATTATGTGTTATAAATTTGATAATGTTCCATGTTTTGAATTGTTTATATTGTTATTAATACGACTAAATAAGATTTGTTTTTATTTTTGTAGTTTATATCAGTTTTGAGTGTGTGTATATATATAATTTTTGGGAATTTTGCTTTATTAATTTAAGAATTGTAAATTACTTTGTAGGTTTCAGTAACTATGCACCTGTAGTGAGACATTGACAATATAAGCATATATATATATGGTATTAACATTTTATAAAAATCTTTCTTACAACCCAATAACATTCTACGTTAGACAACACTTCTAAACTATAGAAAAGTATAGAAGTTAAATATTTATTCCCATTGTATTTTATTTAATTATGACAGATCCATTTTTTTTTAAAATGCTAACTAGCAAAATGTTTATAATATGCATATTATTAACCCAATTTTCTATTTCTAAATTTCTTAGATTTTATTATATCAATCTTTTTTTCTTTTAAATTCTTGGTGGGAAAATCAGTTTCTCACTAATTCTTTTACCTTAATGTGATGTTGGTTAATTGACCTTTTATTTAACTATCCCGTGCATCGCACGGGTTAGCGACTAGTTTCTGGTAAACTCAAGCACCAAGATTGCATTCCATTGTTGCTCTTGTATCTTGGAGAAGTGCAAGGTCTGATGATCTTGGGTTTTATTGCGTTCAGGAGCTGTTAAGACAGTGGATCATATTACTGGTCTCATAAGGAAACAGGAGAAGGCAAGGATTGAAATGAGACGTCGTTTTGATTCAGTGAGGTGTTTAGTTTAGTTTAGTTTTTTTTTTTTTTTTAATAATTCCGAATTTAAAAAAAAAAAAACATGCAAAACAACATCGTTTTTGTGTGGATAACGGCAGCACTAACAAATTTATAACGGAACCTTGAATTGACAAAAATTGGAAGTTAGAAGACTGAATTGACAAAACTGAAATTTAGAGGACTGAAATGAAAAAAGGTAAAAGTTAGAAGGTCAGTTTTGCATTTTTGCCAAAAAAAAAAAAAAAAACATGGAGCCACCACAAAAGTGGAGGAGGTGCTGTTTAGACGGCCAAAGACCATTGCCTTGTCACAGATACTGTTCTAGTTTTAGTTCTAGTTTCATTGGTACTAGTAGGCTAAAAATGGGACAATAATCCTCATCCCATTTTCAAACAAAATGGAAAATATCAATTTTATTGTTAATATATACCAAATTTTACAAATGGGATATTTGATTTTAATATAATTAGTGATATTTAACACATAGGTTGATGATTTTAATGGGATGCCACGTTTTGCATTACTAGTGATTAGAGTTTTTCTATTTTTTTTTTAATTTTAAATAAAATCAATGATTACTAATTTTTTTTAATAAATAAAAAATTTACTCTATCTTAATCTAAGTATATACGTGTGTAAAATTCCCTTATGAAGACTTGAACATCAACCCTTACCAGTTGCATCACACATAGTGACTATCGTGTCAAGAATGCGTAGTAGTTGATTCCTACATTCCTAGTGTGCCATGTTGTATAAGAGATCTGGAGTTCAATCTCCGCCTACACCAAAAACTGATTGGTGTCTTGGTCTGATGATAAAAGAGCTATCATCAGGAGTGGACGCCATAAGTTGAAACTCTCTTAAATATATATATATATATATATATATATATAATGACACATAAGCTTTGCAGCTTTATTATTTTATTTTTAATTTTTTAACACTTTAATTTTAAACCCCTACCAATTCGACTACAATTTTAACCCTACCATTCGACTAACATTCAATAATTACTCTAAACCTTTCACCTCTCTCTCCTTCATTCATTCCAGTCCCAATTTTCGACCATATAGAAATTTCTCTCCAAACAATACATGTTTTTAACTTCTGTTTTGATACCTGTATTTTTTTTTTCTTTGAATTTGTTTTCCTTTTAATTTCTTTTATGTATATTTTCGTTTTTTGATTTAGTTCGATCTGGTACTCTTATTGAATTAATGCCAAGTAAACAGTCCATGCACAATCTAGATTTATTGTGGACTTGTAGTTGACATATGGATAGCATGCAGTCCTTTCTTTGATTTTTTTCGTATTACTTATTTCAATAGAAAAGCTTGCCAAAGTTTCATTCATAAATCAACCACTATAACATAGAAAGGGTGGGACTTATGCTACAACCATGTCCATACAAGCAAACATTCAAGCCACAGTAAGTTTGAAAGAGGAAGAACCTCAACTTCGAATATCAAAATTATTATTTAAACTCTTGGCTTAATAGATTTGAATAGTTCCTGTGAAGTATTGAAATTTGAAGTTATTGGTTGATTTATGTTGTCTTATAGTCATATATTTTGCTAAAATTATGTTTTTAAATATTTAAATTGAGATTTATTTGATTTTAGGTATCATTCTTTTTTGGACTAGGTGCTTTTTTGAAATTGATTGGCATATTTGAAATTAACAATTTTTGTCTTTCAACTTATTACCAATTGTTCTTTTAACATTGCAACATTAGTGTTTTTTGCTAAATATTCGGTTTTTGAAAAATATTTTGTTAAAAATCTTCTATTGCAACTTATTTGATTATTTAACCTCTTTTTGGAACTTGATCGGCTTTCTCATAATTGAGTTCAAAGTAGAACTCAATTTTGCGAAATTCTAGTTCTATACAATTAAGTGATATGTGACAATTGTATAACTTGATTTTCTCAAACTCAAGTTTCACATTCCATTGAATTACATAGACTTTGGCGAAGTGGAACTCCACTTTCAGAAAATCAAATTCTAGAAAGAGACTACATAACTAAATAAGTTGCGATAAATGTTTTGTAACAAAATAAATTTCAAAAACCAAATATTTAGCAAAAAAAGGCCTTGCAACATCTATTGGATAGTATAGTATTTCATATTTCAATTTATTACTATTGCTTTTTATAAATGTAATTATCATCGTTGAATAGTTATGAAATACATTGTTCAAGGGTAGGGAGTAGGATTGCTTGGAAGATAAATGGAATCCTAATGTTTATTTAAAGTTTTGTTTAGTTGCATATTTCATATTGTAAGGTTGAATTGAATCAACCATCTTATTGGCTTTATTCCGTGACCAATTTGCTTGTAATTTAGCACTTAGTAACCCTGTATTTAGGTGGGAAAATTGTAAGGGTAGTGTGTGAGAAGATGTGAAGAAAAGCTTAAGAGTGTGCAAGAAAAATAGAGTCTCGCGACTGGATCTCGCGGGTGAGTCGCGGTTTGCAAGTCGCCAAATATTAGCACACGTGCCAAGCATGCCAGAAGTTGAAGAGTCGCGCCAGCTGTCGCACTACAGGACAAAAGTCCCAAGCTGGCCAGACCGTTAGCTCGCGGCTTGAACTCGTGACTTAACCCAGTCGTGAGGTCAAGTCGCCAAAATGCCCTGTTTGGCAAAAATTGACGTTTTGTATTCCCTTCTCACCCTACTATATATACACCCTTATACCCACCATATTGTGAGAGCTTCCAGAGAGAATTTTGTGAGAGAAACCCTAGAGAAATACAAGATTGATTTATCCACAATCTTTACCTTAGAGACTCTACAAATTCCTCTACTCTCTTCCTCTCCATTGTCAACCCTTGAGAGGCCTTTAGCCAAATCCTTATCTCACCACACCCACGTCTGTGAGAAGGTCTATTTGGTACTGTTGAGAAGCAATTAAGAAGGAACCAATTTACATTGGTTGATGCTATGGTCTAGTAGCGGAATCCGGTAAGCCAAAGAAGAAATAGGTTCGGCGCAACCTCGTTGGAGCAAGAAGCTTGGAGGGCTTAGGTATTTGGGTAGATTAGGCTTGGAGGGTCTTCTGCTGTTCATGTATCCTAACTATATTCTTTAGTGGATTATTTGACCGCTTGGAGGGCGGCGGAGAGGTTTTACACCGAGAGCTTCGGTTTCCTCTTCGATAACACATCGTGTGTTGTCCGAGTGTTTGCATCTTCCTTCCTTTATTTTTGCCTTATATTTATTGCTGCGGATGTGTTTATATTTGGCTTAGATTGTTATCAATTCTGTTATAAGCTTGTTAACATATTCCGCACATTAATTGTTTGATAAAAAGCTTGAATTGGTAATTTAAGTATTTGGGGTTTAAACGTTCAAGGGTGTTGTATACCCTTATTAAACTTTCACATATTAAGGTTAGTGACTTTTTAGATTTGAATTTTAATGTGCAATCAAAGAAGCAGAAACAAAAAATTGTTTAAATCTTTTTATATAAATCTATCAAAATTATATTTGCAAAATATTCATATACACAATAGAAAAGTAAAATAAATTTGCTAAATATTGTACGGTTCATTGTCGAAAGAGTTACAATATTTGTTGGATAGTACTCAATTTTACAAGTTTAGCTAACTAAACCCACGATTTTACAAGTTTAGCTAACTAAAACCCACGATTTTATGTTCTAATTATTATGTATATTCAATTTTATTTTAGATTTCATCTTGCAAGATTGCTACAAATTTTAAATTTTAAATTATTAGTGTTACCTCATCTTTCTAAGTATACTATGCATTTATACAAACTAAGTTTTCCCATTAAATTATAATGATATGATGATTATAGTGCATTAAACCAAGATTAAATCAAATCTCACATTCAATAGTTTTCGTATGCATCGCACGGATCAGCGACTAGTGTATTCATAATTTCATAAGTGACATGTTGTGGCCGTGCAACACAAATACTATTTTATTTTTACTTTTTAACAATTATATATGAACACAAACACAAATGAATTAGGTGGCCACACCAACACCACCCCCCCCCCTCACCGCGCGCACACACACACACATTTATTTATTTATTTGAGAAGAATAGATTTTTATATTGAATTGGACTATTTTAGTTAATTTTTTATTTGTACTAATTTAATATATTTATTTATATTAATTATGATGTTATTACGGTTCAACCTCAGTTTGACCTTGATCTAACTTCAAAAAACTTGATTTTTTATTTATTTATTTTTTTTAAGGTTCATTGAACGGTTAAAGTCTAAAAACCATGAGTAATTGTTAATCAAGCCCGTGCCAACTATTACTATGTTATGGTTTTATTTTGCATAATTAAATACATTATTTGTGTCTGTTTACTCCGTTGCAAATGAATTTGGGTAAAAACAAATTTGGGTTGGTATTCACGTAGCGTAAGTTTCATAATTGTATTCTACAAACAGATTATTAACTATATATATATTTCAATTCTCAAACTCACTTATGAAGAAATAAGCAAGAAGGATCAACCTATAAAATTGTATGGATTCCAATCGTAGAGCAATGGACCCATGAAAATGCAAAACAAGTTTGAGATGCTACGGTCTATGATGCCATGGTATTGAAGAATAAGCCCACATGATTACCGTATGGGGAAGAAATGCATTCCCTTTCACTGTTGAGAAAGAACCAGAACTCTCCAATGGAGAGTATTGGTTTGGACCCAGCATAATTTGACATCAGTAGAGATGTATCAACATGGGTAGAAGTTATTTTCTAATCTAAATGCATAAACACACAAATGTTGTAGGGGTGGTGAGGGGACTTGGCCCTCTTGGGTCAAATTACATTAAAAATAAGTTTGCAGGTTTAGCAAGGAACTTTATATCACATTTTTTAAAAATCATTTATTAGGATTTGAAAAAAAAATTGTGCTTCATTCTATCATTTTAATTAAGGAAGGGAGGCTAGTACATCAAATCTTCCGCAGCAATATAATACGAAAAAGTGAGACGAGTATTGAGGCCGAACATAGTCTGGGAGCTGATCAAAGCGAACGAGAATGTCCAGTTAGCTGTTGGCAATGTGCATGGGCCGTGTAATGAAGAACAAGAAGTGAGTATCCCAATAAAAGCCCAAGATAGAGGCCCAAGATGTGTACAGGAGCTCTTTCTACAGTAACTTGGTATAGTTAATTTGGTGAGGTAAAACGGTGCGGTTTTGTAATTTGCTTGAGCCAGTCTCTTCTTTTTTCCTCCAGTACGCCATTTTCGGTTTGTGTTCTTTTTATTTTATATTTTATATTTTATATTTATATGAGCTGACGGGTATACTGGCACAACAAATTTTTATAATATTTTCATAATTATTGTTATGTCAATTTTTTATAAGTTAAAATAAAATAATAAAATAAGAGTTTGGACCAACTACAACTACAAATAAATGTATTATGAAAATGTTGTAATATCTTGATGTTGTAAGAATATTTTCACAATTTTCGAGATCACAATTCAAAATAAAATAATTTCATTAAAAAATTAAAAAAAAGAAAAAGAAATGCTAAGTCCACTACATTTTTATATTAATTTTATAACAAATAATAGATGATAAGCTACTTTTGACATATGAAAAAAGTGATAACAGTGGTGATCCAGTTTAAAACTAGTAATAATTTGTCATCTAGAATTTATTGTGAAAATATTGTTGATACATTTCTCTAAAATAAATAACAAATATCAAACTAAAACCTATTACAATTGAAAATAAAGGAATTGTAGAAGCGTTGTAACATTTTATTGTGTTAATAGATTTCTTTTTTAGTTTAAAAAATTGGGTAAGCCAAAATTCACATTTTTCTTGGGCAAGCTTTTTGTTTATTTTATTTATTGCACAATTTAAAGGGGTGATCCAAGATCCTAGTTTGAAATCATTAACAATTTGTGACATAAAATTTGTTGTAAAAATGTTGTGAACTTAAAAATAAAAAAGGTATTGTGAAAATGTTATGACATTTTATTATGTTCCTAGATTTTTTTTTTTTTTTTTTTTGGTTTAGTCACATTTGATGAGGCAAAATTGACTGTTTTATGCACAATTTTCTTTGATGTCTTTCTGTTTTTGTTTTTTTTTTTGTTTTTTGTTTTTGTTTTTGTTTTTTATTTTTAGTCTGTAGTTTAAAGTGGTTGGCCTAGTTTAAAACTAGTAAAAATTTGCCATCTAGAATTTATTGTGAAAATGTCGTGACATTTTTGTTGTGTTCCTAAACTTCTTTTTTGGTTTATTCAATTTATTTAGCCAAAATTCACTGTTTTACGCACAATTTTCTTAAATTGACTTAAAAAAAAAAGAAAAAGAAAAAACACATTATTTAAAGTAAAAACACATATTTTTACACACCAATTTTTATTTTTTATTTTTTATTTTTTATTTATAGAAAAAACACTTTCCCCCTTTATGTTTAAACTTTAAACTTGAATAATTTCCTCTTTTATATTTTATAAACTAGTGATGTTTTATTTTAGGGTACGTTTCTTTAGAGAGATTTTAGAGAGGGTAGAAAATATAGGAGAGAAAAATGAAGAATACTGACAAAATAAAGAGTAGTGTTTATTGATTATTACACATTTTAATGCACACACCAACCCCATGCCCTTTAATTTGTCTTTCTCGGTTATAACTTTTTCTTCTTCTTCTTCTTCTTCTTCTTCTTTTCTTTTTCTTTCTTTCTTCTTTCTTTCTTTTTTTTTTTTGTGTGTGTGTGTGTGTGTGTGGAGAAAGTTCTGGGTTATAACTTAGTACAAAAGGGCTGCACATACTTACATGTTCCATCAGGTTGTGTCTTTATATCATGTGATTTTATTTTCCAATAATCTGTTTTTCATTTTCAACTTAGTCCCCTGCGACTGAATCAGACCTCAAGTCTCAATCCACTTCTCATCACGCCCTTTATCTTAGTACAGTCCATGGCCCCAAACTTTGGGCCTTTCCACACAGTATTTCACCCCGTTCCATCATATGGGCCTACCAAACCCAAATCTAGGGTCATCCTCCAACTCCGTTTAACTAAACCAAAACCCAGCCCATGCTTCTCCCTTACTTGACTCAATTGAGGCACAAAAAAGTTAAGAAATAAGATGGAAATAACTACGGCTAAATCGCAAGAGATATTGTCTTTATTTATCTTGTTGTTTGATTTGTGGTTTGTCATCTATACGTAATTCATATGTAGCTCTATCAAATGTTATATATACAAAAGAGCCTCGACCGTTAATCTGGTTAGGCAGAGTAGCATTTTTTCAGTCATAGTAGCAGATTAGTATCTTGTAAGAGTGCGTATACTCATATAACTAA
Organism: Quercus glauca; assembly: GCA_023736055.1. Taxonomy (NCBI): domain Eukaryota; kingdom Viridiplantae; phylum Streptophyta; class Magnoliopsida; order Fagales; family Fagaceae; genus Quercus; species Quercus glauca. The sequence continues at coordinate 8,390,314 of CM043319.1, read as the reverse complement.
ACTTGAACTAACTATAATTGAATTATGTCCATTCAACCAGGCCTCAATGAAGAGAATTTTTCCTGATCGAATCACAATAAATAAAAAATGAGAGTAACTAATATGCAAACAAATGCAAACTTGGCCGCAGCATTTGTGGGCTTTCTGAGGGCCTCACCACCTGCATTCAACATGTTGATTTTGAGTCCTGGTTTCGGTGTTTTCGGAATCGGATATTCTACTGAGCATTTGCACTGATTTAGAGATTGACATCAGTGATAAGTCATTGCTCTCATTAGACCCCTGGAGTTTGCTAGAGCGGTTGTTTGGACTGGAATCAGATCTTTTGGTAGTTTAGTTGTGTTTGTTTAGTCCCAATACCGACTGAGACAAGTTAGAACTACTACAATGCTATTCAAACGCTACATTGCTATTCAAAATTGGAGATCATTTTATAGAATTTTGTAAAAAAATTGAACAACGGTAAAGAGTGGAGTCTGGGCGATTAAGGATGATTTTGTGCTACAAAACTCTCTATTTTGGCTATTGAAGAGCCGGATGCAAATGCTCACTTCTGTCTATTCTTTATTTTGGAATTAAAAACACTTATCGTACAATAAAAAGCCTTTTCAATTCACATAAACTTTTTTTATTTATTTTTTATACATTTTCTAATTATTCTTTGTTTTTTTGGGTAGAAAGGAAACGCATAACATTTAATAGAAATAAGTCTTGCAAATTCTACCATTTTTATCAAGGGCTAATAGCTCTTCCACCTCAGGTGATAGGTTATCAAAATAAACATAATTAGTACACAAAAGTTCTAAGTCTAGCCAACATATATGAATTGCCGTACTAGCACTCTTAATAGCCATATCTGGTATCTCAGTAAACGTTTTTTAGGGTATCATAATTATGGTAGCATATGCTACTCAGATGTGCCGTCTCATTAATGACGAGTAAGTTTTTGCCCTTATTGAAATGTACTATAGTCTATATGTGCTTCAATTAATGCCGAGTAAGTCCTTACCCTTAATTGAATTATCTACCATATGCTAGTAATTATTAAGGTTTTTTTTTGAATTTAAATAATTGTTAAGGTTTGATATTATTGGGGTCCATTACTTATTTTGATAATATGATAAATGTTAGGACATATGTGATTCACTTGTTAGGAACATATGTCATTATTTTATATAAATGACTAATTCTTTGATAAAACGCGTTTTACTTGTATTTGGGTAGATCTAGGATGTGTTTGATACTTCAAGAAATTTTGTTTTAAGATCAAGTGTTAAAGCCATGCAAATTTGTCCAAGATTCAAGTTTGAAAAGTGCCTGTCATTAAAGCTCGACAACTAGTCATCTATTGAGCCTTGAAGAGCTGTTGAAGCCCGTGGCTCGACAGTAGCTTGACAGATAGGGCATCTATCGAGGTTTATGAAGTTCAGTTTTTCAGGACTGTTTTTCATCCAATCTCTGATTATATGTTTGGGTTTTCTTTTCTCACAACTCTAGGCATATAAAAAGATTATTTTAAGGGCCGTCAAAGGTGATACAAGTTGCACAAGTGTTGAGCAAAGTTTGTTCAAGCAAATTGTGACCGGAGACAGAATTTGCCTTAATTCATTTTTCTTGTGAAGAAGTTGCTATGTTTGTACACCATAGGGTTTTGTGATCAATCATCTTCTTGATCTTCATCGTGTGATAAATTGAAAAACTTTGCAGTCAACAACCTTCTCTAGTTGGTGATTGAAGTTGCGTACTAGGATCCACGTAATTGGTTAGTCATGTATTAAGAGCCGTGCATTACAAGGAGAGATTGTCACTATAGAAGAAGTCCAATTGGTTATTGGGGTAAGGGTTCAACTGTAGGTTAGTATAAGGTACTGGGATTCCTTTACTTGTAACCGCTTGTTGTGAAAATAGTGGATTCTCGGGAGCAGTGACCTTAAAATCACCCAGTGGGGTTTTTGCCTTGTAGGTTTTTCCTATTCGTAAACAAATCACTGTGTCAATTTATTTTTCGCTGCATACTTAGTTTATTTGGTGATTTGTTTATGTTACCATGCGTTTGCATGTTAATTTGATTAATTAATAAATTTGGCTAATTAATTAATTATTTCATCACAAGGGGTCAATTTGTTTTTGGCTTATCAAGTGGTATCAGAGCAGACACACTCTGATTAGGGTTAACCTTTACTGTGTGATCCATTGACCCTTGTTTGTCATGGATAGAGGACAATCTCTTATTATATCTCATTTGTTTGATGGTACTAACTATGCATACTAGAAAGTACGCATGAGAGTTTTCTTGCAGTCACTAGATAAGAATGTGTGGCAAGCTGTAGAGATTGGTTGGACCAAGCTAAAGGAAGCACTAGCTGACTGGGATGATGCTAAGGTCAAAGCGGCAAATTTCAACAGCAGAGCATTGAATGCCTTATTCAGTGTGGTCACCAATGAGGAGTTTAAGAAGATATCCTCCACTGAAACTGCAAAGGAAGCATGAACCATTTTCCAGATAACCTATGAAGGAACCAAGGCTGTTAAGGATTCAAAATTTCAGAGGCTCACTACAAGTTTTGAAGAGATCAAGATGGAGGAGGATGACTCGTTCGATGAGCTCTATGCCAAACTCAAGGATATAGTGAACTCAGTTTTCAATCTTGGGGAAACCATTCCTGAACCCAAGATTGTGAGAAAAGTGCTTAGATCTCTACCAGAGAAATTCCATGCCAAGATCACCACGATCGAGGAATCAAAGGACATCGATAAGATTCTTCTGACAGAGCTGGTTGGTAATCTGCAGACCTATGAGTTAGGTTTAACAAGAATTGGCAAGTCGGGTAAGGGTAAGAGTATAGCATCGAAGGCCAAAAGCAGTGATACTGATGAGTCTTCAGATGATGAGAATTCTAAGATGAAGTCCTACATTATAAGGCAATTCAAGAAGTTCATAAAGAATGCCAATGGGAAGAGCTTTGACAAGGACCATAGGCAATTTAGTTCTTCTCAGTTCAAGAGCCAAGATAAAGGGAAGAAGAATGCTAAGGATGGCGGTTAGTACACTATTCCTTCAGGACCAAAGTGCTTTAGGTGTCAAGGCTTTGGACACATGAAACAGGAGTGCCCCATATATCTCAAGACCATTGGGAAGAGCAAGACACTTGCTACTACTTTGAGTAACACCAAGCCTGAAGATGATTCCGACAATGAGGATGATGGAATCTTAAATGCCTTCACTGCCACTATCAATCCTACTGAGGGGATTGTTAAAGATATGGATGAAGAAGAGGAATTGGTGGAGTCCAAATTTGAGAAGATGAATGAACAAGATGACATACACACAGTCTATGCAAAGTTATACAAGGTCTCAGAAAAGCATGAGAAGTTGTATAGGTTGACCACCAAGAAGCTCAGTGATGTAGAGCTTGAGCGTGAAGAGTTTTCCATAAAGTTTGATGAATCTAATCAGACTATTGGAGCACTGAGATTTGAGAATAACTTCTTGGCTGAAAAGATCAAGAAGCTTGAGGCAGAACTATTCCAAGTCAGAGCTCAACTGAAAAGAACTTCAAGTGCTAAGCTTGATGAAATGCTCAGTTTTCAGAAATCTGCTTCCGATCGAACCGGTTTAGGGTATGATTTCTCTTCTCCTAGTATTGCTTCTACTAGTTCTACTATTTTTGTTCCTCCTGCTAATAAAGTTGATATTGAGAACACTAATATCAAAACTGATTTAGCTAGTGAGAACATAAATAAGGGTAAATCTATCTTAGGAGCACCCTCTTAGCAGAATAAGAAAGAAGTTAAAAACCTTAGGGCTAAGAAGGTTAACTCTCAAAAGTCTAAACAGAAGAAGCAGCATCTCTGTAATCACTGTGGAGCAGTTGGTCATACTCGACCTAATTGCTATAAGTGGTTAGCCACTCAATAGAGCAACGACATGATCACATCGGGAAACCAGAATCAGTTTCCATCCTCGTTTGCTCCTCTTGGAGATATTCTCAAAACCCTCATGTTTCTTTCGAACTTGAACAGTTTTAACTCTTCTCCCTCACCGCCAGTTTAAGGGTTTACTAAAAGGAAATGTTCTTCCAAGGTGTGGAAGGAAAATGGTTCCAAGTGATTATGTCACTGTTTCTCTCTCTCCCTTCTTATTTTTGTTTGCATTACTTGTGTGTTTTGCTTTCAAGTTTTGAGCCAGTCTAGTTTTATACTTTGCTTTGTTTAACATGTTTTTATTTGTTTTCAGTTTTGCTTATTTTTTTTTTCATATAAAAATAAAAAAACTTGAAAAATCAGAAAAATACAAAAATAGTGTGTGTTTTGTGTACATTGGTACTTATGTACTTTGGATGGTCATTGAAATAAAGTTTTCTAAATTTTGTATCTTTTGTAACTTAGATGAGCATCTCTATGCACAACTAAGTAAGTGAGCTTTGTGCCTCATGTTTGTGATGAGTAAGATTAAGTAATTTCTTGTACTTAATACTTGTATCACTCTTTTTGACGGGAAGGACTAGAAAATCCTAAGAGAAAAGCATAAATAACCATCTCACCACAGTTGCCCGCCAATCATGAAATGACATTTGTGTGCTTCAGCATAACAAAATTTGAATGTCAAATGCTTAACATCATCGAGTATTTCTTTTCTTTCTCTTATATGCCCATGCCTGATTAGATTAAAAAGCAAAATATGCAAAAAAAATAAAATAAAATAAAAAGCAAAAAGATAAAAAATGCTTTATATATGATTGCAAGCGTGTATTCTAGAAGATGTGAGAGTTATAGGATATACCTTGAAGGTGATAGTCCCCATCAAACAGTTATGATTGTGTGTGAGTTAAAGTGATTTTCTCATATCTCAAATCGTCATAACATGTATACACTTATGCAATCTTGCAATATTTTTCATACATAACACGCAATATTCTTTGCTACTCTTGATACATGTGCAGATACAATGTGATTTGGCTATCACAAGGTTTACATATGTTAATGTATACTCACTAAACTGTCTTGATTTGTTTTTGAAATATAAAATTAGTTAGACTTGTTTTGTGTGTGTGTGTGTGTGTTTTTGGGATCTATGTGCTTATCTTTTCTATTGATTGAGAGATGTTTTTGAGAGTTTTAAATGCTGTTTGGATTTTTGGTTGTATTGCATGCTTGATTGCATTCATATCTGTGTTTTTCCCTTCTTGAAAAATTGTTTTAAAGCAACCTCGATAGATCCTCGACACCTGGCTTCTGTCAAGCTCTTTAGTTGATTTTTATTGCAATCTCGACACCTCTCGATAGTACGTGGATTAATTGAGAAAGTTTCTATCCCCTCGATAGCTCCTCGACAGATCCTCGATCCATTGAGATTCCTTTTTGCCTTGGACACATGCTCGATGGATGTTTTTGTCGAACTCTTTAAAGCTCGATGAATCCTCGATACCTCTCGATCTGTCGAGATTTACTAATGGGCTATATAAAGGGTGCTCACGATTTTTGATCTCATTTCTCTCGATTTATCCAGCCTTTTCACCTCCCTAAACCTCTTTTATTCACCTTGAACCTCATCTTGAAGGTTTCTTCAAACTTATTCAAGTTTTTCTTCACTTGGTAAGTTTCTAATCCCTCATTTTCATGCATTTTATGCTTTGAAACCTAAGTTTTTGGGATTTTTGCAAAATTTGGGGTTTTTCAAAATCAAAGAGGCTTTTGTAAAATTTTTGGGATGAGTTTTGAAGATCTAATCTTAAAAACTTCATGCATTGCATCTTAGGAGTATTATAACAATATTGTCATGCATTTAGATGTGTGCAACTGATTGTATGCTGGTAGGTTTAGATTAGGCTGAGCCCATGATGCTTTTTATATTGCATGTTACATGTTTATGCATTCCCTTGCATACGTACTCTCCTTTCAATATATTTTGATATATTTGAATTGCTTGGGACTTTTCTGATTGTCTTCTCTCTCTCCCTTTCTCTCCGTTTACGTTAGTCTGCTTTTATGGCACCCAAACGTAAATCTGCCCCATCCTGGAACCCTTTTCGTTCCGGGGCATCCTCTTTTGCTGACCCTACTCCTTTTTTTGTTCGGTTCCGAGATGAGAAGGCCAAATTGGACTTCTTTGAGAACTTTTCTCGACAAGGCATTCATTCTGAACACCAAGTCATCTTGCCAGACTTCTTTGACACCGACCTTCCCACTGTCATCTATAGTAGGGGATGGAAGTCATTGTGTGATGTCTCGGTCACTGGTCCATCCGTGTTGATCCAGGAGTTCTACTCCAACATGCATGGATTCGATTATTCTGTACCTCATTTCATTATTAGCGTTCGAGGTACACGCATAGTTGTAACACCATAGGTTGTTGCAGATGTGCTCGGTGTCCCTAGGGTTGAGTTTCCTGACTACCTTGAATGTGATTGTCTTAGGATAGTGTCTAAAGACGAGCTCATTTTTGCTTTCTGTAAGCATCCATCCGATTGGGGTGAACGCTAGTTCACTTACTGTTCGGGCTTTGCAGAGGGCCCTCGGTATTTGAATATGGTCATGACTTTTGTTTTACACCCTCTCTCTTAATATAACTTTATCACAGAGCCTCGTGCTCGAGTTTTGCTTTCTCTTATTAAGGGTCTTAACATAGATTTTCCTTCTCACTTCATTCTCTCTATCATAGATGTCTATAGGGATACGGCGACCCATGATAAGCTCATCTTTCCTTTAGCTATCACAAGGCTTTTACGCCATTTTGATGTTCGTTTTCCCTCTTCCGATCCCTTTCTTGTCATGGGTGCTATAGATGCTGGTACCATTAAACGCAGTGAGGTGCAGTTTCGTTCACGATGATCCATATTAGTAGCTCCATCCATATCTGCTCCCTCTTCTTCTTCGAGCGGTGTGACTCTAGAGGACATCATAGTGCAGCTACAGCGTATGGATGCTCGTCTTGACACTCTCAGTGATGAGTTGTGTCAGGTGAACACTTGTGTGGGTCGTATTGCACGACGGCAGGCAGTCATAGGTGGCTTCGTTTTGTCTCCTCCACCTACTCTAGAGGCTTCTAAGGATGAGGATGATGGAGATTCTAGCTCTTCCAGTACTGACGAGATGTCTACTTGACACTTTTACCCTTTGTCACTCGTGACAAAAAGAGGGAGTAGTTTTGGTTATGAGAGTAATCATAGTTAAGGGGAGAGTTAGCATAGGAGATTTTTGACAGGGAGAGTGTTCTTACTAAGGGATGTAGTGAGGATTACTTATATCTTTTTCTTTTCTCCATTTTAGATACATTTATATCTTGTACATGGGTCTTGTGACCATTATTGATATACATTGTACTTTATTCTTTACATAGTGATGTATATTTTTCTTTCACCTGTCCCTCATTGTGTTGTTTCTTTTCTCTCTTTATAAACATGTTTCTTATATTTTGTATGTAATCTATTATTTTTGCTCCACATAAAGATGCCTTGATGAGTTTTGTTTCAAGTATTTCAGAAATATAGGTTGTTAAAGTCTTTTTTGCCATAGACTCTTTTCTTGTAAAATTTTTCAAGAGTTTGTGTTAGGATAAATTTTATTGTATTTGACAAGTGAGTATGAGTTAAGTGATATATGACTTCTCTCATATGTTCATTTGTTTGTTGTGGTTTTGTCACGGATTGCCAAGGGGGAGATTGTTAGGATATGTGTGATTCACTTGTTAGGACATATGTGATTTACTTGTTAGGAACATATGTCATTATTTTAGGTAATTGGATAATTCTTTGACAAAACACACATTACTTGTATTTGGGTAGATCTAGGATGTGCTTGATACTTCAAGAAATTTTGTTTCAAGATCAAGTGTTAAAACTATGCAAGTCTGTCCAAGATTCAAGTCTGAAAAGTGCTTGTTATTAAAGCTAGTTAGCTATCTATCTATCGAGCCTTGAAGAGCTGTTGAAGCCCGTGGCTCGACAGCAGCTCGACAGATACGGCATTATCGAGGTTTATGAAGTTCAGTTTTTCAGGACTATTTTTCATCAAATCCGTAATTGTATGTTTGAGCTTTTTTTTTTTTTTTTTTTTCACAACCCTAGACATATAAAAAGATTATTTTAAGGACCGTCAAAGGTGATACAAGTTGCACAAGTGTTGAGTAAAGTTTGTTCAAGCAAATTGTGACCGGAGACAGAATTTGCCCTAGTTCATTTTTCTTGTGAAGAAGTTGTTGTGTTTGTACACTGTAGAGTTTTGTGATCAAGCATCTTCTCGATCTTCATCGTGTGATGAGTTGAAGAATTTTGCAGCCAACAACTTTCTCTAGTTAGTGATTGAAGTTGCGTACTGGGATCCGCGCAATTGGTTAGTCACATACTGAGAGTCGTGCATTACAAGGAGAGATTGTCACTATAGAACAAGTCCAATTGGGTATTGGGGTAAGGGTTTAACTGTAGGTTGATATAAGGTACTGAGATTCCTTTACTTGTAATCACTTATTGTGATAATAGTGGATTCTCGGTAGTGATAATCTTAAAATCATTCGGTAGGGTTTTTTCCGTATAGGTTTTCTCCATTTGTAAATAAATCACCGTGTCAATTTATTTTCTGCTGCATACTTAGTTTATTTGGTGATTTGTTTGTACTACAACGCGTTTGCATGTTAATTTGATTGATTAATAAACTTGACTAATTAATCAATTAATTCATTACAAGGGGTCAATTCGTTTTTGGCCTATCAATAAATTATAAATTTTCATAAAAATTTTACCAAGTAAAAATGGTAAATTGAGTGGACATTACTGATCATAACAAATCTAGCGAAAATAACCGTGATTTTACTATTTGAGGGACAGGATACAAGAAAACGTGCCTTTTGCCTTGAGTTTGTATCAAGGAGCACCATGATACAATTCTCCAGGGGTATCCTTGTCACCACTTCGACGTACAGAAGAATGATGGGAAGATCCCAGAGAGTATCAAATGCCCTGACTGTCATCGTGTCATTGAGATGTATATCTAGTTTAAATGTTGCTACATTGATGGTCCTATGAAGAATAAGGCATTGCACTAGAACAAAGTGTCTCCTGTATTTGGACATATGATGTATGCTTCTCACTCTATGTGGATCTCATATAGTTTTGATGCTCACATGTTATGAAAGGTATACTACATATGCCTAATGCATTAGATAGTTATTGCTGCAGAATATGGCTACCTCTCTATATCTGCCAACACTATTGCTTCCAAATAATTGTGTTCATGTTCAATGTTATGGAAAGTACTCATGTAATGGTTTTATTATCATGTTGCAAAGGGAGACTTTTATTATGTATGACAATCTGCTTGCAAATTTACACTTTTCATTTTGTTCTATATTTTGTTCGGGATCTCCAAACACTTCTGCTTTCGTCAGGGACAGTCAAATAATGAAGGGGAGCAGAACATATTCATAATGAAAGGAATGACTGAGGACTGAAAAATTAAAACGAACAGAGAAAGAAACCGATGGACAGCCTGACCTGCGTATAAGCTTTAGTTCCATGCTTCCATTCAGCATTGACTACTGTTTATCAATAATTATGGCCGGAGAGATAGCAATATCACCCCACATTTGCTCCTTGCTGGATTCCTTAATTTCTGCTGTGAATTCCACTGGCATATCTTTTAACTTCAATTCACGAAGATTCTTTAGATGACTCAACCCAGTGGGGACCCTCAATCTCTTGCAAGAACGAATCTCCAACTGCTTGAGCTTTGGCATTGCTTTTTGCTCTATAGTCCACTGTTCTAGTTCTTGAAGCATCCAGAATTTCAGAACTAGAAGCTGGGGAAAGCCTCCAATGGAGCAAACCATGCTGTTCCCAATATATGAACCAGAGTATAAACTCAATGATTTAATGTTGTGAAGCTTCTCTAACTCTGGGATTGGATCATCTGAAAGTCTAGAAGCTGATAAGGTCAGTTCAGTGAGGCTTTGAAGGAATCCATCTTTGATGATGGATGGATCCAATTTCCCAAACAAATATAGACTTGAGAGCTTTTCAAGACCTGACAAACACTTCACCATTAGATCTTGAGGCCGACCCATTTCATCAATTGATTTCAGTTTCAAAAATTGAAGGTGCTTCAGTTCTAGAAGACTCTCTGCAAATACTTCTTGTTCTGACAACTTCAGCTGAAATGCAAGTATCAATTTTCTAAGATTTGCCAACCTGTGGAGGCCATCCTTCAAAGGACTGTCCTTGTCGACAAATGCACCTTGCAGTGTTTGGAGATTTGTCAAAAAACTCCCTCTTGGATGATGCTCAATTTTGCTTCGATAAATTTGATCCATATATAGGTGTCGAAGTTTGAGCAATTTCCATATTGAACTAGGGAGTGTACGGATATAAGTATGCTTCACATCCAGAGTTTGAAGGTTCACTAAGTTGCCAATTGATGATGGTATGGTTTCCAAGAATGTCCACCTTAGGCTCAAATATGTTAAATGAGTTAAATCTTCGTATAGTGCTGGGCAATTGAGGTCTAAATACATGCTCAAGATCAATTACCTGTAATTGTAAGAGATGCCCACCTGCAATGCCCTTACGAAGCAAGTTACCACTATCTTCTCCGGGTTTATTTCCTTCTCGAGAATCAAAGTAGAGCATGGAGGGGGGTCGTCTACAACTTAGCAATTTATTTTGTATATAGGTGCTGCTATCATGATTATTACTAGAACTGGCATCATTTTCATCAAAACAAATAATAAGCCGCTGAACTAAGCTTGACCTTGGATACCTTTGCAACCATAGTTCTCGTAGAGCATTGGGGAAGCCACATCTCTTGACCTTCCCATTAAGTTTTTTTTCCACAACTTGTACCAAGTTTCGGCTTATCAATTCTGACAAATACTTTTTTGCAACAGATTCAAGAGGCTCAAGCTCATCACCACTTGGTTTTGCCAATCCTTCTGCAACCCACAAAGCAACTAATCTTCTTGCAGGAATTTCGGAGTCCCTTGGGAACAGTCCAAAGTAAGAAAGACATTGCCTTAGATGTGAAGGCAAGTCTTTTTCATTTAATTCCAAGGTTTCTAACTATGGTGTTTGATTATGATCCATATGCTCTAATACCCTGGACAGCTCCTCAGAAGTTACCCTTTTTGTCCCTGACAATAGATACCCATGATGTAAGATGGAAAGTGGCAAGCCCCCACATCTTCCTACTACTTTTTCTGCAATTTTTTTCACATTTTGTATATCAACGTCTGGAGAGATTTCAGGTTAAGAAGTTTCAGAAGGAAGGCGCACCACTTGTGTAAACAAATCCCATCTCTCATCTTTGGTTTGTAGTCGAAGTTGGTGTGAGACGCTATTTTGGTTAACATGTGAAGCTACATCCTTGTATCGTGTGGTAAGCACAATTCTGCTCCCATTTGTGCTATTCGGGAATGCTGATTTTAGTTATGCCATTCTTCCTTGGTCGAGATGTTGTCCAGAACTACAGGATACTTTGTATCCCACAAGAAATCATGCACCTCCTGGATCCAGTAATATTGATCTTTTGCATTCGGCTTCACTGTAGTCGAACATGATCTGGCTTCCAAAAATATTCTCGAGTTCATTGTCATCTGCCACTTCATCAGGTAGAGACACCCAGGCTCGGAATTCAAAGTGGTGATGAATAGCTCTATGGTTATAAACTGTCTTCGCCAGAGTTGTCTTACCTATGCCCTTCATCCCCACAATGCAAAGAGTAGAGCAATTCTCACCACGGTTGGTCAGTTGTGAGATCACTTCATGTGTGTCTTCTTCCAAGCCTACTACCAAGTTTGTCTCTTCCCTTAGCTCAATGCGACATACCTTTTATGCATATCTCAAGAAGCTCAAGAGCGTTATTGAGTCAACCAATTTCTTTGGAAAATTTTGCTAGAGGATCTGTCTTCTTTTGTCTTTTGATCCTTTTGGAGACTGAACTTTGTCTGTAGGTTCTCAAAGAATTCTCTGCATCTCTAACAATATTATTGAATTGATCGGTCCAAGCCTCTCTTGAATACTTTATGCCTTTAGCTGCTTCTGCATCTCCAAGAAGATGGTACACTTGCTCAATTTTTGTGCATAGTTGCTTGAGGTGATTAGCTACCTTGATTGGTTCCTGATTGAGCTGGTTTTTGATGTTGTCTAAAAGAGATGTAGCACCTGTGTAATCTATGGCTTGAGGTGGGCACGCTGGCAGTTGTGGGAGCCGGACAGATCTTGATCGATCTCTGCTGATAAAGGTGAAACCATACTTATCCTTTCTTTCAAAGAGGTCCCAGATGACAGTCTCCACCCAGATGCAGCAACGACGGAGCTGAGGCTTTGCATAAAGGAAAGGCAGAATCCAGCTCATGCCTTGTATGCTGCCTATGTCGTGTTCTACTTCGTGGATGATCTCTTCTGCTTCCCTCACCCAGGACATTTTCCGTTTCACTTTCAAATTTAAGCCCTTCTAAATCTCTCAGGAAAGCAAGAAGTAGCGTCAGTGGCAACTTGATCGAGTACTGTATTCTCTCTGAACCTTGATTCTTAGCGATCAGTTCATTTAATTTCTCTTCAATAGAAAGAGTTGGCTCAGCTCGTTTATAAACAGAGGATTTGTGTTCCGCTAATGGTCTGTCCTGCAGGCGTCTAACAATAGACCTTGAAATCTCCAGTGATTTATAGATGTCTCTAGCATCTGTTTCTTTATTCCTAATATGATCCCTTATCAGAAGCTTGATCTGATATAAGTCAGCATGAAATTTTATCAGATTCCCAAAATAAACCGGCATCAGAATTTCACTTCTTTTTCTGTGTCTCCGAAAGATTTGATTGCAACCCTCCTCCCTAATCAACTTTTTGGTTATCTCCACCCAATTTTTCTCAGCATCACTTATTCTTACAGTCACTCCTGGTAGTCTGAGCTGGGAATCCCGAATTTGATGAGCTTTCTCATCTATCTTTTTCCGTGATTCTGAAAACGTCTTTTATGAGGGCATCTAAGAGCCTCCATTCCCTTCTTACCCACTTGTAATTATCCTCTCCATTTTGAAGGACACCATGGAAGAGTTCAAGAGTTGCTAAAATCAGAACAGGACATGTAATGACTAGCAATATATAAGCGCAACTATGCAACGTAAAGGAATAAAACGATTGACAGACAATAGAAGGTATAACATAGGCATAAAAGAGCTTGGAAATCACAAACCAAAAGGCCATTAGTGCTCTCGTCGTTGTGTGCCAAATAACACGAAGTTATTATATTGTTCAAAAGGAATAGTTTCTGAATTGGTCTTAGAATAGAATAGAATAGGTGAAGCAAGTGGAATGGCTTTAGCAAAGCCTGCTCAGGTGAAGAGGTCAGGAGAATCCAGGGCTCAAGTAAGTGTGGGATTAGAGGTGGTTGGTTTTCACTGATTCTTTCACTCTCTTTTTATTAAAAAAAAAAAAAAAACAAAGTCTATCAAAGATGATTCTTTTTACCAAAACAACTATGACAAATTTTGTGTAACGTTTTGAAAGCAATGCATGTGTTTGAGGAAAAACAAAAAAGAAAAGGAAAAAGTCCTTCTATATAATCAAGATTTTCTTCTCAAAAAAAAAAAAAATAATAATAATAATAATCAAGATTTTTTTTATATTACATATTGTTACATATCATGATAATATTTTATTGTTATCTTTCAGTTGTGTCATTTCATTTTTTTTAAATTTTTTTTTAATATTTTATGAATTACTTGATCATTAGTGAGATTTTTGTCTAGATGTTGCTCTCTCCAGATTGATATCTTCAAATAACAAATTATAATATAAAAAATATCTGCAAAACAAGAATAAACTAAATTCTAAAACGTAGAAAACTAAAATCTAATTTATTAAATGATTTTTTGGAACAGTAAATTTTAGACCTTGTAGTAGACTAGTTTACAAAGATTAAAACCTTAAATTATTAAAGGGAAATTGATAAAAAATAATTTGGTACAATCATAACAGTTTTTCTTTTTTTGGAAACAATTTATGATTTTCATTTGGTTAGATTTCTATTGATTAAATATTTTAGAGATTTTATGCTAAATGAGGGAAAGAGTGATATATATATATATATATAGACACACACTAGCGTCATCCCTAATGAGGCTCTTGTTTTTAGGTTTAGTGTTTTTTATTCATCCCAATTTGTGGTTTACATGTTTAATATTACACATTTGCGAATTGCTAATAGAGTAAGGAGTTTAATAAGGCTAGCTCCAAAAATGAAAACTAAAATAGCTTTGAAATCATGTGTGAATTTGCAAAGATTAATAAATTTGAGAGGCATAATACAGTAGACAAAAAATTTGATACCTTCAGCCTAACGATTTTGTCTTGCAGAAGAATGCTCATGTCTTGTCGCTACCAATGACAAGCCTCAGCTTTGTCTTGACTTTGTTCCCTCCGTCCATGTCCTCAAAAGCTTTGGCACATGCTGCCTTAGGCATATCTCTTTTGATACAAGTAAGTTGCCCGTGCGATGCACGGATAATATTGTAATGTTTTATATAAGATAGTTTTGGAGAATATATTGTACATATATTATAGTATAATTTTTATAAAACTTTATTAATAATAAGTTCATCATAAGAAGCGATAATTATAAATTGCATGTGCTAATCCATTATAATTATACATTCATGTAATGAGTAATAAAAAAACAATTTCATAGGAATATTGTAGAATAAAAGTTGATATAAAATGTGTTTTTATCTTTTTTCTTACATTAAAATCCCAAACACCCACATTTAATCAAAACATTTGCAAAACCTAAAAGTCCACAACGTTGGATCTCAACATCAAGATTGTAATTGCCATTGTCACTCAATATAAAATGCAAACTCCATTCCTTGGTTGTAGCCAACTCATATGGATTATGATTAGATGGAATAACAATGTTAGAGCTAGGTAAGAATTGTCTGAAAGAATGAAAGCAAATGACATTGTTTTTTGTTTGTGTGTATTTGACATGGGATGACATGAAAGGGCTATAGGTTAAGTATATATAAAATAGTAGAAGTGTGAGAGGTGAAAATGGTGAATTGAAATGCAAAGAGTTTTGTGTGCATGTGTGGAGAAGAAAAAGTCTTAAAATATTAAATCAAAGGAAACAAAGAATCTTTATTTTTTTTAATTAGAAAAATCTTGAAACATTAAACCAAATGAAACAAAAATTCAATATTTAATTTGTTTTTATCTCTGATGTGATATTTGAGAGTATCTCAATTTCAATTATCTTCGCAAAGAATACGCCACATTTCAGAATCTTATGCTCTCCTAGGTCTCTCCTTATATATATATATATATATATATATATAGAATAACTCCTGACTTTAATTTGAATGGAGTGTTGAACTATGCAATCTAAATTTTAGCAACAATTGATACTGGGAGAGTGGTTTAATGGTTATCTTATGCAAAAAACTGGATGGAGTAGATAAGGAAGAATGGTAGTTTTTTTTCTAAGAACAACTCCTTTTTGGATACGAAGTGACATTTAAACTCAAATAAGGAAATAATATGGGTTTGAAATTTGAATGTGTTGAGACTCCAAGGTTGTCAAAATCGGGATCTTACGTAAGATCATGAGAGGTAGGTGGGATCGTAGATTGTAGGATCGAATCGTGGATCGTAAGATCCTACATTATTTAAGAAAAAAAACAAAAAATACACATTGGTATGTTAAATAATCACATAAATTATACATTTATTGATATAATTACCATACATCACTATAACCATTTGTAAGTATCATTTAAAGGGGTCAAAAACCTCAAAATGTGATATTCTATTGAAATATTTTTTATTTGAGTTCAATTGACACTCTTTCTACATTAGAGTGAAAAAACTTGGTTTATTGGGATTTTATTTTTCATTTGGGTTTAACTGGGCCTTTTGTCAAGTTAAAGAAGATTATAAGAAATCAAGGTTATTTAGGATCGTCAAAATCGTATGATTCTACCGATCTTGAATGATCGCTAAGATTCTTGAAAGATTTAGATTGTTTTGAGTAGGTGGAATCGTAAAATCATAGGATCGTAAGATCCAAATCAGGATTTTGACAACCATTGAGAGTTTTTTTTTTTTAATCATTATTTCCTTAAATTATTCGCTAAAATACTTTATTTCCCTCAATTTTACTTATTTTATTCCACTATTTAAAGTTATTGTGTAAAGGTATTTTCGAACTTCAAAAAAGTCCAGATCAAGTAGTATAGATATATTGTCTCACAATTTTTGGTACCTTTCACAATGGCGGTCTTAAATCTAGCAGGGTAAGAACCAGTTGGGTATTGCAAGTGATATTCTCCCCCTTCTTTTATAAGCTTAGCACGAATCTCGGTTTTTAATAAACTAGGTCATTTTATTAATGGGTAATTATTAGGTATTCTCGGAGTACCATAAATGTGTACTCTTCCTTTTCACATAACTGTAAGTCCTACTAATTAAATTTATGGTAAGACCCACAATTCATGTGAAATGGGAGAGTACACATTTGTGTTACTCCCGAAGTATTTAATAATTTTCCTTTATTAACATGCATCCATTAAATAAATTATTGTATTCCAATACAATTTCAACGGTGCGACTTAAAAAAAATGCTCATTAGAGTGAGTAAATGGTATTTGGTGAAGATCTCAAAAAAGTACATAAAATAAAATTAATTAAAAAGTAATGAAATTGCCATATTGGGGTCTGTTTGGGATATGCTTATTTTGTTGAAACTGAAAATCTTTTGTTGAAAATACTGTAGATAAAAGTAAAAGTTTTTTTTTTTTTGGACATATAGATAAAGGTAAAAGTTAGCTGAAATAGTATAGCGGGATTCATGAATAGTACTAGTTAGTCGCTAACCTGTGCGATGCACGGGATAGTTAAATAAAAAGACAATTAACCAACATCACGTTAAGGTAAAAGAATTAGTGAGAGACTGATTTGCCCATCAAGAATTTAAAAGAAAAAAAGATTGATATAATAAAATCTAAGAAATTTAGAAATAGAAAATTGAGTTAATAATATGCATATTATAGACATTTTGCTAGGTAGCGTTAAAAAAAAAAATGGATCTGTCATAATTAAATAAAATATAATGGGAATAAATATTTAACTTCTATGCTTTTCTATAGTTTAGAAGTGTTGTCTAACATAGAATGTTATTGGGATGTAAGAAAGATTTTTATAAAATGTTAATATCATATATATATGCTTATATTGTCAATGTCTCACTGCAGGTGCATAGTTACTGAAACCTACAAAGTAATTTACAATTCTTAAATTAATAAAACAAAATTTCTAAAAGTTATATATATACACACACTCAAAATTGATATAAACTATAAAGATAAAAACAAATCTTATTTAGTCGTATTAATAACAATATAAACAATTCAAAACATGGAACATTATCAAATTTATAACACATAATTCCATTATCTTTTACGTTGAATCCAAACAAATAATTAATTAAAATTAATCCAAACAAATAATTAATCAACCAAAAATCAAAACTTTAATTAAGAAAATAAAAAATCACATGAACCCAAAATAAAAATTCTCAATAAAGAAAAAACATATAAGGTAAAGAATTAAGATCAACCTACTAAGACACAAATACCAAAAACCCCGAAACTTAAACCTTCCAAATTTTATAGAATCCCCAAATTCTACTTCAAAACCAAACAAAACCCTTCAAATTCAAAAAATTCATATATAATATACCAAATAAAAATTTACCACACTTTGGGTTGGAAAATATAGGTTGCAGCTTTGATTTTTTTCCAAAAAATAGAGATGCTTCATCTGCCGTATACAATATAAAATAATTATTAGAAATTTCAACCCAAAAACCAAACCCACAAAAACACTATCAAAATATAGAGATTAACCCAAACACTTAGAAGAAAATAAATTCTAAACATAACAAAACTATAAGATAGAATGAAAATTTCAGGCACATATGAAAGCAAATAAAAAAGATAAAACTTACGTTTTTTTTTTTTTTTTTAGTTGAGTCTCTCTCCTTCTTATTTTTTTAATTTTAAAGTGAAGTTAAGTTTAGGGTTTTGAGATGGTAATTGCTAGGGTTTTAAGGAGAGAAGAGAGAGTCCTACCAGGAGTCTAAATAATATAAACAATTCAAAATATGGAATATTATCAAATTTATAACACCTAATTCCATTATCTTTTACGTTGAATCCAAACAATTAATTAATTAAAATTAATCCAAACAAATAATTAATCAACCAAAAATCAAAACTTTAATAAAAAAACAAAAAACCACATGAACCCAAATAAAAATTCTCAATAAAGCAAGAATATATAAAAATTTACCACACCTTGGGCTGGAAGACATAGGTTGCAGTTTTGATTTTTCTTCAAAAAATAGAAATACTTCATCTGCCATATACAATAAAAAATAATTATTAGAATTTCAACCCAAAAACCAAACCCATAAAAACATTATCAAAATATAGAGATTAACCCAAATACTTAGAAGAAAATCAATTCTAAACATAATAAAATAATAAGATAGAATGAAAATTTCAGGCACATATGAAAGCAAATAAAAAAGACAAAACCTACGTTTTTTTTTTTTTTTTTTTTTTTTTTTTTTTTTTTTTTACGTGAGTCTCTCTCCTTCTTATTTTTTTAATCTTAAAGTGAAGTTGAGTTTAGGATTTTGAGATGGTAATTGTTAAGGTTTTAAGGAGAGAAGAGAGAGTCCTACTAGGAGTCTCTCTCTTTTTTTCTTAATCCTAAAGTGTTTTTTTTTTTTTTTTTTTTTTTTTTTTTTTGGTGAGTCCTGTTTTTTTTTTTTTTTAATAAAAAATTCAAACCTAAAGTGAGTCATTTTTTTTTTTAAATTCTAACGTGAGGTATCTTAAAAAATTATAATTAATTTTTAATCTTCAATTTTATATTATATATAGATAATAATAATGATGTGATAGACCAACAAAATATATCTAATAGAGTTTTACTTAAACTAAACTATTGTAACACTAATAAATATAAGAAGATATAAAATCTAGAATAAAAAGAATCTAAAATAAAAAGAAACTATTTGGTATTTTTGTGATAAGTTGATGTAGGATATTGTTATTTTGGTATTTTTGTGCAAAAAACGTTATTTTAGGTTATTTTAATGTTTTTTTAGGTCAAATTTGGTTCCTATTATGGTTAGGTATTAATTAGGGCTTATTTTAGAATATATTTTCTTGTCCATCAAGTTTTATGGAGCCCTTAAATAGGCCTCCAAGTTTGTATACATTTTTCAATATTATTGATATTAATAAAAATTCAAACTTTTGTCTATTGTTTTTCTGGTGAATTCTATATAAGATATAAAACCTAAAATAAAAAGAATCTAAAATAAAAAGAAAAAGAAAATAGTAATGATGTAGAAAATTGTGAGAGTTTCAAAGGTTTCGGTTTTATATATATATATATATATAGATAATAAAATAAGTTGACAAAAATAATCTTGCCAAAAATACACTGAGACAATCAAATTTCCTTGAAAACGTGTTAGAAGTAGCCTTTAATAGATTTAACATATGCATGTGTAATGTGTCATATGCAACTCCTTCTCACCATTTCCTCTCTCTCTCTCTCTCTCTCTCTCTCTCTCTCTCTCTCTCTCTCTCTCTCTCTCTCTCTCTCTCTCTCTCTCTCCTCTATGAAACTTGTTGAATCTAAAAAATAAAATGATTTTTTTTAATAAATTGTAAATTCAGAAATAGCATAATCAAGAGTAAAAGACACAAGAATACTTATGATTTACCCTGAAATTAGTTTTGAATATTCAGAATTAAATTTTTTTTAATATTTTGATTTTTTTTTTTTTTAAATAGAATTCCGTAATGTTAGCTTTTCACATGTAAGTAGGTAAGGAAATATTGCAGCTCATCTTTTAGTAAAACATGATATTGGCATTATTGATTTTTCGGTTTGGATAGAAGAGAATTCTTGCTTTCTAACGCAAGCTCTTCATCATGATGTAATTTTTTCTGTCATTTAATGAAAGTTCTAGTCTTTCTATTAAAAAAAAAAAAACAAAAAGTATTTATATAGGTATTAATTTTAACAATTTTGTTCTATAAATTACATTTTGCCCCCTTAACATTATCTTTAATTCTTTTGAGAGACAACCACAAAACTTTTCTACAATATTTTTATAAACTGTTGAGGTATCAAATTTTTATTAATTTGCATCTAGGCCCACCACTTACATCACTTTTTTAACATAACAATAACCACTAACAACATTAGAAATTTATAAAAACTTTTGTAACTCTAGCATTTTTCTCTTTTAAAAGGCTATAAAAAATTTATTGATCCAAAATATAAATAAAATATACAAGTCTAGAAAAATTAGCCATTAAACAAAAATTACTAATAGCAAAAAAGAAAAAAGCCCTATAAACCAATTTTACCTAAAACAAACAACCCAGCCATTTAAAAATTTTTAAACAAAATTATTTTGTCCTTATCCTATAGTATGCATCATGCATCAAAGACACTTAAAAAAAAAAAAAAAAAACCGAAGTAGCTAAACAGGAGAGCCGGAAGCCAAAATCACCATACGCAGCTAACAGTAAAGTCACCCCCTAATACCAAATTTTGGCTCCAATCCTTAACCATAGTGTTGCTGATCATTTTTGATCGATAGCACGTCGTGAATCAACTTCTCCCCAACTACTGTTGCTTCTTCTTCTCATTCTTCTAGTCTTTGTGTTCTCTTTTTTATTTTTTTTTTTATTTTTTATTTTATCTGTTTTCTTGTTTTGTCTGCTGAATACTGATGTGAAAAAAAAAAAAAAAAAAAAAAAAAAAAAAAAAAAAAAAAAAAAAAAAAAAAAAAAAAAACTTGAGTTTTGAACTTTTTCAAACTAGTCTTTAGTATTAGATCATTTCCACCAACCACGTGACCTAATGCTCGTAACTTTTTGTTTGTACTTTGTCCTCATACTTTTTTTTTTTTTTTGATAACATTTCTTTTTTCTTTCATTACATAGGCACATGTACTGATGTACATATATATTACATTATTATTATCATGATTATTTTTCTAGATAAATTACATATTATTACTCTAAATTATACACCAAATTACACTTTATATTATAAATTATTCGAATGTACGCTTTGCGCCTTAAACTATGACCTTTGTACAATTTACACCCCGACATTAGTTTAACTGTTAAGTTAGATACAAATTAATAGCACATGACTTGTACATAATTTTTGCTTAGATGACACACTGTTTAAAGACTAAAATACTATTTTCACAAACAATGAGGGATTCCTAGAAAATTAGGTTTTTTGAAGGAAAATTGTAGGAATCTAGGTCAAACTGAGTGGGGAGCTAGCCAAACCGATAAGGAGGGAAGATTTGGGGATTTTGGTCTAAAGTAATGCTACAGTCACAAACTATTTTACAACATTTTTACAAAATGTTGATGTGATCAACCTCTTATTGGTTTTTATCTAGGTCCACCATTAATATTATTTTTTCATTTACTAATAATCACTCATCACATCAGCAATTTGTAAAAAAATTTGTAAAATAGTTCGTATTTTTAGTATTATTCTTTGGGCTAAGTGCTGATAAGCACTTGGTTCAGATCCTTTCAGATCTTTTCCTTTTTGGATCCGTCTATTTTTGTTTTCGATTGAGATCTAACTCATCCGAATTTTGACTTCATTTTCTAATTTTCTTGGTCCTCATGGAAAAAAAAAATTAATTCCAAATAGTTTTAATTAATTAATTACTTGTCTAATTAATCATTTTCTACCTATTTTGCTGGGAATCAATTAATGCTTTGATTGTGGATTAAATTAGATGCATGCTACCTTACCATAAATCTTATCATAATAGGAATATGACACATCATTTAATTTAAATTGAACTAAAAATAGACCTATTAGAATTGAGAGATCATAATCCGTTGTGGTTGAGACAGGTTTCATGCAAGTGCACTTTACCTTTTAAACTTGTTTATTTGATATCTTTTAATTTGATGGTCCAATTAATGCCTATACACTTTTATTTTGATTGTTATGACCCGAAGATCTTTTTCAATGAAATGTATTAGGAGATCAAACAGTCAAAATTACAATCTGACATTGGAAACATGAGATGGTGATGATGTGTAATGCAATGCAAGTGAGGTTAAATAAGAGGTAAAAAATGAGGTGTCTACAATACCTAGATATCATAGTTACAGAAAAACAAAACTAAGTTTTTGTGTAGGTTGAGAATGAAGAATACAAAAAATGATTAGACACTAGACTAATGGTGTTTATATCTAATAGAGGAAGGAAGAAGACCTATATATAAATTTAGAGAATTGGTGAATTAAACAAAAAGTCCAACTAAATATGAAATAATGGGTATAAATATGTAAAACAAATATAGATTAATGGACATACAAATGTAATTTTAATATGGCTATAATTTCAAATCACACTCCATCAATGGGTAAAAAATTATGGTCAAAATTTGGTTATATATTTAATGGGAAATAAATTGCAAATATTATTATTTTTATTGAGATACCCCAACATGACATAACGATAATACAAAATGTCACACCCCAAACCCAAAAGGATCAAAAGTACGAGGAAACAAACCATCAAGAGAAATTGTAGGGAATTTTTTTTCCACATAATAAAAATATAAACATATTGAAATATATATTTACAAACAATGCAAACAACAAATCATGTGTCTCCAAATATACATGAAATTCTAAAGCTCCAAATTAATCAACACAAAGTCATGATCCTCCTTAAGATACATAACCTTAATAGCAAATATAAGTTTACTAGCAAAGGCTCTTACTAACTCCAAGAATCTAGCCTCCAACGGAATTAACTATTGCCTCCAAAAGTTATCAAGACCAAATCATCAAACATTTATAATTGTTCCCTCATGCTTTGGATCTTTTTGGGTTTGGGACTTAACAAGAATTGGTATCAGAGCTGAGGACGACTCTCCTTTAAGTGGTGGTGGGTGAGTTTTAATGAAATTGAGTCCCACATCCCTGAAGTGAGTGTCCCAAGATGGGTTTATAAAGGTGGCTGCCTCTCTAATTGGTACAAGGCATTTTTCCTTGAGGTGGTGTCACGTGAAGAAGAACAAAATTGTGAGGGGTCTATGGGACAGCCAAGCAGAAAATATTATGTAAATTACTGATTGTCTCAAAAGTTTTAACTATTGGGATATTGTAAATTTAATTATTTAACCAAAATTCTAACACTCTCCCTCACGTGTGGGCCAAAACTACATTTTAATAGGTGAGGCTCAACACGTGAAAATTCAAATGGAAGGTAGAGTGGAGAAGATAAAAATCAAAGATCTCATGTTCTGATATCATATTAAAATATCGATTGTTTCAAAAATTTTAATTATTAGGATATGATAAATTTAATTATTTAACCAATACTTTTAACAAACTGAGAATAGCTACACCAGTGACCAAAGATTAGGTACTATGGCTAGAGAACACACTGGTGGCCTGACGAGGATCACCTGAGGATGATGTCACGGTGATGTGCATGAACAAGTTGAAGGCGCTTGCCGGCTCGAAATTTACTATATTTTGAGAGTTTTTTTTTTTAATTTTTGGGAGTTGTTTGGCCAATCTTGAGATGAGGAACTGATCTATGTGATTAGTTTTACAAACCGAGATCGATGATCTTGAGTAGTTGTGAAAAATGTCTGGACAATAGTCGGTTGTGATTTATTTGAAAGATAGTTAGTGGTGTTGGGCGGAACGTTGGTCGGCAGTGACTCAAGTAAAGGATGGTTGGTGATTGGTTACTTAAACCCTATTGAAAGCCATAGAAAATTGGCTTTGACACCATTTTAAAATCTAAAGAATAAAATAGAGTGATGTTGATTTTAAATTGAAAAAGTGTGTATAGGCAAAAGCAAAAGACGTAAGGTTTTTTTTTTTTTTTTTTGATACCAAATATAAAATTCATTAGACAATAAGACATAAGGGTTAACGTGACACGACTAATGTAATACGCATAGTTAATAAGATGATTTTTTTTCTTTTTTCTTTGTTATGAGTCGAAGAATTAGGGTCTTTGGGAGTCAATAAAGAATTACCAATATTACCTTTCAATTATTGTAATCACTCGTTCATCAGTTAAAATTTCAATTTTTTTTTTTATTTGGATAAGGATAAAACTTGTTTCTATGTTTTAAATGAGTTATTGTCAAATAAGTCAACTTGTCTTGACACAACTCACGTAACACGTTGTTTTCACACGAATATTGAACTGGGTTATTTTGAGTTCATTGTGAGTTAAGAAGATCAACACGAAATTGACAAATTTATTAATCATGTAAAAAATCAATACATTTTGACAAGAATCCAATTACACTAATTAATCACTTGTTAAGAAAATCTGCGTTATATCATGTCATTTTTATGCCTTGTAGGTTGTGTCAAACATGAACAAGTTTATGAGAAGTTGTTTCATGCATATGATATAGTGAGAGACCGAAAAACTGCTGTCTCTCCAAAAAGATTCTCTTGTGATTAGGGTTATATGTGGAGTCACCACTTATTTTTATTTAAACAAAAATATAAAAAAAATTAAAAGGCAATTGAATAATTCTAGATTGTATTGATAGTAACCTTACAATTGATAGAAAATTACAAAGTTTTGATCCTAGTTCAGGCCCAGCTGAACCTATTCGGAAACTGATGTCATTGCCCAAGGCCCCCAAATCAAAAAAAGGCCTCAAGTATGGATCAATAAAATCTTTAGAAAAAATTCCAAAATATGACTCAGTAAATTAGTCTTCCAAAAAAAATCCAATTAATTCTTTTAAAACAGAATCCGAATTACATGAAATCTTAAGAGAAGGGCCGTTGAAAAATTTTTGCTATTAATTTTCCTATAGGAATGTTAATTAAAGTCCTAAAATTTAGCCAATGCATGAATATCAAGTACTCCAAAATTAAAATTGATTTTTTACATGCACCATATCTGACTCCTAAAATTCTTCACATGCGTGTAATTTTTACTTTTTTTTAGAGACTGGTCTCCTACACAAGTTTATCTCTCTCAAATAGTCCAAAATTAAAATTGATTATCTAAACTATTCTCCCTCAATAATCCAAAATTCCCATTAGATCTACCAATTCCCCCCGTGAATTGGTCGCCAGCTCCAAGAAAATCTCTGGCAATTCGTTGTACAAGTAAAACAAAGTACTCTCTCATTTTTCAAATTTTTTCTATCTTTCTGTGACATGGCTTCATTGTTTACTTTTTCTCTATTTGGTAAAGAATAGGAGAAAGAAAACGGTGGATGAAACATGTATACGAGTTTTTCACTTTTTTCACGCTTTTGTTTGGTAAAGAAGGAGAAAGGCTAATTGGTACGGTAGTGTACTACCCTGTTCTAGATCTATCATTTTATTTTATTTTATGCACTTATGAATTTATAAATTTGTCATTTTATAGCGTCAAATAGTAAAACAGTGTGATGCAGTACAAATTCGTCAGTCTAAGTGAGTGCGTCTAGATGGAGCCAAGATGTCTTCTCTGTGATTGCAGAAATGGTAGATCAGCTTCCTTAGAATGGTCACCAGTGTGGTGCCTACCATAACGTCTTCGATGCCAAAGTCAGTATAAAGAAACTTTTTGGGAAAGAATAATGCCATGTAACAGAGCAAGAAATATCTTTAAGTGTGTCTATGTACCTCGTCTTGACATTGTGAGGGCCTTATATATGTTTTCACAGCTTCTAGCTGTTGGGGTAGTTATGGTGGTCTTAATGTCCCTCTTGGTAACGTTCCATGCTTTGTAATGTGACTTCAATGTGTTCCAACGGTCCATACAGCTGGCTTTGTAACCGCTCCAGGTATAATTAGCTACATTGAATGGTCCGGTTGCCTTCGTCGGTGATGTGGGTATTTGTTTAGCTTGTCTGAGAGGATGGTCTCGTTTGTCTTATTGAGTTCGTCTGTAGTTGATTTTGTTAGTCCCATTAGCTGCCCCAGGATTCTGTGGTCGTCGTGACATGTCATGACGACTATAGAAGATGAAAGGTTTTTGGACTGTAAGCAACTCTTGGGATTTCGCATCGTATTAAATGCGTAGTGGCGGCGCTCCACAGGTTGTGGCCATATGGCACGTTTTGATTGGTGGAGTTAATGCTCCAATTTGTGGGACTATTGGGTTTTTCGTTGGTTTTTAGTTGTTTTGAGCCTTAATTTTAAACTTCTCCCCTTCTCATTTTTTCCCTTTCACTTTTCTCAAAAACTTCCAATCATTGTTCTGAGCATTTTCTTTGCTAACTCCACTCTACAACTCTTTTTCGAATTTGCTGTGCGTGGTGCTTTTCATCTCCTTTTTTCTGAGGTACGTTTTTCTCCTTTTCTTTTGGTTCTCTTTATTCTCAGTTGTAATAAACATCTAATTTTTCCTTTTTCTCTTTTTTCATTGGATTTCGTTTTCTAGTTTTTTGGAAATTTAGTATTTACCTCTTTCTTCTGTGTTTTCTCTGGGTGTCCATGGTTAGTGGCTCCGAGGTTAGGATAGCTTGCCCCTCAATTTCCTTCCTTTTCGCGCGTTTTGGGGGGGGGGTCTTTAGGTGTTTTCCCAAACCTTAAGGACTTTGTTTTTTAGGGTAATAGTCTGGGCGTGGTATTGGCTGAGTTGTTGCCTTTGCTACGTCAATCAATTGATTGGTTCGAGGGTCTGGTGAGAGAGGGAGAGGTGATGTCTGAAGTTAGGTCTAGTGAACTCGAGACTGGGTTATTGTCTAATGGCGACTCGGTGGAGGGAGATACAACCGTCTCTACCCCTCGAGCGGTTAGGGCTTTTCATGCCTTCGAGGAGGTGTGCGGGTTGGATGCTGACACCGTGGGTAGATTTAAAGATAGGTTTCAATTTCTGGAGTGGGTTCGTGTTCGTTGGCCCAATGACAAGGATAGGGCTTGCCACTTCTTCCCTGGTGAGGTATGCTTCTATGAGGCTGCCTTCACTTGTGGACTTAGGTTCCCCGTCCATCCGTTCATGATGGAGCTTTTAGACCACTTTGGTATTGCTCCCGGGCAACTTATGCCCAATTTATGGAGGATAGTGGTCAACTGTATCGAAATATGGTTGGCTGCTAACAGGGACATGATTAAGGTAGGTGAACTTATCTATCTTTATCGTTTGAAAAAGTCTAAAGAGTATGGATATTATGAGTTAGTACCCTAGGAGAGGAGAACCAGGATTGTCAGGGGTTTACCTTCGTCCTTCAGGTACTGGAAATCGAGATTTTTCTTTGTGTCCAGGGACAATTTTGAGACTTCTTCCAGCAAGGATTGGGGTGATATCCCGAGGTTGTTTCGTCAGTGGGGAACCCCGACCTTAGATGCTTCAGTATTTCTTCCCGTCGTTTTTAGTTCTGTTGTATTTGTTGTTATCGTCATTGACTCCTTTACTTCTTGTTTTTTGTAGTTAAGAGACGGCCTGAGCTCAAAAGCAGGCATAAGGAGCATGTTGAGCAGGCGATAGAATACGCCAAGATGATCGAAAGTTGGGATGATCTGGTAGATCCGCGACCCTTGCCTTCTATAATGTTGGTCTTGACTCGTCTCCCTACGTCCTGCGCAACATCGACATCAAAGGAAAAAAGAGTAAGTATTGAGCTCGTCGGTATTGATTCTCTTGTGCACACTTCAATTATTATTATTATTATTATTATTATTATTATTATTATTATTATTATTTATTTATTTATTTATTTATTTTAAATTTTAACAAGTTTTTTCTTCTTGCAGAAATGACAACCAAGTTCAACAAGGATATGTATGCAAAGATGAGGTCCAAGAAAGACGAGCCGTTGTCAAACATCGAGCAGAAGGTGGTGCGCGTCACTGGGAAGGGTCCCTCCGTCACTCCAGCTGCATCCATTACTCCCATCGTCTTTGGTATTGAGACGACAAGGACGGCCTCTCCTACAACCTCGGTTGAAGAGATCCATACTCCTGCCTCTAAAAGGCCGCGGTTGTCTGACAAAGAGAACGAGAAGGTTGATTCTCGCTCATCTACCATTTGGGATGACGAGAGATTGGCGGTGGACAGGGCTCACGGGGTCATGATTGCCGAGGATTTGAAGGTCTTCTCTGGCATACCCTTTAACAATGTTGTGACTCACCACGTCCATAAACTTGTTCAGGTAAAATGTTTGTGCAACTTTTAGTCTCTTTTTCTTTCTCATTCTACTGACGATTTGAATTTCTTTTCAGGTGTTGGGGGAAAGTCTCCATATTACTTCTGAGTACTTCACTCAAGAGGTCAAGGTGGCGTCTCACACATCCAGAATGGAGGCTTTGGAGGCGGAGAATTCTATGCTAAAGAAGAATCTTATTGACTCAATGGGCGAGGCCACCACCTTAAGGGAAAAAATGAAGACCTTGAATGACGACCTCAGAATTGAGCGTCAGTTGACCCTGGAGAAGGGCGAGCAACTTCTGGGTGCCAAGGAGAAGCTCAAAACTATTGCTACTAGGCCCGTTGAAACTTTCCAGAAGACTGACGAGTATAACACAATCCTATTCAGTTGGTACTTCAAGGGTTTTGAGCTTCTGAAGAGGTACCTCGTCAAGCATCGTCCTGAAGTGGACTTGGAGAAACTGGATTTGGAAGAGGTTGACTAGGAGATGGCTGCTGACGAGGCTGCCCAGTTTTCTGCCATTGAGACTAATGCCCTTGAGAATGCCCCTACTAGTGACGCCCCTACCGGTGACAATGTTGCTACTGACGCCCAAACCTAATACTTATGAAAATTTTCTCTTTTTTCTTTTTGGGTGCTTGTTATGTTTTGGGCTTTTTGTAAATCTAATTTCAATACAATTTCCTTTTAATCTGCCTCGAGAACAATATTTTTAGCCCAGTGTTTATGGGCCTTTAGATGTAAAAATAATGGTAATTGCCCGTTGTTTTTGGTCTTTAATTAAATTTGCAGCTGTGTACTTGTATTTGTGATTGCACACTTATTGGTTCATGATCTGCTTGTGGTATCTTACACTCATTTGCACTTTGTACTTAGTAAAAATTTTTGTTGTGACTTTCCTTTTTATTTGTCAACGATTTTGTCTGTGTGGGTTTTGTTACTTAGTTGATTTCCTACAACTTGCCCCTCTTCAAGGGATCTCGTCGAGGGTTGTGGTTGGGAGCTCAGATTCAGCCTGAGCTTTGTTCTGGTTTGTTGCAAGGTTCTTGTCTCTTCAAGGGATCTTGTAATTCTTTTGGCTTCATCAGTAACTTACATCCGTCTAGGTGGAATCTTATTACTTAGCCATTTTTTGTTTTTGTGACTTACCCCATTTTAGGGACTTTGTCATCGTCGATAACTTACATCCGTCAAGGCGAAATCTTGTTACTTGGCCATTTTTGATTTTTGTGACTTACACCCTTTTAGGGACTTTGTCATCATCAGTAACTTACATCTGTCTAGGTGGAATCATGTTACTTGACCATTTTTGGTTTTTGTGACTTACACCATTTTAAGGATCTTGTCATTCTTTGGACTTATAGCTGACTAGACCTGCTTAAACGAAGACATTAGTTGATAATCCTTTTATTAATTTTAGGAATGAATACATTTATTTGTTACATCTATTGGTGGTACTTCTTCAAGTGCTCAATGTTCCATGGCCGCGGGAGCCTCTGTCCGTTTAGGGTTTCCAGGTGGTAGCTGCCTTGCCTGGAGTAGTGGACAACTCAGTAGGGTCCTTCCCATGTGGGGCCAAGCTTCCTTGGGCAGAGTCTCTAGTCACTGTGGTGACCTTGCATAGGAAGAGGTCGCCTATGTCAAGTCGTCTGAGCTTTACCCTTTTGTTGTAGTATTCGGCCATCTTCTGCTGGTACTTTGTCATTCTGCTGGAAGCTTTGTCTCTTACTTTGTCCAGACAATCTAGGTTGATTCACAGGTGATTGTCATTATCCTCTTCGTTGAATACCTTTCGCCTGATGCTGGTTACTCCTGCCTTGACAGGGATCACTGCTTCAGTGCCATAGGTGAGTCTGAAGGGGGTTTCTTCTGTTGGGGTTCTTGCTGTGGTTCTGTAGGCCTACAAGACGTTTGGCAATTCTACTGGCCAGACACCCTTCGCGTTGTCCAGCTTAACTTTGATAATCTTGAGTAATGTACGATTCGTCACCTTCGTCTATCCATTCTCCTGTGGATGCCCTAGGGACGAGAACTGGTTCTTGATGCCTAGGCCTGAACAGAAGTCCCTAAAGCCTTGGCTGTTGAACTAGTGTCCATTATCTGATATGATCATCCTTGGAATCCCGAACCTAAAAATTATATTCTTCCACACGAAGCTCTGGATTCTTGCTTTAGTGATAGCTGCTAGTGCCTCTACTTTGACCTACTTTGTGAAGTAATCGATAGCAACTAGTAGGAATTTTACTTGACCTTTACCTAGGGGCAGTGGACTGACGATGTCGATTCTCCATTGCGCAAATGGCCACGAGGATTCTATCGTTGTCAGTCTCTCTGCTGGAAGTCGCTGGACATTCTCGAACCTTTGGCACTTGTCACACTTCTTGACGAGCTCTACTGCGTCCACCTGCATAGTAGACCAGAAATAACCTGTTCGAATGACCTTGCTTACTAGGGATCTAGGGCCAGCATAGTCCCCGCAAATTCCTTCGTGGATTTCTTCCAGAATGTACTTGGCTTCCTCTTCGTCGACACACTTCAAGTAAGGCATGGAGAAGCTTTTCTTGTATAAGATGTCATTAAGGATCATAAATCTGGCCGCCCTCTTCTTGATCTTCTTGGCCTCTTCTGCATTCTGAGGGAGGTGCCCATCTTAAAGGAAAGATACGATCGGTGTCATCTAGCTATTTGTGCTTTGGATTGCAAATGTTAGAACTTCTTCGATGCTGGGGCATTTCTGGATTTCCATCACCAAGCCCATGCTCGTCGCCCCTTCTTCTGACGATGCCATCTTCGCGACTTCGTCTGCTACCATATTCTGGCTTCTGGGGATCTGTACAAATTCTACCTTATCAAACTCTTAAGTCAGAAGTTTCGTTAGCCTGAGGTATTTCTGCATTCTCACCTCCTTTGCTTCATACTCTTCCTTGATTTGCCAAATTACCAGCTTTGAATCATTTTGGACTAACAAGTTCTTAGCCCTGAGTTCCTTTCTTAGTCTCAGTCCTGTCAGTATTCTTTTGTATTCGGCCTCATTATTGGTGCCAAAAATTTCAGTTGAACTCCATATTTGAGCCCTTCTCCGTCAAGGGTGGTTATGACGACCTCTACTCCCCCCCTTTTTTGGGCTGACGAACCATTGGTCTGTATCGTCCATCGTTCTACCTCATCCGGGAGGGTGAATTCGGCGATGAAGTCTGCCAAAGCTTGTGCCTTAATGGCTGTCTTGGGGTGATACTCAATGTTAAATTGGCTGAGTTCAATTGCCCACTGGACCATTCTTCCAGTTGCCTCAGGTTTGTTCATGGACTTTTTAATGGGTTGGTTTGTCATTACCAGGATAGGATGTGCTTAAAAATATTGTCTCAATTTGCGCGAGGCTACTATTAACGCGAATGCAATCTTTTCAATCCTTGGATACTTGGCCTCAGCACCTTGGAAAGCTTGGCTGACGTAGTAAATTGGGAGTTGTTTTTTGTCCTCTTCTCGGATCAGGACTGCACTTACAGCTATGGCTGATACCACCAAGTACAAATATAAGTTTTCCCCTTCTTTGGACGGACTTAAGAGGGGTGGATTACTCAGGTAACGTTTGAGCTCCTGAAACGCTGCCTCACATTCATCGGTCCAGGTGAAAGCCTGCTTCAAGGTCTTGAAGAAAGGCAAGCATTTGTTTGTCACTCTAGAGACGAACTTATTGAGAGCTGCAATCCTTCCAATGAGCTTCTGGACTTCCTTGACGGTTTTGGGCGATGCCATGTTGATTATGGCTTGCAGCTTTTCTGGGTTTGCTTCTATTCCTCTCTGGGACATTATGAATCTCAAGAATTTCCCTGAAGCTACACCAAAAACACACTTACTAGGATTCAAATTCATCTGGTATTGTTTGAGGGTGGCGAATGCCTCCTTTAGGTCATCCAGATGGGCAAGTTTTTCCTTACTCTTGACGAGCATGTCATCCACGTATTCTTCCATATTCTTGTCGATCTGCTTGTTGAACATCTTGTTAACTAACCTCTAGTAAGTTTCTCTTGCATTCTTCAGCCTAAAGGGCATCACCTTGTAGCAATAGAGCCCTTGACTTGTGATGAAAGTAGTTTTCTCCTGATCTTCTTAGGCCATTTTTATCTGGTTGTACCCTGAGAAGGCATCCATGAACGTCAGCAGCTTATGCCCGACTGTAGAGTCCACCAACTGGTCTATCCTCAGTAGGGGGAAACTATCTTTCGGACAAGTTTTGTTTAGGTCTCTGAAGTCCACGCACATTCTCCATTTCTTATTAGCCTTTTTTACTAGGACGACATTTATGAGCCAATCTGGATAGTAGACCTCTCAGATAAAGCCTGCCGACAATAGTTTGTTGACCTCGTTAGTAATTGCTTGGTCTTGTTCTAGGGCGAAGACTCTCCTCTTTGCTGGACGGGCTTTCTCTTCGGGTCCACATTTAACTTATGCTGAACGACTTCTGGAGATATGCCTGGCATGTCCTCGTGACTCCATGCGAAGACGTCTAGGTTTTCTTTAAGGAACTGGACGAGCCTTGTTCTCATCTCAGGACTTCCACTTTATCTTCCTTCTTTTCTTCGATCATCCATGTATGGTTCTCCTTTACAGCCAAGACGGCCTGGTAGCACTCTCTAGCTAAGACTTGATCTCCTTTTAACTCGCCAACACCGTTCTTCGTTGGGAACTTTACCTTCAGGCAATATATGGATGTGGTTGCCTTCCACTGGTTGAGTGTGGGCCTTTCAATAATCACATTGTAAGATGAGGGGCAGTCTACCACCAAGAAGTCTAATTGACAGGTCAACTGCCTCGGGTAGGTCCCCACTGTTACTGTCAACGTCATTATGCCCTTGGGATATACCCTGTCTCCACTGAAACTTACGAGAGGGGAATCAAAAGGACACAGTCTTTTTGGATCTAGTTTCAATTGCTGGAAATCAAGAAGGTAGATGATATATGCGGAGCTACTATTGTCCACAAGGATCCTTTTAGTGTTGAATCCTTCTATAGTGAGCATTATGACCAAGGGGTCGTTGTGAGGCTGCTTCACTCCTCTAACATCTTTTTCGTTGAAAGACATGTCTTGGTCCATCTGTCTCTACTTGAACGGGGGTATCATGTGGACGCTATTCACCTGACGCTGACATGCTTTCCTGAGGGATCTGAATGACCTGCCTGTGAATGGTCCTCCTGCAATCGTCTTTATCTCTCCAATCACATTTTGTGGAGGCTAGAACTTATTATCCTCGTCTCTGGGTGAAGAATCATGCTGGTTTTTGTTACCGTCTCTGAACCCACTAGACTCCCCTTTCTTCACATATTTCTGCAGTTTTCCTTTCCATATCAACTCCTTTATCTGCTCTTTTAGGTCCCAACAATCTTTTGTGTAGTGGCCATGATCCTTGTGAAACCGACAGTATTTATTCTTGTCACGGACGTTAAGGGATGAATGTAATGGCCTTGGTCATTTGAGGTAGTGTTCATCCTTAATTTGTGTCAAAATTTTATCAACAGGCATAATTAAGGGAGTGAATTTTACCATACTGGGAGTTCTCTTGTCCTTTCTTTTACCCTCTATCATTAGTCCGACGATCTGGGCGCTCTCTTTTTTGTCCTCTGCGATCGTCATCTTTTCTCCCCTTGTCTCTTAGCTTTTCCACATCCTTAATGGCAGCTAATGCATCTTCAGTGTTCATATACTTCTGTGCCTTCAGGAGCATCTCTGCCATTGTCTTAGGAGGATTCTTCGCGAGTGAAGCCACGAACTCTCTGGACTTCAGCCCCACTTTGAAGGTTATCAACTGCACCTTGTCGTCAGCTTCGTCAACCTCCAGGGTCTCCCAAGTGAAGCGTTTCACGTACGACCTTAGGGTTTTTTTCTCTCCTTGTCTAATGGTGAGCAAATGGTCCACTGGCCTCTTTGGGCGTTATCCTTCAATGAAGTGGTGTAAAAAGGAGTTACTCAGCTGCTCGAAGCTATCGATGGACGGTGATGGTAATTTGGTGAACCATTCTCTTGCCGTTCCTTTGAGAGTGGTAGGGAAGGAACGACACAATATCTCGTTAGGTGGTTGTTGAAGACCTAGCATCGTTTTAAAACTGTTGAAGTGGTCTTGGGGGTCCTTAAGCCTGTCAAATGGCTCAAGTTGGGGCAGTTGAAATTTCAACGACATCGGACACTCCAAGACTACCGTAGTGAAGGGCGAGTTTGTTGCCCTGACCATTCTATCCACACTTTGGTCTGTTTTCTCCTTGATGGCGTTCCTCAGTTCGTCTATCTCCTTCCTCATCTCTCGAAGAAGATTCGAATTTTGTTCATTTGTAGTAGTAGGTCTTCGATGGTCACTTCTTCTATGGCTATCTCCCTTGCCATCTGGTTGCCTTTGGACCGATTCTCCTCCTGTTGGAGCCGTAGCTTCATTTCCTGATTTTGCCTGGTAAGTTCTTCGATGGTAGCCGCAAGCGCCTGGACTTGTTGAGCCAAGGCTGCGGAATCTTGACTAGACTCCATCTGAATGTAACAGCTGATTGGAAACTACATTTTCGAGTCTGAATACGAAAATGTCGTTCCTCACAGACGGTGCTAAACTGATGAAGTGCAAATTTGTTAGTCTAAGTGAATGCGTCCAGATGGAGCCAGGATGTCGTCTCTGTGATCGCAGAAATGGTAGATTAGCTTCCTTAGAATGGTCACCAGTGTGGTGCCTACCACAATGTCTTCAATGCCAAAGTTAGTATAAAGAAACTTTTTGGGAAAGAATAATGCAATGTAACAGAGCAAGGAATATCTCTAAGTGCGTCTATGTACCTCGTGTTGACATTGTGAGGGCCTTATATATGTTTTCATAGCTTCTAGTTGTTGGGGTAGTTATGGTGTCTTAATGTCCCTCTTGGTAACGTTCTATGCTTTGTAATGTGGCTTCAATGTGTTCCAACGGTCCATACAACTAGCTTTGTAACCGCTCCGGGTATAATTAGCTGCATTGAATGGCCCAGTTGCCTTCATCGGTGATGTGGCTATTTGTTTAGCTCGTCTAAGAGGATGGTCTCATCTGTCTTATTAAGTTCGTCTGTAGTTGATTTCGTCAGTCCCATCACAGTGGATCACCTGACATGATTGTAGTCAATACTCCATAGTATATCAATTCGTTTTGCACTGTATTTAGTTTGGTTTAATTTTTGTAAATCACTATTCTATTTGATTTCATTAGATAAATTTTATTTATTTTAAAAAATAGAGATGAAATACAAATGTGGGACAATTTAAACATCTAAAAGAGATTGAACGATAATATTTCTTGATTAAATTTTGAGTCTAATCAATCATATTTTATATTTATTTTATATTAATTCATCAAATTATGTACTAAATTTGTGTTTTTTTTTCTTTCTAGTTTGAGAAACTATTATCGAGATATGAAAAATTGAAGGCATTAAAAAAGAATAGAAAAATTAATTGAAACTAAAAAAGGATCTCTAGATAAATTTGTCACTAGCAATAAGAAAAATATATTGTGTGTATGTGTATATACATGGTGAAAATCCCACAAAAAAATAAAAATAAAAATAAAAACAGGTTAGAAGATGATATAATAATACAACAGGATGGTAAAAATCAAAGTCATATCTCAATCGAAAAAGATATATTAATACAAGAAAAATTAATTTTAAATAAAAATTAGTATGGGTATGGCTTGGGAAGGTGTTAGGCACTTCAAACTACCTAGTTTGTGGGCCAGCCTTTATAATGTGTTGATAAGCCATATTTAATTAAAGATTTTATCTAGTAAACCTTAATCCTAAACCTATACAAACATCATGCACTTAACAAAAAAGAACACAACCAGCATGTTAAATATCACAATCAACAAAAAAGGAAACATATTAAAATATAATCAAACATATATTATATAAAAAAAAAGTAAAATCAAATAAACCAAACATGCAGGGAAACATATCAAAATAAATAAAACATGGCAAGATAAACTAAATAAAAAAGGAAAATAATTTATCATGATTAATTAATCTAAAACAGAGTCAAACCAAATAAACAATTACATCATTGTCATATTAACAAACATCAAATAAACATAATAATAATAATCAAACAAAGGGTGTGTGAAAGATCAAACTAACATCAAATATGGAACATGTTAATATGACATAAGAATGAAATAACATAGTCATATTAGCACATATCAAAGGAGTCATAAACATCCAAACAAATAAAACACAAGAATAAAAATAACCACAACAAAAAGATATGGATTCTATGTTGCAAAGTGGAAAATCATGAAAAGGAGATTCACATTTCTTTAAAATCATCACAGTTTAGAGTTTGTTTAACCGACCTCTCAGTGCCTACAACATAATGATTAAATTGAGAGATAAAGCTAATTGAATAACACAACAATTGTTAGTAATCACAGCTCAAGAACAAATTTGAAAATGGTTTTTGAAAACGAATTAGAAACTAGTTTTCTACCTTGGAATTTGATGGAAAGAGGTTTTTGAATACTTAGAAAACGTGCAAAGTGTAGACATTGAATTTTGTAACCGTTAATAAATTTTGGTCCCCGACCCTAATGATGAGCTTTAAGTCAAGTAAGGGTATTTAAAGAGTTCACAATAGTTTGGAAGTAATCACAACTCAAAAGCACTCAAATCGCGTTGAAAAAGATTTTGAAAAATAATATTTGCTCACTATTTTGACCATAACTTTTGATTCACAAATAATTTTTGAGTGAGGTTTGTTTCATTGGAAAGTGACATCCTGGGCTTCAATTTGAACACAAATATTGTCTAATTTGGATTTATATTGAGTGAGCTATGGTCGTTTTAATTAGGGTCATTTGAGCTGTCAAATTAGGGTTTTTGGGGAGCATGCGTATGCATGAATCATGCATGCGTACGCATGGTCAGGACCTGTGTACACAGGCCGATTTTCTGAGCAGTGAAACTTTATTTTTAAGGGGACCAAAAACATCACTCTTTGATATGGGCTGGCCTTTAGATCATTGAGAACGTCTAAAGACCATTAAAAAGCCCCGAAAACCCTAATTTTAACTTATAAATACTCATCTTATGTCTTTAATCAAAAGGCTAGCTAGAGAGAGTTATTTTTTGGCATCCATCTTCTCTAAAACCTAATTCTCTTTTCCAAACTCACACAGCAACACCTTAGCACTTTTTTTACAAATATAAAATCTCTCTTTAGTTAGATCTAAGGCAAAAACTATTTTCCCAATTCGTTTTCTAAAACCTTTTCAATTATAAGTTTGTTCTAGAGTTGTGATTATCCTAAAAACTATTGTGTTCTTTAATTATTTTTTTCCCTCAATCTAATCTTTGTGTTGTAGGCACCGAGGGGTCGATTAAGTAATCTCAAATTGAAAGTTCAATATGTGTAAAAAACACCCTTGAACGTTTAGACCCCAAATTACAAATTACCAATTTAAGCTTATAATCAAACAATAAATGTGCGGAACATGAACATAAGCTAAAAAAAAATTGATAAGCAATCTAAACCAAATAAAATCACATCCACATCAGAAATTAAATGGTAAAGATTAAGGGAAGAGAGATTCAAACACAAGGACAATACACGATGTGTTATCGAAGAGGAAACCGAAGCCCTCAGCGTAAAACCTCTCCACCGCCCTTCAAGCGGTCAATAATCCACTAGAAAATGTAGTTAGGATACATGAACAGCAATAGACCCTCCAAGCCTAATCTACCCAGTGTACCTAAG
This sequence comes from Quercus glauca, assembly GCA_023736055.1. Taxonomy (NCBI): domain Eukaryota; kingdom Viridiplantae; phylum Streptophyta; class Magnoliopsida; order Fagales; family Fagaceae; genus Quercus; species Quercus glauca. The sequence goes on along the minus strand of CM043319.1, from coordinate 8,352,363 downwards.
CCCTCCAAGCTTCTTGCTCCAATGAGGTTACGCCGAACCTTTATCTTTTCTAGCATACCGGATTCCGCTATAGCCATAGCATCAACCAATATGAATTGGTCCCTTCCTAACTGCTTTTTAAAGCACCAAACAGCCTTCTCATAGATGTGGGTATGGTGAGAAAAGGATTTGGCTAAGAACCTCTCAAGGATGTAACAATAGAGAGGGTGAGAGTAGAGGAATTTGAAGAGTTTCATATATGAAGATTGTGGATGAATCAATCTTGTTTTTCTCTAGAGTTTCTCTCTCAAAATTCTCTCTAGAAGCTCTCTACATTTCGTGGATATAAGGGTCTATATATAGTGGTGTGTGTTTGGAATGCGAAGAGTTAGTTTTTCTAAAATAGAGCTGGCTGGCGGCTTGGCCTCGTGACTTGACTGAGCCGTGAGTTCAAGCTGCGAGGTAACTGAATGACCAGTCTGGACTATTTGTCCTGTAGTGCAACAGCTGGTATGACGCTTTAGCTTCTTCGCATGCTTGGCACGTGACCACCTTCTAGCGGCTTGCTAGTCGCGAGCCACCCTCGAATTCCAGTCACAAGTCCCTGCTTCTTTGCACCATCTTGAGCAATTCTTCACACTCTCTCACACACTACCCTTGCATGATTCCCACCTAAATACAGGGTTTCTAAATGCTGAATTACAAGAAAATTTGGCATGGACTAAAGCCAACAAAATGGTTGATTAAATTCAACCTTACAATCTCCCCCTTTGGCTATTCCGTGACAAAATCCTACAACAAACTCTAGACTTAACGCGTGAGTTAGGAATAGTTGAGCAAAACTCACTCACACCTAACTCTAGAATCTGTGAAGCTCTTGAACCATAAGTACAAGTATCTCCTAAAACACAACAACACAATAAGATCATTGTATGAGAAAACTTGTAATGCATATGGAGCAAACACAATGCGATCAAGCAAAAATGGACTAAAGCAATAAAGCATGGCTTGACCAAAAACAAACAATCACTATAAATAGTGATCACAATGTTCATTCACACATGGAATGAACATCTGAACATGCAAGCTAATAAGCTCATTTGCAAAGTATCATTTGCATGTCCAACACTCAACCAATGCAACAACACTAGGTAATTGCATTAAGGATAAAAATCCAACAAAGGGTACAAGAGTGATGTACTTAAAGAAAATGCATAACATTTAGCAACAAGTACTTAAGCTACAAAGCATGGGTACAAAAACCTAAAAGCTTACAAAAGCAAATGGTTACAAAAGTACCATACACATACTTGAATAATCTCTTAAGTATTAATAAACCAAAGTTTCACACCCAAACATATCCATGAGTTTTAAAACCAGTAGAATAACCAACCTGTTTAACACATTGTATCAAACCCATAATAAAAAACATTATTCAAAAATATAATACCATAACCAACACCATAAGATAACATAATACAAGGTTGAACCATAAACTAGATAAAAACTATTTTAAGATAACATAATATAAGGTTGAACCATAAACTAGATAAACACTATTTTTGGCTGCTCCCCCTCAAAATGGCACTCCCCCTCAAGAGCTGCTTCTAAAAAATTCTCCCCCTTTTTGACCAGAATGGCCAAAGGGTCATTGTTGGGTGTTGATGCTATCAAACTTGGCTGAAAGTATGTTGAGCTGCTCCTGAATTGCTGCCATCTTGTCAGTATGCTCATTTTGGACCTCTCGAAGTCCATCAATCCTCTCCAGGATGATCTGAAATGCATCTGGAGGTACAGCTGATGAGGTTGAAGTCCTGCTTCTCTTGCCTCTGCTTTTGGATGTGGATGTTTGTCCTACAACTTCTGCTTCAGTTTCCATTGGATCACCTTCTCCTTGGTCACCCTCCTCTTCATCACCTGGAAGACGAACTTGTATCTTGATGATGGTCATCTTGTTGATGGCTGAAGGTGTAAACATGGGGCCGATATCTTGAGGGATTGTAACACCTTTTGCTCTGTAAATCCTCATGAGAAGGCTAGGAAAGATCAGCTTGGGCCTAGAGGTGGTTCTAGTCTCATCCACAATTATGTCGAATATGTGTGAGCTGATGTCAATAAAGGTTTTCTCCTTGAGCTCAATGACGAAGATAGCTCTGGCATTGTTGATTGTAGTCAACTTCCTTATTAAGGCTTTGTTTGTTTCAATGTAAAATATTTTCATCCATAAACACAGCACTTATTACATCCCTAGGTATTTTTGTGATTCGAAAATGTAGTAATCCCCAATAATAATAGATGCAAATTATTAACATTTACCTAAAAAAATAGAAGAGCCTCAGAGCACGCGCTTAGATGCTAGTTTTTTTAAAATGTATTTGAACTCAAATAGTAAACGTGTGTTTGTTCCAATTTTTTATATAAATTTTTTTTTAAATTTTTTTTTTTTTGAGAATGTAGTTGATAAAGCAATTTGAAAACTAACAGGAGAATGGTTTTGTGTTGTAGATAATGCTTTAGTGGGAGTTAGAAATGTATTTTTACCAGGCTGTGCTATAGTTTTTGAGAAGTGCTACATTTGTAACATTTTCACAATATTTTCACAAAAACTCATAGGTGGTTAGTTGTTATTAGTTCTAATTTGAACATACTACTGAAATTACGTTTCTAGTTTGCCAGTAATACAACCCGTAACAACCTGCCACATAAGAGTTTTGTTGTGAAAATGTTGTGGACATAACATTTCTTTTAGTTTTGTCTCTATTTAAACGTGAGGCTGTTGGGGTATTTTTGAACCAATGAAATATTCATTTCAAACGAGAGAAGCCCCTTAAATAATAGTAGTATAAAAGAGATGAACGTGAGATATTTAAAAAAAGAAAAAGAAAAAAAGAGATGAATAAAAAGTAGTACATGATTGTTCTTTTCAAACAAATAAAAAGGATAAATGTGCATTTCTTTTTTAACATATAAGTAGTAACTATAATATATTTTTGAAGTTGTATTTTGGACAAGGATGCGTATTTAAAAAAAAAGAAAAGAAAAAGAAACCACCCTCCCACTGACTTATGTTTAAAAAAAAAACCTACTTATCAAAACAAAAACGCATGGTATGTTGAAAAAAATAAATAAATTAAAAACCCTATCCTTATCCCATGGTAACCTACATCAATAATTTTATCCAAAAAAAAAAAACTCATCCGTACAGAATGAAAAAAAAAAAAAAAAAACGTGAAACAAAAAATAGCAAAACAAAAAAACCTCGTCCATACAGAATGAAAAAAAAAAAAAAACTGTGAAAAAAAATATATATATATATATATATATATATATATATATATATATAATGAAAAAGAGCATGAAAAGAAATATAAAATATAAAAACCTAAATTTTAAGATCTCTGTTTTTGAAAGAAAAAAGAAAGGCTAAATTTTAGGGGGAAAAATGAACATGAAAAAAAGAGTCCAATTGAAATAGGGGAATTGATATGACATATATATTGACCCTATTTTTTAAACACTTGCATAAGAAGTTATTGGATAATGGATGACGGTATTTGTGACTTAAAAAAAGTCCAGTTCAAGAAGGATAAACCTCTTATAGATAGTATATATATAAGAGTACTTGCATAAATGAATGTGATTAGTCTAGTTCAAGAGGCTCTTCTATTTTTTTGAATAAAGATTAATAATTTATATCTATTATAATTTGGAAATATATTTTTGTAATTTTTCAATCAAATGAAGATGATAAACTTTAGAGATAAGGAAAAATAAGATGAATGTGAGGGAAAAGAAAGCTAAATTTTAGGAGTTCTTTTAGTTTTTTATTTTTTAAATTATGGTGTTTTACTCTAAAAAATGCTAAATTTTATGGAATAAAAAGATGAACTTGAAGGGAAAAAAAACTAAATTTTATGAGTTTTCTTTTTGAATTTAAAATGAAATTTACTATTTGACATTTATGTCCTTATTTCTAAGAAAAGTTACCCTTCATTAACTAAGACATTTTTGAACTATATAAAAGTCCATTTCAAAGAGGAGAATTCTCCTATATATAATATAGAATTAATCCTCTTATGTGTCTATTTTATTTTATCCAATGATACAAATAAAATAGGTACATAAGAGTACTTGCATTAGTTCATGCAAAATGGCCTAAATGCAAAATTTTGGCTATTGTAGCTATATATTTACATTTTTTATTCATTATTCGCAGTTCCTGACGACGAAGGAAGATAGTAAATGGTAAGAAAGTGGGTGTGATGTGTGAAATGGTTATGTAAAATATTAAAAAAAAAGTAAGATCTTATGCTTAATTATACATGAATTTTTATATATGACGTGTGCAGATGAGCATTGCTTTCAAGCAACTGTCATTGGTATTTTGGTTAATATCTAGATATTCCCAACAAGCTTTAGAAAAATAGGTCTTTACGAAATACAATAATTAATGATGTTTAGGACAATTGATCCTTTTTTTCTTCTTCTTAGAATACTAAGTTTTTTTAACACACACACACAGAGATACAAGAAGGTTTTAAAGAAGCTGACAGTGATGTATATCCAAAAATGTCTAACTCTTAGATACATAACACAAACTTTAAACCACTCATTTTTCAATCTGAGATTAACCCACTGTTTTTCTTTTGAAAATACTAAGTATTTTTAACACACACACAGGAATAAAGGAGAAGATTTTTTAAAAATTGACAGTAGTGTATATCTAAAAGTAGATGGAGCTTCCAAGGAGAGACCCTTGCAGAAGCCTTTGAAGTTTAGAGCTGACATGGACCACCACTTGCCGTGTCTATTCCACCTTATAATAATATTCCCCACTTGCCAATATATTTGGCTGCTCACAGTCACATGTTGCTGAATTGTCTGGGCTCTTCTTGCAAGTTGCAACATCAAAATGGCTTGAAATATTTTGATGATAAACAATTCCTTAGATTTGTTGTATCTCAGATTTTCATTTAAATTCAAATATATAATGACATTTATTAATAACCCACATAATTAAAAATAGGAGAATTTAAACCACAAAAAAGTCTAATTGAAAGAAGAGAATCCTCTTTTTATTTATTTTTATATATACATATATATATATATATATATATAAACCCCTTCAGCAAAATTTTTTTTTCCTTCCACTCAATAATAATAAGAACAAAGAAAAAAATATTTAAAAACAAAAATTAAATAATACATAAATTCAAAACTTTACAATTCAAGATTCACTAGCCTAATAATTTTAGAGTGGACCATGAATTATAGAGTTATGAATTTATGTATTATTTAACCTCTTTTTATTTTATTTTATTTTTTGGTTTATTTGTTCTCTTATTAGCTTAATAGTTTTTGTAGGGATCGGATTCGAGCACTATTCCTTGCGAACGAGTGAACTCAAGCCCAGCTGGCCCAGTATAATGAATTTGTAGAGAGTGGGTTAAAGAACTAGGCACTAGTGAGGGTTGTACAATTAAGCATGGTAATCTAAGGATCAGTTGACAAGAACTCAGAATAAAGAGTATCGAATTAGGCTCCTCGGCCACTTTCTTATATCACTTCTTTCGTTTTCTCTCCCTAGGGATTGAGTTACAAAGATTATACAAATTCTATCACTCCTCTCCCCAAAAGTCCCCCCCCCCCCCCCTCATTCCGAAGGACCGGTTACATTTTATATCCCCAGTCTAGTTAATCTCGGCCCTCCATATGTCGCTTCTCTAGGTCATCATGCCAGTGCTTGTCCCATCAGCCACCTTCCATCCTTTCTGTGGGTGATAGCAGCTGAGGCGGCACTGTTCAGGGATCATTTCTCCATTTAATGCGGCCAGAACGTCAGTTGGGGGCATTTAATGTGGAGTTGACAGTTCCTCCTGGGATTGCTCCTCCACCATGCTCCTATGTCCAATTCGCTGTACCTGCTTCTGTCTTGGACGGCTGTGAAAGTTCGTCGCCGAGGGCACCTTGTTCTTCCTTACAATGATCAGTGCGTGTCGAGGACGTGGTTGTCCTTGGCAGTATTACGGGCGGAAGGACTTGTCCTCGGATGCATCCTTAGCCTCGGCATGGGCCTTGGGCTTAGCGTAGAGTGGGCCAGGGCTACCAAACTCTCTGGCCCCACAATAGCCCCTCAAAATTCTGCTGTCAGGCTTCTTGGACTGAGAGGAGGATTTTGACGTTCTTGGGCCTCCGCCGCGGCCTGTTAGGTCTTGTCTTTCATGAGTATCAGTGCCGTTTCGCTTGTGCAAGGCACGTTTCTGACGCCTTGGTATGCAGGGCGCACTTCGCATTAAATTCGGGCGGCCTCATGTTCCCCACGTTCAACGGTGTGATAAAAATCTAACGGTGGTGACCTTCTTGGCTGATTGGGCAAGAAAACTTTGCATAGTTGTCACTTGTTATTGGGGATATAAATACTCATTTGAACTGATCCGCCCGTTTACTTCCGCATTCAAGAGATATTGTACACATACTTCGAATCTGGTCACGTCTTCTACTAAAACTGCGACTTCTTTCAGCACAAAAAGTCTGCTCGAGGAGATTTTTCTCATTTCTGTAAATCCTTCTCTCTCTCTCTCCAATTACGTCCTCCCCTCTTTTAGGCTTCTTTCTTCGTGTCTCCTAGTTGTTTTTGGGAATGGGTAGGCTCAAGAGATTTGTCAAGTCTGAAGAGGCGATGGAGAAATTCATCGCTGATTATAGGATACCCAGCACCGTGGGTCTAAGGTACTGCGAAGAGGGGGAGTGGAGGTTTAGGAGGAAAGAAGGAGAGGTGGTGATTCCTATAATCGCCTTCTTAGAGGGTGGTATGCGGATCCCCATGGGTCAGGTGATGACAAGTTACCTTAGGCATTTCCGTCTCGCCCCCACCCAATGTAGCGTCAATGTGTTTAGGATCCTGGGTTGTGTAGATGCCTTAAATGAGAAGATGGGGTTGAGGCTAACCCATCATGATGTGAATTGGTGCTATAACCTTCAGTGTCTGAAGGACAAGTCCTACTACATGAAGACGAGGGATGATAGTGTGCGGCTTATTCAGTGCCTCCCCTCGTCTAGCAAGGGGCTGGACCAGGACATTCTCATCGTGTCCGGGGAGTGGCACGATAGCCTCCATTGTCGAACGGTGGAGGGCACACCAGATGGGGCACTTGGAGTAGGAGAGGGTGTTACTTTTTGGATTTTCGTTGCCTACTTTGTTTGGCTACTAATAGTAGTGTGTTCTTGCTTCTTGCAGATCCACGTGCTTTCGAGCGTCACTTTGGCTTAGTCAATAAAGAGGATCTAGAGAAAGTACTGAGGGCGGAGATCTTTGTGAACGAGGCCGACAACCAAGTTAGGGCTGCTCATAAGATCCTTAAGTACGTCCCTATTCAGAAGTCATTTGCTGCCCCAAGGTATGTATTCAGGGCCAAGGATTCTCGGCTCCAAAGAATTATTGTAGTCGAGGATGGTTTCTTGATCCCAAAGGGATCTCCTGCTTCAGAAGTCACTCCGTTGGCCAGTCCCTTTACATCTCGCCGAGCCGCGGAGGTTGAAGAGGGAGGTGAACAAACAGAGGAAGGAGGTGCTAGCTCGGGTCCTGCCGAGGACGATTTCGGCGTGTTCGAACAGGTTCACCTATCCGAGGATCCTTCTGGTAACTTGGGCGGCCAAAGTTTGACCGAAGCAGACTTATTGTCGGGAAGGGACTCTTCGCGGGTCAAGATGGGTTTAAAGAGGAAAACTCAATCCAGCTTGCTTAATTTGCTTGAAGGCTCGTCGGGGAAGCATCAGCCTAAGCTTCCTCCTCTTCCACCCAAGCCTCAGCCCGTTCAGACCAGGTCAGCTTCCACCCAGTCTAGGCTTCCTCTTCCTCCATCTCGTCCAAGTCTGTCGCCCCGGTTCGAGCCCTCTGATCCTAAGCAGAGGAAGGATAAGGGTAAAAGGCTCTTGGGAGGGGAGCAGCCCCCTTCCCCCCGGGAGGAGGGCGATACTCAGCGCCCTTCCAAGCAATTGAAGGTAGGGACCCGTAGTCAGGACAAGCAAGCCGTTGCCCATCCCGAGGCTAATGCTTGGCTCCCAGCCCCAATGCTCCATGGGGAGCCTCTGATGGGTAATGCTTCTCTCAAGGACTTCCAAGGAGGCGAAGGCGCATTTGTAGCCGACGCGCTAGAACAGCCCCTGCTACTCCCTGCGGATATGGCTGAGTTGGAGACTTTGAAGAGTAAGGAGGTCTTCCTCAGCCTCAAGCGATATTTGGGGATGGTGAGATTCTTAGTACTTAAGATTCTTTTGACTTCAAATTTTTTTTTTTTTTTTTTTTTTTTTTTTTTTTTTTTTTTTTTTTTTAACTTGTTGGGTTGCTTCGATTGGCAGGCTGTTCAAGCTACTTTCAGATTGTAGGAGGCTTCCATCAAATAGGACAAGGTTGCCGACGCAAAGCGTGACAAGCGTATATCGACTAGTCGGACCCTCAAGGTCGCTGAGGCTAATTTGGCGAAGGCTCGAGAGGAGCTAAAGGAGGTAACCAGGGCTTGGGATAGCGTCGAAGCAGGCCTGTCCGGTGCCCAAAAGCAGGCCCAAGAACAGACGAGGCGTCTGGCTGGGGTGGAGGAATAGCTGAAGCTCGCAAATGAGTTGATTGTTAATCCGAAGAAGCAGGTGACCAATGTTGAGGGGGCCAGGAAGGTGGCTGAATGGGCCAAAGAGGAGGCTCTTAGGGCTAAAGCTGAGGCGGACTTTGGCAGAGAGGAAGCCTTGGCTTCCAAGGAAGAAGCTGAAGAGGCGGCCTATAAGGCTGGGGTGACTGAAACGGAGGCTGTTCTTAAAGCCCAAGTTCCTAGGGTATGTAGGCTCTACTACTCCCAGGTATGGAGTGAGGCCCTTAAACAAGCTGGGGTGGAGGCTTCATCCGACCTGTGGAAGGAGGAGAGTGTGTATTATTCCCCTGCCATTCGTGAGGCTGTTCCTCCTAGCCCTGAGGCCGGGGAGACTACGGAGGAGACTAATGCTGCGCCAGGTGAAGGAGCTGAGGAGGTAGCGGTTACCACCGAGGTGGTTATTGCACCTTTTGATGATCCTATCGTGGGAACTGATCTTCTCGGGCCAACCGAAACGGCCAAAGGTCCGAATGAAGATACACCTCAGGAGGCAGCAACCCTCTCAGCCAATGTCCAGGCCTCTCCCGCTGAGGATACAGCACCTTCTGCGCTGCCTTTGCAGGTTATTCCTCCCAGTCAGAGCTCAGAGGGTCCCGAGGCCGCCACAAGTCAGCCGTCCGTGGGGGGGGGGGGGGGAAGAGGATTAAGTTGAAGAAGTAGGCCTCTCGACGCCTTTGTTTTGTCTCCCTTCTATTTTTTTTTGGAATAGTGTAATGGTGCTTTTGCCCTTTTTTTTTTTAATGTCGGAATGTGATTATTACTGTGTACCTTTCATGAAATTAATATATCGCGCATTTCGGTTTCCCTTGCTTGTTGCATACTTATGGGATTTACTGACATCGTTAGTTTTCCCAAAGGTTTGAGTCCAAAGACCTTGCAAGACCTTGGTTCTGTCTAACACATTATTTTTGAAGTAACTATTTTTCCCGTAGGTTTGAGTCCGAGGACCATGCAAGACCTAGGTTCTGTCTAGTACTTATAGTATTTATCGAATTTGTTAGTTTCCCTAAAGGTTTGAGTCCGAGGACCATGCAAGACCTTGGTTTTGTCTAACACATTATTTTTGAAGTAACTAGTTTCTCCGTAGGTTTGAGTCCGAGGACCATGCAAGACCTAGGTTCTGTCTAGTACATTATTTTTGAAGTAACTAGTTTCTCCATAGGTTTGAGTTCGAGGACCATGCAAGACCTAGGTTCTGTCTAGTACTTATAGTATTTATCGGACTTGTTAGTTTCCCCAAAGGTTTGAGTCCGAGGACCATGCAAGACCTTGGTTTTGTCTAACATATTATTTTTGAAGTAACTAGTTTCCCTGTAGGTTTGAGTTCGAGGACCATGTATGACCTAGGTTCTGTCTAGTACATTATTTTTGAAGTAACTAGTTTCCTCGTAGGTTTGAGTCCGAGGACCATGCAAGACCTAGGTTCTGTCTAGTACTTATAGTATTTATCGGACTTGTTAGTTTCTCCAAAGGTTTGAGTCTGAGGACCATGCAAGACCTTGGTTCTGTCTAACACATTATTTTTGAAGTAATTAGTTTCCCCATAGGTTTGAGTCCGAGGACCATGCAAGAACTAAGTTCTGTCTAGTACTTATGGTATTATTAGGGTGAGAAGCACGTAACTATGACAGACTTAAAATATAAACCGACAAAGATGCTTTTATTAATAATAATACCTTCGCAGGTTATTTATATTCCATGGACGAGGTACAGGTTTTTCATCTAAGTCTTCTAAGTAGTATGCACCTATTCCCACCACAGAGGTGATTCGGTATGGCCTTTCCCAGTTGGGTCCTAGCTTCCCATGGGATGGGTTCTTGGCAGCACCCATAACTTTTCTTAACACTAAGTCCCCTAGTGCTAGTGGCCTTAGCTTCACATTGGCATTGTATCCCTGTTTGAGCTTTTGGTGGTAGTAGACCAGCTGGATCATTACCTTTTCCCTTCGCTCATCGATCAGATCTAGGTTCTCCCCCAGCAGCTCATTATTACCGTCCGGGGAGAAGGAGCTTGTTCTTAGTGTTGGAAAGTTTGATTCTAGGGGGATCACAGCCTCAGCCCCATAGGTCATAGCGAAAGGTGTTTCCCCTGTTGACCGCCGTGGTGTAGTACGGTAGGTCCATAGGACGTGTGGCAACTCTTCTACCCATTTTCCCTTGGCGTCATCTAGCCTTTTCTTCAGCCCATTAACTATGACCTTGTTGACAGCCTCGGCTTGCCCATTTCCCTAAGGATAGGCTGGGGTTGAGTACCGGTTCGTGATCCCGAGCTCGCAACAGTATCTCCTGAAGGCTTTGCTATCAAATTGAAGCCCGTTGAAATGAGGGTATGGGGGACCCCGAATCGCGTGACAATGTTCCTCTAGATGAACTTCTTAGCATCCATGTCCCTAATGTTGGCCAAGGGCTCGGCTTCTACCCACTTGGTGAAATAATCTGTGCCGACCAGCAGATATCTCTTGTTTCCCGGCGCCTTGGGGAAAGGTCCTACAATATCCAAGCCCTACTGGGCAAATGGCCATGGGCTGGATAAGGGGTTTAGGACGCCTCCTGGCTGATGAATGTTTGGGGTAAACCTTTGGCATTGGTCACACTTCTTTACATACTCCAAGACTTCCTTTTGCATCTTCGGCCACCAATATCCCTGGGTGATGGCCCGGTGCGACAGGGATCTTCTTCTTGTGTGACTCCCACAGATCTATTCGTGCAACTCCTCGAGTAGCAGTTCTGATGCCTCGGGGTGAATGCACAGTAGGTAGGGTCCTGTGTAGGAGCGCCTATATAGCTTATGATCCTCGGACAACCAGAACCGAGGAGCTTTCCTTCTTATTTTATCGGCTTCTGATTTCTCTTCAGGTAGGATGTCATCTTTGAGGAAACTCACTATAGGGTCCATTCAGCTGGGGCTTGCCCTAGCCTGGTGGACATGGGTTATGCCCCTTACCCCCTCATTTGCCCTTTCGAGGTGCTCAACAAGGACAATTCGGGGCAGGTCTCCTGCCGAAGATACAGCAAGTATGGCCAAGGAGTCTGCATGGGTATTTCCACTTCTGGGGACATGCGACAAGCTGAAAAGGTTGAAGTCCGATTGCAGGCGCTTAACTTGGCTTAAATACTCCCTCATCCTTGCATCTCTGGCTTTCAGTTCTCCATTTACCTGGCTCACCACCAACCTTGAATCCGAGAACATATCCACGTCCTTTCCGCTCATTTTTTGCACCATGACCATACCTTGCAATAAGGCTTCATACTCGGCCTCATTATTTGTGGCAGGGAACTTAAGTCTCAGGGACTTTTCCACGATTGACTTCTCTGGGGACACCAGGACTAGCTTTACTCCAAACCCCCTTTGGTTCGTAGCGCCATCAACGTACACTTCCCAGTGCGGAGGCCCTTGAATAGCGATTGCCCCGACCAACTTTTTCTCCATGTCCTCATTCTCGGCCACTGCTTCCAGTGGTTCAGCGAACTCGACCACCAAATCGGCCAGGACTTGGCCTTTTATGGAGGTCCGGGGCATGTATTTAATGTCAAAGGCCCCTAGAATCGTGTTCCACTTGGCTATTCTTCCAGTGTAATCAGCAGACCGAAGTACAAATCTCAAGGGCAGTTGAGTTAGGACGATTACCATGTGCACCTGGAAATAATAGGGAAGCTTTCGCGTGACATGGACTACAGCCAATAGGGCTTTTTCCAAAGGCAAGTACTTGATCTCTGCTTCGTGCAGCGATTTGCTCACGTAGTAGACTGGCTTTTGGATGCCACTGTCATCCCGTATCAGTACCAAGCTTACCGCGTGAGGGGCTACGGCGATGTAAGCATACATGATTTCGTCGGCGTCGGGGTTAGACATGATTGGTGGCCGAGACAGGTATTCCTTGAGTTGCTGGAATGCTATGGCGCATTCCTTGGACCACTTAAACCATTTCCATTTGTTAATTAGGAGGTAGAAAGGCCTGCACCTATCAGCCGACCTGGAAATGAACCGGTTCAGGGCCGCGATCATTCCTGTGAGTTTTTGAATTTCTTTAGGATTTTGCGGAGGCTTCAAGTTGTTGATAGCTCTAATTTGGTCAGGGTCGACCTCAATCCCCCTGTGGGTGATGATGTAGCCCAAGAACTTGCCTGAACCTACACCGAACGAGCATTTGGATGCATTTAGGCGCAGCTTGTGCTTCCTTAGGACATCAAAGATGCAGCCGAGGTCTCCTAGGTGTTCGGTTACCACTTTACTTTTTACCACCATATCATCAACATAGATTTCGATGTTTTTACCCAGCAGCGGCTCGAACATTCTCGTCATCATCCTCTGATAGGTGGACCCAGCGTTCTTCAGGCCGAAGGGCATCACTTTATAGTGGTAATTCCCAACGTGTGTCACGAAAGCGGTCTTCTCTTGATCATCCAAGGCTAGTGGAATTTGATGATAGCCCTGGAAAGCGTCTAAGAAACTCATTCGAGGATGTCCCACTGTGGCATCTACTAGCTGGTCTATCCGAGGCATGGGGAACGGGTCTTTTGGGCATGCCCTGTTTAGGTCTGTGAAGTCTACACAAACTCTCCATTTCCCGCTTTTCTTCTTGACTACCACGGTATTGGCCAACCACTTATGGTAAAAAATATCCTTGATGGCCCCCGCATGCTTAAGCTTCTTCACCTCTTCTTTAATTGCTTCGGCGTGCTCCTTTGACAGGCGCCGAGATGGTTGTTACTTTGGAACGACGGATGGGTTGACATTGAGATGATGACAGATAAAGTCTGGGTCGATCCCTAGAGCATCACAGGCGTCCCATGCATATACGTCAAGGTTCGCTCTGAGGAACTCAATCAAGTCCTCCCTTTCCTTCGGTGGCAGCCGAGCCCCTACTTGAAAGAATTTCTCCGGATCGTCTGCAATGATCACCTTGTCCAGATCTTCATATTTTGCTTCCTCGGCGGCTGCTTCAGGAGGCACGTCCGGGTCCTTTGATTGCTATAAGCCATCTTCAGCAGGGGCCGAGGACCCTGCATCGAGCCGATGCAATGTGGCAGCCACCATGCATTGCCTTGATGTGGATTGGCAACCACGGATTTCAAGGACATGGTCTTCTGATGGGAATTTCACCTTCTGGTGTAAGGAAGAGGCGACAACCCCTAAGGTGTGGAGCCATGGTCTGCCCACAGTTGCTATGTACGAGGAGTAGGTGTCTACCACTATGAAGTCTACCTCCACCACTTCTAGGCCGGTCTGAACGGGCTGCCTTATCATGCCCTTTGGGATCACCAGCTTCCCATCGAAGCTCATCAGGGGGGAGTTGTAAGGTGTCAAATCCTCCGGTCTTAACCCTAGCCCCTTGTAGAGGTCAAGGTACATGATCTCGGCTCTGCTGCCATCATCAACCAATACCCTTCTCACATCATAGTCCCCAATTCTAAGGGTGATGACCAATGCGTCGTCGTGGGGTTGGATGGTCCCCATCTTGTCTTCCTCTGAAAAGCATAGGGTTGGGCAAAAATTCTTCCTAACCTTCTTCGGCCCTGATTGGGACTCCTCGACACATGTATGGGCCACAGATAACACTCGCGAGGGGCGCGCACTTGTTCTTCCTGGCGCAGCCAAGATCATATTGATCGTCCCCGTTGGTGCCCTTAAGGCAACGTCTTTGTGGGGCTCCTGACAAGTCTGGCCCTGGCGGCCACTGGAATGGTGCAGGAGGTGCTTCAGCTTCCCTTCCCAGACTAGACGATCTAGGTAATCCCAGAGGTTCCTGCAATCCTCCGTAGTGTGTCCGTGGTCCTGATGATACTAGCAATACAGGCTCTGATTGCGCTTCATGGGGTCCCCGGCCATCTTGTTCGGCTCCTTGAAGTACGGCTCGTTCCTTATCTTTTCTAACACCCTATGCACTGGCTCTCAGAATACGGCATTGAAAGCTTGAGCGTTGGTCGGCCCGGGTTGTCCTGCAAAATCCCTCCTTGGGCGATTACCGTTGTATCGGTCCGACCTGAAATCCCTCCTCTCTTGAGGGATAACTTTCTCTTTTCCCTTACCTTGTAGCTGGTCATCTTCCACCTGCTTATACTTGTCGATCCGATTCATCAGCTGGCGCACACTGGTAGGGGGGTTACCAATCAGTGACTTCCTCAGGTCATGCCCCGTCGGGAGACTGTTTTTGAAGGTGTTGACGGCGACGTCCTCATATTTGCCATCCAGCTCGTTGTATATCTCCCAGAATCGGTCCGAGTGGGCCTTTAGGGTTTCCCCATCATGCATGGTTAGAGCCAACAACGCGCTTAAGGGTTGAGGAGTCCTTCTGTTGATGACGAAGAGGGAGCCGAAGGCTTAGGTTAGCTGCCTGTACGAGTCTATAGAATTCGTCTTGAGACTGTTGAACCACCTCATTGCCACTGGTCCCAGGCTAGAGGGGAAGACTCTACACATCAGCGCCTCGTTCCTGGCATGGACGGCCATCTTCTGGTTATACTGGCTCACATGCTCCACAGGGTCCATCTTGCCGTTATAATTAGTGAAGGTCGGCTGCTGAAATCGCCGAGGAAGCGTAGCCTCTTCAATGTGATGGGTGAAAGGTGACTTTGAGAGCTGATCCAGTGCTCGGCTCATGGCATCGCTCCCCACTCCCCTAGGGGACGAGTTCTTACGCTTGCGCTTCCAGTAACGCTCTTCCTCGTGGGAGAAGTCTCGCTTGGGGTGGTTCTTGACCTCCGCCTATAGTCATCGTCGCCATCCTCATCGGAAGGAGAATCGGGGCTAGAACGAGACTGCCTTCGTTGTGCATGGCGCAGCTTTCTCTTTAGATCGTCTATCTCCCGTTGCATGGCCACCTTATCATCCGGTCTCCTAAACGCATGGCTTCTGACCTCTTCCGACTGCATGGTCTGGTCGTCATTTTGTCTCCGTTGCGCGTGGCTGCCCCCGCGGATGTGGCTTTCGCTGGTCTGTGTGGTGTGTGCACTTCCCTCTTGAAACCTTCTGTTTTCTTCGTTTCGACCACTGTCAGGGTTGGGAAAAGTACCTTGTGGCTGTGACCTCGTTGGTTTGGACTGGTGGGATCTCGCTTGGTGAGGGCTTGTTCCTACCATGCTTGACCGCTACCCTAACTAACGCACAAGTTCTTCCCACAGACGGCCCCAATTGTAGGGATCGGATTCGAGCACTATTCCTTGCGAATGAGTGAACTCAAGCCCAGCTGGCCCAGTACAATGAATTTGTAGAGAGTGGGTTAAAGAACTAGGCACTAGTGAGGGTTGTACAATTAAGCATGGTAATATAAGGATCAGTTGACAAGAACTTAGACTAAAGAGTATCGAATTAGGCTCCTCGGCCACTTTCTTATATCACTTCTTTCGTTTTCTTTCCCTAGGGATTGAGTTACAAAGATTATACAAATTCTATCACTCCTCTCCCCAAAAGTCCCCCCCTCATTCCGAAGGACCGGTTACATTTTATATCCCCAGTCTAGTTAATCTTGGCCCTCCATGTGTCGCTTCTCTAGGTCATCATGCCAGTGCCTGTTCCATCAGCCACCTTCCATCCTTTCTGTGGGTGGTAGCAGCTGAGGCGGCACTGTTCAGGGGTCATTTCTCCATTTAATGCGGCCAGAATGTCAGTTGGGGGTATTTAATGTGGAGGTGATAGTTCCTCCTGGGATTGCTCCTCCACCATGCTCTTATGTCCAATCTGCTGTACCTGCTTCTGTCTTGGACGGTTGTGAAAGTTCGTCGCCGAGGACACCTTGTTCTTCCTTACAATGATCAATGCGTGCTGAGGACGTGGTTGTCCTCGGCAGTATTACGGGCGGAAGGACTTGTCCTCGGACGCATCCTTAGCCTCGGCATGGGCCTTGGGCTTAGCGTAGAGTGGGCCGGGGCTGCCAAACTCTCTGGCCCCACAGTTTTATATTCAAGAGCTTTTTTACTCAATTGGCACATTCTGGTGTTTTAAATGAAGATGTTTAGAATTCAAATACCCTCCCCCATTGTAACTATGGGAAAAAAAAAAGCCTAATAATTTTATAATAATAATAGAAAACCGATACAATAGGCCATCTATTAACCTTAGATACACATATTGTATGTGAAACATGAATTAAAGTTAAATCACCTATAAAGAATGTAAAGTTTATATTTTTAGATTGACAACCATGAACAAATGTAACATTTTATAACTTAGCTTGTCTAGTTGATTAGTGTTGAATTAATCCTTGGTTCAATAAAAATCAAGTTTAGAATAGTTGAAAACTCAAGAATGCATAAAAAACGGGTCTACTGGAAGATTGCATTTCGACTGCAGCTTGACAAGTCGAAAATCAGTTATCTTGTCTGGTCGAATTGCACATCTCAACCAATTGAGATTAGTGCAGATTGGATTCTAAGCAGATTTTCACAACCATTTGATCTAGAGCACAATTTTGGATACTCAAGAGGGTAGTATTTTATACACATATCTGAGGTTTTTCCAAACCTTTTTGAAGCTACAAATAGAGAGTGTTCAAACATCAAATGCAATTATAAAGCAAAGTTGATGTAATCAGTTAACCACATCTGCTAATTAAATCTTTGAGTAGGGATCTCAAAGTCACAAACAAGGGAGTTTGTGTGCAACTATCCGTAACAGAAGAGTACGAGAATTTGGAGCTACGTGTGGTCACGCCAATAAGTTCTACATAAGGTAACAGTAGATTTAGGATTAAGTCTATTATACAAAGTTCAATTCTATTAATGAATATGTTGTCTTGAGGTTTGTTTAGGTTAAATCATCTCCAGGTATTTTTCTAGGAAACGGGTAATGTAATTAGTTTTCTTAGGTCATCATTTTTTGTGTCTATATGATCTATGCTTGTTTGATATGTTAATCAATTTAATCAAGAGCATTGTTAATTAATTGATTAGTTATTTGGTTAAAAGTTGATTAATTTTTTGACAATCTAGGTCTAAAACCTTAATAATGTCATGAACATTGGACATTACAGAGACAAATATCATCTTCTTATTATAAGTTGAAGGCTTGAAGCTTAAGGTTACAAGTAAGTATGGAGTCAAAACTTTGTTTGCTAAACTTTTTTCAGCATATATACTTGTCTAGCAAGAAGAACACGACCCCACTGAAAAAAAAAAAAAAAAACAGTTGCCGTAGCGTTTTGTTTGTTACAAAGCCTACAATTTTATTTCAACCAACTGCAAGGCAATTGGCAGGCATATGACTTACATTTTCTTGACCAAATGCCTTTGAACCAAGCGAGGAAGAAACAACAGACAATAGCACTATGCTTGTAACAGAGTGTACCATTTTATTTCTAGGCATTTACATGACAAGGATATGCCTATTATTGATTAAAAATGTTAAAAAACAAAAAATAAAAGAGTACCCTCATGCATGGTGAACCAGATAGTAGATTGAGACATCATCTCCAAACATTTCATGTAAATTTTGTCCAACGCCCACGCATCATTCCACTAGGACAATTGAGTAACAATGAACGGGCAGAAATCTGTTACAAGTTCAAGTGTCCAAATCTTAATGTTTTGCTTGAAGGACTGAAAAAATCAAAACGAATAGAGAAGGAAAAGGAAAAAGAAAGACAGTCTCACCTACGCATAGAGCTCCATTCAGCATTGACTACTGCACATCAATAATTATTGCTGGCGAGTAAGCAATAACTCCCCAAATTTGGTCCTTGGTTTCCTCAATTGTTTCTAAGAAATTCTCTGGCATGTCTTTTAACTTCAATTCGTGAAGAGTTTTTAGATGCCTCAACCCCGTGGGAACTTTCAATTTTTGGCAGGACCGAATCTCCAACTGCTTGAGGTTTGGCATTGCTTGTTCCTCCACTCTCCATTCTTCTAGTTCACAAAGCTTCCAGAATTTCAAAACTAGAAGCTGGGAAAAGCCTCCGCTGGAGCAAATCATTCTATTGCCAATATATGAATGAGAGTAGAAACTGAGAGATTTAAGGTTGTGAAGCTTCTCTAACTCTTTCATTGGATCGTCTGAAAGTCTAGAGGCTGATAAGGTAAGGTATGTCAAGCTTTTAGGAAGTCTATTAATGGTTGTGATGTTGGATCGTTTTTCTAATTTTCCAGAAAAATATAGGATGGAGAGGTTATCAAGGCCTGACAAATCCATCAACTTTAGATCCTGAGGCTCACCCATTTCATCAATTGATTTCAACTTCAAAGTTTCAAGTTGTGTTAGTTTCACAAGACTCTCCGCCAATGCTTCTTGTTGTAATAGGACCAATTGGATTGCCATTTTCAATTTTCTGAGCTTGATCAACTTGTACAGTCCTTCCTTAAGAGGACTGTCATTATCTACAAATGCACCTTGCAGTGTTAGTAGATTTTGCAGAGAATTCCCTTTTGGATGATGCACAATTTTGCTTCTGTAAGTCTCGTTCATGTGTAGATACTTTAGTTCTTGCAATTTCCATATTGAACTAGGGAGAGTGCGTATATATGTATGCCCCATATCAAGACTTTCAAGCTTCATTAGCTTACCAATTGATGATGGGATGGTCTCTAGGTAGGTCCACCTTAAGCCCAGATACCTTAAAAGAATTAATTTTCCTATAATGTTAGGCAATTGAGGTCTGAATACATGTTCAAGATCAAGAACCTGTAATTGTAAGAGATGCCCACTTGCAATACCCTTGCGAAGGAAGTTACCTATGTCCTCTCCAGGTTTATATCCTTCTCGAGTATCAAAGAAAAGAATGGAGTTGGAATTTCTGTAGCTTTTCACATTTGGTGAATTTGTGCTTCTACCTTGACTTTGACTGCAACCACCATCACTTTCATCAAAATAATAAGCAAGCCGCCCGTCTAATCTAGAACTTAGAGATGCTGTGGGGGTGATCTTACTATTGAGTCGCAACCACAGTTCTCGAAGAGCACTAGGGAAGCAACAAGTCTTGACCGTCCTGTTAACTTTCCTTGCCAATACTTGTACTAAGTCGAGGCTTATTAACTCTTGGAAATACTTATCTGCAACGGATTCAGGGGGCTCATCATCATTTTTTTTTGCAAACCCTTCTGCAACCCACAAAGCTATTAATCTCCCTGCAGGAATTTCAAAGTCTCTAGGAAAGAGAGACAAGTAAGAAAGACATTGCCTTAGCTGCAAAGGCAAGTCTTTTTCAATTATTTCCAATGTTTCCGACCACGGTGCTTGGTTATGATTGATATGTTCAAGTACCCTTAACAACTCGTCAGCAGTGACTTCTTTTCCTGACAATAGATACCCAACACGTAAGATGGAAAGTGGTAAGCCCCCACATCTTCCTACAACTTTATTTGCTAGTGTTTTCACTTTCGGAGACAGTTCAGGTCCAGAAAGTTCTGGCTGAAACCGCACCATCTGTGTAAACAATCTCCAGCTCTGCTCTTTGGTTTTTAGTCGAAGTTGGTGGGGGACACTACTTTGGTCAGCATGTACAGCTACACTCTTGTATCGTGTGGTCAACAAAATTATGCTACCATTTGTGGTTCCCGGAATTGCTTCTTTTAGATCATCCCAGGCTTTGTTTGTTGAGATGTTGTCCAGAACTACAAGGTACTTGTCCCTCCTCAAGAATTCACGTGCCTTTCGGATCAAGTATTCTTTTCCACTGCGTTCATTATCAGTTCTTGGGACCTGCTCTCCAATAATCTTTAGAACATTTTCACCAGCCACTTTATCAGTTAAAGCCACCCAAAGAAAGAAATTAAAATGTTCCCGAATAGCTGTATGTTCATAAATTATCTTTGCCAGAGTTGTCTTACCTATGCCCTTCATCCCTACAATGGAAACAATACTAGACTGATGTTCAATGTTGGTCAGTCGTGAGACCACTTCATGTATGTCTTCCTCCAATCCGACAACAAAGTTTGTGTCTTCCCTCAGTTCAGTGCGACATACCCTTATCCTCATCTCAAGAAGACTGAGAGCTTGCACCAATTTGTCAATTTCTGCAAAAAAAGTTACCCAAGATTCTGTGTCGTTTTGACTGTTGCTGATTTCGGAGGCTGAACTTTCTCTGTAAGTTTCCAAAGAAGTCTCTGCATCTCTAACAATGATCTTCATCTGATCTGTCCAAGCCCTTCTTGAATTCTTCAGGCCACCAATTGCTTTTGCATATCTGAAGTGTCCATACACCTTCACAAAAAGATCGGATAGATTTTTGAGCTTATGAGTATCAGTTTCCATGGTTGGCTCCTCAATAGTGACCAGGATGTTCTGAATCTTGTTTACAAAGGATAAAATACCAATGAAGTCATCCGTGATTTGAGATAGAAGAGTTCGTTGTTGTGGGGGCTGGTGGAGGAATTTTGTTCGGTCTCTTCTGATGAAGGTGAAACCATACACAATCTTTCTTTCAAAGAGGTCACTGAGCAGATCAATGCTTTTGATTGGAGCAGGGCTTCCCAAATCCAAAGGCCAGATCAATTGATTTGCTGTTGTAGTGGTGGTGATGTCTCGATGTAATTCGCCTATAATCTCCTCGGCTTCAATCACCCAAGCCTTTTCAGTTTCACTCTCCAATATAAGACCTTCGAAATCATTCAGGAATGCAACCATTAGCTCCACAAACAACTTGATAGACTCTATTTGGCCTCGCGTGACAAGCATTAGACCCGGATTTTCACGCTCCAACAAGCCATTAATTTCAGCTTCAATAGTGGCTACTGATACACTTGGTTTATATACATCAGATGGTTGTTTCTCTATTGGTCTGTCCTGCAAGCTTCTAACGTTAGACCTTGACTTCTCCATGGCTCCATAGATGTCTTTAGCTTCTTCTTCTTTTTTGGTGCTGATGTGATCATTTATCTTATTCTCAATCTGATCCATGTCAGCGCCGAGGCCACCAATTTTTTTGAAATCCCAGAAAGAAGCCCAACTCAGAAATTTTCTTCTTTGACTTAGTTTCTGGTAGGTTTTAACGCAGTGCTCTGCCTTGCAAACTATAGGTTTGGTTTCGTCCAACCATTTTGTCTCTGCATCATGTAGTCGTACAGTCATTCCTGGTTTCAGTTGTGAATCCCAAAGTTGAAGGGATTTCTCATCTATCTCTTTCCCTGATTTTGATAGGTATTCTCCATCTTTTATGAGAGCATCCAGGAGCCTCCATTCCCTTCTAATCCACTTGTACTTATCTTCCAAACGTTGAAACCTAAATTCAGTCAGGATAATGCAGGCGATGTACACCAGCAATAGGGCTGCCAAAATAGTAATAAAATAGGCATGGAAGAGTTCAGAAATTTCAGACAAGATGCCCATGGGTGCTCTCTTCTGTTTGCCGGTAAGCCAAACAAAGCAACGTAAGAGGTATTTACACAGCTTGAATGAATGAAATAAAAGTGGACGTTACATTGTTCAAAAGTGAGAATTAATGAATCAGCAAGATAGAATAGGCGGACCAAGTGAAATGGATTTCGGCTGAAAACCTGAAACTTTGAAGCTCAACTGTAGGGAAAATTATTAGGTACTCCCGGAGTACCATAAATGCATACTCCCTCCTCTCATATGAATGGTGGGTCCCACCATAAATTTAATTAGTGAGACCCACCACTCATGTGAGAGGAGGGAGCACGCATTTATGGTACTCCGGGAGTACACAATAATTTTCCCAACTGTAGGAGGAAAAACACAAAAATAAAGATCTTAGTAGAAAAATAGAGATTGAGCCGCGGTGATACCGAAGAAGCCCAGGTTGCGGCTGGAGTCGGAGGTAGTTGATTTTCGTTATTGATAATAATAGGGAAATTTTTCAGACTACAGTACATACAATATTTCATACAATATTTACACTTTTACATTTCATATTTCAAAAATGATGTGAAAGTGTATGAATATGATATGAAAAATATTGATCTTGTTAGATTTGAAACAATCAAAAAATTTTACAACAATTTTAGATGATAAGTTATTACTGACTATTATGGATAGAAAAAAAAAATAATTTCAATAATGAGCCCAGATTAAAATCGATGATAACTTTTCACATAAGATTTGTTGTAAAATGTTATAGACGTTATTTATGAAAAATGTTTGAATGGCCATTTAGGTGGGTGAGTCTCTTTTCTGTTGTTGTTGTGAAAGTGAGACTCTAATACTAATTGAAGTATTAGACGCAAAACTAAAATGTGAACTAAAATATCCACTAATACATTTTATTCTTATTTCATATTAAACAGAGCTCTAATACTAATTGATGCAAAACTAAAATATGATAACGACTTGATCTCATTTTAGCTATACGCAAATACTTAAATCCAAGTGAGGACTCATTAGAAATTTTTATTAAAAAAAAAAAAAGGTAAGATTTTTTTGAAGAAAATTGTTTATTTTCATTTTACACACTGAAGACCTACTTAGAAATTCCTCAAAAAACACAATTTCCAGATAAAGATAATCCCTAAACTGATATATATATATATATATATATATATATATATATATATATATATAAGATAGAAATTTTATTCTAATTTAATCTAAGTGTATATATGTGTGAAGTTTTCTCTTAAAGATTTTAAGTCTTGCCATTGTCCCTCACACTCCACAAACACTTTTACTTGTAGAGTGACCATCACACTAAGGGTGTGAGGGGGTGGATATAGTTTCTTAATAGTACTGAAATTTGACTAGAAAACCCTGTAAAACACCTAAACTTAAGGAAATAAAATCCTATAATATCTTTTAAATTAAAAAAAAAATTGAAAACTTATTAAGTTTTCATAATGAGAAATGTTATGTTTATAATATTTTCACAACACTTTCATAACAAATATATAGGTGGTAAGTTGTTATTAGTTCTAATTTAAAATCCACAACTTAAATTTCTTTATATCAACAAATTTTATTTGTTTTTGGAAGTTAAAATGACAGAAATTTTATTTAAAAGAATAGGAAGGTTTATATATCAGACTCAGAAGCAAATTTAAAATGATTATTTTGCTATGCCTGGAAACTGGCTAGTTTTGGTAATAAAAATTGTCAACGTTTCCTCGTAATTCAATATAAACAGATAGGGAAACTTGCCCCTAAAAAAAAAGGATAGATAGCTACTTCTAGAAAAACAATTGGAAGTCAAAATAGCCCATTTACTTTTTCAAAGTCATTTTTTATTCTCCGTCATCATTATCGTTCATGAAAATAAAATTTAGAGAAGATTGAGATATAATTCTCTCAAATTTTTTTTAGCTAACTTTGGCAACTGGCCATTTTAATATAAAAAATTGTAGACTTACATAATTTAACATAGTCAGATACATATACATTTGCCCGTAAAAAATTGAAAAGAGAGAGACATCTACTTCTAGAAAGAGACATGGGAATTAATATATCCCATTTACTTCTCCAATGTTTCATCATATAAATTTGTCTCCAAAAAAAGAAAATTATCTTTCATATAAATTAAAGTAGAACTTAGAGAATAGAAAATTTAGTCACATAAAACTAGCTTGTGACTTGTCTTTATGTACAATAGTGACTTGTCTTTATGTACAATAACATTTGACAATAGTGATGATGAGGTGGTTTTACGGAGGAATGGCAATATTCGACACAATATGAAGTTAACATGTTAGGCTTGATGTTTAACGAGTTTGTGTCAAATTCAGGTTTACATAAATCGACCCACTTAATAAATATGTCAATTTAAGTTAGACAGTCAAAAACTGTTTCAACCCATTTTACCCGCTTAATAAAGGATCATTTTGCCGATTCTCTCTTCAAAACCCTTGTTATGTAAACTTATTTTCTCCAAAAATTTCTTTCTCATCCAAGCTCCTTTCACCCCACCTGTTAGCCAAATGACTTTTAGACTTGTAATTTTATTTTAAAGAAGTACACCTATTAGCATTTGTTATTATATATAAATTTAAGAATGTAATTATATTTTAATTGCTAAAGATTTTTTTTTTCTTTTTTGGAATCTAAGTGTATTCTATACATGCTACAAAATATGCAAATTGCTATAAATAGATTATTTGTTAACCTTACTTATTAATCAAATGGGATGTGTCTTGTCGTATTGACCCTAACATGACATTTTAATTAAATAGGTAACACAACAGTATTCACATATATTATATTAAAGTCGACTTATATAGTCGAATACTCATTAGTCGACAAGACACGAACATATCATGTGAATGTGAATTACTACCCCAAGTCAAAAGTTTCACACAAAGTATACAATGAATAGGCTACTTGGAATTGAAATTAAGAAAATTAAAATTAACAGTTGGCACAAAATTAGACTATAATTATAATCTAATTTAGATTTGATTTGGTTTTTGATCATGCTTAACTTTAATATATTACTTGTAGTATGTTTGTGCAATGTATGGATTAATAAAAACTTCTATATGAAAAAAAAAAATTATATTTTAAAAGTATTATAAAATATTAAAGTTTATTTTAAAATTCTTGAATAGAATTTTAATTAGAGTAAAATTTTACATTTCTTAAAATTGAGTTAATATTTATCTAAATTGAACTATAGTTGGAGTAGAATTTTATGTTTTTTGAAAGTTAGTTAATAGACTTTTACCTAAAGTGAACTATAATTAATGAAAATATGTGGGTTCCAGTCTTAACATTAAATAAGAGATTCGAGATTCAATCTCTGCCTATATTAAAAGTCAATTGGCATCTTGGTCTAATGAAAAGAATGGTTATCATGGAGCAAATGTCATAGATTTGAAATACAACTTTAGTGTCTATCAAAACAATAATAATTAATGTGAATATAATTATTTTGTCAAAAAAAAGATAGCCACTTGGCATAACCACAATTTTCAGGTCCAAATTTTTTTATATAGTATATAATATGATATGATATATGATTTTCTAAATTTGGAAAATTGCAAACAATAAATACAACACATAAACTCTTTTTATACTATTTTGTGGAATTGGATTGGGATAGAATAAAATGAAAGAAAATAATGCATATGGCCAACTCTAACAAATTTTGTTGAGCACTCATAACCAACCTCAAAAATTTTTGGACTAAAGCTAGAAGACTTTTCGGAGTTAATATAAAATCTTATCTCTTTGTCAAATATATATATATATATATATATAAAATCTTATCTTTCCGCTAAAGTTCTAGTTTTCTTTAATTAAAGTAATATTTAAATGTAATTTGACAGGGTTTTTTTTGTTTTTTTGATAGGATGACAGGGTTGAATCCAAATAATTATAATATAATATGAAGGGGTACTTTTATATCCCACCCCAACTTATTTTATTTTATTTTAAGAATTATATCCCACGTCCCACCCCGATGTTGTAATATTGTTTACTAAAAGTCAGAAAGTCACAATTTGTAAGTGGACACTATAAAGTTCTTCAAAAACAGTTTCTCAATAAAAAAAAAAAAAAAAAGGCTCCTCAAAAATAGGTGTAAGTGGACACTATAAATGTTTATTTAGCTATCGACCGAACCATCTATTTTTAATGACAGAAATTGTCAACGTTCTGTTATTATACTTCAACAGAAACAGAATAAACTAGAAGTACAATAAATGATACTCCCCCTTCTTCTTCTTCTTTTTTATTTATTTTATTTTTAAGAAACATTACACTCCATCTTTTTATAAAAATTATTAGGATTGTCTCCAGATTTTAATTTAAAACAATTAGGATTGTCACCAGCAAGACCACATTGGTGCCAAAAATGAGCAGTTTTTGCACTACTTTGCCTCTTAGGTGGAGGTTTAGAGAGGTATGCTAATTGAGACCTAAGCTTTAAAAAAATCAAAAATAAAAGAAAATTGGACTAATATGACCAACAACACCACAATGAAAACTGTAGGTACAAACTTAGATTTATCTTATTGGCTATAGTGGCGTTTTAAAACGCTGCTATAGCCAATTATTTTTTAAAAACATAAGGATTTATAGCAGCATTTTGAAAAAGCCACTATAGGTTATGCATCTATAGTGACATTTTAAAATGCTGCTATAGCCTTTTTTGAATAAAAAATTGGTCTATGTTGGTGTTTACCAAAACACTGCTATAGCTTTTTATAAATTAAAAAAAAAAAAAAAAAATTGGGCCTGTAGCAGCGGTTTGTATACGCCACTATTGGGTCTATAGTTACAGTACAATAGTGGCATTTGTAAACGTCACTATAACAAATGCTGCTATAGCCCAAATGGGCCTATAGTGGCATTTTTAGGACTTATAGTGGCGTTTCACAAACACAATTATGTCGTCAAGAGTGGGGGACTTTTAAGGTTAGGGGCTAGATGATCTCACTTCAATGCATCTAAAGCCATACTTATTAGAACTAGGCATTTGAAAAAAATTTAATGCTTCATCAAGATTAGAACTACAAAAAAATGGGGTTATCCCAACGTTTTTAAAACTACTGGGATAGCCCTAGAAAGCGCTGGGATGGGGTCAAAATTCCTATCCTAGCGCTTTTTTTTCCCGGCGCTTCAAACCGCTGGTGTTTGAATGTCGGGATAGGGTCGTCGGACTGTACCAGCGCTTTTCAAAAGCGCTGGGATAGGTCCCGGCGCATTCAGACCCTGTTCTGGCATTTTTACTTGTGTCGGGACAGCCTTTATGAAAATGAGAATATAACCTATACTAGCGCTTTTGAAAGCGCTGGCATAGATGGTACCTATCCCAGCGCTTTCAAAAGCGCTGGTATAGGTCTTGAATCAATATAATTTAAAAGGACCTATGCCAGCGCTTTCAAAAATGCTGGTATAGGTCCTTTTTTTAAAATAAATAAATAAATAAATAAATTTTATAGCACCTCAAATGTACCTACAATACATATTTTCCAATACATATTTTATAATACTTGTAATGAACCACAATTCATTTTTTCCAATAGCAAATACAATACCACATTTAACCAACAAACTAAATATATTTACTTATAATTATTTACAATAGCAAATACAATACTTATCGATGATGAAAAATCTTCAAATGTTGAAAAATCTAAACTTAATCATGGGTAATAATCAAGAATATCTTCAAATGTTGGGTGTAATGAAGAGCCATAATTTTGTTCAAACTCAGACCACATATCCCTAGATTTCATTTTTTGGAGCAAATATATATCCATGTCCTCACTTTCGAACTCATCCAACTCAATCTTCCCCTCCAATACTTTCACTACTTGTCTCATACTTGGCCTTGCACTTGAGTCAGAATAGGAACACAACAAGCCCAAGTGAAGCACCTTCTCCACTTCCTCCTCATCAAACCCACCTCTAGCCCTCAATCTCTCATCAAGGGCATTAAGTAATTGTCCTTGTGCCATAAATTGCCATGCCCATTCTTCCAAAGGAGCCATACATATTCTTATCGATGATGAAAAATCTGAACTTAATCATGGGTAATAATCAAGAATGCCTTAAATTTGACTCCATAGCTGATGTTGAAAAAGCTTTAAAATGCTAGACCACTCCCATCACCTAGGAACCTAGCGTTCACAAAACTAAAAATATAAGTTTAAGTCAAGTTAGATCCATACTTGGTTTGCCTAGGGCTTATCACTGAATACACCAATGCATGAGTAATACTCAAGCAGCAATAGATAAAAAGTAAACTTAGATGGTCACATAAAAGATGGAATTATTAAGGAAATTCTAGTGAGAATGACTAAGTTCATCACCAATAATTATAACACAATAGGAACAACATAATCAACACTCCAATATAAAATATACCGCCTTATATCTCCATGCAAGCCACCCGCTTGCTCCAAATCAACAACTCACCACGTACAGCAGAATATTTGAATTTACTAAGAGGAGATAAAATAAATTCACACATATGATGAAGATTTTGTGAGGTCTAGTTCAGTTACCACAAGTGGAATGAGGCAAATCTATGGGTTGTGGGGCTCTTTATCCAGCTTTGCACTCAACATATGATAAAGAAGGAGATCAACCCTCTGGCTCTGTGATTTTGTACTGCACCAAACCAAAAGAACAAGACAAGGTAGCTGTTAACGTCCAAAAATGGATGCAAATAGAGCTTTCCAAATCTTTAAACTAGTTCACCATACATACCCAACAGATTGTCGACGATCCTTTCCACCTTGTACTTCCTAGATTGAAAAGGTAATAAAATAATTATATGATTTAAATATTTTCATAGAACTATAAGTATAAACTGGTGAGGGGATCAAAAACATTAGAGACTATGGTGACAAGAAAGAAAGACTACCACAAACAACCAGTTCAAAGCAAGAAAAACTTTATTTATGGTCAAGAAGATTTCATTTCAAATATTGAGGGTTGGCACGGCTTAAATGTATGATGGTAAAAAAAAGTATATATAAAAAAAAAAGGGCTCCTACTAACAACAACAAATGATTAGTTTAGGAAATTAATTCTATTGGAGGTGATAAGTTCTGTGGATAACAATAATGATTTATCTATTGCTAATAAAAAGAAAAGAAGCCATTACTCTGTCAATTTTGTTTTGCAAAAATATAGATATCAAGTAACTTTCTAAACATATATATAGCAATGCTGAGCAATGTGGGAAAACTTCCATCTTAATCATTTCTGAAGCCTGAATAGATAACCTAACATGGTCCTATTAACATCATTGAAGAGTTGAGCAACATGCAAAACAACCTGGCTTATTAAATAATTGCAATTTCAATTTTAAAACTTTTGAATTGACTGCATTATCTCTATAGCATTGTCATACAAGTGGATTAATAATCCAAATCAATAGGAGGCAAATCAAGAGGTATCCTAAGCTTGTATGCACTACAACCCATGTAACTTTTCAAAAAAATGTTCCTTTAAAATTGATTAGTCAGATAGTTAATGAAAACTTGAAAATGACAAGTTAGATGCTAAAATCAAATCATGATGCGATAAATATTTTTTTTCTTGAGTTGTGTCTTCATCTTAACCAATTATAGGACTTCACAACCTAGTAACATGATAATCAAACAATTTTCAAAATATATTTATAAGTAATTACAAAATAAACCCCAGAGCTTGGCATTAGCATCAAACTAAACCTAAAAGCTTTGATTGCACTAATGTCAATCCTATAATCTTAAAAGTGTTACAATGTGCTCTTAGTAAGTCTTTGAATTTGTTAACTAAAAATAATGGAAATCCATATAAGTTGTATTTAGAATTTATCTAAGCAATAAAAATTCTATACGAGAGTTGCAGATGGTATTTTGGTAAAAAACAAAATTCAGAAAACGGTTTATTTATATGTAAAACCTAATCAATAAACACAATTTAATGAAGATGCCATCATTTTGTGAGTTTGTACTGTCATTTTGTCATTCATGTGAAAGGCCTTTAGCCTCCAAATAGCTCTCAAGTGCAGTTTGCTTGAATTTCCAATATCTCTAGGTAATTAAACCTCAATAAGGATCTAGATTGCAACAATTTTGAAACTAAAGGGTGGATATTGATGGAATGAGAAACTCAAGAGTTAATTTGAAAATCACATAAAAGATAGAATTATTAAGGAAATTTCAGTGAGAATGACGAAGTTCATCACCAATAATTATAGCACAAAAGGAACAACACAATCAACACTCCCAATATAAAATACACAGCCTTATATCTCCATGCAAGCCACCTGCTTGCTCCAAATCAACAACCCACCACAACAGAATATTTGAATTTACTAAGAGGAAATAAAATAAATTCACACATAGTTGAACAATAATATCACAACATTCACAAGACAATCAACACTCCCACTAATGAAAAGTAGACTACCTTATATCACCTCGCAAGCCACCCTCCAAACCAACAATCCACCATAATAGAAATTTTAACATATAATTATAGACTAGTAGGGTATTATGAAGCAGATGTTACTCACCCTTTAGCAATTCATTGGTTTGCTCACAGAAAAAGGAACTCAAAACTTAGAGCAAGCTGCTAATCCTACAAAATCTAAGTCTAAATTATAGACTTCTAAAATAACTTAAAAGACATAAAGTATGTGACTTCACGTCCAAAATCATGTGAAGGAGAACACTCTACTAAACTAAGTACACCGAGAGAACAAACTATAAACTAAAATAGGGAGAGGTGTGCAAAGATATACAAACAAAAAGATAAGCTCCAATATTTTGCTAGTTTGCATTTGTTCCACAAGTAGACAACTGAATAATAGTAGAATAATTAAATCACTATATTTCATAAAAGTGTGATTTTATGAGTAGAATTGGGATAGAAAATAAAATTAAATGCTTTACCAAGGGCAATACTCCATTTGAATATATAAAAAGGTTGATTCAATCTTGTTCTCCTACTCGACAAAATCAATTGAGTTTGTGCTTAAGTAGCTGAAAAGTGATAAAAATAAAAAGAACACATAACTGGCATTTTCACTAATTTCCACAAAAACTATTGTATTACAAAAAAAAAAAAAAAAAAGAAAAGAAAAGAAAAAAAAGACAGTAGAACAATTACATCCATATTCAAAGTTGTACATATAGGAAGGCTAGCAATTATGTGGAATCCAAGAAAACAACAGGGAAAAAAAAAACATGATTAATCCAACTCTAAGGCTCCACATATTCATGAACATTCCCAACTCCTAAATTTTCTTTTTTAGCACTATATCTAATTCAAACACAAACCCCCACTTTGAAAAGAAAATACAAGCAACCCATGAGTTCATAATAGGATTTTAGTAGGCCCAAAATTAATGGTTATATAGCATACATGTAGCTGACTATGAAAAAAGACACTTTTTGTAGGACCTGTGATCAATCTACTAAAGACTGGGTTCACATTGCATCCTTAAAAAATTTGACTCATAGTCTTATTTCTATTAGACTTAAGTTCAATTTAATTGTTATTTCATGGTCCTATTTCTATTAGACTTCAACTCTGATAGGATAATTTACTTTCAACTAGAACTCTACCAATTGTTCAGCACCGACTGACACACTCCTATAAATAAGCACCCAACCTTACTCTTTGTTGTTGGTGTCATCTTTTTATCCCGTTGGTGGCTTCATTTCCATTGTCTTTGGTAAAAGAATTCAATTTTTTAATTTGTTGGTTTTCAAAAAGTTAGTTTTTGTAGCAAAATTTTGTACCTTTATGATCTAAACAAAAAGGATATATACACACACACACACACACACACACACACACATATAAGGGTTTTCTATTCTCCCAATAATGGTTTTAGACTATTAGTTTGACTTGAAGGGACCTACCCAACCCCTCTTTCTAATATACTTTTACTGAACAAAATATACATGACATGGACAAAATTCACCTCCCATTGCAGCTATAAAAAATAAAATAAAAAATCATTCCTTGAGGGACTATTTGGTCCCGCTGCAATACACAGAGAAGTGGCATTCACCTAAGCACCAAAGACAAATGTCTTCCTAAAGGCACCTAGCACATAGGTAAGTTCCCATACCATTTTACAACAGGCATTCCCAGATCGAAGTTGTCCTGCCATATCTGATGCCATCTCTAGGTATATTCAACTTCTGCCATGTGAATAGGGTTGTTAATGATACTTCTATAGCATATACCACCAAATTACAGAGCTAAACTAATGCTTTAGCTATTAATTATTTTTGGTAGAAAATTCACTACACAAAAATGGCAAACTGATAAATGCATCAATGACTATTCAATTCTAACTGATAAATGCATTTTCATAATTTTCAAACAATCCTTAATTTACACAAATCTAAATAGAACACAATATATTATGAAGTTAACATCAGAAAACAATTATTGATAATCAATGTTACTCGAAAGTCAAAGCACAATTATTCCAAATGAAACTATACTACAATAAATAATATTGTGGGCCATACAAAAAAACGTAACAAGTTCTTACTTTACCTAAAATATAGGTCATTTAGGCTGGAAAATTAATAAAATTCGTGATGGATCACATAATCAGATAGTAAATAATAATTAAAAAAATCAACATTAAAGAGTTTCCATCATTACTAGCATGTTTATGATATATTATCATGCCATTGTATATACTATGAACATATTCACTCCAAATTCTATCCACTAATTAAAAATCCTTTTTTTTATAGGTATGACTAGCTTCAATCCAGTTTATAACAACATATACTTAAAATTACATTGGATGCAACTCTACCATTTTTGCCCATTGCAAGAATATCCCATTCTAAAAGAAATTTAATTTTAAGCTTAATCTAAATAAGTTTGTTATTTTCATGGAACAGTAGAGTACTTTAGCTAGATAATCAGGTCCATTAGCCATGGACACTCCTATCACAAGTGGTTAAAAATTAAATTCCAAAATAGAGCAAATTTTTGTTAGCACTACTACCACCTACAGTTCCTCCAAATTAAAATAAAGCAAACTTTAATCAAAATCAAAAATAAAGCCACAAAATCAACTAAACTTTAACCAAAACCAAAACTAAAACCCACACAATCAACCAATAGTTACACAAAAATATACACATAACCCAAACCAATCTTCAACCAAAATCAAAAATAAAAAACCAAAAATTTAACAACAAATATATATATATATACAAATATTACTACAAAATTGAAATGAGAGCTAGAGAGACTTACCTTGCTTTGGGTAGGGTTTGTGGTTTTGGCTAGTATTTTTGTATTTGAAATTTTGGAAAAAAAAAATGGTGGTTTTGAGTAAAGAAGAAGAGAGGAGGAGGGGAAGTGGGTTAAGGAAGAGGGAGAGGGAGAAAGAGAGGAAGAGAAAATGTGGGTGAGAGGAAAACATCTGAAGTAAAGAAGTGGGAGACCAAAAATAAGAGGCCAAAGTGGTGGGAAGGTGAAAAAAATAAGTGGGAAGTCTGAAAATTTTTAAGTGGTACGAGGGACCTATCCTAGCGTTTTTAGAGACCTATCCCAGCGCTTTTGGAAGCGCTGGAATAGGTCATTCTCCCAGGGAACGGAGAGACCTGTCCCAGCGCTTTTAAAAGCGCTGGGACAGGTCATTCTCCATTCCCTTATGAGAAAGAACTGTCCCAGCACTTTTAAAAGCGCTGGGATAGGTCATTCTCCATATGGGAATGGAAAGACCTGTCCCAGCGCTTTTAAAAGCGCTGGGACAGGTTATTCTCATTCCCTTATGAGAAAGAGCTGTCCCAGTGCTTTTAAAAGCTCTGGGACAGGTCATTCTCCATTCCTTTATGAGAAAGAGCTATCCCAGCACTTTTAAAAGCGCTGGGATAGGTCATTCTCCATACGAAAATGGAAAGACTTGTCCCAGCACTTTTAAAAGCGCCGGGATAGGTCTTTCCCATAAGGAAATTAGTAACCCCATCCCAGCGCTTTTGAGCTTCCTATACCAGCGTTTTTGAAAAACGCTGCTATAGGCCTCCTATTGCTGCGCTTTGTAAAGCGCCGGTTTTGAGTCGCCGTAATAGGATTTCCTATACTAGCATTTTCAAAAAGTGCTGGTACAGGCTTATCTGTTATGGCAGTTTGTAAAAATGTCGGGAAAAAAACGCTGGGACAGGTCGATTTCTTTGAAGAACTAATTATGAAGCTAGCTATGACATAGCAACATGACAATTTTTTAAAAATTAGGACAAAAGTATGGCAAAGATATGTATATTAATTAAGTATTAAATATATTTTTAGTTTGATTTTTAAATATTGTAAGCATTTATTTTTTCATTTAATATTAAACATATATCAATTTAAGAATAATAAAGTGAATTCATGACTAATATATGATGTTTAAAAATTAGAATAAAAATCAAGAATACAATCTAAAAGACTAAATCAAAGATAACTAGATAAATATTCAAGATTAAAACTAAAAATAAATATAATATAAGTGTCGTGTCATGGCTAGAATATAGTTGCAAAAGCGTCTCATGCGTGTCATGTGTCCAACACAAGTGCAAATAAAGTGTCTGAGTTTTCTAGGAACTAAACAACCTCTCCA
The DNA here is from genome assembly GCA_023736055.1 of Quercus glauca. Classification (NCBI taxonomy): domain Eukaryota; kingdom Viridiplantae; phylum Streptophyta; class Magnoliopsida; order Fagales; family Fagaceae; genus Quercus; species Quercus glauca. Next base: position 8,317,845 of record CM043319.1, on the reverse strand, counting down.
ATTTAGCCCTAGACTTAACTAGCTCATTCTCCAAGCCATTAACATTCTTTATAACTGAGACATTCTCTTCCTTTTATTTATTTATTGCGAGCTTGTTAGATTCATCAAGTTTAACTCCAAAAATCTCTTTCTCAAGTTCAACTTTTCTAGTAGTATTTTAGAAATATTCTTCAATTTAATACATTCCCTTCATTTCAATTATCCAAGGATTATTCTTCATGGTCACTCTCACTCGAGTCATATGTACTACAAACTAAGGTAGTAAAAGCTCAAAGCTCAAAAATTTCTCTCACCAGTACAATTTTTAGACCCTTTATTTAGAATTACCTTCTTGATTTCACACTTGGAACTATTATAATTGGGACATTAATTAATTACGAATGTATCCATAACCTGATGGTCCTAAACACTCATGGCATTGAATAGGCTGAATATTTTTGTTTAGGATAAGACTTAGGTACAATACTTATGTGTTGTTCCTTAGATTCTTTTTTTAAGATTCTGCCATGTGACTTTTTTTTCATGGGATGGAAGTGTATTTTTTAGTTAAGTAACCACATAGCAGAATCTTAAAGGAAAACATAAAAAGTAGTATGTAAGATATTGTACATAAGTTTTATCCTTTTATTTATCTTTTTATCTCTAGAATCTCTCCTAATTATCGAATTATCTAAAACAAAATAAGGGCCAAGGATCACTTAGGAAACTAATCCCTTACAGAGTGTATCTATGTTCGGATACCAATTGAAAAGAACCAATTTAGGCCCAAATAATTATGCAAATTTATCAATTAATTACCAATTGACGAAATTATGTGAAAGGAACCAATTTCTCCCTTACTGTTAACCAAGCCAAAGCTAGCTCAATGGGTGAGCCAAATAGGCAACCACCTAAGACCCCCAATGAAAAAAAGCCCCTAAATTTTTACCAATAGAGATATTTTTGTACCTATAGAAGTATTAATTAAGCCATAAATATTCATCAATAAATAAAAAAATATTTGTTTTTTATCAAAGAAAAACCAATTAAAGAAAATATTTTCATTGGGGTTAATCATTTAATCACTCACACATAAATGTTAAAAGAACTCATCAATTTTACACTATTAAATAAATTTATACTCAAATTTTATTTAGAGATATCAAATATATAATTTTATTAAAATTTTCAATCATAATTTTTTAGTATTTGGTTACTTCATTCAATAGATAGTGTTTATTTTAGTTGTATAGTCATTGAGTAATGTGATGAATTCATTTTATGAATGCTCAAAAATGTGTTGAAAACATAAGAGCAGTTTAGACCCCCGAAATAAAATTACGGCTCGATAGATTTTACACTAACTTAATACTAAGTGCGGAATAGTGTAAATGCGAGCAGATAAATAAACAAGCTACTCTAATCCATAATCTAAGCAACATAGCAGTAAAATGGAATGTAAAAGAGTAGGGAATAAAGATGCAAACACAAGATAACACGCCGATGTGTTATCGAAAAGGAAACCAAAGAACTCGGTGAAAAACCTCTCCGCCACCCCCCAAACGGAAATTAATCCACTAGACAATCAGTTGGGATACATGAGTTAGCAAGAGACCCTCTAAGCCTAATCTACCCAATGTACCTAATCCCTCCAAGATCCTACTCCAACAAGGCTTCTCGGAACCGTGTCTTGTGTAGTTCTCCAGATCCCACAACAAGCTCCATGTTGCATCTGCCATCCTCGGCTTCTTCCAATTGCTTCCCAGCAGCACCAAAACGTCACTTGACACTCTGAAAGGGTGTGGTAAGTGTTTGGGCTATCAACCTCTCAATGGTATGGGAATTGAAAGGTAAGAGTTGAGGAAATACCACAAGCAAAATGTGTAGAGAATTGTGGGTTTGACAATCTCTAATTCTCAATGTGTTTGGGTAGGGTTTTTTCTTTGAAGCACTCCTCAACATTTGTGGGTAATGTGGGTATATATAGTGTGGGTACAAAAAGTGTGTATCAAAATGGACAGTCTGGCAGAACAGAAAGTCTCGCGGGTGTCTCACGAGAAGGCCTTACTCACGAGATACTCGCGAAACACAGCTGTCTCTATCATGGCCTGACTCTTCGCATTCCAGCATATACAAGGCACATGAGTCACTTCACGGGATGCTTAGTCGTGAGCTACCCGCGAAAACTCTTCCATCTTCAATTGCTTGAGTCTTCACACTCTCTCTTTAACACACAACCCTTAAAATCAAATCCCACCATAAAAATAGGGTACAAAAGATTGAATTAAGTTACAATCAAATTTGGCATGGAATAAAAGCCAACAAAACACATAGTTGTAAATAACAACTTTACATTTTAATTTGTAATATTTTTCTAAAAAAATAGATTTTAAATGGAAAAAAAAAAAAAAAAAAAAACCAAAAACAAAAGCTAAATAAAGTAGTTGTCTTAGGCCTCACAATACCTTAAGACGGCCCTAAACCTAGTGTTAATCTATTATTATAAGTAGATACACACAACTGTAAAAAAAATATACATATACACACACGAAGCTAGGGACAGTGGCACTGTCTTTATAATATAACGGGCTGGAGAGAGGAGACTTTCATTAATATAGTAGCATTATTTTGGTTTTTGACGAGGATAATGTTGTTAAAAGGCTTATTAAAAAAAAAAAAAAAATTAAGACTTGTATTTTATTCAATTATGGTAAATGTCTTAATTTTTTAAATGAAAACTTATGGTTGACATTAAGGTTATAACATGACACTAAATAGAAAGACTTTATAGCAGAAAAGATTTCTCAGTCTTTTAAAAAAAGACTACTTCATCACGTTCTTTTCTCAGTCTTTTAAAAAAAGACTACTTCATCACGTTTTAGCGTAGTAGAAACCTTTAAATTTATGAAAGGCAACTAAAATCTATAATGAAGATAGTAGAAAAGCTTCTCAGCGAAAGCATTAAGTGATAGAAGAATCATAACATTCTTTCAAGAAAACGAATATTAGAGGGTAAATAGAGTGAATGATATAACTACTGCATAATATTTATAAACTAATATAATAACTTTTAGAAAATGAAAAAAAAAAAATAATAATAAGGAAATTCATTAGAATAGTGGAGATGACACCAGTCAGTTTATAAGCGCCCCCACCAACCCCCCCTTATTTTATTTTATTTTTTATTATTTTTTTTTCCTATAAAGAGTGTTTGGTAAGCAAGGACGGAGGCATAGTAATTTTGTTATATAAAACTATACTTTGTGAAAGCTTGAAAATGTGTTGAAAACACACGAGCGGTTTAAACCCCCAAATTAAAATTACGACTTGGTTGATTTTATACTAACTTAATACTAAGTGCGGAATAGTGTAAACACAAGCGTACAAGCAAGACAACTACTCTAATCCCTATTTAAAGCAACACAGCAGTAAAAATGAAATGAACAAGAGTAGGGAAGAAGGATGCAAATACAGATAACACCAAGACGTGTTATCGAAGAGGAAACCGAAGAACTCGGCGAAAAACTTTTCCGCCGCCTTCCAAGCGGAAATCGATCAACTAGACAATCAGTTGGGATACATGGGTTATCAAGAGACCCTCCGAGCCTAATCTACCCAATGTACCTAAGCCCTCCAAGCTCCTACTCCAACAAGGCTTCCCGGAACCCTGTCTTGTCTAGCACTTCGGATCCCGCAACAAGCTCCATGTTGCATCTGCCATCCTTGGCTTTTTCCAATACTTCCCAACAGCACCAAAACGTCACTCAACACTCTCAAATGGTGTGGTAAGTGTTTGGGCTATCAACCTCTCAATGATATGGAAAATGGAGAGGGAAGAGTTGAGGAAATACCACAAGCAAGTGTATAGAGAAATGTGGGTAGGACAATCTCTAATTCTCAATGTGTTTGACTAGGGTTTTCTCTCTGAAGCATTCCTCAACATTTGTGGGTAATGAGAGTATATATAGGATAGGCACAGAAAGTGTGAGTCATTCAGTACAGGCTAGCAGAACAGAATGCCTCGCGGGTGTCTCGCGGGAAGGCCTTACCCGCTAGATACTTGTGAGACACAGCTGTCTCCACATGGCCTGACTCTTCGCATTCCAACATGTGTAGGGCACATGATTCATTTTGCGGGAAGCTAGGTCGCGACATACCCGTGAGAATTCTTCAGCCTTTAAATGCTTGAGTCTTCACACTCACTCTCTATCACACAACTCTTACAACCAATCCCACAATAGATACATGGTATAAACGATTGATAATAATTACAATCAAATTTGGCACGGAATAAAAGCTAACAAAAACATATTTGTAAATAATAATTTTACAATCTCCCCCTTTGGCTATTCCATGACAAAACCCTAAAACAGACTCTAGACTTAAACGAGAGTTTGAGAACACAGGCAAAACTCACTCACACCTAATCTAGAAGCTGTGTAGCACTTGCACGTATATACCTGTAACTAGAAACACTTGCATACAAACAAACTTTCATTAAGCTTATGACAAGTTGAACACAAGGTACGTACATGAACAAGTAAAAAACGATCAAGTATAAATGGGATAAATGAATAAACCATGGCTTGACCAAACAAGCAATCACTATACAGAAGTGATCACTATGCTCATTCACATAGGGAATGAACATCAGGATATGCAAAATGATAAGCTCATTTGAAGAGTATCATTTGCAAATCCAACACTCAACCAATGCAAAATACATGAGGTATTTGCATCTAGGAACAATCCTACTAGGGCACAAGAGTGTTCATCACTCAACCAATGCATAGAACGTATATGCATCTAGGAACAATCCTACAAGGGCACGAGAGTGTTGTACTAAAGTAAAATGTATGACATTTAACAACAAGTACATAGGCATAGAGGCTGCATAAGCAAGGTACTGCCTAAGCATGGTACAAACCATAAAAGCCTACAGATTATGCATGCAAACAAACCCTTAACAGCTTACATAAGCATTATGGGTACAAGTGTAATGCCACAAAGCAAGTATGCCACAAAGCATAGAGATAAACACAAAGCAACTGAAATTAATACTGAAATTAAACTGAAGTTAAAAACAGAGTATCAAAACTTTAAACTAAAAGCAGTAAAAACAATTATAAAAACTACTAAAAATAACAAAACTAAAACTGTCTGTGAACCAATAACCAATGTTTCTAAGTCTAAATTTATGCTCCCCCTAATGCTGTGCAAGCTCTTCTATAGCTCCCCCTCAAAATTTTCTCCCCCTTTTTGACCGGAATGGCCAAAGAGGATAGAACTCATTGGACTCTGAATCTGATCCATGCATTTCTTGTATCTGTGAAAACAATGCAGTGATTTGTCTTTGAAGGTATGCAAACTGGTTTGCAGTGTGTTGCACATGGGAATCAAGCACTGTAGACATCTGATCCATTTTAGCTAGTAATTGATCAAGTTTGCTTAATCCTTATGTTGGAGTCGAAGACGATGGCTATCAATCTCTTCCTCTGTATCTTCACCCTCATTTGCTGAACACAAGGTTGTGGGATGGTATGCACACTTGTCTTGGAACCTCTGATGTGGGCTGTACTCCTAGTCAAGGTATGAGCACCAATGGGATAGTCCCTTTGAACTACCGTAAGGCCATTGGGGAGTTTGAGCCTCTCCTTTGCAATAAGGCCCATAATAAGAGTGGGGAAGGGCATGATGGTCTTGGAGTTTTGCTTACTAATACTCTTCTTCAGTAAATGAAAGATGTGCCCACAGATATTAATCTCTTTGTGAGTGAAGAGATCATATCGGAAGAAGGTCCTCGGAGCAAATAATGTAGTTGGGTTTGTCATTGGGTACAGATTGTGAATCATCACATAGGTTAAGGTCCTCATCTCTGGTGAAAACGGTATTGTGTTCATGGCATTTTTAGTCATTGTCCCATGAAGTGTCCTCACCATGTCTGTAATAGATCCCAATTTATCCTCATATTGGGTAGTGATCGGCTGAGATGAAGGACGAACTTCAAGAAAGTCTTGAATGCTATCCCTCGTTATGACAAACTCTTTCCTTCTCACCCAGCAGTTGATGTGATCATTTTCTACCATGGTGTTTGAGAAGAATTCTCTGATGATTTCTGAGTAGACCACACCACTTGGGGTCAACAACTTGGTTCACGTCCTTTCTTTGAAAATATCTGGAATGAAGGTGCCCTCCAGAGATTCCATTTGAACCACCATTTCCATGATGATTGTTCTGTGCTGATAACAGTCATTGTACTTCATATCAGCCTCTGCTGACTTGAAATGCTCAAAATCGGTGCGAGCTCGTTTTGAAGATGATTTCTTCTTAGCTGCGTGCTTGGTGGGAGACATTTGCACAAATTCACAAAGCAGACAAAGAAATGTGCACAAACACCAAAAACAGAACACACACAGATAATTAGATCCATGTTAGAGCAAAAACAAGTGAAATAGTTTAAAACGGAGCATAATCAACTCAAACCAGCATGCTTAAACACACAGAACAGGAAAATATAAACCTAATGCTTGAAAACAATAAACAGTGCATGTGTGTGCGCTTGTGTGCATGTACTGATGCATGTGTGTGTGGCACGAAATGCATGAGGTGTGCCTAAGTGTGCCTAGTTGTGTGTCTAGTGAGTGCATCATGAGCAAAGTGTATGAAACACTTGATCAAAGACCAAACCAAGTAAAATAAGGTTAAATATATGGAAACCCATAAATTGGAACTCACTTGAATCCAATTAAGCACAAAAATGTCACTCGGATATTTTATCAAACACCTAACATGCACAAAAGCATCTAAGTATGAGCAATGCATGAACATGGTAAAATCTACCCTCAATACATGTTAAAATGCCACAAGAGGCCAACGCAGATGCACAATAATCAAATGGGACTCGGCCCAATAAAAAATTTTGAAGAATTTTCACCCAATATAGGAAACCTAACCCAAATTTCTAGAATTCCCAATTTTCAAAACCCTAACAAAAAATTTGCATAATCTAAGCAAAAACCCAAAAAGAATTGTTTAGAAAACATACCTTGAAGAGAGAAATGCAGAAAAGATGCTTGGATTGAAGAGGTTTGAATAAAATAGTGATTTGGATTGAAAAGGTTCGAAGGAGGTTATACGAGGGAAGTTTTTATGATTTAAAAAACTGTCACATCTGCTATATAAAACTAAAAACACGCGTTTTTTGCGGGTTAGAGAGTAGCGAGACAGTCGCAAGACACTTGCGAAAATGGCCACTGAAGCATAAAAGCTTTCGCGAGAAGCTTTAGGTTGCGAGACAGTCGCGATACAGTCGCGAAACTCTCTGTATGAATTTGGAAAATTTCAGTTTTTGCCAAACAGCATTTCGCGAGAAGCTATTGGTCGCAAAACAGTCGCGAGACAATCGCGAAAGTCTCTGAGTAAATTTGCAAAAAGTTTATTTCCCTCAAACACTGTTCGCGGGAAGCTCTAAGTCACGAGCTTCTCGCGAAACAAACCCTGAACTAGTTTTTGACAAAAAACCGACAAAATGCATTTTGACAAAGAAATAAACACACGAAAGTACAAAATCACTTTCAAAAACATATAAAACACTCAAAAATATTTTTTGGATTGATCAACCAGTTCTTGTGCATACACATCACATTTGAACATATACAATCACACAAATGAGATAGGCATTGATTGAATCAGAGTCTTGTGTGATGTGTGTAAGTATCAAATGTAGAATAGTACTTAGACCAGAGCGAAGCTTCAATGATCAATTCAATCGAGTCATACACAACTGATACGAAATCAAGTAGACTATCTCCATTATAGAAATGAGTATATATGACCTCTCACAAATGGAGTACATAACTTAGAAGCTTTTCATTTGGCTTCTACATAAAGCATAACAATTGGTCCATTTTATTTTGTTTGGACAAAACATCTCATTTTGAGATTGGTGCTTGAAATTTATGATATTTCAACATTGATGACTAGCCTTTGGCTTTTTGAGCACCATACAAAACACATTAAAAAGAGTCGCTTTCCCTTTTTCCTAGTCGAATACTAGAGTGTGCGACAGGCTCTTGCAGCTCAATATCTCTTTTCATTTGGAGATTTACATTTGGTGAGCTCTTTTTGCAAAAACATAAAAATAAAGTGGGAAGAGATATAGACACAAATCTATGCAAGTATCAAGACCAACAAGACTATTGATCAATCATTCATGACAAGCTTGAAGATCTATTTACAACAGTCATACATAGTGTTCAAGATTTCTTCCACATAGAAAAGAGTACATACATAGAAAGCCAAGATCGTAAATGCACTACGCCATTAGTACGAAGGTACCAGGCCAAACTCACATGAGATATGCACAAAACAAGTGATCAAACTTTTTGAGATTTTTCAAATTTTTATGGGATTTTTGAAATTTTGAACACACCCAAAATAGAACAAGTAAAGTAAGATCAACCAAAGAACAAGTACAAACCAAAATAAGTAAAAGAAACATGCTAAAATTGATAACGATGCATGATATGATGCATGAGAGAATGTCCCTAAACATCGGAAGTATTAGTGCATGAACATGTTCTAATGCTTATGCATGAGTACCCCTTTTCACCCACACGGCATGTGTGTTTGGGGTGATATCCCTATGGGATTGGGTACGAGAGTTAGGACTTTCAAACCTCCTGGAGAAGTTTTCCAAGCACGTGATGAATGCGCCTATCATTTTCATCACGTCCATCATATTTAGATCTTCATTTCGACTTCTTGATGGCTCAGTAGTCCAATTTCTCTTGTCATTTCTTGGTTCGCTTGACCTTCGATCTGTTGCATTCTTTAAGGCAATCAGCTTATGACAATTGGGTCGAGTATGTCCTTGAAGACCACAATAATGACAGATGTGGTTTATTCTAGGACCTCTTTGTGGTCGTGGACGAGATCTCCCTCTTGTTTCAATCCTCACTGCAGGTTGGTTTCTGGGCTTATTTACCACCCTTTGATCTATTACCATCTTCTTCTTTTCAACCTTTGCCTTCTCCACAGTGGGAGCGACTACAACCGGCTCTTTGGCCTTCACAAATTTTACTTCTTTGGAGATATTCACAGCAGCTGCACTGCTTTCTCCAGTGTATCCTAGTCCGGATTTATCTGAAAATTGCTTTTGAAAGGAAATTACATCATCCAACTTCTTGGTGGAGACCATTTCTACCTTGGCATTGGCTTGAACCACCTCAAGCTCCAAGAATTTGATCTTTAAGTAAACTTCTGAGTTCAGCTTTTCTATTTCGCATTTGGCCTCCTTATGTCTGACTAAGAGACTTCGATAATCTTCCTCTGCTTTCTTCATTTTCCTTACAGCTGCCTTGGCTATTCTTGCATACTCTCCCGACTTCTCAAGGAGTAAGGAGTAATTCTCTTGGAGACCAGCTGTATCCTCATCATCATCATCATCTGATTCTTCCATAATCCCCATGGATTCTTTATCACTGTGTTCCCCAAGTTCTTGTACAAGTTGATGCAAGTCCTCGGAGGATTCAATATGTTCAATGGTCATAAAAGCGGAGTAATTTTCTTCTTTGTCACAGCTCTCTTCTGAGTCAGAATTGGATGAATCTGTATCACTAAGTGTTGTAGCATAAGCCTTACCTTTTCCTCTCAGAAAATTTGGACACTCCTTCTTCAGATGTCCATGGCCATTGCACTCATAGCACACAATGCCTTGGGGAACTTGAGACTCTTTCTCTTCCTTCTTCTTATACTCTTTTCTATCTCCTTTTAAGGATGAGAACTTCCCTTTACTGAACTGTCTTCCATTGTTCTTTATTCTCAAGAATTTTTTGAAGTTTTTCGCAAGAAATGCAACCTCCTTCTCCACAACATCTTCTTCAGAAGAATCATCCATTCTTTTGGCGATGGTTTTAAGAGCGAGAGATTTACTTGTCTTGTGAGAAGGAAGTCACAGCTTATACGTTTGGAGAGACCCTATCAACTCTTGGATTTTGATTTCATCCAAGTCTTTGCTCTCTTCTATGGCTGTAACCTTTACTCCAAAACTTTCAGGCAAGGACCTCAATATTTTTCTCACCACCTTAGTGTCTTCATTCTTCTCACTAAGATTGAGTTTAGCAATTACAATTTCATTGAGCTTCCCATAGAATGAATCAAATGGTTCATCATCACCCATCTTGAGCTCTTCAAAATTGGTGGTAAGCATCTGAAGCTTTGTGTCCTTAACTTTCTTTGTATCCTCATAGGTAGTCTCCAAAATCTCCCAAGCTTCCTTGGCTATTGTCATATGAGAGATCATGTGGAATTCATTAGGGGACACACCACAAAAGATAGCATTTAAAGCTTTACTATTAGCATTGGCTGCCGCGAGAGTTGCCTTATCCCAAGTGGATTTGGCTGCCTCCGACTTAGTCCAGCCTATTTCAACCGCATCCCAAATGGTAACATCTATAGAGCATAGAAATGCTCTCATCCTAACTTTCCAGAAAGCATAATTGTTACCATAAAAAAATAGTGGAACATTTAGGGATTAAGACCTATCCATCTCAAGAAAGGGTCAAGGATCACACTCAGGTATTTAAACCATAGCGAGTGTACCCGTTCTGATAGCAATTGAAAGCTCGAAAACGTGTCAAAAACACATGAGCGGTTTAGACCCCCAAATTAAAATTACGGCTTGGTTGATTTTATACTAACTTAATACTAAGTGCGGAATAGTGTAAACACAAGCGTACAAGCAAGACAACTACTCTAATCCATATTTAAAGCAACACAGCAGTAAAAATGAAATGAACAAGAGTAGGGAAGAAGGATGCAAACACAGATAACACCGAGACGTGTTATCGAAGAGGAAACCGAAGAACTTGGCGAAAAACCTCTTTGCCGCCCTCCAAGCGAAAATCGATCCACTAGATAATTAGTTGGAATACATGGGTTAGCGAGAGACCCTTCAAGCCTAATCTACCCGATGTATCTAAGCCCTCCAAGCTCTTACTCCAACAAGGCTTCTCGGAACCCTGTCTTGTCTAGCGCTCCGGATCCCGCAACAAGTTCCATGTTGCATCTGCCATCCTTGGCTTCTTCCAATGCTTTCCAGCAACACCAAAACGTCACTCAACACTCTCAAAGGGTGTGGTAAGTGTTTGGGCTATCAACCTCTCAATGATATGGAAAATGGAGAGAGAAGAGTTAAGGAAATACCACAAGCAAGTGTATAGAGAAATGTGGTTCGGACAATCTCTAATTCTCAATGTGTTTGGCTAGGGTTTTCTCTCTGAAGCATCCTCAACATTTCTGGGTAATGAGGGTATATATAGGATAGGCACAAAAAGTGTGAGTCATTCAGTACAGGCTAGCAGAATAGAATACCTCACGAGTGTCTCGCGGGAAGGCCTTACCCACAAGATACTCGCGAGACACAACTGTCTCTACCTGGCCTGACTCTTCGCATTCTAGCATGTGCAGGGCACATGATTCACTTCGCGGGAAGCTAGGTCGTGGCATACCCGCGAGAATTCTTCAGCCTTTAAATGCTTGAGTCTTCACAGTCACTCTCTATCACACAACCCTTATAACCATTCCCACAATAGATACAAGGTGTAAACGATTGATAATAATTACAATCAAATTTGGCATGGAATAAAAGCCAACAAAAACATATTTGTAAATAATAACTTTACACTTTGTTCCCCTTTAATAATATCATTAATTCTTTTAAGAGTAATGTTATTATCACAAATTTTTCTACAATATTTTTACAAACTGTTGGGGTAAAAAATTCATATTGGTTCACACTTGACCCACTGCTTACACCACTTCTTGACTTACCAATACCATTGACTATATCAACAATTTGTAAAAAAGTTTGTAGCTCTAGCATTCCTTCTTGTAAAGACCATAAAAAATTCAATAAACTTAAAATTTAAAACAAAATATACAAGCCCAAAAAATTAGCGCAATAACAAAAATTACCAATAGTAAATCTAAAACAAAATAAGCCCAATTAACCAATTTTACCCAACACAAAAAACCTAGCCCTTTAAAAATTTTATATAAAATTATTTTGTCCTTACCCAACATCAAAGTCGCACGCATGCGCGTGCACGGACACACACACACAAAATCCCTCAAACGACTAAGTAGTAGTAGAACCAAAGGTTGAAGCTGTCGCACATAGCCAACAACAAACCTGACCTCCTAATTCTAAATCCTGGCTCCATCCCTGTTGGTAAGTTTATAAGCTTTTTTATTTTTTTTATTTATTTACTTTTTTATTTTTATAATTTGTGGTATATCAATTTCTTAGACTTATATAATAAATGTGTAGAAGAAATGCTATAAATACTACGAATTTTACCATATAAAGTTTACAAATAGACATATCTATGAATGTAATAAGAGGATTTCAATAAGATGCTAAATGAATGTTTAAATTTGGCTTTTATAATTAGTAACACAGTAATTTCTAAATTTTATTTGTTAAGGTTTTAGAACCCAGTTGAGTCAGATTTAATCAAATTTCTAGCCAATTAATAAAGTGATTAATTATGTAGTTAGATCTGAATTAAAGAAACATCACACAATCACAAACCGCATGAATATCAAGAATGATGACCTAGGAAAATTTTTGAAATTGTGGTTTCAAAGTAAAAAAGAAAACCTGGTGAGGATTTAACCAAAACAATCCTCAAGGCAACATTTCACTAATAAAATGAAAGTTTGAACATTTGTGATATCTGTTTGGAATCAATCAACTGATTTGCTGATTAGTTTTTTGGGCTGTAAATCATATTTTTCAGACTCCCTTCTGAGTGAGGTATTAGATGTTAATTTATACACTGGGAGGTACGTAGTACAGTATGCACTAGCTGTTATAGATATGGGACCAAGGATTAAGTTCATTATATTGACTTAGTCTAATTTATATAAGAAGAATTTTAGTCTTAATTAAACTAATAGTCCTGATTGTATAATATGTACTGTTAACCTTGTGTTACTCTTATTTATTTATTTTTTTGAGGAGGATGTGTTACTCTTATTATATACATGTACACACAACTGTTAAAATAATATCTCGAAGCTAGGTGCGCGTAGTGGCACTATCTTTATGATATAATGAGAGTGACGACTTCCATTAATATAATAGCATCATTTTGGTTTATGATGAGGACAATATTGTTTAATAGACTTTAAAAAAATTCAAAATTAAGACTTGTATTTTATTCGCTTTTTTTTTTTTTGAGAATCCAAGACTTGTATTTTATTCAATTATGGTAAACGTCATTATTTTTTAAATTAAAACGTATGGTGGACTAATTCAAGGTTATAACATGACACTAAATAGAAAGAATAAGACTACTTTATAGCAGAAAAGCTTTCTCAATCTTAAAAAAATATAGACTGCTTATCGTTTTAGCGTAGTATAAATCTTTAAATTTATGAAGGGCAACTAAAATCCATAATGAAGACATAGTAGAAAAGCTTCTCAGCAAAGACATTTAATTAGTGATAGAAGAATCATAGCATCCTTTCAAGATAACGAACCTTAGAGAGTAGATAGGGTGAATGATATAACTACTAGATAATATTTATAAACTAATATATTAACTTTAGTAAATAAAACCAAAAAATAATGAGGAAATTCATTAGAATAGTGTAGATTGACACCAATCACGTTCAATACTATGTCAGTATAATAAAAATATATATTAATTACTTTTTTGTAATTAGTGGAACATCAATTTCTTAGATTTATGCAATAAAACTTATAGAACAAATATTACAGAGATTACAAATTTCATCATATAAGGTTTATAAACTGAAATATCAATGAATGTGATAAGAATATTTCAATAAGATAATAAATAAATGATTGAATTTGGTTTTTATAATTAGTGACACATTAATTTCTTAATGTTATATAGTTAAATTTGCAATATCTAAGTATCACTGCATTTGTACGCTACTGTCTAAAACGTTAATTAGAAAACACACTACGTACAAAAATTCATATTACATTTATTTTTTTAGTACTTTATTTTGGAATTTAAAACACTTCACATATTAATAGTAAAAGATTTTTATTGCACAATCAACCTAGCCCTTGCATGACCCTTTGAAATTTGAAACTGCTCAGTAATACCAAGATGTGCCGTAAGGAGCCAGACATGAGTGAGCAGCTCTCCACCCCTAGTGAGTTGCTGAGCGTGATGGCTCCATCGACACTTAATCGCAGAATAACACAGAATTTCCACCCATACATGACTAATCAACTCCCATTTCCTTTCAATATTCCCCAGGCTTTGCAAAGATTTAGCAAGCCTACATCCATCAAATAGTACTGACTTGCTTCTGTCTCCTTTCACTTCAGAGGGAGGAATTTCAGTGCTAACTCGAAGTAAGGTCATGCAAGCTTGCTTTACATCGGATATAGAATTTCTTTCCTCAAAAAATTCAACGGCCTCGGCACACGTGTCTTGGAACCTGATTTGTTCAATCCCATTAGGCAGCATAATAGGAAGCATGACTAGAAGATATAACATATAATCCGATAACAACTTGCTGGCTTCACAATTTGGATAACTATCTGGGTTTTGGGTTGTGTTTCGATCATAATTATAACAGAGGTTTGTTGCAATATGCCAAAGAAGAATGCTTTGGTCAGTTTCAACCTCAACGCTCTCTTTAAGCGTTTCAAGATTTTCTTTACTGATTTCGCTTAGACATCTCGGATCATTAAACACCCGATCACCCCTACTAGCGCATAAATCCTTGCAAGCCTTGAGATCATTTGAGGCACTCCTTGATTTCTCTACTATCCGTTGAAATATCAATTCTTTCAAACCCATAGAAACATCTACTGAATCATGGTACCGATGCTTCTCCAACCATTCATTATTGCAGAATACCTTTCGGAGAAAACTGCACTTGGGTGGCCTAAGTTTAAGGCAAAATTGTATTAGGTTGTATTGCCCTATGGTATTGGACCACCTCTTAATTCTAAATAGTGGAATTGAATCAAAGAATGTAATGCCTACATACAAGAGATCCACCACAGCATTCTTGTGCTTACTGAGCCAAAGCTTTGTCCAATCTGATGTAAGTAGCAATAACACTGCATATATCTCTAGGATGGTTGCTCCAACCAACAACACATAAGTGATGATTACGTTGGCTCTTGAGTATGCGTGCTTCTCCATGATCGAAAAAAAGAATAGCACAGACACGGTGCAAGAGAAACTAATGAGGCGGAAAACACAACCAGGTAGAGAATATACTTTGAATGCCTTGGTATAAAACACGTCGTACATGAATCCAAGCTCAACCTCGATCACTTTGAAAGCTTCATCACAAGATACACTCTGAAAGAAGGATTGGCTGTTCACCTTATCTTGAATACTGAGGATGAGATCTGCAAATAGCTGCTTAAAAGTCTTGAAGAAATTGTAGGCATCTTGTAGAGTGGCTCCATCTGAAATCATGACATTTTCTGGGGCTGTAAAGGAAATATCACCCAAAACTGGAGCTTCCATGAATCTATCTGACGTAACTTCAAAGCCCTCGTCTTTCTTTGAGCAGTATTCTTCCATGTATCTTGCGTAATTTGGGCCAGGATCGGGACGACGGAGCATGGATTCTTTAAATTTTTCACTGCTAGCAGACCTTAAAACCCAGATTCTCTCCCCAGTCTTAATTATTCCAGCAATAAACATTGGAAATGCCAGAGAACTAAGTAGTGTTTGATTTGAGGCTTTGAGGGAGACATAGAAAGCGATCATCGTCTGGAAAGCTAGCATAAGTAACCGCCTCCACCATAACTCGTTGTCTTCCAAGGAATAGGCCGTAATGGTGTCTGGACCGCCAAGGTACAGGAGAAAAAATTGTGCCCAGAATGCCTTTAAGGCAAACTTTGGGTCTTCGAAATTTCCTGCATTTTTTGAAATTACACTCAGCGAGAATGCTGCAAACCAGTCTGCCGACAAGTAGGCAAACCACAGAATGAAACTGAGGGTGTAGCTGGTCAAATACTTTCTCCTATTGCCCATCACAGTGAGAATGGTTTGTATGATGAGGCTAATTAAAACCAAAGCCTGAATCTCCCATTCGTTCCAAAATCTTCTCACTACTGCTGGGAAAATCTGCATCGCCTTCTTCTTCCTAGTGAATATCAAACTGCCGATTACTAAAGAAAGGCACAGATGAATTATTTTATCAGCTAGTGTCAAGTATATAACAGAAGAGGCTAATCAATATAAAATGGCACAAATGATTAATAGTTTATCTAACACGTAACTAATGACTCAGAGCTCTCCCTTCTTCTTTCTTTGACTTCTACATTAATGGATTGCTTAGCGGATTTGCGGCTTATTCTGGTTTTCAATTCAAAAGATGATCCTTTTCAATTAACTTGAAACTAGAATCAACACACAAAGAGGCCGATGTCGCGAAAGTTTGGAGAAAGTACACACTATGCTTTCTTTGACTGATAGAAACGAAACAATTAGTTTCTGGGTACAAAACCTAGAATCCATGAGGGGTTCCTGGAATCTATGACATGATCGGGCCTATTTAACGACACCATAAAACTTGACAGAAAAAAAAAAAATTTTAAAATAACTCATAATTAATACCTAACTATAACAGGAACTAAATTTGACCTAAAAAACATTAAAAACACATAAAACAAGGAAATAAATCAATTAAACCTAAAATAACATTTTTACATAAAAATACTAAAATCAAATAATTACAAAAATTAAATTGTATATTATATCATACATCAGACCCTTCCACTTGAAATAAATTTGTCCACGAGTTCATCTTTGAAATCTGAAATCTTCTGCACAAAATAAACAAATATTTCGAATGCTTGTACTCCTTAATCTTCTTTCTATACTTGCAACTCATCAATGGAATAAACAAATTAAATTGAATTTCAAATGGAAATGGGTCGGGATAAGTATTTGTGGTTTCAGAATTTTGATTTAAATTCCATTTCATTTCAATGTAATGGTAGAAAAATTGTACTAAAACGGTATACTTGATCCACCAAATGAAAATGCACAAATTTTCAGTATTTTAAAATGTAAATGTGGCATAAATTTATAGTCACGTGGTGCAATAAGAAGCAATAAAAAAAAAGTCAAACGTTTTGCTTTTATACTATACTAGTTGCTAACCCGTGCTATGCACGGAAACTTACCTATTTATGAGGTAGATTAAAATAATTTTATAAAATTATAAATTGATTAA
Source organism: Quercus glauca (assembly GCA_023736055.1). NCBI lineage: Eukaryota > Viridiplantae > Streptophyta > Magnoliopsida > Fagales > Fagaceae > Quercus > Quercus glauca. The sequence continues at coordinate 8,300,610 of CM043319.1, read as the reverse complement.
GAAATTACATGATTTTCTCCTGTATAATTTCAATTTGTGTTATAAATTGATAAAGAAACCATTGCTTGAACGTGTAATGGCTTACAAAAAATTTGTCAGATAATTTCATATACTATAAAAAAATAACTCAAAAATTCAGATATTAAAACTTTTGAAAGACCAAAAAATATTAAAGAAAAATTATCAACGTTTGAGTTTGAGTTTAAGTTAGACTTGTTAGAAAGATAAAGTTTCATTCTTTATTAAGTTTGGATTAAATAAAATAATTTTGTTTAAAAAAAAATGATGAGTTTGAGTCTAAGTTGGACTTGTAAGATAGAGTTTCACTCCTTATTAAGTTTGGATTAAACAAAAATAATTTTGTTTAAAAAAAACGATGAGTTTGAGTTTAAGTTGGATTTGTTAGAGAGATAGAATTTCACTCATTGTTAAGTTTGGACTAAAAAAAAATAATTTTATTTAAATAAAATTACAATTTTATTTAAATATTGTGCTGTTGTAGAAAATTGTGGAACTTCAGAAGTTTCAGTTCATATATATATATATATATATATATATATAGACTAGTCGTTAACCCGTGCAATAGATAAAAATGGCTAATAGGTGAATTTCAGGTGAGAAAAATTCATTATTTTTTAGTTGAAGTAGTAAGAACAAATGCATGAAATTAAAAATATATATATATTGAAAGAAATAACACAAAGTTTATTAGTTAAGTAGAAGAAAAGAATGTTGTTTTATTTATTAGTTTTTTTGTGGAAATGAATAATAGGTAGAATGTTGCATTTCTAGTTTAATTTGTGTTGTATATATACGTATATACAAGATAGGTTGTAATGTATATACCAATAGCAGTAGATGCCTATTGAAAGATCATAACCTTTCAAATTCGATATACCAAAATGTGCCTATTGAAATGTCATAACTGTTCATAAAATATGCCAAAATGTGTTTATTGACCAAAAATATGGCTATTGAATATGTGCCTATTGACCAAAAAGATGTCTATTGACCGACAATGTGCCTATTGAATGAAAAAATGCATATTGACTAAAAATGTACCTATTGAAAAATGAAAATGTACAACTGTTCGATATTCTAAAATGTAGATGTGACATTAATTTAGGTATCCGTGTGCCTCAATAAAGTGAGGTCACTAAAAAGTAAAATGTGTAATGCCCTAAACCCAAAAGGGTCCAAAGTGCAGGTTGAAATCATCTCAAAGGTACCTGTAAATATTTACTTTTTGACAATTTAAACTGTAGGAGATCTCTCTTTTCCTTTCTTCTCCATAGGATAAGAATAAATAACCATACTAAAATCTCTACATTACAAGTCAGAGCTCTCTAATACATTTACAAACAATGGCCAAAAAAATTTGTGTTTACATATAATACATGAATATATTACAAAACTCCAAATGATTTAAACAGAAAGTTCCATTGTTCTCTAAATATGCAATCCCAATAAAATTCTTGGGCTAACAAACCTCAAGAGCTTAAATTTCAATAAAATTAACTATTGATGGCTCCCTTAAAAACAACTAGAACAAATCACCAGCCATTAATAATGTAAGTCTCCCAATTCAGCATAAAACTCTAATCACTACCAATAAAGCAAGCTCCATTCCCATGGTATAGCTAATTAATCTGTAAGACTGTGAAAGATTGGGATGAGCTAAAGCTCAGTAAGTAGCATAATTAATGGGGATGGGGGAAATGCAAGTTTCATGATGATAAACAGTTTACAAATCATGTTTTAATTTGGGAAATTCTAACTGAATACAGCAAGACCATTTTCAATAATAATATGACAAGAATGATAAAATAATGAAACATAAAGTTTCTCAAAATAAATATTATGAAACTATATATCATAATTTGTGAGCACCATCAATATATATTCAAAGCCATAAATTTAACATAAGGCAAATTATCACAAATAAATCACAAATATGTCACACTTTCACATAAACTGATCAAGGGATCTACTCATTCACAATTGGCATGATATTATCCTCTTTGGTATACAATCTTTTGACCCCATGGGACACAACCTCACCCATACCCTCAATGTTTTGTCTCTCCTCCCATGGACAACAGGGAGAACGTGTCAAATAGAACCTCTTTTGCATGTGGTCTCTTGGCCCTATGGGCAGCAGCCTCACCCATACACAATCAAGGAACATTTTCCTCCCATGGGCAGCAGGGAAAAACACATCATCTAAAGTGAAAGGGCACTGACCAAAATTTAGTTCCGTTATCACAACGACCATAGAACTAAATCGGGTGATCACTGGAAAATCACACATGGCATAGTGCTAAAACCATATAAAGCTAACAGGTATACATTTACTTTTAAATACATAGTTTATATCCAAGGTAGTTTCAGAAAAACCTTAAACAATTAAAACTTCCATAAAATTTGTAAGGTTTTCAACTTCATTCTTTGTCCAAAAAGATTTTCTATCAATTTTCCCAAATAATACAAGACAAGATAAGCACCTTTATATTTTCCAATATACTATAAAATCCATGAATTCATTATCAAAGGATTAAGTCAAAGATGCTCATATTTTCCATGTCAACAATACTTGCATTTCCCCAAATGCAATACCAAATATTATGCACTTTCATATATAATATCATATCATATATAGTAAGGTCACAACACAACACTTTTTATGAGAACATAGTTCTATAAATAAGTTTCTAAAATGTGTTTGACCCAGAGATACAAAGTTTATGCAACACGGTTATTTTTCAAAAATTCCATTTTGCAATTCGCAAAAAGCCTAACTCTCCAAGCTCCAAGAGAGATTAGCTAGAACCTAAACAATATCAACCAATCCTATCACAATAAGCACAATGCTTGAAATTGCATCTAGCTACAAATTAGGAATTGCCAAATAAGTACTTAATTAGGCAATCCTAGTATTCAACCTCACAAATAATGTATTTCACTTCCAAAGTTTCTCAACAATTTCCTTTACAAGGCATAGACTACAATTTATAATCATGTCATTCACAACTTCACCATAAGAGATCCTAACACTTTATGAATAATGTTGTTTTCCTTGCTCCTAATAATCTACAAGATTTTTAATTTTAGTTAATAAAGAGGGAAAACCCACAAAATGTCCACCCAAGCTAATTAATTTTTCTTGTGTTTGAGTTTGGTGTTACAAAATGTCATAACAGCTAATCACAAAAATGGCATCCTTTTCTACATAATAAAATTTTTTTTTTTTAAAAAACAAATTTTAAATTGCATTGCTTGTACTAACTATACTAAACCCTCAACTGATATATATATATATATATATATATATATATATAGATACGAACCTTGAGTTGGAGGTCAAGTTAAGAAGGGTTGACATTGAAACTGGGAATCTAGCTACCATTTGACATGTTCAAAACTTTTAGTACATGCATGCGGTGTCAAGGATTTTTAATTTTACTTTGAAAAAATATAGAATAAACATACCAGGCAACATGCTATTTTAGTTGCAAATATATCATTTGACATGTTCAAAACTTTTAGTGCATGCATATATGCGGTGTCATTGATTTTTAATTTTACTTTGAAACAATATAGAACAAACATATAACAGGCAACTTGCTATTTTAGTTGCAAATCTTCCATTGAAATATTCAAAACTTATAGAGAACGACGAGTCATGGGTTTATTCTTTTATTATTATCATTTTTTTTACATTGAAAAAATATTAGTAAACATCCCAGGCAGTGCAAATCTGGTTGCAATTTGCCACCAAATGACATTATATCTATTACTCCACAGTTGTCCATGTGCACACTACTGTTTTTATATTTGAGTGACTAAACAATTACAAACTCAATGCTCATATTCAAATGCAAAATTCTTCTCCTAAACATATGTTGTTTTGGTGTCTTAGGGTCTGTTTGGTAACGTTGTTCTAGTGACGTTATTTGTTTTTTTTTTGGAAATACATGTAGGTGGAAAAAGTATGTGAAAATATATATAATGTTGTTTAAAAACTGAAAAAATATTACTTAAAATGCCATACCAAACGGACCCTTAATATATATATATATATATATATATTTAAGTTAGGATTAATCTAATCCAATCGGGATGTTTGAAAAACAACCATCATCGCCAAAACGTGTTGAACTTTAAAAAACCAAATTGAACAGGTTCTTTCACTTCAATTGAACATTAAATTAAGGAATTTCAAGAATTCCCCAAAAGAAAAAGGATCACCCTGTCTTATGTCTTCTTAAACAAAATGATTTTTTCCTTTAATTTGATTATTTATTAGTGGTGACAAAAATGTCTCGCCAAACCCTACCTTACTTTGTCATACATCCAAATATATTTATATTTATTTAATATATATTTAAATTATGGAAAAAATTTTGGTATAATTTTGTAGGTATTGTGCTATTAGTTTTTCAATTAAATTCAACTAGATGACTATACGTTTTATTAGCCAATGTAACAACATGATTAAATTTATTGTTACTACATCTATGAAACTGTAACTAAATTTGACTCTTTTAAATTATTTGTATTTATATTTATAATTAAATATTTTGTACATTCCTATTAATGATTTAATTTAAATATTTTGTTGCCATCTTGAAAGTGTCCCCCTTTGTCGGCATTCTCACCATTGGTCCTTTTTTTTTTTTTGCCTTATCTCTACTTCATTACTATTAAAGTCATCTTATTGCTGATTAAAAAATGTCTACAACCTCCCCACCTCAACTTGTCACGCTCATGCCACATACAGGTTTCTACCTCGGTTCAGAGAATGTATGTGGCACAAATGATATAGCATTGTCGATATGATTCTAGTGTCCCATATGAATTAAATATAAATTTAACCATGTGTTTATATGATCTTGGGCACCCTCTTTTTACAAGCCAGTTTTTAAAAATGAGTTCTACCCATAGGTTTGTAACACTCGTCCCACCCCACCCCAACAAAGGAAAGTTTCATATTATTTTATACTAATCTGGATCAAACGACATTAGATCAATGCAAACTGCAAACTAAATTTAGTTATATTGAGGGTGAGAATAACAATAGATCAAGTCGAACTCATGGAAACAAGATACCATATTCCAATGCTGTAGTTCCAAAAATAGGTATGCTGAGCTTTGAACTTGGTAAATTTAGTTATATTGAGTGTGAGAATAACAATAGATCAAGTCGAACTCATGGAAACAAGATACCATATTCCAATGCTGTAGTTCCAAAAATAGGTTTGCTAAGCTTTGAACTTGGTAAATTTAGTTTTATTGAGTGTGAGAATAACAATAGATCCAGTCGAACTCATGGAAACAAGATACCATATTCCAATGCTGTAGTTCCAAAAATAGGTTCGCTAAGCTTTGAACTTGGTAAGAACAGAAATTAGCATTACAAGATTTCCTACAATATCTTGCTTAAGTGATATTGAGGATAGTAAAGAATCTAAGGGTTTGTTTGAGAACTTTATTTTGTTGAAACTGAAAACTTTTTGCGAAAAATACTATAGATAAAAGTAAAAATTAGTTGAAATAGTACAGTAAGACCTATGAATAGTACCAAAAAGTGCAATAGAGCCCATAAATAGTAGCAAAAATAAGCCGAATAGTAAAATAAACTGACTTTCTAAAATTTGCAGCCAAACGCACGCTTAGAGCATCCGTGATGAGCTCAACAAAGTTAGTTTTTTCTAAATTTTGGTTAGCTCAACAAGATTTTCAGAAGTTACAATAATGTAGCAACATCAAATAATTTTTTACCAATATTTTGTTTTATCTCTCTCTCTCTAAACCTTGCCGATCTAAGGCTGGGTTTGGATACAAATTATTCACGTTTGTGTTTACACTGTTGCGAGTTTCAGGCTTTTTTTTTTTTTTTTTTTTTTTCTTTCTCAACTGTGCCGTGATTGTTGACTTTGGTACCAAACTTATTGCACACCTCAGCAACTTGTCAGCACTTTAATCAACTTTTCAGCATTTAAAAATTATTTTAATCAATTTTTCAGTACCTTTTATACAACTCTTTAGCAACTTTTCAGTCACGGGACCCACAAATCTCATTTTTTAACAATTTTTTCATTAAAAATGAGTCCCACAATACTATTTTTACATTTAAAAATTATTTTGTTACAGTGTTTTCAGTTTTCAGTTTTCAGTTTCAGCAAAATAAGTTCTATCCAAACGGACCCTAAGCCGTCATGCAAAGGACGTCAAGCCAGTAGACATCTTACATATGCGTGTGAAATGCAAGCAAGACCACATCACCATTTGTGGGTCAATCTGAACCTGGTATCCATACAAATATTTTGTTCATAAAAAAATACATATATTTTGGAAGAAATTTTATATTACTATTCTTATTGTTAATTCATGACAATAACTTGTTATATAATTATTCAGTACGTGAAGAGTATGGGGACTTGGTACTTCTTCCAATCACATATTTTACAAAGTGAGATTTACCATTCTAATGAAAGAAGGAATTACATGTAGTAGTATCTGACTACCTAATAATTTTCTAAAACACCTCCCCTCTTCATTCCCAATTGAACAATTCAAACTTTAGGCTGAAAGCCATTCCATTAATTTGCTACACCTACTCTATTGTCTATTCTCATTGTTGTTTAATTCTGACATTTGAACAATGTATCCTCCTCTTCTTTTCATCAAATCAAACAGTGTAATTTGAAGTTCCTCTTTCGTTTTTCTCTCCAAAGAAAGATACACAAAGAAAAAAAAATCTTCTTCATAGCTTTGTTTTGCTTATCTACAAACACCATGGCCTTCTTTGTAATTTCTAAACTCAGTCCTATCTATGCTATACTACCTATTTATGCTATTTTTGTAGCCCTCCTATTGTTGGTGGTGTACATCTTCTGCATAATTGTGAGATATATGATGTTTCAACCTTTGGAGGACAAGTACAAGTGGATTAGAAGGGAATTCAGGCTCCTGGATGCTCTCATAAAAGATGAAAAATACATTTCAGAATCAGGGAAAAAGATAGATAAGAAAGCCCTTCAACTTTGGGATTCACAACTGAGACCAGGAGTGACTGTACGACTACATGATGCTGAGAAAGAATGGATGGACGCAACCAGAAATGTGGTTCACAAGGCAGAGGATTGCAAAGAAACCTACGAGGGATTGTGTAAAAGAAAAAAATTACTAACGAGGGTTTACTCTTGTTTCACGGAATTCCAAAAGATTCGTGGCCTCAGCACTGAGATGGATCAGATCAAGCTTGAGATAATGGCTCACATCGTCAAGAAAGAAAAAGATGCTAAAGATATCTATGGATCGCTGGAGAAGTCACGGTCCATTGTTAGAAGCCTTCAGGAAAGACCAATAGACCAACAACATTCTTTTATATATCAACCGGCTATAGCAACTTCCTCTGTTGAAGAAAAAATTAACGAGTTGATGTATGAGAATCCGGATTTGATACATGTAATGCAAGCACAAATAGATCCCATCAAGTTGTATGTGAAGCCACTGGTTGCTTTCCTGAATGATTTAAAAGGTCATGGATTGGAAAGTGAAACCGAAAAGGCTTGGGTGAATGAAGCTGAGGTGGTTCTAGGAGAAGTACAAAGTGAAATCGACAGCAAACGAAGGACAGCAAAGTTATCGATCTGGCCTATGGATTTGGGAAGGCCTGCTCCACTCAAGAGTATTGTTCTGCTTCGTGAACTCTTTGAAAGAAAGATAGAGTATGGTTTCACCTTCATCAGAAGAGATCCATCAAAATCTCTCCACCGGTCTCCTCAACAGCATATGATCCCATATCAAATCAACGATGAAACTGGTATTTTATCCCTTGTAGGCAAGATTCGGAACTACCACAATATTCAGGAGCCAACCACTGCTAATGAGCTCAGAAATCTATCTGAACATTTGGAGCAGGTGTATGGACTTTACAGAGATTCAAAAGCAATTGGTGGCATGAAGCATTCAAGAAAGGTTTGGACAGATCAGATGGAGGTAATTGTTAAAGATGCAGAGAATTCATGGAAAACTTGTACACAAAGTTCAGCTTCCGAGAGGAGTGACAGCCGAAACGTGACAGATTCTTGGCCAAAATTTTCTGCAGAAATTGATCATTTCAAGCATGATCTCACCAATCTTGAGCTAAGCATGAAGGTATGTCGCACTGAACTGAGGGAAGAGACAAACTTTGTGGTCGGATTGGAGGAAGACATACATGAAGTGGTCTCACGACTGACCAACAACATTGAACATTGGTCTAGTATTGTTCCCATCGTTGGGATGAAAGGCATAGGTAAGACAACTCTGTCAAAGATGGTTTATAAACATACAGCCATTCGGGAACATTTTAAAGTCTTTCTCATGGTGCCTTTAACTGATACTGTGGCTGATGACAATGTACTAAAGATTATGGGAGTGCAGGTCCCTGGAACTGATATGGAACAGAATGAAAAAGACTATTGGATCAAAAAGGTGCGTGATTTCTTGAGCACAGACAAGTACCTTGTAGTTCTGGATAACGTCTCAACAAACAAAGCCTGGGATAATCTGAAAGAAGCAGTTCCGGAAGCCACAAATGGTAGCAGAATTTTGGTGACTACACGATTCAAGAGTGTAGCTTTACATGCTGACCAAGGTAGTGTCCCTCACCAACTTCGACTAAGAACCAAAAATGAGAGCTGGAGTTTGTTTAAACAGATGGTGCGCTTTCAGCCTGAACTTTCTGGACCTGATCTGTCTCCAGAAATGCAAAGACTTGCAAATAAAGTTGTAGGAAGATGTGGGGGCTTACCACTTTCCATCTTTCGTCTTGGCTATTTATTGTCAGGGCAGAAAGTGACTGCTGGGGAGTTGTCAAGAGTGCTTGAACATGTCAACTTTAACGAAGCACCATGGTCAGAGACATTGGCTGTAAATGAAGAAGACTTGCCTTTACATCTAAGGAAATGTCTTTCGTATTTGGGACTCTTTCCTAGAGACTACGAAATTCCAGCCGGGAGATTAGTTGCTTTATGGGTTGCAGAAGGGTTCGCAAAACAAAGTGGTGATGAGCAAGATCCTCCAGAATCTGTTGCTGGTAAGTATTTGTTGGAGTTGATAGGCCGCAATTTGGTACAGTTAGTGAGAAGGAAGTTTAATGGGAAGGTCAAGACATGTGGCTTCCCTAGTGCTCTTCGGGAACTCTGGTTGAGACACAACAGATTAGATCAGCAACTGGCTTATTGTTTTGATGAAAGTGATGCCAATAGAAGAAAAACTAATGGTAGCAGCACAAATTCACCAAATATTTTGCTAAGCCACCGAAATCCTCGCTCCATTCTTTTCTTTGATACTCGAGAAGGAAATAAACCTGGAGAAGTTATAGGTAACTTCCTTCATAAGGGCATTACAAGTGGGCATCTCTTACAGTTACAAGTCCTTGATCTTGAACATGTATTCAGACCTCAGTTGCCTAACTCTATAGGGAAATTAATTCATTTGATCTATCTGGGCTTAAGGTGGACCTACCTGGAGACTATCCCATCATCAATTGGGAACTTAGAAAACCTTGAAACTTTGGATATGGAGCATACAAATATTCGCACTCTTCCTAGTTCAATATGGAAATTGCAAAAACTTCAGAAACTATATATGACCGACGTTTATAGAAGCAAAATTTTGCATCATCGAAAAGGGAATTCTCTACAAAATCTCCAGACACTGCAAGGTGCATTTGTGGATAAAGACAGTCCTCTGACTGACAGCCTGTACAAGTTGATCAATCTTACAAAATTGAAAATGTCATTCCAGTTGAACTTGTCGCAGCAAGAAGCATTGGTTGAGGGTCTTGTAAAACTGACACTCCTTGAATCTTTGAAAATCAAATCAATTGATGAAATGGGTCAGCCTCAAGATCTAAAGGTTAACTACCTATCACATCTTGAAAAACTCTCCCGCCTATATTTGTTTGGAAAATTAGAGAATCCATCTACCGAAAGAACCATTAGTGGACTTCCTCAAAGCCTAACGAACCTCACATTATCAGCGTCTAGGCTTTTAGATGATCCAATGCCAGAGTTAGAGAAGCTTCACAACCTTAAATTGCTCAGTTTCTACTCTAGTTCTTATGTTGGGAGAAGCATGGTTTGCTCCAAGTTAGGCTTTCCCCAGCTTCTTGTTCTAAAATTCTGGATGCTTCCGGAACTGGAAGAATGGAATGTGGAGGAGCAAGCCTTGCAAAACCTCAAGCAGTTGGAGATTCGGTCCTGCAGGAGATTGAAGATCCCCAACGGATTGGGTCATCTCAAGACAATTCGTGAATTGAAGTTAAAGGATATGCCAGGGGAGTTCACAGCAAAGGTTGAGGACAACAAGGAGCAAATTTGGGGCAATATTGCTCACTCTCCTGCCATAATTATTGATACGCTGAAAGGACAGTAACCAGCACAAGTTTTTGGAGTTTGGATATGATACTCAACCTAATGTTTGGCTCAAAATGCATGACAACACAGTTTGTTTTTCTTTTTCTCCTTTATGTGCCTCTGCTTTCTTAGGAATTTGGTCAATTATAGTCATGCTTGTGAAGAAAATGACTGAAATGTGATGTCGGTGGCTTGATTAGGAGTGGCGTGCAACACTTGAATTCTATTTCAAGTAGGATTCTATTTCCTATTTCAAGTGCATCTATATTTCCTAATTGTAATAGACTAGGATTCATAGCAATTTCGGTGCAAAGCAATCACTACTAGCCCACTATCTCTATGTATAAATAGGACATAGGTGTTGCGGCAATTGAATGGTAAAAAGAGTGAAAAAATAGTGTGGGTGTGAGAAAAAGAGGCTCTCCTTTCTTTGATTTTTTTATATTTGTGGGTTGCAATTTGGAATAGTGAGAGAGGTTTGTTGCTGCTTGGTTCTGCAATTTGGTGATTTGCTCTCTCTTGGTACGTTGCAACTTTTGGAATTGCTTTGTGGCTCTCTCTTTGGTTTGTGCGCAATTCGCATTAGGTATTTGGTATTTGTGAACCTTTGGTTTTGTATTTATGAGAGAGAGCTATTTGGGTGTATTTGGGATTTGGGTTTGTGAGAGTGCCTCTATACCAATTTGTATTATCCCAAATTTGTTATAATGAAATTTGTTCGTCATCGCCCGTGGATGTAGGTTATTGCGGAACCACGTAAATTCTTGGTGTTTTGTGTCTATTTTCTTTTGGATTAATTTTCTTCATTCCTATTGATTAGTTTGGAGATCTTTCTCAAGCCTAAATTATTTTCACAATCAATTTTGATAATTTGAGCTTCCGCTATTTTACAACATGAAATCCGTACACATTGTTACAACAGTGTTGTCTTTATGGCGGGGTTCATATCTCTGTCTGTGACTGATGCAATCTAATGACTCTTCTTCAATAATTAGCCAGGTTGTTTTGCTGGCTAGTTGTTGTATTCTCTAGTAAGACATATAGTTTCACATTGATTAGCACTTTTTGGTAACTAAACGGCTTCTAGATTTACAAAATTGAAGTGCAGCTACAATAGTTCTGGTTCTTCCTGTACAGCAATTCATTAAAGGATGAAAAGAAAGTCTGAAAGTATATCATCATCTTTTTTTTTCTTTTTCTTTTTTGAGCAAAACATCATCATCTTGTAATGTGAACTTTGTGAAGCAGATGGAGAGTAAAACCAGGATGAAGTGTAGCATTTTTAAATGCCAGGGGTGTAAAATATACCCAAAAAGTCATGATCATGATAGCGCCGGTGGTGCGGTACGTAGAATTCTCCATTTACAACAAAAAATTGCTACAACTTTGACCTGTTGTCACTAGATAGCCTATATAAATATGAAGTCTTTGTCGAAATTATCCGTTAGAATTCCCAATTTGATATAGAAATCAAATTTATGAAGGTCGTAAGCTGTAGTTCTTAAGATTGAAAGTAAAGCAACTGTTAACCGTCCACGTCACTTTTATATTTGAATAACCCTTGAGGGGTTAATATATGGGGAATATATATATATATATATATATTATGGAGCAGCCATCATTACAAAGACACCGAAAAAAATTCTCTCTCTCCTGTAGGAGTCTATGTCTCCACTCCGTGTGGTTTTTTCTATCACCTCCGTGTGATCACTCCCTACCACTGTGTGGTTTTTCTCTCCACCCCCATGTGGCTTTACTCCACTTTCAGTGCGTGGATTTTCTTCTCCCCACTCTCATTGTGGGTCTTTTCTATTAAATATGAATTTCCCTAAGCTTTCCCCAAAACTCAATAGACTTACCCACATTATCATACCCATCCTCACGAGTTTACTCAGGGAGACAATCAGCGTTGCTACTTTATGGGTCTGGTTTGTCTTCTCTGTACAGTGGGTCAGCTTGCCGTTCGTGGGCCCTGGTGCGGCTGGGTGGATCGAAGTTCCATTTGATTCGCTTCGCCAATAGCAAGTGCTTTTATTCCGGATGGAAGTCTCGCTGCAACTACTCATAGACAAAGCCAAATCAATGCCAATCTTCGACAATGACCACGTCTTCGGTGAGGAATCTTCCAAATGGTAATTTTTCTGATGTGTTATAGTTGGGCTTCTTTGAGGCTTGGTTTTAATTTTGCTTATGGGTTGATGATTTTATTAGCTGGATGTTGGAGTCCTTAAATTGTGGGTGGGTTTTATACCAATTGTTGTTCTTGTATTGCGTATGAGAATTCTATCCTGGAACTGTTGGGGTACCAGTAGAGCCCTAACAGTCAGAGCTCTCAAGGTGCTGGTTCATAAAGAAAGCCCAGATATTATCTTCATCTCAAAGTCAAAAGCAAAGTCTCCTAGGGTAGAAAAAATTAAAGAATGTTTGAAATTTAGAGGATGTTTCTGTGTAAATGCAGAAAATAAATTTGGTGGTTTGGCCTTATATTGGGTTAATGGAGTTAGTTTGGAAGTTATCTATGATAATAAAAATATCATTGCATGTCTAGTTTATTCTGACCCCCCTTCAGATGTCTTGCTTCTTCTTCTGGTTTACGGACGCCCTAAAGTTGCCCACAGAGAAGCTTTTTGGGAGTTAGTCACAAACTTGACAGAATCATTCTTAGGCCCGTGGTTGCTGCTGGGCGATTGTAATAGTTATAGTTCAAGCTCAGATAAGTGTGGTGGGAGCAGCAGAGGGGATTCTTCCTCCAAGCCTTTTTGTAATTTCCTATCTAATGCAGCAGCTATTGAGCTTGGGTTCCATGGGCCCCAATATACATGGGTGGGTCGTAGAAGTGGTGGAGTTCATGTAAGAATCAGATTAGACCAGGGATGCTGCAACCAAGAGTGGCAGGGGATGTTTCCTAAAGCAGGAATAAAGCATTTGGTTGCCCCTACTTCGGACCACAAGCCAATACTTCTCGACACCTATTTTGAGAATAATATCATAAACAAGCCTTTCCACTTTGAGGCGATGTGGGCTGGAGATCCTGAATGCGAGGAAGTTGTTGACCAAGCTTGGAGGAAAGAATTTACTAGATCATATGGATTCAATCTAATGAAAAAAAATATCCCACTCAGGCTTACTGTTGAGCAAGTGGAACAAAACTAGCTTTGGTCAAACCAAAACAAAAATCCTGGAGTTAGAAAGGCGGATTGAAGTAATCCAGTCAAAACCTCCCAGTATTGAAGCTTTGAAGGAGGAAGCAAGCCTGATGATGGAATTAGAAGAGTGGCAAACCAAGGAAGAGATTAGATTGAAGCAAAAGTCTCGTGAATTATGGCTAAAAGAGGGGGACGGGAACTCTAAGTTTTTCCATGCCTCCACGCTGATTAGAAGAAGAAGAAATAATATCTCAGAGATTAAATTAGAGAATGGGGAGAGAATTTATGGCAAGGAGAATATTGAAAAGTATTTTGGAGATCATTTCAATGAGCTTTTTAGCACTTCAAATCCATCCTTCCCTGTTGACTTAGAGAAGCTAATTGAACCAAGTATTTTGGCAGCTGAAAATGCAAAGCTGCTCAAAATCCCTTCGGAAGAAGAAATCCAAAGAACGATCTTTGAAATGAACCCTCTGAAAGCCCCTGGGCCAGATGGTATGCCGAGATTATTTTTAAAAAATTTTTGGCATATTGTAAGGAACCAGCTCATACTAACGGTTCAAAGCTTTTTCAGAGATGGTTGGCTGCTAAAGGAGATGAATGAGACCTTCATCACCCTAATCCCAAAGGTTCAAGGTGCTCATAACTTTGGGCATTTCAAACCTATTAGCTTATGCAACTTTTGTTACAAAGTTATTTCAAGAATACTGGTGGCAAGATTACGACTGCTACTGGATAAGCTAATAGACCCTGCACAAATAGCCCTTGTCCCTAACAGAAATATAACTGAGAATGTTTTGTTGGCCCAAGAAGTAGTGCACTCTCTCTCCACCACCAAGAAGAAAAAGGGGTTTGTGGGTTTGAAGTTAGACTTCCAAAAGGCTTATGATAGATTAGAATGGCCTTTCCTAATCCAGGTATTAAAAAATTTTGGTTTCCACCAGAAGTTCATTCACCTCATATACCAATGTATCTCTACTGTGAGTTTCACTCTTTTGCTAAATGGGGGAAAGGGCCCTAGAATCATGCCTTCGAGAGGCCTAAGACAAGGGGATCCCCTATCCCCTTATCTTTTCATTATTGGAAGCGAAGTTCTTGCCAGAATGATTAATAGATGCTCAGCCCAAAGACTAATAAATGGCATTAAGATTGCCCCATCAATAACTGGAATCTCAAAACTCTTCTATGCAGATGATGTTTTATTGGTCTACAAGGCAAAACATTTTGAGATTAATGAGATCATGAACATCCTGGGAAAATATTGTGAATGGTCAGGCCAACAAATCAATTTTGAGAAATTAGGAGTCTTTGCTTCAAAAGGGGTTCATTCTCAATTCCTAAATCAGCTTAGGAATCAAAGAGGTTTAAAGAAGCTTTCCCTAGGTACTAAATATTTGGGTGTCCCTCTATTTCTCTCAAGCAGCAAGAAAAAGGACTTTACTTATCTTAAAGAAACTCTGGAATCTAAGGTAAGCAGCTGGAAGACCAAATCCTTGTCGTGGATGGGTAGAGCAACTCTAGTGAAATCTATAGCCTTGGCTACTCCGCTATACACTATGTCTTTCTTTCTCATTCCAAAAAGTTTATGTGAGGAGATGGACAGTATGCTAAAAAAATTCTGGTGGAGCCCATCAAAGAATTCAAGTTGTTATTTCACTCCTCTTGCGTGGGACAATTTTTGCTAGCCTAAATATTTGGGTGGCCTTGGTTTTAGGCACTTCTCAGATATTAATTTGGCCCTCCTCTCCAAAGTAGCATGGTGGATTTTAAATCAGTCCAACAAACCATGTGTGCAAGCACTTATTTCCAAATACAAGGTGAGAAGAAATTGGCTCGATGCTGATCCATCCAAGAAGGCTTCTTGGACATGGAAAAGTGTGGAATCTGCTAGGCATATTATTGTGGCTAGAGCTTGTAAGCAAGTCAACAATGGGGAAAGCATTCTCAAGTGAGAAGATCCTTGGGTCCTTGACCTTCCTAACTATAAACATGTTCCTTTGTCTCCTGAAAAGCAATCTAGCTGCTTGGTGGTGTCATAGATTCTATCACCAGATAAATCAAGATGGGATGAGTTGAAACTCTATGAATTATTCACTGAAGAATCAGCCAAGGCTATCAAGAAAATTCCAGTCAAAGTGAGTCAAAGGGTGGACAAATGGTTATGGTTAAAATCTCATAATGGCAAACTTTCAGTGAGGTCGGCATACAAGGAAATTCTTGATCATTCTGAGCCCAATGAGTCTGACCAGGTGAAGTCAAAAATTTGGAAATCAAAAATTCATGATAGACTTAAGATGTTTTTATGGAGAGTTGCCTCGGATATTCTTCCAACCAAGGAAAAATTGAAAAAATTCTTTCCAGCCATGGATCCTAAGTGTCCCCTATGTGATGCCTCGCCTGAATCTTCCTTGCATCTATTTGTTTACTATCATGCTGCAAGATTTTTATGGGCTAGTAATGAGTGGGGCTATAGACCAGATGCAATGCAGTTTGATTGTCTAGGTTAGTTTATAAATTTTCTTTTATCCCCCCAAGTCTCTTTCAATGGCTCTTCTGACAGGGAGGGGTTCCTTTTATTTGGGGTTTTGGTGTTGGAGCAATTGTGGTTTGCTAGAAATCAAGCTATTCACAAAGAAATTAAATTCTCCCCAAATAAAGAACTCCAAGTAGTCCTAAAAAAATTCTTTGAACACCGTGTTGTGCTCACTAATGTCCCCTTAGTGTTGCCTAGACCTTTTTATTCTTGGATCAGGCCTGAGCAAGGAGCTGTCAAAATAAATTACGATGCGGCGGTGGGGTTAGATCATTCATTTATTGCCATTGTGGCGAGAGATTGGAGGGGGGATTTGATTTTTTCCATGTCCAAACAGGTGGAAACCAACCTCCCTATCCAAGCAGAAGCTGAAGCCATTAATTTGGTGACTTGTGTTGCTGTTAACTATGGGTTTGAGTATGTAGTGGTTAAGAGTGATGCCAAAGCCTGTATTGATGCTCTCAAAGCCCCCTTTGATGAAGTGCCTTGGAGAATTTCATCCATAACAGCTGATACCCTTTTATGGGCATTCAGTGGTCAGCAGTTTGTTTTCAGGTGGAGTCCTAGAGAATCAAACAAAGCAGCCCATGTTTTAGCTTCTTGGTGCCTTGGTAAAAATTTATCTGGTTGTTTTGGTCAGGGTTATGCTCCTAGCCCTTTTATGGATGTAATTAATTCTGAACTTTTATTTGCTGTAGTTCCTGGTTAGCCTCTGTTCCTTTTGGCTTGTCAATAAAACTTTCGGATGATCAAAAAAAAAAAAATTATATATATATATATATATATATTATGGAGCATATGATAAAGTTCAACTCCAAACGGTTTCAAAGTTATCATCTAATATTTACTACATGGCCATTTATTAAATTATTCATATATATTATTCGTCACTTGGTTCATTGTTTAGAGTGGGCTAGAATTAGCATAACTAGGAGGGGTGGGAATAAGGTTGCACATGCTCTTGTTCAACATGCTAGAAATTCCTTAGATAATGATGTGTATTGGATGGAGGATTCTCCTCCACCGGCTATGGAAGCCTTGATTCAGGATGTTCTATTATTATGATTATATGAATGAATGACCCCTTTAAATAAAAAAAAAAATTTTAAAAAAATAAAAAAAAATAAAAAAATAAAACACCAAACCAATAGAGTTAAACTTTTATCCCGTCCTAAAAAGTTTCTTTAATAGGAACATTTTACTTTACGCATTTAATATGTTGCCAATTGACTTGCAAAACAATGAAATAGTGAAATAGGGTTTCATGGTCACTAAGAGTGCAAAATCAACCCAAAACAAAATTTTGGAAGAACATCCATTTTATGTTAATAAATTAGTAAATGTGTGTTAGTATTATTAGGATATTATGGAAGCCAATTATATAAGGTGTGTGTGTGTGTATATATATATATATATTATAGAGTGTGTGTGTACGCCCTAAGCCTAGACCATTTAGGCCATGGCCTAAGGCCTCTTAACATAGAAAGGCCCCCAAATATGGGGGTAGTAAGGTTTTTTATTTTTTATTTTAAAATATTTTAAATTAAAGAAAAAATGTGAGTTACGTATATATTTTTTCCCACTCTTAAAAAGGTCTAAAGTATTAGAGTTATACTAGTATGCTACAAGTTTTATTACATAGGTCCTATAAATTGACATATCAACAATCACTAAAAATAATTTAATGTTTATTTATTCTTTTGTTCAAGTGTCACCTCATTGCCACATTAGTTTATAAGCTTTTTGTAATAAAATTTGTAGTAAGTTTTGCATTTTCTCCTAAAAAATAATATGCATTAATAGAAACGCAACTCAATATCCAAGCAATACAAATTTTACGACAAAAAACATACAAACTGATGTGACAAAAATATGATCGATGTCACTTAAACATAAAATAAATGAAAAATTGAATAAATTTCTTTTTTAATTTGTGATATGCTAGTTTGTAAAAAATATAAAGTAAGTATCATTAGCTTACTTTGGGTGAATTAGCCATATTAATAAGTAAGAATCAATAATATATTTGAAATAAAAAATATATAATAAAAATAAACTAAATATTATTTAAGTGATATTTCGATGTAAGAATGCCTCTTTAAAATTTTCGCCTTAGATCTCAAACTATCTTGGTCCGGCCCTGGCGTGAAGACAAAAAACTCTGGTAGCTTGAGTTTTAGGGGCAGAAAAGTTTTGTTTTATGAAATTCAATTATGTTTTGTCTTCTAATATGTCATGATATCAAACACTAGAAAATGCAGAAAATATTTTTCACCAAAACAAATAAATCCTACGCTCCTAACGTAGCTAATAGAGAAGAAGAGAGAAATGACAAGTTTCATGTCCTTTTGGAGTTTTGACCATAGCTTTTCCAAGCTTTGGTCAAAATCTATGCAGATGGTGTTCTAATGAAGAACATGTCTACTTCAAGAAAATAAGAAATAAAACATATTTGCTTGTAAAAATAACCTCAAATTCACGAAGGCTCCTTAGATCCATATAAATCCTTGAATTCACAAGGAAAAAGAGTTCTAGAATTTACTAGAGAAAAATAGACTCTATATTTTTATTAAAATCAATAATATTGCCGAAACATTTATGTTTTTTCATTTAGACCCCTTAAACCAAATTGTTTAACCTAATATATTAACCAAATTAACTATTAGGTCTAGGTTAAATAAGCATATATCATATCATGCACAAATGCGGAAAAGTAAATAACACCACAATATGATGACCTAGGAAAACCGATGAAATGAACCGTTTCAGGGTAAAAACCTGGGAAGGATTGGACCTAGTTATCCTTAAGGTAAAGTAAATCCACTATAAGAGAATCGAAGTTTTATAAAAGGTTTAACTCTAAATCTATTACTACCTCATGTAGTAACATATTGACACAACCACGTGTAAGTTCCGAATCCACGGACTCTTTTTCTTCTCCGATTTACACCAACGCAAGCAACCTTGCTTGTGACTTTGAGATCTCACTCAAAGGTTTCAGATCACTATCAATGCTTGATTGTAGATCTGGCTCCGGTAGATTCTTGTACAGTTATAAGGTATAAAACCTCTCAGATCTCACAAGGAGTAACACACAAGTCTTCCAAAAGTCTGAAAAATGTAGCTAGAGTTTCTCTTTTATATGTGAAGAAATTGGAATGAAACCCTAAATGTTTTTGCAGACTTGGGCTTGTTTTAAAAATCTACAGAATTTTTTTTCTTGCAATTTTCAATCAGTTGAGCCTAATTTCTCGATTGGTCAAGCAAGGCAGAAACTGTCTTCCTTTTTCTGCAGTTTTTGCAGTCAACTGGACTTGAACCTTGAAACCAACACTTTTAAGCATTGCCTAATACCTAGACTAGACATTTTTTGTTCTCGGTTTGCCAACAAATATATATATATATATATATATATGATTCTAAACATTTAAACCTAAATCTTTAGAACCTAACAATCTCCCCTTTTGGCAATCCATGACAAAACACACATACATAATGAAATGCTTAAATTACATAACAGCCCAAATACAAGATATTGCCCTAATACAATTCTTACACAACTACTAACTATTGGTTGCTAGTATAGACATCAACTGTTGAAAGAATTAACGTACAAATTCCTGAAACATTGAAAACAAATCATAAATGCATATGTGGAAAATACAGTACCATAATCCAAATAAAAATCTGAGGTTTAATTCACAAAACATATAAAGAGACAATAATATCATAATGAATAACCTCATCATCAATAACTATCATAATCAAAAAGCACATCAATGTTTGTGAAACTAGAACATAATAGTGAACATATATAAACAATGAAAAATAAACATTGAAACCAAAAAAAAAAAAAAAAATCAAATACATAAAACTCCCTCTAAATAAAATAACTACTCCCCCGAAGTACAAAAAGTCCTAAAACCTACTCCTTTTTGTTACGAATTGACAAAGGCAACATTGGTCATCAGAGGGTGGAGGAGGCGGAAAAGCAATCTTATACTCCACAAAATCTACTATAAAGGAAGCAACCTTTGTCAACAACTCATCCAGAAGATGTCCATGAGTTGCCTAAGTAGTCATGAAGGACTCCATCATGGCACAGAGTGATAGAGGAGGGGCAACAGTAGGGTTGACATCATCAGCACCACCAAAAGGATCCACAGCTGCAATCAAATCCACAAAAGTCTCCTCAGCAGCAGGCATAGTACCAGAGGTAGGAGCTATAGTAGAAGCTTCTCCTCATGATCTCTTTAACATCCTAGTGCTTGGTTCAGCACTCTTCATCTGTGCCTGTAGCTATCTAAGAAAGGTGGCACCTATGAGGGCAGTGATGTGAACTAACTCTAAGAGAGGAAACTCAGACAACCCTAAGAACCCCAAAATCCTATAAATGTACATAGGAAAGAACAATTTTTGACCTTTACTCTTACTCTTAGAAATATCAACAATGGTTTGGATAAACAAAGAGGGAAAACATATAGAATGATCAATAACAAGAGCATAAAGAAAATCACATCTATCTATGGGAACAATATGAACATGAGATATAGGATAGATGTTATGACAAGAAATCCTCAAATATAAAGAATTAAGCTCAGTAAATTCACAAGAATTGATTCTTGGTTCAGTACCCCAAGAAACTGACCTACCTTAGAGAAAAGACATGATATCATCAACAGAATGGAAATCAGTGTATGGGTAAGTGGGTTTACAAACTAAGGGCACTCCTAAAGCTTCTGAAACGGTTTGTTTAGTGATGGTAAACTCTTGACCTTGAATCCAAGAAGTCAAGTAATGACATCCTGTAACCTCAAAATAGGCAGGAGAGGTTTTTGTAAAACTCTCTAATCAAGGCTGCAAGAGGAGGATCAGACACCACACACAAATATATCTAGTTCTTAGAAACAAAATTTCTACGAATGGAGGGATCCAACTCACTTAAGACAATTTCCCTCTCACCCCATATAGACCTAAACTTAGTCAAGGTCTCATAAGTCTTCTCAGATTTGGCAGACAAGAACCTAACTCTATCAACTAAGGCAGAGCCAAAAAAGGATGACTCAGGGTTCCTATTAGCTCTAGTCTTAAATTTCCAACCAACCTTAGGAGCCATGACCAAAGACAAAAACAAAACAACAAAACAAAACCAAAGGCAAACTGCATTAAGAAGGGTTAGAGACAAGATAATATGAAATTTTTGAAAAACTATATGATGCATGACATTATAATTCATATGATGCATCCTCTAATGCTCAAAAACAGTCTAATTTTATCATAATCTTGAAAATTGACAAGAAGATTAAGAATTTTATAAAATCCTCAATTTTGAAAAACCTAATTTCAAGGAAAAAAAAACTCATATTGATCCATTAAACAACATAACAAGCATAAATCATGTTATAATCATCCAATCTATCAATAATACAAGCCAATCTTATTCAACTTTGCCCAATTTCATAAAATCCCCAAATCTCTCAAGAACTTAAGAACCCTAATTGCAAAACTTTTTACAAACCATGAAAATTTTGAAATTAAAGTGTGGGAACCATGTTTAAATGATGCATGAAGAAAAACCCATGATTCCATTTTGATCAAAATGCCCAAAAACATCAAAAACCCCAAATTTCTAAAAGTGCGAAAATTCTTAAGAAAATGCATGAAATCATGTAATTTGATGAAAAAGAAAGGGCAAAAGTGTCTTACCTTAAGTTTTTGAAGAAAACCTTTGAATATTTGACCAAGAAAAAAGATAAAAAAAAAAAAAATTGGTGAGAAGGGATCGAGAGAGGAATCGGAGAGAAAGACAAGGAATAGTTTAAAAATTTGATATGATTCCTTTATGTTTTGAAAATACGAAAACCGATCAGTCGAGAGGAATCGAGAAGGGATTGAAATGTTCATAAAAATAGGCTTGACTGATCGAAGGGAATCAGGAAGGAATTGAGCAAGCTCGAGACTTTAAGCTTAAAAACTGAGTTTTCCTCTTCCCTTTTCGATCGGTCGAAAAATAGACCCAATCGATTGAATCCTAAAGAAATAGAAAATTTGAAAATTCTGGAAATTTTTTCTATAGAAACACTTGAAAACCAGTTTTTATGATATGAAATGCATGTTCATGATTTCAAATGTTTTACAAAAACGAATTTTTCTATGAAAAATTCAAACCTTAACAAATTTCATCAATCTTTTCTTTCCTCACTCCCCAAAAATGCATTAAACATGTCAAGAAGTTAAATTTTGGAAGGCCACAAAGCTTAACACACTATCATTTGTAAAGTGTTTAATAGAGATTTGCTTATGGTGTGTGCAACTAGTTAGTGTATGAGATACTTAAAAGGTGATATGTAAATAGAAAATAAGCACATTTTCTACATTATCCATTACATAAGATGGAAAGTGACTATCACCTAAAGAGTTTCATCATATAACTCCCACATCTCTTAGAAAACACGTTTGCAACCATGCAATTTTTTTTATTTATTAGTTTTTCCTTTTCTTTTTCTTTTGAAGCACATTTTCACTTTTCTTTTTCATTTTGGTTTTTGCTTCTTTTATTTATTGTATAGTAACACCTTAAGTATTTTGTTGTGCAAGTGCTACACCTTACCGAGCACGGCTTTTATGATTTGCACACAAGTGTTCATGATTGGAGAGTAACAGTAGAGAGATGGTTATTTATGCCTTTCTCCTAGGATTTTTTAGTCCTTATAATCGAAAAAATGTGACTTCAAAATTAAGAGCATGTGTTTAAAAACTGAAAGCCCAGATTTGTGTAAATACACAAGAGCTTATTTAGACCCTTAATTAAAAATTACGGCTAGATTGCTTTTGCTCTAACTTAGACTAAGTGCACAACAAGAATAAATGAGCACAAACAACCGATAACACTACCCTAAGCCATATTCATTCATTATCAACAATAAAAGGAAGGCTTAGAGTAAGGAAGAGAGATGCAAACACGAGATAACACCGAGACGTGTTATCAAAGAGGAAACCGAAGAACTCAGTGAAAAACCTCTCCACGACCCTCCAAGTCAAAATCGATCTACTAGAGAATAAAGTTGGAGTATATGAATAACAAAAGACACTCCAAGCCTAGTTTACCCCATGTACTTGAACACTTTAAGCTCCTGCTACCAACTGACTTCTATGAGCCTTGTCTTCTCTAGCTTTCCGGATGCCGCAATTTAGCCTGATTGCATCCGCCAATGAATGATTCCTTCCAATGCTTCCCAACAGCACCAAAATCTCACTTTACACTCAGAATCGGTGTGGTAAGTGTTTGGGCTATCAACCTCTCAAGGATATAGAAATGGAGAGGTAGGAGTTGAGGAAAATCACAAGGAAATGTGTAGATGATTGTGAGTATAACAATCTCTAAATCTCAAGTGTATTTTCTAAGGTTTTCTCTCTGAAATATACTCCTTACAATTTGTAAGTAATAAGGGTATATATAGTGTGGATAAAGACTTGGTAAGCAAAACATAAATTTTTTGCCAACAGAGAGTTTCGTGTGTCCTTAGTGAGTTGGCCTTACCCGCGAGACACTCGCGAAAATCTCCAACCTGGCATGACTCTTCATCTTCCAGTCATGTGCTCTACACATGGCTCTTTCGCGGGTAAGCTTCTCACGAGACATTCGCGAAATCCACTTATTCATCCTTTTAAGCTTGAGTCTTCATGCTTTCTCACACTTATACCTTACAATTAGAAACCCATATACATATAGGGAAATATGATTAAAGAAATTACAATCAAATTTGGCACGGAATATTTAAAGTCGACACAAAATAGTTGTAAATTACAACTTTACAAAAATCATAAACAACTCACACAATATAAGCACTACATAGCACAAACCACTAAAGTGCAAAAAAATAAAGTTCATCAAAGTTAAATAAGGTGCACAGTCATGAAATATAAATTTCATAGGCCAACCTCAATTACACATTTTGGAGATGTATAATACAAAAACCCTTTTTTTTTTGTTTTCTGATTTTTTTTTAATAAAAAAAAATCGAAAAACAACAAAAACAAACCTAAAATGCAATGTATGAATGTTATGCAAATGCAAATCCTAAAGAAAAACAATTTTGGTCACAAGAGATTGAAAGAATTAACACAAGAATCATGTCAGAAAGACTCACTCAGGCTGAGTCTTGTGCATCCAGACTCTTTTAGATGCAAACTTGGAGTTGGGGTTTCTATTTGAATTGGCCCTAATTTCAGCTCCAGTAGGCATAAAGGTTAAAAACCTTTACTAGTTCATGGATAAGTGCCATATGATCTTGTGTTTTTGACACATATGCCCAGCTCCACCACAAAAGTGACAAAACCACTGAGGTTTGTGGTGTTTCTTGCATTCAGATTGATTGAGATTCTTAGGTTTAGACTCACTCAGATCTACCCTATTTCTTCTAAAAGCTAAAACTTCTTCATTATGTACCTCAACTTCAGATAGAGTTGGATGAACAACAGAAAAGGATGTAGCAGGTACAAACTTAAGGGGGTTCATCACAGAAGTAGATCCAGTCTCAACAAACCCTAAACTAGTCTTATCAAAAACAAACTTTTGAACATGTAACATATCATCTAGTTTAGAAGTAGAAGTCCTATCTATTTGTTCTCTAGCAACAGATAATTCTAATTCTAAACTTTTAACTTTTTCAAGTAAAGTCGTGTTTTCAATCTTAATAGAATTTAAGAGTTCATTGGCATCAAATAACTTTAGCAACAAATTCTTCTTTTCTTGTTCAAGAGTGTTTATATTTTTCAAACCTAATTCAACACTCATAGCATCTTTGGCTGCAATCTTGCATAGCTTGTTATAAGCTCCTTACAAGCCAGCATTCTCAGAGAGTTCCCCATCAGAAGGGTTCTCATTAGTAATCTCAATTTCACTTACTACAGCAATAGCAATCAAAGCCATAAAGTTTCTCTCTTAATCACTTTCAGACTCATGATCAAAGACTTCATAATCACTCAGAGTAACAGCCATAGCTTTACCTTTGGATCTCAAAAATGTTGGACACTCAGATTTTAAATGACCATAACCCTGACAACCATAACATTGTTAACCTAAAGAATTATTGGAAGATTGACCAACTTTATCTTTTGATTTTTAAGAATTGTTATTTTTGGTAGTGTCATTCTTCTTCACATTCTTAGGGTCAACATTGTTTCTATTTCTTGCCCCCCTATTATTATTCCTCAAAAAATTTCTAAAGTTCTTGGCAGGATAAGCACTCTCAGTAGATGAAAGTTCATCATCAAATCCATAATCATCAACATTATCAACAGATTTCAAAGCCATAGTTTTGGATTTATTAGTTTTTGATAAATTAGATTTATAGGACTGAAGGGATCCTACAAGTTCATATACAGGTATGGAATCAACATCTCAGTTAAAGATCTAAGAATTTTCCTAACAATTTTGGGTTGATCATATACTTCACCCAAATTAAAGGCAGAATTGACAATATCATTCAACTTAGTATAGAATTCATCAAAAGATTCATCATCAAACATTCTAATACTTTCAAATTTAGAAGTCAATTGCTGCAATTTATTAATTTCTACTACCTTAGTGCCTTTATGCACTGTTTGTAAGATGTTCCATGTAGTGTGAGCAATCTCCACATTTGAGATCCTCTTAAATTCTTCTATGAAAACAACATTGAATATCGCATTCATATCCTTATTGTTAAAGCTTGCTGCTTCCTTTTGGGCAGTAGTCCATTCACTAATAGCAATGGTTGATCTCTCCCAACCATTTTCAACAGACAACCATACTCACTCATCAATAGATTTCAAGAAGGCTTTCATCCTAATCTTCTAATAAGCATAGTTATTCCCGTCAAAGTGTAGATGGATCACAAGAAAGTGACCATGTTCCATGACAGCAGGAGTCAATGATCAACTCTAGGTTAAAAACCTATAAACAAGAGCTAACCCGCTCTAATACCACTTGTTTGTTCGTTTAGACCCCTTAAATCAGATTGTTTAACGTAATATATTAACCATGTTAATTATTAGATTTATCATTCAGATCTAGGTCAAACAAGCATATATCATACCATGCACAAATGTGGAAAAGTAAATAACACCACAATATGATGACCTAGGAAAACCAATGAAACAAACTATTTCAAGGTCAAAACTTAGGGAGGATTTAACTTAGCTATCCTTAGGTAAAATAAATCCACTATAAGATAATTGAAGTTTTTACAAAAGATTTAACCCTAAATCTATTGCTACTTCATGTAGTAACTTACTGACACAACCATGTGCAAGCTCTGAATCCACGGACTCTTTCTCTTCTTGAATTTACTCCAATACAAGCAACCTTGCTTGTGACTTTGAGATCCCACTCAAAGGTTTCAGATCACTATTAGTAATGATCTTGATGCAGCAACTATGTTCTACCAACGCTTGATTGTAGATCTCGCTCCGGTAGATTCTTGTGTAGTTAAAAGGTACAAAACCTCTTTGATCTTACAAGGAGTAACACACAAGTCTTCCAAAAGTATAGAAAAAAAAAAAATGTAGCTAGAGTTTCTCTTTTATATGTGGAGAAGTTGGAATGAAACCCTAAACATTTTCGCGGGCTTAGGCCTGTTTTAGAAATCTGTTGAATTTATGTTCCTGCGATTTTTGATCAGTCGAGCCTAATTTCTCGATCGGTCAGGCAAGGTGGAAACTGTCTTCCTTTTCCTTGAAACCAACACTTTTAAGCATTGCGTAATACTTAGACTAGACATGTTTTGTTCTTGGTTTGCCAACACAAATAAAATATGATTCTAAACATTTAAATCTAAATCTTTAGAACCTAACAGTTTATAGACTTGGAAGCCTATTTAAGAGTTCCATAAAACTTGATAGACAATAAATATATTCTAGAATAAATCCTAATTAATACCTAACTATAATAGGAACTAGATTTGACCTAAAAAACATTAGAACCACCTAAGAACAAGGAAATAATCAACTTACACCTAAATTAATGAAAATTACAAAATCCTTTGAGTATATATAGTGATTCTTATTCATTTGGTAACTTCTTCTTCTTAATCTTTCTTAGAAATACAAGAAAGTTGTGGGTCTTCTCCAAAATTGCTATTAATAAAATTCAATAAACTTAGTTGTATCCTGAAAAAATTTATAGTATTTTTTCCCCTTAAAATGATATTCTTTTTATCTATATGTTACTGTTCAAGAAGTTATCAAGCAATAGCATGCTTTAGCATCCCAAAAAGTACTAACGTGTTTGGTATCCTCTTATTCTCTTCGTGTGTAGGGACGGAGCTACTCTTTGACCAGGGGGCCATGGCCCCCCCTTGGATTTTGGGGAAATTTTTTTTTCTATAGGTATATGTATATTTAATGTTAATGTTCAATTAGCCCAAAAGGAATTAATCTTAGAGCTATGTTATGATCGGGGTACTCACAACACCCTATATACATGTTGTTTGCTATCTCATATGAGAAGATAAACTGAAGATGAAAGACAGAAATTTCTCATTAAATGAATAAGGAAAGTGCAGCTCTGCTTATATATACAAGGAACAGAGCACTTGAATGAAACAAAATAAAAGCAATTAAAAACAAACTTTTTAATTTTAACACAAATCAAGTTCTGGTACTGCACTTTTTGGATTCTCAATATCAAAATTAGCCTAAATTCTCTCTCTTAATGACCATTATATTGCAATTTTTTATTATAAATTTTTTTATAAAGTCCAAACTTCGCCCCCCAAACCTTCGGCTCTTACTCCATTCCAATCCGTGTGTTAAATTAAAACAAAAAACAAAAAAAAAAGTTTATCAAGCAATATGAAATGGAAAAGATATTTCACTTAAAATTAGATTAAAAAAAAACAAGCCAATGAAACTTCTTGTAGAGAACCCTGTAAGTCTCCACTATGTTCTCGCTTGTAAAATAGGCAAGGAAAATGTTCAAGGAGATATCATAACTACCCAAGATATTAGGAAAATCGAACATTGTAATGTTATATCAGGGACAAAACCAAACGGTGTGAATAAATGGAAATGGGCAGGGATAAGTATTTGTGGTTTCATAATTTTGGTTTAAATTCCACTTCATTTTAAAGTAATGGTAGAAAAATTGTACTGAAACTGTTTGATTAATCTCCCAAATGAAAAGGCACAAATTTTCAGTGTTTTAAAATGTAAACGTGGCATAAATTTATAAAGTCACGTGGTGCAATAAGAAGCGGGGAAAAAAAAAAAGTCAAACGTTTCTCTTTTATATTATACTAGTTGCTAACTCGTGTGATACATGAAAATAGCTAATGGATGAGTTTTTTTTTTGGAGGGGGGGAGTCATTATTTTTTTGTTGGAGTAGTAAGAAAAAATCATGAAATTAAACAAATATATAATGAAAGAAATAACACTTTATTAGTTAGGTAGATGAAAAGAATCTTGTTTTATTTATTAGTTTTTTATGGGAAAGAATAAGAGTCAGAATGTTGCGTCTTTAGTTTAACTTGTGCTGTATATATAGGTATATACAAAATAGGTTGTAATGTATATGTCAATATGTGCCTATTGAAAGATCATAACCCTTCAAATTGGATATACCAAAATGTGCATATTGAAATGTCATAACTCTTCATATTAAATATTTCAAAATGTGTCTTTTGACCGAAAACAGGCCTATTAAATGAATATGTGCCCATTGACCAAAAAGATACCTATTGACCAAAAATGTGTCTATTGAATGAAACAATGCCTATTGACCGAAATTATGCCTATTGAAAAATGAAAGGCACAACCGTTCAGTATTTTAAAATAGGCATGACATTAATTTAGGTAGCCATGTGGCTTAATAAAGTGAGGTCAACAAAAAGTCAAACATTTCATTTTTATATGGGTAAATTATAGTAAACCCACCTGTAATTTGGTTCGTTTGCACTTTGTCTATTCATGATTTAAAACTTAACACTTTACCCACTTGAGATTACCTTTGTTAGGACTTCATTACCCACTTCTGTTAAAATTAAGGGTTAATATGTAATTTTGCTCTCTTTTTATGTCTCTCTCCTCCCAAAACAAAAAATTATACTAAAAAACAAGAAAAATAAGATCTAAAAGAAAATTTGTAAAAAAATGTAAAGCTTGGGTTCAAGAACACACTTATTCTTGGTATAAACAGTCTTAAGCCAATCAATCCCAATAAAAATTTTCACATTCACACAAATCCAAAAAACATTTACAAAAATCCTACACTTGACACCTTTGAAAGTGCTCTAGTCAAATTTCACAAAAATCCTTTCAGACATTCACAAAAATCCTACACGGCTACACCTTAAATTTCAAAATCCCACACTTTCAGACACTTACACAATTAGCAGCAGCTCATACAGAGAAGAGAGAAGAAGATCCAAGATTGCATGATGGTGGTGGCATGAAGCAGTGAGCAACGGATCAAACAGATGGCCAATCCACCGCTGATCTTAGTTTGAAGCCACCTTTCTTTCTCTTCAATCTCATCCAAGGAACCATGGCTGAACCCTCACTAGGTTGTCTTCTTTACATTCACATCCCCACAATATTAGCGGCCAGTTGGACCATCATATAATGGCAGCAATGAGCAATGGCATAAACAGAGAGTGCTCGAGATATATGGGTCTAGGGTTTGGATGAAGAAATCCATGGCTAATCAACCTTCCTCTCTCTTCGATCTCATCCAAGGAACCCATGGCCAAAGCTAGAACTTGCACCTCCACAATTATCGTTTGTCGTTGCACCGTTCACCACCAACATTGACAACCATGGTTCTTTCTCTAGCCTTTGTTGGAACTCATTTGAAATCCTTTGATTCTTTCTACTACTTTTGATCCAAGAAGGAGGTTGGGTTTTATGTTGGGTTTGGCTTTTGGGGTTTGTTAATGGTTGATTTGGGTGAATTTTCTAGAGGTTTTCTTGTGTTGGATTGTGAATTAAGTTTTGGTCTGAGAAAGGGGTTTAATTGAAATGTTAGGATGTAAAAATATGAAATTAATGGATTGTGGGGAGAAGATAGAAATGAGAAATTGGAATATGCTGATGATATGAAAAAAGTTAATGTTTGTTCATAATTTTTTACAACAATGTCCTAACTTTTAAATGTTCTCTCTCTTATTTTTTAGTATAATTTTTTGTTTTGGGAGGAGAGAGATATAAAAAGAGAGCAATATTACATACTTACTCTTATTTTTAATAAAGGTGGGTAATAGAGCTCTAACAGAGGTAATCCCAAGTAGATAAAGTGTTAAGTTTTAAACTACAGGTAAGCAAAGTACAAACAGGCCAAATCAGAGATGGGTTTACTATAATTTACTCTCTTTTTTTTTTTTTTTGGAGAGTATAATTTACTCTCTTTATATTATTATATAAATATTAATTTATAACTTTCCATTGTCAACGCACAGGTTGTAACATTAGAATATTTAGTAATTTTCTTACCACCGCACACATTTGGTGCGATGGTCACTCTTCAAGTATAAATACTTGTGAGTGTGAGGGGTAAGGGTTCAAGTTTCCAAGAGGAGGCTTCACACACATATATATTTAGATTAGGCTCTAGAGTAGAAATTCTATCTTGTAAAAAAAAAAAAAGAAAAAAAAAAGAAAAGAGAGGTAATCTTCTCAAATAGGAGATGTTAACCTAAATTGTCATATTATTATTTTTATCTTATGCTTTATACGATTCATTGCTGAGTTCATGATTTGAAGTTTCCGAATCATGCACTACGCTTTTCTTTTCTTCTTTTTCTTTTTTTTTTTTTTTTTTTTTTTTTTTGGTTGAGAAATGCACTACTCTTTACTTGAACCCCAATAGTTTCATTTTCTAGAGGGACTTTTGATTGGTCCACCAGTTTGGTATCAAGACCTGATAATGATATACTACTTCAAGAGTCCATATTATGAAATACCCATATACGTATCAATATTTTTCTTATTAAAACAAACAACTTACCCACTCTCTAAAAACATGTAAACTCCAATTAAACAAAACATAATATAAACCATATCAGATAAATATTGTTGGCAAGACAAATAGTTGTTGAATAACTCTAGATCAAGACATTTTTCATATTGCTTTCATGAATAGTGTTGTTTTCCTTACTCATAATAGTCTAACAAGATTTTTAATTTAAGTTAACAAAGAGGGAAAACCCACAACAAATGCCCACCCAACCTTAATTTTTCTTGTGTTAAGTTTGGTGGTTCAAAATGTCATCATCAGTTAATCACAACAATGGCATCCTTTTCTACATAATAAATTATTTTAAATTTCTTCAAGGTCTAGAAAAAGCAATTTTAAATTGCATTGCTTGTACTAAGTATACTAAATTCTTTCGGGCTATCATAAGTAATTCTCATATGTCTTACTTATTCTAATGACAACTTATCATATATTAAGTAAATGTAGAAAATAATTAATGTCAACTTGTAACGGATTTGTTGTGTACGATGCAAGCCAACTGTACTTAATTAGTAATTACACAATTAAATTCAATGATATAACATCTTCAAATTAAAAACACCTAGTATCTATCATTATTAACTTTAAGTTGACTGACATATATTATGTATAAACCCTTGAGTTTGGGGTCAAGTTAAGAAGGGTTGACATTGAAACTAGGAATCTGGCTACCATTTGACTTGTTCAAAACTTTTAGTGCATGCATACGGTGTCATGTATTTTTAATTTTCTTTGAAACAATATAGAACAAACATATAACAGGCAACTTGCTATTTTAGTTGCAAATCTTCCATTGAAATATTCAAAACTTATAGAGAATGACGAGTCATGGATTTATTATTATTATTATTATTGACACAATATGAGTCAAACATACTAGGCAACATGCTATTTCAGTTGCTACGTTTCTATCATGGTTTGTCATGTGGGGCGGCTTGATTGTAAAGTGCAAATCTGGTTGCAATTTGCCATCAAATGACATTATATCTATTACTCCACAGTTGTCCATGTGCACACTACTGTTTCTATATTTAAGTGACTAAACAATTACAAACTGCTCATATTCAAATGTAAAATTCTCCTCCTAAACATATGTCGTTTTGGTGTCTTAATTTTTTATTAAAAAAAATAGGATTAATCCAATCCACTTGGGATGTTTGAAAAACCATCATCGCCAAAACGTGTTGAACTTTAAAAACCAAATTGAATAGGTTCTTTCACTTCAATTGAACATTAAATTGAGGAATTTCAAGAATTCCCCAAAAGAAAAAGGATCATCCTGTCTTTTGTCTTCCTAAACAAAATGAAATTTTCCTTTAATTTGATTATTTATTAGGGGTGACAAAAATGTCTCACCACACCCTACCTTACTGTGCCGTACACCCAAATGTGTATGTATTTATTTTTATTTAATATATATTTAAATTATAGAAAAAATTTTGATATAATTTTGAAGGTATTGTACTATTGGTTTTTTTAGTTAAATTCAACTGTATGACTATAAGTTTTATTAGCCAATGTAACAACATTATTAAATTTATTGAGTCCAAATCTTCTGTCTCACTTTTCTTGCTCTATTCTATACTCCACCAAAAAAAACTTGTTACATGTTCACTTGATAAATTAAATACTACTATTAATTAATAATGGTAGTATTAATAAGTCAATAATGGTAATATTTAATTGATCAAGTGAACATGTGACAAGTTTTTATTGGTGTAGTATAGAGTGAAGCAGGAAAAGTGGGACAGAAGATTTGAATTCAAATTTATTGGTACTAAATCTATGAAACTATAGCTAAGTTTTACTCTTTTAAATTAATTATATTTATGTTTATCATTTAATATTTTATACATTCCTATTAATGATTTAATTTATTTTATAAATATTCTATTACCATCCTTAAAAGTGTCCCGCTTTATCAGCAGTCTCACCATTGGTCTTATTTTTTTCTTGTCTCTACTTCGTTACTATTGAAGTCATCTTATTGCCGATGGCAAAATGCCTACACCCTCCCCCACCTCAACTTGTCATGCTCATGCCACATGCGGGTTTTCCCCTCGGCACAGAGAAGGCATGTTGCACATATGATTTAGCCTCTTTGTTATGATCCTTGTATTCCACGTGGATTAAGTATAAGCTTAACCATTTGTTTATAAACTCTTGGGCACACTTCCTTTACAAGCCGGTCTTCAAGGGTGAGTTCTACCCTTAGGTTTATAACATTTGGTGTCAAAGCCAACCGCCACGTTGAGTAATCAGACGTAAATCATTGAGTATGGAATCAAATGATCACTAAAACTTATTTTCTGTTTTTATTTTTTTCATGGCTTTAATATTAACCTGTAACTTGTCATTACATTATTAAAACCTCATATTTGAATAACAGATTCATTTCAACAACACATTTATAAAAAAAGATCCATACATTCCACAAGTAAAAAATAAAACAAGTATCCAATTCAAACTCCTTTCATACAATAATTGTTTGCAATACATACAATAACTCTGCCTAAACCCTATTTTAGAATTAACGAAAGATGTCCTCATATGTCAAGTAATGCCAAAAGTAAATCCCCTAAAAGCCATCAATAAGAAATCTGCACAAATATAAAAACAATACTTCTTTAAAATCGCAAAGTAAAAATATTAACTATGTTATAAGAAACATTTCTAACAATGCATTAAGAGTAAACACGCCGATAAATTAAAATCACAACTCCTAATGTATAAGTTGCAGAAAGCAAATAAAGTACTAACCAAAAAATGTTTTAACTTGAAGTTGAACCATCCCAAAATCATCACCAAGGGTACCATTTTTAGCAGCACCTGCATGTTTCTTAGAAGCAGGCTCCTGAGACGAGAAGTTGACATCTTAATCAAGTGTTGTTGTAGATGTGGCATGATAAGACAAAATAAAAATAGATATTGTCAAAGGAATTACTCACATCATCAGAATCATCACTGGACTCCTCCACAGGAGACTTCTTCTTGTTGTTTGTTTTGACCTGATAAGCACAAATTGCAAATTTAGTAACCAAGGGTGCCATCAATAAAACCCAACCCAAAAATAAATAAATAAATGATGTTCAATAATTAATACATGTTCACAAAAGCAGACACAAATCAACATAAGACAAACAGAATATAAATCCAAACATTGCATGAAATAAGCACAAAATTTGTTAATAATGTCATATCATACTGTAATCACTTCGGACCGTTCATGGAAATAAACAATTAACAATAATTGAAACATAAAATTCACATAGTTGAGCTCTTCCTCAGACTCAGATGAAGAATCATCTTCTGAGCTACTGGAGCTACTGGTTTCCACTTTCTTCTTCTTTTGTGTCTTCACTTCAACCTTCTGCTTCACAACAGCTTGCTCTACACCTTCATCCCCCTTCTGCTTTTTTGCAACTTGCTTTTCTAGCTATTGTTCAGCTTCCCTCTTGTCTTCAAGAAGATCAAAAACCTAGAATTTCAAAACCTCAGTAGAAGACACCACAAAAAACCAAGTGCAAAATAATAAAGACTCCTATGGACATAAGCGTGTGGGTGTACAATTTCTACATAATCACTTTTTTTATTTCTTTAATTGTTTAAGAGTTAGTTAATAACTAGTCCAAGTTTTATTTGATTCAACTTTTAAATCAATTTGACGTATATGATAGGCTAGTTTACACGCCTTGTTTCAGTTGTTTGATGATTGAGCTGACTAATCATGTGGTTTTCTAGTCATCTTGTTTGTTTTCATGTTTATTTTGTATATTAAATCTCTCATATTCCTAAATGCATACTGTCCTTATTTTTTGGATCTACCATCAGGTGTCTTACCCATTGTCATCCAACTTTTATCCATGTTTGACTACAATTACAAGATGAATGCTACTTTAGTAAAATAAGGATAACTCATGCATAATGTATTCTAACATCTAAGTCTATAAGCTACTTAGATAAAGTTTTATCTCATTCATGAATGCACAAGTCTATATTAATACTTAAACACTCCCAGTATTAGTTTAAGCCACCTTATAACACCATGCAAGCCACCCGCTCACTCCAACACAACAACCCACCACAAAACCAATTTCCAACGTCACAAGTATAAAGTTTTACAAATATTTAAATCAAATAAAATAATATTCATTACATCTAATCAAAAATACTTATTCACATTTGCAAGAAATAAAAAACACTCCCAATATGTATTTAAGCCACCTTATAACACCATGCAAGCCACCTGCTTGCTCCAACATAACAACCCACCACAAACCAACATCACAAGTATAGAATTTTATAAGTTTTTAAATAGAATTTACTTACTTTGCTCAAGCTAAGTTTACAACTTTCTAAAAAAATTCAAAGTTAACTTGTGTTCTTCACCTTGTTCCTCACAATTTCTTCAGCCACAAAAGAGAGAGAGTTGGAGATAAAAGAAAGATAACTTTTAGTTAGCTTTAGCCCACATACAAAAGAAAAAAAAAAGACTCAAGAAAAAAAGTGTCCATGCTTCTTAGAAGCCAAATCCCCAACAGATGATGACTAGGTTGTTTCTCTAAGGCTGCCAAAGATTAGTAAGTAATGTTGGAGTTGTACAAATGTTAACCATCTCCATCCATGTTTTTAGACCCTACATGGTATCCCCCATCACAATGTTCATATAGTTAGGAAATGTAGGAACTAAGATCTCAAAGCTATAACATTAATAACATAGTCATTGCATAGTAATTTTTGCATTGCCAATCTAATTTTTAAGGGATAAATTTCTTATTGAAATTCCAACTAAAAATCAACAAGTAAATAGATAGATGCAATGCCCAGTTCACATTTCTAGAACTTCTAAACCCTCTGCTTGTTTCCCAACAAATCCATTGAATGCTTCACAAATCACACTCTCTGGTTCACAAAATTAAATATCACCCAAAACCATTAAAACCAAAGCTTTCAATAGCTCTCCACTGGTGGAGGTGGTTGCTTCCACCTCTCTCAGGTTTAGATGATAACAATACATTATAATAATAAAAAATGAATTACCCACATTTCTTTTTCTTTTCTCACACTTTCTCAGCAACCAAACACAATATAATTTAACCAAAAAAGAAAAAAAGAAAAAAGGTGTCATCATCATGGTAATATTATAAAAAAAAACATAAACAAAAATGAAAAAGCAAAAGAGAGAGAGACCAGTTAAAGAGAAAGACCAAAGAAACTTAAGCGTTGCCAGAAGCGTCATGAACTGAAGCGTCGGTGAGCTGAATCAGTGACCTGAAGCATCGTCAACGACGAGCTGAAGCGTCGCCGTTAAGCTTAATCGGCGACGGTGAGCTGAATCATTGCAACGGCGAGCTAAATCGTCGCAACGGCGAGCTAAAGCGTCGCAACGGTGAGCTCAACGGTGACGGTGGAAGCTGAATCGACGTCGGTTGAGCTCATCGGCGACGGTGACTTGATTGGTTTTTTTTTTTTTTTTCTCAGTTGGCTCTTGGTTTTTTTTTTTTTTTTTTTGTTGGCTCTTGGCTTTGGTTGAAATGTTTGTGGGTATTGAAATGTTTGTGGTTTAGATGGGATTGAAATGGCTTTTAAGTCTTTAGTGGCAAATTTCAGTTTCATCACTAAAGGCTGGGCTTTATTAAGACTTTTGGAGACGAAATTCATATTTCGTTGCTAAATCACACTTTTAGTGACGAATTGTGATTTTGTCACTAAAAACATATAAGTGCAAAACTATTATTATTTTTAGTGACGAATATTTTTCGTCGCTAATTCTTCCTTATAGTGATGAAAGGATTTTTGTCACTAATACCATCCACAGTAATACCTATAGTGACGAAATATTTCGACACTAAAAATTTCAACTTTTAGTGACGAAATATTTTGTCACTATAGATTAATTAAACTTGCACCAAGGTTTCCCTCCATTGGCGCCCATTTTTTAGATCACAATAGTGACGAAATTTATTTTTCATCACTAAATGTTATAATTTTTTTCATTATTAGGGATGAAATTCATATTTCGTCACTAAAGCTGTATTTTTAGCGAGGAAAAATATTTCCTCACTAATTTTCGTCACTAAAAATACATTTTGTTGTAGTGTGAGTTGTGGCTTTGTTGTTAGATTCTAGAAGAGGTGACCTAAAAGAGAAAGGGCTACCATTCACTACAAAAAACTGGTTCTATAGTGGCGTTTTTTTTAGTGGCGTTTGTAAAAAACGCCACTATAGGTACCCTATAGTGGCGTTTTCTATAAACGCTGCTATAGGCATATCTATAGTGGCGTTTGGAATGTCCTATAGTGGCGTTTGGAAAAATGGGTCTATAGCAGCGTTTCTAAAGGCCTATAATGGCGTTTTTAAAATGCCACTATAGGTCCTAGTCTTACAAAGGCCTATAGTGGCGTTTGACAAACGCCACTATAGGCAGTTTTTATTATTATTATTTTTTTTTTGGTTGGGTAGGGCCTATAGTGGCGTTTGGGAAACGCCACTATAGGCATTTGACCTATAGTGGCGTTTGCAAACGCCACTATAGCCCCAAAAAAAAAAAAAAAAAAAATCCAGCAAAAAAATGGGACCTATAGTGGCGTTTGGAATAGGACCTATAGTGGCGTTTGTCAAATGCCACTATAGGCACTTTTTTTTTTTTTTTTTTTTTTTTTTTTTTTTTTTTTTTCGGGTTGGGTAGGGCCTATAGTGGCGTTTGGCGTTTGCAAACGCCACTATAGGCATTTGACCTATAGTGGCGTTTGCAAACGCCACTATAGCCTAGCAAAAAAAAAAAGGCATCTAGCAAAAAAAGGGGGACCTATAGTGGCGTTTACCAAACGCCACTATAGATCCAAAAAGTGCACAATATTCCAGCACAAAAAAAAAAAAAACAAAAAAAAAAAAAACTGAATAAGTTTGGGCGGTAAAGAAAACCATGGAATATGCATATTCTATGGCATATTCCAAAATATTTGAATATAATATAAATATATATTTATTTATTTATTTAAATGTATATATTATTATATATTTATATAAATGAGAGATGCTATGTCCACAATATTTTCACAACAAATTATAAGTGATTAGTTGTTATTGGTTCAAATTTGAACATAACAATAGGATTATTTTTTTGCCTTAACAATAATAACTAGCAGCAACCTGTCACTTAAAATTTGTTGTAAAAATGTTGTGAAAATGTTGTTGGCATATCATTTCTTTATATATATATATATATATATATATATATTTTTTTTTTTTATGTATAAGAGAGGCTACGTCTATAATATTTTTACAACAAATCATAAGTGGTCAGTTGTTATTGGTTCAAATTTGAACCTAATACTAAGATTAATTTTTTGCCCTAACAATAACAACTAGTAACAACTTATCACTAAAATTTTTTGTAAAAATATTGTGAAAATATTTTAAATATATCATTTATATATATATATATATATATATTTATTTATTTAAAAAAAACATTTAAACCCCACCTACCCCCACCTACCCCCACTCAATGATATATATATATATATATATATACACACAGTTATCATTTCCATTTATATATATATATATATATATATATATATATATATATATATTTAAAAAAAACATTTAAACCCCACCTACCCCCACCTACCCCCACTCTCCCTTCTTATCTCCAGACTTCATTTCTCTTTTTTTTTCCCATCTTTCTTTTTCTCCCTTATATCTCCACGCCAACTCTCAGACTTCCTTTCTCTTTTGTTTTTGTTTTTTTTTTTTCTTTTCCTTCTTTTTCTCCCTTATCTCAGCTCCTCCATCTTTCTTGTTTTCTTTTTCTTTCACTCTTCTTTCACTTCACACCTGAATTGATACTTTTATCTTCCTCTCCATTTTCATTTTATTTCTTTTGTTTTATTTGTGGTGGTGTTAATGTTTGTGGGTTTTGGATTTGCAGATGGTGTTGCAGCTTATTGATTTTGTTCAAATTTGTAGATGGTGTTTGAAGCCATTGGTTGTATAGTTGCAGGTAAGCATTTTTTTTTTTTTTTTAAATTATGATTGTTTTGGATGTGAGCATTTTGTCTTTGATTTTGAATTTTTTTAGGTGGGTTTGTGTTTTCATTTTGAATTTGCTGGGATAGTTGTAGTGTTTTTATGTGGAGTTGCTATTTTTTTTTTTTTAATTTTTGGATGTGAGCATGTTGTGTTGGATTTTGAATTTTTTTAGGTGGGTTTGTGTTTTCATTTTGAATTTGCTGGGATAGTTACCATGTTTGTATTTGGAGTTGCTATTTTTTTTTTTTAATTTTTGGATGTGAGCATGTCATGTGTTTGATTTTGAATTTTTTTAGGTGGGATTGTGTTTCATTTTGAATTTGCTGGGATGGTATAGTGTTTGTATTTTGTTTTGTTTTGTATCTTTTAATTTAATTAAAATTATAATATTAATTTAATTACAATCTTAATTCAATTAAAAAAAAAACTCTTTCACGTCAAAAAAAAAAAAAAAAAAATCTTTTGATTACCAAAAATTAATTTTTGGTAATCAAAATTTTTTTTGGTGGTTTTTTTTGGCTATAGTGGCGTTTGTAGGGTCTATAGTGGCGTTTTACAAACGCCACTATTGTACCGTCACTATAGACCTATAGTGGCGTTTTCAAACGCCACTATAGACCAATATTTTTTTTTTGAAAAAGGCTATAGTGGCGTTTATTAGGGGTCCTATAGTGGCGTTTGCAAACGCCACTATAGGGTGGTCCTATAGTGGCGTTTTTGTAAAACGCCACTATAGGTCTATAATAGCGGTACAAAAGTGGCGTTTGTAAACGCCACTATAGCAAACGCCACTATAGGCAAAATGGGCCTATAGTGGCGTTTTTAGTACCTATAGTGGCGTTTCACAAACGCCACTATAGGTCCAGTTTTTTGTAGTGATTGGGTCAGTGTTGCTAGAGTGAGCTATCGTGGACGTCAGCTACGGAGCATAATGGTACGTTATAATCCTAGTGTCTCACATAGATTAAATATAAACTTAACCATTTATTTATAAGCTTAACCGGTTTTTAAGGGTAAGTTCTACCCATAGTTTTGTAACACTCATCCTGCCCCACCCTCACAAAAAAAGTTTGATATTATTTTGTTCAAATCTGGACCAAACGACATTAGATCAGTGCAAACTGCAAACTAAATGTAGCTGGAAAGTGTATAACTGTATAAGGCAAGTTTTGATCTAAGGTATTGAGTGTGAAAATAACAAAAGATCAAGTACTTAAACACATGGAAACAAGATACCATATTCTAATGCTGCAGTTCCAAAAATGGGATCGCTAAGCTTTGAACTTGGTAAGAACAGTAATTAGCATTACAAGATTTCCTACAATCTTGCTAAGCGATAATGAGGATAGTAAAATCAATAAATAAAGCATCCATGATGAGCTCAACAAAATCCTTTTTTTATAAATTTTGGTTAGTGAAACCATTTTTGGGTCTCCAACAAACTTGCCTGCAGCTCAACAAAATTTTAGAAGTTACAGTAATGTAGCAACATCAAATAATTTTTTACCAATATTTTATTTTATCTCTCTCTCTCTCTCAGCCTTGCCGATCTAAGCCGTCATGCGGAAGGACGTCATGCCAGTAGGCATCTTACATATGCGTGTGAAATGCAAGCAAGACCACATCACCATTTGTGGGTCAATCTGAACCTCGTATCTATACATATATTTTGGACAAAAATTATATTAATATTCTTATTGTTAATACATGACAATAACTTGTTGAATAATTATTCAGTACTTCAAAAGTATAGGGATGTGATACTTCTTCCAATCATATAATTTAATTAGTGAGATTTATCATTCTAATTAAAGAAGGGTTACATGTTGTAGACTTGTAGTATCTGACTACCTAATAATTTTCTAAAACACCTCCACTCTTCATTCCCAACTGAAACAATTCAAACTTTAAGCTGAAAGCCATCCATTTGCTACACCTACTTTGTTAGTTTTTAGACCCCTTAACACAATATGTTTAACCTAATATTAAGCCAAGTTGATTAACAAGTTTGTTAATTAGATCTAGGTTAAACCAAGATGTGTAAAACATATATAATGTGGAAAATAAAGAACAGACATATCTGATGACTCAGGAAAACCTAACCAGTAAAAACCTAGGGATGATTTAACCTAGCTATCCTCAAGGTAAAAATAGATCTATTATGAAAGAATTGAAGTTTGTACAATAAGACTTAGACTACTAATATCCTATTGCTATCTCGTGTAGAAAACTTACTACCATGACCCCGTGACAGCTCCGAGTTCATGGACTACTTCTTTCCTTGATCTACAACAACCACAAGTTCTCCTACTTGTGACTTTGAGACTCCACTTAAAGGTTTTAGATCTTCTTGAAAGTTTTTTATGCTGCAACTCAAGCAATCATCAAGTTCTTGACGTGAATCTTGATCTTGATAACTCTGTGTGTGTATGAAGGTAAACATCTCTCAATTCTCACAAAAAATTCAACACATAACTCAACAAAGACTTTTAAAATGTAGTTAGGGTTTTTCCTTTTATACTTGAAGTGAAACATTTAAACCTACATGTCATATGGGCTTGGGTTGGTCTGAGAATTTTGCAGAGAATTATTGATGCATGACTTTCGATCGATCGTGCCTTGCAAATTTTGAATAGTAATTCCTGCAATTACTCGATTCCAACTTTACATCAATCCAAACTTTAAGCAAGCCTAAACCTAGACTTTATGTTTTGATCATAGGTTTGCCAACCAACACAAAGTGAAGTTCTAATATATTAGTTCCTAAAGTCTTAGAACCTAACAATCTCTATTGTCTATTCTCATTGTTATAGTAATTCTAACATTTGAAAAATGTATCCCCCTCTTCTTGTCATCAAAGCAAACAATGTAATTTGAAGTTCCTCTTTCGTTTCCCTCCAAAAAAAGATACCAAAAAAAAAAAAAAAAAATCCTCTTTCATAGCTTTGTTTTCCTTATCTACAAACACCATGGCCTTCATATTTGTAATTTCTAAACTCGGTCCTACTTATG
The DNA here is from genome assembly GCA_023736055.1 of Quercus glauca. NCBI lineage: Eukaryota > Viridiplantae > Streptophyta > Magnoliopsida > Fagales > Fagaceae > Quercus > Quercus glauca. The sequence continues at coordinate 8,258,480 of CM043319.1, read as the reverse complement.
CTATACTACATATTTTGGTTATTTTGGTAGCTCTCCTATTTTGGCTATTTTGCTCATGCGCATGCTCAGAGTCTCTTCTATTTTTTTTTTAGAAAAAATTAATAATTTACATCCATCATAATTTTGAATTATTACATTTTTCAATCACAAAAAAACCTAGGGATTTCATTATGCGTGGAGAAAGGTTAATAATTTTAATATATAGTACAAACGCATAACACTCATCACATACTTAGGTATTTTTGTGATTGGAAAATGTAGTAATCTTAATTTATAATAGATATAAATTATTAATATTTACCAAAAAAATAGAAGAGCTTCTGAATACGCATATGAGAGCATGCTCTAAGGCTAATATATAGTATAGATTATTTTAACAAGTCGCATAACTCATTAAAAATTTCTTGTGACTGCTTTTTCAAAAAATATTTATTGTGACTAAACTTTTTCCTGTCGTAGAAAGATTTGAAATTGAAATTTTCTTTAATAGGTCCATTAGGTTTTACTTTACGTATTTTGTCGCCAATCGGCCTACAAATTACAAAACAATGAAATTGGGAAATATGGTTTCATGGTCACTGAAAGTGCAAACTCAACCCACAACAAAATTTTCGAAGAATATCCATTTTATGTTAATATATATATTAGTAATGATCTGCATACTATGCCTGTAGAAGATATTTGGTTTATGTGTGTTATGATGTTATGGAAGCGAATTATATAAGGTTTATATACATATATATATATATATATATATATATACGAAAAATGTTTTTACTCCGGCAGCTTCAGTTTTTGGGGCAGAAAAGTTATGTTTTGCCAAATTCCATTATGTTTTGTTAACTAGACCAGAAGTTTCTTGTTAACTAGATTTTTCTAATATATCATAGTATCGGCAAACACTAGAAAATGCAGAAAATATTATCTGCCAAAACAAACAAATCGTATGCTACTAACGTAGCTACTAGAGAAGATGAGAGAAATGGCAAGTTTCAAGTCCTTTTGGAGTTTTGACCATAGCTTTTCCGAGCTTTGGTCAAAACATATGCAAATGATGTTCCTTTCTGGTTTCCCAATATGTTGTAGAGTGGAAAAAGTATAGGTGTTGGATCTCTTCCCATGACCAGTCATAAGATAGTCGGATTAGAAATTATAAGAATGGATTTTTGAATTTTCTGGATTGATTTTCTTAGTTAGCATCCAGCAGGTCCGGAGTTGGTCAGTCCATTCTTCTTTTTGCTCCATTTTTCTTTCCCTTTTATTTTACTCAGTCGGCTTTAGTTTCCTTGGGTTCACCTTTTTGTGCTTGAGATAGACTTGGGCCTTATATTTTGATGGCCCATTTAATTCTTTGGGTGGCCCATTTTATGGGAATAGGGCTCTTAAGATATAACACGGAGTGCCATGGGCTCTACGCCTGATTTGTGAGATGAGTAAACTTTGAGCTTATTGGGTCCAATACATGCGGCCATATATATATTTTTTGTGGGTCTTTGAGGCCGGTTTTTGTATGAGGGAGATTTGGGCTCTTACATCCAGAGTGGTATAAATATTTTTTGTGGGTCTTGTTAATAGAGTCCAATTCTCGCACTCGTTGAACGTGTCTATCACTTAATGGTCCATTTGGATTGAGAGAAAGAGAGAGAGAATAGAGTAGAGTAGATTTAGTTTAAAATTAACCTATTTTTAGCCAACTCTACTCTACTCTACTCCTTCCTCTTTTCACTCTCTATCCAAACGGACCCTAAATGAGACAGTGTCATTTCTCGCAATTTCTTTCTCTTCTCACTTAAGCAAATGAGGTCATTTGCATCTTTTGTCTTGTTCTTATAAAATGCTGTCATTTCCTCTGTTTCATTTCTTTGCTTTCCTTCAGTTATAGCAAAAAGTTTCATATATTACATGTCCAATTCGCAAAAAGATTTTTGTATTTTGTCTCCACTTTTCTTTTTAAAATTTAAGAAAACTAGATGTTTTGAACTAAGTTAATTTTTATATTATTGTCACACATTTAGCGAATAGGGGTTGTTTCGTATGGCATTTTAAGCAACAATTTTCAGTTTTTAAACAAATTACACGTATTTTTACACGCTTTTTTGCTCACACGTATTTTCAAAAAATATTAATAATGTTATTAGAACGTTACCAAACGGTTACCAAAAAATTATATCTTTTATCTAGTATGTAGCAAATAAGCTACTAAAAAACTATAGGATACCAAACTTAAATCATATGCTATAATCTGTCCTGCTTGTGAAATAGAGAGACCTAATACATTAATCCATATTAAGTTTGCTAAAAAAACAAAAAATCCATATTAAAATAAACGCTCAATCACGTTGGGGCCCGGGGCCAGGGCTCCCCTGCCCCAAATGTCTCCCCCTTCGAATATATTACAAAGTAAGCTAAATTGTTCAAATTCAGCTGAATTTGATCAATTGTCCCCCTCCTCCCAAACATCTCGCATTTTTTTAAAGCCTAAGTAGGGCAGACTACCAGTTGGGTCATTTACTACTACGTGGGTTGCTTTATTTTTTGCTAAACTCGTCCGTGGATTGCTTTATTTCTAACAAGTAAACTTCTGTTTCATCAGACCCTTTGAGTGTATTGAGAAGTTAGTTTAATTGTGAAAAACCAACTCTTTTGGGTGTTAGACGGTCAGAGCGATGAAAGCCATCCACTACAATTGTGTATGGGCATTTTGAGACAGGCTCCTCCAAACATTCCAACTCTTTTTCTCTACTCCCGAGACCACCTTTCAAAGGCATAGCTGTCTCTCCAAAGCTTTATCCTCAAGGGACATCTGCCATCATTCTCATATATATTCACTCGCGCGCATATAATATAATACTCTCACGTGTATCTTGGTGTCATGAATGCAAAATTTAAAGTTAGCGTAATATATTCTCTTTTAAATAGTAAAAAAATTACACACAATCACCTTTTAACATAAACCAGTTTTTTTTTTTTTTTAAATGCTTACAGATGCTCTTAAAGCAATAATTAATAATTCATTTAAAAAAAATTTATGAGAAAAAAAAAATAATTAATATTTTAACAGTTTTTTTTTTTTTTTATTTCTCATAAAAATAATGTCAAAACTTTTCTAAAATAGATTGTTAATCATTGCCCTAAGGACACCTGTTAACATGATTACTCTTTTATTTGCATTTTAGTTCTTATATGTGCAATGGCAGAGTTAGAAATTTTTTTTTTCTAAGGGAGCCAAACTATATATAATAAAATTATTAAACTGAAAAAAAATCATGACTAAAAAAGGTGAACAATATTTTATTTCATAAATTAACTTTAACTCAACAAAGTTCTACCTTACCTTCTTTTATGCTACTGAAATTATTAATAATTGATTTTTAGAATCGGATTGTTTTTAATCCTTACTTCTATTTTGATATATATGGCTCAAGTTTGTAATGTTCATCAAGTTGATTAATGTGGATTTTTTTGATGTGGATATTAGTTGATTAATGTGGATATTAGTTGTTGTAATCCAAGATCACATTCTAAGAAAACAAGATCTATTATTTTTTTATGTTCACAACTTTGGGTCTTTCTAGGGTTTCAACATCTAAAATTTCAACATTTGAAATCTAGAATGAGCGATAACCTCTAAATCTTGAAAACTTTTTCTCTTCGTATATGAATATGAATCTGTGGATGATTTTTCTATAAATTACATTAACTATAAATTCTAAATTAAAATTTATAATCTTGTTATATAGTCTTAAGAAAATTGTAGAATTGAATAGCTCTCTATAGTAATTCCATATGCTAGTCTCATCTATATATATATAATAGCAGAAGCTTTTAATAAGAAGCTGACACGTTAGCAAAAAAGGCCATTTAAAATTGTGACACGTATTGGATAAAAAAAGCGATAAATGATATTGCTTGGTAACGCTACAGCGATTAAAAGCCTCTGACTATAAATATAAAAATTAACCGCATAAATTTATTTTTTTAAAAAGTCTTGCTTGCTGTACGGATAAGAAGGAAGAGAACAGAGCGGTAAAAATACAGACGAATGGCTTGAGAAAGATACAGTCACAAAGAGAGACAGAGATCGTACGGCGCCAAGAGAGAAATATGATGTACACGGAGATAGAAATAGAGAGAGGCGATGAGGCCTGAGACACGGAGAAAGAAACAAAGAAAGAGGCAGAAGCAGACCACCGGGAAAAATCTATGGCCCATCAACACTGGTAAATTTTTTTAGATTTGGGTATGAAATGTTCCTTTTAATTGAGTTTTCCTGTTGGCTAGATTTAGGTTTGATTTGTTTTTTGTTTCGGGCTTTTAAAACACAGAATGATTGAGAGGGATACAGAAATAGCGTTCGTGAATGTCGCAACCACCAGCGACAGTCCGGCTTCCTACCACCGCCAGTTCCGATAGACTTTTCTTCTATGGCAAGGTTACTGTCGGTGGTAGGAACTGGCGCCGACACATTCTTTCCCCTTTTAATTGAGTTTTTTTGTTGGTTAGGTTTAGATTTGATTCGTTTTTGCTTTGGGTTTTAGGGTTTTCTATCAAAATGTTTGTTGATATTTGCTTTTGTTTTTTTTTACTGTCAATTTTGAAATTTGGATTCATAACCCTTTTCCTTTGTATTTGTTAAAATTAGGAAATCCCTCACGGTTTAAAACAAAAATACCGTTAAATTGAATGAAACCGAGAGAGAATCTGATAAACAGAGAGAGAAAGAGTCGATTAGGCGCAGAGAGTTGGGAGAGAGAAAAATCTGAGAAATCAGACAAAAACTACATATACCCCATAGTTTCCGATCAAGAAAAAAGAGAACCGTTTCCAAGTTCCCTTCAAAAACTCTTCCTTCTTCTTCTGAGTTTTTGATTAACAATGCCTCCAACAGGTCCCTATTCTTTCTCTGACCTTTTTTTTTTCCCCACCAAATTTAAAGTTAAATTAGTTTTGCTATATGTTTTCTACTTATACAATCGCAGTTAGATTTTGGAATATAAATAAAATATAATAACTTTTTTTTTTTTTTTTTTTTTTTTGGTGAAGGTAATGAACTTACTTTAGTATTTCAAAGAAAGAAATTTTCAATATGTATTAAACCTAACCAAAAAAGAAGTCACTGCTTCTCTCAGGGGAGAAAAAATAGTCAGTGCAAACCAGTTGTAACCTACTTGCCGATTTTAATAATAATAAAAAATCTAGATCTATTGCCTATGATAACAAGGCAGGAAGGCTAGAGATTAGCAATGGCCCAGTCTAATCATACAAAGATGAGCAGGAGCATTATCATATTTATACACAAAAGAGAGAGAACAATTTACAAAGGATTTACAAAGATATCAAATGTCTTTGGAAATGGCTTTAAAACTTCAGTGGAGGATCGCATAAGGGCTTCTCAGCCAATCAATAAAATTCCAAGCATCTCCTTCAATAACAATATTATTGAATCCTTCCTTAACATATTTTTTAACTACAAATAAGGCCGCCTTTGCTTCTTCCAACAGAGGATTACTAGGCTTGAATTGCTCAGTTCGGACTAATAATAATTTCCTTTTCTCATTTCTAGCTATTAGTGCAATTATGGTTTTATCCACTCTAATTGCTGCATCGAAGTTGAGCTTGACCCAATTCTTTGGAGGGGGCTTCCAACCTTTCTCCTTGTGCTCCATATATAATTTGAAAATATGCCTAGATAAATCAGTTGGGGAACTTTTAATGTCATTAACTCTAGCTTTGTGTTTTTTTTTTTCCATCCAAATATGATCACACAAACCGGTTTATGTTTAAGATTAAGCTTGACCCATTCTTGGATAGAGAGGTTCGCCATGTTGCTAAAATTTAAAGGCCATGTGGCTAACAGCCATAGTTGCTTCACCCAATCCCATTAGAGACATAGGTGCTCTAAAGTTTCAGGAGAATTGTTACAAGGGAAGCAAAAAGAGATAGGAGAGGAAATCTATTATTAAGAATCGTTCTGGAGGAGATAATTTCTCAAGTTAACTTTCGGACAAGGTTGTTGAGGCGAGCTTGGATTTTCATCTTCCACAGAGATTTCCAATTATTAGAGCTGAAGATAGGATGGCTAGGGAGATTGGAGCATCTGATTGCATTGTATGCTGATTTAACAGCAAATTCACTTGATGGGGATAAACACCAAATGACCTGATCTTGGGAAGATTATTGAGTCCAAATGAATATTTATGAATCTGTTGATTGTCTCAGGTTCAAATAATTCAGTTAGCTTACCCCTATCCTACTGTCTGGTGTCTTGGTTAAATCAGGTTGGCCACTAGATGAACTTCACAAAATTGCCCCATGCTTCAACTTTGGAATAAAATTTGGTTCAGTGAGAATCCACGGGTCTTCAAGGATCCTAGTATTCCAACCATTCCCAATTCTGTGACATATAGCTTCTTTTTAATTATATCTCTATTGCGAACGTATTTCTTTTTGAAAACTTCAACCCACTGTTTCTTTTTTTTTTCTTTTTTTTTGGGGGGTAATTGCTAGCTACCTACCAAGTCAGTCTAATTACAAGAGGTCAACGGGTCCGTTTGGATACAGTTGAAAATTGAAAACTGAAAACACTGCAGCAAAATAATTTTTAAATGTGTGAATAGTACCGTGGAACCCATTTTTAATGAAAAAGTTGCTGAAAAGTGAAAATTGTGGATCCGTGAACAGTAAAATTTGTATGGAAAAGTCAAAAGTTACGGTTACTGTTCATGAACAGTAGCCAAAACAGTGACTGTACAGTAAAAATTGGGCTCAACAAGTAAAAAAAAAAAAAAAAAAAAAAAAAAAAAAAAAAAAAAAAAAAAAAAAAAGAAGCTGAAACGCGAAACGCGCGTTCAGCTTTCATTCCAATCCAAACAGAGACTTAATCTGAAGATACGGCCAAAATTCAACCCATCGTATCTTCAGTTTTTTTAAGACCCAAACGTCCTTGTGCCTTTAGAGTACAAACAGAGTCCTAGCTTTTAGCCTTTTAAGGCAATAGCCAAGATTGTTTCCATTCTTTGCTCCCCCACAAAAATTTATATTTAAATTATCCAATTTAGAGTATACCTGCTTTGGGAGAATAAAAGAAAAGGCTTGGTATAGTGGCATTAAGGCAGCCACAGAGGCAATGAGAGTAGTTATGCTCGCTTGGGGACAAGGTCTACATGAAGCCTTCGTTTAACTTTGGTTATGATTTCCTCAGAAGCTGCTTTTTATATCCCTACTAGAGACAATAGGGATGCCTGAATATTTTTCTTTTTTGTTTGAAACATTTATGCCTATAAAGTTGGCCAGCCTTGATCTAGTACCCTGAAGGGTGTTCCTGCTGAAGATTTTCACAGATTTTAATGAGTTCACTGATTGACCCGACCATTTAGGGAAAGTATCCAAGTAGGATTTTATTACATCCAAATTCTCCTCATTTGCTTGAGCAAAGATGAATAAATTTTATGCATACAAGAGATGAGTGATGGGGGTCAGGTCTTTGTTCAGTTTGAAACCTTTGATTTAGTTGAGAGAAGCTTTCCTATCAATAAGCCGTGATAGAACTTCCAAGGCTAAAACAAAAATGAATCGGGATAGAGGAGAAAGAAAAAGCGATACCACTAGAGCTGAGCGGAGGCTAGAGTTTCCAGACACCTTTGTTGTGGGTTTCTCGTCGCCGACTAGAGCTGAGTGGACAACATGAGGGCTCACACAATGAATCGGGGTGGTGAGCTAAGCATCGATGATGACGTAAGGAGTTTTTTTTTTTTTTTTTTTTTTTTTTTTTTCCTTCAGTTTTTTGTTTTTGAGTAAATGACTACTATTAGCTATATAACGATGCTCTTTTTTTCTTATTTGGAGGAATCCTAATTTACATTGAATAGGAGTTTAAATTTTTTGTCCTATTTTTTCTGGTCCACTTTACACTATACAAATAAAAATATATCACATGTCTATTTATTTAATTAAATGTTAAATTTATGTCTTTTATTATTTTAATTACCTAAAAAAAAACTATCATATTCCCATTGCCCCACCACCACCTTTGCCGGATGCCAATGGTTCACGAACATGTCACATATCCATCTAATAAAAATATGTCACATGTTCATCTATTTAATTAAATACTAAATTTATGTCTTTTATTATTTCAATTACCTAAATTCTCACTACGCCACAATCATCTTTGCCGGATGCCAATGGTTCATGAACTTCAAACATATCAATGTTGCTTATTATTATTCAACATTAATTATGCAATATAATCCCTTTAAGTTTGCATAGCTTTAGCAGCTAGATCAATTAAGTCAATAGTGTGTGATGACTCACCTGAGTTATTCCTACCTTCAGCATCAACAATAAGGTCATCAACATTGAATTGAGTAAACAAATGATCATTTCTTGTTGCCATCCAAATGAATTTATGAATTGTGCAACAGACTCTCATTACCAAAGTTATACATATTGTTTCAGTGCCCATTTCGGTTTGTCTTTTGGAATGAAATATTTCAATACAGTTCTATTTTAGTATGCCATTTCGAAGTTACCACTATTTTTTTTTTTTAAATTTACGTACATGTAATTCTTTTCTTACATATTATTGGTTAAAGGCCATATAATTTATTAGAAACCTTTAAATTATAATTTCATATTTCAACTAATATATAAATCTTAAGTCTAAATATTTACCCAATAATTATAATAATAAATACATTCACTTTTTCTTTTAGAATATAATACAATAATATGTAATTCAAAAAATGGGGGAAAAAAACACAAATTAAAGATAAATAAATAAATAAAGATATGATACATCATGTTGTTAGAGGGGGCCCAATTGAAAGAAACTTAGTCTAGGAGCCCGTTTGGTACGTGTATTTAAACAACAGTTTTCAGTTTTTTTGAAAATACGTGTGGGTGAAAAAATGTGTATGTTAAGTAATGATTTTTTTTCATAACATTAGTGTTGGCTTATGCCATGACGAAAAGTGTTGTAATTACATAAATTTATTTCCTTATATTTTTGTGGGATTTATTTTTAATACGTTTAGTATTAAGTGATAAAGATTTGATCAAGACAACTAATGGTCATATGAGAAGAACATGTAGGAAGGTGAAGAGTCAAGCCAGCTATCCAGAGAGTACAATCTGTTAATTGGCTAACTCGCAACTCAGGTCGCCACTTGAACGAGTTGCGAGTAAACCGCGAGATGCCCCTATTTTGCTGAAACACATGACCTTTCGTATTCTCCTCTCACATACTATATATACTCTCATTACCCACAGAAATTGTAAGGAGCCTATTGAGAGAAAAACCCTAAGAGAGGTTTCTACAACACACCCACCTTATTAAAGAGAGAGCTGCTCATTCTTAAAGAGAAATCTTTGTAGTCTCTTCTTCTTCCCTCTCTCATTGTTATACACATTGAGTGGAGATTTGTATCCAAACACAAGCCACGCCCATTTATTAGAGTTTGGAGCTTTGGGAAGTATTGGAAGATGCCAAGGATGGTGGGAGCAATATGGAGCTTATTGTAGGATTCGGAAAGCTAGAAAAGACATGATTAGGTTTAACCTTGTTGGAGTAAGAAACTTGGAGGGCTTAGGTGCATTGGGTAGATTAGGTTTGGAGGGTCTATTGCTATTCAAGTATCCCAACTAATTTTCTAGTGGATCATTTTACTGCTTGAAGGGTGGCAGAGAAGTTTTTAGCCGAGTTCTTCGATTTCCTCTTCGATAACACATGCTAGTATTATCTTTGTATTTGTTTCTCTCTTCCCTACTCTTTTCCTTTTAATTGCTGTTGTGTTTGTGATTAATTATGATTTAGAGTGTTTTGCCAATTTTGGTATTGCTTATATTTATCATTTGGCACATATATTGTTTAAGTATAAGCTTGTGTTGGTAATTTGTAATTGGGGGTCTAAATATTCACTAGTGTTTTACATACCAAGTGAACTTTTAGTGTGGAAATACGATTAATATTGTTTAAAAATTGAAAACATGTATTTGAACTCATGTACCAAACAGGGTCTAGATCTTTCCAGCTATTGTTTTTGTCATTTCCAATATGCTTAGTCAAGTGGGCTCACAAAACCAGAGGAACATGAAACAATGCAAAGAAAACAAATTGAACTAGATTAGTAGAAGGCGAAATGAAGGTGTAGGTGATGAAACGAAGAAGAAGGGGCTTGCCAAAAACTGTGAAACATAGTGCTGATTTGCTAACAGAAAAATAGTAATCTGTAATTAGGAAGAGAGAACGGGTAAATATCAAAATATGTTGTTGCATTGGTTCGAACCAGAGTTTTGGTTTGTTAAAGTGGCAAAAGTACACAATTTTGTTTGTGTTTTTATAAGCCTATAAAACATGCTAAATGAAAACAGACAAAGGGTTGTTTTCATTTTTGTTTATAAATTGGAAAGGAAAATTAATTTCCATTTTCCGATGGTTTCAGCTTACCAAACAAGTTTTTGGTTAATAAAAACAAAAAATTGTCATTGAAAATAAAAAATAGAGAAAAAAATAAAAAGCTACTAAACATACCCTAAGTCTTGTTCCCAACAACTTGGGAGAATAAAAGAAAAAAGAATAAGAAAATGTAGAGGTGTCCTAGCTAACCCGATCCCAACTAAAACCGACCGGCTCAAACTGAACCGATAAGATTTGGTCGGCTTCAAATGTAATTTCGGTCGATTGCGAGTATAATTGTTTAAACCCGATAACAATTGGTTCAGATGTCGGTTGTATATTAAGGAAATCCATTGCAACCAAACCGACAGACTTCAAATAATTTCCTTTGATTTTTGTTTATATATATATATATATATATATCTTTCACGCTTCTTTACATGATTGGCCTAAAAAATTCTCACTTTGCCATTATTAGACACGTACTACCCTATAAAAAAATAAATAAATAAATAAAAAACCTTATTTCTTAATCCTTCCCCATTATCTCTTGCTCTCCCCTCTCATTTTGTTTTCACTTTTTCTATAATTTATTGGTGGTGTTGGTATAATAGTTGGCCATGGGTATTTTTTGAGTATGTTGCTGGAAGTGGGTTTGGATCATTGTGTTGTGGGTGTGACGATGCTGATGGGACAGTTTGGTCTTTGCAGTTTACTGGTGTGTGACTCTTTGTGTTTGGTAGTAGATTTGAATTTGAGTGTGTTGGCCAACCTCCAATCCGACCGAAGCCGCCCGTAAATCCAAATGCAAATGGCGGTCGAGTCACGGGTTTACTCCTAACCCGAGCCGACCACCCGTGAACACCTCTAAGAAAAATAATAGAGGCAACATAAAAATACATTGAGTCTATCTTTTCTTTTTCTTTTCTTTTTGATGAATTAATATTTTTGAGTCTATCAAAGATAGAGTAATGAGTTATTTTAAAGTTTTGTCATTACAACTAAGGAGATTAAAAGGAAAAGAATGGAGGCAGGATAAATACTTTGAGTGTATCTTTTTTCCTTCCCTTTTTAACGAATTATTACTATGTTACTATCAAAGATATAATAGTGAGTTTTTTAATAGGTTTGTCAGTACAATGGACCCCTAGAATAGGGTTGTTGAAGGAAAATAACAGACATAATGAACCCTTGAGCATAAAAAATAAAATCTGTTAAATCGAATATTGTATAAAAGCAAAAGAGAAAAACTCAATAAAACAAGAAGAAGAAGAAAGAGGGAAAAAAAAGTAAAGAAGAATATTGAACTTCAAAGAGATTTTGTTAATAGTCAATTTGCTTAAAACAGAAGATTATTTTCACTTTAATAAAAAGTTCTAATTTCAATTTACCAAAATAATATATGAAAAAGTAGTCATAGTGTCGTACATTTTACAGTGTTATCAAACTAAATAAATTTAAAACATATTATGTTATTTACAGTTGTCTCAATGTTGTAGTTTACAGTTGTCTCAATGTTGTAGTAAGTTAGTATATAGAAGCAGCAAGAATGAAACTTAAAGATTCCTTCTTTAGAGTGTGTCCGGTTTGTATCCTGTAATTTATTTTCTAGTTTGGAGCGATTACTACTGGAATGCATTCTATCATGACAGAAGGCATTTTCTTGAAAACTTGAGTTTAGTATTGAGCTGAAACATTTATTAAAAAGTAATTATGTTAAATGGAATTGTTTTTAGTTATTTCTCCAAAAAAAAAAAAAAAAAATTGCTTTTAGGTTGAAGAAGTGTAGAATTATATATACGTGTGAGTTCCATATATATGAGTGAGTCTTAAAATTGCAAAAAACGGAGTTTATTGTTGTTATAAGTACTGTTCAAAGTTATTTGGTAAAATAAGGAAAGAAATTGAATTTCGGCAACGATGTTGCCGAAATTGAATTTCGGCAAGTAAGAAAAAGTACAATGTGTTAGGGGAGAGAGAAAATTGAATTTTGGTAATGAGATTACCGAAATTCTTGTCCTGCCCAAAATGGAAACCAATTGTGGCAATGGCATTGCCGAAAATGGGAGAGAAAAAAAAAATTTGTGGCAACTAAGTTGCCGAAAATGGAGGGGCGGGGGGGAGGGAAAATGTTACACCCACAACATTTTTCACAACAAATTATAAGTGGTTAGTTGTTATTGGTTCAAATTTGAACCTAACACTAAGATTACTTTTTTGCCCCAATAATAACAATTAGTAACAACCTGCCACTTAGAATTTGTTGTAAAAATGTTGTGAAAATATTGTGGCCGTATCATTTCTAAAAAAAAAAATTTGTGGTGTTGAAATTAAAAATAAAAAAAAAAAAGTGGCAAATTGTTTTTCGGCAATGGCATTACCGAAAAACAATTTGTCACAATTCTTTTTTTTTTTTTTCCTCCCATTTTCGATAATGTCATTGCCACAATTGGTTTCCATTTCGGGCAGTGCCGGCAGGACAAGAATTTCGGTAATCTCATTACCGAAATTCAATTTTCTCTTTCCCCTGACGCATTGTACTTTTTCTTGCAATTTCGACAACACTGTTGCCGAAATTCAGTCTTTCTCATCATTTTGCCAAATAACTTTGAACAGTACTTATAACACCAAAAAACTCCGTTTTTTGGCAATTTTTAGCCAAAAGACTCTATATGGGTCCTATATATTGTGAAAGAAATATCTCTTCATAAGACACATTCTCGTATGAGTGACCAATCATTGCATCCCAATTACTCTAGTGAAAATTGAGAAGTCACATTTTTGTTGCTCCAAAACTGTTACGGGCTTGTTTGGTAGGCCATTTTAAGCAACTTTTAGAGTATTTAAAACACATTAATACACATTTTCACATACATTTTCAATTACACATATATCAAAAACACCCTAATAACATTACTCAAACTCCTTTACCAAACACCATCATAGACTTGGAAAACGCATTCTAGTGAATAGGATTTCTGTCCAAACAAAAACCAGAATTTTTATTTTATTTTTAATGCACTTTACGCCTAGGAAGTTGTGAAAATGCATTCTAAAATTAGCATAGGTTCGTTTGGATACAGCTGAAAACTGAAAACTGAAAACACTGTAATAAAATAATTTTTAAATGTGTGAATAGTACTGTAGGACTCATTTTTAATGAAAAAGTTGCTGTGAGATTTGTGGGTCCTATGAACAGTGCACTGATCTATTGGTGTGTACTGTTCACACCAGAAATTCAACAATCACGGCTAAAAAAAAAAAAAAAAAAGAAGGAAATGCAGAAAACGCAAATGCAAAATCATCCGTATCCAAACCACACCTTAATTTTGAAAAACTAGTTAAATACCGTCAGGGAGATCAAAGCCTTGGAGACATACTTCTCCAAACATTCCAACAATTTTTCTCTACTCCCAAGATCACCCTTCAAAGTAATGTCTGTCACTCCAATGCTTTATCCGCCAGGGTCATCCAACATCATTCACATATAATACTCCCACATGTATCTTGGCGCCAAGAAAGCAAAAGTTAAAGTTAGTATATTAAATGGTAAAAGAAATACACACAATCACCTTTTAACATAAAACAATTTAGGGTTTATCAGTTCATGCTTTAGCCCCCCCAAAGCGAGAATCCTATAAATAGGGCAGTTAGCCGATATAATTGTACCACACCATTACCACAAACAACCCAACTTATCCCTTCTCTTCTGGCCATAATTTCTAGCTTTGTTTTGTAATACCCAGTGTAGCCATGGCCTGCAACAAGAAGCCGTTTCAAATGACCGACGATGAGATCAAGAAAGAAATTACTGTTTCCGGAATTCGCACTGCCGAAAAGTTCGATGTTGCCTCTCTTTTTGCTATCGTCACAAACATTCTCAAACCTGCTACCATTGCTGCTGACAATGTTTTTCGGGTATATGCATACGTTATTACCCTGCACACGCTCTTCAATAAGAATTTTCTTTACTACTTATTCTTCTTCTTTAATTTATTATTTTTATTTTTATTATTTTATTTGTATAAATGTTATCTTCTAGTTCTTGTCCGTAGGTTGGGGTACACTATTGTGTAACTCTTCCTTTAATAAATAACCTTCTTGACTTTGTCCTTTTGAAATCGAAGAGAGATGAGTATAAAAATTAAACACATTGTGTTTTTAAAAATCTTCGACCATATGTGTTTTTCAAGCTCCCATTTTGGCTTTAAAAATGGTAAAAAAGAAAAAAGAAAAAAGAAAAAAGAAAAAAAAAAAAAGCAAATTAAATAACAAGCACAATATCCCTCCCTGTTGTTTGAATAGTTTAAAAATTATAATATAAATGGGAGGAAATGTTAAGGCATTATATAACTGACGATATACAGCTTTTTTGTTCAACTTAAAGAAAATATATATAAGTTGATATCATAAGAGCAAATTTGAATTGCATTTATTCATTACTTTTTACTTTTTAGAATGAGTGGAACCCCTGGCCTCCAATAGAATATCCCCAAATTGAGGGAATTAGAAATGCTTGGTTTTGATGGGTATCTTGCCCATCCAAATGCCTCAAACCTTGCATTCATTCACTGTAAATAAAATAAAAAAATTAAATAAAAATAAATAAACAACAACAACCAAATAAGGTTAATTAAACCCCTACTACCCCATCCCCTCAACCTGTTCTCTCTATTTCCCTCTATGTTAAACTCAAGAAATATACAATGATTTTTTAAATAAAAAATCTATTCTCTCCGCATATATTGTTTAAATTATCTCACTTATGGTTATTTTGGTCATACTCTAGGGTACTAAACAGCCACACATGGAGATCAAGGGTGAAAGAGTCATCGCAACAAGCTTCATTCCACCATTATGTACACTCAAGGAACTTTCCTACGAGGTATCTGTTAGAAAGAAATAAATTATATGATGCATTTATTTTTGAAAGCATCTAACTTTGTGTGAGTTTGGTAAAATGCATGCCTCAATTAAGAGTAATTTTTAGCGATCGAAAGATTCCAATAAACATGAAAGTAATAACATGCATAAAGTAATTTGGATTGAAAACTGTTACAACTAAATCAAAGAGCACAAATTTAATAAAACAATACTTGGAACTAATTGAAAATTACTTAAATACAATGGTTGAAGATCACTAAATTTGCTGTAAGAAGATTGCTCTTAAACTAATCCTACTAGAAGAACTTTCATACTTCTTACCTAGAGGGCATGTTTTCTTTAAGTTCTCTTTGCTCTCTAAGATGCGCTTGGTTGTATGTTCTTCCTCATGGCGCCAAAACCTCTTCTTAAAGGTATGAATGGCAATCATTTTCAATCGAAGACTACACTTTTAGAAAAGATAATTGTCAGCCAAACATTATTAAAAGTCTATTACGATTATGCTAGTAAGTTTGACTACCCTTAAAGGTGTGAATGGCAATCATTTGCTTGTTTTACCGTTACAAGCGAATCTATGCTAAAAGTTTATAGTTAAAACTCTTGGCTTTAACCACTGAAATTATTTTATAATATAAATAATATCATTATAAGAGCAATGTTAGGGTTTTAAAAAAGAAATTATGATTTTATTTTTCATGCTATAGATTTGACAAAAATCACATATGTCGAGGTCACTTTTTAAGCCTTTTATAACAAAATTAGTAGTACTTTTATTATTTTTCCAATTACAAAGAATAGCAATTCTATTCTACTTTAATTACGCACAATAGTAAAGTGCTGATATGAATGTGATGATGTAGCTACGTACACAATTTACATAAGCGTTTTTCATAATGGAATATATGTAATGTCAGATGGTATGCAAGGATCCGAGTGAGGAAACTGCTTACAAAACAACAAAGTCAATACTAGAAAAACTCAAAGATTATTCATGGCATGTGAAGGCAGTGTTGACACTTGCGGCTTTTACTTTGGACTATGGAGACTTCTGTAGACACCTAGATCAGTTTCACTCATCAGACCAACTCACCAAGTCAATGGGGATCTTGAAGGGGATACCTGCTCTCCTAACGCGGCCAAGCATTGATCATAACCATGAGGGTGCGATTGTTGAAGTTAACAAACTGATCAAGGACACGTTGAATGTCATTGATTGCATTGTTACGTTGGAGGAACAATCTGTTAAGTATAATCCGAAGGATGTACCAGCACTCTCAATAGCCACGGACAATATCTCAGTATACGTTTTTTGGGCTATCATAACTGTTGTAGTTTGCACGACTCGGATGTGTTGTCTCATTAAAGATGAGTAAGTCCTTATAATTAAGGTTTGATACAATAGGAGGGTTCACCACCTGCTGCTCTAATAATAAATTTATCACTTGTCTGAAAAAACTTAAACCGTTTGAAAATAGTAAATTTAATTGCTTAACTTTAAATTTAACAAATCTAATGCAAATAACCATGGTTTCACAATTTCAGGAGAAAGACACAGGAGCTTTCGCGATTTGCCGAGAAAATTAATGTCATCCATGTCAAACTAAAATTGCAGATACAACTTTGCAACGAAGAAATAGGTTAGTCACTCAGTCTGATTTTACTCAGAAGAAATTAATCATGCGGTTGCCACCTCCATTATTACATTATTTTCCCAACAAGTGCTACCATGATATGTTGCACATGCTACATTTCCAATTGACTTAAACAGGTGCAAAATCCTGACCAAAGCTTTTTGTTCAATGCAGAGAAAATAGAGGCTTATTGGAAGCTCATTAGATTCTTAAAAGAGCCGCTTGACATCGTGGAGGTCTTGAAGGTTCTATTTTTTGCCAGCGACAACAGGCAACAAGTGAAAGTTTTTCCGAACGAATTGGTTAGTTTTACAGTATACATTTATTGGGGATCGAATTGCTTTTCACATATACTTCTGTGGTTTTATTTATACTACTTTTATCATTATATTTACTAGTCAGTAGTACCATGCTAAAATGGGACCAAGATCCTTAGCATTTTCAAATAAAATGCTGTGTTTCATGGTTCACATTTAATTTTTGCAAAAAAAAAAAAAAGGGGGGGTGGGGGGGGAAAGAGAAATGATGTTATATTATTTAAAAATTTTAAATGATGTGGTACCATTTATGCTATTATATAGAAAAGAACTCTTGATCATCAAATTAATAGATACTATCAAGTTGGCTTGAAATTAATATGTAAATTCCTATAATTGAATATCCTTAAGGGGGCGAATCTAGTCTAGGGCCATAACTATGGGTACTAATTTAAGTCTAGCCCCTACCCTACTCAAGCTTGATTACAGAACTTCAAATACATCTAAAAAGAGTAGCGTGCAGGAGGCCTAATTTTAATCACATTTTTTAAACAACACACACAATGTATATATAGAGTCAAAAATTAAGTTATACTAGTTTTAAGCAAAATTTTCTTTTTAGATACAAACTTTAAGCAATATCAAACCATCTTATAACTTTTTATTGAACTCCAATTTTGAAAATACTATTGTTAGATTACATGATATTTATGTTAATAGCACGTACGCCAAATTTTATGTTAATCAAATGTTATTTACTATTCGATCAAAAAAACTCATATTTTATGAATAATTTTACAATGCAAGAAATTTGAAAATTTTTCAATGCTAAACATTTGAAAATTTGTATGCATGTGTTTCTCAAAAAAAAAAAAAAAATTTGTATGCATGTAAGGTATAAGAAGAATCCAACCGCAGTTTTATCAAAATTAATATTCAATTAAAAAATATTGAGTGGTATAGAATTGTTTAAAATTACATTTAGTTGATTATACCGAATGTAACTCTATAAGCAATGTTATATAACCTATTAACTTTTTATTAGATTAAAATTTCAAAAAATCATTGTTGGATTACGTATAAGCATATCAAGTTTTGTGCCAATCGGATGAGATTTGTTATTTGACCTAGAAAAATGCATTCATGGTTGTTGTTAATCAAGCCCGTGCCAAAGCCAAAATTGTATTGTGCCTACACAAAAAATAGCCTATCTAAACGTTAGGAGCAAACATTTATTGTCTAGCCCATATATATAAATGTGCATTCAAGGTTGCTGTTAATCAAGCTCGTGACAATTTGTTACGTTACGGTTATATATATATATATATATATTTGGTAAGAAACATGTTATGGTTCTATATATATACTTCTACTTTCCAAGCATGTCCGTAATGTTTTCTTCATGACTGTCTGTGCTGGTTCAACTAAATATATCTATTCATGCATTTGATCTAATTTATATGCAATAAAAGAGTAAATAGACAAAGAAATAATAATATACAAAATTAAGAGGCTACAAGTTTGTGCTAACATAGCTTAATTTTTATAATTGTATTTCTCAAACAGATCCTCGAAGCGGTGAAAACAAAGAAGGTGTTGTTGTTCTTTTCGGGCTTGGACGTGGACAACATCACAGAATATGTCTCGATTCTCAACCCCATTTATGAAAAAGTTACAAGCAACAACGAGTATAAGATTGTTTGGATCCCAATTGTGGAGCAGTGGACCATCGACATGCAAAAGAAGTTTGAGTTGTTGCGATCAAAGATGTCGTGGTTCGTAGTGCAAAACTTTTCGTCAATATCAGCTATCAAGTACGTTAAGGAGCAGTGGCACTACAAGAATGAGGCTATCATCGTGGCGTTGAACTCACAAGGGACCGTGGAACACTGTAATGCAGTCCACATGATTAAGATATGGGGACCAAGCGCCTTCCCTTTCACTCATCAGAGAGATGAAGAACTGCGCAAAAGGGAAGATTGGTTTGGATCCTTAATGATTGAATTCAGTACTGACATATCAACTTGGGTAAAGTTCTTTCTCTCTCTCTCGCGTGCTCTCTCCCTCTCTCTCACACACACATATTTATTTATTTATTCAATTTCACTTTTGTATATAATTTATATACACAATGTCCATAATTTTATTAATGTCCACATTTATATGTATGGTCAATGTACATCGAGTAAGAGAATCTATAAACATAAATATTTTTTGATAATTCGATAGTTATTATTAGGAATGAACTAGAAATTTAAACCTATAATATTTCCATTAGAAATACAAAGATATTAATATTAGTTGAGCTACAAGCCTCTTGATCAATTACACACATAAATATATTCATACAAGTAGTTTGAAGCAAATTTTATTGTTCCCGGTTTAAATAAAAGTTGTTCAATCAGATCAAAGAGGAGAAGCACATTTTCTTTTATGGAGGCAAGGATTCCACATGGATCAAAGAATTTTGCAAGGAAGCAACAGGCTTGGCTAATGATGATGTAAAGGGTGCAAGAATTTCATTGTTCAATGTGGGAAAGGACAGTGGCATCCAACGGCGTTTCTGGAAGCTCATTGACAACTTTTTCCTATACAAGTCTCACATGGTTACCGAAGTGGACACAGTGACAAAGGAAATCCAAAAGTTGCTTTCTTACAAGAATGAGAAAGGATGGGTTGTGCTGTGCAAAGGGGCTAGATTGGTGTTCAGTGGTTATGGTACAACAGTTCTGACAGTCTTGAAGAACTTTGATGAATGGAAGCAGTGTTTGAACGAAAGTGCATTTTCTTTTGAAGTATGTCTCGAGAAATACTATGACGAACAACTTCGTAAGGATGGTTTGCCTTGCCGCGACTTTGACATCCCAAAAATTGATGGATTATTGATCCCAGATTGTAGAAAATGCCCTGACTGTTCCGAGATCATGGAGATGTCTATCAGGTTTAGATGCTGCCACAACAATCAACGTAGCTTCAACTCAAATTGCTGCCACAATAATAGTCATACTACCAAAGTACAGCTGAAGGAGAAAGTATCTCCTCTATCGCTCGTATGCGGCATGACTGTCACAGCAGCATGTGAGTCTCATTGCCAAAATAAATGCTAATGCATATGATAATCTTTGTTGCACTATTTCTACTAAATAATTTTGTTTGTGAGTGTGTCTACGTTTGTTATCAGTGCTAAAGTTTAAGTATGTAATGTGGTACAATAAAGGGCATCTTGATTACATCGGGGATTTAATTATTTTACGGTCGATGGTCCAACTTGGTCTTTTGTTCTGATTGTCAGATTTAATAATGCAAAATAGATTGTCTACAAGTTCATAAAAATTAGTGTCACAATTATTGTATTTAAACTTTGATGTCATATCAGATGGAGCATTATATTTCCGTTTGTAAGCAAATTCATATATGCATTGACGGATGGTTATATTGGTACATAAGATTGATAATGTATAATTATTGATAAGTACATAAATAAAGGTCATCCAATCAGGAATGGACGATATAAATACATTAAACAAGCATATAATGCACAGCCGAAATGGAAACAAACGGAGACAAGACCGTTGCCGACCTAATATGGGATGCGGAAGTGACAAGAAGTAGAACATGTTTACCTCTAGAAAACAAGAAACAAAACATGTTTGCTTCTAGAAATAACCTTGAATACATAAGGAGAGATGATTCAGGAATCTACCAGAGAAACAATAGATAAAAGTCTGAATATTAATAATTTTTATTAATATCAATAGTATTGAAAAATGTTTACAGATTAAAGGCCTATTTAAGGGCTCCATTAAACTTAACTAACAAAGAAATATATTTTAAAACAAATTATAATTAATACCTAACCATAATAGAAACCAAATTTGACATAAAAAAACATTAAAAGCACCTGAAAAAAAAAAAAAAGAAAAAAAAAAAAAAGAAATAATAACCCTAAACTTAAAATTCCAAAAATTACAAATTAAATACCAAAATTAATAAGTAAAAATGTCTAATTGTGGATTCTATCCTACATTTGACCCCTTCATTTGAAAAGAAACTTGTTCTCGAGTTGATAATTGAGATTTGAAATCTTCCATGCAAACAAATACTTGGAATACTTGAGTCCCTTATTCGTCTTTCCAAACTTGTAACTCATCAATTAATTAGGAAGCAATTAATTAATTTGAGATTCTCTTTCTTTAGCCTTCATGCAATTGACAATATTCACCAAATGAGAGTTGATAATTGAAGCAAATCTTTCAACCCCAACAAAATTAATAAACTTTGGTGTATTGCCTACCACAAAAATAACACGAGCATCGAATTTGCAATCACCTGATTTGGGTTCATCAATATCTTGGACAATGTTCTCTATAATTTCTACCTCACAATCATCTACTTCATTGTAATTTTCACCAACTGTATTAAGAACATCTATCTTTTCCTCGTTGGCTTCAAAATAATTTTCAGGCAATTTATCTTCACAAACATTTTCAACTTGTGATAATAAGACTTAATTTTCTTCAATATTTTCTTTAGAAATTAACTTCATATTGTTAACCCTTTAACATTTTTCTTTTCTTGAATAACATGAACATATAGACCTATAATTAACACTTGTATAATCTAGTATATCATAATAATCATGACGAACACATAAATAAACCAACATTTTTTTCATTCTTTGCTTCACCATTCAATTTATTCAATGCAAGCCTTACTCTTCCAAATCAAGAAGCCAATCAATAAAATCTAACTTACACATCTCTCACCAAAGAATGGAGTTTTCTTATATTTAGGAGTGTGTCGATTGGTGTTCCTCTAGGAGGATTTCTTGACAAGAGGGATTGCTAGTTGTAATTCACGTAATACTTGCAGGATATCATGTTGAAGTTGAAGGAATTTGTATGTTTTTAAACCCCTTAACACAAGTTGTTTAATCTAGTTATTTAGCCAAGTGATTACTTAGATAAATTATTTAGTTTTAGGTTAACACAATAAAACCATATCATGTAAATAATGCAGAAAAGTAAAGAACACAACGATATGATAACTCAGGAAAACCTAACCGGTAAAAAAACTTGGGAATGATTTAACCTAACTATCCTCAAAATAAAACAGATCTACTATAAAAGAATTGAAGTTTTTACAATAGAAGTTAGACCACTAACATCTTATTGCTATCTCGAGTAGAAAACTTACTACCACGACCATGTAACAACTTCGAGTCCACGAACTACTTCTTTCCTTGATCTACTACAACCACAAGTTCTCCTACTTGTGACTTTGAGACTCCACTCAAAAGTTTCAAATCTTTTTTAAGGTTCTTTATGCAGCAACTGAAGAGATCATCAAGTTCTTGACGTGAATCTTAATCTTGACAACTCTATATGTGTGTATGAAGGTAAACACCTCTAGATCTCACAAAAGATTCAATACACAACTCTCAAAAAGCCTATAAAACGTAGCTAGGGTTTTTCCTTTTATACTTGGAGTAAGTACAAAACCCTACATGTCAAACGGGCTTGGGCTGAATTGGAAATTCTACAGAAAAATAAATTTGCACGAGTTTCAATCGATCGAGTCTAATTTTCGATCGATCGAGCCTTGTAGATTTTGTTCAATAAATCCTGCAATCACTCAATTCCTATTTTACATTAATTCACACTTTGAGCAAGCCTAAACCTAGACTCTATGTTTTGATCATGGTTTGCCAACATATTTCAAATTGAAGTTCTAATACATTAGTTCCTAAAGTCTTAGAAGTGGGAAAACTCATAGGAGCATCAATGACGAGAGCGTATAAAAATGCACATCTCTCAATGGGAATAGTATGAAGATGAGATATATGCCATATACTATGACATGAAATCTTGAAAAACAAATAATTGAGCTTGGTAAGCTCATGAGAAGTTACTCAAAGATCAATACCCCAACTAATGGAAGTACCAGTGATGAATGACATAATGTCATCAAGGGGAGGGATCTCAATGTAAGGGTACAAGGGCTGTTGTACCAAAGGTACACCAAGAGCAGAGGCCACTACATCAAGAGTAATGACATACTCTTCACCCCTTATCCAACTCTTCACAAATTGAATGTTGGAATCATCGGAGTAGACAAAGAGTTTCGAGTAGAACTCTCTAATCAAAGCAGCTGGAGGAGGATGCTTAACCTCTAAGAGTTGTAACCAACCCCTACGCTTGAAATTCCCACGTATCTCAGGATCAAGTTCATCTAATATCACCTTACGCTCAGCCCATACCGATCTAAATATATAAAGCTTCTCATAGTTTTCTTGGTTTTTCATGGTTCTAAACATATCACTCTAGAACTTAGGAGTAGAAAGGGTGGTGGTTTTCTTGGCTCTAGATTTCCTAACTATGATGCTAAGGGTTTAAAGGAAAGGAAAACAAAAACAAAGAAAAGAACCAAGGGCGGACTGCATTATAGAAGATTAGAGCACAAAAATATCAATGAATAACAATCTATATGATGCATGTAATGAATGCACATATGATGCATGCTTTAATGCATTGAAATTTGTTCAATTTTACTTTATAAACCAACAATTGACTTGAACATAGAGTTTTAGTCCAAAAACCCCAAAATTTGAAAAACCCAATTTCAAACATTAAACAAAATTGATCAATTAACCATTATACTAGTTAGGAAACATCATATAATGAATTAATTTATCAATATCACAAGTCAATTTCATCAAATTAATCTCAATTGAACAAAATCACCAATTTCACAAAAATTCCAAACCCTAGAATTTCCAATTGTTCTTAAACCAACAAATTAATCAAATTAATGCATGAGAATCACATTAATAGCATCTAAGAACAAAAACCCATTGAACAAAATTGATTAAAAACAATCGAAATGA
This sequence comes from Quercus glauca, assembly GCA_023736055.1. NCBI lineage: Eukaryota > Viridiplantae > Streptophyta > Magnoliopsida > Fagales > Fagaceae > Quercus > Quercus glauca. The sequence goes on along the minus strand of CM043319.1, from coordinate 8,234,426 downwards.
TCAAAAATCCCCAAATTGCTATGTTCTAATTTTTCCACACAAAAAAAAAAAAATGCATGAAAATCCATGAAACATGTGATTAAGTTGAAAAAGAAAGGGTATAAAAGACTTACCAATGCTTGAGGACAAAAACCTTAGAGAAATTTGTGGAAGAAAACGACAAAAATCCTTAGATTGGATCGATCAAAGAGAGAAAGTGATAAAAAGTTTGAAAAAGCTTTTGAAATAGTGAAGAACATGTGAGGAGAAGCTTTTTATAAAACTCAACTTTCGAATTTCGATCGGTCGAGATTCGTCTTCGATTGATCGAAATGATAGATTCGATTGATTGAGAACCGATTGAGCACTAATCGAGTCAGGTAGATTCAAACCAAAATTTTTAACGCAATTTCAATCGGTCGAAAACTCATACAATAAACATATTTTGTATCAAAATCAAGGAAAATATAATCTTGGATGGCCAAACCAACTTCACACACAATTTCACGTACTAAGTTTAGCAAAGAATAACTTGTGTAGTGTGTGTAACTAGTAACAGCATGAGATACATGTGAGGTGATATGTAGATAGTAATCAATCACAATTTCTATATTATTCATCACATAAGTTTGAAAGTGACTATCACTTAAAGAGTTACATCATATAACTCTCACATCTTCTAGAAAACAAGCTTGCAATCATGTAATTTTTTTTTTTTTTTTTTTTGCCTCATAATATACACAACAATTTTATTTTTATTGTGTATCTGTTATTTTAGCCAGATAATGTACACACCAATTTTATTTCTTTGTGTCATCTTTATCATAGCCCAGTAATGTACACACCAATTTTATTATTAATCCGAGGCTACACCTTATGTTCTTTTTGTGCATGTGCTGCACTTTCTTGAGCACAAAATCTTATGATATGCACTAAGGTGTTCACGATTGGCTAGTAAACAGTGGTGAGAAAGTTATTTATACATTTCTCTTTAGGTTTTAGTCCTAATAATTAAAAGCATGTGATTTCAAAATCAAGATCATGTGATCAAAAACTATAAATAACTCCCTCACAACATGCACTACATAACTAAAACTAGCAAAGTGCAGGAAAAAAAAAAGCTTATCAATGCTAAACAAGGTACACAAGCAAGTTATGTAAAGATAATAGGCCAACCTTGATTTCAAATCCAAGATCTATAATACAAAACACATCCCTTTTTTTTTCTTTTTCATTTTTTTTTAAATAACAAAAACAACTTATCATGAAATACATGAATGTAATGCAATGCAAATCCTAAAAGCAAAAAGAAAACAAAACACCAAAAGAAGAAATGTCACAAAGAGTATTGAGATGAAGCACAAGGACCAAAGGAGCCAATGAAGACTAGGGATACAAAATCACACCAATCACTTGATGAAGTATCTCAAACTTACTTCTATCAAGAGGTTTGGTGAAAATTATATTCAAGAACCAAAATCTTTCTTTCAACCAGACCCCTAATAAAGTGATATCTAATCTCTATGTGCTTAGTCTTAGAATGTTGAACAGGGTTCTTAGAGATATCAATAGCACTAGAATTATCACAATAGATAACCATGGTGTCCTGTGATATCCCATAATCACCTAAAAGCTTTTTTATTCAAAAGAGCTGAAAGTTCAAAATGGGTATATAATACCTTTGAACGTTTGGACCCCAAATATAAAATTACCAATTCAAGTTTTATATCAAACAGTTAATGTGCGGAATATGATAACAAGCATATAACATAATTGATAACGATCTAAGCCAAATATAAACACATCCACAGCAATAAATATAAGGCAAAGATAAAGGGAAGGAAGATGCAAACACACGGACAACACACGATGTGTTATCGAAGAGAAAACCAAAGCCCTCGGCGTAAAACCTCTCCGCCGCCCTCCAAGCAATCAAATAATCCACTAGAAAATGTAGTTGGGATACATGAATAGCAATAGACCCTCCAAGCCTAATCTACCCAGGTACCTAAGCCCTCCAAGCTTCTTGCTCCAACGAGGTTGCGCCGAACCTTTTTCTTTTCTAGCTTACCGGATTCCGCTACTAGACGATAGCATCAACCAATGTAAATTGATTCCTTCTTAACTGCTTCCCAACAGTACCAAATAGACCTTCTCACAGACGTGGGTGTAGTGAGATAAGGATTTGGCTAAAGACCTTTCAAGGGTATAACAATAGAGAGGAAGAGAGTAGAGGAATTTGTAGAGTCTCTAAGGTAAAGATTGGGGATGAGGCAATCTTGTTTTTCTCTAGGGTTTCACTCACAAAATTCTCTCTGGAAGCTCTCTCAATATGATGGGTATAAGGGTGTATATATAGTGGGGTGAGAAGGGAATGCAAAACGTCAGTTTTTGTCAAACAGGGCAAATTGGCGACTTGGTCTCGCGGCTTGTCCAAGTTGCGAGTTCAACTCGCGACGTAACAGCCTGGCCAGCTTGGGACTTTTGTCCTGTAGCGTGACAACTGGCGCGACCCTTCATCTTCCCCGTGTGCAGCTCATGTGCCTATGTTTAGCGGCTTGCTAGTCGCAATCCACCCACGAGCCCTAGCCGCGAAGCTCTGTTTTTATTGCACACTCTTGAGCTTTTCTTCACATCTTCTCACACACTACCCTTACAATTTTTCCACCTAAATACAGGGTTACTAAGTGCTAAATTACAAGCAAATTGGTCACGGAATAAAGTCAATTAGATGGTTGATTAAATTCAACCTTACAGTCTCCCCCTTTGGCTATTCTGTGACAAAACCTTACAACAGACTCTAGACTTAAAACGTGAGTTGGGAACAGTTGAACAAAACTCACTCACACCTAACTCTAGATTCTGTAAAGCTCTTGAACATATGAATCAGTAACTCCTGAAATACAATAACATAGCAATATCATTGTATGCAGAAAACTTAATATGCATATGGAGCAAAATAAGCATGATCAAGCAAAAATGAACATAAGCATTAAAGCAATAATTCATGGCAAGATCAAAATGGTATTCACTTAAGCAAAAGTGACTACTATGTTCATTCACACAAGAAATGAACATCCGGACATGCAAAGTGATAAGCTCAATTGAAGAGTATCATTTACAAGTCCAACACTCAACCAATGCATACAAACATATATGCATCTAGGAACAATCCTACAAGGGCACAAGAGTGTTGTACTTAAGATAATACAAGGCATTAACAAGTACCAAAGCACAATGCATAAAGGCTGCATAAGCAAAGAATTGTAAATACATGGCACAAACCATGAAAGCCTACAAACTATGCATAAGTGCAAAAAACAACCCTCAAAGCTTACAAAAGCAACAATGAGTACAAATAGATAAAACAAAGCTGAAGTAACTAGAATAGTCTCAGAGTATCAAAGCTTTAAACCGAAAGCAGTAAACATAGATAAGTAGTTATAAAACTAGAACATAAACTTCATGGTACTTCTCCCCTTATCACTGCACTCCCCCTGCCAATGACATCATCTCCCCCTTTTTGTCATGGAATAGCTAGTTGTCATTTTCTTCTAGCTTCCGATGAATTTCATCCGTCTGAGTCTCGAGGGATGTTAGCTGTTTATCAAGGCGGGAGTGTTGGCTGTACATGATCTGAGTGAGTCCTGAAATCTTGGTACCAAGGTCTTGAAGTGCAGCCATGATGATGTTGAACTTTTCATCATTTGAAGGAGAAGTAGAACTGAAGCTTCCTTGGGGAGGATGATGTTCTTGCTTGACAGATTTCTTGATGTGACTCATACTTGCTTGAAGAGTACGACCATTAATTGGACTCGGCCTGGAGTGAGGGCACTCATTAGCAGAGGGACGGACGCCCTTGAGCCTCAGAATTCGAGATATGAGACGAGGAAACGGAATACAATTCCTTGAAGTAGTTCGGTTCACTGTCTTAGCCAAAATGTGAACGATGTGGGAGCATACATCAATTTCCACATCAGATACCAGATCATGAAGAAATAATGCTCGTCTAAGGTTAATGTAACCCGTGCTTGACAAAGGATAGAGATTGTTACACATGATCATTGACATAAGCCTTAATTCTGGAGAAAGTGATGCCACATTGATTGATGATCCACTAGAAGAAAATTCCAAATCATCTCTTAATGCTCTCCGAAGCGTGCCCTCAGTTGGAACCAACTCATCATAGACAGGTGGGGTAGGAAGTATGGGCCGGTTGATGTGAAGAATTTCAGAAAGATAAACTGGAGTAACCGAGAACCGCTTTCCTCTAACCCAGCACTTGATCACTTCTCCTTCAACAACAGCATTGGCATAAAACTCTTTCACCATGTTCTCATATGCATCTTCAAGATCGGAGAGAAGAAAATTCCAGTCTTTTGTGGTGAACCAGGTAGGAATCTTGGTATCTAACAGAGATGACTGATCAACGGCTCTTTCAGCCAACAAAGTAGCATCTTGAAAGTGGTTCTAAAAAGATTCAAAAGTAGCATAAGACCTAAACAAGTTAGGATCAAACATTCTTGTTGAAAAACGAGCTCTCTTTGGTGTAGGGGAATCTTCATCAACATCAATGATTGGCTCTTTCCCTTTGTTACTGCCACCTTTCATAGCTGAGGTCTTGAATGGAGACATATCTACTCTGCAACATGGATTATCAAAAAGGAAACACCCAAAAAAATCCAGACCACTATTAGAATAGGGTTAGAATCAAAGCATGTGTATGCGGAGAAACCCTAAAAATTTGGGAATTTTTGGGTCCAAGTATGACAATGAGTGTGTGTGGGTGTCAAAAAAGGCATAATGAACTCACAAGAGTAGTAAAACAAAATAGGCTCAAAGACAAATGCCACAACACCAACTGAAACTCAAATGCAAAAAGAAACTATATTAACAGCAGAGATCCATTACAAAAATTTACAAGACAACAACTTAGCTCATACCAAAATGTTCAAATCATGAATAATGAAGTGAAAATATGAAAACCCATACCTTTCTCTTGAAGAGTGAGGTGAGATTGATGCAGAAATGGAGGTTTTCAAAGAGTATCTCGATGAGTTTCAGAGAGAAAAATGGGGAAGACAATGAACAGTCACAAAGGACGAGGGAAAAATTGAAAAGTTTTTGAAATCAGGCTCTAAAATGCAAAACACGCGTTTTTCGCGACTAGATCAAGTCGCCAATAAGTCGCTAGAGTAAGCCGCGAAACACTGTGAAGGTAAGATTCTAGAAAAATCTTCCAAGTGTTTTTCGCGACTAGAAGGTCTACCCGCGAGGGAGTCGCGAGCTGAGCCACGAAAATCTCTGAGTAACCCTCGCGATTGAACCTTCCACCCACGAACAAGTCACCAAACTAAGCTGCGAAAAATGCAAAATTCAAATTTAGAAAAATTTCCTAAGTCTTTTTCGCGACTTGGTTACTGACTCGCCAGTGAGCCGCGAAAAATCTCTGAGTAGGCTCGCGACTAGGGCTTGCGACTGGGCCAACCCGCGACTTAGTCGCCAAAATAGGGCAACACTGTTTTTGAAAATTTTTTACATTTTTGTAAAAACAAAGTACTTTCCAAAAACAACTAAAACACTAAAAAATCTTTTTGTGTTTGATCAAATCAAGATTGAGCATGTGAAAACACATTTAATCAAGTACAATCACACAAATGAATATGGCATTCATTGAGCATAGACTTGTGTGTTGTGTGTGGATATCAAAAATAAGATAGTCCTTAGTCCAATGTGAAGCTTCAATGATCAATTCAATCAAGATATACATAATTAGCACTAGATAATGTGACGTATCTCATTTATAGAAACATGCATATATGACTTCCCACAAGAACTTGATTACATACTTTGACGCTTTTCATTTGGCTCCATATTCAACATAACATTTGCACTTACTGAGAAAAGAAAATCTCATTGTGAGATACATGCCTGAAATTTTTTATATTTCAATTAATGAGTTAGCCTTTGGCTTTTTGGGCATCAAACATTTTATTTAGGTCGCTTTCCCTTTTTCCTAGTCAAATACTAGTATGTGCGACAGGCTTTTGCAGCTCTATATCTCTTTTCATTTGGAGATTTACATTTAGAGGGCTCTTTTAAGCAAAAACAAAAAAAAAAATAAAGAGTGGGAAGATATATAGGCATGAGTCTATGCATGTCTCAAGATCAACAACACCATTCACTAGTCATTCATGACAAAGTTGAAGATCTATTTACAACAGTCACATAGATTTCAGAATTTCTCCCACAATGATACGAGTGCATAGAAGACAAGCTAAGCTCGTAGATGCACAAAGCCATTAGTACAAAGGTACAAGGCAAAACATGATTTTAGACAAAACTCAACAAAGTTGATCAAACTTTTTGGATTTTCTACTTTTTATGTGTTTTTGAATTTTTGACACAAAAGCTATAAAAAAATAGAAAAAAAATGTAAAAACATTTGAACCAATGGATGCAATGCATAAAAGACCACAAGAGAATGTGTGCCCTACAAAAATGATAGCTCAATATAAAGAGTGTTAGGACATATGTGTTCACGTGTTAAGAACATATGTTATACTTTATGTAAATTGGCTAATCCTTTGACAAAACGCACTCTACTTGTAATTGGGTAGTTCTAGGTGTTTTTAATACTTCAAGAAACAATGTTTCAAGATCAAATGTTGAAGTCATCAAGTCTGTCCAAGAAAAATCAAGTTGAAGTGCAGAATTTTTAAAGCTCGACACCTGCTCGACACCTACCTCGACACCTGCTAGCTGTCGAGACTTAAAAAGTCAGAATTCCAATCTGATTTTCTTGGGATCCGTGAATGTGTTTTTGGGCCTTCTTTTCTTCTAACCCTAAACATATTTAAGGAGTGTTTTAAGAGCCGTCAACATAGACACAAGTTGCATAAGCATTGAGCAATCCTTGTTCAAGCAAATTGTGCTCTGAGACGAAGTTCTTAACCTAGATCATCTTCTTCAAGAAGTTGCTGTGTATTGTGCACCTTAGGGTTTTGTGACCAAGCATCTTCCTGATCTTCATGCATAGGATGATCTGAAGAACTCTGCAGCCAACCTCTCATTCTAAAGTTGGTGATTGAAGTCGCGTACTGGGATCCGCGCATCTGGTTAGTCACGTACTTGGGAGCCGTGCATCAAAGGTGGGAACTGTCGCTACAGATCAAGTCCAATTGGGTATTGGGGTAAGGGTTCAACTGTAGGTTGGTAAGGTACTGGGATTCCTTATTTGTAACCGCTTGATTTGATAATAGTGGAGTTTCGGGAGTGGTGACCTGAAAATCACCCGATGGGGTTTTTGCCGTTAGGGTTTTTCCCCATTCGTGAACAAATCACCGAGTTATTTATTTTTCCGCTGCATATTTAGTTTTTGGTGATTTGTTTGTGCTGCCACGTATTTGCATGTTAAATTGATTAATTAATAACTTGGCTAAATTAATTAATTAGTTTAAATCACAAGGGGTCATTCAATTTGTGGCCTATCAAGTGGTATCAGAGCGGGCACACTCTGATTAGTTATTAATCTTTGCTGTGATTGATCCATTGACCCCTGTTTGTCATGGCTATGACCAGCTTTAAGAGATCTATGTTTTCAAATACATCTTGTTTTTCTAATCACTATTTGTTTGAGTGTCTCAGAAAACACAAATCTAAAAGTTATTTGAATTCACATGTAATGACTATGGTAAAAGATCTCAGTTTGGCTAAGAAGAAACTAGACTGTCTCAGAATGAAAATGTGCAGAGGAGTTCGTCTGAGAAGAGTAAAAGTTAAAGGCTTAGCTAGTAGAAGGCAGTTGAGAGAAAGAACCATTCCCTATGATTTGTCATCCAAGCATGAAGTGTGTTTCATGATGAAGTCTGCATTCAAAGTAATGGATACATGCCTTTGGTATCTTGACAGTGGTTGCTCAAGACACATGACCGGAGATCGATCTCTCTTCAAGATCTTCGAGCCTAAGAAAGGAGGTAATGTGACCTTTGGTGATGGAAGCAAGTCACAGATTAAAGGGAAAGGAATCATATCTCTGCCAGGGCTGCCAGACATTGCAAATGTTCTTTATGTAGAAGGACTAAGGGTGAATCTACTGAGCATAAGTCAGATATGTGATCAAGACTTCATGGTGCTGTTCTCAAAAGGAAAGTGTCTTGTCATGGATGAGTCCGGAAAGAAGCTCATCAGTGGGGTTCGAACTTTGGACAATTGTTATGGATTGGTTCCTGATGCTAATATAGTGTGTAATAGTATTCGTCTACCAAATGAAGATCTATGGCATCAACGAATGGGACATGCTAGTTACAAGCATCTATCTATTGTCTCTAAGCATGAATCTGTCTTGGGGATACCAAAGCTTAGTAGAATGAGCAATGTGGTTTGTGGACCATGTCAACTTGGGAAACAGACAAAAGCTAAGCATCCAAACACTCAGGCATCCACTACCTCCAGACCGTTGGAATTGTTACATTTAGATCTTATGGGTCCAACAAGAACTGAGTCTCTTGGTGGTAAGAGATATATCATGGTAGTGGTAGATTATTTCACCAGATGCACTTGGGTCATCTTACTTCGATCCAAGTCTGATGCTCCCAAGCACATTGAGGTCTTGTGCACAAGACTGCAGAATGAAAAGAGTTTGAAGATTGATCGAATTCGAAGTGATCATGGTAAAGAATTTGAGAACTCATACATGGAATCCTTCTGCTTGAAATCAGGTATATCTCAAGAATTCTCTGCACCTATTACACCTCAACAGAATGGTGTGGTAGAAAGAAAGAATAGAGTTATTCAAGAGATGGCCAGAGCCATGTTGCATAACAAAGATGTGGCTCGAAACCTATGGGGAGAAGCCATAAACACTGCATGCCATACAGTGAATAGGGTGTACTTTAGACCCGGTACCAAAAAGACTCCCTATGAGTTGTGGAAAGGTAGAAAGCCAAATGTAAAGTATTTCAGAATCTTTGGAAGTACTTGCTTCATCCTCAAGGATAGAGAGAATGTAGGAAAGTTTGACTCTAGAAGTGATGAAGGCATATTTCTGGGCTACTCTTCTACCAGCAAGGCCTATCGGGTATACAACAAAAGGACCATGAAGGTTATGGAGACTGTTAATGTAGTCATTGATGAGTCTTCAGAGTCTAATTCTGAGAAAGGCAGTAATGAACTTCCCAAGGAAATTCTTCCCCCTGAACCTACGGAAGTTCAAGACATTGTTGACCGAGAACCCGCATCTCCTATTGCTCCTGGTACTCCCAGTGTTGTGGAAGAGTCTGCAGAAATCCCAACTTCACCTGAGTCTGAATCTCTTCAGGAAAAAGGACCTTCCTCCAGATTTAAACTGAATCATCCTCCAGAAGTTATTGTGGGAAATTTGAATGAACTCACATTAAGGAAACGAACAGTTGATAAATGTGTTGCTAACTTTGTGTCTTATTCTTGCTACTTGTCACAGGTTGAACCAAAGAAAGTGGAGGAAGCACTACAAGATGAAAGTTGGGTTGAAGCAATGCATGATGAACTGCTCCAGTTTCAGAGGAATGATGTTTGGACTCTTGTACCTAGACCAGAGGGCGAGCATATCATTGGTACAAAGTGGATTTTCCGCAACAAGACCGATGAAGAAGGCAATGTGATTCGAAACAAGGCTCGACTTGTGGCTCAAGGATACTCTCAAATGGAAGGAGTAGACTATGATGAAACATTTGCCCCAGTTGCTCGTATGGAGTCCATTCGAATTCTGCTTGCCTTAGCATGCCAACTGAACTTCAAGCTTTATCAGATGGATGTGAAGACCGCCTTTTTGAATGGGCTACTTAAAGAGGATGTGTATGTGGCTCAACCAAAAGGATTCGTTGATCCACACTTTCCTGATCATGTGTTGTATCTCAAAAAGGCACTTTATGGGTTGAAGCAAGCCCCTAGAGCTTGGTATGACAGACTCACACAATATCTGGTGTCGCATGGGTTCACAAGAGGAAAAGCTGACCAAACTCTCTTCATCAAAAAGGAAGATGGCGAGTTGATAGTTGCTCAAGTGTATGTTGATGACATCATCTTTGGATCAACTAAGGATGAACTTGCTCATGACTTCTCAAAGCTCATGCAAGCCGAGTTCGAGATGAGCATGATTGGAGAGCTGACTCACTTCCTTGGATTGCAGATTCGTCAGCAAGATTCAGGTATATTTCTATCTCAATCTAGGTATGCTAAGAATCTTGTGAAAAAATTTGGTTTGGATTCTGCTAGTTCTGTTCGTACCCCTATGAGCCCCAATGTTAAACTCACTATAGATGTGTTAGGCAAGAGTGTTGATCCTTCTCTTTATAGAAGCATGATAGGTAGTCTTCTTTACCTTACTGTTAGTAGGCCTGACATTAGCTATAGTGTTGGAGTGTGTGCTAGATATCAAGCTAATCCCAAAGAATCACATATGACTGCTTTAAAAAGAATTATAAAGTATGTCAAAACTACCGCTAAGTTCGGTGTGTGGTACAGCAAGGACACTAATAATGTCTTAGCTGGATATTCCGATGCGGATTGGGCTGGGAATGCTGAGGATGATGATGATGATGGTGATGACGATGATGCTTCTGATGATGATGATGGAGATGCTAGCTCTACTTGAGCATCTCACGATAGATTTTCCTTCCCACTTCATTTTCTCTATCATAGATGTTCATTTAGATGCGGCGTCCCGTGATAAGCTCATCTTTCCTTCCGCTATCACGAGGATACTACGCCATTTTTCCATCCCTTTCCCCGTGTCCGACCACTTCACACACATCTCTGCCATAGACGCCGCTACCGTAAAACATAGTCAGGCACAATTCAGGGCGAGACAGCCGGATTCCACTCCGCCCTCCCGTTCGGCTCCATCCAGATCTGCTCCATCTACATCGACTCCTCTTCCTTCCTCCAGCGATGTATCTCTTGGAGATATCATGGCGCAGCTGCAGCGCATGGATGCTCGCCTTGATACACTCACCACTGAGCTGTATCAGGTGAACGTTCGTGTTGGTCGTATTGCACGATGGCAGGCGACCATGGGTGGTTTTGCATCTGAGGCTTCTCCTCCACCACCTCCTCCAGTTGCTTCAGATTCTGATGCTGAGGATGATGATGATGATGGTGATGACGATGATGCTTCTGATGATGATGATGGAGATGCTAGCTCTACTGATGAGATGTCTACATGACACTCTACCCTTTGTCACTCGTGACAAAAAGGGGGAGTAGTTTTGGGATTATGAGAGTAGTCATCTTAGGGGGAGAGTTAGTATAGGACATTTTTGATAGGGGGAGTGTTCATACTTTTTGAGGGATGTAGTAAGGCTTATGATGTATCTTTTCTTTTCTTTCTTTATAGATACATTGGTCTTGTATATCAGTTTTACATACATTGTACTTATCTTTCTATATATGTGGATGTATGTTTTTCTTATTCACCTATCTCTTCATGTGTTGTTTCTTTTCTTTCTTTATACACATGTTCTTTATATTTGTATGCAATCTAGCTAATTCTGTTTCACACAAGATGCCTTGATGAGTTTTGTTTATAAGTGTTTCAGAAATACATGTTGTCAAAGTCTACTTGCCATAAACTCTTTTTTTGCAAAGTTCTTCAAGAGTTTGTGTTAGGATAGATTTTATTGTATGTAACAAATGAATATGAGTTGAGTGATTTATGACTTCTCTCATATGTTCATTTGTTTGTTGTGGTTTTGTCACGGATTGCCAAAGGGGGAGATTGTTAGGACATATGTGTTCACATGTTAAGAACATATGTTATACTTTATGTAAATTGGCTAATCCTTTGACAAAACGCACTATACTTGTAATTGGGTAGTTCTAGGTGTTTTTAATACTTTAAGAAACAATGTTTCAAGATCAAGTGTTGAAGTCATCAAGTCTGTCCAAGAAAAATCAAGTTGAAGTGCAGAATTTTTAAAGCTCGACACCTGCTCGACACCTACCTCGACACCTGCTAGCTGTCGAGACTTAAAAAGTCAGAATTCCAATATGATTTTCTTGGGATCCGTGAATGTGTTTTTGGGCCTTCTTTTCTTCTAACCCTAAACATATTTAAGGAGTGTTTTAAGAGCCGTCAACATAGACACAAGTTGCATAAGCATTGAGCAATCCTTGTTCAAGCAAATTGTGCTCTGAGACGAAGTTCTTAACCTAGATCATCTTCTTCAAGAAGTTGCTGTGTATTGTGCACCTTAGGGTTTTGTGACCAAGCATCTTCTTGATCTTCATGCATAGGATGATCTGAAGAACTCTGCAGCCAACCTCTAATTCTAAAGTTGGTGATTGAAGTCGCGTACTGGGATCCGCGCATCTGGTTAGTCACGTACTTGGGAGCCGTGCATCAAAGGTGGGAACTGTCGCTACAGATCAAGTCCAATTGGGTATTGGGGTAAGGGTTCAACTGTAGGTTGGTAAGGTACTGGGATTCCTTATTTGTAACCGCTTGATTTGATAATAGTGGAGTTTCGGGAGTGGTGACCTGAAAATCACCCGGTGGGGTTTTTGCCGTTAGGGTTTTTCCCCATTCGTGAACAAATCACCGAGTTATTTATTTTTCCGCTGCATATTTAGTTTTTGGTGATTTGTTTGTGCTGCCACGTATTTGCATGTTAAATTGATTAATTAATAACTTGGCTAAATTAATTAATTAGTTTAAATCACAAGGGGTCATTCAATTTGTGGCCTATCAAAGAGGTAAAGCACACAGCACACATGAGTTTCAAGGGATTGTACCAACACCAATGGTCTTGCGGAGAGACTCAAACCGAGGACCATCGAGAGGCTTGGTGAAGATATCTGCCTTTTGATTATCAGTGTGTATAAATTCAAGACAGACAACTTTTTCTTCCACCAAATCACGAATGAAATGATAGCGTATCTCTATGTGTTTTGACTTCGAATGCTGAACAGGATTCTTTGAGAGATTTATGGCACTGGTGTTGTCACAGAAAACACACATAGTATCTTGAGGAATCTTGTAATCATGAAGAAGTTTCTTCATCCAAAGAAGTTGTGTGCAGCAACTTCCAGCTGCAATGTACTCCGTTTAAGCTGTTGAAAGAGACACTGAGTTTCGTTTCTTGCTCATCCAAGAGATAAGATTGTTACCAAGGTAGAAGCAACCTCCTGAAGTACTCTTTCGATCATCTATACTCGCAGCCCAGTCTGCATCTGAATATCCGGCAAGACAAGCATTTGAGTCCTTGGAATACCACAGCCCATAATCAGGAGTGCCATTGATGTAGCGTAAAATTCTTTTTACCGCTGTCAGGTGAGATTGCTTGGGAGCGGCTTAATATCTAGCACAAACACCGACGCTGAATGCAATATCCGGTCTACTTGCAGTAAGATAGAGTAAGCTCTCGATAATACTTCTATACAAGGTTGGACTCACTTCCTCCCCGGAAGAATTAACATTCAGTTTTGTGGACGAACTCATAGGAGTGGAGGCATGCTTCTTGGAATCTAGTCCGAACTTTTTGACAATGTTTCTAGCATATTTCTCTTGTGAAACGAATATGCCTTCCTTCTTTTGTTTGACTTGAAGGCCTAAGAAGAAGCTAAGTTCTCCCACCATACTTATCTCAAATTCTTTCTTCATCTCTTCAGAAAACTCAATGGCTCGTTCATCAACAGTAGCACCAAATACTATGTCATCAACATACACCTGAGCCACCAGAAGGTAGTCTTCATCATTCTTGACAAACAGAGTTCGATCAGTATAACCTCTTTTGAAACCTCTTTCCAAGAGGTAATGGGTGAGCCGATCATACCAAGCTCTAGGAGCTTGTTTTAAGCCATAAAGGGCTTTCTTCAATCTCAACACATGGTTAGGGAAGTGAGGATCCTCAAAGCCTTTAGGTTGTTCAACAAACACTTCCTCATTCAGATATCCATTTAGAAACACACATTTAACATCCATTTGATAGAGTTTGAAGTTCATACTGCAAGCAATGGACATGAGAATTCGAATGGACTCAAGTCTAGCAACAGGTGCAAAGGATTCATCAAAGTCTACTCCTTCTACTTGAGTGTATCCTTGAGCCACTAACCGAGACTTATTCCTGATAATTTCTCCATCTTCATCTGTTTTGTTTTTGAATATCCATTTGGTACCGATGACATGAACATTTTCAGGTCTTGATGCAAGTTCCCATACATCATTTCTCACAAATTGGTTCAGCTCTTCATGCATTAACTCTACCCAATTTTCATCATGGAGAGCTTCTTCTACCCTTTTTGGCTTGAATTGGGCAAGGTAGCAGTGGTCTGTGACATGATTAGCCAAGAGTACGTTTCCTTTTCTGAGTCGAAGACTTTCATCTAATGATCCAATGATATTACTATCCGGATGGTTCTTAATCACTCTTGATGATGGCTTCTTTGATGTGGAGACTTCATCATTCCGGGAAATGGGAGGATGAACTTCTGGAGGAGTGAGAGGGCTAGAAGTTCCTTGTGTCGATCTAGTCTCCCTTCTTGGTATAGGGGGTGTGGACTCTTTTTCCGGTGACTCTTTCTTAATATCCTCATCGTGTGACATGTTGTCCTCAATCTCCCCCTTCTTCAGGTTCGACCCATCATCATCATCACTTTCTTTTTAGAATATTGTGTCATCAATCACCACATTTATAGACTCCATTACTGTCTTAGTGCGCTTATTGAACACCCTATACGCTCGACTATTTAATGAATAGCCTAGAAATATCCCTTCATCACTCTTAGCATCAAATTTTTCGGGATTTTCTCTATCATTGAGAATATAACATTTGCTCCCAAATATTCGGAAATACTTAACTTTTGGCTTCTTTTCTCTCCAAATTTCATACGATGTCTTCTTCATTCTTGCCCGGAAATAAATCCTATTCACAATGTGACATGAAGTGTTCACCGCTTCAGCCCAAAACTTCTGTGGAAGATTTTTGTTGAGTAACATTACTCGAGCCATTTCTTGAATTACTCGATTCTTCCTTTCTACTACTCTATTTTGTTGTGGAGTCTTTGGGGCTGAGAATTCTTTCTTGATGCCATGTTCATCGCAAAATGCTTCAAACTTCGCATTTTCAAACTCCTTCCCGTGGTCACTTCTGATCTTGACAATAGGTACTCCTTTTTCATTAATCAGTCTCTTGCATAATTTCTCCATCTTGTCACATGCCTCTGATTTCTCTCTAAGAAAGTCCACCCAAGAATACCTTGAGAAGTTGTTAACCACCACCATAATATAGCATTTTCCACCCATGCTTTATGTTCTTGTTGGACCTATGAGATCCACATGCAGTAACTCTAAAGGGCGAGAAGTTGTAACCACATTCACTTTCGAATGGCTTGACTTTGTCTGCTTTCCTAATTGACATGAACCACAAACATTCTTCTCAATTTTCCCAAACTTTGGTAAACCAACCATTGCTTCAAGCTTCGAGACTTTGGCCACTTGTTTATAATTGGCATGTCCAAGTCGTTGATGCCACAACTCTAAGAGATCTACCCGGGTACTCCGACATGCTATGCTTGGTTTGGGAATGACCCCATAACAATTATCGGTGGTCCTAAGTACCTTCAAAACTTGAACACCTTCTTCATTCAAGATTAAACAACCTTTCTTTGAGAATTGAACTAAGAAGTCGTCATCACAAATCTGAGTAATACTCAGCAAGTTCACTTTCAATCCCTTAATGTACAACACGTCTGTCAATAGTGGTAGTCCCGGAATGTCGACCTTTCCCCTTCCAAGAACTTGTGAATGACTGCCATCTCCAAATGTCACAAAGCCATCTTCCTTTTCTTTAAGAGTTTTGAACAGATACTTATCTCCAGTCATATGCTTTGAACAACCGCTGTCAAGGTACCACAAATATGAATTAAATACTTTCAGGGCGGTATGAATAAAAATACAAGCATGTGAGAGACATTCTTGACCATCGAAGCAGGACTCATTTTCCTTTATTTCATTCAAGGATGAGTGAAGTTTTCTTTTTAGACGGTCAAGTTTATCACATAAATGTCTATTCTTCCTCTCATACTCATAGACTAAGGACTTAGACTCACATAAGCTGTTATGAATATCATGATTTCTATGAACTAGAGATTTCAACATGTGACAGAAAATTCTAGCATGTTTCTTTGACTTAAATAGTTCGAAAAACACATTACTAGAACAATCTTCAAAAATACTCATAGAGTCTTTTTCACAAACATCTTTGCTTTCCTTCATGTTGATTTTAACAAAGACACTTTTCAAACAACACCGAGGGGTCAAGGATCACACTTAGGTAATTAAACCACAATAAGTGTACCCGCTCTGATACCAATTGAAAGTTCAAAATGGGTATATAATACCTTTGAACGTTCGGACCCCAAATATAAAATTACCAATTCAAGCTTTATATCAAACAGTTAATGTGCGGAATATGATAACAAGCTTATAACATAATTGATAACGATCTAAGCCAAATATAAACACATCCACAACAGTAAATATAAGGCAAAGATAAAAGGAAGGAAGATGCAAACACACGGACAACACACGATGTGTTATCGAAGAGGAAACTGAAGCCCTCGGCATAAAACCTCTTCACCGCCCTCCAAGCGGTCAAATAATCTACTAGAAAATGTAGTTGGGATACATGAACAGCAATAGACCCTCCAAGCCTAATCTACCCAGGTACCTAAGCCCTCTAAGCATCTTGCTCCAACAAGGTTGCGCCGAACCTTTTTCTTTTCTAGCTTACCGGATTCCATTACTAGACCATAGCATCAACCAATGTAAATTGATTCCTTCTTAACTGCTTCCCAACAGTACCAAATAGACCTTCTCACAGACGTGGGTGTGGTGAGATAAAGATTTGGTTAAAGACCTCTCAAGGGTATAACAATGGAGAGGAAGAAAGTAGAGGAATTTGTAGAGTTTCTAAGGTAAAGATTGGGGATGAGGCAATCTTGTTTTTCTCTAGGGTTTCTTTCACAAAATTCTCTCTGGAAGCTCTCTCAATATGATGGGTATAAGGGTGTATATATAGTGGGGTGAGAAGGCAATGCAAAACGTCAGTTTTTGCCAAACAGGGCAAATTGGCGACTTGGTCTCGCGGCTTGTCCAAGTCACGAGTTCAAGTCGCGACGTAACGGCCTGGCCAGCCTGAGACTTTTGTCCAGTAGCGTGACAGCTGGTGCGACCCTTCAGCTTCCCCGTGTGCAGCTCACGTGCTTATGTTTGGCAGCTTGCCAGTTGCGATCCACCTGCGAGCCCTAGCCGCGAAGCTCTGTTTTTCTTGCACACTCTTGAGCTTTTCTTCACATCTTCTCACACACTACCCTTACAATTTTTTCACCTAAATACAGGGTTACTAAGTGCTAAATTACAAGCAAATTGGTCATGGAATAAAGCCAATTAGATGGTTGATTAAATTCAACCTTACAAGAGCTATGAACAACAACTTTCAGCAGTAATATATTTTGCTTCTGCAGTTGACACAGAGACAAAATTTTGTTTTTACTCATCCAAGCAACAAGATTAACCCCTACATAAAAACACCAACCAGTGGTGCTTTTTCTATCATCAACATTGCCGGCCCAATCTGCATCTGAGTATCCAGGAAGAGACATATTTGACTCTTTGCTATAAAACAATCCATAATCACAAGTTCCACTAATATATTTTATTATTCTTTTAACATCATTCAAATGTGAAGCTTTAGGATTAGATTGAAACCTAAAACATACACCAACACTGAAAGCAATATCTGAACGACTAGCAGTTAAATTCAAAAGACAACCAATCATGTTTCTATATAATGTAACATCAACAGACTCACCTAAAGGATCATTGGTTAGCTTTGCATTTGCAGCCATTGGTGTTCTAGCACATGCAGTTTTTTCAAGTCCAAATCTCTTGACAAGATTTCTAGCATACTTTGCTTGGTTGATGTAAATTCCAGAATTCATTTGCTTCACCTGCAATCCTAAGAAATATGTTAGTTCACCAACCGTAATCATTTCAAATATCTTCTTCATTTCATCTGCAAAAGATTTAGCAAGTGAATCTTTAGTAGCACCAAAAACAATATCATCAACATAAATTTAAACTACTGCAAAATAATTCTTATCCTTTCGTATGAAGAGAGTAGTATCTGCAAATTCTCTTTTGAATCCATGCTCAGTGAGATAGGTAGTTAACCTATCATACCATGCCTTGGGAGCTTGTTTCAACTAGTGCTCTTTTTAACTTGTAAACATCATCCGGTCTATAAGGATCAACAAAATCCTTTGGTTGTTCAACATACACATCTTCTTGCAACATCCCATTCAAAAATGCACTCTTAACATCCATTTGATACAACTTGAAATTCAAATTACTTGCTATGGCCAAGAGTATCCTAACAGATTCCAGTCTTGCTACCAGTGCAAAAGTCTCATCAAAATCAATCCCTTCCACTTGTTTGTATCTTTGAGCAACAATTCTTGATTTATTTCTAATAACAGTACCATGTTCATTTGACTTGTTCTTGAAAATCCACTTAGTTCCTATCACATTCACTCCCTTCGGTCTAGGAACTAACTCCCACACATCATTCCGAACAAATTGATGAAGTACTTCATGCATAGAATTAATCCAATCAGCATATTGAAGTGCTTCATCCATTTTCTTCGGTACAAATTGGGATAGATAGCATGAGTGAGTAATTACATTCAAGGATTTAGACCTTAATCTTATGTTATCATTCAGATTACCCAATATATTTGTGACAGGGTGATTTAACTTTACTCTAGCAGATGGACCTTTGACTAGAGATGTAGAGGTACCTTTTTGTTCAGATGAAGAACTAGGTTCACTTTATTCCTGTTGGGTTTCACGAACAGGAGTGGATGGTTATGAAACCTATGGTTCTAAAACAACATCATTCAAGAACTGTAGTTCTTCATCACTGTGCTTCCCAACATAATCTGACAGGTTGATATCACTTGTACGTTTTTAGACCACTTAACATAAGTTGTTTAACCTAATTATTTAGCCAAGTGATTACTTAGATAAATTATGTAAAGTTGTAATTTACAACTATGTGCTTTTGATTGGCTTTTATTCCGTGCCAAATTTGATTGTAATTTTATTCAATCTTTTGTACCCTGTATTTATTGTGGGATTTAATTGTAAGGGTTGTGTGTTAGAGAGAGAGTGTGTGAAGACTCAAGTAATTAAAGACAGAAGATTTCTCACGGGTAGCTCGCTACTAAGCATCCCGCAAAGTGATGCATGTGCCCCGCACATGACTGGAATGCAAAGAGTCAGTACAGATGGAGACAACAGTGTTTCGCAATTAGCTCGCGGGTAAGGCCTTCCTGCGAGACACTCGCTAAACATTTTATTTTGCCAGACTGTGCTATCTGATACATTTTGTACCCACACTATATATACACACATTACCCACAAATGTTGAGGAGTGTTTCTAAGAGAAAACCCTAGTCACAAACCTTGAGAGTTAGAGATTGTTATTCCCACATTTCTCTACACAATTGCTTGTGGATTTTCCTCAACTCCTACCTCTCCATTTCCATACCATTGAGAGGTTGATAGCCCAAATACTTACCACACCAGTTCAGAGTGTCAAGTAAAGTTTTGGTGCTGCTGGGAAGCATTGGAGGAAGCCAAGGATGGTAGATGCAATATGGAGCTTGTTGCGGGATCTGGAAAGCTAGACAAGACACGGTTCCGAGAAGCCTTGTTGAAGTAGGAGCTTGGAGGGCTTAGGTACATCGGGTAGATTAGGCTTGGAGGGTCTCTTGCTAACCCATGTATCCCAACTGATTATCTATTAGATCGATTACCGCTTAGAGGGCGACGGTGAGATTTTTCGCTGAGTTCTTCGGTTTCCTCTTCGATAACACTTTAGCGTATTATCTTGTGCTTGCATCTTTCTTCCCTACTATTTTACATTCCATTTTACTGCTGTGTTGTCTTGATTATGGATTAGAGTAGCTTGTTTGTTTATCCACTCGCATTTACACTATTTCGTACTTAGTATTAAGTTAGTGTAAAATCTATTGAGACGTAACTTTAATTTGAGGGTCTAAACAGCTCTTGTGTTTTCAACACATTTTCAAGCTTTCAAATTATTTAGTTCTAGGTTAACACAATAAAACCATATCATGTAAATAATGCGGAAAAGTAAAGAACACAACAATATGACAACCCAAGAAAACCTAACCAGTAAAAAACCTGGGGATGATTTAACCTAACTATCCTCAAGGTAAAATAGATCCACTATAAAATAATTGAAGTTTTTACAATAGAATTTAGACCGTCCACAGACTACTTCTTTTCTTGAGCTACTGCAACCACAAGTTCTCCTACTTGTGACTTTGAAACTCCACTCAAAGGTTTCAAATCTTCTTTAAAGTTCTTTATGCAGCAACTAGAGAGATCATCAAGTTCTTGACGTGAATCTTGATCATGACAACTCTATATGTGTGTATGAAGGTAAATACTTTTAGATCTCACAAAAGATTCAATACACAACTCTCAAGAAGCCTATGAAACGTAGCTAGAGTTTTTCCTTTTATACTTGGGGTAAAACACAAAACCCTACACGTCAAACGGGCTTGGGCTAAATTGGAAATTCTATAAAAAAATAAATTTTCACGAGTTTCAATTGATCGGGTCTAATTTTCGATCAATCGAACCTTGCAGATTTTGTCCAATAAATCCTGCAATCACTCAATTTCAATTTTACATTAAATCATACTTTGAGTAAGTCTAAACCTAGACTCTATGTTTTGATCATGGTTTGCCAACATATTACAAATTGAAGTTCTAATACATTAATTCCTAGAGTCTTAAAACCTAACAGAATTCCTTCCTAAGAACTTCTACTTTAACTTTTCAATTACAAAAAATGCTACTATCACATTTAGTAGCCATCAGAGCAGGGTAAGGACAAGGCTTTGATACCAACTAATGTGGGACGTGGAAGCGACAAGAAATAGAATACTACTTCTAGAGTACAAGTAATATAGCACATTTACCTTTAAAAATAATCTCGAATCTATGAGGGTTTCTTGTATCCACAAGGATAAAGAGTTTTAGAATCCACCAGAGAAACAGTAGATAAAAGTCTAAATTTTTATTAGTATCAATAATACTAACAAATGTTTACAAATTTGGAGGCCTATTTAAGGGCTCCATTAAACTCGACTAACAAAAAAATATATTCTAAAATAAATCCTAATTAATACCTTACCATACTAGGAACCAAATTTGACCTAAAAAGTATTAAAAGCACATAAAAATAAAGAAATAAACACCCTAAACCTAAAATTCCGAAAATTACAAATTAAATACCAAAATTAATAAATAACAAAAGTCTAATTGTAGATTATGTCAACCAATACGTCACCAGAGGCAAGAATAGAGCCATTAAAGACTCCAAATAGCTACAAAGGGAGAGGTTATATAAATCACTCCAAAATAAAAGAAAGGTACAAACAAACAATAGATGATCGGGATAAGTGTTAAACAATAAAGATGCTAAGAAGGATAAAGACAACACACCGAGTATAGGAGTCTCCCACCTACATAGCAACATGGAAAATTCACCCCAAAATTCTTCAGAAGGAGTTTCCCAACCACTACTGGAAATGAAGAAATATCCGGATTTCCAATTATGAAGGGAAGAAGGAAAGTCAGCAACAACTCTAGTGTTTCTATTCCAAGGCACGAACTCATAATACCCAAACTGCTTTGACTCCTTTAGACAATACAAATACAAGAATTCGTTTATACTAATCATATCTCACTCATGGACGAATAACCAAATCTCCATTTAATTATGACGGTTCTCCTCAAGTTAGGCATGAGCTGTCTAAGAGCTATGTTTAGACGATGAAGAAGCTCCATGATAAACGGATGGACAAGAAACTTAAGGCTCAAGACGTTAGCTTCGTATAACCAAACTTCACCGTGAGCAAAGGCACAAGCTTTCTCATTTGAACATAGAAGACGAATTCTAGTACACTCAGGAAATTGAAACCTGTCCCTAATCCGACATGCTCCTCTTTCAAGGTACAAGACTCCTTGAGAGCATAAAGAATCATAGGTTGTGAAGAAGGCAAAGGTTTAGAGGCAACAATATCTACCTCCATTGCGACGGGTTCATCACTAGACCATAACCCAGTATCCAATTCACTTGACCTAACCTCAAAACCCACTCTCCCTTTTAGAGACATCTTACACAACAAATGATAACAATTCAAAGACTGGTGCAACAAAGGAAATAACCTAGTTAAAACCAGCCTAAGAGCATAGTCCTGGGACACAAAAAGCCTATCCCTTGGACAATGGCCACTTGAAGACTCAAGAGAAGCTCTAAGACGAGCTAAAAAGAAAGAAACATAAGGTAAAGATGCCTAGTCTCAAAGTAATCAACCATCAATGCATAAAAAATGAGAGTAGGGAGAATAAGGAAGAAGAGAGGAGGGAAAAAGTTTTTAAGGGCACCCCTAAAAACCAAAAGGTGGGAAAATGAAAGGGCACCTAAAAAGGTGTACCCATGTCCAACTAGTGAATGTGCGACATGTGGCAACGATTTGATCAGCAACATCATGTCCCATTAAATGTGAATAGAATGAAATCTCAAGGGTCTCAACTAACTTGGAAAGCAAGATGACCTCTCGTATTCCTATAGTCATCAAAATAAATGGTGACGATCAAGGAATAGGGGGCAAATGATGAGTACATAAATAAAGGTTGTTTAATCAGGATTGGACAATATAAATACATTAAACAGACATTTAATGGACAAAACAAAGACAAGACTGTTACCGACCCTATCATGAACTTCATTAAGACGAACAATATGTTTCCAGGAATAGAGCCATTAAAGACTCCCAATGGCTACAAAGGGATAAGTTATATAAACCACTCCAAAATAAAAGAAAGGTATATACTTAGCTATAATATTAGGGAAATGCTAATGAATACCTTTAGGGTATTGGTTAACAATCTATGGAAAAAGAAAAAAAAAAGTAATTAATGTTTTGACAGCTTTTTTTCATTTCTTATAAAAGTAATGTTAAAACTTTTTAAAAATAGATTGTTAATCAATGTCCTAAGAGCACTCGTTAGTATGACCCATAATATTATTATCATGTTATCATTCTCTCTCAAGTTTTTGACTTTACCATTGCTGGTTTATTGGTTGGCACCACACCAGTGTTACTAGAGGGAGGAGCATCTCACTATTTTTTTGCAAATTATGATTGAATTTCATTCCATCTAGACGATCACATCTACTAACCATGTAGTGCATCATCAATTATGTTAAACGCATAAAGCTATGGTTGAGCTGAGGCACCACTACGTGCATGTGGAGATGACCACATGATACTGTTCATGACTAGGATTTGGCAAAACCATGTTAATCGATGGTTTTATCGGTGTCTATTGCATCTGGTAGGGAACAATTTTTTGTGAACTATTAAAATTGGTACTTGCTAGATTGTTTATATGAGCAATCTCTTGAATTTGGATATATATATATATATATATATTTTTTTTTTTTTTGTGCTAATCTACAAATTACACATTTTAGATTTAAGTTTGACGAGTTGTCTTGTTATCCCTTAAGTTTCTTTTTTATTATTTTAGTCCTTTATTATTAATTTCTTTTTCAACGTTAATCTTTTCTTCTATATGCATAGTCAAATATTAAACAATATTTTTTAATACTATAAAATTACATTAAATATCATTTTAATATTTTAAAAAGATATTTTGATGACGATTCACTGAAATCAAAAGTGTAATTGGTTTTGCTAAAAATAAAATAAAATTGTATTAGTTTTTTAGTAAGATAAAATAATCTTTTTAAAGTTATCATGGCTTAATGACAGATTAAAGTTGCCCACACGCTAGCACAGGTTGCTAGAGGCTTGTCTGATATGCATGCTTGGGTTGAGGAAATACCGGGTTGTATTGAAAGCCTGGTGTCCCAAGATGTACTATTTTTGTCATAGTTTGAATAAAAGTCTCTGTGTTCACATCAAAAAAAAAAAAAACAACCAAATGATTCACCGAAATAATAGGTCCACGTTGATATTGACCAGAGTTTCGATAACTTGTAACACCTAGTCATAGTATGTATAAGATCAAGAGAACTACTTGATTTTAACTTTTAACTTCTTCTTTTTTTTCTTTTTCTTTTTTTTAATTTTAATTTTAATTTTTTATCTTTCTGTTGACAACAAACATAAAATTTAATGATGATTTAATTAAAATAAATTTATTAAAGACAACCCATCAAATTTTATTTCTTATCAGTAAAAAAAAAAAAATGCGTTCTACAAATGCAATATCATTAATTTTTTTTTCTTTTTTAGTCAAACGCAATGTCATTCACTATAATTATTTTTTAGTAAAAGTTTCTACATAGAATCAAATACAATGTCCTTTTATTAGATGTAAATTTTGATAAAATTAACCATTAGATAGCATTTTTTTTCTTATATCCTTCATATTTGCAAAATTTTCAGAAGATCAAAGACCAATAATTATGTCATCATTTACATGTTTAAATTTCAAGCTTTTATAGTCTTAAATTACGCATAAAAAATAAGTTTATGGATCAAATAGTAAATAATATTCGATTAACAAAGAATTTGATATACATCTTAAGAAAATACAATCTAAAAACTAGATGTGTGTATGCACAATTCCTTTTTTTAAAATTAGTTCATGCTTTGGCCTCCAAAGCTAAAAACTTGGTTTCGTCTTTGTCTGTGTAAAGTTGTTATTTACAACTATGTATTTTGTTGGCTTTTATTCCGTGCCAAATTTGATTGTAATTGCATTCAATCTTTTGTATCCTATATTTATTGTGGGATTTGATTGTAAGGGTTGTGTGATAGAGAGAGAGTGTGAAGACTCAAGCTAATTGAAGACTGAAGTGTTTTCGTAGGTAGCTCGCGACTAAGCATCACGCGAAGTGACCCATATGCCTTGCACGTGCTGGAATGCAAAGAGTCAGGCCAGGATGGAGACAGCTATGTCTCGCGAGTACCTTATAGGTAAGGCTTTCCTGCGAGACACCCGCGAGACATTCTGTTCTGCCAGCCTGTCCATTTTGATACACACTTTCTGTGCCTACACTATTTATACCCACATTACCCACAAATGTAAAGGAGTGCTTCTGAGGGAAAACTCTAACCAAACACATTGAGAATTAGAGATTGTCATACCCACAATTCTCAACACACTTGCTTGTGGTATTTTCTCAACTCCTACCTCTCCATTTCCATACTATTGAGAGGTTGATAGCCCAAACACTTACCACACCCTTTTTGAGTGTCAAGTGACATTTTGGTGTTGCTGGGAAGTATTAGAAAAAGCCAAGGACGGCAGATGCAACATGGAGCTTGTTGCGGGATCCGGAGAACTAGACAAGACACGGTTCTGAGAAACTTTGTTGGAGTAGGAGCTTGGAGGGCTTAGGTACACCGGGTAGATTAGGCTTGGAGGGTCTCTTGCTAACCCATGTATCCCAACTGATTGTCTAGTGGATCGATTTCCGCTTGGAGGGCGGCATAGAGGTTTTTCGCCTAGTTCTTCGGTTTCCTCTTCAATAACACATCGATGTGTTATCTTGTGTTTGCTTCTTTCTTCCATACTCTTTTACATTCCATTTTACTGTTGTGTTGCTTAGCTTATGGATTAGAGTAGCTTGTTTATCTTTCCTCTCGCATTTACCCTATTCCGCACTTAGTATTAAGTTAGTGTAAAATCTATCGAGCCGTAATTTTAATTTGGGGGTCTAAACAGCTCTTGTGTTTTCAACACATTTTCGATCATTCAATTGGTATCAGAGTGGGTACACTCATTGTGGTTTAAATACCTGAGTGTGATCCAAGACCCCTTGGTTTTTCATGAAAAGTGATTTGGCTAAAACCAACATGAAGCATAGTAAACGTGTTTGTGAAAATGACTCTATAAGCATGTTTGGAGACTGTTCTAATAATGAGCTTTTAGAGTTATTTAAATCAAAGAAACATGCTAGAATTCTTATTCACATGCTAAAATCCTTAGTTCACAGGAATCATGATATCCATAACAGCCTGTGTAAGTCGAATTCCTTAGTTAATGAATATAAAAGAAGGAATAGACATTTGTGTGATAAACTTGAGTGTCTAAAAAGAAAGTTACACTCATCCATGAATGAAATAAAGAAAGATGAGTCGTGTTTTGATGGTCAAGAATGTCTATCTCATGCATGCCTTTTTGGTCATACTACATTGAAAGTGTTTAATTCATGCTTATGGTATCTTGATAGCGGTTGTTCTAGGCATATGACTGGAGATAAATCCCTGTTCAAATCTCTTAAAGAAAAGGAAGATGGCTTTGTGACATTTGGAGATGGTAGTCACTCACAAGTTCTTAGAAAGGGAATCGTGGATATTCCAGGACTACCTATGTTGACTGATGTGTTGTACATTAAGGGATTGAAAGTGAACTTGCTAAGTATCACTCAAATTTGTGATGAAGACTTTTTAGTCCAATTCTCAAAGAAAGGATGTCTAATTCTAAATGAAGAAGGTGTTCAGGTTCTGAAGGGACTTAGGACCACCAACAACTGTTACGGGGTCATTCCCAAACTAAGCAAAACATGTAGGAGTGCTCGAGTGAATCTTTTGGAGTTGTGGCATCAATGACTTGGACATGCTAATTACAAACAAGTAGCAAAAGTCTCGAAGCTTGAAATTGTGGTTGGTTTACCAAAATTTGGGAAAATAGAGAAGAATGTTTGTAGTCCATGTCAATTGGGAAAACGGAAAAAGTCAAGTCATTCCAAAGTAAATGTAGTTGCTACTTCTCGACATTTGGAGTTACTTCATGTGGATTTAATGGGTCCAATCAGAATAGAGAGTATAGGTGGAAAGCGATATATATTGGTAGTTGTTGATGATTTCTCAAGATATTCTTGGGTGGACTTTCTTAGAGAGAAATCTGAGGCATGTGATAAGATGGAAAGGCTGTGCAAGAGGCTACAGAATGAGAAGGGAGTTCCCATAGTCAAAATCAGAAGTGATCATGGGAAGGAGTTCAAAAATGCAAAGTTTGAAGCATTCTGTAATGAACATGGCATTAAGAAGGAATTTTCAACTCCAAAAACTCCACAACAGAATGGGGTAGTTAAAAGAAAGAACCGTGTGATCCAAGAAATGGCAAGAGTAATGCTACTCAACAAGAACATTCCACAAAAGTTTTGGGCTGAAGCGGTGAATACATCATGCCATATTGGGAATAGAATTTATTTCCGAGCAGGGACAAAGAAGATGTCATATGAAATTTGGAGAGAAAGGAAACCGAAGGTGAAATATTTCAAAATATTTGGAAGTAGATGTTACATTCTAAATGACAAGGAAAATCCTGGAAAATTTGATGCTAAAAATGATGAAGGGATATTCTAAGATACTCCACGAATAGCCGAGCTTATAGAGTGTACAACAAGCGCACTAAGATGGTGATGGAGTCAATAAATGTGGTCATAGATGACACAATCTCAGAAAAGGACATTGATGATGATGGTAAGGAGATAAGTCTTAAGAAGAATAAGGATGATGATGATATGTCTCTAAGTGATGATGTTGAGATAGAATCATCGGAAAAGGAGTCTACACCCCCTATATCAAGAAGAGAGACGAGGTCAACACAAGGTGTTTCAAGCCCAATCTCTCGTGATGAGGAACCCTTAACCTCCAAGAAACCATCATCAAAAGTAACTCTCAATCACCCATCAAGTAATATCATTGGTGATGTAAATGAAGGACTTCGTTTGAGAAAAGGGCCAAAATACAGTGCAAACCATGTGACATACAATTGTTATCTTGCTCAATTCGAACCCAAGGAAGTAGAGGAAGCTTTTAGAGACGAGAATTGGATAGAGTCTATGCATCAAGAGTTACATCAGTTTGTTAGAAATGATGTATGGGAGTTGGTTCCAAGGCCTAAAGATACCCATGTGATCGGCACCAAGTAAATCTTTAAGAACAAAACTGATGAAGACGGTGAGGTTGTCCGAAACAAGTCTAGACTAGTAGCTCAAGGGTATACTGAAGTGGAAGGCATAGATTTCGATGATTCGTGTGCACCGGTAGCAAGACTTGAATCAATTCAAATTCTTCTGTCCATAACATGTGTTATGGATTTCAAGCTGTACCAAATGGATGTGAAAAGTGCCTTTTTGAATGGTTTTTTAAATGAAGAAGTATTTGTTGAGCAACCAAAGGGGTTCCAAGATCCTCACTTTCCGGATCATGTGTTAAGGTTGAAGAAAGCACTGTATGGGTTGAAGCAAGCACCAAGAGCGTGGTATGATCATCTCACAACATACTTATTGGATCGTGGTTTCAAAAGAGGCCAAGCCAATCGAACACTGTTTGTAAAAAGAGATGAGAAATCCCTTCTCGTCGCTCAAGCATATGTGGATGATATTGTTTTTGGATCCACAATTGATCAACTGGCTTATGAATTTTCTGAAGAAATGAAAAGGGAATTTGAGATGAGTATAGTGAGGGAGCTGAACTATTTCCTAGGGCTTCAAGTGAAACAACGAAAAGATGGGATATTCATATCTCAAGAGAAATATGCCAAAAATCTTGTTAAAAGATTTGGTCTGGATTCTAAGAAGCATACTTCCACTCTAATGAGTTCCTCATCAAAGCTGAGTCGTGATGCAACAAGTGTAGAAGTGGATCCAACACTCTATCGAAACATGATAGGCAATCTTCTATATCTCACTGCTAGTAGACTAGACATTGCCTTCAGTGTAGGAGTATGTGCTCGATTTCAAGCAGCACCCAAAGAGTCACATTTAACAGCAGTCAAACAAATTACCCGCTACATAAATGGCACATCTGATTATGGAATTTGGTACTCAAGAGACTCGAATGAATGCCTAGCTGGATATTCTGATGCTGATTAGGCCGGTAGCATTGATGATAGAAAAAGCACTTCTGGTGGTTGTTTTTATCTTGGAAACAACTTAGTGTCATGGATGAGCAAAAAGCAAATTTCAGTCTCTCTATCACTCAAGACACGATGTGTGTATACTGTAATAATACAAATGCCATAAATTTGTCAAAAAATCCAGTTCAACACTCGAAATCAAAACATATCGAGATCCGATACCACTTCATTCGAGATTTGGTGGAGGAAAGGACTGTGTATTTGGAGTTCATCAACACTGACAATCAGAAGGCAAACATATTTACCAAACCTCTCAATGGCCCAAAGTTTGAGTCCTTGCGTAAGACCATCGATGTCGGTATCATTGCTTGAACTCTATCTCATGTGTGAACCTACCTTGCTCATTGTTACATATCTGGTGTTTAGGTCTCACATGTCTTTTTAGCATGTTTCATTTACCTGTTTGGTTTGTACCTGTTTTGTTGATTGTACTTTCGTGCTCTGTTTTGGGTGTGTTCAAAAAATTCAAAAGCCCATAAAAATTGAAAAAAATCTTCAAAAAGTTTGATCGTTTGTTTTGTGTATATCACATGTGAGTTTGGCCTAGTACCTTCGTACTAATGGCATAGTACATTTACGATCTTGGCTTGTTATGTATGCACTTATTTCTGTGTAGAAGAAATCTTGAAAACTATGTGTGACTGTTGTAAATAGATCTTCAAACTTGTCATGAATGATTGATCAATAGTCTTGTTGGTCTTGATACTTGCATAGACTTGTATCTATATCTCTTCCCACTTTATTTTTTTGTTTTGCAAAAGAGCTCACCAAATGTAAATCTGCAAATGAAAATAGATATTAAGCTGCAAAAGCCTGTCACACATACTAGTATTTGACTAGGAAAAAGGGAAAGCGACTCTTTTAATAGAAATGTATGGTGCTCAAAAAGCCAAAGGCTAACTCTCAATGTTGAAATATAAAACATTTCAAGCACCGATCTCAAAAAGAGATATTTTATCCAAAAATGGATCAAATGTTATGCTTTATGCAAAAGCCAAATGAAAAGCTTCTAATTTCTGTACTCAATTTGTGGGATGTCATATATACTCATTTCTATAATTGAGATAGTCCACTTGATTTCGTATCAGTTGTGTATGACTCGTTTGAATTAATCAGTGAAACTTCACTTTGGTCTAAGGACTATTCTACATTTGATACTCACACACAACACACAAGACTTTGAGTCAATTAATGCCTATCTCATTTGTGTGATTGTATATGTTCAAATGTAATGTGTATGCTCAAGTGCTTGCTAATCAAACCCAAAAAGATTTTTAAGTGTTTTATATGTTTTTGAAAGTGATTTTATACTTTCAAGTTTTTTGTTTTTGTTCAAAATGCATTTGTATGTATTTTCTTCAAAAACTAGTTCAGAGGTTGTTTCGCGAGAAGCTCGCGACTTAGAGCTTCCCACGAAAAGTGCTTGAGGGAAATAAATTTTTCATAATTTCACTCAGAGACTCTCGCGACTATTTCGTGACCTCCAACTTCTCACAAAATGTTGTTTGGCTAAAACTGGATTTTTCCAAAATCAGGCAGAAGCTATCGCGACTTAAAGCTACTCGCGAAAGCCTTTAAGCTTCAGTGGCCATTCTCGCAACTATCTTGCGACTGCGTCACTACTGCCTAACCCGCGAAAAATGCGTGTTTTCAGTTTTATGTAGTAGATGTGACAATTTTTTAAACACTTAGACTGAAAGTTCAAAATGGGTATAAAACACCCTTGAACGTTTAGATCCCAAATACAAAATTACCAATTCAAACTTTATATCAAACAGTTTATGTGCGAAATATGATAACAAGCATATAACAGAATTGATAAACAATCTAAGCCAGATATAAACACATCCACAGTAGTAAATATAAGGCAAAGATGAAGGAAGGAAGATGCAAACACTCGGACAACACACGATGTATTACCGAAGAGGAAACCGAAACCCTCGGCATAAAACCTCTCCGCCGCCCTCCAAGCAATCAAATAATCCACTAAAGAATATAGTTGAAATACATGAACAGCAGAAGACCCTCCAAGCCTAATCTACCCAAATACCTAAGCCCTCCAAGCTTCTTACTCCAATGAGGTTACGCCGAACCTATTTCTTCTTTAGCTTACCGGATTCCGCTACTGGACCATAGCATCAACCAATGTAGATTGGTTCCTTCCTAACTGCTTCCCAACAGTACCAAATAAACCTTCTCACAGACGTGGGTGTAGTGAGATAAGGATTTAGGTAAAGGCCTCTCAAGGGTATAACAATGGAGAGGAAGAGAGTAAAGGAATTTGTAGAGTCTCTAAGGTTAAGATTGTGGATGAATCAATCTTGTATTTTTCTAGGGTTTCTCTCACAAAATTCTCTCTGGAAGTTCTTTCAATATCGTGGGAATGAGGGGTATTTATACTGGAATGAGAAAGGAATGTGAAACGTCAAATTTTCCCAAACAGGGCATTTTGGCGACTTAACCTCGCGATTGGGTTAAGTCGCGAGTTTAAGTCGTGAGTTCAAGCCATGAGCTAATGGCCTGGCCAGCCTGGGACTTTTGTCCTGTAGTACGACAGCTGACGCGACCCTTCAGCTTCTGACATGCTTGGCACGTGTGCAAACTTTTGGCGACTTGCAAGCCGCGACTCACCCGCGAGATTCAGTCGCGAGACTTTGTTTCCTTGCACACTCTTAAGCATTTCTTCACACTCTTTCACTCACTGCCCTTACAAGTTTCCCACCAAAATACAGGGTTACTAAGTGTTGAATTAAAAGCAAATTGGCACGGAATAAAGCCAACAAGATGGTTGATTAAATTCAACCTTACAATCTCCCTCTTTGGCTATTCCGTGACAAAACCCTACAACAGACTCTAGACTTAAAGCGTGAGTTGGGAACAGTTGAACAAAACTCACTCACACCTAACTCTAGATTCTGAAACGCTCTTGAGCATATGAACAAGTAACTCCTAAAACATAACAACATAGCAATATCATTGTATGCAGAAACACTTGAGATGCATATGGAGTAATAAAAGTATGATCAAGCAAAATGAAATAAAGCAATAGACCATGGCAGGATCAAACAAGCAATCACTATACAAAAGTGATTGCTATGACATCTGGACATGCAAGGTGATAAGCTCAATTGAAGAGTATCATTTGCAAGTCCAACACTCAACCAATGCATACAAACATATATGCATCTAGGAACAATCCTACAAGGGCACAAGAGTGTTGTACTGAAGATAATGCAAAGCATTAACAAGTACTAAGGCACAATGCATAAAGGCTGCATAAGCAAAGTATTGCAAATACATGGTATAAACCATAAAAGCCTACAAACACTGCATAAGTGCATGGAAACAAACCCTTAAAGCTTACAAAAGCAACATGGGTACAAACTAGATAAAACAATAGACTGAAATAACTGAAATAACCTCAGAGTATCAAAGCTTTAAACCAAAAGCAGTAAACATAAATAAGCAATTATAAAACTAAAACATAGACTTCTTGCTACTTCTCCCCCTATCACTGCACTCCCCCTGTCAATGACATCATCTCTCCCTTTTTGTCATGGAATAGTTAGTTGTCATTTTCTTCTAGCTTCCGATTAATTTCATCCATTTGAGTTTCGAGAGATGTTAACTGTTTATCAAGACGGGAGTGTTGGCAATACATGATCTGAGTAAGTCCTGAAATCTTGGTACTAAGATCTTGAAGTGCAGCCATGATGATGTCGAACTTTTCATCATAGGAATGAGAGGTAGAACTTGAGCTTCCTTGAGGAGGATGATGTTCTTGCGTGACAGTCTTCTTGGTGTGACTCATACTTGCTTGAAGAGTACGACCATTAATTGGACTTAGCCTGGAGTGAGGGCACTCATTAGCAGAGGGACGCACACCTTTGAGCTTCAGAATTCGAGATATGAGACGAGGAAATGGAATACAATTCCTTGAAGTAGTTCGGTTAACTGTCTTAGCCAAAATGTGAAAGATGTGGGAGTATACATCAATTTCCACATCAGATACCAGATCATGAAGAAATAGTGCTTGTCCAAGGTTGATGTAACCTGTGCTTGACAATGGATAGAGATTGTTACACATGATTGTTGACATAAGCCTTAATTCTAGAGAAAGTGATGCCACATTGATTGACGATCCACTAGAAGAGAATTCCAAATCAGCTCCTAATGCTCTCCGAAGTGTGCCCTTATTTGGAACCAAATCATCATAGACAGGTGGGATAGGAAGTATGGGCCGGTTGATGTAAAGAATTTTAGAGAGATACACTGGAGTTACCGAGAACCGCTTTCCTCTAACCCAGCACTTGATCTCTTCTCCTTCTACAATAGCATTGCCATAGAACTCTTTCACCATGTTCTCATAGGCATCTTCAAGATCGGAGAGAAGAAAATTCCAATCTTTTGTGGCAAACCAGGTAGGAATTTTAGTATCTAAAAGAGATGACTGATCAACGACTCTTTCAGCCAACAAGGTAGCATCTTGGAAATGGTTCTGAAAAGATTCAAAAGCAGCATAAGACCTAAACAAGTTAGGATCAAACATTCTTGTTGAAAAACGAGCTCTCTTTGATCTAGGGGAATCTTCATCAATATCAATGATTGGCTCTTTCCCTTTGTTGCTGCCACCTTTCACAGCTGAAGTCTTGAATGGTGACATATCCACTCTACGTTAGGGATTAAAAAAAAACAACACATAACAGAAACAATGCCACCTAATATTAGCATAGGGTTAAAATCAATTTATGAGCATTTAGGAGAAGAACCCTAAAAATTTGGGATTTAGGGTCCAAACATGATAATGGGTGTATGTGTGTGAACAATAATCAAAGGAACTCACATAACAGATTAAAAAGATCACACCCAAAGAATCCGAACAGTATCATCACAAAATCAGACACCCATATTTAAAACAATTATACCAATAGCACAGATCCATTCAAAACCCAAACAAGGACCACACACACAGATCCAAGAAAATAAAGTTCAAATCATGAGTAATTAGGTGAAAATAGGAAAACCCATACCTTTCTCTTGAAGAGTGAAGTGAGATTGATGCAAAAACGAAGGTTTTCAAAGAGTTTCTCGGTGAGTTTCAGAGAGAGAAATGGGGAAGACAATGAACAGTCACATGATTTCGAGGGAAAAACTGAAGAGTTTTTGAAATCAGACTCTAAAATGCAAAACACGCGTTTTTCGCGACTAGATTAAGTCGCCAGTTAGTCGCTAGGGTAAGCCGCGAAACACTATGAAGGTAAGAAATTTGAAAATTTCTCCAAGTGTTTTTCGCGACTGGAAGGTCTACCCGCGAAGGAGTCGCTGGCTGAGCCGCGAAAATCTCTGAGTAACCCTCGCGATTGGAGCTTCCACCCGCGAACAAGTCGCCAAACTGAGCCGCGAAAAATGCAAAACTCAAATTTTGAAAAATTTTCTAAGTCTTTTTCGCTACTTGGATACTGACTCGCCAATAAGCCGCGAAAAATCTCTGAGTAGGCTCGCGACTGGAGCTCGCGACTGGGCTAACCCGCGACTTAGTCGCCAAAACAGGGGAAACAGTTTTTGAAATTTTTTATATTTTTGTAAAAACAAAATACTTTCTAAAAACAACTAAAAATACTCAAAAATCTTTTTGTGTTTGATCAAACAAAGATTGAGCATGTGAAAACACATTTAATCAAGTACAATCACACAAATGAATATGGCATTCATTGAACATAGACTTATGTGTTATGTGTGGATATCAAAAATAAGATAGTCCTTATTCCAATGTGAAGCTTCAATGATCAATTCAATCAAGACATACACAATTAGCACTAGATAATGTGACCTATCTCAATTATAGAAACATGCATATATGACCTCCCACAAGAACTTGATTACATACTTTGAAGCTTTTCATTTGACTCCATATTCAACATATCATTTACACTTTTTGAGCAAAGAAATCTCATTGTGAGATGGATGCTTGAAATTTTTGGTATTTCAATTTATGAGTTAGCCTTTGACTTTTTGGGTATCAAACATTTTATTTTGGTCACTTTCCCTTTTTCCTAGTCAAATACTAGTATGTGCGATAGGCTTTTGCAGCTCTATATCTCTTTTCATTTGGAGATTTACATTTAGAGAGCTCTTTTAAGCAAAAACAAAAATAAAGAGTGGGAAGATATATAGGCATGAGTCTATGCATGTCTCAAGATCAACAAAACCATTCACTAATCATTCATGACAAGGTTGAAGATCTATTTACAACAGTCACATAGATTTTTGAAATTCTCCCACAATGATATGAGTGCAAAGGGAAAAAGCTAAGCTCGTAGATGCACAAGGCCATTAGTACAAATGTACAGGGCAAAATATGATTTGAGACAAAACTCAACAAAGTTGATCAAACTTTTTGGATTTTCTATTTTTTTTAATGTGTTTTTGAATTTTTGACACAAGACAAATATTGATTGATCAAAACAAAATCAGCAAGAAAAAATTTTATCAAAAACTCACAAACAAAATGAATCATATGAAGAAGTGCTAATCACAAACACAATGTAGAACATTCTACACAAAGCACATATGGAAGATAGAGTTTAGGGAATAATACCGACACCAATGGTCTTACACAGGAATTCAAACCTAGGGCCATCAAGAGGCTTAGTGAATATGTTAGCCTTCTAATTTTTTGTATTGATGAATTCCAGACATACTATCTTGTCCTCTACCAAGTCTCGAATGAAATGATACTGGATCTCAATATGCTTTGATTCGGAGTGCTGAACTGGATTCTTTGACAGATTTATTGCACTGGTGTTATCACAGAACACACACATGGTGTCTTGGAAAATTCCATAGTCATATAGTAGTTTTCTCATCCATAACAGTTGGGCACAACAACTTCCTGCTGCAATATATTCAGCTTCAGCAGTTGAAAGAAAGACTGAATTTTGCTTTTTGCTCATGCATAAGACCAAGTTATTTCCAAAATAGAAACAACCACTAGAAGTACTTTTTCTATCATCAATGCATCCAGCCCAGTCTGCATCTAAATATCCCGCCAAACACTCATTCGAATCTTTAGAATACCAAATCCCATATTCAGACGTGCCATTCACATAGCGAACGATTCGCTTGACTGTTGTCAAATGGGACTCTTTAGGAGCAGCTTGAAATCGAGCACAGACCCCGACACTGAATGCAATATCCGGCCTACTAGCTGTAAGATAGAGAAGACTGTCAATCATGCTTCGATATAGTGTTGGATCAACGTCAACACCATTTGCATCTATGCTCAGTTTCGATGATGAACTCATGGGAGTAGAAGTGTGTTTCTTCGAATCCAGGCCAAATATTTTGACAAGATTTTTGGCATATTTCTCTTGAGAGATAAATATTCCATCTCCCCGTTGTTTCACTTGAATCCCTAAGAAGTAGTTCAACTCTTCTACCATGCTCATTTCAAATTCCCATTTCATTTCTTCCAAGAATTCATGAGCTAGTTGATCAATAGTAGATCCAAAAACAATGTCATCCACGTACACTTGAGCGACAAGGAGAGATTTTTCATCTTTTTTGACAAACAAAGTTCGATCAGCTTGGCCTCTTTTGAATCCACGATCCAACAAGTATGTTGTGAGACGATCATACCATGCTCTTGGTGCTTGCTTCAACCCATACAGTGCTTTCTTCAACCCATACAGTGCTTTCTTCAACCCATACAGTGCTTTCTTCAACCTTAGCACATGATCCGGAAAGTGAGGATCTTGAAATCCCTTTGGTTGCTTAACGAATACTTCTTCATTTAGAAAACCATTTAGAAAGACACTTTTCACATCCATTTGGTACAGTTTGAAATCCATAACACATGCTATGGATAATAGAATTCGAATTGACTCTAGTCTTGCTACTGGTGCAAACGAATCATCAAAGTCTATGCCTTCCACTTGAGTATATCCCTGTGCTACCAGCCTAGACATGTTTCGGACAACCTCACCGTCTTCATCAGTTTTGTTCTTGAAGATCCACTTAGTGCCGATTACATGGGTGTCTTTGGGCCTTGGAACCAACTCCCATACATCATTTCTAACAAACTGATGTAGCTCTTGATGCATAAACTCTATCTAGTTCTCGTCTCTAGGAGCTTCCTCTACCTTCTTAGGTTTGAATTGAGCAAGATAACAATTGTATGTCACATGATTCACACTGTATTTTGGTCCTTTTCTCAGCCGAAGTCCCTCATTTACATCTCCAATGATATTACTTGATGAATGATTGAGAATTACCCTTGATGATAGTCTCTTGGAGGTAGAAGGTTCTTCATCTCGAGAGATCGGAGGTTGAACTTCCGGAGGGGTAAGAGGGCTAGAAGGCCCTTGGGTTGATCTAGTCTCCCTTCTTGGTATAGGGGGTGTGGACTCTTTTTCCGGTGATTCTTTCTCAATATCATCATCTTGTGACATGTTGTCCTTAACCTTCCCTTTCTTTAGGTCAGATCCTTCACCATCATCAATATCCCTTTCAGATATGGTGTCATCGATGGCCACATTTATTGATTCCATCATTGTCTTAGTGCGTTTGTTGAACACTCTATATGCTTGGCTATTTAATGAGTAGCCTAGAAAAATCCCTTCATCAATCTTAGCATCAAATTTTCCAGGATTCTCTATGTCACTAAGAATATAGCATTTACTTCCAAATATTCAGAAATATTTCACCTTCGGTTTCTTTTCTCTCCAAATTTCATACGATGTCTTCTTCGTTCCTGCTCGAAAGTAAATCCTATTCCCAATATGACATGAAGTATTCATCGCTTCAGCTCAAAATTTCTGTGGAAGGTTTTTGTTGAGTAACATTACTCGAGCCATTTCTTGAATCACCTGGTTCTTCCTTTCAACTACTCCATTTTGTTGTGGAGTCTTTGGGGCTGAGAATTCCTTCTTGATGCCGTGTTCATTGCAAAATGCTTCAAACTTCGCATTTTCAAACTCCTTCCCGTGGTCACTTCTGATCTTGACAACAGGTACTCCTTTTTCATTAATCAGTTTCTTGCACAATTTCTCCATCTTGTCACATGCCTCTGATTTCTCTCTAAGAAAATCCACCCAAGAATACCTTGAGAAGTCGTCAACCACCACCATAATATAACGTTTTCCACCCATGCTTTCTGTTCTTGTTGGACCCATGAGATCCACATGCAGTAACTCTAAGGGGCAAGAGGTTGCAACCACATTCACTTTCGGATGGCTTGACTTTGTCTATTTTCCTAATTGACATGAACCACAAACATTCTTCTCAATTTTCCCAAACTTTGGTAAACCAACCACTGCTTCAAGCTTCGAGACTTTGGCCACTTGTTTATAATTGGCATGTCCAAGTCGTTGATGCCACAACTCTAAGAGATTTACCCGGGCACTCCGACATGCTATGCTTGGTTTGGGAATGACCCCATAACAATTATCGGTGGTCCTAAGTCCCTTCAGAACTTGAACACCTTCTTCATTCAAGATTATACATCCTTTCTTTGAGAATTGAACTAAGAAGTCGCCATCACAAATCTGAGTAATACTCAGCAAGTTCACCTTTAATCCCTTAATATACAGCACGTCAGTCAACAGTGGCAGTCTCGGAATGTCCACCGTTCCCTTTCCAAGAACTTGTGAATGACTACTATCTCCAAATGTCACAAAGCCATCTTCCTTCTCTTTAAGAGTTTTAAACAGAGACTTATCTCCAGTCATATGCTTTGAACAACCCTGTCAAGGTACCACAAACATGAATTAAATACTTTCAAAGCGGTATGAACAAAAAGACATGCATGAGAGAGACATTCTTGACCCTCAAAGCAGGACTCATTTTCCTTTATTTCATTCAAGGATGAGTGAAGTTTTCTTTTTAGACGATCAAGTTTATCACACAAATGTCTATTTCTCCTCTCATACTTATATACTAAGGACTTTGACTCACATAAGCTGTTATGAATATCATGATTTCTATGAACTAGGGATTTCAGCATGTGACAGAAGATTCTAGCATGTTTCTTTGACTTAAATAACTCTAAAAATACATTACTAGAACAATCTTCAAAAATACTCATAGAGTCTTTTTCACAAACATCTTTACTTTCCTTCATGTTGATTTTAACCAAGACACTTTTCAAACAACACCAAGGGGTCAAGGATCACACTTAGGTAATTAAATTACAACAAGTGTACCTGCTCTGATACCAATTGAAAGTTCAAAATGGGTATAAAACACCCTTGAATGTTTAGACCCCAAATACAAAATTACCAATTCAAGCTTTATATCAAACAGTTTATGTGCAGAATATGATAACAAGCTTATAACAGAATTGATAAACAATCTAAGCCAAATATAAACACATCAACAACAATAAATATAAGGCAAAGATGAAGGAAGGAAGATGTAAACATTCCTACAACACACGATGTGTTATTGAAGAGGAAACCGAAACTCTCGGCATAAAACCTCTCTGCCGCCCTCAAAGCGGTCAAATAATCCACTAAAGAATATAGTTGGGATACATGAACAGTAGAAGACCCTCCAAGCCTAATCTACCCAAGTACCTAAGCCTTCCAAGCTTCTTGCTCCAACGAGGTTACGCCAAACCTATTTATTCTTTGGCTTACCGGATTCCGCTATTAGACCATAGCATCAACCAATGTAGATTGGTTCCTTCCTAACTGCTTCCCAATATTACCAAATAAACCTTCTCACAGACGTGGGTATGGTGAGATAAGGATTTGGCTAAAGGCCTCTCAAGGGTATAACAATGGAGAGGAAGAAAATAGAGGAATTTGTAGAGTCTCTAAGGTTAAGATTGTGGATGAATCAATCTTGTATTTCTCTAGTGGTCAAATAATCCACTAAAGAATATAGTTGGGATACATGAACAGCAGAGGACCCTCCAAGCCTAATCTACCCAAGTACCTAAGCCCTCCAAGCTTCTTGCTCCAATGAGGTTACACCGATCCTATTTCTTCTTTAACTTACCCGATTCCGCTACTAGACCATAGCATCAACCAATGTAGATTGGTTCCTTCCTAACTGCTTCCCAACAGTACCAAATAAACCTTCTCACAGACGTGGGTGTGGTGAGATAAGGATTTGGCTAAAGGCCTCTCAAGGGTATAACAATGGAGAGGAAGAGAGTAGAGGAATTTGTAGAGTCTCTAAGGTTGAGATTATGGATGAATCAATATTGTATTTCTCTAGGGTTTCTCTCACAAAATTCTCTCTGGAAGCTCTCTCAATATCGTGAGAATGAGGGGTATTTATACTAGAATGAGAAAGAAATGTGAAATGTCAGATTTTCCTAAACAAGGCATTTTGGCGACTTAACCTCGCGACTGGGTTAAGTCGTGAGTTCAAGCCGCGAGCTAACGGCCTGGCCAGCCTGGGACTTTTGTCCTGTAGTGCGACAGCTGGCGCGACTCTTCAGCTTCTGACATGCTTGGCACATGTGCAAACTTTTGGCGACTTGCAAGCCGCGACTCACCCGCGAGATCCAGTCGCGAGACTCTGTTTCCTTGCACACTCTTGAGCATTTCTTCACACTTTCTCACTCACTACCCTTACAAGTTTCCCACCTAAATACAAGGTTACTAAATACTGAATTACAAGCAAATTGGCACGGAATAAAGCCAATAAGATGGTTGATTAAATTCAACTTTACATAGACATTTCCCTCGCACTGACCCTCTTTGAACCTTTCTTTACCCAAAATCATTTTTTTTCAAAACCCCGTCATTTTCAAGAGAAAATCCCTACAAAATCTCTTCAAGGTATGTTTTCCTTCACATTACTTCCATTTTGTTTTAAATTTTGCAGATTTTAACTTAGGGTTTTGTAAATTGGGGATTTTTTGAAAAAAGGGTTAGGGTTCTTCATTCTGTGAAAATTTTTTAAAAGTTTTTATTGGGATGTGATCTATTTGTTGTTTGTGCATCTATGTTGGCACCTTGTGGCAAATTGAGCAGGCATTAAGACATTTTTCCATATGTTCATGCATTTTTCATAACTGTTTTGCATTGTTGCATGTCATGTGTTTGACAGATTGTCCAAGTGACATTTCTGTGTTGTTTTGGACTCAATTGAGTTCCAATCTTTGGTTTTGGTCTTGTTTGATCATATGTACCATGTTTTGATCAATTTGTTTGTGTTTTACACACTTTGCTCATTTTGTGCCTCAATGCCATGTCATGCACACATTAGGCACCTTCTAGGCACACCTCATGCATCTCATGCTGCTGTCTCATGCATCAGCGCATGCGCACATATGCACACACATACACTGTTACTTAATTTCATGCATTATGCCTATGTTTACTTGCTTATCTATTTTAGCAATGTTGTTTTGAGTTTATATGCTCTATTTTTAGGACAGTTTACCTTTGTTTTTAAACTAACTTGAATCTAATCAAGTTTTGTGGTTTGGTTTGTGTTTCCACGTCTGGTTCTTTTCCGTGTTTGTGTTACTTTGCACAGATGGCTCCTACTAAGCATGCATCCACCAAGAAATCATCCAAGCGCGCACGCACTGATTCTGATCATTTCAAGTCTGCTGAAGCTGATATAAAAGTATAATGACTACTATAAGGACAAAATGATCATCATGGAAAGGGTTGTGCAACTAGAATCACTTGAGGGCACTTTCATACCTGAGGTGTTCAAAGAAAGAACTTGGACCAAATTGCTAAACCCAGTTGGGGTTCTTTATTCATAAATAATCAAGGAGTTCTTCTCTAATGCTACTGTCGAAGGGGATCGTATCGAGTGCTAGGTAAGGAACAAATAATTTGTGATTACAAGAGAGATCATCCAAGACTTTTTGGAGGTTCGTCCTCCCTCACAGCCAATTACAGTGCCATATGAGGACAGATTGGCTTCAACTGATGAGATGATACGGATACTTGGTGGCACACCGAAGAAATCATCCATGACCATAATACCATTTTCACCGGAGATGAGAGCTTTGGCATATATGATAATTCACAACCTATATCCAGTAACCAACCTCATGACACTGTCAGCTCCAAGAACAAGATTTCTGTATGATCTCTTTACCCATAAGGAGATAGATATTTGTGGTCACATCATCCAAGTACTGAAAAAGAGCATACGAAGCAGAATTCAAGGACTGTAATGCCTTTTCCTTCACTAATTATGGGATTAATTGCTAAGGCAAGACTAAAACTCCCGAGTGGTCTGACAATAGTCTAGAGGGACTATCCCATCGGTGCACACACAGTCAATAGGAGCACAGCTCACATCAAGGGCACCAAAACAGGTGTGCATACGATACCTCAAGATCGAGTTACGGACGAGATTGGTGATACAAAGGAGGAGATTGATAGATTTATGTCTACTCCAGAGACTTCAGCACAGCCATCCTCTTCTGCACAAGCACGAGGATTAGACAAACTTGATAGCCTTCTAGATAAAATGGACCAGATGGCTTTAGTACTTGACTCCCATGTGTAGCACACCGCGACACAGTTTGCATACCTTCAGGGCTAGATCACTGCATTGTCTTCACAGATCGAGGACTTGTCCATGGCGCGAGGATCAAATTTAGAGTCAGATCAGTTCTAGCCCTTTGGCCATTCCGGTCAAAAAGGGGGAGAAAATTTTGAGGGGGAGTTGAGGAAGAGCTTGCACAGTGTTAGGGGGAGCATAGACTTAGATTAGAAACAGTGATATATTGGTTATTGGTTATTACTTTTTCCGTTTACTGTTTTTACTGCTTTTGTTTAAAACTTTGATACTATGGTTTAATTTCAGTATCTGTGATTATCTCTATACTTTGTAGTATATTTGTTTGTACTT
Organism: Quercus glauca; assembly: GCA_023736055.1. NCBI lineage: Eukaryota > Viridiplantae > Streptophyta > Magnoliopsida > Fagales > Fagaceae > Quercus > Quercus glauca. Next base: position 8,191,564 of record CM043319.1, on the reverse strand, counting down.
TTAAGATATTGCAAATATGTCTTAAGTACCTCACTCTTGTGCCCTTGCAGGATTTTATATCCTAAATGCAAATACTTACTGTATTTTGCATTGGTTGAGTGTTGGACATGCAATTGATCCTTGGGATTGCTCTTTATTGCATTGCGTGCCCGGATGAGCATTTACTTGCTAAATGTTCATTGTAGTCATTATTTAATGACTGTTTTTGTATGATCAAGATATGCTTACATGTTTTAAAGTATTTACAAACTTGATCTCATTTTACTTGTTCATGTACGTACCTTGTGTTCTACTTGTCATAAGCGTAATGAAAGTTTTGTTTATGTGCAAGTGTTTCAGGTTACAGGTATATATATGCAAGTGCTTCACAGCTTCTAGATTAGATGTGAGTGAGTTTTGCCACTGTTTCCAAACTCACGTTTAAGTATAGAGTCTGTTTTAGGGGTTTTGTCATGGAATAGCCAAAGGGGGAGATTGTAAAATTGTTATTTACAACTATGTATTTTGTTGGCTTTTATTCCGTGCCAAATTTGATTGTAATTACATTCAATCTTGTGTACCTTGTATTTATTGTGGAATTTGATTGTAAGGGTTGTGTGATAGAGAGAGAGTGTGAAGACTTAAGCTAATTGAAGACTGAAGTGTTTTCGCGGGTAGCTCGCGACTAAGCATCCCACGAAGTGACCCGTGTGCCTTGCACGTGCTGGAATGCGAAGAGTCAGGCCAAGATAGAGATAGCTGTGTCTCGCAAGTACCCTCGCGGGTAAGGCCTTCCCGCGAGACACCTGCAAGACATTCTATTCTGCCAGCCTGTCCATTCTGATACACATTTTCTATACCTATACTATTTATACCCACATTACCCACAAATGTAGAGGAGTACTTCTGAGAGAACAACCCTAGCCAAACACATTGAGAATTAGAGATTGTCATACCCACAATTCTCTACACACTTGCTTGTGGAATTTCCTCAACTTCTACCTCTCCATTTCCATACCATTGAAAGGTTGATAGCCCAAACACTTACCACACTCTTTCTGAAGTCAAGTGACGTTTTGGTGCTGCTGGAAAGCATTGGAAGAAGCTAAGGATGACAGATGCACATGGAGCTTGTTGCGAGATCCAGAGAACTAGACAAGACACGGTTCCGAGAAGCCTTATTGGAGTAGGAGCTTGGAGGGCTTAGGTACATCGAGTAGATTAGACTTGGAGGGTCTCTTGCTAACCCATGTATCCCAACTGATTGTCTAGTGGATCGATTTCTACTTAGAGGGCGGCGAAGAGGTTTTTCGCTGAGTTCTTCAGTTTTCTCTTCGATAACACATCGGCATGTTATCTTGTGTTTACATCTTTCTTCCCTACTCTTTTACATTCCATTTTACTGCTGTATTGCTTAGCTTATGGGTTAGAGTAGCTTGTTTATCTTTTCGCTCGCATTATGCTATTCCGCACTTAGTATTAATTTAGTGTAAAATCTATCGAGTCGTAATTTTAATTTGGGGGTCTAAATAGCTCTTGTGTTTTCAATACATTTTCGAGCATTCAGTCTGCATCCCAAATAAAATTTTTTATGTGGGATACAAAATGCACACTTGGTACTGCCCTAATTGATTTTGTTGCAGCTTATGGTTTATAGTATATAGTATATGTTTGGGCATTTCATATTTTTGAATCAATATATTTTTATTGGAGGTGAATTTGACAAATCTACCATTGAATTGCATTAATTTCTTATATTCTCTATACTTGCGAAATTTCGGAAGATCAAAGATCTATGGTTATGTCATCAATCAATTCTTTAAATTTTAATTTTTGTAGTCTAAAATTATGCATAATAAATAAGTTTATAGATCATATAATAAATAACATCTGATTGGCAAACATTTGACATGTGTCTTAAAAGCGTAAAGAATATGTAATCCAATAGTTAGATTTTCAAAATATTTTACAAAGTTAATTTGTCCTAAATGTTTTTTATTTACTGTCAACCACAAATTCTCTTTCTTCTTAAATGTTTTTTTTTTCCTTCTTTATTCAAATAACTTATTCACTCTTTCCTTATTTTTCCATTTTTTAATTCTTAGGAATTTGCGAGGTGGTCAATAGACTTGTGCTTAAAATAGCTAAGGCATATCTTGCATAAAAAAGAGAAAAAATTTAGATTCTAACTAATTACATTAATTTATATAATGTGATAACAAAAACATAAGTTAAATATATGTCTATATAAAAAAAATTTTAAAAAAAATTAGGTCATTAAACTCTAATTATATAAATGAGTGTTCAGAGATTCTTCTATTTTTTTCTTCTTCTAAGGGTCCGTTTGGGATCCGCTTATTTTGTTGAAACTGAAAACTTTTTGCTAAAAGTACTGTAGATAAATGTAAAAGTTAGCTGAAATAATATAGTAGAACCCATGAATAATACTAAAAAGTACAGTGGGACCCATGAATAGTAGCAAAAATAAATTGAATAGTAAAATAAGCTGGTAAAAATAATCTTTACCAAACGGAGCTAAGTGTACGTTTGACTCCAGATTAAAAAAACCAGCTTATTTTACTATTCATCTTATTTTTGCTACTATTCATAGGCCCCACTGCACTTTTTGATACTATTCATGGGTCTCACTATATTATTTCAGCTAATTTTCACCTTTATCTACAGTACTTTCAGTAAAAAGTTTTCTGTTTTAGCAAAATAAGCGGATCCCAAATAGACCCTAAGTATCCATTTTGGAACAACTTATTTAGCTGAACCTAAACTTTTTACTAAAAGTGTAGAAAAAAATGTTTAAAAATAAGCTGAATAATACAATGAAACCCGTTAATAGTATCAAAAATTGCAATAGGACGCATGAATAGTAGCAAAAAGAAGCTGAAACTAGAGATAAGCTGAAAATTTTAGCTCATCTCAAATGCACACTAAGATTACTAATTTTTAAGCTGTAAGTAATCATACAGTTACATACAAAGTGAATACACAAATAAGTAAATTGCAAAAATGTGCTAAAAAACAATTGAAAAACTAAAGTAGAGACAAAACTACAGGACAATCTAGGAAAAATACATCTTTAAACATTGCTTACAAAACATGACCACTCTCTTGGTAGGTTTTAAATTACTTTATCACTTATAAATTATATTCTTAAAAAAGTTATATAAAAAAAATTAAAACATATGCATGTTTACTTCTTTGTAAAAAAATAAATTTCTTTTCTAGATTAAAAATAATACTCCTAAAATTATGATATTTTTTATTCCTTATTTATTTATCTATCTATATATATATATATATATATATTATTCACTTACTACAATAATTATTTAAAATTTTGTTCCATTTTAAAATCCCACTAACTCATGTTTCTTACCCACTTACATTTTCAGTGTTAAAAAAAAAAAAAATACTTATCAGTTATCATGTACAAGTTATTCTCAAAACTTCCCACAATCATTTCTATAAAAATTACAAGCAAAAAACAATATAATTTTTAACATTAACCACCATAAACTTAATAGAAGGAAGATACTCTATGAGAAGAAAGTGGTAGACTATGTCAAACAGAAGAAGAAGAAAAAAGATAAAAGATAAAAGAAAAAAGGAAAAAAAAAAAAAAAAAACAGAGCAATGGGATTTAAGAATTTGTGTACATGGCTGCGTCAAAATTTATGATTACCGTGAGTTTCAAGACTTTTGAAAATTTTTTGTTGAACCTTTTTTTTTTTTTTTTTTTTTTTGAGTTGGGTTGCCTCTTCTTTCTATTTTACAATATTTATGTAATAAAAATTCATCTTCAAAGTCTTTTTATGTTTCCTTGCCTATGGAATTTTTCTGTCATTTTGTTGCACTTTTTTGCAATTTACTTTATACATTTGCGATTATTTTACAAGTTGAAAATTATTAATTTAAAAAAAAATAGAAGAATTTCTGACATCCCATTTGAGCGAGTCTCTCATAGTATTGAAAAATTTTCATTTCTCTGACAGAACTAAATGACTTTCAATACGGTATCAAATTCCTTGTGAGGGACCGTACTTAACTCAAAAATTTAATTATAAATTTGGACTCTATCATTTTATATTAATTCTTTTACTTATTTATTTTACTTAAAAAAAAAAAAAGGTAAATTGCAATTTACACCCCTAATGTTTGGGGGTGATTGGATTTTACACCCTGAAGTTTCAGAATTTGGATTTTACCCCCTGAAGTTTTGGGTATTTAGATTTTACACCCTAATGTTTCAGAACTTGGATTTTAACCCCTAAAGTTTAGGTTGTATGGATTTTACACCCCCAAATTCTGAAACTTTAGGGTGTAAAATCCAAACACCTCAAAACTTTAGAGAGTAAAATCCAAAAACTTCTAAAAATATAGAGGATAAAATCCAAGTTCTGAAACGTTAGGGTGTGAAATCCAAATTTTGAATTTCAGGGTGTAAAATCCAATTTTGAAATTTCAGGGTGTAAAATCCAGTCACCACCAAACTTTGGATTTTACACCCTGAAATTTCAAAATTTGGATTTTACACCCTGAAATTTCAAAATTTGGATTTCACAAACTTCAGGGGGTAAAATCCAAATTTTGAAATTTCAGGGTGTAAAATCCAGTCACCCCCCAAACTTTAGGGGTGTAATTTGCAATTTACCCCAAAAAAATATTCTATGCCGTATGTACTCTTCCATATACATATCCAACCAAATAGATCTCCTTTTTCCCCTTCTTGTTTGCATGCGTATCTTACTAAAAGCTAAGAGTTTCGTTGCCAACTTGTCCAGATTACCCGAACTACCTAGATGCCACATCTTAAAGTATATATACATAGTTTTTATAACATGTTTCAAAAGGGACCTTTAATGAACTGGATGTGGACTGCAAAGAAATTCCATAATCGGTTAATAATGGCAAAACACAATACAGGGAGAATCAAATATCAAAATGGTCAAGCTGTGTTGAAAGCAACCATAAAGAAAGAGGAATGACTTGTAAAGGGTCCCATTTTCAAAGGACGTGAGTCACGTGACAAGCAAAAGTTAGTCGGAAGATAAGTGAGAAGCGTGATGTTTCATGAACATTTTTCACTTAAAATTTCTATAATAATAATAATAATAATAAATTGAAGTACATTTTTTGCTCTTAAAGTTTAGGGGTGTTTTCATTGTAGTCTTCTAAGTTTTAAAGTTTTCATTTTAGACCTTCAATGTTTGATTGTCTTTTTATATTGATCTTACCATCCATTTATGTTAATAACCTGATTGTCAAATCACCCTTTATGATGTTAATAACCTGATTGTCAATATTATTGTAGAGGCAAAATTTTCATTATTATAGGCAAAACCTTTTGTCTAACCCCAAACACCCCCCTCACCCCCCCCCCCCCCCCCCCCCCCCCCCCCCCAAAAAAAAAAAAAAAAAAAAAAAAGAGAAAAAGGAAAAGCAAAATAGAGAATTCACTAATACTAAAAGGAAAAAGAATAATAATAAAAAATAAAAAATAAAAGAATAGAGGCAGGATAAATACTTTGAGTGTATCTTTTCTTTTATTTTTTATTTTTGATCATGAATTAATTCTTTTTTGTCTGTCAAAGATAGAACAATGAGTTGTTTTAAAGGTTTGTCATTACAATTTAGGAGAATAAAAGGAAAAGAATAGAGGCAAGATAAATACTTTGAGTGTATCTTTTTTCCTTCCCTTTTTTATGAATTATAACTGTGAGAGTATCAAAGATAAAACAATGTGTTGTTTATATGTTTGTCCGTACAATGGACCCCTAGAATAGGATTGTTGAAGGAAAATGACAGACATTGTGAACCCTTGAACATAAACAATAAAATCTATTGAATCGAATATTGAACAAAAAAAAAAAAAAAGATTCAACTTCAAAGAGATTTTGAAGTTGAATCTTCTTCCTGATTTATGGTGTCTATAAATAAGGCAATACGCCAAGCAAATTGCACCACACCATTACCACAAACAACCCAACTTATCCCTTCTCTTCTGACCTCTCTACCTTTGTTTTGTAATACCAAATGGAAATGCACTCGTATTCTGTAATGACCGCCGATGAAACGAAGAAAGAAATTAGTGTTCCGCAAACTCATACTGACCAAAAGTTTGATGTTCCCTCTCTGGCCAGCAACAAGAAGCCGTTTGAAATGACCGACGATGAGATCAAGAAAGAAATTAGTGTCCCCCGAACTCATACTGACCAAAAGTTTGATGTTGCCTCTCTTTTCGCCATCGTCACAAACATTCTCAACCCTGCTACCATTGCTGCTGACAATGTTTTTCGGGTATATGTATATGTCACTACCCTGCACACACTTTTATAAGAACTTTCCTCCTCCTTATATTTGTATAAAAAGTTATCTTCTATCTATCCAAAAAAATAAAAAATGTTACCTTCTACTTCTAGTCCGAAGGTTGGGATATCCTATTGTGGTAACTCCTGTTCCTCCTTCAATGAATAACCTTCTTGACGTTGTCCTTTTGAAATTGAATAGAGACGAGCATAAAAATTTAACACATTGTGTTTTGAAAAATCTTCAACCTTGTGTTTTTCAGGCCCCCATTTTGGCTTTAAGAATGGTAAAAAAAAATGCAAATTAATTACCAAGCACAGTATTCCTCCTGTTGTTTGAATATTTTAAAATTTATGATATAAATGCGAGGAAATGTTAAGGCATTATGTAACTGACAATATACCGCTTTTTTGTTCAACTTAAAGAAATATATATAAGTTGATATCATAAGAATAAATTTTAATTTTATTTATTTATTACTTTTTACTTTTAGAATTAGGGAACCTCTCACCTCCAATAAAATGCCCAAGTTGAGGGAATTAAAAATGGTTAGTTTTAATGGATATCTTACCCTTCCAAGTCTCTCAAATCTTGCATTCTTTCAATTTTTTTTTTTTTTTTTATAGAAAATATCCAAATAAGGTTAATTAAACCCTCCTACCCTATCCCCCATCCCCTCAACTCCCTTCCCTCTATTTCCCTCTTTCTCCTTTTAATCCAAGCACAATGTTAAACTCAAGAAGTAAACAATAATTGTTTTTTATATCAAAACACTATCCACTCCGTATATATTGTTCAAGTTATCTCACTGATGGTTATTTTGGTCACACTCTAGGGTACTAAACAGCCACACAT